>CM075595.1:20209108-21459108 GCA_037962945.1 Sarcoramphus papa
TTGCAAACGTCGAGCAATTGTTCAGAGATGAAAAGTGCCAGCACTGAAAGCTGTTGCTAGCCAGCACCCTTCCTTGGAAGCGCTTTTGTAGGCCTAAGAACACTGGGGCTCTGGGCTTCTCTAGCCACCTAATCTTCTGCTCATCCTCTCGCGCACTCTAAAGAGAGCTCAGGTGAGAAATTGCAAACGTCCAGCAATTGCTCAGAGATGAAAAGTGCCAGCACTGAAAGCTGTTGCTAGCCAGCACCCTTCCTTGGAAGCGCTTTCACAGGCGCAGCAACACTGGGGCTTTGCGCTTCTCTAGCCACCAAACGTCACGGTCCTTCTCTTTCCGTCTCGTAGAGACGAGCTGAGAAATTGCAAACGTCGAGCAATTGCTCAGAGATGAAAAGTGCCAGCACTGGAAGCTGTTGCTAGCCAGCACCCTTCCTTGGAAGCGCTTTTGTAGGCCTAAGAACACTGGGGCTCTGGGCTTCTCTAGCCACCTAATCTTCTGCTCATCCTCTCGCGCACTCTAAAGAGAGCTCAGGTAAGAAATTGCAAACGTCGAGCAATTGCTCAGAGATGAAAAGTGCCAGCACTGAAAGCTGTTGCTAGCCAGCACCCTTCCTTGGAAGCGCTTTCACAGGCGCAGTAACACTGGGGCTTTGCGCTTCTCTAGCCACCAAAAATCATGGTCACTATCTCTCCGTCTCGTAGAGACGAGCTGAGAAATTGCAAACGTCGAGCAATTGCTCAGAGATGAAAAGTGCCAGCACTGAAAGCTGTTGCTAGCCAGCACCCTTCCTTGGAAGCGCTTTCACAGGCGCAGCAACACTGGGGCTTTGCGCTTCTCTACCCACCAAACGTCACTGTCATTCTCTATCCGTCTCGTAGACACGAGCTGAGAAATTGCAAACGTCGAGCAATTGCTCAGAGATGAAAAGTGCCAGCACTGAAAGCTGTTGCTAGCCAGCACCCTTCCTTGGAAGCGCTTTCACAGGCGCAGTAACACTGGGGCTTTGCGCTTCTCTAGCCACCAAAAATCATGGTCACTATCTCTCCGTCTCGTAGAGACGAGCTGAGAAATTGCAAACGTCGAGCAATTGCTCAGAGATGAAAAGTGCCAGCACTGAAAGCTCTTGCTAGCCAGCACCCTTCCTTGGAAGCGCTTTCACAGGCGCAGCAACACTGGGGCTTTGCGCTTCTCTAGCCACCAAACGTCACTGTCATTCTCTTTCCGTCTCGTAGACACGAGCTGAGAAATTGCAAATGTCCAGCAATTGCTCAGAGATGAAAAGTGCCAGCACTGAAAGCTGTTGCTAGCCAGCACCCTTCCTTGGAAGCGCTTTCACAGGCGCAGCAACACTGGGGCTTTGTGCTTCTCTACCCACCAAACATCACGCTCACTATCTCTCCGTCTCGTAGACACGAGCTGAGAAATTGCAAAAGTCGAGCAATTGCTCAGAGATGAAAAGTGCCAGCACTGAAAGCTCTTGCTAGCCAGCACCCTTCCTTGGAAGCGCTTTTGTAGGCCTAAGAACACTGGGGCTCTGGGCTTCTCTAGCCACCTAATCTTCTGCTCATCCTCTCGCGCACTCTAAAGAGAGCTCAGGTGAGAAATTGCAAACGTCGAGCAATTGCTCAGAGATGAAAAGTGCCAGCACTGAAAGCTCTTGCTAGCCAGCACCCTTCCTTGGAAGCGCTTTCGCAGGCACAGCAACACTGGGGCTTTGCGCTTCTCTACCCACCAAAAATCACGGTCACTATCTCTCCGTCTCGTAGACACGAGCTGAGAAATTGCAAACGTCAAGCAATTGCTCAGAGATGAAAAGTGCCAGCACTGAAAGCTGTTGCTAGCCAGCACCCTTCCTTGGAAGCGCTTTCACAGGCGCAGCAACACTGGGGCTTTGCGCTTCTCTAGCCACCAAACATCACGGTCCTTCTCTTTCCGTCTCGTAGAGACGAGCTGAGAAATTGCAAACGTCGAGCAATTGCTCAGAGATGAAAAGTGCCAGCACTGAAAGCTCTTGCTAGCCAGCACCCTTCCTTGGAAGCGCTTTCACAGGTGCAGCAACACTGGGGCTTTGCGCTTCTCTAGCCACCAAACGTCACGGTCCTTCTCTTTCCGTCTCGTAGACACGAGCTGAGAAATTGCAAAAGTCGAGCAATTGCTCAGAGATGAAAAGTGCCAGCACTGAAAGCTGTTGCTAGCCAGCACCCTTCCTTGGAAGCGCTTTTGTAGGCCTAAGAACACTGGGGCTCTGGGCTTCTCTAGCCACCTAATCTTCTGCTCATCCTCTCGCGGACTCTAAAGAGAGCTCAGGTGAGAAATTGCAAACGTCGAGCAATTGCTCAGAGATGAAAAGTGCCAGCACTGAAAGCTGTTGCTAGCCAGCACCCTTCCTTGGAAGCGCTTTCACAGGCGCAGCAACACTGGGGCTTTGTGCTTCTCTACCCACCAAACGTCACGGTCCTTCTCTTTCCGTCTCGTAGAGACGAGCTGAGAAATTGCAAAGGTCGAGCAATTGCTCAGAGATGAAAAGTGCCAGCACTGAAAGCTGTTGCTAGCCAGCCCCCTTCCTTGGAAGCGCTTTTGTAGGCCTAAGAACACTGGGGCTCTGGGCTTCTCTAGCCACCTAATCTTCTGCTCATCCTCTCGCGCACTCTAAAGAGAGCTCAGGTGAGAAATTGCAAACGTCGAGCAATTGCTCAGAGATGAAAAGTGCCAGCACTGAAAGCTCTTGCTAGCCAGCACCCTTCCTTGGAAGCGCTTTCACAGGCGCAGCAACACTGGGGCTTTGCGCTTCTCTAGCCACCAAACGTCACGGTCCTTCTCTTTCCGTCTCGTAGACACGAGCTGAGAAATTGCAAACGTCGAGCAATTGCTCAGAGATAAAAAGTGCCAGCACTGAAAGCTGTTGCTAGCCAGCACCCTTCCTTGGAAGCGCTTTTGTAGGCCTAAGAACACTGGGGCTCTGGGCTTCTCTAGCCACCTAATCTTCTGCTCATCCTCTCGCGCACTCTAAAGAGAGTTCAGGTGAGAAATTGCAAACGTCGAGCAATTGCTCAGAGATGAAAAGTGCCAGCACTGAAAGCTGTTGCTAGCCAGCACCCTTCCTTGGAAGCGCTTTCACAGGCGCAATAACACTGGGGCTTTGCGCTTCTCTAGCCACCAAACGTCACTGTCATTCTCTTTCCGTCTCGTAGACACGAGCTGAGAAATTGCAAACGTCGAGCAATTGCTCAGAGATGAAAAGTGCCAGCACTGAAAGCTGTTGCTAGCCAGCACCCTTCCTTGGAAGCGCTTTCACAGGCGCAGCAACACTGGGGCTTTGCGCTTCTCTAGCCACCAAAAATCACCGTCACTATCTCTCCGTCTCGTGGACACGAGCTGAGAAATTGCAAACGTCGAGCAATTGCTCAGAGATGAAAAGTGCCAGCACTGAAAGCTGTTGCTAGCCAGCACCCTTCCTTGGAAGCGCTTTTGTAGGCCTAAGAACACTGGGGCTCTGGGCTTCTCTAGCCACCTCATCTTCTGCTCATCCTCTCGCGCACTCTAAAGAGAGCTCAGGTGAGAAATTGCAAACGTCCAGCAATTGCTCAGAGATGAAAAGTGCCAGCACTGAAAGCTGTTGCTAGCCAGCACCCTTCCTTGGAAGCGCTTTCACAGGCGCAGTAACACTGGGGCTTTGCGCTTCTCTACCCACCAAACGTCACGGTCCTTCTCTTTCCGTCTCGTGGACACGAGCTGAGAAATTGCAAATGTCGAGCAATTGCTCAGAGATGAAAAGTGCCAGCACTGAAAGCTGTTGCTAGCCAGCACCCTTCCTTGGAAGCGCTTTTGTAGGCCTAAGAACACTGGGGCTCTGGGCTTCTCTAGCCACCTAATCTTCTGCTCATCCTCTTGCGCACTCTAAAGAGAGCTCAGGTGAGAAATTGCAAACGTCGAGCAATTGCTCAGAGATGAAAAGTGCCAGCACTGAAAGCTGTTGCTAGCCAGCACCCTTCCTTGGAAGCGCTTTCACAGGCGCAGCAACACTGGGGCTTTGCGCTTCTCTACCCACCAAACGTCACGGTCATTCTCTTTCCGTCTCGTAGACACGAGCTGAGAAATTGCAAAAGTCGAGCAATTGCTCAGAGATGAAAAGTGCCAGCACTGAAAGCTGTTGCTAGCCAGCACCCTTCCTTGGAAGCGCTTTTGTAGGCCTAAGAACACTGGGGCTCTGGGCTTCTCTAGCCACCTAATCTTCTGCTCATCCTCTCGCGCACTCTAAAGAGAGCTCAGCTGAGAAATTGCAAACGTCGAGCAATTGCTCAGAGATGAAAAGTGCCAGCACTGAAAGCTGTTGCTAGCCAGCACCCTTCCTTGGAAGCGCTTTCACAGGCGCAGCAACACTGGGGCTTTGCGCTTCTCTAGCCACCAAACGTCACGGTCCTTCTCTTTCCGTCTCGTAGACACGAGCTGAGAAATTGCAAACGTCGAGCAATTGCTCAGAGATGAAAAGTGCCAGCACTGAAAGCTGTTGCTAGCCAGCACCCTTCCTTGGAAGCACTTTTGTAGGCCTAAGAACACTGGGGCTCTGGGCTTCTCTAGCCACCTAATCTTCTGCTCATCCTTTCGCGCACTCTAAAGAGAGTTCAGGTGAGAAATTGCAAACGTCCAGCAATTGCTCAGAGATGAAAAGTGCCAGCACTGAAAGCTCTTGCTAGCCAGCACCCTTCCTTGGAAGCGCTTTTGTAGGCCTAAGAACACTGGGGCTTTGCGCTTCTCTACCCACCAAAAATCACGGTCACTAACTCTCCGTCTCGTAGAGACGAGCTGAGAAATTGCAAACGTCGAGCAATTGCTCAGAGATGAAAAGTGCCAGCACTGAAAGCTGTTGCTAGCCAGCACCCTTCCTTGGAAGCGCTTTTGTAGGCCTAAGAACACTGGGGCTTTGCGCTTCTCTAGCCACCAAACGTCACGGTCCTTCTCTTTCCGTCTCGTAGACACGAGCTGAGAAATTGCAAACATCGAGCAATTGCTCAGAGATGAAAAGTGCCAGCACTGAAAGCTGTTGCTAGCCAGCACCCTTCCTTGGAAGCGCTTTCACAGGCGCAGCAACACTGGGGCTTTGCGCTTCTCTACCCACCAAACGTCACGGTCCTTCTCTTTCCGTCTCGTAGACACGAGCTGAGAAATTGCAAACGTCGAGCAATTGCTCAGAGATGAAAAGTACCAGCACTGAAAGCTGTTGCTAGCCAGCACCCTTCCTTGGAAGCGCTTTTGTAGGCCTAAGAACACTGGGGCTCTGGGCTTCTCTAGCCACCTAATCTTCTGCTCATCCTCTCGCGCACTCTAAAGAGAGCTCAGGTGAGAAATTGCAAACGTCCAGCAATTGCTCAGAGATGAAAAGTGCCAGCACTGAAAGCTCTTGCTAGCCAGCACCCTTCCTTGGAAGCGCTTTCACAGGCGCAGCAACACTGGGGCTTTGCGCTTCTCTAGCCACCAAACATTACGGTCCTTCTCATTCCGTCTCGTAGAGACGAGCTGAGAAATTGCAAAAGTCGAGCAATTGCTCAGAGATGAAAAGTGCCAGCACTGAAAGCTGTTGCTAGCCAGCACCCTTCCTTGGAAGCGCTTTTGTAGGCCTAAGAACACTGGGGCTCTGGGCTTCTCTAGCCACCTAATCTTCTGCTCATCCTCTCGCGCACTCTAAAGAGAGTTCAGGTGAGAAATTGCAAACGTCGAGCAATTGCTCAGAGATGAAAAGTGCCAGCACTGAAAGCTGTTGCTAGCCAGCACCCTTCCTTGGAAGCGCTTTCACAGGCGCAATAACACTGGGGCTTTGCGCTTCTCTAGCCACCAAACGTCACTGTCATTCTCTTTCCGTCTCGTAGACACGAGCTGAGAAATTGCAAACGTCCAGCAATTGCTCAGAGATGAAAAGTGCCAGCACTGAAAGCTCTTGCTAGCCAGCACCCTTCCTTGGAAGCGCTTTCACAGGCGCAGCAACACTGGGGCTTTGCGCTTCTCTAGCCACCAAACATCACTGTCCTTCTCTTTCCGTCTCGTAGAGACGAGCTGAGAAATTGCAAACATCGAGTAATTGCTCAGAGATGAAAAGTGCCAGCACTGAAAGCTGTTGCTAGCCAGCACCCTTCCTTGGAAGCGCTTTCACAGGCGCAGCAACACTGGGGCTTTGCGCTTCTCTAGCCACCAAACATCACGCTCACTATCTCTCCGTCTCGTAGACACGAGCTGAGAAATTGCAAACGTCGAGCAATTGCTCAGAGATGAAAAGTGCCAGCACTGAAAGCTCTTGCTAACCAGCACCCTTCCTTGGAAGCGCTTTTGTAGGCCTAAGAACACTGGGGCTCTGGGCTTCTCTAGCCACCTAATCTTCTGCTCATCCTCTCACGCACTCTAAAGAGAGCTCAGGTGAGAAATTGCAAACGTCGAGCAATTGCTCAGAGATGAAAAGTGCCAGCACTGAAAGCTCTTGCTAGCCAGCACCCTTCCTTGGAAGCGCTTTCACAGGCGCAGCAACACTGGGGCTCTGGGCTTCTCTAGCCACCAAAAATCACGGTCACTATCTCTCCGTCTCGTAGACACGAGCTGAGAAATTGCAAACGTCGAGCAATTGCTCAGAGATGAAAAGTGCCAGCACTGAAAGCTGTTGCTAGCCAGCACCCTTCCTTGGAAGCGCTTTCACAGGCGCAGCAACACTGGGGCTTTTCGCTTCTCTAGCCACCAAACATCACGGTCCTTCTCTTTCCGTCTCGTAGACACGAGCTGAGAAATTGCAAACGTCGAGCAATTGCTCAGAGATGAAAAGTGCCAGCACTGAAAGCTGTTGCTAGCCAGCACCCTTCCTTGGAAGCGCTTTTGTAGGCCTAAGAACACTGGGGCTCTGGGCTTCTCTAGCCACCTAATCTTCTGCTCATCCTCTCGCGCACTCTAAAGAGAGTTCAGGTGAGAAATTGCAAACGTCGAGCAATTGCTCAGAGATTAAAAGTGCCAGCACTGAAAGCTCTTGCTAGCCAGCACCCTTCCTTGGAAGCGCTTTCACAGGCGCAATAACACTGGGGCTTTGCGCTTCTCTAGCCACCAAACGTCACTGTCATTCTCTTTCCGTCTCGTAGACACGAGCTGAGAAATTGCAAACGTCGAGCAATTGCTCAGAGATGAAAAGTGCCAGCACTGAAAGCTCTTGCTAGCCAGCACCCTTCCTTGGAAGCGCTTTCACAGGCGCAGCAACACTGGGGCTTTGCGCTTATCTAGCCACCAAAAATCACGCTCACTATCTCTCCGTCTCGTGGACACGAGCTGAGAAATTGCAAACGTCGAGCAATTGCTCAGAGATGAAAAGTGCCAGCACTGAAAGCTGTTGCTAGCCAGCACCCTTCCTTGGAAGCGCTTTTGTAGGCCTAAGAACACTGGGGCTCTGGGCTTCTCTAGCCACCTCATCTTCTGCTCATCCTCTCGCGCACTCTAAAGAGAGCTCAGGTGAGAAATTGCAAACGTCCAGCAATTGCTCAGAGATGAAAAGTGCCAGCACTGAAAGCTGTTGCTAGCCAGCACCCTTCCTTGGAAGCGCTTTCACAGGCGCAGTAACACTGGGGCTTTGCGCTTCTCTACCCACCAAACGTCACGGTCCTTCTCTTTCCGTCTCGTGGACACGAGCTGAGAAATTGCAAATGTCGAGCAATTGCTCAGAGATGAAAAGTGCCAGCACTGAAAGCTGTTGCTAGCCAGCACCCTTCCTTGGAAGCGCTTTTGTAGGCCTAAGAACACTGGGGCTCTGGGCTTCTCTAGCCACCTAATCTTCTGCTCATCCTCTTGCGCACTCTAAAGAGAGCTCAGGTGAGAAATTGCAAACGTCAAGCAATTGCTCAGAGATGAAAAGTGCCAGCACTGAAAGCTCTTGCTAGCCAGCACCCTTCCTTGGAAGCGCTTTCACAGGCGCAGCAACACTGGGGCTTTGCGCTTCTCTACCCACCAAACGTCACGGTCATTCTCTTTCCGTCTCGTAGACACGAGCTGAGAAATTGCAAAAGTCGAGCAATTGCTCAGAGATGAAAAGTGCCAGCACTGAAAGCTCTTGCTAGCCAGCACCCTTCCTTGGAAGCGCTTTTGTAGGCCTAAGAACACTGGGGCTCTGGGCTTCTCTAGCCACCTAATCTTCTGCTCATCCTCTCGCGCACTCTAAAGAGAGCTCAGCTGAGAAATTGCAAACGTCGAGCAATTGCTCAGAGATGAAAAGTGCCAGCACTGAAAGCTGTTGCTAGCCAGCACCCTTCCTTGGAAGCGCTTTCACAGGCGCAGCAACACTGGGGCTTTGCGCTTCTCTAGCCACCAAACGTCACGGTCCTTCTCTTTCCGTCTCGTAGACACGAGCTGAGAAATTGCAAACGTCGAGCAATTGCTCAGAGATGAAAAGTGCCAGCACTGAAAGCTGTTGCTAGCCAGCACCCTTCCTTGGAAGCACTTTTGTAGGCCTAAGAACACTGGGGCTCTGGGCTTCTCTAGCCACCTAATCTTCTGCTCATCCTTTCGCGCACTCTAAAGAGAGTTCAGGTGAGAAATTGCAAACGTCCAGCAATTGCTCAGAGATGAAAAGTGCCAGCACTGAAAGCTCTTGCTAGCCAGCACCCTTCCTTGGAAGCGCTTTCACAGGCGCAGTAACACTGGGGCTTTGCGCTTCTCTACCCACCAAAAATCACGGTCACTAACTCTCCGTCTCGTAGAGACGAGCTGAGAAATTGCAAACGTCGAGCAATTGCTCAGAGATGAAAAGTGCCAGCACTGAAAGCTGTTGCTAGCCAGCACCCTTCCTTGGAAGCGCTTTTGTAGGCCTAAGAACACTGGGGCTTTGCGCTTCTCTAGCCACCAAACGTCACGGTCCTTCTCTTTCCGTCTCGTAGACACGAGCTGAGAAATTGCAAACATTGAGCAATTGCTCAGAGATGAAAAGTGCCAGCACTGAAAGCTGTTGCTAGCCAGCACCCTTCCTTGGAAGCGCTTTCACAGGCGCAGCAACACTGGGGCTTTGCGCTTCTCTACCCACCAAACGTCACGGTCCTTCTCTTTCCGTCTCGTAGACACGAGCTGAGAAATTGCAAACGTCGAGCAATTGCTCAGAGATGAAAAGTACCAGCACTGAAAGCTGTTGCTAGCCAGCACCCTTCCTTGGAAGCGCTTTTGTAGGCCTAAGAACACTGGGGCTCTGGGCTTCTCTAGCCACCTAATCTTCTGCTCATCCTCTCGCGCACTCTAAAGAGAGCTCAGGTGAGAAATTGCAAACGTCGAGCAATTGCTCAGAGATGAAAAGTGCCAGCACTGAAAGCTCTTGCTAGCCAGCACCCTTCCTTGGAAGCGCTTTCACAGGCGCAGTAACGCTGGGGCTTTGCGCTTCTCTAGCCACCAAACGTCACGGTCATTCTCTTTCCGTCTCGTAGACACGAGCTGAGAAATTGCAAACGTCGAGCAATTGCTCAGAGATGAAAAGTGCCAGCACTGAAAGCTCTTGCTAGCCAGCACCCTTCCTTGGAAGCGCTTTCACAGGCGCAGCAACACTGGGGCTTTGCGCTTCTCTAGCCACCAAACATCACGCTCACTATCTCTCCGTCTCGTGGACACGAGCTGAGAAATTGCAAACGTCGAGCAATTGCTCAGAGATGAAAAGTGCCAGCACTGAAAGCTCTTGCTAGCCAGCACCCTTCCTTGGAAGCGCTTTTGTAGGCCTAAGAACACTGGGGCTCTGGGCTTCTCTAGCCACCTAATCTTCTGCTCATCCTCTCGCGCACTCTAAAGAGAGCTCAGGTGAGAAATTGCAAACGTCCAGCAATTGCTCAGAGATGAAAAGTGCCAGCACTGAAAGCTCTTGCTAGCCAGCGCCCTTCCTTGGAAGCGCTTTCGCAGGCGCAGCAAGACTGGGGCTTTGCGCTTCTCTACCCACCAAACGTCACGGTCATTCTCTTTCTGTCTCGTAGAGACGAGCTGAGAAATTGCAAACGTCCAGCAATTGCTCAGAGATGAAAAGTGCCAGCACTGAAAGCTGTTGCTAGCCAGCACCCTTCCTTGGAATCGCTTTCACAGGCGCAGCAACACTGGGGCTTTGCGCTTCTCTAGCCACCAAACATCACGCTCACTATCTCTCCGTCTCGTGGACACGAGCTGAGAAATTGCAAACGTCGAGCAATTGCTCAGAGATGAAAAGTGCCAGCACTGAAAGCTCTTGCTAGCCAGCACCCTTCCTTGGAAGCGCTTTTGTAGGCCTAAGAACACTGGGGCTTTGCGCTTCTCTAGCCACCAAACATCACGGTCATTCTCTTTCCGTCTCGTAGACACGAGCTGAGAAATTGCAAACATCGAGCAATTGCTCAGAGATGAAAAGTGCCAGCACTGAAAGCTGTTGCTAGCCAGCACCCTTCCTTGGAAGCGCTTTCACAGGCGCAGCAACACTGGGGCTTTGCGCTTCTCTACCCACCAAACGTCACGGTCCTTCTCTTTCCGTCTCGTAGACACGAGCTGAGAAATTGCAAACGTCGAGCAATTGCTCAGAGATGAAAAGTACCAGCACTGAAAGCTCTTGCTAGCCAGCACCCTTCCTTGGAAGCGCTTTTGTAGGCCTAAGAACACTGGGGCTCTGGGCTTCTCTAGCCACCTAATCTTCTGCTCATCCTCTCGCGCACTCTAAAGAGAGCTCAGGTGAGAAATTGCAAACGTCGAGCAATTGCTCAGAGATGAAAAGTGCCAGCACTGAAAGCTCTTGCTAGCCAGCACCCTTCCTTGGAAGCGCTTTTGTAGGCCTAAGAACACTGGGGCTCTGGGCTTCTCTAGCCACCTAATCTTCTGCTCATACTCTCGCGCACTCTAAAGAGAGTTCAGGTGAGAAATTGCAAACGTCGAGCAATTGCTCAGAGATGAAAAGTGCCAGCACTGAAAGCTGTTGCTAGCCAGCACCCTTCCTTGGAAGCGCTTTCACAGGCACAGCAACACTGGGGCTTTGCGCTTCTCTACCCACCAAACATCACGGTCATTCTCTTTCCGTCTCGTAGAGACGAGCTGAGAAATTGCAAACGTCGAGCAATTGCTCAGAGATGAAAAGTGCCAGCACTGAAAGCTGTTGCTAGCCAGCCCCCTTCCTTGGAAGCGCTTTTGTAGGCCTAAGAACACTGGGGCTCTGGGCTTCTCTAGCCACCTAATCTTCTGCTCATCCTCTCGCGCACTCTAAAGAGAGCTCAGGTGAGAAATTGCAAACGTCGAGCAATTGCTCAGAGATGAAAAGTGCCAGCACTGAAAGCTGTTGCTAGCCAGCACCCTTCCTTGGAAGCGCTTTCACAGGCGCAGTAACACTGGGGCTTTGCGCTTCTCTACCCACCAAACGTCACGGTCCTTCTCTTTCCGTCTCGTAGACACGAGCTGAGAAATTGCAAACGTCGAGCAATTGCTCAGAGATGAAAAGTGCCAGCACTGAAAGCTGTTGCTAGCCAGCACCCTTCCTTGGAAGCGCTTTTGTAGGCCTAAGAACACTGGGGCTCTGGGCTTCTCTAGCCACCTAATCTTCTGCTCATCCTCTCGCGCACTCTAAAGAGAGCTCAGGTAAGAAATTGCAAACGTCGAGCAATTGCTCAGAGATGAAAAGTGCCAGCACTGAAAGCTGTTGCTAGCCAGCACCCTTCCTTGGAAGCGCTTTCACAGGCGCAGCAACACTGGGGCTTTGCGCTTCTCTAGCCACCAAACGTCACGGTCCTTCTCTTTCCGTCTCGTAGACACGAGCTGAGAAATTGCAAACGTCGAGCAATTGCTCAGAGATGAAAAGTGCCATCACTGAAAGCTGTTGCTAGCCAGCACCCTTCCTTGGAAGCGCTTTTGTAGGCCTAAGAACACTGGGGCTCTGGGCTTCTCTAGCCACCTAATCTTCTGCTCATCCTCTCGCGCACTCTAAAGAGAGCTCAGGTGAGAAATTGCAAATGTCCAGCAATTGCTCAGAGATGAAAAGTGCCAGCACTGAAAGCTCTTGCTAGCCAGCACCCTTCCTTGGAAGCGCTTTCACAGGCGCAGTAACACTGGGGCTTTGCGCTTCTCTAGCCACCAAACCTCACGGTCCTTCTCTTTCCGTCTCGTAGACACGAGCTGAGAAATTGCAAACGTCGAGCAATTGCTCAGAGATGAAAAGTGCCAGCACTGAAAGCTGTTGCTAGCCAGCACCCTTCCTTGGAAGCGCTTTTGTAGGCCTAAGAACACTGGGGCTCTGGGCTTCTCTAGCCACCTAATCTTCTGCTCATCCTCTCGCGCACTCTAAAGAGAGCTCAGGTAAGAAATTGCAAACGTCCAGCAATTGCTCAGAGATGAAAAGTGCCAGCACTGAAAGCTGTTGCTAGCCAGCACCCTTCCTTGGAAGCGCTTTCACAGGCGCAGCAACACTGGGGCTTTGCGCTTCTCTAGCCACCAAACATCACGGTCCTTCTCTTTCCGTCTCGTAGACACGAGCTGAGAAATTGCAAACGTCGAGCAATTGCTCAGAGATGAAAAGTGCCAGCACTGGAAGCTGTTGCTAGCCAGCACCCTTCCTTGGAAGCGCTTTTGTAGGCCTAAGAACACTGGGGCTCTGGGCTTCTCTAGCCACCTAATCTTCTGCTCATCCTCTCGCGCACTCTGAAGAGAGTTCAGGTGAGAAATTGCAAACGTCGAGCAATTGCTCAGAGATGAAAAGTGCCAGCACTGAAAGCTGTTGCTAGCCAGCACCCTTCCTTGGAAGCGCTTTCACAGGCGCAGCAACACTGGGGCTTTGCGCTTCTCTAGCCACCAAACGTCACGGTCCTTCTCTTTCCGTCTCGTAGACACGAGCTGAGAAATTGCAAACGTCGAGCAATTGCTCAGAGATGAAAAGTGCCAGCACTGAAAGCTGTTGCTAGCCAGCACCCTTCCTTGGAAGCGCTTTTGTAGGCCTAAGAACACTGGGGCTCTGGGCTTCTCTAGCCACCTAATCTTCTGCTCATCCTCTCGCGCACTCTGAAGAGAGCTCAGGTGAGAAATTGCAAACGTCCAGCAATTGCTCAGAGATGAAAAGTGCCAGCACTGAAAGCTCTTGCTAGCCAGCACCCTTCCTTGGAAGCGCTTTCACAGGCGCAGCAACACTGGGGCTTTGCGCTTCTCTAGCCACCAAACATCACGGTCATTCTCTTTCCGTCTCGTACACACGAGCTGAGAAATTGCAAACGTCGAGCAATTGCTCAGAGATGAAAAGTGCCAGCACTGAAAGCTGTTGCTAGCCAGCACCCTTCCTTGGAAGTGCTTTCACAGGCGCAGCAACACTGGGGCTTTGCGCTTCTCTACCCACCAAACATCACGGTCACTATCTCTCCGTCTCGTGGACACGAGCTGAGAAATTGCAAACGTCGAGCAATTGCTCAGAGATGAAAAGTGCCAGCACTGAAAGCTGTTGCTAGCCAGCACCCTTCCTTGGAAGCGCTTTTGTAGGCCTAAGAACACTGGGGCTCTGGGCTTCTCTAGCCACCTAATCTTCTGCTCATCCTCTCGCGCACTCTAAAGAGAGCTCAGGTGAGAAATTGCAAATGTCCAGCAATTGCTCAGAGATGAAAAGTGCCAGCACTGAAAGCTGTTGCTAGCCAGCACCCTTCCTTGGAAGCGCTTTCACAGGCGCAGTAACACTGGGGCTTTGCGCTTCTCTACCCACCAAAAATCATGGTCACTATCTCTCCGTCTCGTAGAGACGAGCTGAGAAATTGCAAACGTCGAGCAATTGCTCAGAGATGAAAAGTGCCAGCACTGAAAGCTCTTGCTAGCCAGCACCCTTCCTTGGAAGCGCTTTCACAGGCGCAGCAACACTGGGGCTTTGTGCTTCTCTAGCCACCAAACGTCACTGTCATTCTCTTTCCGTCTCGTAGACACGAGCTGAGAAATTGCAAATGTCCAGCAATTGCTCAGAGATGAAAAGTGCCAGCACTGAAAGCTGTTGCTAGCCAGCACCCTTCCTTGGAAGCGCTTTCACAGGCGCAGCAACACTGGGGCTTTGTGCAACTCTACCCACCAAACATCACGCTCACTATCTCTCCGTCTCGTGGACACGAGCTGAGAAATTGCAAACGTCGAGCAATTGTTCAGAGATGAAAAGTGCCAGCACTGAAAGCTGTTGCTAGCCAGCACCCTTCCTTGGAAGCGCTTTTGTAGGCCTAAGAACACTGGGGCTCTGGGCTTCTCTAGCCACCTAATCTTCTGCTCATCCTCTCGCGCACTCTAAAGAGAGCTCAGGTGAGAAATTGCAAACGTCCAGCAATTGCTCAGAGATGAAAAGTGCCAGCACTGAAAGCTGTTGCTAGCCAGCACCCTTCCTTGGAAGCGCTTTCACAGGCGCAGCAACACTGGGGCTTTGCGCTTCTCTAGCCACCAAACGTCACGGTCCTTCTCTTTCCGTCTCGTAGACACGAGCTGAGAAATTGCAAACGTGCAGCAATTGCTCAGAGATGAAAAGTGCCAGCACTGGAAGCTGTTGCTAGCCAGCACCCTTCCTTGGAAGCGCTTTTGTAGGCCTAAGAACACTGGGGCTCTGGGCTTCTCTAGCCACCTAATCTTCTGCTCATCCTCTCGCGCACTCTAAAGAGAGCTCAGGTAAGAAATTGCAAACGTCGAGCAATTGCTCAGAGATGAAAAGTGCCAGCACTGAAAGCTCTTGCTAGCCAGCACCCTTCCTTGGAAGCGCTTTCACAGGCGCAGCAAGACTGGGGCTTTGCGCTTCTCTACCCACCAAACGTCACGGTCCTTCTCTTTCCGTCTCGTAGAGACGAGCTGAGAAATTGCAAACGTCGAGCAATTGCTCAGAGATGAAAAGTGCCAGCACTGAAAGCTGTTGCTAGCCAGCACCCTTCCTTGGAAGCGCTTTTGTAGGCCTAAGAACACTGGGGCTCTGGGCTTCTCTAGCCACCTAATCTTCTGCTCATCCTCTCGCGCACTCTAAAGAGAGCTCAGGTGAGAAATTGCAAACGTCGAGCAATTGCTCAGAGATGAAAAGTGCCAGCACTGAAAGCTCTTGCTAGCCAGCACCCTTCCTTGGAAGCGCTTTCACAGGCGCAATAACACTGGGGCTTTGCGCTTCTCTACCCACCAAACGTCACTGTCATTCTCTATCCGTCTCGTAGACACGAGCTGAGAAATTGCAAACGTCGAGCAATTGCTCAGAGATGAAAAGTGCCAGCACTGAAAGCTGTTGCTAGCCAGCACCCTTCCTTGGAAGCGCTTTCACAGGCGCAGTAACACTGGGGCTTTGCGCTTCTCTAGCCACCAAAAATCATGGTCACTATCTCTCCGTCTCGTAGAGACGAGCTGAGAAATTGCAAACGTCCAGCAATTGCTCAGAGATGAAAAGTGCCAGCACTGAAAGCTGTTGCTAGCCAGCACCCTTCCTTGGAAGCGCTTTCACAGGCGCAGCAACACTGGGGCTTTGCGCTTCTCTACCCACCAAACGTCACTGTCATTCTCTTTCCGTCTCGTAGACACGAGCTGAGAAATTGCAAATGTCCAGCAATTGCTCAGAGATGAAAAGTGCCAGCACTGAAAGCTGTTGCTAGCCAGCACCCTTCCTTGGAAGCGCTTTCACAGGTGCAGCAACACTGGGGCTTTGTGCTTCTCTACCCACCAAACATCACGCTCACTATCTCTCCGTCTCGTAGACACGAGCTGAGAAATTGCAAACGTCGAGCAATTGCTCAGAGATGAAAAGTGCCAGCACTGAAAGCTGTTGCTAGCCAGCACCCTTCCTTGGAAGCGCTTTTGTAGGCCTAAGAACACTGGGGCTCTGGGCTTCTCTAGCCACCTAATCTTCTGCTCATCCTCTCGCGCACTCTAAAGAGAGCTCAGGTGAGAAATTGCAAACGTCGAGCAATTGCTCAGAGATGAAAAGTGCCAGCACTGAAAGCTGTTGCTAGCCAGCACCCTTCCTTGGAAGCGCTTTCACAGGCGCAGCAACACTGGGGCTTTGCGCTTCTCTAGCCACCAAACGTCACTGTCATTCTCTTTCCGTCTCGTAGACACGAGCTGAGAAATTGCAAACGTCGAGCAATTGCTCAGAGATGAAAAGTGCCAGCACTGAAAGCTCTTGCTAACCAGCACCCTTCCTTGGAAGCGCTTTCACAGGCGCAGTAACACTGGGACTTTGCGCTTCTCTAGCCACCAAAAATCACGGTCACTATCTCTCCGTCTCGTAGACACGAGCTGAGAAATTGCAAACGTCGAGCAATTGCTCAGAGATGAAAAGTGCCAGCACTGAAAGCTCTTGCTAGCCAGCACCCTTCCTTGGAAGCGCTTTCACAGGCGCAGCAACACTGGGGCTTTGCGCTTCTCTACCCACCAAACATCACGCTCACTATCTCTCCGTCTCGTGGACACGACCTGAGAAATTGCAAATGTCCAGCAATTGCTCAGAGATGAAAAGTGCCAGCACTGAAAGCTGTTGCTAGCCAGCACCCTTCCTTGGAAGCGCTTTTGTAGGCCTAAGAACACTGGGGCTCTGGGCTTCTCTAGCCACCTAATCTTCTGCTCATCCTCTCGCGCACTCTAAAGAGAGCTCAGGTGAGAAATTGCAAACGTCCAGCAATTGCTCAGAGATGAAAAGTGCCAGCACTGAAAGCTCTTGCTAGCCAGCACCCTTCCTTGGAAGCGCTTTTGTAGGCCTAAGAACAGTGGGGCTCTGGGCTTCTCTAGCCACCTAATCTTCTGCTCATCCTCTCGCGCACTCTAAAGAGAGCTCAGGTGAGAAATTGCAAACGTCGAGCAATTGCTCAGAGATGAAAAGTGCCAGCACTGAAAGCTCTTGCTAACCAGCACCCTTCCTTGGAAGCGCTTTCACAGGCGCAGTAACACTGGGACTTTGCGCTTCTCTAGCCACCAAAAATCACGGTCACTATCTCTCCGTCTCGTAGACACGAGCTGAGAAATTGCAAACGTCGAGCAATTGCTCAGAGATGAAAAGTGCCAGCACTGAAAGCTCTTGCTAGCCAGCACCCTTCCTTGGAAGCGCTTTCACAGGCGCAGCAACACTGGGGCTTTGCGCTTCTCTACCCACCAAACATCACGCTCACTATCTCTCCGTCTCGTGGACACGACCTGAGAAATTGCAAATGTCCAGCAATTGCTCAGAGATGAAAAGTGCCAGCACTGAAAGCTCTTGCTAGCCAGCACCCTTCCTTGGAAGCGCTTTTGTAGGCCTAAGAACACTGGGGCTCTGGGCTTCTCTAGCCACCTAATCTTCTGCTCATCCTCTCGCGCACTCTAAAGAGAGCTCAGGTGAGAAATTGCAAACGTCCAGCAATTGCTCAGAGATGAAAAGTGCCAGCACTGAAAGCTCTTGCTAGCCAGCACCCTTCCTTGGAAGCGCTTTTGTAGGCCTAAGAACAGTGGGGCTCTGGGCTTCTCTAGCCACCTAATCTTCTGCTCATCCTCTCGCGCACTCTAAAGAGAGCTCAGGTGAGAAATTGCAAACGTCGAGCAATTGCTCAGAGATGAAAAGTGCCAGCACTGAAAGCTGTTGCTAGCCAGCACCCTTCCTTGGAAGCGCTTTCACAGGCGCAGCAACACTGGGGCTTTGCGCTTCTCTACCCACCAAACGTCACTGTCATTCTCTATCCGTCTCGTAGACACGAGCTGAGAAATTGCAAACGTCGAGCAATTGCTCAGAGATGAAAAGTGCCAGCACTGAAAGCTGTTGCTAGCCAGCACCCTTCCTTGGAAGCGCTTTCACAGGCGCAGTAACACTGGGGCTTTGCGCTTCTCTAGCCACCAAAAATCATGGTCACTATCTCTCCGTCTCGTAGAGACGAGCTGAGAAATTGCAAACGTCGAGCAATTGCTCAGAGATGAAAAGTGCCAGCACTGAAAGCTCTTGCTAGCCAGCACCCTTCCTTGGAAGCGCTTTCACAGGCACAGCAACACTGGGGCTTTGCGCTTCTCTAGCCACCAAACGTCACTGTCATTCTCTTTCCGTCTCGTAGACACGAGCTGAGAAATTGCAAATGTCCAGCAATTGCTCAGAGATGAAAAGTGCCAGCACTGAAAGCTGTTGCTAGCCAGCACCCTTCCTTGGAAGCGCTTTCACAGGCGCAGCAACACTGGGGCTTTGTGCTTCTCTACCCACCAAACATCACGGTCACTATCTCTCCGTCTCGTAGAGACGAGCTGAGAAATTGCAAAAGTCGAGCAATTGCTCAGAGATGAAAAGTGCCAGCACTGAAAGCTCTTGCTAGCCAGCACCCTTCCTTGGAAGCGCTTTTGTAGGCCTAAGAACACTGGGGCTCTGGGCTTCTCTAGCCACCTAATCTTCTGCTCATCCTCTCGCGCACTCTAAAGAGAGCTCAGGTGAGAAATTGCAAACGTCGAGCAATTGCTCAGAGATGAAAAGTGCCAGCACTGAAAGCTCTTGCTAGCCAGCACCCTTCCTTGGAAGCGCTTTCGCAGGCACAGCAACACTGGGGCTTTGCGCTTCTCTACCCACCAAAAATCACGGTCACTATCTCTCCGTCTCGTAGACACGAGCTGAGAAATTGCAAACGTCAAGCAATTGCTCAGAGATGAAAAGTGCCAGCACTGAAAGCTGTTGCTAGCCAGCACCCTTCCTTGGAAGCGCTTTCACAGGCGCAGCAACACTGGGGCTTTGCGCTTCTCTAGCCACCAAACATCACGGTCCTTCTCTTTCCGTCTCGTAGAGACGAGCTGAGAAATTGCAAACGTCGAGCAATTGCTCAGCGATAAAAAGTGCCAGCACTGAAAGCTCTTGCTAGCCAGCACCCTTCCTTGGAAGCGCTTTTGTAGGCCTAAGAACACTGGGGCTCTGGGCTTCTCTAGCCACCAAACATCACGGTCCTTCTCTTTCCGTCTCGTAGACACGAGCTGAGAAATTGCAAACGTCGAGCAATTGCTCAGAGATGAAAAGTGCCAGCACTGAAAGCTCTTGCTAGCCAGCACCCTTCCTTGGAAGCGCTTTCACAGGTGCAGCAACACTGGGGCTTTGCGCTTCTCTAGCCACCAAACGTCACGGTCCTTCTCTTTCCGTCTCGTAGACACGAGCTGAGAAATTGCAAAAGTCGAGCAATTGCTCAGAGATGAAAAGTGCCAGCACTGAAAGCTGTTGCTAGCCAGCACCCTTCCTTGGAAGCGCTTTTGTAGGCCTAAGAACACTGGGGCTCTGGGCTTCTCTAGCCACCTAATCTTCTGCTCATCCTCTCGCGCACTCTAAAGAGAGCTCAGGTGAGAAATTGCAAACGTCGAGCAATTGCTCAGAGATGAAAAGTGCCAGCACTGAAAGCTCTTGCTAGCCAGCACCCTTCCTTGGAAGCGCTTTCACAGGCGCAGCAACACTGGGGCTTTGTGCTTCTCTACCCACCAAACGTCACGGTCCTTCTCTTTCCGTCTCGTAGACACGAGCTGAGAAATTGCAAACGTCGAGCAATTGCTCAGAGATGAAAAGTGCCAGCACTGAAAGCTGTTGCTAGCCAGCACCCTTCCTTGGAAGCGCTTTTGTAGGCCTAAGAACACTGGGGCTCTGGGCTTCTCTAGCCACCTAATCTTCTGCTCATCCTCTCGCGCACTCTAAAGAGAGCTCAGGTGAGAAATTGCAAACGTCGAGCAATTGCTCAGAGATGAAAAGTGCCAGCACTGAAAGCTCTTGCTAGCCAGCACCCTTCCTTGGAAGCGCTTTCACAGGCGCAGCAACACTGGGGCTTTGCGCTTCTCTAGCCACCAAACGTCACGGTCCTTCTCTTTCCGTCTCGTAGACACGAGCTGAGAAATTGCAAACGTCGAGCAATTGCTCAGCGATAAAAAGTGCCAGCACTGAAAGCTGTTGCTAGCCAGCACCCTTCCTTGGAAGCGCTTTTGTAGGCCTAAGAACACTGGGGCTCTGGGCTTCTCTAGCCACCTAATCTTCTGCTCATCCTCTCGCGCACTCTAAAGAGAGTTGAGGTGAGAAATTGCAAACGTCGAGCAATTGCTCAGAGATGAAAAGTGCCAGCACTGAAAGCTCTTGCTAGCCAGCACCCTTCCTTGGAAGCGCTTTCACAGGCGCAATAACACTGGGGCTTTGCGCTTCTCTAGCCACCAAACGTCACTGTCATTCTCTTTCCGTCTCGTAGACACGAGCTGAGAAATTGCAAACGTCGAGCAATTGCTCAGAGATGAAAAGTGCCAGCACTGAAAGCTCTTGCTAGCCAGCACCCTTCCTTGGAAGCGCTTTCACAGGCGCAGCAACACTGGGGCTTTGCGCTTCTCTAGCCACCAAAAATCACGCTCACTATCTCTCCGTCTCGTGGACACGAGCTGAGAAATTGCAAACGTCGAGCAATTGCTCAGAGATGAAAAGTGCCAGCACTGAAAGCTGTTGCTAGCCAGCACCCTTCCTTGGAAGCGCTTTTGTAGGCCTAAGAACACTGGGGCTCTGGGCTTCTCTAGCCACCTCATCTTCTGCTCATCCTCTCGCGCACTCTAAAGAGAGCTCAGGTGAGAAATTGCAAACGTCCAGCAATTGCTCAGAGATGAAAAGTGCCAGCACTGAAAGCTGTTGCTAGCCAGCACCCTTCCTTGGAAGCGCTTTCACAGGTGCAGCAACACTGGGGCTTTGTGCTTCTCTACCCACCAAACATCACGCTCACTATCTCTCCGTCTCGTAGACACGAGCTGAGAAATTGCAAAAGTCGAGCAATTGCTCAGAGATGAAAAGTGCCAGCACTGAAAGCTGTTGCTAGCCAGCACCCTTCCTTGGAAGCGCTTTTGTAGGCCTAAGAACACTGGGGCTCTGGGCTTCTCTAGCCACCTAATCTTCTGCTCATCCTCTCGCGCACTCTAAAGAGAGCTCAGGTGAGAAATTGCAAACGTCGAGCAATTGCTCAGAGATGAAAAGTGCCAGCACTGAAAGCTGTTGCTAGCCAGCACCCTTCCTTGGAAGCGCTTTCACAGGCGCAGCAACACTGGGGCTTTGCGCTTCTCTAGCCACCAAACGTCACTGTCATTCTCTTTCCGTCTCGTAGACACGAGCTGAGAAATTGCAAACGTCGAGCAATTGCTCAGAGATGAAAAGTGCCAGCACTGAAAGCTCTTGCTAACCAGCACCCTTCCTTGGAAGCGCTTTCACAGGCGCAGTAACACTGGGACTTTGCGCTTCTCTAGCCACCAAAAATCACGGTCACTATCTCTCCGTCTCGTAGACACGAGCTGAGAAATTGCAAACGTCGAGCAATTGCTCAGAGATGAAAAGTGCCAGCACTGAAAGCTCTTGCTAGCCAGCACCCTTCCTTGGAAGCGCTTTCACAGGCGCAGCAACACTGGGGCTTTGCGCTTCTCTACCCACCAAACATCACGCTCACTATCTCTCCGTCTCGTGGACACGACCTGAGAAATTGCAAATGTCCAGCAATTGCTCAGAGATGAAAAGTGCCAGCACTGAAAGCTCTTGCTAGCCAGCACCCTTCCTTGGAAGCGCTTTTGTAGGCCTAAGAACACTGGGGCTCTGGGCTTCTCTAGCCACCTAATCTTCTGCTCATCCTCTCGCGCACTCTAAAGAGAGCTCAGGTGAGAAATTGCAAACGTCCAGCAATTGCTCAGAGATGAAAAGTGCCAGCACTGAAAGCTCTTGCTAGCCAGCACCCTTCCTTGGAAGCGCTTTTGTAGGCCTAAGAACAGTGGGGCTCTGGGCTTCTCTAGCCACCTAATCTTCTGCTCATCCTCTCGCGCACTCTAAAGAGAGCTCAGGTGAGAAATTGCAAACGTCGAGCAATTGCTCAGAGATGAAAAGTGCCAGCACTGAAAGCTGTTGCTAGCCAGCACCCTTCCTTGGAAGCGCTTTCACAGGCGCAGCAACACTGGGGCTTTGCGCTTCTCTACCCACCAAACGTCACTGTCATTCTCTATCCGTCTCGTAGACACGAGCTGAGAAATTGCAAACGTCGAGCAATTGCTCAGAGATGAAAAGTGCCAGCACTGAAAGCTGTTGCTAGCCAGCACCCTTCCTTGGAAGCGCTTTCACAGGCGCAGTAACACTGGGGCTTTGCGCTTCTCTAGCCACCAAAAATCATGGTCACTATCTCTCCGTCTCGTAGAGACGAGCTGAGAAATTGCAAACGTCGAGCAATTGCTCAGAGATGAAAAGTGCCAGCACTGAAAGCTCTTGCTAGCCAGCACCCTTCCTTGGAAGCGCTTTCACAGGCACAGCAACACTGGGGCTTTGCGCTTCTCTAGCCACCAAACGTCACTGTCATTCTCTTTCCGTCTCGTAGACACGAGCTGAGAAATTGCAAATGTCCAGCAATTGCTCAGAGATGAAAAGTGCCAGCACTGAAAGCTGTTGCTAGCCAGCACCCTTCCTTGGAAGCGCTTTCACAGGCGCAGCAACACTGGGGCTTTGTGCTTCTCTACCCACCAAACATCACGGTCACTATCTCTCCGTCTCGTAGAGACGAGCTGAGAAATTGCAAAAGTCGAGCAATTGCTCAGAGATGAAAAGTGCCAGCACTGAAAGCTCTTGCTAGCCAGCACCCTTCCTTGGAAGCGCTTTTGTAGGCCTAAGAACAGTGGGGCTCTGGGCTTCTCTAGCCACCTAATCTTCTGCTCATCCTCTCGCGCACTCTAAAGAGAGCTCAGGTGAGAAATTGCAAACGTCGAGCAATTGCTCAGAGATGAAAAGTGCCAGCACTGAAAGCTCTTGCTAGCCAGCACCCTTCCTTGGAAGCGCTTTCGCAGGCACAGCAACACTGGGGCTTTGCGCTTCTCTACCCACCAAAAATCACGGTCACTATCTCTCCGTCTCGTAGACACGAGCTGAGAAATTGCAAACGTCAAGCAATTGCTCAGAGATGAAAAGTGCCAGCACTGAAAGCTGTTGCTAGCCAGCACCCTTCCTTGGAAGCGCTTTCACAGGCGCAGCAACACTGGGGCTTTGCGCTTCTCTAGCCACCAAACATCACGGTCCTTCTCTTTCCGTCTCGTAGAGACGAGCTGAGAAATTGCAAACGTCGAGCAATTGCTCAGCGATAAAAAGTGCCAGCACTGAAAGCTCTTGCTAGCCAGCACCCTTCCTTGGAAGCGCTTTTGTAGGCCTAAGAACACTGGGGCTCTGGGCTTCTCTAGCCACCAAACATCACGGTCCTTCTCTTTCCGTCTCGTAGACACGAGCTGAGAAATTGCAAACGTCGAGCAATTGCTCAGAGATGAAAAGTGCCAGCACTGAAAGCTCTTGCTAGCCAGCACCCTTCCTTGGAAGCGCTTTCACAGGTGCAGCAACACTGGGGCTTTGCGCTTCTCTAGCCACCAAACGTCACGGTCCTTCTCTTTCCGTCTCGTAGACACGAGCTGAGAAATTGCAAAAGTCGAGCAATTGCTCAGAGATGAAAAGTGCCAGCACTGAAAGCTGTTGCTAGCCAGCACCCTTCCTTGGAAGCGCTTTTGTAGGCCTAAGAACACTGGGGCTCTGGGCTTCTCTAGCCACCTAATCTTCTGCTCATCCTCTCGCGCACTCTAAAGAGAGCTCAGGTGAGAAATTGCAAACGTCGAGCAATTGCTCAGAGATGAAAAGTGCCAGCACTGAAAGCTGTTGCTAGCCAGCACCCTTCCTTGGAAGCGCTTTCACAGGCGCAGCAACACTGGGGCTTTGTGCTTCTCTACCCACCAAACGTCACGGTCCTTCTCTTTCCGTCTCGTAGACACGAGCTGAGAAATTGCAAACGTCGAGCAATTGCTCAGAGATGAAAAGTGCCAGCACTGAAAGCTGTTGCTAGCCAGCACCCTTCCTTGGAAGCGCTTTTGTAGGCCTAAGAACACTGGGGCTCTGGGCTTCTCTAGCCACCTAATCTTCTGCTCATCCTCTCGCGCACTCTAAAGAGAGCTCAGGTGAGAAATTGCAAACGTCGAGCAATTGCTCAGAGATGAAAAGTGCCAGCACTGAAAGCTCTTGCTAGCCAGCACCCTTCCTTGGAAGCGCTTTCACAGGCGCAGCAACACTGGGGCTTTGCGCTTCTCTAGCCACCAAACGTCACGGTCCTTCTCTTTCCGTCTCGTAGACACGAGCTGAGAAATTGCAAACGTCGAGCAATTGCTCAGCGATAAAAAGTGCCAGCACTGAAAGCTGTTGCTAGCCAGCACCCTTCCTTGGAAGCGCTTTTGTAGGCCTAAGAACACTGGGGCTCTGGGTTTCTCTAGCCACCTAATCTTCTGCTCATCCTCTCGCGCACTCTAAAGAGAGTTCAGGTGAGAAATTGCAAACGTCGAGCAATTGCTCAGAGATGAAAAGTGCCAGCACTGAAAGCTCTTGCTAGCCAGCACCCTTCCTTGGAAGCGCTTTCACAGGCGCAATAACACTGGGGCTTTGCGCTTCTCTAGCCACCAAACGTCACTGTCATTCTCTTTCCGTCTCGTAGACACGAGCTGAGAAATTGCAAACGTCGAGCAATTGCTCAGAGATGAAAAGTGCCAGCACTGAAAGCTCTTGCTAACCAGCACCCTTCCTTGGAAGCGCTTTCACAGGCGCAGTAACACTGGGACTTTGCGCTTCTCTAGCCACCAAAAATCACGGTCACTATCTCTCCGTCTCGTAGACACGAGCTGAGAAATTGCAAACGTCGAGCAATTGCTCAGAGATGAAAAGTGCCAGCACTGAAAGCTCTTGCTAGCCAGCACCCTTCCTTGGAAGCGCTTTCACAGGCGCAGCAACACTGGGGCTTTGCGCTTCTCTACCCACCAAACATCACGCTCACTATCTCTCCGTCTCGTGGACACGACCTGAGAAATTGCAAATGTCCAGCAATTGCTCAGAGATGAAAAGTGCCAGCACTGAAAGCTGTTGCTAGCCAGCACCCTTCCTTGGAAGCGCTTTTGTAGGCCTAAGAACACTGGGGCTCTGGGCTTCTCTAGCCACCTAATCTTCTGCTCATCCTCTCGCGCACTCTAAAGAGAGCTCAGGTGAGAAATTGCAAACGTCCAGCAATTGCTCAGAGATGAAAAGTGCCAGCACTGAAAGCTCTTGCTAGCCAGCACCCTTCCTTGGAAGCGCTTTTGTAGGCCTAAGAACAGTGGGGCTCTGGGCTTCTCTAGCCACCTAATCTTCTGCTCATCCTCTCGCGCACTCTAAAGAGAGCTCAGGTGAGAAATTGCAAACGTCGAGCAATTGCTCAGAGATGAAAAGTGCCAGCACTGAAAGCTGTTGCTAGCCAGCACCCTTCCTTGGAAGCGCTTTCACAGGCGCAGCAACACTGGGGCTTTGCGCTTCTCTACCCACCAAACGTCACTGTCATTCTCTATCCGTCTCGTAGACACGAGCTGAGAAATTGCAAACGTCGAGCAATTGCTCAGAGATGAAAAGTGCCAGCACTGAAAGCTGTTGCTAGCCAGCACCCTTCCTTGGAAGCGCTTTCACAGGCGCAGTAACACTGGGGCTTTGCGCTTCTCTAGCCACCAAAAATCATGGTCACTATCTCTCCGTCTCGTAGAGACGAGCTGAGAAATTGCAAACGTCGAGCAATTGCTCAGAGATGAAAAGTGCCAGCACTGAAAGCTCTTGCTAGCCAGCACCCTTCCTTGGAAGCGCTTTCACAGGCACAGCAACACTGGGGCTTTGCGCTTCTCTAGCCACCAAACGTCACTGTCATTCTCTTTCCGTCTCGTAGACACGAGCTGAGAAATTGCAAATGTCCAGCAATTGCTCAGAGATGAAAAGTGCCAGCACTGAAAGCTGTTGCTAGCCAGCACCCTTCCTTGGAAGCGCTTTCACAGGCGCAGCAACACTGGGGCTTTGTGCTTCTCTAGCCACCAAACATCACGGTCACTATCTCTCCGTCTCGTAGAGACGAGCTGAGAAATTGCAAAAGTCGAGCAATTGCTCAGAGATGAAAAGTGCCAGCACTGAAAGCTCTTGCTAGCCAGCACCCTTCCTTGGAAGCGCTTTTGTAGGCCTAAGAACAGTGGGGCTCTGGGCTTCTCTAGCCACCTAATCTTCTGCTCATCCTCTCGCGCACTCTAAAGAGAGCTCAGGTGAGAAATTGCAAACGTCGAGCAATTGCTCAGAGATGAAAAGTGCCAGCACTGAAAGCTCTTGCTAGCCAGCACCCTTCCTTGGAAGCGCTTTCGCAGGCACAGCAACACTGGGGCTTTGCGCTTCTCTACCCACCAAAAATCACGGTCACTATCTCTCCGTCTCGTAGACACGAGCTGAGAAATTGCAAACGTCAAGCAATTGCTCAGAGATGAAAAGTGCCAGCACTGAAAGCTGTTGCTAGCCAGCACCCTTCCTTGGAAGCGCTTTCACAGGCGCAGCAACACTGGGGCTTTGCGCTTCTCTAGCCACCAAACATCACGGTCCTTCTCTTTCCGTCTCGTAGAGACGAGCTGAGAAATTGCAAACGTCGAGCAATTGCTCAGCGATAAAAAGTGCCAGCACTGAAAGCTGTTGCTAGCCAGCACCCTTCCTTGGAAGCGCTTTTGTAGGCCTAAGAACACTGGGGCTCTGGGCTTCTCTAGCCACCAAACATCACGGTCCTTCTCTTTCCGTCTCGTAGACACGAGCTGAGAAATTGCAAACGTCGAGCAATTGCTCAGAGATGAAAAGTGCCAGCACTGAAAGCTCTTGCTAGCCAGCACCCTTCCTTGGAAGCGCTTTCACAGGTGCAGCAACACTGGGGCTTTGCGCTTCTCTAGCCACCAAACGTCACGGTCCTTCTCTTTCCGTCTCGTAGACACGAGCTGAGAAATTGCAAAAGTCGAGCAATTGCTCAGAGATGAAAAGTGCCAGCACTGAAAGCTGTTGCTAGCCAGCACCCTTCCTTGGAAGCGCTTTTGTAGGCCTAAGAACACTGGGGCTCTGGGCTTCTCTAGCCACCTAATCTTCTGCTCATCCTCTCGCGCACTCTAAAGAGAGCTCAGGTGAGAAATTGCAAACGTCGAGCAATTGCTCAGAGATGAAAAGTGCCAGCACTGAAAGCTGTTGCTAGCCAGCACCCTTCCTTGGAAGCGCTTTCACAGGCGCAGCAACACTGGGGCTTTGTGCTTCTCTACCCACCAAACGTCACGGTCCTTCTCTTTCCGTCTCGTAGACACGAGCTGAGAAATTGCAAACGTCGAGCAATTGCTCAGAGATGAAAAGTGCCAGCACTGAAAGCTGTTGCTAGCCAGCACCCTTCCTTGGAAGCGCTTTTGTAGGCCTAAGAACACTGGGGCTCTGGGCTTCTCTAGCCACCTAATCTTCTGCTCATCCTCTCGCGCACTCTAAAGAGAGCTCAGGTGAGAAATTGCAAACGTCGAGCAATTGCTCAGAGATGAAAAGTGCCAGCACTGAAAGCTCTTGCTAGCCAGCACCCTTCCTTGGAAGCGCTTTCACAGGCGCAGCAACACTGGGGCTTTGCGCTTCTCTAGCCACCAAACGTCACGGTCCTTCTCTTTCCGTCTCGTAGACACGAGCTGAGAAATTGCAAACGTCGAGCAATTGCTCAGCGATAAAAAGTGCCAGCACTGAAAGCTGTTGCTAGCCAGCACCCTTCCTTGGAAGCGCTTTTGTAGGCCTAAGAACACTGGGGCTCTGGGTTTCTCTAGCCACCTAATCTTCTGCTCATCCTCTCGCGCACTCTAAAGAGAGTTCAGGTGAGAAATTGCAAACGTCGAGCAATTGCTCAGAGATGAAAAGTGCCAGCACTGAAAGCTCTTGCTAGCCAGCACCCTTCCTTGGAAGCGCTTTCACAGGCGCAATAACACTGGGGCTTTGCGCTTCTCTAGCCACCAAACGTCACTGTCATTCTCTTTCCGTCTCGTAGACACGAGCTGAGAAATTGCAAACGTCGAGCAATTGCTCAGAGATGAAAAGTGCCAGCACTGAAAGCTCTTGCTAACCAGCACCCTTCCTTGGAAGCGCTTTCACAGGCGCAGTAACACTGGGACTTTGCGCTTCTCTAGCCACCAAAAATCACGGTCACTATCTCTCCGTCTCGTAGACACGAGCTGAGAAATTGCAAACGTCGAGCAATTGCTCAGAGATGAAAAGTGCCAGCACTGAAAGCTCTTGCTAGCCAGCACCCTTCCTTGGAAGCGCTTTCACAGGCGCAGCAACACTGGGGCTTTGCGCTTCTCTACCCACCAAACATCACGCTCACTATCTCTCCGTCTCGTGGACACGACCTGAGAAATTGCAAATGTCCAGCAATTGCTCAGAGATGAAAAGTGCCAGCACTGAAAGCTGTTGCTAGCCAGCACCCTTCCTTGGAAGCGCTTTTGTAGGCCTAAGAACACTGGGGCTCTGGGCTTCTCTAGCCACCTAATCTTCTGCTCATCCTCTCGCGCACTCTAAAGAGAGCTCAGGTGAGAAATTGCAAACGTCCAGCAATTGCTCAGAGATGAAAAGTGCCAGCACTGAAAGCTCTTGCTAGCCAGCACCCTTCCTTGGAAGCGCTTTTGTAGGCCTAAGAACAGTGGGGCTCTGGGCTTCTCTAGCCACCTAATCTTCTGCTCATCCTCTCGCGCACTCTAAAGAGAGCTCAGGTGAGAAATTGCAAACGTCGAGCAATTGCTCAGAGATGAAAAGTGCCAGCACTGAAAGCTGTTGCTAGCCAGCACCCTTCCTTGGAAGCGCTTTCACAGGCGCAGCAACACTGGGGCTTTGCGCTTCTCTACCCACCAAACGTCACTGTCATTCTCTATCCGTCTCGTAGACACGAGCTGAGAAATTGCAAACGTCGAGCAATTGCTCAGAGATGAAAAGTGCCAGCACTGAAAGCTGTTGCTAGCCAGCACCCTTCCTTGGAAGCGCTTTCACAGGCGCAGTAACACTGGGGCTTTGCGCTTCTCTAGCCACCAAAAATCATGGTCACTATCTCTCCGTCTCGTAGAGACGAGCTGAGAAATTGCAAACGTCGAGCAATTGCTCAGAGATGAAAAGTGCCAGCACTGAAAGCTCTTGCTAGCCAGCACCCTTCCTTGGAAGCGCTTTCACAGGCACAGCAACACTGGGGCTTTGCGCTTCTCTAGCCACCAAACGTCACTGTCATTCTCTTTCCGTCTCGTAGACACGAGCTGAGAAATTGCAAATGTCCAGCAATTGCTCAGAGATGAAAAGTGCCAGCACTGAAAGCTGTTGCTAGCCAGCACCCTTCCTTGGAAGCGCTTTCACAGGCGCAGCAACACTGGGGCTTTGTGCTTCTCTAGCCACCAAACATCACGGTCACTATCTCTCCGTCTCGTAGAGACGAGCTGAGAAATTGCAAAAGTCGAGCAATTGCTCAGAGATGAAAAGTGCCAGCACTGAAAGCTCTTGCTAGCCAGCACCCTTCCTTGGAAGCGCTTTTGTAGGCCTAAGAACAGTGGGGCTCTGGGCTTCTCTAGCCACCTAATCTTCTGCTCATCCTCTCGCGCACTCTAAAGAGAGCTCAGGTGAGAAATTGCAAACGTCGAGCAATTGCTCAGAGATGAAAAGTGCCAGCACTGAAAGCTCTTGCTAGCCAGCACCCTTCCTTGGAAGCGCTTTCGCAGGCACAGCAACACTGGGGCTTTGCGCTTCTCTACCCACCAAAAATCACGGTCACTATCTCTCCGTCTCGTAGACACGAGCTGAGAAATTGCAAACGTCAAGCAATTGCTCAGAGATGAAAAGTGCCAGCACTGAAAGCTGTTGCTAGCCAGCACCCTTCCTTGGAAGCGCTTTCACAGGCGCAGCAACACTGGGGCTTTGCGCTTCTCTAGCCACCAAACATCACGGTCCTTCTCTTTCCGTCTCGTAGAGACGAGCTGAGAAATTGCAAACGTCGAGCAATTGCTCAGCGATAAAAAGTGCCAGCACTGAAAGCTCTTGCTAGCCAGCACCCTTCCTTGGAAGCGCTTTTGTAGGCCTAAGAACACTGGGGCTCTGGGCTTCTCTAGCCACCAAACATCACGGTCCTTCTCTTTCCGTCTCGTAGACACGAGCTGAGAAATTGCAAACGTCGAGCAATTGCTCAGAGATGAAAAGTGCCAGCACTGAAAGCTCTTGCTAGCCAGCACCCTTCCTTGGAAGCGCTTTCACAGGTGCAGCAACACTGGGGCTTTGCGCTTCTCTAGCCACCAAACGTCACGGTCCTTCTCTTTCCGTCTCGTAGACACGAGCTGAGAAATTGCAAAAGTCGAGCAATTGCTCAGAGATGAAAAGTGCCAGCACTGAAAGCTGTTGCTAGCCAGCACCCTTCCTTGGAAGCGCTTTTGTAGGCCTAAGAACACTGGGGCTCTGGGCTTCTCTAGCCACCTAATCTTCTGCTCATCCTCTCGCGCACTCTAAAGAGAGCTCAGGTGAGAAATTGCAAACGTCGAGCAATTGCTCAGAGATGAAAAGTGCCAGCACTGAAAGCTGTTGCTAGCCAGCACCCTTCCTTGGAAGCGCTTTCACAGGCGCAGCAACACTGGGGCTTTGTGCTTCTCTACCCACCAAACGTCACGGTCCTTCTCTTTCCGTCTCGTAGACACGAGCTGAGAAATTGCAAACGTCGAGCAATTGCTCAGAGATGAAAAGTGCCAGCACTGAAAGCTGTTGCTAGCCAGCACCCTTCCTTGGAAGCGCTTTTGTAGGCCTAAGAACACTGGGGCTCTGGGCTTCTCTAGCCACCTAATCTTCTGCTCATCCTCTCGCGCACTCTAAAGAGAGCTCAGGTGAGAAATTGCAAACGTCGAGCAATTGCTCAGAGATGAAAAGTGCCAGCACTGAAAGCTCTTGCTAGCCAGCACCCTTCCTTGGAAGCGCTTTCACAGGCGCAGCAACACTGGGGCTTTGCGCTTCTCTAGCCACCAAACGTCACGGTCCTTCTCTTTCCGTCTCGTAGACACGAGCTGAGAAATTGCAAACGTCGAGCAATTGCTCAGCGATAAAAAGTGCCAGCACTGAAAGCTGTTGCTAGCCAGCACCCTTCCTTGGAAGCGCTTTTGTAGGCCTAAGAACACTGGGGCTCTGGGTTTCTCTAGCCACCTAATCTTCTGCTCATCCTCTCGCGCACTCTAAAGAGAGTTCAGGTGAGAAATTGCAAACGTCGAGCAATTGCTCAGAGATGAAAAGTGCCAGCACTGAAAGCTCTTGCTAGCCAGCACCCTTCCTTGGAAGCGCTTTCACAGGCGCAATAACACTGGGGCTTTGCGCTTCTCTAGCCACCAAACGTCACTGTCATTCTCTTTCCGTCTCGTAGACACGAGCTGAGAAATTGCAAACGTCGAGCAATTGCTCAGAGATGAAAAGTGCCAGCACTGAAAGCTCTTGCTAGCCAGCACCCTTCCTTGGAAGCGCTTTCACAGGCGCAGCAACACTGGGGCTTTGCGCTTCTCTAGCCACCAAAAATCACGCTCACTATCTCTCCGTCTCGTGGACACGAGCTGAGAAATTGCAAACGTCGAGCAATTGCTCAGAGATGAAAAGTGCCAGCACTGAAAGCTGTTGCTAGCCAGCACCCTTCCTTGGAAGCGCTTTTGTAGGCCTAAGAACACTGGGGCTCTGGGCTTCTCTAGCCACCTCATCTTCTGCTCATCCTCTCGCGCACTCTAAAGAGAGCTCAGGTGAGAAATTGCAAACGTCCAGCAATTGCTCAGAGATGAAAAGTGCCAGCACTGAAAGCTGTTGCTAGCCAGCACCCTTCCTTGGAAGCGCTTTCACAGGCGCAGTAACACTGGGGCTTTGCGCTTCTCTACCCACCAAACGTCACGGTCCTTCTCTTTCCGTCTCGTGGACACGAGCTGAGAAATTGCAAATGTCGAGCAATTGCTCAGAGATGAAAAGTGCCAGCACTGAAAGCTGTTGCTAGCCAGCACCCTTCCTTGGAAGCGCTTTTGTAGGCCTAAGAACACTGGGGCTCTGGGCTTCTCTAGCCACCTAATCTTCTGCTCATCCTCTTGCGCACTCTAAAGAGAGCTCAGGTGAGAAATTGCAAACGTCGAGCAATTGCTCAGAGATGAAAAGTGCCAGCACTGAAAGCTCTTGCTAGCCAGCACCCTTCCTTGGAAGCGCTTTCACAGGCGCAGCAACACTGGGGCTTTGCGCTTCTCTACCCACCAAACGTCACGGTCATTCTCTTTCCGTCTCGTAGACACGAGCTGAGAAATTGCAAAAGTCGAGCAATTGCTCAGAGATGAAAAGTGCCAGCACTGAAAGCTGTTGCTAGCCAGCACCCTTCCTTGGAAGCGCTTTTGTAGGCCTAAGAACACTGGGGCTCTGGGCTTCTCTAGCCACCTAATCTTCTGCTCATCCTCTCGCGCACTCTAAAGAGAGCTCAGCTGAGAAATTGCAAACGTCGAGCAATTGCTCAGAGATGAAAAGTGCCAGCACTGAAAGCTGTTGCTAGCCAGCACCCTTCCTTGGAAGCGCTTTCACAGGCGCAGCAACACTGGGGCTTTGCGCTTCTCTAGCCACCAAACGTCACGGTCCTTCTCTTTCCGTCTCGTAGACACGAGCTGAGAAATTGCAAACGTCGAGCAATTGCTCAGAGATGAAAAGTGCCAGCACTGAAAGCTGTTGCTAGCCAGCACCCTTCCTTGGAAGCACTTTTGTAGGCCTAAGAACACTGGGGCTCTGGGCTTCTCTAGCCACCTAATCTTCTGCTCATCCTTTCGCGCACTCTAAAGAGAGTTCAGGTGAGAAATTGCAAACGTCCAGCAATTGCTCAGAGATGAAAAGTGCCAGCACTGAAAGCTCTTGCTAGCCAGCACCCTTCCTTGGAAGCGCTTTCACAGGCGCAGTAACACTGGGGCTTTGCGCTTCTCTACCCACCAAAAATCACGGTCACTAACTCTCCGTCTCGTAGAGACGAGCTGAGAAATTGCAAACGTCGAGCAATTGCTCAGAGATGAAAAGTGCCAGCACTGAAAGCTGTTGCTAGCCAGCACCCTTCCTTGGAAGCGCTTTTGTAGGCCTAAGAACACTGGGGCTTTGCGCTTCTCTAGCCACCAAACGTCACGGTCCTTCTCTTTCCGTCTCGTAGACACGAGCTGAGAAATTGCAAACATCGAGCAATTGCTCAGAGATGAAAAGTGCCAGCACTGAAAGCTGTTGCTAGCCAGCACCCTTCCTTGGAAGCGCTTTCACAGGCGCAGCAACACTGGGGCTTTGCGCTTCTCTACCCACCAAACGTCACGGTCCTTCTCTTTCCGTCTCGTAGACACGAGCTGAGAAATTGCAAACGTCGAGCAATTGCTCAGAGATGAAAAGTACCAGCACTGAAAGCTGTTGCTAGCCAGCACCCTTCCTTGGAAGCGCTTTTGTAGGCCTAAGAACACTGGGGCTCTGGGCTTCTCTAGCCACCTAATCTTCTGCTCATCCTCTCGCGCACTCTAAAGAGAGCTCAGGTGAGAAATTGCACACGTCCAGCAATTGCTCAGAGATGAAAAGTGCCAGCACTGAAAGCTCTTGCTAGCCAGCACCCTTCCTTGGAAGCGCTTTCACAGGCGCAGCAACACTGGGGCTTTGCGCTTCTCTAGCCACCAAACGTCACGGTCCTTCTCTTTCCGTCTCGTAGAGACGAGCTGAGAAATTGCAAACGTCGAGCAATTGCTCAGAGATGAAAAGTGCCAGCACTGAAAGCTGTTGCTAGCCAGCACCCTTCCTTGGAAGCGCTTTTGTAGGCCTAAGAACACTGGGGCTCTGGGCTTCTCTAGCCACCTAATCTTCTGCTCATCCTCTCGCGCACTCTAAAGAGAGTTCAGGTGAGAAATTGCAAACGTCGAGCAATTGCTCAGAGATGAAAAGTGCCAGCACTGAAAGCTGTTGCTAGCCAGCACCCTTCCTTGGAAGCGCTTTCACAGGCGCAATAACACTGGGGCTTTGCGCTTCTCTAGCCACCAAACGTCACTGTCATTCTCTTTCCGTCTCGTAGACACGAGCTGAGAAATTGCAAACGTCCAGCAATTGCTCAGAGATGAAAAGTGCCAGCACTGAAAGCTCTTGCTAGCCAGCACCCTTCCTTGGAAGCGCTTTCACAGGCGCAGCAACACTGGGGCTTTGCGCTTCTCTAGCCACCAAACATCACTGTCCTTCTCTTTCCGTCTCGTAGAGACGAGCTGAGAAATTGCAAACATCGAGTAATTGCTCAGAGATGAAAAGTGCCAGCACTGAAAGCTGTTGCTAGCCAGCACCCTTCCTTGGAAGCGCTTTCACAGGCGCAGCAACACTGGGGCTTTGCGCTTCTCTAGCCACCAAACGTCACTGTCATTCTCCTTCCGTCTCGTAGACACGAGCTGAGAAATTGCAAATGTCGAGCAATTGCTCAGAGATGAAAAGTGCCAGCACTGAAAGCTGTTGCTAGCCAGCACCCTTCCTTGGAAGCGCTTTTGTAGGCCTAAGAACACTGGGGCTCTGGGCTTCTCTAGCCACCTAATCTTCTGCTCATCCTCTCGCGCACTCTAAAGAGAGCTCAGCTGAGAAATTGCAAACGTCGAGCAATTGCTCAGAGATGAAAAGTGCCAGCACTGAAAGCTGTTGCTAGCCAGCACCCTTCCTTGGAAGCGCTTTCACAGGCACAGTAACACTGGGGCTTTGTGCTTCTCTACCCACCAAACATCACGCTCACTATCTCTCCGTCTCGTAGACACGAGCTGAGAAATTGCAAACGTCGAGCAATTGCTCAGAGATGAAAAGTGCCAGCACTGAAAGCTGTTGCTAGCCAGCACCCTTCCTTGGAAGCGCTTTTGTAGGCCTAAGAACACTGGGGCTCTGGGCTTCTCTAGCCACCTAATCTTCTGCTCATCCTCTCACGCACTCTAAAGAGAGCTCAGGTGAGAAATTGCAAACGTCCAGCAATTGCTCAGAGATGAAAAGTGCCAGCACTGAAAGCTCTTGCTAGCCAGCACCCTTCCTTGGAAGCGCTTTCACAGGTGCAGCAACACTGGGGCTCTGGGCTTCTCTAGCCACCAAAAATCACGGTCACTATCTCTCCGTCTCGTAGACACGAGCTGAGAAATTGCAAACGTCGAGCAATTGCTCAGAGATGAAAAGTGCCAGCACTGAAAGCTCTTGCTAGCCAGCACCCTTCCTTGGAAGCGCTTTCACAGGCGCAGCAACACTGGGGCTTTGCGCTTCTCTAGCCACCAAACATCACGCTCACTATCTCTCCGTCTCGTGGACACGACCTGAGAAATTGCAAATGTCCAGCAATTGCTCAGAGATGAAAAGTGCCAGCACTGAAAGCTCTTGCTAGCCAGCACCCTTCCTTGGAAGCGCTTTCACAGGCGCAGCAACACTGGGGCTTTGCGCTTCTCTACCCACCAAACGTCACGGTCCTTCTCTTTCCGTCTCGTAGACACGAGCTGAGAAATTGCAAACGACAAGCAATTGCTCAGAGATGAAAAGTGCCAGCACTGAAAGCTCTTGCTGGCCAGCACCCTTCCTTGGAAGCGCTTTTGTAGGCCTAAGAACACTGGGGCTCTGGGCTTCTCTAGCCACCTAATCTTCTGCTCATCCTCTCGCGCACTCTAAAGAGAGCTCAGGTGAGAAATTGCAAACGTCCAGCAATTGCTCAGAGATGAAAAGTGCCAGCACTGAAAGCTCTTGCTAGCCAGCACCCTTCCTTGGAAGCGCTTTCACAGGCGCAGCAACACTGGGGCTTTGCGCTTCTCTAGCCACCAAACGTCACGGTCCTTCTCTTTCCGTCTCGTAGAGACGAGCTGAGAAATTGCAAACATCGAGCAATTGCTCAGAGATGAAAAGTGCCAGCACTGAAAGCTGTTGCTAGCCAGCACCCTTCCTTGGAAGCGCTTTCACAGGCGCAGCAACACTGGGGCTTTGCGCTTCTCTAGCCACCAAACATCACGGTCCTTCTCTTTCCGTCTCGTAGAGACGAGCTGAGAAATTGCAAACGTCGAGCAATTGCTCAGAGATGAAAAGTGCCAGCACTGAAAGCTGTTGCTAGCCAGCACCCTTCCTTGGAAGCGCTTTTGTAGGCCTAAGAACACTGGGGCTCTGGGCTTCTCTAGCCACCTAATCTTCTGCTCATCCTCTCGCGCACTCTAAAGAGAGTTCAGGTGAGAAATTGCAAACGTCGAGCAATTGCTCAGAGATTAAAAGTGCCAGCACTGAAAGCTCTTGCTAGCCAGCACCCTTCCTTGGAAGCGCTTTCACAGGCGCAATAACACTGGGGCTTTGCGCTTCTCTAGCCACCAAACGTCACTGTCATTCTCTTTCCGTCTCGTAGACACGAGCTGAGAAATTGCAAACGTCGAGCAATTGCTCAGAGATGAAAAGTGCCAGCACTGAAAGCTCTTGCTAGCCAGCACCCTTCCTTGGAAGCGCTTTTGTAGGCCTAAGAACACTGGGGCTCTGGGCTTCTCTAGCCACCTAATCTTCTGCTCATCCTCTCGCGCACTCTAAAGAGAGCTCAGCTGAGAAATTGCAAACGTCGAGCAATTGCTCAGAGATGAAAAGTGCCAGCACTGAAAGCTGTTGCTAGCCAGCACCCTTCCTTGGAAGCGCTTTCACAGGCGCAGCAACACTGGGGCTTTGCGCTTCTCTAGCCACCAAACGTCACGGTCCTTCTCTTTCCGTCTCGTAGACACGAGCTGAGAAATTGCAAACGTCGAGCAATTGCTCAGAGATGAAAAGTGCCAGCACTGAAAGCTGTTGCTAGCCAGCACCCTTCCTTGGAAGCACTTTTGTAGGCCTAAGAACACTGGGGCTCTGGGCTTCTCTAGCCACCTAATCTTCTGCTCATCGTTTCGCGCACTCTAAAGAGAGTTCAGGTGAGAAATTGCAAACGTCCAGCAATTGCTCAGAGATGAAAAGTGCCAGCACTGAAAGCTCTTGCTAGCCAGCACCCTTCCTTGGAAGCGCTTTCACAGGCGCAGTAACACTGGGGCTTTGCGCTTCTCTACCCACCAAAAATCACGGTCACTAACTCTCCGTCTCGTAGAGACGAGCTGAGAAATTGCAAACGTCGAGCAATTGCTCAGAGATGAAAAGTGCCAGCACTGAAAGCTGTTGCTAGCCAGCACCCTTCCTTGGAAGCGCTTTTGTAGGCCTAAGAACACTGGGGCTTTGCGCTTCTCTAGCCACCAAACGTCACGGTCCTTCTCTTTCCGTCTCGTAGACACGAGCTGAGAAATTGCAAACATCGAGCAATTGCTCAGAGATGAAAAGTGCCAGCACTGAAAGCTGTTGCTAGCCAGCACCCTTCCTTGGAAGCGCTTTCACAGGCGCAGCAACACTGGGGCTTTGCGCTTCTCTACCCACCAAACGTCACGGTCCTTCTCTTTCCGTCTCGTAGACACGAGCTGAGAAATTGCAAACGTCGAGCAATTGCTCAGAGATGAAAAGTACCAGCACTGAAAGCTGTTGCTAGCCAGCACCCTTCCTTGGAAGCGCTTTTGTAGGCCTAAGAACAGTGGGGCTCTGGGCTTCTCTAGCCACCTAATCTTCTGCTCATCCTCTCGCGCACTCTAAAGAGAGCTCAGGTGAGAAATTGCAAACGTCGAGCAATTGCTCAGAGATGAAAAGTGCCAGCACTGAAAGCTCTTGCTAGCCAGCACCCTTCCTTGGAAGCGCTTTCACAGGCGCAGCAACACTGGGGCTTTGCGCTTCTCTAGCCACCAAACATCACGGTCCTTCTCATTCCGTCTCGTAGAGACGAGCTGAGAAATTGCAAACGTCGAGCAATTGCTCAGAGATGAAAAGTGCCAGCACTGAAAGCTGTTGCTAGCCAGCACCCTTCCTTGGAAGCGCTTTTGTAGGCCTAAGAACACTGGGGCTCTGGGCTTCTCTAGCCACCTAATCTTCTGCTCATCCTCTCGCGCACTCTAAAGAGAGTTCAGGTGAGAAATTGCAAACGTCGAGCAATTGCTCAGAGATGAAAAGTGCCAGCACTGAAAGCTGTTGCTAGCCAGCACCCTTCCTTGGAAGCGCTTTCACAGGCGCAATAACACTGGGGCTTTGCGCTTCTCTAGCCACCAAACGTCACTGTCATTCTCTTTCCGTCTCGTAGACACGAGCTGAGAAATTGCAAACGTCGAGCAATTGCTCAGAGATGAAAAGTGCCAGCACTGAAAGCTCTTGCTAGCCAGCACCCTTCCTTGGAAGCGCTTTCACAGGCGCAGCAACACTGGGGCTTTGCGCTTCTCTAGCCACCAAACATCACTGTCCTTCTCTTTCCGTCTCGTAGAGACGAGCTGAGAAATTGCAAACATCGAGTAATTGCTCAGAGATGAAAAGTGCCAGCACTGAAAGCTGTTGCTAGCCAGCACCCTTCCTTGGAAGCGCTTTCACAGGCGCAGCAACACTGGGGCTTTGCGCTTCTCTAGCCACCAAACGTCACTGTCATTCTCCTTCCGTCTCGTAGACACGAGCTGAGAAATTGCAAATGTCGAGCAATTGCTCAGAGATGAAAAGTGCCAGCACTGAAAGCTGTTGCTAGCCAGCACCCTTCCTTGGAAGCGCTTTTGTAGGCCTAAGAACACTGGGGCTCTGGGCTTCTCTAGCCACCTAATCTTCTGCTCATCCTCTCGCGCACTCTAAAGAGAGCTCAGGTGAGAAATTGCAAACGTCGAGCAATTGCTCAGAGATGAAAAGTGCCAGCACTGAAAGCTGTTGCTAGCCAGCACCCTTCCTTGGAAGCGCTTTCACAGGCACAGTAACACTGGGGCTTTGCGCTTCTCTACCCACCAAACATCACGGTCATTCTCTTTCCGTCTCGTAGAGACGAGCTGAGAAATTGCAAACGTCGAGCAATTGCTCAGAGATGAAAAGTGCCAGCACTGAAAGCTGTTGCTAGCCAGCACCCTTCCTTGGAAGCGTTTTTGTAGGCCTAAGAACACTGGGGCTCTGGGCTTCTCTAGCCACCTAATCTTCTGCTCATCCTCTCGCGCACTCTAAAGAGAGCTCAGGTGAGAAATTGCAAATGTCCAGCAATTGCTCAGAGATGAAAAGTGCCAGCACTGAAAGCTGTTGCTAGCCAGCACCCTTCCTTGGAAGCGCTTTCACAGGCGCAGTAACACTGGGGCTTTGCGCTTCTCTAGCCACCAAACGTCACGGTCCTTCTCTTTCCGTCTCGTGGACACGAGCTGAGAAATTGCAAACGTCGAGCAATTGCTCAGAGATGAAAAGTGCCAGCACTGAAAGCTGTTGCTAGCCAGCACCCTTCCTTGGAAGCGCTTTTGTAGGCCTAAGAACACTGGGGCTCTGGGCTTCTCTAGCCACCTAATCTTCTGCTCATCCTCTCGCGCACTCTAAAGAGAGCTCAGGTGAGAAATTGCAAACGTCCAGCAATTGCTCAGACATGAAAAGTGCCAGCACTGAAAGCTCTTGCTAGCCAGCACCCTTCCTTGGAAGCGCTTTCACAGGCGCAGCAACACTGGGGCTTTGCGCTTCTCTAGCCACCAAACGTCACGGTCCTTCTCTTTCCGTCTCGTAGAGACGAGCTGAGAAATTGCAAAAGTCGAGCAATTGCTCAGAGATGAAAAGTGCCAGCACTGAAAGCTCTTGCTAGCCAGCACCCTTCCTTGGAAGCGCTTTTGTAGCCCTAAGAACACTGGGGCTCTGGGCTTCTCTAGCCACCTAATCTTCTGCTCATCCTCTCGCGCACTCTAAAGAGAGCTCAGGTAAGAAATTGCAAACGTCGAGCAATTGCTCAGAGATGAAAAGTGCCAGCACTGAAAGCTGTTGCTAGCCAGCACCCTTCCTTGGAAGCGCTTTCACAGGCGCAGCAACACTGGGGCTTTGCGCTTCTCTACCTACCAAACGTCACGGTCCTTCTCTTTCCGTCTCGTAGACACGAGCTGAGAAATTGCAAACGTCGAGCAATTGCTCAGAGATGAAAAGTGCCAGCACTGAAAGCTGTTGCTAGCCAGCACCCTTCCTTGGAAGCGCTTTTGTAGGCCTAAGAACACTGGGGCTCTGGGCTTCTCTAGCCACCTAATCTTCTGCTCATCCTTTCGCGCACTCTAATGAGAGTTCAGGTGAGAAATTGCAAACGTCGAGCAATTGCTCAGAGATGAAAAGTGCCAGCACTGAAAGCTCTTGCTAGCCAGCACCCTTCCTTGGAAGCGCTTTTGTAGGCCTAAGAACACTGGGGCTCTGGGCTTCTCTAGCCACCTAATCTTCTGCTCATCCTTTCGCGCAGTCTAAAGAGAGCTCAGGTGAGAAATTGCAAACGTCGAGCAATTGCTCAGAGATGAAAAGTGCCAGCACTGAAAGCTGTTGCTAGCCAGCACCCTTCCTTGGAAGCGCTTTCACAGGCGCAGTAACACTGGGGCTTTGCGCTTCTCTACTCACCAAAAATCATGGTCACTATCTCTCCGTCTCGTAGAGACGAGCTGAGAAATTGCAAATGTCCAGCAATTGCTCAGAGATGAAAAGTGCCAGCACTGAAAGCTGTTGCTAGCCAGCACCCTTCCTTGGAAGCGCTTTTGTAGGCCTAAGAACACTGGGGCTTTGTGCTTCTCTACCCACCAAACATCACGCTCACTATCTCTCCGTCTCGTGGACACGAGCTGAGAAATTGCAAACGTCGAGCAATTGCTCAGAGATGAAAAGTGCCAGCACTGAAAGCTGTTGCTAGCCAGCCCCCTTCCTTGGAAGCGCTTTTGTAGGCCTAAGAACACTGGGGCTCTGGGCTTCTCTAGCCACCTAATCTTCTGCTCATCCTCTCGCGCACTCTAAAGAGAGTTCAGGTGAGAAATTGCAAACGTCGAGCAATTGCTCAGAGATGAAAAGTGCCAGCACTGAAAGCTGTTGCTAGCCAGCACCCTTCCTTGGAAGCGCTTTCACAGGCGCAGCAACACTGGGGCTTTGTGCTTCTCTACCCACCAAACGTCACGGTCCTTCTCTTTCCGTCTCGTAGACACGAGCTGAGAAATTGCAAACGTCGAGCAATTGCTCAGAGATGAAAAGTGCCAGCACTGAAAGCTGTTGCTAGCCAGCACCCTTCCTTGGAAGCGCTTTTGTAGGCCTAAGAACACTGGGGCTCTGGGTTTCTCTAGCCACCTAATCTTCTGCTCATCCTCTCGCGCACTCTAAAGAGAGTTCAGGTGAGAAATTGCAAACGTCGAGCAATTGCTCAGAGATGAAAAGTGCCAGCACTGAAAGCTCTTGCTAGCCAGCACCCTTCCTTGGAAGCGCTTTCACAGGCGCAATAACACTGGGGCTTTGCGCTTCTCTAGCCACCAAACGTCACTGTCATTCTCTTTCCGTCTCGTAGACACGAGCTGAGAAATTGCAAACGTCGAGCAATTGCTCAGAGATGAAAAGTGCCAGCACTGAAAGCTCTTGCTAGCCAGCACCCTTCCTTGGAAGCGCTTTCACAGGCGCAGCAACACTGGGGCTTTGCGCTTCTCTAGCCACCAAAAATCACGCTCACTATCTCTCCGTCTCGTGGACACGAGCTGAGAAATTGCAAACGTCGAGCAATTGCTCAGAGATGAAAAGTGCCAGCACTGAAAGCTGTTGCTAGCCAGCACCCTTCCTTGGAAGCGCTTTTGTAGGCCTAAGAACACTGGGGCTCTGGGCTTCTCTAGCCACCTCATCTTCTGCTCATCCTCTCGCGCACTCTAAAGAGAGCTCAGGTGAGAAATTGCAAACGTCCAGCAATTGCTCAGAGATGAAAAGTGCCAGCACTGAAAGCTGTTGCTAGCCAGCACCCTTCCTTGGAAGCGCTTTCACAGGCGCAGTAACACTGGGGCTTTGCGCTTCTCTACCCACCAAACGTCACGGTCCTTCTCTTTCCGTCTCGTGGACACGAGCTGAGAAATTGCAAATGTCGAGCAATTGCTCAGAGATGAAAAGTGCCAGCACTGAAAGCTGTTGCTAGCCAGCACCCTTCCTTGGAAGCGCTTTTGTAGGCCTAAGAACACTGGGGCTCTGGGCTTCTCTAGCCACCTAATCTTCTGCTCATCCTCTTGCGCACTCTAAAGAGAGCTCAGGTGAGAAATTGCAAACGTCGAGCAATTGCTCAGAGATGAAAAGTGCCAGCACTGAAAGCTCTTGCTAGCCAGCACCCTTCCTTGGAAGCGCTTTCACAGGCGCAGCAACACTGGGGCTTTGCGCTTCTCTACCCACCAAACGTCACGGTCATTCTCTTTCCGTCTCGTAGACACGAGCTGAGAAATTGCAAAAGTCGAGCAATTGCTCAGAGATGAAAAGTGCCAGCACTGAAAGCTGTTGCTAGCCAGCACCCTTCCTTGGAAGCGCTTTTGTAGGCCTAAGAACACTGGGGCTCTGGGCTTCTCTAGCCACCTAATCTTCTGCTCATCCTCTCGCGCACTCTAAAGAGAGCTCAGCTGAGAAATTGCAAACGTCGAGCAATTGCTCAGAGATGAAAAGTGCCAGCACTGAAAGCTGTTGCTAGCCAGCACCCTTCCTTGGAAGCGCTTTCACAGGCGCAGCAACACTGGGGCTTTGCGCTTCTCTAGCCACCAAACGTCACGGTCCTTCTCTTTCCGTCTCGTAGACACGAGCTGAGAAATTGCAAACGTCGAGCAATTGCTCAGAGATGAAAAGTGCCAGCACTGAAAGCTGTTGCTAGCCAGCACCCTTCCTTGGAAGCACTTTTGTAGGCCTAAGAACACTGGGGCTCTGGGCTTCTCTAGCCACCTAATCTTCTGCTCATCCTTTCGCGCACTCTAAAGAGAGTTCAGGTGAGAAATTGCAAACGTCCAGCAATTGCTCAGAGATGAAAAGTGCCAGCACTGAAAGCTCTTGCTAGCCAGCACCCTTCCTTGGAAGCGCTTTCACAGGCGCAGTAACACTGGGGCTTTGCGCTTCTCTACCCACCAAAAATCACGGTCACTAACTCTCCGTCTCGTAGAGACGAGCTGAGAAATTGCAAACGTCGAGCAATTGCTCAGAGATGAAAAGTGCCAGCACTGAAAGCTGTTGCTAGCCAGCACCCTTCCTTGGAAGCGCTTTTGTAGGCCTAAGAACACTGGGGCTTTGCGCTTCTCTAGCCACCAAACGTCACGGTCCTTCTCTTTCCGTCTCGTAGACACGAGCTGAGAAATTGCAAACATCGAGCAATTGCTCAGAGATGAAAAGTGCCAGCACTGAAAGCTGTTGCTAGCCAGCACCCTTCCTTGGAAGCGCTTTCACAGGCGCAGCAACACTGGGGCTTTGCGCTTCTCTACCCACCAAACGTCACGGTCCTTCTCTTTCCGTCTCGTAGACACGAGCTGAGAAATTGCAAACGTCGAGCAATTGCTCAGAGATGAAAAGTACCAGCACTGAAAGCTGTTGCTAGCCAGCACCCTTCCTTGGAAGCGCTTTTGTAGGCCTAAGAACACTGGGGCTCTGGGCTTCTCTAGCCACCTAATCTTCTGCTCATCCTCTCGCGCACTCTAAAGAGAGCTCAGGTGAGAAATTGCACACGTCCAGCAATTGCTCAGAGATGAAAAGTGCCAGCACTGAAAGCTCTTGCTAGCCAGCACCCTTCCTTGGAAGCGCTTTCACAGGCGCAGCAACACTGGGGCTTTGCGCTTCTCTAGCCACCAAACATCACGGTCCTTCTCATTCCGTCTCGTAGAGACGAGCTGAGAAATTGCAAACGTCGAGCAATTGCTCAGAGATGAAAAGTGCCAGCACTGAAAGCTGTTGCTAGCCAGCACCCTTCCTTGGAAGCGCTTTTGTAGGCCTAAGAACACTGGGGCTCTGGGCTTCTCTAGCCACCTAATCTTCTGCTCATCCTCTCGCGCACTCTAAAGAGAGTTCAGGTGAGAAATTGCAAACGTCGAGCAATTGCTCAGAGATGAAAAGTGCCAGCACTGAAAGCTGTTGCTAGCCAGCACCCTTCCTTGGAAGCGCTTTCACAGGCGCAATAACACTGGGGCTTTGCGCTTCTCTAGCCACCAAACGTCACTGTCATTCTCTTTCCGTCTCGTAGACACGAGCTGAGAAATTGCAAACGTCCAGCAATTGCTCAGAGATGAAAAGTGCCAGCACTGAAAGCTCTTGCTAGCCAGCACCCTTCCTTGGAAGCGCTTTCACAGGCGCAGCAACACTGGGGCTTTGCGCTTCTCTAGCCACCAAACATCACTGTCCTTCTCTTTCCGTCTCGTAGAGACGAGCTGAGAAATTGCAAACATCGAGTAATTGCTCAGAGATGAAAAGTGCCAGCACTGAAAGCTGTTGCTAGCCAGCACCCTTCCTTGGAAGCGCTTTCACAGGCGCAGCAACACTGGGGCTTTGCGCTTCTCTACCCACCAAACGTCACTGTCATTCTCCTTCCGTCTCGTAGACACGAGCTGAGAAATTGCAAATGTCGAGCAATTGCTCAGAGATGAAAAGTGCCAGCACTGAAAGCTGTTGCTAGCCAGCACCCTTCCTTGGAAGCGCTTTTGTAGGCCTAAGAACACTGGGGCTCTGGGCTTCTCTAGCCACCTAATCTTCTGCTCATCCTCTCGCGCACTCTAAAGAGAGCTCAGGTGAGAAATTGCAAACGTCGAGCAATTGCTCAGAGATGAAAAGTGCCAGCACTGAAAGCTGTTGCTAGCCAGCACCCTTCCTTGGAAGCGCTTTCACAGGCACAGTAACACTGGGGCTTTGTGCTTCTCTACCCACCAAACATCACGCTCACTATCTCTCCGTCTCGTAGACACGAGCTGAGAAATTGCAAACGTCGAGCAATTGCTCAGAGATGAAAAGTGCCAGCACTGAAAGCTGTTGCTAGCCAGCACCCTTCCTTGGAAGCGCTTTTGTAGGCCTAAGAACACTGGGGCTCTGGGCTTCTCTAGCCACCTAATCTTCTGCTCATCCTCTCACGCACTCTAAAGAGAGCTCAGGTGAGAAATTGCAAACGTCCAGCAATTGCTCAGAGATGAAAAGTGCCAGCACTGAAAGCTCTTGCTAGCCAGCACCCTTCCTTGGAAGCGCTTTCACAGGTGCAGCAACACTGGGGCTCTGGGCTTCTCTAGCCACCAAAAATCACGGTCACTATCTCTCCGTCTCGTAGACACGAGCTGAGAAATTGCAAACGTCGAGCAATTGCTCAGAGATGAAAAGTGCCAGCACTGAAAGCTCTTGCTAGCCAGCACCCTTCCTTGGAAGCGCTTTCACAGGCGCAGCAACACTGGGGCTTTGCGCTTCTCTAGCCACCAAACATCACGCTCACTATCTCTCCGTCTCGTGGACACGACCTGAGAAATTGCAAATGTCCAGCAATTGCTCAGAGATGAAAAGTGCCAGCACTGAAAGCTCTTGCTAGCCAGCACCCTTCCTTGGAAGCGCTTTCACAGGCGCAGCAACACTGGGGCTTTGCGCTTCTCTACCCACCAAACGTCACGGTCCTTCTCTTTCCGTCTCGTAGACACGAGCTGAGAAATTGCAAACGACAAGCAATTGCTCAGAGATGAAAAGTGCCAGCACTGAAAGCTCTTGCTGGCCAGCACCCTTCCTTGGAAGCGCTTTTGTAGGCCTAAGAACACTGGGGCTCTGGGCTTCTCTAGCCACCTAATCTTCTGCTCATCCTCTCGCGCACTCTAAAGAGAGCTCAGGTGAGAAATTGCAAACGTCCAGCAATTGCTCAGAGATGAAAAGTGCCAGCACTGAAAGCTCTTGCTAGCCAGCACCCTTCCTTGGAAGCGCTTTCACAGGCGCAGCAACACTGGGGCTTTGCGCTTCTCTAGCCACCAAACGTCACGGTCCTTCTCTTTCCGTCTCGTAGACACGAGCTGAGAAATTGCAAACATCGAGCAATTGCTCAGAGATGAAAAGTGCCAGCACTGAAAGCTGTTGCTAGCCAGCACCCTTCCTTGGAAGCGCTTTCACAGGCGCAGCAACACTGGGGCTTTGCGCTTCTCTAGCCACCAAACATCACGGTCCTTCTCTTTCCGTCTCGTAGACACGAGCTGAGAAATTGCAAACGTCGAGCAATTGCTCAGAGATGAAAAGTGCCAGCACTGAAAGCTGTTGCTAGCCAGCCCCCTTCCTTGGAAGCGCTTTTGTAGGCCTAAGAACACTGGGGCTCTGGGCTTCTCTAGCCACCTAATCTTCTGCTCATCCTCTCGCGCACTCTAAAGAGAGTTCAGGTGAGAAATTGCAAACGTCGAGCAATTGCTCAGAGATTAAAAGTGCCAGCACTGAAAGCTCTTGCTAGCCAGCACCCTTCCTTGGAAGCGCTTTCACAGGCGCAATAACACTGGGGCTTTGCGCTTCTCTAGCCACCAAACGTCACTGTCATTCTCTTTCCGTCTCGTAGACACGAGCTGAGAAATTGCAAACGTCGAGCAATTGCTCAGAGATGAAAAGTGCCAGCACTGAAAGCTCTTGCTAGCCAGCACCCTTCCTTGGAAGCGCTTTTGTAGGCCTAAGAACACTGGGGCTCTGGGCTTCTCTAGCCACCTAATCTTCTGCTCATCCTCTCGCGCACTCTAAAGAGAGCTCAGCTGAGAAATTGCAAACGTCGAGCAATTGCTCAGAGATGAAAAGTGCCAGCACTGAAAGCTGTTGCTAGCCAGCACCCTTCCTTGGAAGCGCTTTCACAGGCGCAGCAACACTGGGGCTTTGCGCTTCTCTAGCCACCAAACGTCACGGTCCTTCTCTTTCCGTCTCGTAGACACGAGCTGAGAAATTGCAAACGTCGAGCAATTGCTCAGAGATGAAAAGTGCCAGCACTGAAAGCTGTTGCTAGCCAGCACCCTTCCTTGGAAGCACTTTTGTAGGCCTAAGAACACTGGGGCTCTGGGCTTCTCTAGCCACCTAATCTTCTGCTCATCGTTTCGCGCACTCTAAAGAGAGTTCAGGTGAGAAATTGCAAACGTCCAGCAATTGCTCAGAGATGAAAAGTGCCAGCACTGAAAGCTCTTGCTAGCCAGCACCCTTCCTTGGAAGCGCTTTCACAGGCGCAGCAACACTGGGGCTTTGCGCTTCTCTAGCCACCAAACATCACGGTCCTTCTCATTCCGTCTCGTAGAGACGAGCTGAGAAATTGCAAACGTCGAGCAATTGCTCAGAGATGAAAAGTGCCAGCACTGAAAGCTGTTGCTAGCCAGCACCCTTCCTTGGAAGCGCTTTTGTAGGCCTAAGAACACTGGGGCTTTGCGCTTCTCTAGCCACCAAACGTCACGGTCCTTCTCTTTCCGTCTCGTAGACACGAGCTGAGAAATTGCAAACATCGAGCAATTGCTCAGAGATGAAAAGTGCCAGCACTGAAAGCTGTTGCTAGCCAGCACCCTTCCTTGGAAGCGCTTTCACAGGCGCAGCAACACTGGGGCTTTGCGCTTCTCTACCCACCAAACGTCACGGTCCTTCTCTTTCCGTCTCGTAGACACGAGCTGAGAAATTGCAAACGTCGAGCAATTGCTCAGAGATGAAAAGTACCAGCACTGAAAGCTGTTGCTAGCCAGCACCCTTCCTTGGAAGCGCTTTTGTAGGCCTAAGAACAGTGGGGCTCTGGGCTTCTCTAGCCACCTAATCTTCTGCTCATCCTCTCGCGCACTCTAAAGAGAGCTCAGGTGAGAAATTGCAAACGTCCAGCAATTGCTCAGAGATGAAAAGTGCCAGCACTGAAAGCTCTTGCTAGCCAGCACCCTTCCTTGGAAGCGCTTTCACAGGCGCAGCAACACTGGGGCTTTGCGCTTCTCTAGCCACCAAACATCACGGTCCTTCTCATTCCGTCTCGTAGAGACGAGCTGAGAAATTGCAAACGTCGAGCAATTGCTCAGAGATGAAAAGTGCCAGCACTGAAAGCTGTTGCTAGCCAGCACCCTTCCTTGGAAGCGCTTTTGTAGGCCTAAGAACACTGGGGCTCTGGGCTTCTCTAGCCACCTAATCTTCTGCTCATCCTCTCGCGCACTCTAAAGAGAGTTCAGGTGAGAAATTGCAAACGTCGAGCAATTGCTCAGAGATGAAAAGTGCCAGCACTGAAAGCTGTTGCTAGCCAGCACCCTTCCTTGGAAGCGCTTTCACAGGCGCAATAACACTGGGGCTTTGCGCTTCTCTAGCCACCAAACGTCACTGTCATTCTCTTTCCGTCTCGTAGACACGAGCTGAGAAATTGCAAACGTCGAGCAATTGCTCAGAGATGAAAAGTGCCAGCACTGAAAGCTCTTGCTAGCCAGCACCCTTCCTTGGAAGCGCTTTCACAGGCGCAGCAACACTGGGGCTTTGCGCTTCTCTAGCCACCAAACATCACTGTCCTTCTCTTTCCGTCTCGTAGAGATGAGCTGAGAAATTGCAAACATCGAGTAATTGCTCAGAGATGAAAAGTGCCAGCACTGAAAGCTGTTGCTAGCCAGCACCCTTCCTTGGAAGCGCTTTCACAGGCGCAGCAACACTGGGGCTTTGCGCTTCTCTAGCCACCAAACGTCACTGTCATTCTCCTTCCGTCTCGTAGACACGAGCTGAGAAATTGCAAATGTCGAGCAATTGCTCAGAGATGAAAAGTGCCAGCACTGAAAGCTGTTGCTAGCCAGCACCCTTCCTTGGAAGCGCTTTTGTAGGCCTAAGAACACTGGGGCTCTGGGCTTCTCTAGCCACCTAATCTTCTGCTCATCCTCTCGCGCACTCTAAAGAGAGCTCAGGTGAGAAATTGCAAACGTCGAGCAATTGCTCAGAGATGAAAAGTGCCAGCACTGAAAGCTGTTGCTAGCCAGCACCCTTCCTTGGAAGCGCTTTCACAGGCACAGTAACACTGGGGCTTTGCGCTTCTCTACCCACCAAACATCACGGTCATTCTCTTTCCGTCTCGTAGAGACGAGCTGAGAAATTGCAAACGTCGAGCAATTGCTCAGAGATGAAAAGTGCCAGCACTGAAAGCTGTTGCTAGCCAGCACCCTTCCTTGGAAGCGTTTTTGTAGGCCTAAGAACACTGGGGCTCTGGGCTTCTCTAGCCACCTAATCTTCTGCTCATCCTCTCGCGCACTCTAAAGAGAGCTCAGGTGAGAAATTGCAAATGTCCAGCAATTGCTCAGAGATGAAAAGTGCCAGCACTGAAAGCTGTTGCTAGCCAGCACCCTTCCTTGGAAGCGCTTTCACAGGCGCAGTAACACTGGGGCTTTGCGCTTCTCTAGCCACCAAACGTCACGGTCCTTCTCTTTCCGTCTCGTGGACACGAGCTGAGAAATTGCAAACGTCGAGCAATTGCTCAGAGATGAAAAGTGCCAGCACTGAAAGCTGTTGCTAGCCAGCACCCTTCCTTGGAAGCGCTTTTGTAGGCCTAAGAACACTGGGGCTCTGGGCTTCTCTAGCCACCTAATCTTCTGCTCATCCTCTCGCGCACTCTAAAGAGAGCTCAGGTGAGAAATTGCAAACGTCCAGCAATTGCTCAGACATGAAAAGTGCCAGCACTGAAAGCTCTTGCTAGCCAGCACCCTTCCTTGGAAGCGCTTTCACAGGCGCAGCAACACTGGGGCTTTGCGCTTCTCTAGCCACCAAACGTCACGGTCCTTCTCTTTCCGTCTCGTAGAGACGAGCTGAGAAATTGCAAAAGTCGAGCAATTGCTCAGAGATGAAAAGTGCCAGCACTGAAAGCTGTTGCTAGCCAGCACCCTTCCTTGGAAGCGCTTTTGTAGCCCTAAGAACACTGGGGCTCTGGGCTTCTCTAGCCACCTAATCTTCTGCTCATCCTCTCGCGCACTCTAAAGAGAGCTCAGGTAAGAAATTGCAAACGTCGAGCAATTGCTCAGAGATGAAAAGTGCCAGCACTGAAAGCTGTTGCTAGCCAGCACCCTTCCTTGGAAGCGCTTTCACAGGCGCAGCAACACTGGGGCTTTGCGCTTCTCTACCTACCAAACGTCACGGTCCTTCTCTTTCCGTCTCGTAGACACGAGCTGAGAAATTGCAAACGTCGAGCAATTGCTCAGAGATGAAAAGTGCCAGCACTGAAAGCTGTTGCTAGCCAGCACCCTTCCTTGGAAGCGCTTTTGTAGGCCTAAGAACACTGGGGCTCTGGGCTTCTCTAGCCACCTAATCTTCTGCTCATCCTTTCGCGCACTCTAATGAGAGTTCAGGTGAGAAATTGCAAACGTCGAGCAATTGCTCAGAGATGAAAAGTGCCAGCACTGAAAGCTCTTGCTAGCCAGCACCCTTCCTTGGAAGCGCTTTTGTAGGCCTAAGAACACTGGGGCTCTGGGCTTCTCTAGCCACCTAATCTTCTGCTCATCCTTTCGCGCAGTCTAAAGAGAGCTCAGGTGAGAAATTGCAAACGTCGAGCAATTGCTCAGAGATGAAAAGTGCCAGCACTGAAAGCTGTTGCTAGCCAGCACCCTTCCTTGGAAGCGCTTTCACAGGCGCAGTAACACTGGGGCTTTGCGCTTCTCTACTCACCAAAAATCATGGTCACTATCTCTCCGTCTCGTAGAGACGAGCTGAGAAATTGCAAATGTCCAGCAATTGCTCAGAGATGAAAAGTGCCAGCACTGAAAGCTGTTGCTAGCCAGCACCCTTCCTTGGAAGCGCTTTTGTAGGCCTAAGAACACTGGGGCTTTGTGCTTCTCTACCCACCAAACATCACGCTCACTATCTCTCCGTCTCGTGGACACGAGCTGAGAAATTGCAAACGTCGAGCAATTGCTCAGAGATGAAAAGTGCCAGCACTGAAAGCTGTTGCTAGCCAGCACCCTTCCTTGGAAGCGCTTTTGTAGGCCTAAGAACACTGGGGCTCTGGGCTTCTCTAGCCACCTAATCTTCTGCTCATCCTCTCGCGCACTCTAAAGAGAGCTCAGGTGAGAAATTGCAAATGTCGAGCAATTGCTCAGAGATGAAAAGTGCCAGCACTGAAAGCTCTTGCTAGCCAGCACCCTTCCTTGGAAGCGCTTTCACAGGCGCAGCAACACTGGGGCTTTGCGCTTCTCTAGCCACCAAACGTCACGGTCCTTCTCTTTCCGTCTCGTAGACACGAGCTGAGAAATTGCAAAAGTCGAGCAATTGCTCAGAGATGAAAAGTGCCAGCACTGGAAGCTGTTGCTAGCCAGCACCCTTCCTTGGAAGCGCTTTTGTAGCCCTAAGAACACTGGGGCTCTGGGCTTCTCTAGCCACCTAATCTTCTGCTCATCCTCTCGCGCACTCTAAAGAGAGCTCAGGTGAGAAATTGCAAATGTCCAGCAATTGCTCAGAGATGAAAAGTGCCAGCACTGAAAGCTGTTGCTAGCCAGCACCCTTCCTTGGAAGCGCTTTCACAGGCGCAGCAACACTGGGGCTTTGCGCTTCTCTACCCACCAAACGTCACTGTCCTTCTCTTTCCGTCTCGTAGACACGAGCTGAGAAATTGCAAACGTCGAGCAATTGCTCAGAGATGAAAAGTGCCAGCACTGAAAGCTCTTGCTAGCCAGCACCCTTCCTTGGAAGCGCTTTTGTAGCCCTAAGAACACTGGGGCTCTGGGCTTCTCTAGCCACCTAATCTTCTGCTCATCCTCTCGCGCACTCTAAAGAGAGCTCAGGTAAGAAATTGCAAACGTCGAGCAATTGCTCAGAGATGAAAAGTGCCAGCACTGAAAGCTCTTGCTAGCCAGCACCCTTCCTTGGAAGCGCTTTCACAGGCGCAGCAACACTGGGGCTTTGCGCTTCTCTACCTACCAAACGTCACGGTCCTTCTCTTTCCGTCTCGTAGACACGAGCTGAGAAATTGCAAACGTCGAGCAATTGCTCAGAGATGAAAAGTGCCAGCACTGAAAGCTGTTGCTAGCCAGCACCCTTCCTTGGAAGCGCTTTTGTAGGCCTAAGAACACTGGGGCTCTGGGCTTCTCTAGCCACCTAATCTTCTGCTCATCCTTTCGCGCACTCTAATGAGAGTTCAGGTGAGAAATTGCAAACGTCGAGCAATTGCTCAGAGATGAAAAGTGCCAGCACTGAAAGCTCTTGCTAGCCAGCACCCTTCCTTGGAAGCGCTTTCACAGGCGCAGCAACACTGGGGCTTTGCGCTTCTCTACCCACCAAACGTCACGGTCCTTCTCTTTCCGTCTCATACACACGAGCTGAGAAATTGCAAACGTCGAGCAATTGCTCAGAGATGAAAAGTGCCAGCACTGAAAGCTGTTGCTAGCCAGCACCCTTCCTTGGAAGCGCTTTCACAGGCGCAGTAACACTGGGGCTTTGCGCTTCTCTACCCACCAAAAATCACGGTCACTATCTCTCCGTCTCGTAGAGACGAGCTGAGAAATTGCAAACGTCGAGCAATTGCTCAGAGATGAAAAGTGCCAGCACTGAAAGCTCTTGCTAGCCAGCACCCTTCCTTGGAAGCGCTTTCACAGGCGCAGCAACACTGGGGCTTTGCGCTTCTCTAGCCACCAAACATCACGCTCACTATCTCTCCGTCTCGTGGACACGAGCTGAGAAATTGCAAACGTCGAGCAATTGCTCAGAGATGAAAAGTGCCAGCACTGAAAGCTGTTGCTAGCCAGCACCCTTCCTTGGAAGCGCTTTTGTAGGCCTAAGAACACTGGGGCTTTGCGCTTCTCTAGCCACCTAATCTTCTGCTCATCCTCTCGCGCACTCTAAAGAGAGCTCAGGTGAGAAATTGCAAATGTCGAGCAATTGCTCAGAGATGAAAAGTGCCAGCACTGAAAGCTCTTGCTAGCCAGCACCCTTCCTTGGAAGCGCTTTCACAGGTGCAATAACACTGGGGCTTTGTGATTCTCTACCCACCAAACGTCACTGTCATTCTCTATCCGTCTCGTAGACACGAGCTGAGAAATTGCAAACGTCGAGCAATTGCTCAGAGATTAAAAGTGCCAGCACTGAAAGCTGTTGCTAGCCAGCACCCTTCCTTGGAAGCGCTTTCACAGGCGCACTAACACTGGGGCTTTGCGCTTCTCTACTCACCAAAAATCATGGTCACTATCTCTCCGTCTCGTAGAGACGAGCTGAGAAATTGCAAACGTCGAGCAATTGCTCAGAGATGAAAAGTGCCAGCACTGAAAGCTGTTGCTAGCCAGCACCCTTCCTTGGAAGCGCTTTTGTAGGCCTAAGAACACTGGGGCTCTGGGCTTCTCTAGCCACCTAATCTTCTGCTCATCCTCTCGCGCACTCTAAAGAGAGCTCAGGTGAGAAATTGCAAACGTCCAGCAATTGCTCAGACATGAAAAGTGCCAGCACTGAAAGCTCTTGCTAGCCAGCACCCTTCCTTGGAAGCGCTTTCACAGGCGCAGCAACACTGGGGCTTTGCGCTTCTCTAGCCACCAAACGTCACGGTCCTTCTCTTTCCGTCTCGTAGAGACGAGCTGAGAAATTGCAAATGTCGAGCAATTGCTCAGAGATGAAAAGTGCCAGCACTGAAAGCTCTTGCTAGCCAGCACCCTTCCTTGGAAGCACTTTTGTAGGCCTAAGAACACTGGGGCTCTGGGCTTCTCTAGCCACCTAATCTTCTGCTCATCCTCTCGCGCACTCTAAAGAGAGCTCAGGTAAGAAATTGCAAACGTCGAGCAATTGCTCAGAGATGAAAAGTGCCAGCACTGAAAGCTGTTGCTAGCCAGCACCCTTCCTTGGAAGCGCTTTCACAGGCGCAGCAACACTGGGGCTTTGCGCTTCTCTACCTACCAAACGTCACGGTCCTTCTCTTTCCGTCTCGTAGACACGAGCTGAGAAATTGCAAACGTCGAGCAATTGCTCAGAGATGAAAAGTGCCAGCACTGAAAGCTGTTGCTAGCCAGCACCCTTCCTTGGAAGCGCTTTTGTAGGCCTAAGAACACTGGGGCTCTGGGCTTCTCTAGCCACCTAATCTTCTGCTCATCCTTTCGCGCACTCTAATGAGAGTTCAGGTGAGAAATTGCAAACGTCGAGCAATTGCTCAGAGATGAAAAGTGCCAGCACTGAAAGCTCTTGCTAGCCAGCACCCTTCCTTGGAAGCGCTTTTGTAGGCCTAAGAACACTGGGGCTCTGGGCTTCTCTAGCCACCTCATCTTCTGCTCATCCTTTCGCGCAGTCTAAAGAGAGCTCAGGTGAGAAATTGCAAACGTCGAGCAATTGCTCAGAGATGAAAAGTGCCAGCACTGAAAGCTGTTGCTAGCCAGCACCCTTCCTTGGAAGCGCTTTCACAGGCGCAGTAACACTGGGGCTTTGCGCTTCTCTACCCACCAAAAATCATGGTCACTATCTCTCCGTCTCGTAGAGACGAGCTGAGAAATTGCAAATGTCCAGCAATTGCTCAGAGATGAAAAGTGCCAGCACTGAAAGCTGTTGCTAGCCAGCACCCTTCCTTGGAAGCGCTTTCACAGGCGCAGCAACACTGGGGCTTTGTGCTTCTCTACCCACCAAACATCACGCTCACTATCTCTCCGTCTCGTGGACACGAGCTGAGAAATTGCAAACGTCGAGCAATTGCTCAGAGATGAAAAGTGCCAGCACTGAAAGCTGTTGCTAGCCAGCCCCCTTCCTTGGAAGCGCTTTTGTAGGCCTAAGAACACTGGGGCTCTGGGCTTCTCTAGCCACCTAATCTTCTGCTCATCCTCTCGCGCACTCTAAAGAGAGCTCAGGTGAGAAATTGCAAATGTCGAGCAATTGCTCAGAGATGAAAAGTGCCAGCACTGAAAGCTCTTGCTAGCCAGCACCCTTCCTTGGAAGCGCTTTCACAGGCGCAGCAACACTGGGGCTTTGCGCTTCTCTAGCCACCAAACGTCACGGTCCTTCTCTTTCCGTCTCGTAGACACGAGCTGAGAAATTGCAAAAGTCGAGCAATTGCTCAGAGATGAAAAGTGCCAGCACTGGAAGCTGTTGCTAGCCAGCACCCTTCCTTGGAAGCGCTTTTGTAGCCCTAAGAACACTGGGGCTCTGGGCTTCTCTAGCCACCTAATCTTCTGCTCATCCTCTCGCGCACTCTAAAGAGAGCTCAGGTAAGAAATTGCAAACATCGAGCAATTGCTCAGAGATGAAAAGTGCCAGCACTGAAAGCTGTTGCTAGCCAGCACCCTTCCTTGGAAGCGCTTTCACAGGCGCAGCAACACTGGGGCTTTGCGCTTCTCTACCCACCAAACGTCACGGTCCTTCTCTTTCCGTCTCGTAGACACGAGCTGAGAAATTGCAAACGTCGAGCAATTGCTCAGAGATGAAAAGTGCCAGCACTGAAAGCTCTTGCTAGCCAGCACCCTTCCTTGGAAGCGCTTTTGTAGCCCTAAGAACACTGGGGCTCTGGGCTTCTCTAGCCACCTAATCTTCTGCTCATCCTCTCGCGCACTCTAAAGAGAGCTCAGGTAAGAAATTGCAAACGTCGAGCAATTGCTCAGAGATGAAAAGTGCCAGCACTGAAAGCTCTTGCTAGCCAGCACCCTTCCTTGGAAGCGCTTTCACAGGCGCAGCAACACTGGGGCTTTGCGCTTCTCTACCTACCAAACGTCACGGTCCTTCTCTTTCCGTCTCGTAGACACGAGCTGAGAAATTGCAAACGTCGAGCAATTGCTCAGAGATGAAAAGTGCCAGCACTGAAAGCTGTTGCTAGCCAGCACCCTTCCTTGGAAGCGCTTTTGTAGGCCTAAGAACACTGGGGCTCTGGGCTTCTCTAGCCACCTAATCTTCTGCTCATCCTTTCGCGCACTCTAATGAGAGTTCAGGTGAGAAATTGCAAACGTCGAGCAATTGCTCAGAGATGAAAAGTGCCAGCACTGAAAGCTCTTGCTAGCCAGCACCCTTCCTTGGAAGCGCTTTCACAGGCGCAGCAACACTGGGGCTTTGCGCTTCTCTACCCACCAAACGTCACGGTCCTTCTCTTTCCGTCTCGTACACACGAGCTGAGAAATTGCAAACGTCGAGCAATTGCTCAGAGATGAAAAGTGCCAGCACTGAAAGCTGTTGCTAGCCAGCACCCTTCCTTGGAAGCGCTTTCACAGGCGCAGCAACACTGGGGCTTTGTGCTTCTCTACCCACCAAACATCACGCTCACTATCTCTCCGTCTCGTGGACACGAGCTGAGAAATTGCAAACGTCGAGCAATTGCTCAGAGATGAAAAGTGCCAGCACTGAAAGCTGTTGCTAGCCAGCCCCCTTCCTTGGAAGCGCTTTTGTAGGCCTAAGAACACTGGGGCTCTGGGCTTCTCTAGCCACCTAATCTTCTGCTCATCCTCTCGCGCACTCTAAAGAGAGCTCAGGTGAGAAATTGCAAATGTCGAGCAATTGCTCAGAGATGAAAAGTGCCAGCACTGAAAGCTCTTGCTAGCCAGCACCCTTCCTTGGAAGCGCTTTCACAGGCGCAGCAACACTGGGGCTTTGCGCTTCTCTAGCCACCAAACGTCACGGTCCTTCTCTTTCCGTCTCGTAGACACGAGCTGAGAAATTGCAAAAGTCGAGCAATTGCTCAGAGATGAAAAGTGCCAGCACTGGAAGCTGTTGCTAGCCAGCACCCTTCCTTGGAAGCGCTTTTGTAGCCCTAAGAACACTGGGGCTCTGGGCTTCTCTAGCCACCTAATCTTCTGCTCATCCTCTCGCGCACTCTAAAGAGAGCTCAGGTGAGAAATTGCAAATGTCCAGCAATTGCTCAGAGATGAAAAGTGCCAGCACTGAAAGCTGTTGCTAGCCAGCACCCTTCCTTGGAAGCGCTTTCACAGGCGCAGCAACACTGGGGCTTTGCGCTTCTCTACCCACCAAACGTCACTGTCCTTCTCTTTCCGTCTCGTAGACACGAGCTGAGAAATTGCAAACGTCGAGCAATTGCTCAGAGATGAAAAGTGCCAGCACTGAAAGCTCTTGCTAGCCAGCACCCTTCCTTGGAAGCGCTTTTGTAGCCCTAAGAACACTGGGGCTCTGGGCTTCTCTAGCCACCTAATCTTCTGCTCATCCTCTCGCGCACTCTAAAGAGAGCTCAGGTAAGAAATTGCAAACGTCGAGCAATTGCTCAGAGATGAAAAGTGCCAGCACTGAAAGCTCTTGCTAGCCAGCACCCTTCCTTGGAAGCGCTTTCACAGGCGCAGCAACACTGGGGCTTTGCGCTTCTCTACCTACCAAACGTCACGGTCCTTCTCTTTCCGTCTCGTAGACACGAGCTGAGAAATTGCAAACGTCGAGCAATTGCTCAGAGATGAAAAGTGCCAGCACTGAAAGCTGTTGCTAGCCAGCACCCTTCCTTGGAAGCGCTTTTGTAGGCCTAAGAACACTGGGGCTCTGGGCTTCTCTAGCCACCTAATCTTCTGCTCATCCTTTCGCGCACTCTAATGAGAGTTCAGGTGAGAAATTGCAAACGTCGAGCAATTGCTCAGAGATGAAAAGTGCCAGCACTGAAAGCTCTTGCTAGCCAGCACCCTTCCTTGGAAGCGCTTTCACAGGCGCAGCAACACTGGGGCTTTGCGCTTCTCTACCCACCAAACGTCACGGTCCTTCTCTTTCCGTCTCGTACACACGAGCTGAGAAATTGCAAACGTCGAGCAATTGCTCAGAGATGAAAAGTGCCAGCACTGAAAGCTGTTGCTAGCCAGCACCCTTCCTTGGAAGCGCTTTCACAGGCGCAGTAACACTGGGGCTTTGCGCTTCTCTACCCACCAAAAATCACGGTCACTATCTCTCCGTCTCGTAGAGACGAGCTGAGAAATTGCAAACGTCGAGCAATTGCTCAGAGATGAAAAGTGCCAGCACTGAAAGCTGTTGCTAGCCAGCACCCTTCCTTGGAAGCGCTTTCACAGGCGCAGCAACACTGGGGCTTTGCGCTTCTCTAGCCACCAAACATCACGCTCACTATCTCTCCGTCTCGTGGACACGAGCTGAGAAACTGCAAACGTCGAGCAATTGCTCAGAGATGAAAAGTGCCAGCACTGAAAGCTGTTGCTAGCCAGCACCCTTCCTTGGAAGCGCTTTTGTAGGCCTAAGAACACTGGGGCTTTGCGCTTCTCTAGCCACCTAATCTTCTGCTCATCCTCTCGCGCACTCTAAAGAGAGCTCAGGTGAGAAATTGCAAATGTCGAGCAATTGCTCAGAGATGAAAAGTGCCAGCACTGAAAGCTCTTGCTAGCCAGCACCCTTCCTTGGAAGCGCTTTCACAGGTGCAATAACACTGGGGCTTTGTGATTCTCTACCCACCAAACGTCACTGTCATTCTCTATCCGTCTCGTAGACACGAGCTGAGAAATTGCAAACGTCGAGCAATTGCTCAGAGATGAAAAGTGCCAGCACTGAAAGCTGTTGCTAGCCAGCACCCTTCCTTGGAAGCGCTTTCACAGGCGCACTAACACTGGGGCTTTGCGCTTCTCTACTCACCAAAAATCATGGTCACTATCTCTCCGTCTCGTAGAGACGAGCTGAGAAATTGCAAACGTCGAGCAATTGCTCAGAGATGAAAAGTGCCAGCACTGAAAGCTGTTGCTAGCCAGCACCCTTCCTTGGAAGCGCTTTTGTAGGCCTAAGAACACTGGGGCTCTGGGCTTCTCTAGCCACCTAATCTTCTGCTCATCCTCTCGCGCACTCTAAAGAGAGCTCAGGTGAGAAATTGCAAACGTCCAGCAATTGCTCAGACATGAAAAGTGCCAGCACTGAAAGCTCTTGCTAGCCAGCACCCTTCCTTGGAAGCGCTTTCACAGGCGCAGCAACACTGGGGCTTTGCGCTTCTCTAGCCACCAAACGTCACGGTCCTTCTCTTTCCGTCTCGTAGAGACGAGCTGAGAAATTGCAAAAGTCGAGCAATTGCTCAGAGATGAAAAGTGCCAGCACTGAAAGCTCTTGCTAGCCAGCACCCTTCCTTGGAAGCGCTTTTGTAGCCCTAAGAACACTGGGGCTCTGGGCTTCTCTAGCCACCTAATCTTCTGCTCATCCTCTCGCGCACTCTAAAGAGAGCTCAGGTAAGAAATTGCAAACGTCGAGCAATTGCTCAGAGATGAAAAGTGCCAGCACTGAAAGCTGTTGCTAGCCAGCACCCTTCCTTGGAAGCGCTTTCACAGGCGCAGCAACACTGGGGCTTTGCGCTTCTCTACCTACCAAACGTCACGGTCCTTCTCTTTCCGTCTCGTAGACACGAGCTGAGAAATTGCAAACGTCGAGCAATTGCTCAGAGATGAAAAGTGCCAGCACTGAAAGCTGTTGCTAGCCAGCACCCTTCCTTGGAAGCGCTTTTGTAGGCCTAAGAACACTGGGGCTCTGGGCTTCTCTAGCCACCTAATCTTCTGCTCATCCTTTCGCGCACTCTAATGAGAGTTCAGGTGAGAAATTGCAAACGTCGAGCAATTGCTCAGAGATGAAAAGTGCCAGCACTGAAAGCTCTTGCTAGCCAGCACCCTTCCTTGGAAGCGCTTTTGTAGGCCTAAGAACACTGGGGCTCTGGGCTTCTCTAGCCACCTAATCTTCTGCTCATCCTTTCGCGCAGTCTAAAGAGAGCTCAGGTGAGAAATTGCAAACGTCGAGCAATTGCTCAGAGATGAAAAGTGCCAGCACTGAAAGCTGTTGCTAGCCAGCACCCTTCCTTGGAAGCGCTTTCACAGGCGCAGTAACACTGGGGCTTTGCGCTTCTCTACCCACCAAAAATCATGGTCACTATCTCTCCGTCTCGTAGAGACGAGCTGAGAAATTGCAAATGTCCAGCAATTGCTCAGAGATGAAAAGTGCCAGCACTGAAAGCTGTTGCTAGCCAGCACCCTTCCTTGGAAGCGCTTTCACAGGCGCAGCAACACTGGGGCTTTGTGCTTCTCTACCCACCAAACATCACGCTCACTATCTCTCCGTCTCGTGGACACGAGCTGAGAAATTGCAAACGTCGAGCAATTGCTCAGAGATGAAAAGTGCCAGCACTGAAAGCTGTTGCTAGCCAGCCCCCTTCCTTGGAAGCGCTTTTGTAGGCCTAAGAACACTGGGGCTCTGGGCTTCTCTAGCCACCTAATCTTCTGCTCATCCTCTCGCGCACTCTAAAGAGAGCTCAGGTGAGAAATTGCAAATGTCGAGCAATTGCTCAGAGATGAAAAGTGCCAGCACTGAAAGCTCTTGCTAGCCAGCACCCTTCCTTGGAAGCGCTTTCACAGGCGCAGCAACACTGGGGCTTTGCGCTTCTCTAGCCACCAAACGTCACGGTCCTTCTCTTTCCGTCTCGTAGACACGAGCTGAGAAATTGCAAAAGTCGAGCAATTGCTCAGAGATGAAAAGTGCCAGCACTGGAAGCTGTTGCTAGCCAGCCCCCTTCCTTGGAAGCGCTTTTGTAGCCCTAAGAACACTGGGGCTCTGGGCTTCTCTAGCCACCTAATCTTCTGCTCATCCTCTCGCGCACTCTAAAGAGAGCTCAGGTAAGAAATTGCAAACATCGAGCAATTGCTCAGAGATGAAAAGTGCCAGCACTGAAAGCTGTTGCTAGCCAGCACCCTTCCTTGGAAGCGCTTTCACAGGCGCAGCAACACTGGGGCTTTGCGCTTCTCTACCCACCAAACGTCACGGTCCTTCTCTTTCCGTCTCGTAGACACGAGCTGAGAAATTGCAAACGTCGAGCAATTGCTCAGAGATGAAAAGTGCCAGCACTGAAAGCTCTTGCTAGCCAGCACCCTTCCTTGGAAGCGCTTTTGTAGCCCTAAGAACACTGGGGCTCTGGGCTTCTCTAGCCACCTAATCTTCTGCTCATCCTCTCGCGCACTCTAAAGAGAGCTCAAGTAAGAAATTGCAAACGTCGAGCAATTGCTCAGAGATGAAAAGTGCCAGCACTGAAAGCTCTTGCTAGCCAGCACCCTTCCTTGGAAGCGCTTTCACAGGCGCAGCAACACTGGGGCTTTGCGCTTCTCTACCTACCAAACGTCACGGTCCTTCTCTTTCCGTCTCGTAGACACGAGCTGAGAAATTGCAAACGTCGAGCAATTGCTCAGAGATGAAAAGTGCCAGCACTGAAAGCTGTTGCTAGCCAGCACCCTTCCTTGGAAGCGCTTTTGTAGGCCTAAGAACACTGGGGCTCTGGGCTTCTCTAGCCACCTAATCTTCTGCTCATCCTTTCGCGCACTCTAATGAGAGTTCAGGTGAGAAATTGCAAACGTCGAGCAATTGCTCAGAGATGAAAAGTGCCAGCACTGAAAGCTCTTGCTAGCCAGCACCCTTCCTTGGAAGCGCTTTCACAGGCGCAGCAACACTGGGGCTTTGCGCTTCTCTACCCACCAAACGTCACGGTCCTTCTCTTTCCGTCTCGTACACACGAGCTGAGAAATTGCAAACGTCGAGCAATTGCTCAGAGATGAAAAGTGCCAGCACTGAAAGCTCTTGCTAGCCAGCACCCTTCCTTGGAAGCGCTTTCACAGGCGCAGCAACACTGGGGCTTTGCGCTTCTCTAGCCACCAAACATCACGCTCACTATCTCTCCGTCTCGTGGACACGAGCTGAGAAATTGCAAACGTCGAGCAATTGCTCAGAGATGAAAAGTGCCAGCACTGAAAGCTGTTGCTAGCCAGCACCCTTCCTTGGAAGCGCTTTTGTAGGCCTAAGAACACTGGGGCTTTGCGCTTCTCTAGCCACCTAATCTTCTGCTCATCCTCTCGCGCACTCTAAAGAGAGCTCAGGTGAGAAATTGCAAATGTCGAGCAATTGCTCAGAGATGAAAAGTGCCAGCACTGAAAGCTCTTGCTAGCCAGCACCCTTCCTTGGAAGCGCTTTCACAGGTGCAATAACACTGGGGCTTTGTGATTCTCTACCCACCAAACGTCACTGTCATTCTCTATCCGTCTCGTAGACACGAGCTGAGAAATTGCAAACGTCGAGCAATTGCTCAGAGATGAAAAGTGCCAGCACTGAAAGCTGTTGCTAGCCAGCACCCTTCCTTGGAAGCGCTTTCACAGGCGCAGCAACACTGGGGCTTTGCGCTTCTCTACCCACCAAACGTCACTGTCATTCTCTATCCGTCTCGTAGACACGAGCTGAGAAATTGCAAACGTCGAGCAATTGCTCAGAGATGAAAAGTGCCAGCACTGAAAGCTGTTGCTAGCCAGCACCCTTCCTTGGAAGCGCTTTCACAGGCGCAGCAACACTGGGGCTTTGTGCTTCTCTACCCACCAAACATCACGCTCACTATCTCTCCGTCTCGTGGACACGAGCTGAGAAATTGCAAACGTTGAGCAATTGTTCAGAGATGAAAAGTGCCAGCACTGAAAGCTGTTGCTAGCCAGCACCCTTCCTTGGAAGCGCTTTTGTAGGCCTAAGAACACTGGGGCTCTGGGCTTCTCTAGCCACCTAATCTTCTGCTCATCCTCTCGCGCACTCTAAAGAGAGCTCAGGTGAGAAATTGCAAACGTCCAGCAATTGCTCAGACATGAAAAGTGCCAGCACTGAAAGCTGTTGCTAGCCAGCACCCTTCCTTGGAAGCGCTTTCCCAGGCGCAGCAACACTGGGGCTTTGCGCTTCTCTAGCCACCAAACGTCACGGTCCTTCTCTTTCCGTCTCGTAGACACGAGCTGAGAAATTGCAAAAGTCGAGCAATTGCTCAGAGATGAAAAGTGCCAGCACTGGAAGCTGTTGCTAGCCAGCACCCTTCCTTGGAAGCGCTTTTGTAGGCCTAAGAACACTGGGGCTCTGGGCTTCTCTAGCCACCTAATCTTCTGCTCATCCTCTCGCGCACTCTAAAGAGAGCTCAGGTAAGAAATTGCAAACATCGAGCAATTGCTCAGAGATGAAAAGTGCCAGCACTGAAAGCTGTTGCTAGCCAGCACCCTTCCTTGGAAGCGCTTTCACAGGCGCAGCAACACTGGGGCTTTGCGCTTCTCTACCCACCAAACGTCACGGTCCTTCTCTTTCCGTCTCGTAGACACGAGCTGAGAAATTGCAAACGTCGAGCAATTGCTCAGAGATGAAAAGTGCCAGCACTGAAAGCTGTTGCTAGCCAGCACCCTTCCTTGGAAGCGCTTTTGTAGCCCTAAGAACACTGGGGCTCTGGGCTTCTCTAGCCACCTAATCTTCTGCTCATCCTCTCGCGCACTCTAAAGAGAGCTCAGGTGAGAAATTGCAAACGTCGAGCAATTGCTCAGAGATGAAAAGTGCCAGCACTGAAAGCTGTTGCTAGCCAGCACCCTTCCTTGGAAGCGCTTTCACAGGCGCAGCAACACTGGGGCTTTGCGCTTCTCTACCCACCAAACGTCACTGTCATTCTCTATCCGTCTCGTAGACACGAGCTGAGAAATTGCAAACGTCGAGCAATTGCTCAGAGATGAAAAGTGCCAGCACTGAAAGCTGTTGCTAGCCAGCACCCTTCCTTGGAAGCGCTTTCACAGGCGCAGTAACACTGGGGCTTTGCGCTTCTCTAGCCACCAAAAATCATGGTCACTATCTCTCCGTCTCGTAGAGACGAGCTAAGAAATTGCAAACGTCGAGCAATTGCTCAGAGATGAAAAGTGCCAGCACTGAAAGCTGTTGCTAGCCAGCACCCTTCCTTGGAAGCGCTTTCACAGGCGCAGCAACACTGGGGCTTTGCGCTTCTCTAGCCACCAAACGTCACTGTCATTCTCTTTCCGTCTCGTAGACATGAGCTGAGAAATTGCAAATGTCCAGCAATTGCTCAGAGATGAAAAGTGCCAGCACTGAAAGCTGTTGCTAGCCAGCACCCTTCCTTGGAAGCGCTTTCACAGGCGCAGCAACACTGGGGCTTTGCGCTTCTCTAGCCACCAAACGTCACGCTCACTATCTCTCCGTCTCGTAGACACGAGCTGAGAAATTGCAAAAGTCGAGCAATTGCTCAGAGATGAAAAGTGCCAGCACTGAAAGCTGTTGCTAGCCAGCACCCTTCCTTGGAAGCGCTTTTGTAGGCCTAAGAACACTGGGGCTCTGGGCTTCTCTAGCCACCTAATCTTCTGCTCATCCTCTCGCGCACTCTAAAGAGAGCTCAGGTGAGAAATTGCAAACGTCCAGCAATTGCTCAGAGATGAAAAGTGCCAGCACTGAAAGCTGTTGCTAGCCAGCACCCTTCCTTGGAAGCGCTTTCACAGGCGCAGCAACACTGGGGCTTTGCGCTTCTCTAGCCACCAAACGTCACAGTCATTCTCTTTCCGTCTCGTAGACACGAGCTGAGAAATTGCAAACGTCGAGCAATTGCTCAGAGATGAAAAGTGCCAGCACTGAAAGCTGTTGCTAGCCAGCACCCTTCCTTGGAAGCGCTTTCACAGGCGCAGCAACACTGGGGCTTTGCGCTTCTCTAGCCACCAAACATCACGGTCACTATCTCTCCGTCTCGTGGACACGACCTGAGAAATTCCAAATGTCCAGCAATTGCTCAGAGATGAAAAGTGCCAGCACTGAAAGCTGTTGCTAGCCAGCACCCTTCCTTGGAAGCGCTTTCACAGGCGCAGCAACACTGGGGCTTTGCGCTTCTCTAGCCACCAAACGTCACGGTCCTTCTCTTTCTGTCTCGTAGAGACGAGCTGAGAAATTGCAAACGACAAGCAATTGCTCAGAGATGAAAAGTGCCAGCACTGAAAGCTGTTGCTAGCCAGCACCCTTCCTTGGAAGCGCTTTTGTAGGCCTAAGAACACTGGGGCTCTGGGCTTCTCTAGCCACCTAATCTTCTGCTCATCCTCTCGCGCACTCTAAAGAGAGTTCAGGTGAGGAATTGCAAACGTCGAGCAATTGCTCAGAGATGAAAAGTGCCAGCACTGAAAGCTCTTGCTAGCCAGCACCCTTCCTTGGAAGCGCTTTCACAGGCGCAGTAACACTGGGGCTTTGCGCTTCTCTAGCCACCAAACGTCACTGTCATTCTCTTTCCGTCTCGTAGACACGAGCTGAGAAATTGCAAACGTCCAGCAATTGCTCAGAGATGAAAAGTGCCAGCACTGAAAGCTGTTGCTAGCCAGCACCCTTCCTTGGAAGTGCTTTCACAGGCGCAGCAACACTGGGGCTTTGCGCTTCTCTAGCCACCAAACGTCACTGTCATTCTCTTTCCGTCTCGTAGACACGAGCTGTGAAATTGCAAATGTCCAGCAACTGCTCAGAGATGAAAAGTGCCAGCACTGAAAGCTGTTGCTAGCCAGCACCCTTCCTTGGAAGCGCTTTCACAGGCGCAGCAACACTGGGGCTTTGCGCTTCTCTAGCCACCAAACATCACGGTCACTATCTCTCCGTCTCGTGGACACGAGCTGAGAAATTGCAAACGTCGAGCAATTGCTCAGAGATGAAAAGTGCCAGCACTGAAAGCTGTTGCTAGCCAGCACCCTTCCTTGGAAGCGCTTTTGTAGGCCTAAGAACACTGGGGCTCTGGGCTTCTCTAGCCACCTAATCTTCTGCTCATCCTCTCGCGCACTCTAAAGAGAGCTCAGGTGAGAAATTGCAAATGTCGAGCAATTGCTCAGAGATGAAAAGTGCCAGCACTGAAAGCTCTTGCTAGCCAGCACCCTTCCTTGGAAGCGCTTTCACAGGCGCAGCAACACTGGGGCTTTGCGCTTCTCTAGCCACCAAACGTCACTGTCATTCTCTTTCCGTCTCGTAGACACGAGCTGAGAAATTGCAAACGTCGAGCAATTGCTCAGAGATGAAAAGTGCCAGCACTGAAAGCTGTTGCTAGCCAGCACCCTTCCTTGGAAGTGCTTTCACAGGCGCAGCAACACTGGGGCTTCGCGCTTCTCTAGCCACCAAACGTCACTTTCATTCTCTTTCCGTCTCGTAGACACGAGCTGAGAAATTGCAAATGTCCAGCAATTGCTCAGAGATGAAAAGTGCCAGCACTGAAAGCTCTTGCTAGCCAGCACCCTTCCTTGGAAGCGCTTTCACAGGCGCAGCAACACTGGGGCTTTGCGCTTCTCTACCCACCAAACATCACGCTCACTATCTCTCCGTCTCGTGGACACGAGCTGAGAAATTGCAAACGTCGAGCAATTGCTCAGAGATGAAAAGTGCCAACACTGAAAGCTCTTGCTAGCCAGCACCCTTCCTTGGAAGCGCTTTTGTAGGCCTAAGAACACTGGGGCTCTGGGCTTCTCTAGCCACCTAATCTTCTGCTCATCCTCTCGCGCACTCTAAAGAGAGCTCAGGTGAGAAATTGCAAACGTCCAGCAATTGCTCAGAGATGAAAAGTGCCAGCACTGAAAGCTCTTGCTAGCCAGCACCCTTCCTTGGAAGCGCTTTCACAGGCGCAGCAACACTGGGGCTTTGCGCTTCTCTAGCCACCAAACGTCACGGTCCTTCTCTTTCCGTCTCGTAGAGACGAGCTGAGAAATTGCAAACGTCGAGCAATTGCTCAGAGATGAAAAGTGCCAGCACTGAAAGCTGTTGCTAGCCAGCACCCTTCCTTGGAAGCGCTTTCACAGGCCTAAGAACACTGGGGCTTTGCGCTTCTCTAGCCACCTAATCTTCTGCTCATCCTCTCGCGTACTCTAATAAGAGCTCAGGTGAGAAATTGCAAACGTCGAGCAATTGCCCAGAGATGAAAAGTGCCAGCACTGAAAGCTGTTGCTAGCCAGCACCCTTCCTTGGAAGCGCTTTCACAGGCGCAGTAACACTGGGGCTTTGCGCTTCTCTAGCCACCAAACGTCACGGTCCTTCTCTTTCCGTCTCGTAGACACGAGCTGAGAAATTGCAAACGTCGAGCAATTGCTCAGAGATGAAAAGTGCCAGCACTGAAAGCTGTTGCTAGCCAGCACCCTTCCTTGGAAGCGCTTTTGTAGGCCTAAGAACACTGGGGCTCTGGGCTTCTCTAGCCACCTAATCTTCTGCTCATCCTCTCGCGCACTCTAAAGAGAGCTCAGGTGAGAAATTGCAAACGTCCAGCAATTGCTCAGAGATGAAAAGTGCCAGCACTGAAAGCTCTTGCTAGCCAGCACCCTTCCTTGGAAGCGCTTTCACAGGCGCAATAACACTGGGGCTTTGCGCTTCTCTACCCACCAAACGTCACTGTCATTCTCTTTCCGTCTCGTAGACACGAGCTGAGAAATTGCAAATGTCCAGCAATTGCTCAGAGATGAAAAGTGCCAGCACTGAAAGCTCTTGCTAGCCAGCACCCTTCCTTGGAAGCGCTTTCACAGGCGCAGCAACACTGGGGCTTTGTGCTTCTCTACCCACCAAACATCACGCTCACTATCTCTCCGTCTCGTAGACACGAGCTGAGAAATTGCAAAAGTCGAGCAATTGCTCAGAGATGAAAAGTGCCAGCACTGAAAGCTGTTGCTAGCCAGCACCCTTCCTTGGAAGCGCTTTTGTAGGCCTAATAACACTGGGGCTCTGGGCTTCTGTAGCCACCTAATCTTCTGCTCATCCTCTCGCGCACTCTAAAGAGAGCTCAGGTGAGAAATTGCAAACGTCCAGCAATTGCTCAGAGATGAAAAGTGCCAGCACTGAAAGCTCTTGCTAGCCAGCACCCTTCCTTGGAAGCGCTTTCACAGGCGCAGCAACACTGGGGCTTTGCGCTTCTCTAGCCACCAAAAATCACCGTCATTCTCTTTCCGTCTCGTAGACACGAGCTGAGAAATTGCAAACGTCGAGCAATTGCTCAGAGATGAAAAGTGCCAGCACTGAAAGCTGTTGCTAGCCAGCACCCTTCCTTGGAAGCGCTTTCACAGGCGCAGTAACACTGGGACTTTGCGCTTCTCTAGCCACCAAAAATCACGGTCACTATCTCTCCGTCTCGTAGAGACGAGCTGAGAAATTGCAAACGTCGAGCAATTGCTCAGAGATGAAAAGTGCCAGCACTGAAAGCTCTTGCTAGCCAGCAGCCTTCCTTGGAAGCGCTTTCACAGGCGCAGCAACACTGGGGCTTTGCGCTTCTCTAGCCACCAAACATCACGCTCACTATCTCTCCGTCTCGTAGACACGAGCTGAGAAATTGCAAATGTCCAGCAATTGCTCAGAGATGAAAAGTGCCAGCACTGAAAGCTGTTGCTAGCCAGCACCCTTCCTTGGAAGCGCTTTCACAGGCGCAGCAACACTGGGGCTTTGCGCTTCTCTACCCACCAAACGTCACGGTCCTTCTCTTTCCGTCTCGTAGAGACGAGCTGAGAAATTGCAAACGACAAGCAATTGCTCAGAGATGAAAAGTGCCAGCACTGAAAGCTGTTGCTAGCCAGCACCCTTCCTTGGAAGCGCTTTTGTAGGCCTAAGAACACTGGGGCTCTGGGCTTCTCTAGCCACCTAATCTTCTGCTCATCCTCTCGCGCACTCTAAAGAGAGTTCAGGTGAGAAATTGCAAACGTCCAGCAATTGCTCAGAGATGAAAAGTGCCAGCACTGAAAGCTGTTGCTAGCCAGCACCCTTCCTTGGAAGCGCTTTCACAGGCGCAGTAACACTGGGGCTTTGCGCTTCTCTAGCCACCAAACATCACTGTCATTCTCTTTCCGTCTCGTAGACACGAGCTGAGAAATTGCAAACGTCCAGCAATTGCTCAGAGATGAAAAGTGCCAGCACTGAAAGCTCTTGCTAGCCAGCACCCTTCCTTGGAAGTGCTTTCACAGGCGCAGCAACACTGGGGCTTTGCGCTTCTCTAGCCACCAAACGTCACAGTCATTCTCTTTCCGTCTCGTAGACACGAGCTGAGAAATTGCAAATGTCCAGCAATTGCTCAGAGATGAAAAGTGCCAGCACTGAAAGCTGTTGCTAGCCAGCACCCTTCCTTGGAAGCGCTTTCACAGGCGCAGCAACACTGGGGCTTTGCGCTTCTCTAGCCACCAAACATCACGCTCACTATCTCTCCGTCTCGTGGACACGAGCTGAGAAATTGCAAACGTCGAGCAATTGCTCAGAGATGAAAAGTGCCAGCACTGAAAGCTGTTGCTAGCCAGCACCCTTCCTTGGAAGCGCTTTTGTAGGCCTAAGAACACTGGGGCTCTGGGCTTCTCTAGCCACCTAATCTTCTGCTCATCCTCTCGCGCACTCTAAAGAGAGCTCAGGTGAGAAATTGCAAACGTCGAGCAATTGCTCAGAGATGAAAAGTGCCAGCACTGAAAGCTGTTGCTAGCCAGCACCCTTCCTTGGAAGCGCTTTTGTAGGCCTAAGAACACTGGGGCTCTGGGCTTCTCTAGCAACCTAATCTTCTGCTCATCCTCTCGCGCACTCTAAAGAGAGCTCAGGTGAGAAATTGCAAATGTCGAGCAATTGCTCAGAGATGAAAAGTGCCAGCACTGAAAGCTCTTGCTAGCCAGCACCCTTCCTTGGAAGCGCTTTTGTAGGCCTAAGAACACTGGGGCTCTGGGCTTCTCTAGCCACCTCATCTTCTGCTCATCCTCTCGCGCACTCTAAAGAGAGCTCAGGTGAGAAATTGCAAACGTCGAGCAATTGCTCAGAGATGAAAAGTGCCAGCACTGAAAGCTGTTGCTAGCCAGCACCCTTCCTTGGAAGCGCTTTCACAGGCGCAGTAACACTGGGGCTTTGCGCTTCTCTACCCACCAAACGTCACGGTCCTTCTCTTTCCGTCTCGTAGACACGAGCTGAGAAATTGCAAACGTCGAGCAATTGCTCAGAGATGAAAAGTGCCAGCACTGAAAGCTGTTGCTAGCCAGCACCCTTCCTTGGAAGCGCTTTTGTAGGCCTAAGAAGACTGGGGCTCTGGGCTTCTCTAGCCACCTAATCTTCTGCTCATCCTCTCGCGCACTCTAAAGAGAGCTCAGGTGAGAAATTGCAAACGTCCAGCAATTGCTCAGAGATGAAAAGTGCCAGCACTGAAAGCTCTTGCTAGCCAGCACCCTTCCTTGGAAGCGCTTTCACAGGCGCAGTAACACTGGGGCTTTGCGCTTCTCTACCCACCAAACGTCACTGTCCTTCTCTTTCCGTCTCGTAGACACGAGCTGTGAAATTGCAAACGTCGAGCAATTGCTCAGAGATGAAAAGTGCCAGCACTGAAAGCTGTTGCTAGCCAGCACCCTTCCTTGGAAGTGCTTTCACAGGCGCAGCAACACTGGGGCTTTGCGCTTCTCTAGCCACCAAACGTCACAGTCATTCTCTTTCCGTCTCGTAGACACGAGCTGAGAAATTGCAAATGTCCAGCAATTGCTCAGAGATGAAAAGTGCCAGCACTGAAAGCTGTTGCTAGCCAGCACCCTTCCTTGGAAGCGCTTTCACAGGCGCAGCAACACTGGGGCTTTGCGCTTCTCTAGCCACCAAACATCACGGTCACTATCTCTCCGTCCCGTGGACACGAGCTGAGAAATTGCAAACGTCGAGCAATTGCTCAGAGATGAAAAGTGCCAGCACTGAAAGCTGTTGCTAGCCAGCACCCTTCCTTGGAAGCGCTTTTGTAGGCCTAAGAACACTGGGGCTCTGGGCTTCTCTAGCCACCTAATCTTCTGCTCATCCTCTCGCGCACTCTAAAGAGAGCTCAGGTGAGAAATTGCAAACGTCGAGCAATTGCTCAGAGATGAAAAGTGCCAGCACTGAAAGCTCTTGCTAGCCAGCACCCTTCCTTGGAAGCGCTTTCACAGGCGCAGTAACACTGGGGCTTTGCGCTTCTCTACCCACCAAACGTCACGGTCCTTCTCTTTCCGTCTCGTAGACACGAGCTGAGAAATTGCAAACGTCGAGCAATTGCTCAGAGATGAAAAGTGCCAGCACTGAAAGCTGTTGCTAGCCAGCACCCTTCCTTGGAAGCGCTTTCACAGGCCTAAGAACACTGGGGCTTTGCGCTTCTCTAGCCACCTAATCTTCTGCTCATCCTCTCGCGTACTCTAATAAGAGCTCAGGTGAGAAATTGCAAACGTCGAGCAATTGCTCAGAGATGAAAAGTGCCAGCACTGAAAGCTGTTGCTAGCCAGCACCCTTCCTTGGAAGCGCTTTCACAGGCGCAGCAACACTGGGGCTTTGCGCTTCTCTACCCACCAAACGTCACGGTCCTTCTCTTTCCGTCTCGTAGACACGAGCTGAGAAATTGCAAACGTCGAGCAATTGCTCAGAGATGAAAAGTGCCAGCACTGAAAGCTGTTGCTAGCCAGCACCCTTCCTTGGAAGCGCTTTCACAGGCGCAGCAACACTGGGGCTTTGCGCTTCTCTACCCACCAAACGTCACTGTCATTCTCTTTCCGTCTCGTAGACACGAGCTGAGAAATTGCAAACGTCGAGCAATTGCTCAGAGATGAAAAGTGCCAGCACTGAAAGCTGTTGCTAGCCAGCACCCTTCCTTGGAAGCGCTTTTGTAGGCCTAAGAACACTGGGGCTCTGGGCTTCTCTAGCCACCTAATCTTCTGCTCATCCTCTCGCGCACTCTAAAGAGAGCTCAGGTGAGAAATTGCAAACGTCCAGCAATTGCTCAGAGATGAAAAGTGCCAGCACTGAAAGCTCTTGCTAGCCAGCACCCTTCCTTGGAAGTGCTTTCACAGGCGCAGCAACACTGGGGCTTTGCGCTTCTCTAGCCACCAAACGTCACAGTCCTTCTCTTTCCGTCTCGTAGACACGAGCTGAGAAATTGCAAATGTCCAGCAATTGCTCAGAGATGAAAAGTGCCAGCACTGAAAGCTGTTGCTAGCCAGCACCCTTCCTTGGAAGCGCTTTCACAGGCGCAGCAACACTGGGACTTTGCGCTTCTCTAGCCACCAAACATCACGGTCACTATCTCTCCGTCACGTGGACACGAGCTGAGAAATTGCAAACGTCGAGCAATTGCTCAGAGATGAAAAGTGCCAGCACTGAAAGCTGTTGCTAGCCAGCCCCCTTCCTTGGAAGCGCTTTTGTAGGCCTAAGAACACTGGGGCTCTGGGCTTCTCTAGCCACCTAATCTTCTGCTCATACTCTCGCGCGCTCTAAAGAGAGCTCAGGTGAGAAATTGCAAACGTCGAGCAATTGCTCAGAGATGAAAAGTACCAGCACTGAAAGCTCTTGCTAGCCAGCACCCTTCCTTGGAAGCGCTTTCACAGGCGCAGCAACACTGGGGCTTTGCGCTTCTCTAGCCACCAAACGTCACGGTCCTTCTCTTTCCGTCTCGTAGAGACGAGCTGAGAAATTGCAAACGTCGAGCAATTGCTCAGAGATGAAAAGTGCCAGCACTGAAAGCTGTTGCTAGCCAGCACCCTTCCTTGGAAGCGCTTTTGTAGGCCTAAGAACACTGGGGCTCTGGGCTTCTCTAGCCACCTAATCTTCTGCTCATCCTCTCGCGCACTCTAAAGAGAGTTCAGGTGAGAAATTGCAAACGTCCAGCAATTGCTCAGAGATGAAAAGTACCAGCACTCAAAGCTCTTGCTAGCCAGCACCCTTCCTTGGAAGCGCTTTCACAGGCGCAGCAACACTGGGGCTTTGCACTTCTCTAGCCACCAAACGTCACGGTCATTCTCTTTCCGTCTCGTAGACACGAGCTGAGAAATTGCAAACGTCCAGCAATTGCTCAGAGATGAAAAGTGCCAGCACTGAAAGCTCTTGCTAGCCAGCACCCTTCCTTGGAAGTGCTTTCACAGGCGCAGCAACACTGGGGCTTTGCGCTTCTCTAGCCACCAAACGTCACAGTCATTCTCTTTCCGTCTCGTAGACACGAGCTGAGAAATTGCAAATGTCCAGCAATTGCTCAGAGATGAAAAGTGCCAGCACTGAAAGCTGTTGCTAGCCAGCACCCTTCCTTGGAAGCGCTTTCACAGGCGCAGCAACACTGGGGCTTTGCGCTTCTCTAGCCACCAAACATCACAGTCACTATCTCTCCGTCTCTTGGACACGAGCTGAGAAATTGCAAACGTCGAGCAATTGCTCAGAGATGAAAAGTGCCAGCACTGAAAGCTGTTGCTAGCCAGCACCCTTCCTTGGAAGCGCTTTTGTAGGCCTAAGAACACTGGGGCTCTGGGCTTCTCTAGCCACCTAATCTTCTGCTCATCCTCTCGCGCACTCTAAAGAGAGCTCAGGTGAGAAATTGCAAACGTCGAGCAATTGCTCAGAGATGAAAAGTGCCAGCACTGAAAGCTCTTGCTAGCCAGCACCCTTCCTTGGAAGCGCTTTCACAGGCGCAGTAACACTGGGGCTTTGCGCTTCTCTAGCCACCAAACGTCACTGTCATTCTCTTTCCGTCTCGTAGACACGAGCTGAGAAATTGCAAACGTCGAGCAATTGCTCAGAGATGAAAAGTGCCAGCACTGAAAGCTGTTGCTAGCCAGCACCCTTCCTTGGAAGCGCTTTCACAGGCACAGTAACACTGGGGCTTTGCGCTTCTCTAGCCACCTAATCTTCTGCTCATCCTCTCGCATACTCTAATAAGAGCTCAGGTGAGAAATTGCAAACGTCGAGCAATTGCTCAGAGATGAAAAGTGCCAGCACTGAAAGCTGTTGCTAGCCAGCACCCTTCCTTGGAAGCGCTTTCACAGGCGCAGCAACACTGGGGCTTTGCGCTTCTCTAGCCACCAAACATCACGCTCACTATCTCTCCGTCTCGTGGACACGAGCTGAGAAATTGCAAACGTCCAGCAATTGCTCAGAGATGAAAAGTGCCAGCACTGAAAGCTGTTGCTAGCCAGCACCCTTCCTTGGAAGCGCTTTTGTAGGCCTAAGAACACTGGGGCTCTGGGCTTCTCTAGCCACCTAATCTTCTGCTCATCCTCTCGCGCATTCTAAAGAGAGCTCAGGTGAGAAATTGCAAACGTCGAGCAATTGCTCAGAGATGAAAAGTGCCAGCACTGAAAGCTGTTGCTAGCCAGCACCCTTCCTTGGAAGCGCTTTTGTAGGCCTAAGAACACTGGGGCTCTGGGCTTCTCTAGCAACCTAATCTTCTGCTCATCCTCTCGCGCACTCTAAAGAGAGCTCAGGTGAGAAATTGCAAATGTCGAGCAATTGCTCAGAGATGAAAAGTGCCAGCACTGAAAGCTCTTGCTAGCCAGCACCCTTCCTTGGAAGCGCTTTTGTAGGCCTAAGAACCCTGGGGCTCTGGGCTTCTCTAGCCACCTCATCTTCTGCTCATCCTCTCGCGCACTCTAAAGAGAGCTCAGGTGAGAAATTGCAAACGTCGAGCAATTGCTCAGAGATGAAAAGTGCCAGCACTGAAAGCTGTTGCTAGCCAGCACCCTTCCTTGGAAGCGCTTTCACAGGCGCAGTAACACTGGGGCTTTGCGCTTCTCTACCCACCAAACGTCACGGTCCTTCTCTTTCCGTCTCGTAGACACGAGCTGAGAAATTGCAAACGTCGAGCAATTGCTCAGAGATGAAAAGTGCCAGCACTGAAAGCTGTTGCTAGCCAGCACCCTTCCTTGGAAGCGCTTTTGTAGGCCTAAGAAGACTGGGGCTCTGGGCTTCTCTAGCCACCTAATCTTCTGCTCATCCTCTCGCGCACTCTAAAGAGAGCTCAGGTGAGAAATTGCAAACGTCCAGCAATTGCTCAGAGATGAAAAGTGCCAGCACTGAAAGCTCTTGCTAGCCAGCACCCTTCCTTGGAAGCGCTTTCACAGGCGCAGTAACACTGGGGCTTTGCGCTTCTCTACCCACCAAACGTCACTGTCCTTCTCTTTCCGTCTCGTAGACACGAGCTGTGAAATTGCAAACGTCGAGCAATTGCTCAGAGATGAAAAGTGCCAGCACTGAAAGCTGTTGCTAGCCAGCACCCTTCTTGGAAGTGCTTTCACAGGCGCAGCAACACTGGGGCTTTGCGCTTCTCTAGCCACCAAACGTCACAGTCATTCTCTTTCCGTCTCGTAGACACGAGCTGAGAAATTGCAAATGTCCAGCAATTGCTCAGAGATGAAAAGTGCCAGCACTGAAAGCTGTTGCTAGCCAGCACCCTTCCTTGGAAGCGCTTTCACAGGCGCAGCAACACTGGGGCTTTGCGCTTCTCTAGCCACCAAACATCACGGTCACTATCTCTCCGTCCCGTGGACACGAGCTGAGAAATTGCAAACGTCGAGCAATTGCTCAGAGATGAAAAGTGCCAGCACTGAAAGCTGTTGCTAGCCAGCACCCTTCCTTGGAAGCGCTTTTGTAGGCCTAAGAACACTGGGGCTCTGGGCTTCTCTAGCCACCTAATCTTCTGCTCATCCTCTCGCGCACTCTAAAGAGAGCTCAGGTGAGAAATTGCAAACGTCGAGCAATTGCTCAGAGATGAAAAGTGCCAGCACTGAAAGCTCTTGCTAGCCAGCACCCTTCCTTGGAAGCGCTTTCACAGGCGCAGTAACACTGGGGCTTTGCGCTTCTCTACCCACCAAACGTCACGGTCCTTCTCTTTCCGTCTCGTAGACACGAGCTGAGAAATTGCAAACGTCGAGCAATTGCTCAGAGATGAAAAGTGCCAGCACTGAAAGCTGTTGCTAGCCAGCACCCTTCCTTGGAAGCGCTTTCACAGGCCTAAGAACACTGGGGCTTTGCGCTTCTCTAGCCACCTAATCTTCTGCTCATCCTCTCGCGTACTCTAATAAGAGCTCAGGTGAGAAATTGCAAACGTCGAGCAATTGCTCAGAGATGAAAAGTGCCAGCACTGAAAGCTGTTGCTAGCCAGCACCCTTCCTTGGAAGCGCTTTCACAGGCGCAGCAACACTGGGGCTTTGCGCTTCTCTAGCCACCAAACGTCACGGTCCTTCTCTTTCCGTCTCGTAGACACGAGCTGAGAAATTGCAAACGTCGAGCAATTGCTCAGAGATGAAAAGTGCCAGCACTGAAAGCTGTTGCTAGCCAGCACCCTTCCTTGGAAGCGCTTTCACAGGCGCAGCAACACTGGGGCTTTGCGCTTCTCTACCCACCAAACGTCACGGTCATTCTCTTTCCGTCTCGTAGACACGAGCTGAGAAATTGCAAACGTCGAGCAATTGCTCAGAGATGAAAAGTGCCAGCACTGAAAGCTGTTGCTAGCCAGCACCCTTCCTTGGAAGCGCTTTTGTAGGCCTAAGAACACTGGGGCTCTGGGCTTCTCTAGCCACCTAATCTTCTGCTCATCCTCTCGCGCACTCTAAAGAGAGCTCAGGTGAGAAATTGCAAACGTCCAGCAATTGCTCAGAGATGAAAAGTGCCAGCACTGAAAGCTCTTGCTAGCCAGCACCCTTCCTTGGAAGTGCTTTCACAGGCGCAGCAACACTGGGGCTTTGCGCTTCTCTAGCCACCAAACGTCACAGTCCTTCTCTTTCCGTCTCGTAGACACGAGCTGAGAAATTGCAAATGTCCAGCAATTGCTCAGAGATGAAAAGTGCCAGCACTGAAAGCTGTTGCTAGCCAGCACCCTTCCTTGGAAGCGCTTTCACAGGCGCAGCAACACTGGGGCTTTGCGCTTCTCTAGCCACCAAACATCACGGTCACTATCTCTCCGTCACGTGGACACGAGCTGAGAAATTGCAAACGTCGAGCAATTGCTCAGAGATGAAAAGTGCCAGCACTGAAAGCTGTTGCTAGCCAGCCCCCTTCCTTGGAAGCGCTTTTGTAGGCCTAAGAACACTGGGGCTCTGGGCTTCTCTAGCCACCTAATCTTCTGCTCATCCTCTCGCGCGCTCTAAAGAGAGCTCAGGTGAGAAATTGCAAACGTCGAGCAATTGCTCAGAGATGAAAAGTACCAGCACTGAAAGCTCTTGCTAGCCAGCACCCTTCCTTGGAAGCGCTTTCACAGGCGCAGCAACACTGGGGCTTTGCGCTTCTCTAGCCACCAAACCTCACGGTCCTTCTCTTTCCGTCTCGTAGAGACGAGCTGAGAAATTGCAAACGTCGAGCAATTGCTCAGAGATGAAAAGTGCCAGCACTGAAAGCTGTTGCTAGCCAGCACCCTTCCTTGGAAGCGCTTTTGTAGGCCTAAGAACACTGGGGCTCTGGGCTTCTCTAGCCACCTAATCTTCTGCTCATCCTCTCGCGCACTCTAAAGAGAGTTCAGGTGAGAAATTGCAAACGTCCAGCAATTGCTCAGAGATGAAAAGTACCAGCACTCAAAGCTCTTGCTAGCCAGCACCCTTCCTTGGAAGCGCTTTCACAGGCGCAGCAACACTGGGGCTTTGCACTTCTCTAGCCACCAAACGTCACGGTCATTCTCTTTCCGTCTCGTAGACACGAGCTGAGAAATTGCAAACGTCCAGCAATTGCTCAGAGATGAAAAGTGCCAGCACTGAAAGCTCTTGCTAGCCAGCACCCTTCCTTGGAAGTGCTTTCACAGGCGCAGCAACACTGGGGCTTTGCGCTTCTCTAGCCACCAAACGTCACAGTCATTCTCTTTCCGTCTCGTAGACACGAGCTGAGAAATTGCAAATGTCCAGCAATTGCTCAGAGATGAAAAGTGCCAGCACTGAAAGCTGTTGCTAGCCAGCACCCTTCCTTGGAAGCGCTTTCACAGGCGCAGCAACACTGGGGCTTTGCGCTTCTCTAGCCACCAAACATCACAGTCACTATCTCTCCGTCTCTTGGACACGAGCTGAGAAATTGCAAACGTCGAGCAATTGCTCAGAGATGAAAAGTGCCAGCACTGAAAGCTGTTGCTAGCCAGCACCCTTCCTTGGAAGCGCTTTTGTAGGCCTAAGAACACTGGGGCTCTGGGCTTCTCTAGCCACCTAATCTTCTGCTCATCCTCTCGCGCACTCCAAATAGAGCTCAGGTGAGAAATTGCAAACGTCCAGCAATTGCTCAGAGATGAAAAGTGCCAGCACTGAAAGCTCTTGCTAGCCAGCACCCTTCCTTGGAAGCGCTTTCACAGGCGCAGTAACACTGGGGCTTTGCGCTTCTCTACCCACCAAACGTCACTGTCATTCTCTTTCCGTCTCGTAGACACGAGCTGAGAAATTGCAAACGTCCAGCAATTGCTCAGAGATGAAAAGTGCCAGCACTGAAAGCTGTTGCTAGCCAGCACCCTTCCTTGGAAGCGCTTTCACAGGCGCAGTAACACTGGGGCTTTGCGCTTCTCTAGCCACCTAATCTTCTGCTCATCCTCTCGCATACTCTAATAAGAGCTCAGGTGAGAAATTGCAAACGTCGAGCAATTGCTCAGAGATGAAAAGTGCCAGCACTGAAAGCTGTTGCTAGCCAGCACCCTTCCTTGGAAGCGCTTTCACAGGTGCAGTAACACTGGGGCTTTGCGCTTCTCTAGCCACCAAACGTCACGGTCCTTCTCTTTCCGTCTCGTAGACACGAGCTGAGAAATTGCAAACGTCCAGCAATTGCTCAGAGATGAAAAGTGCCAGCACTGAAAGCTGTTGCTAGCCAGCACCCTTCCTTGGAAGCGCTTTTGTAGGCCTAAGAACACTGGGGCTCTGGGCTTCTCTAGCCACCTAATCTTCTGCTCATCTTCTCGCGCACTCTAAAGAGAGCTCAGGTGAGAAATTGCAAACGTCCAGCAATTGCTCAGAGATGAAAAGTGCCAGCACTGAAAGCTGTTGCTAGCCAGCACCCTTCCTTGGAAGCGCTTTCACAGGCGCAGCAACACTGGGGCTTTGCGCTTCTCTAGCCACCAAACGTCACGGTCCTTCTCTTTCCGTCTCGTAGAGACGAGCTGAGAAATTGCAAACGACAAGCAATTGCTCAGAGATGAAAAGTGCCAGCACTGAAAGCTCTTGCTAGCCAGCACCCTTCCTTGGAAGCGCTTTTGTAGGCCTAAGAACACTGCGGCTCTGGGCTTCTCTAGCCACCTAATCTTCTGCTCATCCTCTCACGCACTCTAAAGAGAGCTCAGGTGAGAAATTGCAAACGTCGAGCAATTGCTCAGAGATGAAAAGTGCCAGCACTGAAAGCTCTTGCTAGCCAGCACCCTTCCTTGGAAGCGCTTTCACAGGCGCAATAACACTGGGGCTTTGCGCTTCTCTAGCCACCAAATGTCACGGTCATTCTCTTTCCGTCTCGTAGACACGAGCTGAGAAATTGCAAACGTCCAGCAATTGCTCAGAGATGAAAAGTGCCAGCACTGAAAGCTCTTGCTAGCCAGCACCCTTCCTTGGAAGCGCTTTCACAGGCGCAGCAACACTGGGGCTTTGCGCTTCTCTAGCCACCAAACATCACGGTCACTATCTCTCCGTCTCGTGGACACGAGCTGAGAAATTGCAAACGTCGAGCAATTGCTCAGAGATGAAAAGTGCCAGCACTGAAAGCTGTTGCTAGCCAGCACCCTTCCTTGGAAGCGCTTTCACAGGCGCAGCAACACTGGGGCTTTGCGCTTCTCTAGCCACCAAACGTCACGGTCCTTCTCTTTCCGTCTCGTAGACACGAGCTGAGAAATTGCAAACGTCCAGCAATTGCTCAGAGATGAAAAGTGCCAGCACTGAAAGCTGTTGCTAGCCAGCACCCTTCCTTGGAAGCGCTTTTGTAGGCCTAAGAACACTGGGGCTCTGGGCTTCTCTAGCCACCTAATCTTCTGCTCATCCTCTCGCGCACTCTAAAGAGAGCTCAGGTGAGAAATTGCAAACGTCGAGCAATTGCTCAGAGATGAAAAGTGCCAGCACTGAAAGCTCTTGCTAGCCAGCACCCTTCCTTGGAAGCGCTTTCACAGGCGCAGTAACACTGGGGCTTTGCGCTTCTCTAGCCACCAAACGTCACGGTCCTTCTCTTTCCGTCTCGTAGACACGAGCTGAGAAATTGCAAACGTCCAGCAATTGCTCAGAGATGAAAAGTGCCAGCACTGAAAGCTCTTGCTAGCCAGCACCCTTCCTTGGAAGCGCTTTCACAGGCGCAGCAACACTGGGGCTTTGCGCTTCTCTAGCCACCAAACGTCACTGTCATTCTCTTTCCGTCTCGTAGACACGAGCTGAGAAATTGCAAACGTCGAGCAATTGCTCAGAGATGAAAAGTGCCAGCACTGAAAGCTGTTGCTAGCCAGCACCCTTCCTTGGAAGCGCTTTCACAGGCGCAGCAACACTGGGGCTTTGCGCTTCTCTAGCCACCAAACATCACGGTCACTATCTCTCCGTCTCGTGGACACGAGCTGAGAAATTGCAAATGTCCAGCAATTGCTCAGAGATGAAAAGTGCCAGCACTGAAAGCTGTTGCTAGCCAGCACCCTTCCTTGGAAGCGCTTTCACAGGCCTAAGAACACTGGGGCTTTGCGCTTCTCTAGCCACCTCATCTTCTGCTCATCCTCTCGCATACTCTAATAAGAGCTCAGGTGAGAAATTGCAAACGTCGAGCAATTGCTCAGAGATGAAAAGTGCCAGCACTGAAAGCTCTTGCTAGCCAGCACCCTTCCTTGGAAGCGCTTTCACAGGCGCAGCAACACTGGGGCTTTGCGCTTCTCTAGCCACCAAACGTCACGGTCCTTCTCTTTCCGTCTCGTAGACACGAGCTGAGAAATTGCAAACGTCGAGCAATTGCTCAGAGATGAAAAGTGCCAGCACTGAAAGCTGTTGCTAGCCAGCACCCTTCCTTGGAAGCGCTTTTGTAGGCCTAAGAACACTGGGGCTCTGGGCTTCTCTAGCCACCTAATCTTCTGCTCATCCTCTCGCGCACTCTAAAGAGAGCTCAGGTGAGAAATTGCAAACGTCCAGCAATTGCTCAGAGATGAAAAGTGCCAGCACTGAAAGCTCTTGCTAGCCAGCACCCTTCCTTGGAAGCGCTTTCACAGGCGCAGCAACACTGGGGCTTTGAGCTTCTCTAGCCACCAAACGTCACGGTCCTTCTCTTTCCGTCTCGTAGACACGAGCTGAGAAATTGCAAACGTCGAGCAATTGCTCAGAGATGAAAAGTGCCAGCACTGAAAGCTCTTGCTAGCCAGCACCCTTCTTTGGAAGCGCTTTTGTAGGCCTAAGAACACTGGGGCTCTGGGCTTCTCTAGCCACCTAATCTTCTGCTCATCCTCTCGCGTACTCTAATAAGAGCTCAGGTGAGAAATTGCAAACGTCGAGCAATTGCTCAGAGATGAAAAGTGCCAGCACTGAAAGCTCTTGCTAGCCAGCACCCTTCCTTGGAAGCGCTTTCACAGGCGCAGCAACACTGGGGCTTTGCGCTTCTCTAGCCACCAAACCTCACGGTCCTTCTCTTTCCGTCTCGTAGAGACGAGCTGAGAAATTGCAAACGTCGAGCAATTGCTCAGAGATGAAAAGTGCCAGCACTGAAAGCTGTTGCTAGCCAGCACCCTTCCTTGGAAGCGCTTTTGTAGGCCTAAGAACACTGGGGCTCTGGGCTTCTCTAGCCACCTAATCTTCTGCTCATCCTCTCGCGCACTCTAAAGAGAGCTCAGGTGAGAAATTGCAAACGTCCAGCAATTGCTCAGAGATGAAAAGTGCCAGCACTGAAAGCTGTTGCTAGCCAGCACCCTTCCTTGGAAGCGCTTTCACAGGCGCAGCAACACTGGGGCTTTGCGCTTCTCTACCCACCAAACGTCACGGTCCTTCTCTTTCCGTCTCGTAGACACGAGCTGAGAAATTGCAAACGTCGAGCAATTGCTCAGAGATGAAAAGTGCCAGCACTGAAAGCTGTTGCTAGCCAGCACCCTTCCTTGGAAGCGCTTTCACAGGCGCAGCAACACTGGGGCTTTGCGCTTCTCTAGCCACCAAAAATCACGGTCACTATCTCTCCATCTCGTAGACACGAGCTGAGAAATTGCAAACGTCGAGCAATTGCTCAGAGATGAAAAGTGCCAGCACTGAAAGCTGTTGCTAGCCAGCACCCTTCCTTGGAAGTGCTTTCACAGGCACAGCAACACTGGGGCTTTGCGCTTCTCTAGCCACCAAAAATCACGGTCATTATCTCTCCGTCTCGTAGAGACGAGCTGAGAAAATGCAAACGTCGAGCAATTGCTCAGAGATGAAAAGTGCCAGCACTGAAAGCTGTTGCTAGCCAGCACCCTTCCTTGGAAGCGCTTTCACAGGCGCAGCAACACTGGGGCTTTGCGCTTCTCTACCCACCAAACATCACGCTCACTATCTCTCCGTCTCGTGGACACGAGCTGAGAAATTGCAAACGTCGAGCAATTGCTCAGAGATGAAAAGTGCCAGCACTGAAAGCTGTTGCTAGCCAGCACCCTTCCTTGGAAGCGCTTTTGTAGCCCTAAGAACACTGGGGCTCTGGGCTTCTCTAGCCACCTAATCTTCTGCTCATCCTCTCGCGCACTCTAAAGAGAGCTCAGGTGAGAAATTGCAAACGTCGAGCAATTGCTCAGAGATGAAAAGTGCCAGCACTGAAAGCTGTTGCTAGCCAGCCCCCTTCCTTGGAAGCGCTTTCACAGGCGCAGCAACACTGGGGCTTTGCGCTTCTCTAGCCACCAAACGTCACGGTCCTTCTCTTTCCGTCTCGTAGACACGAGCTGAGAAATTGCAAACGTCGAGCAATTGCTCAGAGATGAAAAGTGCCAGCACTGAAAGCTCTTGCTAGCCAGCACCCTTCCTTGGAAGCGCTTTCACAGGCCTAAGAACACTGGGGCTTTGCGCTTCTCTAGCCACCTAATCTTCTGCTCATCCTCTCGCATACTCTAATAAGAGCTCAGGTGAGAAATTGCAAACGTCGAGCAATTGCTCAGAGATGAAAAGTGACAGCACTGAAAGCTCTTGCTAGCCAGCACCCTTCCTTGGAAGCGCTTTCACAGGCGCAGCAACACTGGGGCTTTGCGCTTCTCTAGCCACCAAACCTCACGGTCCTTCTCTTTCCGTCTCGTAGACACGAGCTGAGAAATTGCAAACGTCGAGCAATTGCTCAGAGATGAAAAGTGCCAGCACTGAAAGCTGTTGCTAGCCAGCACCCTTCCTTGGAAGCGCTTTTGTAGGCCTAAGAACACTGGGGCTCTGGGCTTCTCTAGCCACCTAATCTTCTGCTCATCCTCTCGCGCACTCTAAAGAGAGCTCAGGTGAGAAATTGCAAACGTCGAGCAATTGCTCAGAGATGAAAAGTGCCAGCACTGAAAGCTCTTGCTAGCCAGCACCCTTCCTTGGAAGCGCTTTCACAGGCGCAGCAACACTGGGGCTTTGCGCTTCTCTACCCACCAAACGTCACGGTCCTTCTCTTTCCGTCTCGTAGAGACGAGCTGAGAAATTGCAAACGTCAAGCAATTGCTCAGAGATGAAAAGTGCCAGCACTGAAAGCTGTTGCTAGCCAGCACCCTTCCTTGGAAGCGCTTTTGTAGGCCTAAGAACACTGGGGCTCTGGGCTTCTCTAGCCACCTAATCTTCTGCTCATCCTCTCGCGCACTCTAAAGAGAGCTCAGGTGAGAAATTGCAAACGTCCAGCAATTGCTCAGAGATGAAAAGTGCCAGCACTGAAAGCTCTTGCTAGCCAGCACCCTTCCTTGGAAGCGCTTTCACAGGCGCAGCAACACTGGGGCTTTGCGCTTCTCTACTCACCAAACGTCACGGTCCTTCTCTTTCCGTCTCGTAGAGACGAGCTGAGAAATTGCAAACGTCCAGCAATTGCTCAGAGATGAAAAGTGCCAGCACTGAAAGCTGTTGCTAGCCAGCACCCTTCCTTGGAAGCACTTTCACAGGCGCAGCAACACTGGGGCTTTGCACTTCTCTACCCACCAAAAGTCACGGTCCTTCTCTTACCGTCTCGTAGAGACGAGCTGAGAAATTGCAAACGTCGAGCAATTGCTCAGAGATGAAAAGTGCCAGCACTGAAAGCTGTTGCTAGCCAGCACCCTTCCTTGGAAGCGCTTTCACAGGCGCAGCAACACTGGGGCTTTGCGCTTCTCTAGCCACCAAAAATCACGGTCACTATCTCTCCATCTCGTAGAGACGAGCTGAGAAATTGCAAACGTCGAGCAATTGCTCAGAGATGAAAAGTGCCAGCACTGAAAGCTGTTGCAAGCCAGCACCCTTCCTTGGAAGTGCTTTCACAGGCACAGCAACACTGGGGCTTTGCGCTTCTCTAGCCACCAAAAATCACGGTCATTATCTCTCCGTCTCGTAGAGACGAGCTGAGAAAATGCAAACGTCGAGCAATTGCTCAGAGATGAAAAGTGCCAGCACTGAAAGCTCTTGCTAGCCAGCACCCTTCCTTGGAAGCGCTTTCACAGGCGCAGCAACACTGGGGCTTTGCGCTTCTCTACCCACCAAACATCACGCTCACTATCTCTCCGTCTCGTAGACACGAGCTGAGAAATTGCAAACGTCGAGCAATTGCTCAGAGATGAAAAGTGCCAGCACTGAAAGCTGTTGCTAGCCAGCACCCTTCCTTGGAAGCGCTTTTGTAGGCCTAAGAACACTGGGGCTCTGGGCTTCTCTAGCCACCTAATCTTCTGCTCATCCTCTCGCGCACTCTAAAGAGAGCTCAGGTGAGAAATTGCAAACGTCCAGCAATTGCTCAGAGATGAAAAGTGCCAGCACTGAAAGCTCTTGCTAGCCAGCACCCTTCCTTGGAAGCGCTTTCACAGGTGCAGCAACACTGGGGCTTTGCGCTTCTCTAGCCACCAAACGTCACGGTCCTTCTCTTTCCGTCTCGTAGACACGAGCTGAGAAATTGCAAACGTCGAGCAATTGCTCAGAGATGAAAAGTGCCAGCACTGAAAGCTCTTGCTAGCCAGCACCCTTCTTTGGAAGTGCTTTTGTAGGCCTAAGAACACTGGGGCTCTGGGCTTCTCTAGCCACCTAATCTTCTGCTCATCCTCTCGCGTACTCTAATAAGAGCTCAGGTGAAAAATTGCAAACGTCGAGCAATTGCTCAGAGATGAAAAGTGCCAGCACTGAAAGCTCTTGCTAGCCAGCACCCTTCCTTGGAAGCGCTTTCACAGGCGCAGCAACACTGGGGCTTTGCGCTTCTCTACCCACCAAACCTCACGGTCCTTCTCTTTCCGTCTCGTAGAGACAAGCTGAGAAATTGCAAACATCGAGCAATTGCTCAGAGATGAAAAGTGCCAGCACTGAAAGCTGTTGCTAGCCAGCACCCTTCCTTGGAAGCGCTTTTGTAGGCCTAAGAACACTGGGGCTTTGCGCTTCTCTAGCCACCTAATCTTCTGCTCATCCTCTCGCGCACTCTAAAGAGAGCTCAGGTGAGAAATTGCAAACGTCGAGCAATTGCTCAGAGATGAAAAGTGCCAGCACTGAAAGCTGTTGCTAGCCAGCACCCTTCCTTGGAAGCGCTTTCACAGGCGCAGCAACACTGGGGCTTTGCGCTTCTCTAGCCACCAAAAATCACGGTCCTTCTCTTTCCGTCTCGTAGACACGAGCTGAGAAATTGCAAACGTCAAGCAATTGCTCAGAGATGAAAAGTGCCAGCACTGAAAGCTGTTGCTAGCCAGCACCCTTCCTTGGAAGCGCTTTCACAGGCGCAGCAACACTGGGGCTTTGCACTTCTCTAGCCACCAAAAGTCACAGTCCTTCTCTTTCCGTCTCGTAGACACGAGCTGAGAAATTGCAAACGTCGAGCAATTGCTCAGAGATGAAAAGTGCCAGCACTGAAAGCTGTTGCTAGCCAGCACCCTTCCTTGGAAGCGCTTTCACACGCGCAGGAATACTGGGGCTTTGCGCTTCTCTAGCCACCAAAAATCACGGTCACTATCTCTCCATCTCGTAGAGACGAGCTGAGAAATTGCAAACGTCGAGCAATTGCTCAGAGATGAAAAGTGCCAGCACTGAAAGCTGTTGCTAGCCAGCACCCTTCCTTGGAAGTGCTTTCACAGGCGCAGCAACACTGGGGCTTTGCGCTTCTCTAGCCACCAAAAATCACGCTCACTATCTCTCCGTCTCGTAGAGACGAGCTGAGAAAATGCAAACGTCGAGCAATTGCTCAGAGATGAAAAGTGCCAGCACTGAAAGCTCTTGCTAGCCAGCACCCTTCCTTGGAAGCGCTTTCACAGGCGCAGCAACACTGGGGCTTTGCGCTTCTCTACCCACCAAACATCACGGTCACTATCTCTCCGTCTCGTAGACACGAGCTGAGAAATTGCAAATGTCGAGCAATTGCTCAGAGATGAAAAGTGCCAGCACTGAAAGCTGTTGCTAGCCAGCACCCTTCCTTGGAAGCGCTTTCACAGGCGCAGCAACACTGGGGCTTTGCGCTTCTCTAGCCACCAAAAGTCACGGTCCTTCTCTTTCCGTCTCGTAGAGACGAGCTGAGAAATTGCAAACATCGAGCAATTGCTCAGAGATGAAAAGTGCCAGCACTGAAAGCTGTTGCTAGCCAGCACCCTTCCTTGGAAGCGCTTTTGTAGGCCTAAGAACACTGGGGCTCTGGGCTTCTCTAGCCACCTAATCTTCTGCTCATCCTCTCGCGCACTCTAAAGAGAGCTCAGGTGAGAAATTGCAAACGTCCAGCAATTGCTCAGAGATGAAAAGTGCCAGCACTGAAAGCTGTTGCTAGCCAGCACCCTTCCTTGGAAGCGCTTTCACAGGCGCAGCAACACTGGGGCTTTGCGCTTCTCTACCCACCAAACATCACGGTCCTTCTCTTTCCGTCTCGTAGACACGAGCTGAGAAATTGCAAATGTCCAGCAATTGCTCAGAGATGAAAAGTGCCAGCACTGAAAGCTCTTGCTAGCCAGCACCCTTCCTTGGAAGCGCTTTCACAGGCGCAGTAACACTGGGGCTTTGCGCTTCTCTACTCACCAAACGTCACGGTCCTTCTCTTTCCGTCTCGTAGACACGAGCTGAGAAATTGCAAATGTCGAGCAATTGCTCAGAGATGAAAAGTGCCAGCACTGAAAGCTGTTGCTAGCCAGCACCCTTCTTTGGAAGCGCTTTTGTAGGCCTAAGAACACTGGGGCTCTGGGCTTCTCTAGCCACCTAATCTTCTGCTCATCCTCTCGCGTACTCTAATAAGAGCTCAGGTGAGAAATTGCAAACGTCCAGCAATTGCTCAGAGATGAAAAGTGCCAGCACTGAAAGCTGTTGCTAGCCAGCACCCTTCCTTGGAAGCGCTTTCACAGGCGCAGCAACACTGGGGCTTTGCGCTTCTCTACCCACCAAACATCACGGTCACTATCTCTCCGTCTCGTGGACACGAGCTGAGAAATTGCAAATGTCCAGCAATTGCTCAGAGATGAAAAGTGCCAGCACTGAAAGCTGTTGCTAGCCAGCACCCTTCCTTGGAAGCGCTTTCACAGGCGCAGTAACACTGGGGCTTTGCGCTTCTCTAGCCACCAAACGTCACGGTCCTTCTCTTTCCGTCTCGTAGACACGAGCTGAGAAATTGCAAACGTCGAGCAATTGCTCAGAGATGAAAAGTGCCAGCACTGAAAGCTGTTGCTAGCCAGCACCCTTCCTTGGAAGCGCTTTCACAGGCGCAGTAACACTGGGGCTTTGCGCTTCTCTAGCCACCTAATCTTCTGCTCATCCTCTCGCATACTCTAATAAGAGCTCAGGTGAGAAATTGCAAACGTCGAGCAATTGCTCAGAGATGAAAAGTGACAGCACTGAAAGCTCTTGCTAGCCAGCACCCTTCCTTGGAAGCGCTTTCACAGGCGCAGCAACACTGGGGCTTTGCGCTTCTCTACCCACCAAACGTCACGGTCCTTCTCTTTCCATCTCGTAGACACGAGCTGAGAAATTGCAAACGTCGAGCAATTGCTCAGAGATGAAAAGTGCCAGCACTGAAAGCTGTTGCTAGCCAGCACCCTTCCTTGGAAGCGCTTTTGTAGGCCTAAGAACACTGGGGCTCTGGGCTTCTCTAGCCACCTAATCTTCTGCTCATCCTCTCGCGCACTCTAAAGAGAGCTCAGGTGAGAAATTGCAAACGTCGAGCAATTGCTCAGAGATGAAAAGTGCCAGCACTGAAAGCTCTTGCTAGCCAGCACCCTTCCTTGGAAGCGCTTTCACAGGCACAGCAACACTGGGGCTTTGCGCTTCTCTACCCACCAAACGTCACGGTCATTCTCTTTCCGTCTCGTAGACACGAGCTGAGAAATTGCAAACGTCGAGCAATTGCTCAGAGATGAAAAGTGCCAGCACTGAAAGCTCTTGCTAGCCAGCACCCTTCCTTGGAAGCGCTTTTGTAGGCCTAAGAACACTGGGGCTCTGGGCTTCTCTAGCCACCTAATCTTCTGCTCATCCTCTCGCGCACTCTAAAGAGAGCTCAGGTGAGAAATTGCAAACGTCCAGCAATTGCTCAGAGATGAAAAGTGCCAGCACTGAAAGCTCTTGCTAGCCAGCACCCTTCCTTGGAAGCGCTTTCACAGGCGCAGCAACACTGGGGCTTTGCGCTTCTCTGCCCACCAAACATCACGGTCCTTCTCTTTCCGTCTCGTAGACACGAGCTGAGAAATTGCAAACGTCCAGCAATTGCTCAGAGATGAAAAGTGCCAGCACTGAAAGCTGTTGCTAGCCAGCACCCTTCCTTGGAAGCGCTTTCACACGCGCAGGAATACTGGGGCTTTGCGCTTCTCTAGCCACCAAACATCACGGTCACTATCTCTCCATCTCGTAGAGACGAGCTGAGAAATTGCAAACGTCGAGCAATTGCTCAGAGATGAAAAGTGCCAGCACTGAAAGCTGTTGCTAGCCAGCACCCTTCCTTGGAAGTGCTTTCACAGGCGCAGCAACACTGGGGCTTTGCACTTCTCTAGCCACCAAAAATCACGCTCACTATCTCTCCGTCTCGTAGAGACGAGCTGAGAAAATGCAAACGTCGAGCAATTGCTCAGAGATGAAAAGTGCCAGCACTGAAAGCTCTTGCTAGCCAGCACCCTTCCTTGGAAGCGCTTTCACAGGCACAGCAACACTGGGGCTTTGCGCTTCTCTACCCACCAAACATCACGCTCACTATCTCTCCGTCTCGTAGACACGAGCTGAGAAATTGCAAACGTCGAGCAATTGCTCAGAGATGAAAAGTGCCAGCACTGAAAGCTGTTGCTAGCCAGCACCCTTCCTTGGAAGCGCTTTTGTAGGCCTAAGAACACTGGGGCTCTGGGCTTCTCTAGCCACCTAATCTTCTGCTCATCCTCTCGCGCACTCTAAAGAGAGCTCAGGTGAGAAATTGCAAACGTCCAGCAATTGCTCAGAGATGAAAAGTGCCAGCACTGAAAGCTGTTGCTAGCCAGCACCCTTCCTTGGAAGCGCTTTCACAGGCGCAGCAACACTGGGGCTTTGCGCTTCTCTAGCCACCAAACCTCACGGTCCTTCTCTTTCCGTCTCGTAGACACGAGCTGAGAAATTGCAAACGTCGAGCAATTGCTCAGAGATGAAAAGTGCCAGCACTGAAAGCTGTTGCTAGCCAGCACCCTTCCTTGGAAGCGCTTTCACAGGCGCAGCAACACTGGGGCTTTGCGCTTCTCTAGCCACCAAACATCACGGTCACTATCTCTCCATCTCGTAGAGACGAGCTGAGAAATTGCAAACGTCGAGCAATTGCTCAGAGATGAAAAGTGCCAGCACTGAAAGCTGTTGCTAGCCAGCACTCTTCCTTGGAAGCGCTTTTGTAGGCCTAAGAACACTGGGGCTCTGGGCTTCTCTAGCCACCTAATCTTCTGCTCATCCTCTCGCGCACTCTAAAGAGAGCTCAGGTGAGAAATTGCAAACGTCCAGCAATTGCTCAGAGATGAAAAGTGCCAGCACTGAAAGCTCTTGCTAGCCAGCACCCTTCCTTGGAAGCGCTTACACAGGCGCAGCAACACTGGGGCTTTGCGCTTCTCTAGCCACCAAACGTCACGGTCCTTCTCTTTCCGTCTCGTAGACACGAGCTGAGAAATTGCAAACGTCGAGCAATTGCTCAGAGATGAAAAGTGCCAGCACTGAAAGCTGTTGCTAGCCAGCACCCTTCCTTGGAAGCGCTTTTGTAGGCCTAAGAACACTGGGGCTCTGGGCTTCTCTAGCCACCTAATCTTCTGCTCATCCTCTCGCGCACTCTAAAGAGAGCTCAGGGGAGAAATTGCAAACGTCCAGCAATTGCTCAGAGATGAAAAGTGCCAGCACTGAAAGCTGTTGCTAGCCAGCACCCTTCCTTGGAAGCGCTTTCACAGGCGCAGTAACACTGGGGCTTTGCGCTTCTCTACCCACCAAACGTCACGCTCACTATCTCTCCGTCTCGTGGACACGAGCTGAGAAATTGCAAATGTCCAGCAATTGCTCAGAGATTAAAAGTGCCAGCACTGAAAGCTGTTGCTAGCCAGCACCCTTCCTTGGAAGCGCTTTCACAGGCGCAGCAACACTGGGGCTTTGCGCTTCTCTAGCCACCAAACGTCACGGTCCTTCTCTTTCTGTCTCGTAGACACGAGCTGAGAAATTGCAAACGTCGAGCAATTGCTCAGAGATGAAAAGTGCCAGCACTGAAAGCTGTTGCTAGCCAGCACCCTTCCTTGGAAGCGCTTTTGTAGGCCTAAGAACACTGGGGCTCTGGGCTTCTCTAGCCACCTAATCTTCTGCTCATCCTCTCGCGCACTCTAAAGAGAGCTCAGGTGAGAAATTGCAAACGTCCAGCAATTGCTCAGAGATGAAAAGTGCCAGCACTGAAAGCTCTTGCTAGCCAGCACCCTTCCTTGGAAGCGCTTTCACAGGTGCAGCAACACTGGGGCTTTGCGCTTCTCTAGCCACCAAACGTCACGGTCCTTCTCTTTCCGTCTCGTAGAGACGAGCTGAGAAATTGCAAACGTCGAGCAATTGCTCAGAGATGAAAAGTGCCAGCACTGAAAGCTGTTGCTAGCCAGCACCCTTCTTTGGAAGTGCTTTTGTAGGCCTAAGAACACTGGGGCTCTGGGCTTCTCTAGCCACCTAATCTTCTGCTCATCCTCTCGCGTACTCTAATAAGAGCTCAGGTGAAAAATTGCAAACGTCGAGCAATTGCTCAGAGATGAAAAGTGCCAGCACTGAAAGCTCTTGCTAGCCAGCACCCTTCCTTGGAAGCGCTTTCACAGGCGCAGCAACACTGGGGCTTTGCGCTTCTCTACCCACCAAACCTCACGGTCCTTCTCTTTCCGTCTCGTAGAGACAAGCTGAGAAATTGCAAACATCGAGCAATTGCTCAGAGATGAAAAGTGCCAGCACTGAAAGCTGTTGCTAGCCAGCACCCTTCCTTGGAAGCGCTTTTGTAGGCCTAAGAACACTGGGGCTTTGCGCTTCTCTAGCCACCTAATCTTCTGCTCATCCTCTCGCGCACTCTAAAGAGAGCTCAGGTGAGAAATTGCAAACGTCGAGCAATTGCTCAGAGATGAAAAGTGCCAGCACTGAAAGCTGTTGCTAGCCAGCACCCTTCCTTGGAAGCGCTTTCACAGGCGCAGCAACACTGGGGCTTTGCGCTTCTCTAGCCACCAAAAATCACGGTCCTTCTCTTTCCGTCTCGTAGACACGAGCTGAGAAATTGCAAACGTCAAGCAATTGCTCAGAGATGAAAAGTGCCAGCACTGAAAGCTGTTGCTAGCCAGCACCCTTCCTTGGAAGCGCTTTCACAGGCGCAGCAACACTGGGGCTTTGCACTTCTCTAGCCACCAAAAGTCACGGTCCTTCTCTTTCCGTCTCGTAGACACGAGCTGAGAAATTGCAAACGTCGAGCAATTGCTCAGAGATGAAAAGTGCCAGCACTGAAAGCTGTTGCTAGCCAGCACCCTTCCTTGGAAGCGCTTTCACACGCGCAGGAATACTGGGGCTTTGCGCTTCTCTAGCCACCAAAAATCACGGTCACTATCTCTCCATCTCGTAGAGACGAGCTGAGAAATTGCAAACGTCGAGCAATTGCTCAGAGATGAAAAGTGCCAGCACTGAAAGCTGTTGCTAGCCAGCACCCTTCCTTGGAAGTGCTTTCACAGGCGCAGCAACACTGGGGCTTTGCGCTTCTCTAGCCACCAAAAATCACGCTCACTATCTCTCCGTCTCGTAGAGACGAGCTGAGAAAATGCAAACGTCGAGCAATTGCTCAGAGATGAAAAGTGCCAGCACTGAAAGCTCTTGCTAGCCAGCACCCTTCCTTGGAAGCGCTTTCACAGGCGCAGCAACACTGGGGCTTTGCGCTTCTCTACCCACCAAACATCACGGTCACTATCTCTCCGTCTCGTAGACACGAGCTGAGAAATTGCAAATGTCGAGCAATTGCTCAGAGATGAAAAGGGCCAGCACTGAAAGCTGTTGCTAGCCAGCACCCTTCCTTGGAAGCGCTTTCACAGGCGCAGCAACACTGGGGCTTTGCGCTTCTCTACCCACCAAAAGTCACGGTCCTTCTCTTTCCGTCTCGTAGAGACGAGCTGAGAAATTGCAAACATCGAGCAATTGCTCAGAGAGGAAAAGTGCCAGCACTGAAAGCTGTTGCTAGCCAGCACCCTTCCTTGGAAGCGCTTTTGTAGGCCTAAGAACACTGGGGCTCTGGGCTTCTCTAGCCACCTAATCTTCTGCTCATCCTCTCGCGCACTCTAAAGAGAGCTCAGGTGAGAAATTGCAAACGTCGAGCAATTGCTCAGAGATGAAAAGTGCCAGCACTGAAAGCTGTTGCTAGCCAGCCCCCTTCCTTGGAAGCGCTTTCACAGGCGCAGCAACACTGGGGCTTTGCGCTTCTCTAGCCACCAAACGTCACGGTCCTTCTCTTTCCGTCTCGTAGACACGAGCTGAGAAATTGCAAACGTCGAGCAATTGCTCAGAGATGAAAAGTGCCAGCACTGAAAGCTCTTGCTAGCCAGCACCCTTCCTTGGAAGCGCTTTCACAGGCCTAAGAACACTGGGGCTTTGCGCTTCTCTAGCCACCTAATCTTCTGCTCATCCTCTCGCATACTCTAATAAGAGCTCAGGTGAGAAATTGCAAACGTCGAGCAATTGCTCAGAGATGAAAAGTGACAGCACTGAAAGCTCTTGCTAGCCAGCACCCTTCCTTGGAAGCGCTTTCACAGGCGCAGCAACACTGGGGCTTTGCGCTTCTCTAGCCACCAAACCTCACGGTCCTTCTCTTTCCGTCTCGTAGACACGAGCTGAGAAATTGCAAACGTCGAGCAATTGCTCAGAGATGAAAAGTGCCAGCACTGAAAGCTGTTGCTAGCCAGCACCCTTCCTTGGAAGCGCTTTTGTAGGCCTAAGAACACTGGGGCTCTGGGCTTCTCTAGCCACCTAATCTTCTGCTCATCCTCTCGCGCACTCTAAAGAGAGCTCAGGTGAGAAATTGCAAACGTCGAGCAATTGCTCAGAGATGAAAAGTGCCAGCACTGAAAGCTCTTGCTAGCCAGCACCCTTCCTTGGAAGCGCTTTCACAGGCGCAGCAACACTGGGGCTTTGCGCTTCTCTACCCACCAAACGTCACGGTCCTTCTCTTTCCGTCTCGTAGAGACGAGCTGAGAAATTGCAAACGTCAAGCAATTGCTCAGAGATGAAAAGTGCCAGCACTGAAAGCTGTTGCTAGCCAGCACCCTTCCTTGGAAGCGCTTTTGTAGGCCTAAGAACACTGGGGCTCTGGGCTTCTCTAGCCACCTAATCTTCTGCTCATCCTCTCGCGCACTCTAAAGAGAGCTCAGGTGAGAAATTGCAAACGTCCAGCAATTGCTCAGAGATGAAAAGTGCCAGCACTGAAAGCTCTTGCTAGCCAGCACCCTTCCTTGGAAGCGCTTTCACAGGCGCAGCAACACTGGGGCTTTGCGCTTCTCTACTCACCAAACGTCACGGTCCTTCTCTTTCCGTCTCGTAGAGACGAGCTGAGAAATTGCAAACGTCCAGCAATTGCTCAGAGATGAAAAGTGCCAGCACTGAAAGCTGTTGCTAGCCAGCACCCTTCCTTGGAAGCACTTTCACAGGCGCAGCAACACTGGGGCTTTGCACTTCTCTACCCACCAAAAGTCACGGTCCTTCTCTTACCGTCTCGTAGAGACGAGCTGAGAAATTGCAAACGTCGAGCAATTGCTCAGAGATGAAAAGTGCCAGCACTGAAAGCTGTTGCTAGCCAGCACCCTTCCTTGGAAGCGCTTTCACAGGCGCAGCAACACTGGGGCTTTGCGCTTCTCTAGCCACCAAAAATCACGGTCACTATCTCTCCATCTCGTAGAGACGAGCTGAGAAATTGCAAACGTCGAGCAATTGCTCAGAGATGAAAAGTGCCAGCACTGAAAGCTGTTGCAAGCCAGCACCCTTCCTTGGAAGTGCTTTCACAGGCACAGCAACACTGGGGCTTTGCGCTTCTCTAGCCACCAAAAATCACGGTCATTATCTCTCCGTCTCGTAGAGACGAGCTGAGAAAATGCAAACGTCGAGCAATTGCTCAGAGATGAAAAGTGCCAGCACTGAAAGCTCTTGCTAGCCAGCACCCTTCCTTGGAAGCGCTTTCACAGGCGCAGCAACACTGGGGCTTTGCGCTTCTCTACCCACCAAACATCACGCTCACTATCTCTCCGTCTCGTAGACACGAGCTGAGAAATTGCAAACGTCGAGCAATTGCTCAGAGATGAAAAGTGCCAGCACTGAAAGCTGTTGCTAGCCAGCACCCTTCCTTGGAAGCGCTTTTGTAGGCCTAAGAACACTGGGGCTCTGGGCTTCTCTAGCCACCTAATCTTCTGCTCATCCTCTCGCGCACTCTAAAGAGAGCTCAGGTGAGAAATTGCAAACGTCCAGCAATTGCTCAGAGATGAAAAGTGCCAGCACTGAAAGCTCTTGCTAGCCAGCACCCTTCCTTGGAAGCGCTTTCACAGGTGCAGCAACACTGGGGCTTTGCGCTTCTCTAGCCACCAAACGTCACGGTCCTTCTCTTTCCGTCTCGTAGACACGAGCTGAGAAATTGCAAACGTCGAGCAATTGCTCAGAGATGAAAAGTGCCAGCACTGAAAGCTCTTGCTAGCCAGCACCCTTCTTTGGAAGTGCTTTTGTAGGCCTAAGAACACTGGGGCTCTGGGCTTCTCTAGCCACCTAATCTTCTGCTCATCCTCTCGCGTACTCTAATAAGAGCTCAGGTGAAAAATTGCAAACGTCGAGCAATTGCTCAGAGATGAAAAGTGCCAGCACTGAAAGCTCTTGCTAGCCAGCACCCTTCCTTGGAAGCGCTTTCACAGGCGCAGCAACACTGGGGCTTTGCGCTTCTCTACCCACCAAACCTCACGGTCCTTCTCTTTCCGTCTCGTAGAGACAAGCTGAGAAATTGCAAACATCGAGCAATTGCTCAGAGATGAAAAGTGCCAGCACTGAAAGCTGTTGCTAGCCAGCACCCTTCCTTGGAAGCGCTTTTGTAGGCCTAAGAACACTGGGGCTTTGCGCTTCTCTAGCCACCTAATCTTCTGCTCATCCTCTCGCGCACTCTAAAGAGAGCTCAGGTGAGAAATTGCAAACGTCGAGCAATTGCTCAGAGATGAAAAGTGCCAGCACTGAAAGCTGTTGCTAGCCAGCACCCTTCCTTGGAAGCGCTTTCACAGGCGCAGCAACACTGGGGCTTTGCGCTTCTCTAGCCACCAAAAATCACGGTCCTTCTCTTTCCGTCTCGTAGACACGAGCTGAGAAATTGCAAACGTCAAGCAATTGCTCAGAGATGAAAAGTGCCAGCACTGAAAGCTGTTGCTAGCCAGCACCCTTCCTTGGAAGCGCTTTCACAGGCGCAGCAACACTGGGGCTTTGCACTTCTCTAGCCACCAAAAGTCACGGTCCTTCTCTTTCCGTCTCGTAGACACGAGCTGAGAAATTGCAAACGTCCAGCAATTGCTCAGAGATGAAAAGTGCCAGCACTGAAAGCTGTTGCTAGCCAGCACCCTTCCTTGGAAGCGCTTTCACACGCGCAGGAATACTGGGGCTTTGCGCTTCTCTAGCCACCAAAAATCACGGTCACTATCTCTCCATCTCGTAGAGACGAGCTGAGAAATTGCAAACGTCGAGCAATTGCTCAGAGATGAAAAGTGCCAGCACTGAAAGCTGTTGCTAGCCAGCACCCTTCCTTGGAAGTGCTTTCACAGGCGCAGCAACACTGGGGCTTTGCGCTTCTCTAGCCACCAAAAATCACGCTCACTATCTCTCCGTCTCGTAGAGACGAGCTGAGAAAATGCAAACGTCGAGCAATTGCTCAGAGATGAAAAGTGCCAGCACTGAAAGCTCTTGCTAGCCAGCACCCTTCCTTGGAAGCGCTTTCACAGGCGCAGCAACACTGGGGCTTTGCGCTTCTCTACCCACCAAACATCACGGTCACTATCTCTCCGTCTCGTAGACACGAGCTGAGAAATTGCAAATGTCGAGCAATTGCTCAGAGATGAAAAGTGCCAGCACTGAAAGCTGTTGCTAGCCAGCACCCTTCCTTGGAAGCGCTTTCACAGGCGCAGCAACACTGGGGCTTTGCGCTTCTCTAGCCACCAAAAGTCACGGTCCTTCTCTTTCCGTCTCGTAGAGACGAGCTGAGAAATTGCAAACATCGAGCAATTGCTCAGAGATGAAAAGTGCCAGCACTGAAAGCTGTTGCTAGCCAGCACCCTTCCTTGGAAGCGCTTTTGTAGGCCTAAGAACACTGGGGCTCTGGGCTTCTCTAGCCACCTAATCTTCTGCTCATCCTCTCGCGCACTCTAAAGAGAGCTCAGGTGAGAAATTGCAAACGTCCAGCAATTGCTCAGAGATGAAAAGTGCCAGCACTGAAAGCTGTTGCTAGCCAGCACCCTTCCTTGGAAGCGCTTTCACAGGCGCAGCAACACTGGGTCTTTGCGCTTCTCTACCCACCAAACATCACGGTCCTTCTCTTTCCGTCTCGTAGACACGAGCTGAGAAATTGCAAATGTCCAGCAATTGCTCAGAGATGAAAAGTGCCAGCACTGAAAGCTCTTGCTAGCCAGCACCCTTCCTTGGAAGCGCTTTCACAGGCGCAGTAACACTGGGGCTTTGCGCTTCTCTACTCACCAAACGTCACGGTCCTTCTCTTTCCGTCTCGTAGACACGAGCTGAGAAATTGCAAATGTCGAGCAATTGCTCAGAGATGAAAAGTGCCAGCACTGAAAGCTGTTGCTAGCCAGCACCCTTCTTTGGAAGCGCTTTTGTAGGCCTAAGAACACTGGGGCTCTGGGCTTCTCTAGCCACCTAATCTTCTGCTCATCCTCTCGCGTACTCTAATAAGAGCTCAGGTGAGAAATTGCAAACGTCCAGCAATTGCTCAGAGATGAAAAGTGCCAGCACTGAAAGCTGTTGCTAGCCAGCACCCTTCCTTGGAAGCGCTTTCACAGGCGCAGCAACACTGGGGCTTTGCGCTTCTCTACCCACCAAACATCACGGTCACTATCTCTCCGTCTCGTGGACACGAGCTGAGAAATTGCAAATGTCCAGCAATTGCTCAGAGATGAAAAGTGCCAGCACTGAAAGCTGTTGCTAGCCAGCACCCTTCCTTGGAAGTGCTTTCACAGGCGCAGTAACACTGGGGCTTTGCGCTTCTCTAGCCACCAAACGTCACGGTCCTTCTCTTTCCGTCTCGTAGACACGAGCTGAGAAATTGCAAACGTCGAGCAATTGCTCAGAGATGAAAAGTGCCAGCACTGAAAGCTGTTGCTAGCCAGCACCCTTCCTTGGAAGCGCTTTCACAGGCGCAGTAACACTGGGGCTTTGCGCTTCTCTAGCCACCTAATCTTCTGCTCATCCTCTCGCATACTCTAATAAGAGCTCAGGTGAGAAATTGCAAACGTCGAGCAATTGCTCAGAGATGAAAAGTGACAGCACTGAAAGCTCTTGCTAGCCAGCACCCTTCCTTGGAAGCGCTTTCACAGGCGCAGCAACACTGGGGCTTTGCGCTTCTCTACCCACCAAACGTCACGGTCCTTCTCTTTCCATCTCGTAGACACGAGCTGAGAAATTGCAAACGTCGAGCAATTGCTCAGAGATGAAAAGTGCCAGCACTGAAAGCTGTTGCTAGCCAGCACCCTTCCTTGGAAGCGCTTTTGTAGGCCTAAGAACACTGGGGCTCTGGGCTTCTCTAGCCACCTAATCTTCTGCTCATCCTCTCGCGCACTCTAAAGAGAGCTCAGGTGAGAAATTGCAAACGTCCAGCAATTGCTCAGAGATGAAAAGTGCCAGCACTGAAAGCTCTTGCTAGCCAGCACCCTTCCTTGGAAGCGCTTTCACAGGCGCAGCAACACTGGGGCTTTGCGCTTCTCTGCCCACCAAACATCACGGTCCTTCTCTTTCCGTCTCGTAGACACGAGCTGTGAAATTGCAAACGTCCAGCAATTGCTCAGAGATGAAAAGTGCCAGCACTGAAAGCTGTTGCTAGCCAGCACCCTTCCTTGGAAGCGCTTTCACACGCGCAGGAATACTGGGGCTTTGCGCTTCTCTAGCCACCAAACATCACGGTCACTATCTCTCCATCTCGTAGAGACGAGCTGAGAAATTGCAAACGTCGAGCAATTGCTCAGAGATGAAAAGTGCCAGCACTGAAAGCTGTTGCTAGCCAGCACCCTTCCTTGGAAGTGCTTTCACAGGCGCAGCAACACTGGGGCTTTGCACTTCTCTAGCCACCAAAAATCACGCTCACTATCTCTCCGTCTCGTAGAGACGAGCTGAGAAAATGCAAACGTCGAGCAATTGCTCAGAGATGAAAAGTGCCAGCACTGAAAGCTCTTGCTAGCCAGCACCCTTCCTTGGAAGCGCTTTCACAGGCACAGCAACACTGGGGCTTTGCGCTTCTCTAGCCACCAAACATCACGCTCACTATCTCTCCGTCTCGTAGACACGAGCTGAGAAATTGCAAACGTCGAGCAATTGCTCAGAGATGAAAAGTGCCAGCACTGAAAGCTGTTGCTAGCCAGCACCCTTCCTTGGAAGCGCTTTTGTAGGCCTAAGAACACTGGGGCTCTGGGCTTCTCTAGCCACCTAATCTTCTGCTCATCCTCTCGCGCACTCTAAAGAGAGCTCAGGTGAGAAATTGCAAACGTCGAGCAATTGCTCAGAGATGAAAAGTGCCAGCACTGAAAGCTGTTGCTAGCCAGCACCCTTCCTTGGAAGCGCTTTCACAGGCGCAGCAACACTGGGGCTTTGCGCTTCTCTAGCCACCAAACATCACGGTCACTATCTCTCCATCTCGTAGAGACGAGCTGAGAAATTGCAAACGTCGAGCAATTGCTCAGAGATGAAAAGTGCCAGCACTGAAAGCTGTTGCTAGCCAGCACTCTTCCTTGGAAGCGCTTTTGTAGGCCTAAGAACACTGGGGCTCTGGGCTTCTCTAGCCACCTAATCTTCTGCTCATCCTCTCGCGCACTCTAAAGAGAGCTCAGGTGAGAAATTGCAAACGTCCAGCAATTGCTCAGAGATGAAAAGTGCCAGCACTGAAAGCTCTTGCTAGCCAGCACCCTTCCTTGGAAGCGCTTACACAGGCGCAGCAACACTGGGGCTTTGCGCTTCTCTAGCCACCAAACGTCACGGTCCTTCTCTTTCCGTCTCGTAGACACGAGCTGAGAAATTGCAAACGTCGAGCAATTGCTCAGAGATGAAAAGTGCCAGCACTGAAAGCTGTTGCTAGCCAGCACCCTTCCTTGGAAGCGCTTTTGTAGGCCTAAGAACACTGGGGCTCTGGGCTTCTCTAGCCACCTAATCTTCTGCTCATCCTCTCGCGCACTCTAAAGAGAGCTCAGGGGAGAAATTGCAAACGTCCAGCAATTGCTCAGAGATGAAAAGTGCCAGCACTGAAAGCTGTTGCTAGCCAGCACCCTTCCTTGGAAGCGCTTTCACAGGCGCAGCAACACTGGGGCTTTGCGCTTCTCTACCCACCAAACGTCACGCTCACTATCTCTCCGTCTCGTGGACACGAGCTGAGAAATTGCAAACGTCGAGCAATTGCTCAGAGATTAAAAGTGCCAGCACTGAAAGCTCTTGCTAGCCAGCACCCTTCCTTGGAAGCGCTTACACAGGCGCAGCAACACTGGGGCTTTGCGCTTCTCTAGCCACCAAACGTCACGGTCCTTCTCTTTCCGTCTCGTAGACACGAGCTGAGAAATTGCAAACGTCGAGCAATTGCTCAGAGATGAAAAGTGCCAGCACTGAAAGCTGTTGCTAGCCAGCACCCTTCCTTGGAAGCGCTTTTGTAGGCCTAAGAACACTGGGGCTCTGGGCTTCTCTAGCCACCTAATCTTCTGCTCATCCTCTCGCGCACTCTAAAGAGAGCTCAGGTGAGAAATTGCAAACGTCCAGCAATTGCTCAGAGATGAAAAGTGCCAGCACTGAAAGCTCTTGCTAGCCAGCACCCTTCCTTGGAAGCGCTTTCACAGGTGCAGCAACACTGGGGCTTTGCGCTTCTCTAGCCACCAAACGTCACGGTCCTTCTCTTTCCGTCTCGTAGAGACGAGCTGAGAAATTGCAAACGTCGAGCAATTGCTCAGAGATGAAAAGTGCCAGCACTGAAAGCTGTTGCTAGCCAGCACCCTTCTTTGGAAGTGCTTTTGTAGGCCTAAGAACACTGGGGCTCTGGGCTTCTCTAGCCACCTAATCTTCTGCTCATCCTCTCGCGTACTCTAATAAGAGCTCAGGTGAAAAATTGCAAACGTCGAGCAATTGCTCAGAGATGAAAAGTGCCAGCACTGAAAGCTCTTGCTAGCCAGCACCCTTCCTTGGAAGCGCTTTCACAGGCGCAGCAACACTGGGGCTTTGCGCTTCTCTACCCACCAAACCTCACGGTCCTTCTCTTTCCGTCTCGTAGAGACAAGCTGAGAAATTGCAAACATCGAGCAATTGCTCAGAGATGAAAAGTGCCAGCACTGAAAGCTGTTGCTAGCCAGCACCCTTCCTTGGAAGCGCTTTTGTAGGCCTAAGAACACTGGGGCTTTGCGCTTCTCTAGCCACCTAATCTTCTGCTCATCCTCTCGCGCACTCTAAAGAGAGCTCAGGTGAGAAATTGCAAACGTCGAGCAATTGCTCAGAGATGAAAAGTGCCAGCACTGAAAGCTGTTGCTAGCCAGCACCCTTCCTTGGAAGCGCTTTCACAGGCGCAGCAACACTGGGGCTTTGCGCTTCTCTAGCCACCAAAAATCACGGTCCTTCTCTTTCCGTCTCGTAGACACGAGCTGAGAAATTGCAAACGTCAAGCAATTGCTCAGAGATGAAAAGTGCCAGCACTGAAAGCTGTTGCTAGCCAGCACCCTTCCTTGGAAGCGCTTTCACAGGCGCAGCAACACTGGGGCTTTGCACTTCTCTAGCCACCAAAAGTCACGGTCCTTCTCTTTCCGTCTCGTAGACACGAGCTGAGAAATTGCAAACGTCGAGCAATTGCTCAGAGATGAAAAGTGCCAGCACTGAAAGCTGTTGCTAGCCAGCACCCTTCCTTGGAAGCGCTTTCACACGCGCAGGAATACTGGGGCTTTGCGCTTCTCTAGCCACCAAAAATCACGGTCACTATCTCTCCATCTCGTAGAGACGAGCTGAGAAATTGCAAACGTCGAGCAATTGCTCAGAGATGAAAAGTGCCAGCACTGAAAGCTGTTGCTAGCCAGCACCCTTCCTTGGAAGTGCTTTCACAGGCGCAGCAACACTGGGGCTTTGCGCTTCTCTAGCCACCAAAAATCACGCTCACTATCTCTCCGTCTCGTAGAGACGAGCTGAGAAAATGCAAACGTCGAGCAATTGCTCAGAGATGAAAAGTGCCAGCACTGAAAGCTCTTGCTAGCCAGCACCCTTCCTTGGAAGCGCTTTCACAGGCGCAGCAACACTGGGGCTTTGCGCTTCTCTACCCACCAAACATCACGGTCACTATCTCTCCGTCTCGTAGACACGAGCTGAGAAATTGCAAATGTCGAGCAATTGCTCAGAGATGAAAAGGGCCAGCACTGAAAGCTGTTGCTAGCCAGCACCCTTCCTTGGAAGCGCTTTCACAGGCGCAGCAACACTGGGGCTTTGCGCTTCTCTACCCACCAAAAGTCACGGTCCTTCTCTTTCCGTCTCGTAGAGACGAGCTGAGAAATTGCAAACATCGAGCAATTGCTCAGAGAGGAAAAGTGCCAGCACTGAAAGCTGTTGCTAGCCAGCACCCTTCCTTGGAAGCGCTTTTGTAGGCCTAAGAACACTGGGGCTCTGGGCTTCTCTAGCCACCTAATCTTCTGCTCATCCTCTCGCGCACTCTAAAGAGAGCTCAGGTGAGAAATTGCAAACGTCCAGCAATTGCTCAGAGATGAAAAGTGCCAGCACTGAAAGCTGTTGCTAGCCAGCACCCTTCCTTGGAAGCGCTTTCAGAGGCGCAGCAACACTGGGGCTTTGCGCTTCTCTACCCACCAAACATCACGGTCCTTCTCTTTCCGTCTCGTAGACACGAGCTGAGAAATTGCAAATGTCCAGCAATTGCTCAGAGATGAAAAGTGCCAGCACTGAAAGCTCTTGCTAGCCAGCACCCTTCCTTGGAAGCGCTTTCACAGGCGCAGTAACACTGGGGCTTTGCGCTTCTCTACTCACCAAACGTCACGGTCCTTCTCTTTCCGTCTCGTAGACACGAGCTGAGAAATTGCAAATGTCGAGCAATTGCTCAGAGATGAAAAGTGCCAGCACTGAAAGCTGTTGCTAGCCAGCACCCTTCTTTGGAAGCGCTTTTGTAGGCCTAAGAACACTGGGGCTCTGGGCTTCTCTAGCCACCTAATCTTCTGCTCATCCTCTCGCGTACTCTAATAAGAGCTCAGGTGAGAAATTGCAAACGTCCAGCAATTGCTCAGAGATGAAAAGTGCCAGCACTGAAAGCTGTTGCTAGCCAGCACCCTTCCTTGGAAGCGCTTTCACAGGCGCAGCAACACTGGGGCTTTGCGCTTCTCTACCCACCAAACATCACGGTCACTATCTCTCCGTCTCGTGGACACGAGCTGAGAAATTGCAAATGTCCAGCAATTGCTCAGAGATGAAAAGTGCCAGCACTGAAAGCTGTTGCTAGCCAGCACCCTTCCTTGGAAGCGCTTTCACAGGCGCAGTAACACTGGGGCTTTGCGCTTCTCTAGCCACCAAACGTCACGGTCCTTCTCTTTCCGTCTCGTAGACACGAGCTGAGAAATTGCAAACGTCGAGCAATTGCTCAGAGATGAAAAGTGCCAGCACTGAAAGCTGTTGCTAGCCAGCACCCTTCCTTGGAAGCGCTTTCACAGGCGCAGTAACACTGGGGCTTTGCGCTTCTCTAGCCACCTAATCTTCTGCTCATCCTCTCGCATACTCTAATAAGAGCTCAGGTGAGAAATTGCAAACGTCGAGCAATTGCTCAGAGATGAAAAGTGACAGCACTGAAAGCTCTTGCTAGCCAGCACCCTTCCTTGGAAGCGCTTTCACAGGCGCAGCAACACTGGGGCTTTGCGCTTCTCTACCCACCAAACGTCACGGTCCTTCTCTTTCCATCTCGTAGACACGAGCTGAGAAATTGCAAACGTCGAGCAATTGCTCAGAGATGAAAAGTGCCAGCACTGAAAGCTGTTGCTAGCCAGCACCCTTCCTTGGAAGCGCTTTTGTAGGCCTAAGAACACTGGGGCTCTGGGCTTCTCTAGCCACCTAATCTTCTGCTCATCCTCTCGCGCACTCTAAAGAGAGCTCAGGTGAGAAATTGCAAACGTCGAGCAATTGCTCAGAGATGAAAAGTGCCAGCACTGAAAGCTCTTGCTAGCCAGCACCCTTCCTTGGAAGCGCTTTCACAGGCACAGCAACACTGGGGCTTTGCGCTTCTCTACCCACCAAACGTCACGGTCATTCTCTTTCCGTCTCGTAGACACGAGCTGAGAAATTGCAAACGTCGAGCAATTGCTCAGAGATGAAAAGTGCCAGCACTGAAAGCTGTTGCTAGCCAGCACCCTTCCTTGGAAGCGCTTTTGTAGGCCTAAGAACACTGGGGCTCTGGGCTTCTCTAGCCACCTAATCTTCTGCTCATCCTCTCGCGCACTCTAAAGAGAGCTCAGGTGAGAAATTGCAAACGTCCAGCAATTGCTCAGAGATGAAAAGTGCCAGCACTGAAAGCTCTTGCTAGCCAGCACCCTTCCTTGGAAGCGCTTTCACAGGCGCAGCAACACTGGGGCTTTGCGCTTCTCTGCCCACCAAACATCACGGTCCTTCTCTTTCCGTCTCGTAGACACGAGCTGAGAAATTGCAAACGTCCAGCAATTGCTCAGAGATGAAAAGTGCCAGCACTGAAAGCTGTTGCTAGCCAGCACCCTTCCTTGGAAGCGCTTTCACACGCGCAGGAATACTGGGGCTTTGCGCTTCTCTAGCCACCAAACATCACGGTCACTATCTCTCCATCTCGTAGAGACGAGCTGAGAAATTGCAAACGTCGAGCAATTGCTCAGAGATGAAAAGTGCCAGCACTGAAAGCTGTTGCTAGCCAGCACCCTTCCTTGGAAGTGCTTTCACAGGCGCAGCAACACTGGGGCTTTGCACTTCTCTAGCCACCAAAAATCACGCTCACTATCTCTCCGTCTCGTAGAGACGAGCTGAGAAAATGCAAACGTCGAGCAATTGCTCAGAGATGAAAAGTGCCAGCACTGAAAGCTCTTGCTAGCCAGCACCCTTCCTTGGAAGCGCTTTCACAGGCACAGCAACACTGGGGCTTTGCGCTTCTCTAGCCACCAAACATCACGCTCACTATCTCTCCGTCTCGTAGACACGAGCTGAGAAATTGCAAACGTCGAGCAATTGCTCAGAGATGAAAAGTGCCAGCACTGAAAGCTGTTGCTAGCCAGCACCCTTCCTTGGAAGCGCTTTTGTAGGCCTAAGAACACTGGGGCTCTGGGCTTCTCTAGCCACCTAATCTTCTGCTCATCCTCTCGCGCACTCTAAAGAGAGCTCAGGTGAGAAATTGCAAACGTCCAGCAATTGCTCAGAGATGAAAAGTGCCAGCACTGAAAGCTGTTGCTAGCCAGCACCCTTCCTTGGAAGCGCTTTCACAGGCGCAGCAACACTGGGGCTTTGCGCTTCTCTAGCCACCAAACCTCACGGTCCTTCTCTTTCCGTCTCGTAGACACGAGCTGAGAAATTGCAAACGTCGAGCAATTGCTCAGAGATGAAAAGTGCCAGCACTGAAAGCTCTTGCTAGCCAGCACCCTTCCTTGGAAGCGCTTTCACAGGCGCAGCAACACTGGGGCTTTGCGCTTCTCTAGCCACCAAACATCACGGTCACTATCTCTCCATCTCGTAGAGACGAGCTGAGAAATTGCAAACGTCGAGCAATTGCTCAGAGATGAAAAGTGCCAGCACTGAAAGCTGTTGCTAGCCAGCACTCTTCCTTGGAAGCGCTTTTGTAGGCCTAAGAACACTGGGGCTCTGGGCTTCTCTAGCCACCTAATCTTCTGCTCATCCTCTCGCGCACTCTAAAGAGAGCTCAGGTGAGAAATTGCAAACGTCCAGCAATTGCTCAGAGATGAAAAGTGCCAGCACTGAAAGCTCTTGCTAGCCAGCACCCTTCCTTGGAAGCGCTTACACAGGCGCAGCAACACTGGGGCTTTGCGCTTCTCTAGCCACCAAACGTCACGGTCCTTCTCTTTCCGTCTCGTAGACACGAGCTGAGAAATTGCAAACGTCCAGCAATTGCTCAGAGATGAAAAGTGCCAGCACTGAAAGCTGTTGCTAGCCAGCACCCTTCCTTGGAAGCGCTTTTGTAGGCCTAAGAACACTGGGGCTCTGGGCTTCTCTAGCCACCTAATCTTCTGCTCATCCTCTCGCGCACTCTAAAGAGAGCTCAGGGGAGAAATTGCAAACGTCCAGCAATTGCTCAGAGATGAAAAGTGCCAGCACTGAAAGCTCTTGCTAGCCAGCACCCTTCCTTGGAAGCGCTTTCACAGGCGCAGTAACACTGGGGCTTTGCGCTTCTCTACCCACCAAACGTCACGCTCACTATCTCTCCGTCTCGTTGACACGACCTGAGAAATTGCAAACGTCGAGCAATTGCTCAGAGATTAAAAGTGCCAGCACTGAAAGCTCTTGCTAGCCAGCACCCTTCCTTGGAAGCGCTTACACAGGCGCAGCAACACTGGGGCTTTGCGCTTCTCTAGCCACCAAACGTCACGGTCCTTCTCTTTCCGTCTCGTAGACACGAGCTGAGAAATTGCAAACGTCGAGCAATTGCTCAGAGATGAAAAGGGCCAGCACTGAAAGCTGTTGCTAGCCAGCACCCTTCCTTGGAAGCGCTTTTGTAGGCCTAAGAACACTGGGGCTCTGGGCTTCTCTAGCCACCTAATCTTCTGCTCATCCTCTCGCGCACTCTAAAGAGAGCTCAGGTGAGAAATTGCAAACGTCGAGCAATTGCTCAGAGATGAAAAGTGCCAGCACTGAAAGCTGTTGCTAGCCAGCACCCTTCCTTGGAAGCGCTTTCACAGGCGCAGCAACACTGGGGCTTTGCGCTTCTCTACCCACCAAACGTCACTGTCATTCTCTTTCCGTCTCGTAGACACGAGCTGAGAAATTGCAAACGTCGAGCAATTGCTCAGAGATGAAAAGTGCCAGCACTGAAAGCTCTTGCTAGCCAGCACCCTTCCTTGGAAGCGCTTTTGTAGGCCTAAGAACACTGGGGCTTTGCGCTTCTCTAGCCACCTAATCTTCTGCTCATCCTCTCGCGCACTCTAAAGAGAGCTCAGGTGAGAAATTGCAAACGTCGAGCAATTGCTCAGAGATGAAAAGTGCCAGCACTGAAAGCTCTTGCTAGCCAGCACCCTTCCTTGGAAGCGCTTTCACAGGCGCAGTTACACTGGGGCTTTGCGCTTCTCTACCCACCAAACGTCACGGTCCTTCTCTTTCCGTTTCGTAGACACGAGCTGAGAAATTGCAAACGTCGAGCAATTGCTCAGAGATGAAAAGTGCCAGCACTGAAAGCTGTTGCTAGCCAGCACCCTTCCTTGGAAGCGCTTTTGTAGGCCTAAGAACACTGGGGCTTTGCGCTTCTCTAGCCACCTAATCTTCTGCTCATCCTCTCGCATACTCTAATAAGAGCTCAGGTGAGAAATTGCAAACGTCGAGCAATTGCTCAGAGATGAAAAGTGCCAGCACTGAAAGCTCTTGCTAGCCAGCACCCTTCCTTGGAAGCGCTTTCACAGGCGCAGCAACACTGGGGCTTTGCGCTTCTCTAGCCACCAAACGTCACGGTCCTTCTCTTTCCGTCTCGTAGACACGAGCTGAGAAATTGCAAACGTCGAGCAATTGCTCAGAGATGAAAAGTGCCAGCACTGAAAGCTGTTGCTAGCCAGCACCCTTCCTTGGAAGCGCTTTTGTAGGCCTAAGAACACTGGGGCTCTGGGCTTCTCTAGCCACCAAACGTCACAGTCATTCTCTCTCCGTCTCGTAGACACGAGCTGAGAAATTGCAAACGTCGAGCAATTGCTCAGAGATGAAAAGTGCCAGCACTGAAAGCTGTTGCTAGCCAGCACCCTTCCTTGGAAGTGCTTTCACAGGCGCAGCAACACTGGGGCTTTGCGCTTCTCTAGCCACCAAAAATCACGCTCACTATCTCTCCGTCTCGTAGAGACGAGCTGAGAAAATGCAAACGTCGAGCAATTGCTCAGAGATGAAAAGTGCCAGCACTGAAAGCTCTTGCTAGCCAGCACCCTTCCTTGGAAGCGCTTTCACAGGCACAGCAACACTGGGGCTTTGCGCTTCTCTAGCCACCAAACATCACGCTCACTATCTCTCCGTCTCGTAGACACGAGCTGAGAAATTGCAAACGTCGAGCAATTGCTCAGAGATGAAAAGTGCCAGCACTGAAAGCTGTTGCTAGCCAGCACCCTTCCTTGGAAGCGCTTTTGTAGGCCTAAGAACACTGGGGCTCTGGGCTTCTCTAGCCACCTAATCTTCTGCTCATCCTCTCGCGCACTCTAAAGAGAGCTCAGGGGAGAAATTGCAAACGTCGAGCAATTGCTCAGAGATGAAAAGTGCCAGCACTGAAAGCTCTTGCTAGCCAGCACCCTTCCTTGGAAGCGCTTTCACAGGCGCAGCAACACTGGGGCTTTGCGCTTCTCTACTCACCAAACGTCACGGTCCTTCTCTTTCCGTCTCGTAGAGACGAGCTGAGAAATTGCAAACATCGAGCAATTGCTCAGAGATGAAAAGTGCCAGCACTGAAAGCTGTTGCTAGCCAGCACCCTTCCTTGGAAGCGCTTTTGTAGGCCTAAGAACACTGGGGCTTTGCGCTTCTCTAGCCACCTAATCTTCTGCTCATCCTCTCGCGCACTCTAAAGAGAGCTCAGGTGAGAAATTGCAAACGTCCAGCAATTGCTCAGAGATGAAAAGTGCCAGCACTGAAAGCTCTTGCTAGCCAGCACCCTTCCTTGGAAGCGCTTACACAGGCGCAGCAACACTGGGGCTTTGCGCTTCTCTAGCCACCAAACGTCACGGTCCTTCTCTTTCCGTCTCGTAGACACGAGCTGAGAAATTGCAAACGTCGAGCAATTGCTCAGAGATGAAAAGTGCCAGCACTGAAAGCTGTTGCTAGCCAGCACCCTTCCTTGGAAGCGCTTTTGTAGGCCTAAGAACACTGGGGCTCTGGGCTTCTCTAGCCACCTAATCTTCTGCTCATCCTCTCGCGCACTCTAAAGAGAGCTCAGGGGAGAAATTGCAAACGTCCAGCAATTGCTCAGAGATGAAAAGTGCCAGCACTGAAAGCTGTTGCTAGCCAGCACCCTTCCTTGGAAGCGCTTTCACAGGCGCAGTAACACTGGGGCTTTGCGCTTCTCTAGCCACCAAACATCACGCTCACTATCTCTCCGTCTCGTGGACACGACCTGAGAAATTGCAAACGTCGAGCAATTGCTCAGAGATGAAAAGTGCCAGCACTGAAAGCTGTTGCTAGCCAGCACCCTTCCTTGGAAGCGTTTACACAGGCGCAGCAACACTGGGGCTTTGCGCTTCTCTAGCCACCAAACCTCACGGTCCTTCTCTTTCCGTCTCGTAGACACGAGCTGAGAAATTGCAAACGTCGAGCAATTGCTCAGAGATGAAAAGTGCCAGCACTGAAAGCTGTTGCTAGCCAGCACCCTTCCTTGGAAGCGCTTTTGTAGGCCTAAGAACACTGGGGCTCTGGGCTTCTCTAGCCACCTAATCTTCTGCTCATCCTCTCGCGCACTCTAAAGAGAGCTCAGGTGAGAAATTGCAAACGTCCAGCAATTGCTCAGAGATGAAAAGTGCCAGCACTGAAAGCTCTTGCTAGCCAGCACCCTTCCTTGGAAGCGCTTTCACAGGCGCAATAACACTGGGGCTTTGCGCTTCTCTACCCACCAAACGTCACTGTCATTCTCTTTCCGTCTCGTAGACACGAGCTGAGAAATTGCAAACGTCGAGCAATTGCTCAGAGATGAAAAGTGCCAGCACTGAAAGCTCTTGCTAGCCAGCACCCTTCCTTGGAAGCGCTTTCACAGGCGCAGCAACACTGGGGCTTTGCGCTTCTCTAGCCACCAAACATCACGGTCACTATCTCTCCGTCTCGTGGACACGAGCTGAGAAATTGCAAACGTCGAGCAATTGCTCAGAGATGAAAAGTGCCAGCACTGAAAGCTGTTGCTAGCCAGCACCCTTCCTTGGAAGCGCTTTTGTAGGCCTAACAACACTGCGGCTTTGCGCTTCTCTAGCCACCTAATCTTCTGCTCATCCTCTCGCGCACTCTAAAGAGAGCTCAGGTGAGAAATTGCAAACGTCGAGCAATTGCTCAGAGATGAAAAGTGCCAGCACTGAAAGCTCTTGCTAGCCAGCACCCTTCCTTGGAAGCGCTTTCACAGGCGCAGCAACACTGGGGCTTTGCGCTTCTCTAGCCACCAAACGTCACGGTCCTTCTCTTTCCGTCTCGTAGAGACGAGCTGAGAAATTGCAAACGTCGAGCAATTGCTCAGCGATGAAAAGTGCCAGCACTGAAAGCTGTTGCTAGCCAGCACCCTTCCTTGGAAGCGCTTTTGTAGGCCTAAGAACACTGCGGCTTTGCGCTTCTCTAGCCACCAAACATCACGGTCCTTCTCTTTCTGTCTCGTAGAGACGAGCTGAGAAATTGCAAACGTCGAGCAATTGCTCAGAGATTAAAAGTGCCAGCACTGAAAGCTGTTGCTAGCCAGCACCCTTCCTTGGAAGTGCTTTCACAGGCGCAGCAACACTGGGGCTTTGCGCTTCTCTACCCACCAAACATCACGGTCCTTCTCTTTCCGTCTCGTAGACACGAGCTGAGAAATTGCAAACGTCGAGCAATTGCTCAGAGATGAAAAGTGCCAGCACTGAAAGCTGTTGCTAGCCAGCACCCTTCCTTGGAAGCGCTTTTGTAGGCCTAAGAACACTGCGGCTTTGCGCTTCTCTAGCCACCTAATCTTCTGCTCATCCTCTCGCGCACTCTAAAGAGAGCTCAGGTGAGAAATTGCAAACGTCGAGCAATTGCTCAGAGATGAAAAGTGACAGCACTGAAAGCTCTTGCTAGCCAGCACCCTTCCTTGGAAGCGCTTTCACAGGCGCAGCAACACTGGGGCTTTGCGCTTCTCTAGCCACCAAACGTCACGGTCCTTCTCTTTCCGTCTCGTAGAGACGAGCTGAGAAATTGCAAACGTCGAGCAATTGCTCAGCGATGAAAAGTGCCAGCACTGAAAGCTGTTGCTAGCCAGCACCCTTCCTTGGAAGCGCTTTTGTAGGCCTAAGAACACTGCGGCTTTGCGCTTCTCTAGCCACCAAACATCACGGTCCTTCTCTTTCTGTCTCGTAGAGACGAGCTGAGAAATTGCAAACGTCGAGCAATTGCTCAGAGATGAAAAGTGCCAGCACTGAAAGCTCTTGCTAGCCAGCACCCTTCCTTGGAAGTGCTTTCACAGGCGCAGCAACACTGGGGCTTTGCGCTTCTCTACCCATCAAACATCACGGTCCTTCTCTTTCCGTCTCGTAGACACGAGCTGAGAAATTGCAAACGTCGAGCAATTGCTCAGAGATGAAAAGTGCCAGCACTGAAAGCTGTTGCTAGCCAGCACCCTTCCTTGGAAGCGCTTTTGTAGGCCTAAGAACACTGGGGCTCTGGGCTTCTCTAGCCACCTAATCTTCTGCTCATCCTCTCGCGCACTCTAAAGAGAGTTCAGGTGAGAAATTGCAAACGTCGAGCAATTGCTCAGAGATGAAATGTGCCAGCACTGAAAGCTGTTGCTAGCTAGCACCCTTCCTTGGAAGCGCTTTCACAGGCGCAATAACACTGGGGATTTGCGCTTCTCTACCCACCAAACGTCACTGTCATTCTCTTTCCGTCTCGTAGACACGAGCTGAGAAATTGCAAACGTCCAGCAATTGCTCAGAGATGAAAAGTGCCAGCACTGAAAGCTGTTGCTAGCCAGCACCCTTCCTTGGAAGCGCTTTAACAGGCGCAGTAACACTGGGGCTTTGCGCTTCTCTACCCACCAAACGTCACGGTCCTTCTCTTTCCGTCTCGTAGACATGAGCTGAGAAATTGCAAACGTCGAGCAATTGCTCAGAGATGAAAAGTGCCAGCACTGAAAGCTGTTGCTAGCCAGCACCCTTCCTTGGAAGCGCTTTTGTAGGCCTAAGAACACTGGGGCTCTGGGCTTCTCTAGCCACCTAATCTTCTGCTCATCCTCTCGCGCACTCTAAAGAGAGCTCAGGTGAGAAATTGCAAACGTCCAGCAATTGCTCAGAGATGAAAAGTGCCAGCACTGAAAGCTGTTGCTAGCCAGCACCCTTCCTTGGAAGCGCTTTCACAGGCGCAGTAACACTGGGGCTTTGCGCTTCTCTAGCCACCAAACGTCACGGTCCTTCTCTTTCCGTCTCGTAGAGACGAGCTGAGAAATTGCAAACGTCGAGCAATTGCTCAGAGATGAAAAGTGCCAGCACTGAAAGCTGTTGCTAGCCAGCACCCTTCCTTGGAAGCGCTTTCACAGGCGCAGCAACACTGGGGCTTTGCGCTTCTCTAGCCACCTAATCTTCTGCTCATCCTCTCGCATACTCTAATAAGAGCTCAGGTGACAAATTGCAAACGTCGAGCAATTGCTCAGAGATGAAAAGTGCCAGCACTGAAAGCTGTTGCTAGCCAGCACCCTTCCTTGGAAGCGCTTTCACAGGCGCAGCAACACTGGGGCTTTGCGCTTCTCTAGCCACCAAACTTCACGGTCCTTCTCTTTCCGTCTCGTAGACACGAGCTGAGAAATTGCAAACGTCGAGCAATTGCTCAGAGATGAAAAGTGCCAGCACTGGAAGCTGTTGCTAGCCAGCACCCTTCCTTGGAAGCGCTTTTGTAGGCCTAAGAACACTGGGGCTCTGGGCTTCTCTAGCCACCTAATCTTCTGCTCATCCTCTCGCGCACTCTAAAGAGAGCTCAGGTGAGAAATTGCAAACGTCCAGCAATTGCTCAGAGATGAAAAGTGCCAGCACTGAAAGCTCTTGCTAGCCAGCACCCTTCCTTGGAAGCGCTTTCACAGGCGCAGCAACACTGGGGCTTTGCGCTTCTCTACCCACCAAACATCACGGTCCTTCTCTTTCCGTCTCGTAGAGACGAGCTGAGAAATTGCAAACGTCGAGCAATTGCTCAGAGATGAAAAGTGCCAGCACTGAAAGCTCTTGCTAGCCAGCACCCTTCCTTGGAAGCGCTTTTGTAGGCCTAAGAACACTGGGGCTCTGGGCTTCTCTAGCCACCTAATCTTCTGCTCATCCTCTCGCGCACTCTAAAGAGAGCTCAGGTGAGAAATTGCAAACGTCCAGCAATTGCTCAGAGATGAAAAGTGCCAGCACTGAAAGCTGTTGCTAGCCAGCACCCTTCCTTGGAAGCGCTTTCACAGGCGCAGCAACACTGGGGCTTTGCGCTTCTCTAGCCACCAAACATCACGGTCCTTCTCTTTCCGTCTCGTAGACACGAGCTGAGAAATTGCAAACGTCCAGCAATTGCTCAGAGATGAAAAGTGCCAGCACTGAAAGCTGTTGCTAGCCAGCACCCTTCCTTGGAAGCGCTTTCACAGGCGCAGCAACACTGGGGCTTTGCGCTTCTCTAGCCACCAAACATCACGGTCACTATCTCTCCGTCTCGTAGAGACGAGCTGAGAAATTGCAAACGTCGAGCAATTGCTCAGAGATGAAAAGTGCCAGCACTGAAAGCTCTTGCTAGCCAGCACCCTTCCTTGGAAGCGCTTTCACAGGCGCAGCAACACTGGGGCTTTGCGCTTCTCTAGCCACCAAACATCACGGTCCTTCTCTTTCTGTCTCGTAGAGACGAGCTGAGAAATTGCAAACGTCGAGCAATTGCTCAGAGATGAAAAGTGCCAGCACTGAAAGCTCTTGCTAGCCAGCACCCTTCCTTGGAAGCGCTTTTGTAGGCCTAAGAACACTGCGGCTTTGCGCTTCTCTAGCCACCTAATCTTCTGCTCATCCTCTCGTGCACTCTAAAGAGAGCTCAGGTAAGAAATTGCAAACGTCCAGCAATTGCTCAGAGATGAAAAGTGCCAGCACTGAAAGCTCTTGCTAGCCAGCACCCTTCCTTGGAAGCGCTTTCACAGGCGCAGTAACACTGGGGCTTTGCGCTTCTCTAGCCACCAAACGTCACTGTCATTCTCTTTCCGTCTCGTAGACACGAGCTGAGAAATTGCAAACGTCGAGCAATTGCTCAGAGATGAAAAGTGCCAGCACTGAAAGCTGTTGCTAGCCAGCACCCTTCCTTGGAAGCGCTTTTGTAGGCCTAAGAACACTGGGGCTCTGGGCTTCTCTAGCCACCTAATCTTCTGCTCATCCTCTCGCGCACTCTAAAGAGAGCTCAGGTGAGAAATTGCAAACGTCGAGCAATTGCTCAGAGATGAAAAGTGCCAGCACTGAAAGCTCTTGCTAGCCAGCACCCTTCCTTGGAAGCGCTTTCACAGGCGCAATAACACTGGGGCTTTGCGCTTCTCTAGCCACCAAACGTCACTGTCATTCTCTTTCCGTCTCGTAGACACGAGCTGAGAAATTGCAAACGTCGAGCAATTGCTCAGAGATGAAAAGTGCCAGCACTGAAAGCTCTTGCTAGCCAGCACCCTTCCTTGGAAGTGCTTTCACAGGCGCAGCAACACTGGGGCTTTGCGCTTCTCTACCCACCAAACATCACGGTCCTTCTCTTTCCGTCTCGTAGACACGAGCTGAGAAATTGCAAACGTCGAGCAATTGCTCAGAGATGAAAAGTGCCAGCACTGAAAGCTGTTGCTAGCCAGCACCCTTCCTTGGAAGCGCTTTTGTAGGCCTAAGAACACTGGGGCTCTGGGCTTCTCTAGCCACCTAATCTTCTGCTCATCCTCTCGCGCACTCTAAAGAGAGTTCAGGTGAGAAATTGCAAACGTCCAGCAATTGCTCAGAGATGAAATGTGCCAGCACTGAAAGCTCTTGCTAGCCAGCACCCTTCCTTGGAAGCGCTTTCACAGGCGCAGCAACACTGGGGCTTTGCGCTTCTCTACCCACCAAACGTCACGGTCCTTCTCTTTCCGTCTCGTAGACATGAGCTGAGAAATTGCAAACGTCGAGCAATTGCTCAGAGATGAAAAGTGCCAGCACTGAAAGCTGTTGCTAGCCAGCACCCTTCCTTGGAAGCGCTTTTGTAGGCCTAAGAACACTGGGGCTCTGGGCTTCTCTAGCCACCTAATCTTCTGCTCATCCTCTCGCGCACTCTAAAGAGAGCTCAGGTGAGAAATTGCAAACGTCCAGCAATTGCTCAGAGATGAAAAGTGCCAGCACTGAAAGCTCTTGCTAGCCAGCACCCTTCCTTGGAAGCGCTTTCACAGGCGCAGCAACACTGGGGCTTTGCGCTTCTCTAGCCACCAAACATCACGCTCACTATCTCTCCGTCTCGTAGAGACGAGCTGAGAAATTGCAAACGTCGAGCAATTGCTCAGAGATGAAAAGTGCCAGCACTGAAAGCTGTTGCTAGCCAGCACCCTTCCTTGGAAGCGCTTTCACAGGCGCAGCAACACTGGGGCTTTGCGCTTCTCTACCCACCAAACGTCACGGTCCTTCTCTTTCCGTCTCGTAGACACGAGCTGAGAAATTGCAAACGTCGAGCAATTGCTCAGAGATGAAAAGTGCCAGCACTGAAAGCTGTTGCTAGCCAGCACCCTTCCTTGGAAGCGCTTTTGTAGGCCTAAGAACACTGGGGCTCTGGGCTTCTCTAGCCACCTAATCTTCTGCTCATCCTCTCGCGCACTCTAAAGAGAGCTCAGGTGAGAAATTGCAAACGTCGAGCAATTGCTCAGAGATGAAAAGTGCCAGCACTGAAAGCTCTTGCTAGCCAGCACCCTTCCTTGGAAGCGCTTTCACAGGCGCAATAACACTGGGGCTTTGCGCTTCTCTAGCCACCAAACGTCACTGTCATTCTCTTTCCGTCTCGTAGACACGAGCTGAGAAATTGCAAACGTCCAGCAATTGCTCAGAGATGAAAAGTGCCAGCACTGAAAGCTGTTGCTAGCCAGCACCCTTCCTTGGAAGCGCTTTCACAGGCGCAGCAACACTGGGGCTTTGCGCTTCTCTAGCCACCAAACATCACGGTCCTTCTCTTTCCGTCTCGTAGACACGAGCTGAGAAATTGCAAACGTCGAGCAATTGCTCAGAGATGAAAAGTGCCAGCACTGAAAGCTGTTGCTAGCCAGCACCCTTCCTTGGAAGCGCTTTTGTAGGCCTAAGAACACTGGGGCTCTGGGCTTCTCTAGCCACCTAATCTTCTGCTCATCCTCTCGCGCACTCTAAAGAGAGTTCAGGTGAGACATTGCAAACGTCCAGCAATTGCTCAGAGATGAAAAGTGCCAGCACTGAAAGCTGTTGCTAGCTAGCACCCTTCCTTGGAAGCGCTTTCACAGGCGCAATAACACTGGGGATTTGCGCTTCTCTACCCACCAAACGTCACTGTCATTCTCTTTCCGTCTCGTAGACACGAGCTGAGAAATTGCAAACGTCCAGCAATTGCTCAGAGATGAAAAGTGCCAGCACTGAAAGCTGTTGCTAGCCAGCACCCTTCCTTGGAAGCGCTTTCACAGGCGCAGCAACACTGGGGCTTTGCGCTTCTCTACCCACCAAACGTCACGGTCCTTCTCTTTCCGTCTCGTAGACATGAGCTGAGAAATTGCAAACGTCGAGCAATTGCTCAGAGATGAAAAGTGCCAGCACTGAAAGCTGTTGCTAGCCAGCACCCTTCCTTGGAAGCGCTTTTGTAGGCCTAAGAACACTGGGGCTCTGGGCTTCTCTAGCCACCTAATCTTCTGCTCATCCTCTCGCGCACTCTAAAGAGAGCTCAGGTGAGAAATTGCAAACGTCCAGCAATTGCTCAGAGATGAAAAGTGCCAGCACTGAAAGCTCTTGCTAGCCAGCACCCTTCCTTGGAAGCGCTTTCACAGGCGCAGCAACACTGGGGCTTTGCGCTTCTCTAGCCACCAAACATCACGCTCACTATCTCTCCGTCTCGTAGAGACGAGCTGAGAAATTGCAAACGTCGAGCAATTGCTCAGAGATGAAAAGTGCCAGCACTGAAAGCTCTTGCTAGCCAGCACCATTCCTTGGAAGTGCTTTCACAGGCGCAGGAATACTGGGGCTTTGCGCTTCTCTAGCCACCAAACGTCACTGTCATTCTCTTTCCGTCTCGTAGAGACGAGCTGAGAAATTGCAAACGTCGAGCAATTGCTCAGAGATGAAAAGTGCCAGCACTGAAAGCTCTTGCTAGCCAGCACCCTTCCTTGGAAGTGCTTTCACAGGCGCAGCAACACTGGGGCTTTGCGCTTCTCTAGCCACCAAACGTCACAGTCATTCTCTTTCCGTCTCGTAGAGACGAGCTGAGAAATTGCAAACGTCCAGCAATTGCTCAGAGATGAAAAGTGCCAGCACTGAAAGCTCTTGCTAGCCAGCACCCTTCCTTGGAAGCGCTTTCACAGGCGCAGCAACACTGGGGCTTTGCGCTTCTCTACCCACCAAACATCACGGTCACTATCTCTCCGTCTCGTGGACACGAGCTGAGAAATTGCAAACGTCGAGCAATTGCTCAGAGATGAAAAGTGCCAGCACTGAAAGCTGTTGCTAGCCAGCACCCTTCCTTGGAAGCGCTTTTGTAGGCCTAAGAACACTGGGGCTTTGCGCTTCTCTAGCCACCTAATCTTCTGCTCATCCTCTCGCGCACTCTAAAGAGAGCTCAGGTGAGAAATTGCAAACGTCCAGCAATTGCTCAGAGATGAAAAGTGCCAGCACTGAAAGCTGTTGCTAGCCAGCACCCTTCCTTGGAAGCGCTTTCACAGGCGCAGTAACACTGGGGCTTTGCGCTTCTCTAGCCACCAAACGTCACGGTCCTTCTCTTTCCGTCTCGTAGAGACGAGCTGAGAAATTGCAAAGGTCGAGCAATTGCTCAGAGATGAAAAGTGCCAGCACTGAAAGCTCTTGCTAGCCAGCACCCTTCCTTGGAAGCGCTTTCACAGGCGCAGCAACACTGGGGCTTTGCGCTTCTCTAGCCACCTAATCTTCTGCTCATCCTCTCGCATACTCTAATAAGAGCTCAGGTGACAAATTGCAAACGTCGAGCAATTGCTCAGAGATGAAAAGTGCCAGCACTGAAAGCTGTTGCTAGCCAGCACCCTTCCTTGGAAGCGCTTTCACAGGCGCAGCAACACTGGGGCTTTGCGCTTCTCTAGCCACCAAACGTCACGGTCCTTCTCTTTCCGTCTCGTAGACACGAGCTGAGAAATTGCAAACGTCGAGCAATTGCTCAGAGATGAAAAGTGCCAGCACTGGAAGCTGTTGCTAGCCAGCACCCTTCCTTGGAAGCGCTTTTGTAGGCCTAAGAACACTGGGGCTCTGGGCTTCTCTAGCCACCTAATCTTCTGCTCATCCTCTCGCGCACTCTAAAGAGAGTTCAGGTGAGAAATTGCAAACGTCGAGCAATTGCTCAGAGATGAAAAGTGCCAGCACTGAAAGCTCTTGCTAGCCAGCACCCTTCCTTGGAAGCGCTTTCACAGGCGCAGCAACACTGGGGCTTTGCGCTTCTCTAGCCACCAAACGTCACGGTCCTTCTCTTTCCGTCTCGTAGACACGAGCTGAGAAATTGCAAACGTCGAGCAATTGCTCAGAGATGAAAAGTGCCAGCACTGAAAGCTGTTGCTAGCCAGCACCCTTCCTTGGAAGCGCTTTTGTAGGCCTAAGAACACTGCGGCTCTGGGCTTCTCTAGCCACCTAATCTTCTGCTCATCCTCTCGCGCACTCTAAAGAGAGCTCAGGTGAGAAATTGCAAACGTCCAGCAATTGCTCAGAGATGAAAAGTGCCAGCACTGAAAGCTGTTGCTAGCCAGCACCCTTCCTTGGAAGCGCTTTCACAGGCGCAGCAACACTGGGGCTTTGCGCTTCTCTAGCCACCAAACCTCACGGTCCTTCTCTTTCCGTCTCGTAGACACGAGCTGAGAAATTGCAAACGTCGAGCAATTGCTCAGAGATGAAAAGTGCCAGCACTGAAAGCTGTTGCTAGCCAGCACCCTTCCTTGGAAGCGCTTTCACAGGCGCAGCAACACTGGGGCTTTGCGCTTCTCTAGCCACCAAACATCACGGTCACTATCTCTCCATCTCGTAGAGACGAGCTGAGAAATTGCAAACATCGAGCAATTGCTCAGAGATGAAAAGTGCCAGCACTGAAAGCTGTTGCTAGCCAGCACTCTTCCTTGGAAGCGCTTTTGTAGGCCTAAGAACACTGGGGCTCTGGGCTTCTCTAGCCACCTAATCTTCTGCTCATCCTCTCGCGCACTCTAAAGAGAGCTCAGGTGAGAAATTGCAAACGTCCAGCAATTGCTCAGAGATGAAAAGTGCCAGCACTGAAAGCTCTTGCTAGCCAGCACCCTTCCTTGGAAGCGCTTTCACAGGCGCAGCAACACTGGGGCTTTGCGCTTCTCTAGCCACCAAACATCACGGTCCTTCTCTTTCCGTCTCGTAGACACGAGCTGAGAAATTGCAAACGTCGAGCAATTGCTCAGAGATGAAAAGTGCCAGCACTGAAAGCTCTTGCTAGCCAGCACTCTTCCTTGGAAGCGCTTTCACAGGCGCAGCAACACTGGGGCTTTGCGCTTCTCTAGCCACCAAACATCACGCTCACTATCTCTCCGTCTCGTAGAGACGAGCTGAGAAATTGCAAACGTCGAGCAATTGCTCAGAGATGAAAAGTGCCAGCACTGAAAGCTCTTGCTAGCCAGCACCCTTCCTTGGAAGCGCTTTTGTAGGCCTAAGAACACTGCGGCTTTGCGCTTCTCTAGCCACCTAATCTTCTGCACATCCTCTCGTGCACTCTAAAGAGAGCTCAGGTAAGAAATTGCAAACGTCCAGCAATTGCTCAGAGATGAAAAGTGCCAGCACTGAAAGCTCTTGCTAGCCAGCACCCTTCCTTGGAAGCGCTTTCACAGGCGCAGCAACACTGGGGCTTTGCGCTTCTCTACCCACCAAACATCACGGTCCTTCTCTTTCCGTCTCGTAGACACGAGCTGAGAAATTGCAAACGTCGAGCAATTGCTCAGAGATGAAAAGTGCCAGCACTGAAAGCTGTTGCTAGCCAGCACCCTTCCTTGGAAGTGCTTTTGTAGGCCTAAGAACACTGGGGCTCTGGGCTTCTCTAGCCACCTAATCTTCTGCTCATCCTCTCGCGCACTCTAAAGAGAGCTCAGGTGAGAAATTGCAAACGTCCAGCAATTGCTCAGAGATGAAAAGTGACAGCACTGAAAGCTCTTGCTAGCCAGCACCCTTCCTTGGAAGCGCTTTCACAGGCGCAATAACACTGGGGCTTTGCGCTTCTCTAGCCACCAAACGTCACTGTCATTCTCTTTCCGTCTCGTAGACACGAGCTGAGAAATTGCAAACGTCGAGCAATTGCTCAGAGATGAAAAGTGCCAGCACTGAAAGCTGTTGCTAGCCAGCACCCTTCCTTGGAAGCGCTTTTGTAGGCCTAAGAACACTGGGGCTCTGGGCTTCTCTAGCCACCTAATCTTCTGCTCATCCTCTCGCGCACTCTAAAGAGAGCTCAGGTGAGAAATTGCAAACGTCCAGCAATTGCTCAGAGATGAAAAGTGCCAGCACTGAAAGCTCTTGCTAGCCAGCACCCTTCCTTGGAAGCGCTTTCACAGGCGCAATAACACTGGGGCTTTGCGCTTCTCTAGCCACCAAACGTCACTGTCATTCTCTTTCCGTCTCGTAGACACGAGCTGAGAAATTGCAAACGTCGAGCAATTGCTCAGAGATGAAAAGTGCCAGCACTGAAAGCTCTTGCTAGCCAGCACCCTTCCTTGGAAGCGCTTTCACAGGCGCAGCAACACTGGGGCTTTGCGCTTCTCTAGCCACCAAACATCACGGTCACTATCTCTCCGTCTCGTGGACACGAGCTGAGAAATTGCAAACGTCGAGCAATTGCTCAGAGATGAAAAGTGCCAGCACTGAAAGCTGTTGCTAGCCAGCACCCTTCCTTGGAAGCGCTTTTGTAGGCCTAAGAACACTGGGGCTTTGCGCTTCTCTAGCCACCTAATCTTCTGCTCATCCTCTCGCGCACTCTAAAGAGAGCTCAGGTGAGAAATTGCAAACGTCGAGCAATTGCTCAGAGATGAAAAGTGCCAGCACTGAAAGCTGTTGCTAGCCAGCACCCTTCCTTGGAAGCGCTTTCACAGGCGCAGTAACACTGGGGCTTTGCGCTTCTCTACCCACCAAACGTCACGGTCCTTCTCTTTCCGTCTCGTAGAGACGAGCTGAGAAATTGCAAACGTCGAAGAATTGCTCAGAGATGAAAAGTGCCAGCACTGAAAGCTGTTGCTAGCCAGCACCCTTCCTTGGAAGCGCTTTTGTAGGCCTAAGAACACTGGGGCTTTGCGCTTCTCTAGCCACCTAATCTTCTGCTCATCCTCTCGCATACTCTAATAAGAGCTCAGGTGACAAATTGCAAACGTCGAGCAATTGCTCAGAGATGAAAAGTGCCAGCACTGAAAGCTGTTGCTAGCCAGCACCCTTCCTTGGAAGCGCTTTCACAGGCGCAGCAACACTGGGGCTTTGCGCTTCTCTACCCACCAAACCTCACGGTCCTTCTCTTTCCGTCTCGTAGACACGAGCTGAGAAATTGCAAACGTCGAGCAATTGCTCAGAGATGAAAAGTGCCAGCACTGGAAGCTGTTGCTAGCCAGCACCCTTCCTTGGAAGCGCTTTTGTAGGCCTAAGAACACTGGGGCTCTGGGCTTCTCTAGCCACCTAATCTTCTGCTCATCCTCTCGCGCACTCTAAAGAGAGCTCAGGTGAGAAATTGCAAACGTCGAGCAATTGCTCAGAGATGAAAAGTGCCAGCACTGAAAGCTCTTGCTAGCCAGCACCCTTCCTTGGAAGCGCTTTCACAGGCGCAGCAACACTGGGGCTTTGCGCTTCTCTAGCCACCAAACGTCACTGTCATTCTCTTTCCGTCTCGTAGAGACGAGCTGAGAAATTGCAAACGTCGAGCAATTGCTCAGAGATGAAAAGTGCCAGCACTGAAAGCTGTTGCTAGCCAGCACCCTTCCTTGGAAGCGCTTTTGTAGGCCTAAGAACACTGGGGCTCTGGGCTTCTCTAGCCACCTAATCTTCTGCTCATCCTCTCGCGCACTCTAAAGAGAGCTCAGGTGAGAAATTGCAAACGTCCAGCAATTGCTCAGAGATGAAAAGTGCCAGCACTGAAAGCTGTTGCTAGCCAGCACCCTTCCTTGGAAGCGCTTTCACAGGCGCAGCAACACTGGGGCTTTGCGCTTCTCTAGCCACCAAACATCACGGTCCTTCTCTTTCCGTCTCGTAGACACGAGCTGAGAAATTGCAAACGTCCAGCAATTGCTCAGAGATGAAAAGTGCCAGCACTGAAAGCTCTTGCTAGCCAGCACCCTTCCTTGGAAGCGCTTTCACAGGCGCAGCAACACTGGGGCTTTGCGCTTCTCTAGCCACCAAACATCACGGTCACTATCTCTCCATCTCGTAGAGACGAGCTGAGAAATTGCAAACGTCGAGCAATTGCTCAGAGATGAAAAGTGCCAGCACTGAAAGCTGTTGCTAGCCAGCACTCTTCCTTGGAAGCGCTTTTGTAGGCCTAAGAACACTGGGGCTCTGGGCTTCTCTAGCCACCTAATCTTCTGCTCATCCTCTCGCGCACTCTAAAGAGAGCTCAGGTGAGAAATTGCAAACGTCCAGCAATTGCTCAGAGATGAAAAGTGCCAGCACTGAAAGCTCTTGCTAGCCAGCACCCTTCCTTGGAAGCGCTTTCACAGGCGCAGCAACACTGGGGCTTTGCGCTTCTCTAGCCACCAAACGTCACTGTCATTCTCTTTCCGTCTCGTAGACACGAGCTGAGAAATTGCAAACGTCGAGCAATTGCTCAGAGATGAAAAGTGCCAGCACTGAAAGCTGTTGCTAGCCAGCACCCTTCCTTGGAAGCGCTTTCACAGGCGCAGCAACACTGGGGCTTTGCGCTTCTCTAGCCACCAAACATCACGCTCACTATCTCTCCGTCTCGTAGAGACGAGCTGAGAAATTGCAAACGTCGAGCAATTGCTCAGAGATGAAAAGTGCCAGCACTGAAAGCTCTTGCTAGCCAGCACCCTTCCTTGGAAGCGCTTTCACAGGCGCAGCAACACTGGGGCTTTGCGCTTCTCTAGCCACCAAACATCACGGTCCTTCTCTTTCTGTCTCGTAGAGACGAGCTGAGAAATTGCAAACGTCGAGCAATTGCTCAGAGATGAAAAGTGCCAGCACTGAAAGCTCTTGCTAGCCAGCACCCTTCCTTGGAAGCGCTTTTGTAGGCCTAAGAACACTGCGGCTTTGCGCTTCTCTAGCCACCTAATCTTCTGCTCATCCTCTCGTGCACTCTAAAGAGAGCTCAGGTAAGAAATTGCAAACGTCCAGCAATTGCTCAGAGATGAAAAGTGCCAGCACTGAAAGCTCTTGCTAGCCAGCACCCTTCCTTGGAAGCGCTTTCACAGGCGCAGCAACACTGGGGCTTTGCGCTTCTCTACCCACCAAACATCACGGTCCTTCTCTTTCTGTCTCGTAGACACGAGCTGAGAAATTGCAAACGTCGAGCAATTGCTCAGAGATGAAAAGTGCCAGCACTGAAAGCTCTTGCTAGCCAGCACCCTTCCTTGGAAGCGCTTTTGTAGGCCTAAGAACACTGCGGCTTTGCGCTTCTCTAGCCACCTAATCTTCTGCTCATCCTCTCGTGCACTCTAAAGAGAGCTCAGGTAAGAAATTGCAAACGTCCAGCAATTGCTCAGAGATGAAAAGTGCCAGCACTGAAAGCTCTTGCTAGCCAGCACCCTTCCTTGGAAGCGCTTTCACAGGCGCAGCAACACTGGGGCTTTGCGCTTCTCTACCCACCAAACATCACGGTCCTTCTCTTTCCGTCTCGTAGAGACGAGCTGAGAAATTGCAAACGTCGAGCAATTGCTCAGAGATGAAAAGTGCCAGCACTGAAAGCTGTTGCTAGCCAGCACCCTTCCTTGGAAGTGCTTTTGTAGGCCTAAGAACACTGGGGCTCTGGGCTTCTCTAGCCACCTAATCTTCTGCTCATCCTCTCGCGCACTCTAAAGAGAGCTCAGGTGAGAAATTGCAAACGTCCAGCAATTGCTCAGAGATGAAAAGTGACAGCACTGAAAGCTGTTGCTAGCCAGCACCCTTCCTTGGAAGCGCTTTCACAGGCGCAATAACACTGGGGCTTTGCGCTTCTCTAGCCACCAAACGTCACTGTCATTCTCTTTCCGTCTCGTAGACACGAGCTGAGAAATTGCAAACGTCGAGCAATTGCTCAGAGATGAAAAGTGCCAGCACTGGAAGCTGTTGCTAGCCAGCACCCTTCCTTGGAAGCGCTTTTGTAGGCCTAAGAACACTGGGGCTCTGGGCTTCTCTAGCCACCTAATCTTCTGCTCATCCTCTCGCGCACTCTAAAGAGAGCTCAGGGGAGAAATTGCAAACGTCGAGCAATTGCTCAGAGATGAAAAGTGCCAGCACTGAAAGCTGTTGCTAGCCAGCACCCTTCCTTGGAAGCGCTTTCACAGGCGCAGCAACACTGGGGCTTTGCGCTTCTCTAGCCACCAAACACCACGCTCACTATCTCTCCGTCTCGTAGACACGACCTGAGAAATTGCAAACGTCGAGCAATTGCTCAGAGATTAAAAGTGCCAGCACTGAAAGCTGTTGCTAGCCAGCACCCTTCCTTGGAAGCGCTTTCACAGGCGCAGCAACACTGGGGCTTTGCGCTTCTCTACCCACCAAACGTCACGGTCCTTCTCTTTCCGTCTCGTAGAGACGAGCTGAGAAATTGCAAACGTCGAGCAATTGCTCAGAGATGAAAAGTGCCAGCACTGAAAGCTCTTGCTAGCCAGCACCCTTCCTTGGAAGCGCTTTCACAGGCGCAATAACACTGGGGCTTTGCGCTTCTCTAGCCACCAAACGTCACTGTCATTCTCTTTCCGTCTCGTAGACACGAGCTGAGAAATTGCAAAGGTCGAGCAATTGCTCAGAGATGAAAAGTGCCAGCACTGAAAGCTCTTGCTAGCCAGCACCCTTCCTTGGAAGCGCTTTCACAGGCGCAGCAACACTGGGGCTTTGCGCTTCTCTACCCACCAAACGTCACGGTCCTTCTCTTTCCGTCTCGTAGACACGAGCTGAGAAATTGCAAACGTCGAGCAATTGCTCAGAGATGAAAAGTGCCAGCACTGAAAGCTCTTGCTAGCCAGCACCCTTCCTTGGAAGCGCTTTTGTAGGCCTAAGAACACTGGGGCTCTGGGCTTCTCTAGCCACCTAATCTTCTGCTCATCCTCTCGCGTACTCTAATAAGACCTCAGGTGAGAAATTACAAACGTCCAGCAATTGCTCAGAGATGAAAAGTGCCAGCACTGAAAGCTGTTGCTAGCCAGCACCCTTCCTTGGAAGCGCTTTCACAGGCGCAGCAACACTGGGGCTTTGCGCTTCTCTAGCCACCAAACGTCACGGTCCTTCTCTTTCCGTCTCGTAGACACGAGCTGAGAAATTGCAAACATCGAGCAATTGCTCAGAGATGAAAAGTGCCAGCACTGAAAGCTCTTGCTAGCCAGCACCCTTCCTTGGAAGCGCTTTAACAGGCGCAGCAACACTGGGGCTTTGCGCTTCTCTAGCCACCAAACATCACGCTCACTATCTCTCCGTCTCGTAGAGACGAGCTGAGAAATTGCAAACGTCGAGCAATTGCTCAGAGATGAAAAGTGCCAGCACTGAAAGCTGTTGCTAGCCAGCACCCTTCCTTGGAAGCGCTTTCACAGGCGCAGCAACACTGCGGCTTTGCGCTTCTCTACTCTCCAAACGTCACGGTCATTCTTTTTCTGTCTCGTAGAGACGAGCTGAGAAATTGCAAACGTCGAGCAATTGCTCAGAGATGAAAAGTGCCAGCACTGGAAGCTGTTGCTAGCCAGCACCCTTCCTTGGAAGCGCTTTTGTAGGCCTAAGAACACTGGGGCTCTGGGCTTCTCTAGCCACCTAATCTTCTGCTCATCCTCTCGCGCACTCTAAAGAGAGCTCAGGTGAGAAATTGCAAACGTCCAGCAATTGCTCAGAGATGAAAAGTGCCAGCACTGAAAGCTCTTGCTAGCCAGCACCCTTCCTTGGAAGCGCTTTCACAGGCGCAGCAACACTGGGGCTTTGCGCTTCTCTAGCCACCAAACATCACGGTCCTTCTCTTTCCGTCTCGTAGACACGAGCTGAGAAATTGCAAACGTCGAGCAATTGCTCCGCGATAAAAAGTGCCAGCACTGAAAGCTGTTGCTAGCCAGCACCCTTCCTTGGAAGCGCTTTCACAGGCCTAAGAACACTGGGGCTCTGGGCTTCTCTAGCCACCTAATCTTCTGCTCATCCTCTCGCGCACTCTAAAGAGAGTTCAGGTGAGACATTGCAAACGTCGAGCAATTGCTCAGAGATGAAAAGTGCCAGCACTGAAAGCTGTTGCTAGCCAGCACCCTTCCTTGGAAGCGCTTTCACAGGCGCAGCAACACTGGGGCTTTGCGCTTCTCTAGCCACCAAACGTCACGGTCCTTCTCTTTCCGTCTCGTAGACACGAGCTGAGAAATTGCAAACGTCGAGCAATTGCTCAGAGATGAAAAGTGCCAGCACTGAAAGCTCTTGCTAGCCAGCACCCTTCCTTGGAAGCGCTTTTGTAGGCCTAAGAACACTGGGGCTCTGGGCTTCTCTAGCCACTTAATCTTCTGCTCATCCTCTCGCGCACTCTAAAGAGAGCTCAGGTGAGAAATTGCAAACGTCGAGCAATTGCTCAGAGATGAAAAGTGCCAGCACTGAAAGCTCTTGCTAGCCAGCACCCTTCCTTGGAAGCGCTTTCACAGGCGCAATAACACTGGGGCTTTGCGCTTCTCTAGCCACCAAACGTCACTGTCATTCTCTTTCCGTCTCGTAGACACGAGCTGAGAAATTGCAAACGTCGAGCAATTGCTCAGAGATGAAAAGTGCCAGCACTGAAAGCTGTTGCTAGCCAGCACCCTTCCTTGGAAGCGCTTTTGTAGGCCTAAGAACACTGGGGCTCTGGGCTTCTCTAGCCACCTAATCTTCTGCTCATCCTCTCGCGCACTCTAAAGAGAGCTCAGGTGAGAAATTGCAAACGTCGAGCAATTGCTCAGAGATGAAAAGTGCCAGCACTGAAAGCTCTTGCTAGCCAGCACCCTTCCTTGGAAGCGCTTTCACAGGCGCAATAACACTGGGGCTTTGCGCTTCTCTAGCCACCAAACGTCACTGTCATTCTCTTTCCGTCTCGTAGACACGAGCTGAGAAATTGCAAACGTCGAGCAATTGCTCAGAGATGAAAAGTGCCAGCACTGAAAGCTCTTGCTAGCCAGCACCCTTCCTTGGAAGCGCTTTCACAGGCGCAGCAACACTGGGGCTTTGCGCTTCTCTACCCACCAAACATCACGCTCACTATCTCTCCGTCTCGTAGAGACGAGCTGAGAAATTGCAAACGTCGAGCAATTGCTCAGAGATGAAAAGTGCCAGCACTGAAAGCTGTTGCTAGCCAGCACCCTTCCTTGGAAGCGCTTTCACAGGCGCAGCAACACTGGGGCTTTGCGCTTCTCTACCCACCAAACGTCACGGTCCTTCTCTTTCCGTCTCGTAGACACGAGCTGAGAAATTGCAAACGTCGAGCAATTGCTCAGAGATGAAAAGTGCCAGCACTGAAAGCTGTTGCTAGCCAGCACCCTTCCTTGGAAGCGCTTTCACACGCGCAGGAATACTGGGGCTTTGCGCTTCTCTAGCCACCAAACGTCACTGTCATTCTCTTTCCGTCTCGTAGAGACGAGCTGAGAAATTGCAAACGTCGAGCAATTGCTCAGAGATGAAAAGTGCCAGCACTGGAAGCTGTTGCTAGCCAGCACCCTTCCTTGGAAGCGCTTTTGTAGGCCTAAGAACACTGGGGCTCTGGGCTTCTCTAGCCACCTAATCTTCTGCTCATCCTCTCGCGCACTCTAAAGAGAGCTCAGGTGAGAAATTGCAAACGTCGAGCAATTGCTCAGAGATGAAAAGTGCCAGCACTGAAAGCTCTTGCTAGCCAGCACCCTTCCTTGGAAGCGCTTTCACAGGCGCAGCAACACTGGGGCTTTGCGCTTCTCTACCCACCAAACATCACGCTCACTATCTCTCCGTCTCGTAGAGACGAGCTGAGAAATTGCAAACGTCGAGCAATTGCTCAGAGATGAAAAGTGCCAGCACTGAAAGCTGTTGCTAGCCAGCACCCTTCCTTGGAAGCGCTTTCACAGGCGCAGCAACACTGGGGCTTTGCGCTTCTCTACCCACCAAACGTCACGGTCCTTCTCTTTCCGTCTCGTAGACACGAGCTGAGAAATTGCAAACGTCGAGCAATTGCTCAGAGATGAAAAGTGCCAGCACTGAAAGCTGTTGCTAGCCAGCACCATTCCTTGGAAGTGCTTTCACAGGCGCAGGAATACTGGGGCTTTGCGCTTCTCTAGCCACCAAACGTCACTGTCATTCTCTTTCCGTCTCGTAGAGACGAGCTGAGAAATTGCAAACGTCCAGCAATTGCTCAGAGATGAAAAGTGCCAGCACTGAAAGCTCTTGCTAGCCAGCACCCTTCCTTGGAAGTGCTTTCACAGGCGCAGCAACACTGGGGCTTTGCGCTTCTCTAGCCACCAAACGTCACAGTCATTCTCTTTCCCTCTCGTAGACACGAGCTGAGAAATTGCAAACGTCCAGCAATTGCTCAGAGATGAAAAGTGCCAGCACTGAAAGCTCTTGCTAGCCAGCACCCTTCCTTGGAAGCGCTTTCACAGGCGCAGCAACACTGGGGCTTTGCGCTTCTCTAGCCACCAAACCTCACGGTCACTATCTCTCCGTCTCGTGGACACGAGCTGAGAAATTGCAAACGTCGAGCAATTGCTCAGAGATGAAAAGTGCCAGCACTGAAAGCTGTTGCTAGCCAGCACCCTTCCTTGGAAGCGCTTTTGTAGGCCTAAGAACACTGGGGCTCTGGGCTTCTCTAGCCACCTAATCTTCTGCTCATCCTCTCGCGCACTCTAAAGAGAGCTCAGGTGAGAAATTGCAAACGTCCAGCAATTGCTCAGAGATGAAAAGTGCCAGCACTGAAAGCTGTTGCTAGCCAGCACCCTTCCTTGGAAGCGCTTTCACAGGCGCAGTAACACTGGGGCTTTGCGCTTCTCTACCCACCAAACGTCACGGTCCTTCTCTTTCCGTCTCGTAGAGACGAGCTGAGAAATTGCAAACATCGAGCAATTGCTCAGAGATGAAAAGTGCCAGCACTGAAAGCTCTTGCTAGCCAGCACCCTTCCTTGGAAGCGCTTTCACAGGCGCAGCAACACTGGGGCTTTGCGCTTCTCTAGCCACCTAATCTTCTGCTCATCCTCTCGCATACTCTAATAAGAGCTCAGGTGACAAATTGCAAACGTCGAGCAATTGCTCAGAGATGAAAAGTGCCAGCACTGAAAGCTGTTGCTAGCCAGCACCCTTCCTTGGAAGCGCTTTCACAGGCGCAGCAACACTGGGGCTTTGCGCTTCTCTAGCCACCAAACGTCACGGTCCTTCTCTTTCCGTCTCGTAGACACGAGCTGAGAAATTGCAAACGTCGAGCAATTGCTCAGAGATGAAAAGTGCCAGCACTGGAAGCTGTTGCTAGCCAGCACCCTTCCTTGGAAGCGCTTTTGTAGGCCTAAGAACACTGGGGCTCTGGGCTTCTCTAGCCACCTAATCTTCTGCTCATCCTCTCGCGCACTCTAAAGAGAGCTCAGGTGAGAAATTGCAAACGTCGAGCAATTGCTCAGAGATGAAAAGTGCCAGCACTGAAAGCTCTTGCTAGCCAGCACCCTTCCTTGGAAGCGCTTTCACAGGCGCAGCAACACTGGGGCTTTGCGCTTCTCTAGCCACCAAACGTCACGGTCCTTCTCTTTCCGTCTCGTAGACACGAGCTGAGAAATTGCAAACGTCGAGCAATTGCTCAGAGATGAAAAGTGCCAGCACTGAAAGCTGTTGCTAGCCAGCACCCTTCCTTGGAAGCGCTTTTGTAGGCCTAAGAACACTGGGGCTCTGGGCTTCTCTAGCCACCTAATCTTCTGCTCATCCTCTCGCGCACTCTAAAGAGAGCTCAGGTGAGAAATTGCAAACGTCCAGCAATTGCTCAGAGATGAAAAGTGCCAGCACTGAAAGCTGTTGCTAGCCAGCACCCTTCCTTGGAAGCGCTTTCACAGGCGCAGCAACACTGGGGCTTTGCGCTTCTCTAGCCACCAAACCTCACGGTCCTTCTCTTTCCGTCTCGTAGACACGAGCTGAGAAATTGCAAACGTCGAGCAATTGCTCAGAGATGAAAAGTGCCAGCACTGAAAGCTGTTGCTAGCCAGCACCCTTCCTTGGAAGCGCTTTCACAGGCGCAGCAACACTGGGGCTTTGCGCTTCTCTAGCCACCAAACATCACGGTCACTATCTCTCCATCTCGTAGAGACGAGCTGAGAAATTGCAAACGTCGAGCAATTGCTCAGAGATGAAAAGTGCCAGCACTGAAAGCTGTTGCTAGCCAGCACTCTTCCTTGGAAGCGCTTTTGTAGGCCTAAGAACACTGGGGCTCTGGGCTTCTCTAGCCACCTAATCTTCTGCTCATCCTCTCGCGCACTCTAAAGAGAGCTCAGGTGAGAAATTGCAAACGTCCAGCAATTGCTCAGAGATGAAAAGTGCCAGCACTGAAAGCTCTTGCTAGCCAGCACCCTTCCTTGGAAGCGCTTTCACAGGCGCAGCAACACTGGGGCTTTGCGCTTCTCTAGCCACCAAACATCACGGTCCTTCTCTTTCCGTCTCGTAGACACGAGCTGAGAAATTGCAAACGTCCAGCAATTGCTCAGAGATGAAAAGTGCCAGCACTGAAAGCTCTTGCTAGCCAGCACCCTTCCTTGGAAGCGCTTTCACAGGCGCAGCAACACTGGGGCTTTGCGCTTCTCTAGCCACCAAACATCACGCTCACTATCTCTCCGTCTCGTAGAGACGAGCTGAGAAATTGCAAACGTCGAGCAATTGCTCAGAGATGAAAAGTGCCAGCACTGAAAGCTCTTGCTAGCCAGCACCCTTCCTTGGAAGCGCTTTCACAGGCGCAGCAACACTGGGGCTTTGCGCTTCTCTAGCCACCAAACATCACGGTCCTTCTCTTTCTGTCTCGTAGAGACGAGCTGAGAAATTGCAAACGTCCAGCAATTGCTCAGAGATGAAAAGTGCCAGCACTGAAAGCTGTTGCTAGCCAGCACCCTTCCTTGGAAGTGCTTTCACAGGCGCAGCAACACTGGGGCTTTGCGCTTCTCTAGCCACCAAACGTCACAGTCATTCTCTTTCCGTCTCGTAGACACGAGCTGAGAAATTGCAAACGTCGAGCAATTGCTCAGAGATGAAAAGTGCCAGCACTGAAAGCTCTTGCTAGCCAGCACCCTTCCTTGGAAGCGCTTTCACAGGCGCAGCAACACTGGGGCTTTGCGCTTCTCTAGCCACCAAACATCACGGTCACTATCTCTCCGTCTCGTGGACACGAGCTGAGAAATTGCAAACGTCGAGCAATTGCTCAGAGATGAAAAGTGCCAGCACTGAAAGCTGTTGCTAGCCAGCACCCTTCCTTGGAAGCGCTTTTGTAGGCCTAAGAACACTGGGGCTTTGCGCTTCTCTAGCCACCTAATCTTCTGCTCATCCTCTCGCGCACTCTAAAGAGAGCTCAGGTGAGAAATTGCAAACGTCCAGCAATTGCTCAGAGATGAAAAGTGCCAGCACTGAAAGCTGTTGCTAGCCAGCACCCTTCCTTGGAAGCGCTTTCACAGGCGCAGTAACACTGGGGCTTTGCGCTTCTCTACCCACCAAACCTCACGGTCCTTCTCTTTCCGTCTCGTAGAGACGAGCTGAGAAATTGCAAACATCGAGCAATTGCTCAGAGATGAAAAGTGCCAGCACTGAAAGCTCTTGCTAGCCAGCACCCTTCCTTGGAAGCGCTTTCACAGGCGCAGCAACACTGGGGCTTTGCGCTTCTCTAGCCACCTAATCTTCTGCTCATCCTCTCGCATACTCTAATAAGAGCTCAGGTGACAAATTGCAAACGTCGAGCAATTGCTCAGAGATGAAAAGTGCCAGCACTGAAAGCTGTTGCTAGCCAGCACCCTTCCTTGGAAGCGCTTTCACAGGCGCAGCAACACTGGGGCTTTGCGCTTCTCTACCCACCAAACCTCACGGTCCTTCTCTTTCCGTCTCGTAGACACGAGCTGAGAAATTGCAAACGTCGAGCAATTGCTCAGAGATGAAAAGTGCCAGCACTGGAAGCTGTTGCTAGCCAGCACCCTTCCTTGGAAGCGCTTTTGTAGGCCTAAGAACACTGGGGCTCTGGGCTTCTCTAGCCACCTAATCTTCTGCTCATCCTCTCGCGCACTCTAAAGAGAGCTCAGGTGAGAAATTGCAAACGTCGAGCAATTGCTCAGAGATGAAAAGTGCCAGCACTGAAAGCTCTTGCTAGCCAGCACCCTTCCTTGGAAGCGCTTTCACAGGCGCAGCAACACTGGGGCTTTGCGCTTCTCTAGCCACCAAACGTCACGGTCCTTCTCTTTCCGTCTCGTAGACACGAGCTGAGAAATTGCAAACGTCGAGCAATTGCTCAGAGATGAAAAGTGCCAGCACTGAAAGCTGTTGCTAGCCAGCACCCTTCCTTGGAAGCGCTTTTGTAGGCCTAAGAACACTGGGGCTCTGGGCTTCTCTAGCCACCTAATCTTCTGCTCATCCTCTCGCGCACTCTAAAGAGAGCTCAGGTGAGAAATTGCAAACGTCCAGCAATTGCTCAGAGATGAAAAGTGCCAGCACTGAAAGCTGTTGCTAGCCAGCACCCTTCCTTGGAAGCGCTTTCACAGGCGCAGCAACACTGGGGCTTTGCGCTTCTCTAGCCACCAAACCTCACGGTCCTTCTCTTTCCGTCTCGTAGACACGAGCTGAGAAATTGCAAACGTCGAGCAATTGCTCAGAGATGAAAAGTGCCAGCACTGAAAGCTGTTGCTAGCCAGCACCCTTCCTTGGAAGCGCTTTCACAGGCGCAGCAACACTGGGGCTTTGCGCTTCTCTAGCCACCAAACATCACGGTCACTATCTCTCCATCTCGTAGAGACGAGCTGAGAAATTGCAAACGTCGAGCAATTGCTCAGAGATGAAAAGTGCCAGCACTGAAAGCTGTTGCTAGCCAGCACTCTTCCTTGGAAGCGCTTTTGTAGGCCTAAGAACACTGGGGCTCTGGGCTTCTCTAGCCACCTAATCTTCTGCTCATCCTCTCGCGCACTCTAAAGAGAGCTCAGGTGAGAAATTGCAAACGTCCAGCAATTGCTCAGAGATGAAAAGTGCCAGCACTGAAAGCTCTTGCTAGCCAGCACCCTTCCTTGGAAGCGCTTTCACAGGCGCAGCAACACTGGGGCTTTGCGCTTCTCTAGCCACCAAACATCACGGTCCTTCTCTTTCCGTCTCGTAGACACGAGCTGAGAAATTGCAAACGTCCAGCAATTGCTCAGAGATGAAAAGTGCCAGCACTGAAAGCTGTTGCTAGCCAGCACCCTTCCTTGGAAGCGCTTTCACAGGCGCAGCAACACTGGGGCTTTGCGCTTCTCTAGCCACCAAACATCACGCTCACTATCTCTCCGTCTCGTAGAGACGAGCTGAGAAATTGCAAACGTCGAGCAATTGCTCAGAGATGAAAAGTGCCAGCACTGAAAGCTCTTGCTAGCCAGCACCCTTCCTTGGAAGCGCTTTCACAGGCGCAGCAACACTGGGGCTTTGCGCTTCTCTAGCCACCAAACATCACGGTCCTTCTCTTTCTGTCTCGTAGAGACGAGCTGAGAAATTGCAAACGTCGAGCAATTGCTCAGAGATGAAAAGTGCCAGCACTGAAAGCTCTTGCTAGCCAGCACCCTTCCTTGGAAGCGCTTTTGTAGGCCTAAGAACACTGCGGCTTTGCGCTTCTCTAGCCACCTAATCTTCTGCTCATCCTCTCGTGCACTCTAAAGAGAGCTCAGGTAAGAAATTGCAAACGTCCAGCAATTGCTCAGAGATGAAAAGTGCCAGCACTGAAAGCTCTTGCTAGCCAGCACCCTTCCTTGGAAGCGCTTTCACAGGCGCAGCAACACTGGGGCTTTGCGCTTCTCTACCCACCAAACATCACGGTCCTTCTCTTTCCGTCTCGTAGACACGAGCTGAGAAATTGCAAACGTCGAGCAATTGCTCAGAGATGAAAAGTGCCAGCACTGAAAGCTGTTGCTAGCCAGCACCCTTCCTTGGAAGCGCTTTTGTAGGCCTAAGAACACTGGGGCTCTGGGCTTCTCTAGCCACCTAATCTTCTGCTCATCCTCTCGCGCACTCTAAAGAGAGCTCAGGTGAGAAATTGCAAACGTCCAGCAATTGCTCAGAGATGAAAAGTGACAGCACTGAAAGCTCTTACTAGCCAGCACCCTTCCTTGGAAGCGCTTTCACAGGCGCAATAACACTGGGGCTTTGCGCTTCTCTAGCCACCAAACGTCACTGTCATTCTCTTTCCGTCTCGTAGACACGAGCTGAGAAATTGCAAACGTCGAGCAATTGCTCAGAGATGAAAAGTGCCAGCACTGAAAGCTGTTGCTAGCCAGCACCCTTCCTTGGAAGCGCTTTTGTAGGCCTAAGAACACTGGGGCTCTGGGCTTCTCTAGCCACCTAATCTTCTGCTCATCCTCTCGCGCACTCTAAAGAGAGCTCAGGTGAGAAATTGCAAACGTCGAGCAATTGCTCAGAGATGAAAAGTGCCAGCACTGAAAGCTGTTGCTAGCCAGCACCCTTCCTTGGAAGCGCTTTTGTAGGCCTAAGAACACTGGGGCTCTGGGCTACTCTAGCCACCTAATCTTCTGCTCATCCTCTCGCGCACTCTAAAGAGAGCTCAGGTGAGAAATTGCAAACGTCGAGCAATTGCCCAGAGATGAAAAGTGCCAGCACTGAAAGCTCTTGCTAGCCAGCACCCTTCCTTGGAAGCGCTTTCACAGGCGCAATAACACTGGGGCTTTGCGCTTCTCTAGCCACCAAACGTCACTGTCATTCTCTTTCCGTCTCGTAGACACGAGCTGAGAAATTGCAAACGTCGAGCAATTGCTCAGAGATGAAAAGTGCCAGCACTGAAAGCTCTTGCTAGCCAGCACCCTTCCTTGGAAGCGCTTTCACAGGCGCAGCAACACTGGGGCTTTGCGCTTCTCTACCCACCAAACATCACGGTCCTTCTCTTTCCGTCTCGTAGACACGAGCTGAGAAATTGCAAACGTCGAGCAATTGCTCAGAGATGAAAAGTGCCAGCACTGAAAGCTGTTGCTAGCCAGCACCCTTCCTTGGAAGCGCTTTTGTAGGCCTAAGAACACTGGGGCTCTGGGCTTCTCTAGCCACCTAATCTTCTGCTCATCCTCTCGCGCACTCTAAAGAGAGTTCAGGTGAGAAATTGCAAACGTCGAGCAATTGCTCAGAGATGAAATGTGCCAGCACTGAAAGCTGTTGCTAGCTAGCACCCTTCCTTGGAAGCGCTTTCACAGGCGCAATAACACTGGGGATTTGCACTTCTCTACCCACCAAACGTCACTGTCATTCTCTTTCCGTCTCGTAGACACGAGCTGAGAAATTGCAAACGTCCAGCAATTGCTCAGAGATGAAAAGTGCCAGCACTGAAAGCTGTTGCTAGCCAGCACCCTTCCTTGGAAGCGCTTTAACAGGCGCAGTAACACTGGGGCTTTGCGCTTCTCTACCCACCAAACGTCACGGTCCTTCTCTTTCCGTCTCGTAGACATGAGCTGAGAAATTGCAAACGTCGAGCAATTGCTCAGAGATGAAAAGTGCCAGCACTGAAAGCTGTTGCTAGCCAGCACCCTTCCTTGGAAGTGCTTTTGTAGGCCTAAGAACACTGGGGCTCTGGGCTTCTCTAGCCACCTAATCTTCTGCTCATCCTCTCGCGCACTCTAAAGAGAGCTCAGGTGAGAAATTGCAAACGTCCAGCAATTGCTCAGAGATGAAAAATGCCAGCACTGAAAGCTCTTGCTAGCCAGCACCCTTCCTTGGAAGCGCTTTCACAGGCGCAGCAACACTGGGGCTTTGCGCTTCTCTAGCCACCAAACATCACGCTCACTATCTCTCCGTCTCGTAGAGACGAGCTGAGAAATTGCAAACGTCGAGCAATTGCTCAGAGATGAAAAGTGCCAGCACTGAAAGCTGTTGCTAGCCAGCACCCTTCCTTGGAAGCGCTTTCACAGGCGCAGCAACACTGGGGCTTTGCGCTTCTCTACCCACCAAACGTCACGGTCCTTCTCTTTCCGTCTCGTAGACACGAGCTGAGAAATTGCAAACGTCGAGCAATTGCTCAGAGATGAAAAGTGCCAGCACTGAAAGCTGTTGCTAGCCAGCACCATTCCTTGGAAGTGCTTTCACAGGCGCAGGAATACTGGGGCTTTGCGCTTCTCTAGCCACCAAACGTCACTGTCATTCTCTTTCCGTCTCGTAGAGACGAGCTGAGAAATTGCAAACGTCCAGCAATTGCTCAGAGATGAAAAGTGCCAGCACTGAAAGCTCTTGCTAGCCAGCACCCTTCCTTGGAAGTGCTTTCACAGGCGCAGCAACACTGGGGCTTTGCGCTTCTCTACCCACCAAACGTCACAGTCATTCTCTTTCCGTCTCGTAGACACGAGCTGAGAAATTGCAAACGTCCAGCAATTGCTCAGAGATGAAAAGTGCCAGCACTGAAAGCTGTTGCTAGCCAGCACCCTTCCTTGGAAGCGCTTTCACAGGCGCAGCAACACTGGGGCTTTGCGCTTCTCTAGCCACCAAACATCACGGTCACTATCTCTCCGTCTCGTGGACACGAGCTGAGAAATTGCAAACGTCGAGCAATTGCTCAGAGATGAAAAGTGCCAGCACTGAAAGCTCTTGCTAGCCAGCACCCTTCCTTGGAAGCGCTTTCACAGGCGCAGCAACACTGGGGCTTTGCGCTTCTCTAGCCACCAAACATCACGGTCCTTCTCTTTCTGTCTCGTAGAGACGAGCTGAGAAATTGCAAACGTCCAGCAATTGCTCAGAGATGAAAAGTGCCAGCACTGAAAGCTCTTGCTAGCCAGCACCCTTCCTTGGAAGCGCTTTCACAGGCGCAGCAACACTGGGGCTTTGCGCTTCTCTACCCACCAAACGTCACGGTCACTATCTCTCCGTCTCGTGGACACGAGCTGAGAAATTGCAAACGTCCAGCAATTGCTCAGAGATGAAAAGTGCCAGCACTGAAAGCTGTTGCTAGCCAGCACCCTTCCTTGGAAGCGCTTTCACAGGCGCAGTAACACTGGGGCTTTGCGCTTCTCTACCCACCAAACGTCACGGTCCTTCTCTTTCCGTCTCGTAGAGACGAGCTGAGAAATTGCAAAGGTCGAGCAATTGCTCAGAGATGAAAAGTGCCAGCACTGAAAGCTCTTGCTAGCCAGCACCCTTCCTTGGAAGCGCTTTCACAGGCGCAGCAACACTGGGGCTTTGCGCTTCTCTAGCCACCTAATCTTCTGCTCATCCTCTCGCATACTCTAATAAGAGCTCAGGTGACAAATTGCAAACGTCGAGCAATTGCTCAGAGATGAAAAGTGCGAACACTGAAAGCTGTTGCTAGCCAGCACCCTTCCTTGGAAGCGCTTTCACAGGCGCAGCAACACTGGGGCTTTGCGCTTCTCTACCCACCAAACCTCACGGTCCTTCTCTTTCCGTCTCGTAGACACGAGCTGAGAAATTGCAAACGTCGAGCAATTGCTCAGAGATGAAAAGTGCCAGCACTGGAAGCTGTTGCTAGCCAGCACCCTTCCTTGGAAGCGCTTTTGTAGGCCTAAGAACACTGGGGCTCTGGGCTTCTCTAGCCACCTAATCTTCTGCTCATCCTCTCGCGCACTCTAAAGAGAGCTCAGGTGAGAAATTGCAAACGTCGAGCAATTGCTCAGAGATGAAAAGTGCCAGCACTGAAAGCTCTTGCTAGCCAGCACCCTTCCTTGGAAGCGCTTTCACAGGCGCAGCAACACTGGGGCTTTGCGCTTCTCTAGCCACCAAACGTCACGGTCCTTCTCTTTCCGTCTCGTAGAGACGAGCTGAGAAATTGCAAACGTCGAGCAATTGCTCAGAGATGAAAAGTGCCAGCACTGAAAGCTGTTGCTAGCCAGCACCCTTCCTTGGAAGCGCTTTTGTAGGCCTAAGAACACTGGGGCTCTGGGCTTCTCTAGCCACCTAATCTTCTGCTCATCCTCTCGCGCACTCTAAAGAGAGCTCAGGTGAGAAATTGCAAACGTCCAGCAATTGCTCAGAGATGAAAAGTGCCAGCACTGAAAGCTCTTGCTAGCCAGCACCCTTCCTTGGAAGCGCTTTCACAGGCGCAGCAACACTGGGGCTTTGCGCTTCTCTAGCCACCAAACATCACGGTCACTATCTCTCCATCTCGTAGAGACGAGCTGAGAAATTGCAAACGTCGAGCAATTGCTCAGAGATGAAAAGTGCCAGCACTGAAAGCTCTTGCTAGCCAGCACCCTTCCTTGGAAGCGCTTTCACAGGCGCAGCAACACTGGGGCTTTGCGCTTCTCTAGCCACCAAACCTCACGGTCCTTCTCTTTCCGTCTCGTAGACACGAGCTGAGAAATTGCAAACGTCGAGCAATTGCTCAGAGATGAAAAGTGCCAGCACTGAAAGCTCTTGCTAGCCAGCACCCTTCCTTGGAAGCGCTTTCACAGGCGCAGCAACACTGGGGCTTTGCGCTTCTCTACCCACCAAACATCACGGTCACTATCTCTCCATCTCGTAGAGACGAGCTGAGAAATTGCAAACGTCGAGCAATTGCTCAGAGATGAAAAGTGCCAGCACTGAAAGCTGTTGCTAGCCAGCACTCTTCCTTGGAAGCGCTTTTGTAGGCCTAAGAACACTGGGGCTCTGGGCTTCTCTAGCCACCTAATCTTCTGCTCATCCTCTCGCGCACTCTAAAGAGAGCTCAGGTGAGAAATTGCAAACGTCGAGCAATTGCTCAGAGATGAAAAGTGCCAGCACTGAAAGCTCTTGCTAGCCAGCACCCTTCCTTGGAAGCGCTTTCACAGGCGCAGCAACACTGGGGCTTTGCGCTTCTCTAGCCACCAAACGTCACGGTCCTTCTCTTTCCGTCTCGTAGACACGAGCTGAGAAATTGCAAACGTCGAGCAATTGCTCAGAGATGAAAAGTGCCAGCACTGAAAGCTGTTGCTAGCCAGCACCCTTCCTTGGAAGCGCTTTTGTAGGCCTAAGAACACTGGGGCTCTGGGCTTCTCTAGCCACCTAATCTTCTGCTCATCCTCTCGCGCACTCTAAAGAGAGCTCAGGTGAGAAATTGCAAACGTCCAGCAATTGCTCAGAGATGAAAAGTGCCAGCACTGAAAGCTGTTGCTAGCCAGCACCCTTCCTTGGAAGCGCTTTCACAGGCGCAGCAACACTGGGGCTTTGCGCTTCTCTAGCCACCAAACCTCACGGTCCTTCTCTTTCCGTCTCGTAGACACGAGCTGAGAAATTGCAAACGTCGAGCAATTGCTCAGAGATGAAAAGTGCCAGCACTGAAAGCTGTTGCTAGCCAGCACCCTTCCTTGGAAGCGCTTTCACAGGCGCAGCAACACTGGGGCTTTGCGCTTCTCTACCCACCAAACATCACGGTCACTATCTCTCCATCTCGTAGAGACGAGCTGAGAAATTGCAAACGTCGAGCAATTGCTCAGAGATGAAAAGTGCCAGCACTGAAAGCTGTTGCTAGCCAGCACTCTTCCTTGGAAGCGCTTTTGTAGGCCTAAGAACACTGGGGCTCTGGGCTTCTCTAGCCACCTAATCTTCTGCTCATCCTCTCGCGCACTCTAAAGAGAGCTCAGGTGAGAAATTGCAAACGTCCAGCAATTGCTCAGAGATGAAAAGTGCCAGCACTGAAAGCTCTTGCTAGCCAGCACCCTTCCTTGGAAGCGCTTTCACAGGCGCAGCAACACTGGGGCTTTGCGCTTCTCTAGCCACCAAACATCACGGTCCTTCTCTTTCCGTCTCGTAGACACGAGCTGAGAAATTGCAAACGTCCAGCAATTGCTCAGAGATGAAAAGTGCCAGCACTGAAAGCTGTTGCTAGCCAGCACCCTTCCTTGGAAGCGCTTTCACAGGCGCAGCAACACTGGGGCTTTGCGCTTCTCTAGCCACCAAACATCACGCTCACTATCTCTCCGTCTCGTAGACACGAGCTGAGAAATTGCAAACGTCGAGCAATTGCTCAGAGATGAAAAGTGCCAGCACTGAAAGCTCTTGCTAGCCAGCACCCTTCCTTGGAAGCGCTTTCACAGGCGCAGCAACACTGGGGCTTTGCGCTTCTCTAGCCACCAAACATCACGGTCCTTCTCTTTCTGTCTCGTAGAGACGAGCTGAGAAATTGCAAACGTCGAGCAATTGCTCAGAGATGAAAAGTGCCAGCACTGAAAGCTCTTGCTAGCCAGCACCCTTCCTTGGAAGCGCTTTTGTAGGCCTAAGAACACTGCGGCTTTGCGCTTCTCTAGCCACCTAATCTTCTGCTCATCCTCTCGTGCACTCTAAAGAGAGCTCAGGTAAGAAATTGCAAACGTCCAGCAATTGCTCAGAGATGAAAAGTGCCAGCACTGAAAGCTCTTGCTAGCCAGCACCCTTCCTTGGAAGCGCTTTCACAGGCACAGCAACACTGGGGCTTTGCGCTTCTCTACCCACCAAACATCACGGTCCTTCTCTTTCCGTCTCGTAGACACGAGCTGAGAAATTGCAAACGTCGAGCAATTGCTCAGAGATGAAAAGTGCCAGCACTGAAAGCTGTTGCTAGCCAGCACCCTTCCTTGGAAGTGCTTTTGTAGGCCTAAGAACACTGGGGCTCTGGGCTTCTCTAGCCACCTAATCTTCTGCTCATCCTCTCGCGCACTCTAAAGAGAGCTCAGGTGAGAAATTGCAAACGTCCAGCAATTGCTCAGAGATGAAAAGTGACAGCACTGAAAGCTCTTGCTAGCCAGCACCCTTCCTTGGAAGCGCTTTCACAGGCGCAATAACACTGGGGCTTTGCGCTTCTCTAGCCACCAAACGTCACTGTCATTCTCTTTCCGTCTCGTAGACACGAGCTGAGAAATTGCAAACGTCGAGCAATTGCTCAGAGATGAAAAGTGCCAGCACTGAAAGCTGTTGCTAGCCAGCACCCTTCCTTGGAAGCGCTTTTGTAGGCCTAAGAACACTGGGGCTCTGGGCTTCTCTAGCCACCTAATCTTCTGCTCATCCTCTCGCGCACTCTAAAGAGAGCTCAGGTGAGAAATTGCAAACGTCGAGCAATTGCTCAGAGATGAAAAGTGCCAGCACTGAAAGCTGTTGCTAGCCAGCACCCTTCCTTGGAAGCGCTTTTGTAGGCCTAAGAACACTGGGGCTCTGGGCTTCTCTAGCCACCTAATCTTCTGCTCATCCTCTCGCGCACTCTAAAGAGAGCTCAGATGAGAAATTGCAAACGTCGAGCAATTGCTCAGAGATGAAAAGTGCCAGCACTGAAAGCTGTTGCTAGCCAGCACCCTTCCTTGGAAGCGCTTTCACAGGCGCAATAACACTGGGGCTTTGCGCTTCTCTAGCCACCAAACGTCACTGTCATTCTCTTTCCGTCTCGTAGACACGAGCTGAGAAATTGCAAACGTCGAGCAATTGCTCAGAGATGAAAAGTGCCAGCACTGAAAGCTCTTGCTAGCCAGCACCCTTCCTTGGAAGCGCTTTCACAGGCGCAGCAACACTGGGGCTTTGCGCTTCTCTACCCACCAAACATCACGGTCCTTCTCTTTCCGTCTCGTAGACACGAGCTGAGAAATTGCAAACGTCGAGCAATTGCTCAGAGATGAAAAGTGCCAGCACTGAAAGCTGTTGCTAGCCAGCACCCTTCCTTGGAAGCGCTTTTGTAGGCCTAAGAACACTGGGGCTCTGGGCTTCTCTAGCCACCTAATCTTCTGCTCATCCTCTCGCGCACTCTAAAGAGAGTTCAGGTGAGAAATTGCAAACGTCGAGCAATTGCTCAGAGATGAAATGTGCCAGCACTGAAAGCTGTTGCTAGCTAGCACCCTTCCTTGGAAGCGCTTTCACAGGCGCAATAACACTGGGGCTTTGCGCTTCTCTAGCCACCAAACGTCACTGTCATTCTCTTTCCGTCTCGTAGACACGAGCTGAGAAATTGCAAACGTCCAGCAATTGCTCAGAGATGAAAAGTGCCAGCACTGAAAGCTGTTGCTAGCCAGCACCCTTCCTTGGAAGCGCTTTAACAGGCGCAGTAACACTGGGGCTTTGCGCTTCTCTAGCCACCAAACGTCACGGTCCTTCTCTTTCCGTCTCGTAGACATGAGCTGAGAAATTGCAAACGTCGAGCAATTGCTCAGAGATGAAAAGTGCCAGCACTGAAAGCTGTTGCTAGCCAGCACCCTTCCTTGGAAGCGCTTTTGTAGGCCTAAGAACACTGGGGCTCTGGGCTTCTCTAGCCACCTAATCTTCTGCTCATCCTCTCGCGCACTCTAAAGAGAGCTCAGGTGAGAAATTGCAAACGTCCAGCAATTGCTCAGAGATGAAAAGTGCCAGCACTGAAAGCTCTTGCTAGCCAGCACCCTTCCTTGGAAGCGCTTTCACAGGCGCAGCAACACTGGGGCTTTGCGCTTCTCTAGCCACCAAACATCACGCTCACTATCTCTCCGTCTCGTAGAGACGAGCTGAGAAATTGCAAACGTCGAGCAATTGCTCAGAGATGAAAAGTGCCAGCACTGAAAGCTGTTGCTAGCCAGCACCCTTCCTTGGAAGCGCTTTCACAGGCGCAGCAACACTGGGGCTTTGCGCTTCTCTAGCCACGAAACGTCACGGTCCTTCTCTTTCCGTCTCGTAGACACGAGCTGAGAAATTGCAAACGTCGAGCAATTGCTCAGAGATGAAAAGTGCCAGCACTGAAAGCTGTTGCTAGCCAGCACCATTCCTTGGAAGTGCTTTCACAGGCGCAGGAATACTGGGGCTTTGCGCTTCTCTAGCCACCAAACGTCACTGTCATTCTCTTTCCGTCTCGTAGAGACGAGCTGAGAAATTGCAAACGTCCAGCAATTGCTCAGAGATGAAAAGTGCCAGCACTGAAAGCTCTTGCTAGCCAGCACCCTTCCTTGGAAGTGCTTTCACAGGCGCAGCAACACTGGGGCTTTGCGCTTCTCTAGCCACCAAACGTCACTGTCATTCTCTTTCCGTCTCGTAGACACGAGCTGAGAAATTGCAAACGTCGAGCAATTGCTCAGAGATGAAAAGTGCCAGCACTGAAAGCTCTTGCTAGCCAGCACCCTTCCTTGGAAGCGCTTTCACAGGCGCAGCAACACTGGGGCTTTGCGCTTCTCTAGCCACCAAACGTTACGGTCACTATCTCTCCGTCTCGTGGACACGAGCTGAGAAATTGCAAATGTCCAGCAATTGCTCAGAGATGAAAAGTGCCAGCACTGAAAGCTGTTGCTAGCCAGCACCCTTCCTTGGAAGCGCTTTCACAGGCGCAGCAACACTGGGGCTTTGCGCTTCTCTACCCACCAAACGTCACGGTCCTTCTCTTTCCGTCTCGTAGACACGAGCTGAGAAATTGCAAACGTCGAGCAATTGCTCAGAGATGAAAAGTGCCAGCACTGAAAGCTGTTGCTAGCCAGCACCCTTCCTTGGAAGCGCTTTCACAGGCGCAGTAACACTGGGGCTTTGCGCTTCTCTAGCCACCTAATCTTCTGCTCATCCTCTCGCATACTCTAATAAGAGCTCAGGTGACAAATTGCAAACGTCGAGCAATTGCTCAGAGATGAAAAGTGCCAGCACTGAAAGCTGTTGCTAGCCAGCACCCTTCCTTGGAAGCGCTTTCACACGCGCAGCAACACTGGGGCTTTGCGCTTCTCTACCCACCAAACGTCACGGTCCTTCTCTTTCCGAATCGTAGACACGAGCTGAGAAATTGCAAACGTCGAGCAATTGCTCAGAGATGAAAAGTGCCAGCACTGGAAGCTGTTGCTAGCCAGCACCCTTCCTTGGAAGCGCTTTTGTAGGCCTAAGAACACTGGGGCTCTGGGCTTCTCTAGCCACCTAATCTTCTGCTCATCCTCTCGCGCACTCTAAAGAGAGCTCAGGTGAGAAATTGCAAACGTCCAGCAATTGCTCAGAGATGAAAAGTGCCAGCACTGAAAGCTGTTGCTAGCCAGCACCCTTCCTTGGAAGCGCTTTCACAGGCGCAGCAACACTGGGGCTTTGCGCTTCTCTAGCCACCAAACCTCACGGTCCTTCTCTTTCCATCTCGTAGACACGAGCTGAGAAATTGCAAACGTCGAGCAATTGCTCAGAGATGAAAAGTGCCAGCACTGAAAGCTGTTGCTAGCCAGCACCCTTCCTTGGAAGCGCTTTCACAGGCGCAGCAACACTGGGGCTTTGCGCTTCTCTAGCCACCAAACATCACGGTCACTATCTCTCCATCTCGTAGAGACGAGCTGAGAAATTGCAAACGTCGAGCAATTGCTCAGAGATGAAAAGTGCCAGCACTGAAAGCTGTTGCTAGCCAGCACTCTTCCTTGGAAGCGCTTTTGTAGGCCTAAGAACACTGGGGCTCTGGGCTTCTCTAGCCACCTAATCTTCTGCTCATCCTCTCGCGCACTCTAAAGAGAGCTCAGGTGAGAAATTGCAAACGTCCAGCAATTGCTCAGAGATGAAAAGTGCCAGCACTGAAAGCTCTTGCTAGCCAGCACCCTTCCTTGGAAGCGCTTTCACAGGCGCAGCAACACTGGGGCTTTGCGCTTCTCTAGCCACCAAACATCACGGTCCTTCTCTTTCCGTCTCGTAGACACGAGCTGAGAAATTGCAAACGTCCAGCAATTGCTCAGAGATGAAAAGTGCCAGCACTGAAAGCTCTTGCTAGCCAGCACCCTTCCTTGGAAGCGCTTTCACAGGCGCAGCAACACTGGGGCTTTGCGCTTCTCTAGCCACCAAACATCACGCTCACTATCTCTCCGTCTCGTAGAGACGAGCTGAGAAATTGCAAACGTCGAGCAATTGCTCAGAGATGAAAAGTGCCAGCACTGAAAGCTCTTGCTAGCCAGCACCCTTCCTTGGAAGCGCTTTCACAGGCGCAGCAACACTGGGGCTTTGCGCTTCTCTAGCCACCAAACATCACGGTCCTTCTCTTTCTGTCTCGTAGAGACGAGCTGAGAAATTGCAAACGTCGAGCAATTGCTCAGAGATGAAAAGTGCCAGCACTGAAAGCTCTTGCTAGCCAGCACCCTTCCTTGGAAGCGCTTTTGTAGGCCTAAGAACACTGCGGCTTTGCGCTTCTCTAGCCACCTAATCTTCTGCTCATCCTCTCGTGCACTCTAAAGAGAGCTCAGGTAAGAAATTGCAAACGTCCAGCAATTGCTCAGAGATGAAAAGTGCCAGCACTGAAAGCTCTTGCTAGCCAGCACCCTTCCTTGGAAGCGCTTTCACAGGCGCAGTAACACTGGGGCTTTGCGCTTCTCTACCCACCAAACATCACGGTCCTTCTCTTTCCGTCTCGTAGACACGAGCTGAGAAATTGCAAACGTCGAGCAATTGCTCAGAGATGAAAAGTGCCAGCACTGAAAGCTGTTGCTAGCCAGCACCCTTCCTTGGAAGTGCTTTTGTAGGCCTAAGAACACTGGGGCTCTGGGCTTCTCTAGCCACCTAATCTTCTGCTCATCCTCTCGCGCACTCTAAAGAGAGCTCAGGTGAGAAATTGCAAACGTCCAGCAATTGCTCAGAGATGAAAAGTGACAGCACTGAAAGCTCTTACTAGCCAGCACCCTTCCTTGGAAGCGCTTTCACAGGCGCAATAACACTGGGGCTTTGCGCTTCTCTAGCCACCAAACGTCACTGTCATTCTCTTTCCGTCTCGTAGACACGAGCTGAGAAATTGCAAACGTCGAGCAATTGCTCAGAGATGAAAAGTGCCAGCACTGAAAGCTGTTGCTAGCCAGCACCCTTCCTTGGAAGCGCTTTTGTAGGCCTAAGAACACTGGGGCTCTGGGCTTCTCTAGCCACCTAATCTTCTGCTCATCCTCTCGCGCACTCTAAAGAGAGCTCAGGTGAGAAATTGCAAACGTCGAGCAATTGCTCAGAGATGAAAAGTGCCAGCACTGAAAGCTGTTGCTAGCCAGCACCCTTCCTTGGAAGCGCTTTTGTAGGCCTAAGAACACTGGGGCTCTGGGCTTCTCTAGCCACCTAATCTTCTGCTCATCCTCTCGCGCACTCTAAAGAGAGCTCAGATGAGAAATTGCAAACGTCGAGCAATTGCTCAGAGATGAAAAGTGCCAGCACTGAAAGCTGTTGCTAGCCAGCACCCTTCCTTGGAAGCGCTTTCACAGGCGCAATAACACTGGGGCTTTGCGCTTCTCTAGCCACCAAACGTCACTGTCATTCTCTTTCCGTCTCGTAGACACGAGCTGAGAAATTGCAAACGTCGAGCAATTGCTCAGAGATGAAAAGTGCCAGCACTGAAAGCTCTTGCTAGCCAGCACCCTTCCTTGGAAGCGCTTTCACAGGCGCAGCAACACTGGGGCTTTGCGCTTCTCTACCCACCAAACATCACGGTCCTTCTCTTTCCGTCTCGTAGACACGAGCTGAGAAATTGCAAACGTCGAGCAATTGCTCAGAGATGAAAAGTGCCAGCACTGAAAGCTGTTGCTAGCCAGCACCCTTCCTTGGAAGCGCTTTTGTAGGCCTAAGAACACTGGGGCTCTGGGCTTCTCTAGCCACCTAATCTTCTGCTCATCCTCTCGCGCACTCTAAAGAGAGTTCAGGTGAGAAATTGCAAACGTCGAGCAATTGCTCAGAGATGAAATGTGCCAGCACTGAAAGCTGTTGCTAGCTAGCACCCTTCCTTGGAAGCGCTTTCACAGGCGCAATAACACTGGGGATTTGCGCTTCTCTACCCACCAAATGTCACTGTCATTCTCTTTCCGTCTCGTAGACACGAGCTGAGAAATTGCAAACGTCCAGCAATTGCTCAGAGATGAAAAGTGCCAGCACTGAAAGCTGTTGCTAGCCAGCACCCTTCCTTGGAAGCGCTTTAACAGGCGCAGTAACACTGGGGCTTTGCGCTTCTCTAGCCACCAAACGTCACGGTCCTTCTCTTTCCGTCTCCTAGACACGAGCTGAGAAATTGCAAACGTCGAGCAATTGCTCAGAGATGAAAAGTGCCAGCACTGAAAGCTGTTGCTAGCCAGCACCCTTCCTTGGAAGCGCTTTTGTAGGCCTAAGAACACTGGGGCTCTGGGCTTCTCTAGCCACCTAATCTTCTGCTCATCCTCTCGCGCACTCTAAAGAGAGCTCAGGTGAGAAATTGCAAACGTCCAGCAATTGCTCAGAGATGAAAAGTGCCAGCACTGAAAGCTCTTGCTAGCCAGCACCCTTCCTTGGAAGCGCTTTCACAGGCGCAGCAACACTGGGGCTTTGCGCTTCTCTAGCCACCAAACATCACGCTCACTATCTCTCCGTCTCGTAGAGACGAGCTGAGAAATTGCAAACGTCGAGCAATTGCTCAGAGATGAAAAGTGCCAGCACTGAAAGCTGTTGCTAGCCAGCACCCTTCCTTGGAAGCGCTTTCACAGGCGCAGCAACACTGGGGCTTTGCGCTTCTCTAGCCACGAAACGTCACGGTCCTTCTCTTTCCGTCTCGTAGACACGAGCTGAGAAATTGCAAACGTCGAGCAATTGCTCAGAGATGAAAAGTGCCAGCACTGAAAGCTGTTGCTAGCCAGCACCATTCCTTGGAAGTGCTTTCACAGGCGCAGGAATACTGGGGCTTTGCGCTTCTCTAGCCACCAAACGTCACTGTCATTCTCTTTCCGTCTCGTAGAGACGAGCTGAGAAATTGCAAACGTCCAGCAATTGCTCAGAGATGAAAAGTGCCAGCACTGAAAGCTCTTGCTAGCCAGCACCCTTCCTTGGAAGTGCTTTCACAGGCGCAGCAACACTGGGGCTTTGCGCTTCTCTAGCCACCAAACGTCACAGTCATTCTCTTTCCGTCTCGTAGACACGAGCTGAGAAATTGCAAACGTCGAGCAATTGCTCAGAGATGAAAAGTGCCAGCACTGAAAGCTGTTGCTAGCCAGCACCCTTCCTTGGAAGCGCTTTCACAGGCGCAGCAACACTGGGGCTTTGCGCTTCTCTAGCCACCAAAAATCACGGTCACTATCTCTCCGTCTCGTGGACACGAGCTGAGAAATTGCAAACGTCGAGCAATTGCTCAGAGATGAAAAGTGCCAGCACTGAAAGCTGTTGCTAGCCAGCACCCTTCCTTGGAAGCGCTTTCACAGGCGCAGTAACACTGGGGCTTTGCGCTTCTCTACCCACCAAACGTCACGGTCCTTCTCTTTCCGTCTCGTAGAGACGAGCTGAGAAATTGCAAACGTCGAAGAATTGCTCAGAGATGAAAAGTGCCAGCACTGAAAGCTCTTGCTAGCCAGCACCCTTCCTTGGAAGCGCTTTCACAGGCGCAGCAACACTGGGGCTTTGCGCTTCTCTAGCCACCTAATCTTCTGCTCATCCTCTCGCATACTCTAATAAGAGCTCAGGTGACAAATTGCAAACGTCGAGCAATTGTTCAGAGATGAAAAGTGCCAGCACTGAAAGCTGTTGCTAGCCAGCACCCTTCCTTGGAAGCGCTTTCACAGGCGCAGCAACACTGGGGCTTTGCGCTTCTCTACCCACCAAACCTCACGGTCCTTCTCTTTCCGTCTCGTAGACACGAGCTGAGAAATTGCAAACGTCGAGCAATTGCTCAGAGATGAAAAGTGCCAGCACTGGAAGCTGTTGCTAGCCAGCACCCTTCCTTGGAAGCGCTTTTGTAGGCCTAAGAACACTGGGGCTCTGGGCTTCTCTAGCCACCTAATCTTCTGCTCATCCTCTCGCGCACTCTAAAGAGAGCTCAGGTGAGAAATTGCAAACGTCGAGCAATTGCTCAGAGATGAAAAGTGCCAGCACTGAAAGCTCTTGCTAGCCAGCACCCTTCCTTGGAAGCGCTTTCACAGGCGCAGCAACACTGGGGCTTTGCGCTTCTCTAGCCACCAAACGTCACGGTCCTTCTCTTTCCGTCTCGTAGACACGAGCTGAGAAATTGCAAACGTCGAGCAATTGCTCAGAGATGAAAAGTGCCAGCACTGAAAGCTGTTGCTAGCCAGCACCCTTCCTTGGAAGCGCTTTTGTAGGCCTAAGAACACTGGGGCTCTGGGCTTCTCTAGCCACCTAATCTTCTGCTCATCCTCTCGCGCACTCTAAAGAGAGCTCAGGTGAGAAATTGCAAACGTCCAGCAATTGCTCAGAGATGAAAAGTGCCAGCACTGAAAGCTGTTGCTAGCCAGCACCCTTCCTTGGAAGCGCTTTCACAGGCGCAGCAACACTGGGGCTTTGCGCTTCTCTAGCCACCAAACCTCACGGTCCTTCTCTTTCCGTCTCGTAGACACGAGCTGAGAAATTGCAAACGTCGAGCAATTGCTCAGAGATGAAAAGTGCCAGCACTGAAAGCTGTTGCTAGCCAGCACCCTTCCTTGGAAGCGCTTTCACAGGCGCAGCAACACTGGGGCTTTGCGCTTCTCTAGCCACCAAACATCACGGTCACTATCTCTCCATCTCGTAGAGACGAGCTGAGAAATTGCAAACGTCGAGCAATTGCTCAGAGATGAAAAGTGCCAGCACTGAAAGCTGTTGCTAGCCAGCACTCTTCCTTGGAAGCGCTTTTGTAGGCCTAAGAACACTGGGGCTCTGGGCTTCTCTAGCCACCTAATCTTCTGCTCATCCTCTCGCGCACTCTAAAGAGAGCTCAGGTGAGAAATTGCAAACGTCCAGCAATTGCTCAGAGATGAAAAGTGCCAGCACTGAAAGCTCTTGCTAGCCAGCACCCTTCCTTGGAAGCGCTTTCACAGGCGCAGCAACACTGGGGCTTTGCGCTTCTCTAGCCACCAAACATCACGGTCCTTCTCTTTCCGTCTCGTAGACACGAGCTGAGAAATTGCAAACGTCGAGCAATTGCTCAGAGATGAAAAGTGCCAGCACTGAAAGCTGTTGCTAGCCAGCACCCTTCCTTGGAAGCGCTTTCACAGGCGCAGCAACACTGGGGCTTTGCGCTTCTCTAGCCACCAAACATCACGCTCACTATCTCTCCGTCTCGTAGAGACGAGCTGAGAAATTGCAAACGTCGAGCAATTGCTCAGAGATGAAAAGTGCCAGCACTGAAAGCTCTTGCTAGCCAGCACCCTTCCTTGGAAGCGCTTTCACAGGCGCAGCAACACTGGGGCTTTGCGCTTCTCTAGCCACCAAACATCACGGTCCTTCTCTTTCTGTCTCGTAGAGACGAGCTGAGAAATTGCAAACGTCGAGCAATTGCTCAGAGATGAAAAGTGCCAGCACTGAAAGCTCTTGCTAGCCAGCACCCTTCCTTGGAAGCGCTTTTGTAGGCCTAAGAACACTGCGGCTTTGCGCTTCTCTAGCCACCTAATCTTCTGCTCATCCTCTCGCGCACTCTAAAGAGAGCTCAGGTAAGAAATTGCAAACGTCCAGCAATTGCTCAGAGATGAAAAGTGCCAGCACTGAAAGCTCTTGCTAGCCAGCACCCTTCCTTGGAAGCGCTTTCACAGGCACAGCAACACTGGGGCTTTGCGCTTCTCTACCCACCAAACATCACGGTCCTTCTCTTTCCGTCTCGTAGACACGAGCTGAGAAATTGCAAACGTCGAGCAATTGCTCAGAGATGAAAAGTGCCAGCACTGAAAGCTGTTGCTAGCCAGCACCCTTCCTTGGAAGTGCTTTTGTAGGCCTAAGAACACTGGGGCTCTGGGCTTCTCTAGCCACCTAATCTTCTGCTCATCCTCTCGCGCACTCTAAAGAGAGCTCAGGTGAGAAATTGCAAACGTCCAGCAATTGCTCAGAGATGAAAAGTGACAGCACTGAAAGCTCTTGCTAGCCAGCACCCTTCCTTGGAAGCGCTTTCACAGGCGCAATAACACTGGGGCTTTGCGCTTCTCTAGCCACCAAACGTCACTGTCATTCTCTTTCCGTCTCGTAGACACGAGCTGAGAAATTGCAAACGTCGAGCAATTGCTCAGAGATGAAAAGTGCCAGCACTGAAAGCTGTTGCTAGCCAGCACCCTTCCTTGGAAGCGCTTTTGTAGGCCTAAGAACACTGGGGCTCTGGGCTTCTCTAGCCACCTAATCTTCTGCTCATCCTCTCGCGCACTCTAAAGAGAGCTCAGGTGAGAAATTGCAAACGTCCAGCAATTGCTCAGAGATGAAAAGTGCCAGCACTGAAAGCTCTTGCTAGCCAGCACCCTTCCTTGGAAGCGCTTTCACAGGCGCAATAACACTGGGGCTTTGCGCTTCTCTAGCCACCAAACGTCACTGTCATTCTCTTTCCGTCTCGTAGACACGAGCTGAGAAATTGCAAACGTCGAGCAATTGCTCAGAGATGAAAAGTGCCAGCACTGAAAGCTCTTGCTAGCCAGCACCCTTCCTTGGAAGCGCTTTCACAGGCGCAGCAACACTGGGGCTTTGCGCTTCTCTAGCCACCAAACATCACGGTCACTATCTCTCCGTCTCGTGGACACGAGCTGAGAAATTGCAAACGTCGAGCAATTGCTCAGAGATGAAAAGTGCCAGCACTGAAAGCTGTTGCTAGCCAGCACCCTTCCTTGGAAGCGCTTTTGTAGGCCTAAGAACACTGGGGCTTTGCGCTTCTCTAGCCACCTCATCTTCTGCTCATCCTCTCGCGCACTCTAAAGAGAGCTCAGGTGAGAAATTGCAAATGTCCAGCAATTGCTCAGAGATGAAAAGTGCCAGCACTGAAAGCTGTTGCTAGCCAGCACCCTTCCTTGGAAGCGCTTTCACAGGCGCAGTAACACTGGGGCTTTGCGCTTCTCTACCCACCAAACGTCACGGTCCTTCTCTTTCCGTCTCGTAGAGACGAGCTGAGAAATTGCAAACGTCGAAGAATTGCTCAGAGATGAAAAGTGCCAGCACTGAAAGCTGTTGCTAGCCAGCACCCTTCCTTGGAAGCGCTTTCACAGGCGCAGCAACACTGGGGCTTTGCGCTTCTCTAGCCACCTAATCTTCTGCTCATCCTCTCGCATACTCTAATAAGAGCTCAGGTGAGAAATTGCAAACGTCGAGCAATTGCTCAGAGATGAAAAGTGCCAGCACTGAAAGCTGTTGCTAGCCAGCACCCTTCCTTGGAAGCGCTTTCAGAGGCGCAGCAACACTGGGGCTTTGCGCTTCTCTAGCCACCAAACGTCACGGTCCTTCTCTTTCCGTCTCGTAGACACGAGCTGAGAAATTGCAAACGTCGAGCAATTGCTCAGAGATGAAAAGTGCCAGCACTGGAAGCTGTTGCTAGCCAGCACCCTTCCTTGGAAGCGCTTTTGTAGGCCTAAGAACACTGGGGCTCTGGGCTTCTCTAGCCACCTAATCTTCTGCTCATCCTCTCGCGCACTCTAAAGAGAGCTCAGGTGAGAAATTGCAAACGTCCAGCAATTGCTCAGAGATGAAAAGTGCCAGCACTGAAAGCTCTTGCTAGCCAGCACCCTTCCTTGGAAGCGCTTTCACAGGCGCAGCAACACTGGGGCTTTGCGCTTCTCTAGCCACCAAACGTCACGGTCCTTCTCTTTCCGTCTCGTAGAGATGAGCTGAGAAATTGCAAACGTCGAGCAATTGCTCAGAGATGAAAAGTGCCAGCACTGAAAGCTGTTGCTAGCCAGCACCCTTCCTTGGAAGCGCTTTCACAGGCCTAAGAACACTGGGGCTCTGGGCTTCTCTAGCCACCTAATCTTCTGCTCATCCTCTCGCGCACTCTAAAGAGAGCTCAGGTGAGAAATTGCAAACGTCCAGCAATTGCTCAGAGATGAAAAGTGCCAGCACTGAAAGCTGTTGCTAGCCAGCACCCTTCCTTGGAAGCGCTTTCACAGGCGCAGCAACACTGGGGCTTTGCGCTTCTCTAGCCACCAAACATCACGGTCCTTCTCTTTCCGTCTCGTAGACACGAGCTGAGAAATTGCAAACGTCCAGCAATTGCTCAGAGATGAAAAGTGCCAGCACTGAAAGCTCTTGCTAGCCAGCACCCTTCCTTGGAAGCGCTTTCACAGGCGCAGCAACACTGGGGCTTTGCGCTTCTCTAGCCACCAAACATCACGGTCACTATCTCTCCATCTCGTAGAGACGAGCTGAGAAATTGCAAACGTCGAGCAATTGCTCAGAGATGAAAAGTGCCAGCACTGAAAGCTGTTGCTAGCCAGCACTCTTCCTTGGAAGCGCTTTTGTAGGCCTAAGAACACTGGGGCTCTGGGCTTCTCTAGCCACCTAATCTTCTGCTCATCCTCTCGCGCACTCTAAAGAGAGCTCAGGTGAGAAATTGCAAACGTCCAGCAATTGCTCAGAGATGAAAAGTGCCAGCACTGAAAGCTCTTGCTAGCCAGCACCCTTCCTTGGAAGCGCTTTCACAGGCGCAGCAACACTGGGGCTTTGCGCTTCTCTAGCCACCAAACATCACGGTCCTTCTCTTTCCGTCTCGTAGACACGAGCTGAGAAATTGCAAACGTCGAGCAATTGCTCAGAGATGAAAAGTGCCAGCACTGAAAGCTCTTGCTAGCCAGCACCCTTCCTTGGAAGCGCTTTCACAGGCGCAGTAACACTGGGGCTTTGCGCTTCTCTAGCCACCAAACATCACCGTCACTATCTCTCCGTCTCGTAGAGACGAGCTGAGAAATTGCAAACGTCGAGCAATTGCTCAGAGATGAAAAGTGCCAGCACTGAAAGCTCTTGCTAGCCAGCACCCTTCCTTGGAAGCGCTTTTGTAGGCCTAAGAACACTGGGGCTCTGGGCTTCTCTAGCCACCTAATCTTCTGCTCATCCTCTCGCGCACTCTAAAGAGAGCTCAGGTAAGAAATTGCAAACGTCCAGCAATTGCTCAGAGATGAAAAGTGCCAGCACTGAAAGCTCTTGCTAGCCAGCACCCTTCCTTGGAAGCGCTTTCACAGGCGCAGCAACACTGGGGCTTTGCGCTTCTCTACCCACCAAACATCACGGTCCTTCTCTTTCCGTCTCGTAGACACGAGCTGAGAAATTGCAAACGTCGAGCAATTGCTCAGAGATGAAAAGTGCCAGCACTGAAAGCTGTTGCTAGCCAGCACCCTTCCTTGGAAGTGCTTTTGTAGGCCTAAGAACACTGGGGCTCTGGGCTTCTCTAGCCACCTAATCTTCTGCTCATCCTCTCGCGCACTCTAAAGAGAGCTCAGGTGAGAAATTGCAAACGTCCAGCAATTGCTCAGAGATGAAAAGTGACAGCACTGAAAGCTCTTGCTAGCCAGCACCCTTCCTTGGAAGCGCTTTCACAGGCGCAATAACACTGGGGCTTTGCGCTTCTCTAGCCACCAAACGTCACTGTCATTCTCTTTCCGTCTCGTAGACACGAGCTGAGAAATTGCAAACGTCGAGCAATTGCTCAGAGATGAAAAGTGCCAGCACTGAAAGCTGTTGCTAGCCAGCACCCTTCCTTGGAAGCGCTTTTGTAGGCCTAAGAACACTGGGGCTCTGGGCTTCTCTAGCCACCTCATCTTCTGCTCATCCTCTCGCGCACTCTAAAGAGAGCTCAGGTGAGAAATTGCAAACGTCGAGCAATTGCTCAGAGATGAAAAGTGCCAGCACTGAAAGCTGTTGCTAGCCAGCACCCTTCCTTGGAAGCGCTTTCACAGGCGCAATAACACTGGGGCTTTGCGCTTCTCTAGCCACCAAACGTCACTGTCATTCTCTTTCCGTCTCGTAGACACGAGCTGAGAAATTGCAAACGTCGAGCAATTGCTCAGAGATGAAAAGTGCCAGCACTGAAAGCTCTTGCTAGCCAGCACCCTTCCTTGGAAGCGCTTTCACAGGCGCAGCAACACTGGGGCTTTGCGCTTCTCTAGCCACCAAACATCACGGTCACTATCTCTCCGTCTCGTGGACACGAGCTGAGAAATTGCAAACGTCGAGCAATTGCTCAGAGATGAAAAGTGCCAGCACTGAAAGCTGTTGCTAGCCAGCACCCTTCCTTGGAAGCGCTTTTGTAGGCCTAAGAACACTGGGGCTTTGCGCTTCTCTAGCCACCTCATCTTCTGCTCATCCTCTCGCGCACTCTAAAGAGAGCTCAGGTGAGAAATTGCAAATGTCCAGCAATTGCTCAGAGATGAAAAGTGCCAGCACTGAAAGCTGTTGCTAGCCAGCACCCTTCCTTGGAAGCGCTTTCACAGGCGCAGTAACACTGGGGCTTTGCGCTTCTCTACCCACCAAACGTCACGGTCCTTCTCTTTCCGTCTCGTAGAGACGAGCTGAGAAATTGCAAACGTCGAAGAATTGCTCAGAGATGAAAAGTGCCAGCACTGAAAGCTGTTGCTAGCCAGCACCCTTCCTTGGAAGCGCTTTCACAGGCGCAGCAACACTGGGGCTTTGCGCTTCTCTAGCCACCTAATCTTCTGCTCATCCTCTCGCATACTCTAATAAGAGCTCAGGTGAGAAATTGCAAACGTCGAGCAATTGCTCAGAGATGAAAAGTGCCAGCACTGAAAGCTGTTGCTAGCCAGCACCCTTCCTTGGAAGCGCTTTCAGAGGCGCAGCAACACTGGGGCTTTGCGCTTCTCTAGCCACCAAACGTCACGGTCCTTCTCTTTCCGTCTCGTAGACACGAGCTGAGAAATTGCAAACGTCGAGCAATTGCTCAGAGATGAAAAGTGCCAGCACTGGAAGCTGTTGCTAGCCAGCACCCTTCCTTGGAAGCGCTTTTGTAGGCCTAAGAACACTGGGGCTCTGGGCTTCTCTAGCCACCTAATCTTCTGCTCATCCTCTCGCGCACTCTAAAGAGAGCTCAGGTGAGAAATTGCAAACGTCCAGCAATTGCTCAGAGATGAAAAGTGCCAGCACTGAAAGCTCTTGCTAGCCAGCACCCTTCCTTGGAAGCGCTTTCACAGGCGCAGCAACACTGGGGCTTTGCGCTTCTCTAGCCACCAAACGTCACGGTCCTTCTCTTTCTGTCTCGTAGAGATGAGCTGAGAAATTGCAAACGTCGAGCAATTGCTCAGAGATGAAAAGTGCCAGCACTGAAAGCTGTTGCTAGCCAGCACCCTTCCTTGGAAGCGCTTTTGTAGGCCTAAGAACACTGGGGCTCTGGGCTTCTCTAGCCACCTAATCTTCTGCTCATCCTCTCGCGCACTCTAAAGAGAGCTCAGGTGAGAAATTGCAAACGTCGAGCAATTGCTCAGAGATGAAAAGTGCCAGCACTGAAAGCTGTTGCTAGCCAGCACCCTTCCTTGGAAGCGCTTTCACAGGCGCAGCAACACTGGGGCTTTGCGCTTCTCTAGCCACCAAACATCACGGTCCTTCTCTTTCCGTCTCGTAGACACGAGCTGAGAAATTGCAAACGTCCAGCAATTGCTCAGAGATGAAAAGTGCCAGCACTGAAAGCTCTTGCTAGCCAGCACCCTTCCTTGGAAGCGCTTTCACAGGCGCAGCAACACTGGGGCTTTGCGCTTCTCTAGCCACCAAACATCACGGTCACTATCTCTCCATCTCCTAGACACGAGCTGAGAAATTGCAAACGTCGAGCAATTGCTCAGAGATGAAAAGTGCCAGCACTGAAAGCTGTTGCTAGCCAGCACTCTTCCTTGGAAGCGCTTTTGTAGGCCTAAGAACACTGGGGCTCTGGGCTTCTCTAGCCACCTAATCTTCTGCTCATCCTCTCGCGCACTCTAAAGAGAGCTCAGGTGAGAAATTGCAAACGTCCAGCAATTGCTCAGAGATGAAAAGTGCCAGCACTGAAAGCTCTTGCTAGCCAGCACCCTTCCTTGGAAGCGCTTTCACAGGCGCAGCAACACTGGGGCTTTGCGCTTCTCTAGCCACCAAACATCACGGTCCTTCTCTTTCCGTCTCGTAGACACGAGCTGAGAAATTGCAAACGTCGAGCAATTGCTCAGAGATGAAAAGTGCCAGCACTGAAAGCTCTTGCTAGCCAGCACCCTTCCTTGGAAGCGCTTTCACAGGCGCAGTAACACTGGGGCTTTGCGCTTCTCTACCCACCAAAAATCACGGTCACTATCTCTCCGTCTCGTAGAGACGAGCTGAGAAATTGCAAACGTCGAGCAATTGCTCAGAGATGAAAAGTGCCAGCACTGAAAGCTCTTGCTAGCCAGCACCCTTCCTTGGAAGCGCTTTTGTAGGCCTAAGAACACTGGGGCTCTGGGCTTCTCTAGCCACCTAATCTTCTGCTCATCCTCTCGCGCACTCTAAAGAGAGCTCAGGTAAGAAATTGCAAACGTCCAGCAATTGCTCAGAGATGAAAAGTGCCAGCACTGAAAGCTCTTGCTAGCCAGCACCCTTCCTTGGAAGCGCTTTCACAGGCGCAGCAACACTGGGGCTTTGCGCTTCTCTACCCACCAAACATCACGGTCCTTCTCTTTCCGTCTCGTAGACACGAGCTGAGAAATTGCAAACGTCGAGCAATTGCTCAGAGATGAAAAGTGCCAGCACTGAAAGCTGTTGCTAGCCAGCACCCTTCCTTGGAAGCGCTTTTGTAGGCCTAAGAACACTGGGGCTCTGGGCTTCTCTAGCCACCTAATCTTCTGCTCATCCTCTCGCGCACTCTAAAGAGTGCTCAGGTGAGAAATTGCAAACGTCCAGCAATTGCTCAGAGATGAAAAGTGCCAGCACTGAAAGCTCTTGCTAGCCAGCACCCTTCCTTGGAAGCGCTTTCACAGGCGCAATACCACTGGGGCTTTGCGCTTCTCTAGCCACCAAACGTCACTGTCCTTCTCTTTCCGTCTCGTAGACACGAGCTGAGAAATTGCAAACGTCGAGCAATTGCTCAGAGATGAAAAGTGCCAGCACTGAAAGCTCTTGCTAGCCAGCACCCTTCCTTGGAAGCGCTTTCACAGGCGCAGCAACACTGGGGCTTTGCGCTTCTCTACCCACCAAACATCACGGTCATTTTCTTTCCGTCTCGTAGACACGAGCTGAGAAATTGCAAACGTCGAGCAATTGCTCAGAGATGAAAAGTGCCAGCACTGAAAGCTGTTGCTAGCCAGCACCCTTCCTTGGAAGCGCTTTTGTAGGCCTAAGAACACTGGGGCTCTGGGCTTCTCTAGCCACCTAATCTTCTGCTCATCCTCTCGCGCACTCTAAAGAGAGCTCAGGTGAGAAATTGCAAACGTCCAGCAATTGCTCAGAGATGAAAAGTGCCAGCACTGAAAGCTCTTGCTAGCCAGCACCCTTCCTTGGAAGCGCTTTCACAGGCGCAGCAACACTGGGGCTTTGCGCTTCTCTAGCCACCAAACACCACGCTCACTATCTCTCCGTCTCGTAGAGACGACCTGAGAAATTGCAAACGTCGAGCAATTGCTCAGAGATTAAAAGTGCCAGCACTGAAAGCTGTTGCTAGCCAGCACCCTTCCTTGGAAGCGCTTTCACAGGCGCAGCAACACTGGGGCTTTGCGCTTCTCTACCCACCAAACGTCACGGTCCTTCTCTTTCCGTCTCGTAGAGATGAGCTGAGAAATTGCAAACGTCGAGCAATTGCTCAGAGATGAAAAGTGCCAGCACTGAAAGCTCTTGCTAGCCAGCACCCTTCCTTGGAAGCGCTTTCACAGGCGCAATAACACTGGGGCTTTGCGCTTCTCTAGCCACCAAACGTCACGGTCCTTCTCTTTCCGTCTCGTAGAGACGAGCTGAGAAATTGCAAAGGTCGAGCAATTGCTCAGAGATGAAAAGTGCCAGCACTGAAAGCTCTTGCTAGCCAGCACCCTTCCTTGGAAGCGCTTTCACAGGCGCAGCAACACTGGGGCTTTGCGCTTCTCTAGCCACCAAACGTCACAGTCATTCTCTTTCCGTCTCGTAGACACGAGCTGAGAAATTGCAAACGTCCAGCAATTGCTCAGAGATGAAAAGTGCCAGCACTGAAAGCTGTTGCTAGCCAGCACCCTTCCTTGGAAGCGCTTTCACAGGCGCAGCAACACTGGGGCTTTGCGCTTCTCTAGCCACCAAACATCACGGTCCTTCTCTTTCCGTCTCGTAGACACGAGCTGAGAAATTGCAAACGTCCAGCAATTGCTCAGAGATGAAAAGTGCCAGCACTGAAAGCTCTTGCTAGCCAGCACCCTTCCTTGGAAGCGCTTTCACAGGCGCAGCAACACTGGGGCTTTGCGCTTCTCTAGCCACCAAACATCACGGTCACTATCTCTCCATCTCGTAGAGACGAGCTGAGAAATTGCAAACGTCGAGCAATTGCTCAGAGATGAAAAGTGCCAGCACTGAAAGCTGTTGCTAGCCAGCACTCTTCCTTGGAAGCGCTTTTGTAGGCCTAAGAACACTGGGGCTCTGGGCTTCTCTAGCCACCTAATCTTCTGCTCATCCTCTCGCGCACTCTAAAGAGAGCTCAGGTGAGAAATTGCAAACGTCCAGCAATTGCTCAGAGATGAAAAGTGCCAGCACTGAAAGCTCTTGCTAGCCAGCACCCTTCCTTGGAAGCGCTTTCACAGGCGCAGCAACACTGGGGCTTTGCGCTTCTCTAGCCACCAAACATCACGGTCCTTCTCTTTCCGTCTCGTAGACACGAGCTGAGAAATTGCAAACGTCGAGCAATTGCTCAGAGATGAAAAGTGCCAGCACTGAAAGCTCTTGCTAGCCAGCACCCTTCCTTGGAAGCGCTTTCACAGGCGCAGTAACACTGGGGCTTTGCGCTTCTCTAGCCACCAAACATCACCGTCACTATCTCTCCGTCTCGTAGAGACGAGCTGAGAAATTGCAAACGTCGAGCAATTGCTCAGAGATGAAAAGTGCCAGCACTGAAAGCTCTTGCTAGCCAGCACCCTTCCTTGGAAGCGCTTTTGTAGGCCTAAGAACACTGGGGCTCTGGGCTTCTCTAGCCACCTAATCTTCTGCTCATCCTCTCGCGCACTCTAAAGAGAGCTCAGGTAAGAAATTGCAAACGTCCAGCAATTGCTCAGAGATGAAAAGTGCCAGCACTGAAAGCTCTTGCTAGCCAGCACCCTTCCTTGGAAGCGCTTTCACAGGCGCAGCAACACTGGGGCTTTGCGCTTCTCTACCCACCAAACATCACGGTCCTTCTCTTTCCGTCTCGTAGACACGAGCTGAGAAATTGCAAACGTCGAGCAATTGCTCAGAGATGAAAAGTGCCAGCACTGAAAGCTGTTGCTAGCCAGCACCCTTCCTTGGAAGCGCTTTTGTAGGCCTAAGAACACTGGGGCTCTGGGCTTCTCTAGCCACCTAATCTTCTGCTCATCCTCTCGCGCACTCTAAAGAGTGCTCAGGTGAGAAATTGCAAACGTCGAGCAATTGCTCAGAGATGAAAAGTGCCAGCACTGAAAGCTCTTGCTAGCCAGCACCCTTCCTTGGAAGCGCTTTCACAGGCGCAATACCACTGGGGCTTTGCGCTTCTCTAGCCACCAAACGTCACTGTCCTTCTCTTTCCGTCTCGTAGACACGAGCTGAGAAATTGCAAACGTCGAGCAATTGCTCAGAGATGAAAAGTGCCAGCACTGAAAGCTCTTGCTAGCCAGCACCCTTCCTTGGAAGCGCTTTCACAGGCGCAGCAACACTGGGGCTTTGCGCTTCTCTACCCACCAAACATCACGGTCATTTTCTTTCCGTCTCGTAGACACGAGCTGAGAAATTGCAAACGTCGAGCAATTGCTCCGCGATAAAAAGTGCCAGCACTGAAAGCTGTTGCTAGCCAGCACCCTTCCTTGGAAGCGCTTTTGTAGGCCTAAGAACACTGGGGCTCTGGGCTTCTCTAGCCACCTAATCTTCTGCTCATCCTCTCGCGCACTCTAAAGAGAGCTCAGGTGAGAAATTGCAAACGTCCAGCAATTGCTCAGAGATGAAAAGTGCCAGCACTGAAAGCTGTTGCTAGCCAGCACCCTTCCTTGGAAGCGCTTTCACAGGCGCAGCAACACTGGGGCTTTGCGCTTCTCTAGCCACCAAACACCACGCTCACTATCTCTCCGTCTCGTAGAGACGACCTGAGAAATTGCAAACGTCGAGCAATTGCTCAGAGATTAAAAGTGCCAGCACTGAAAGCTGTTGCTAGCCAGCACCCTTCCTTGGAAGCGCTTTCACAGGCGCAGCAACACTGGGGCTTTGCACTTCTCTACCCACCAAACGTCACGGTCCTTCTCTTTCCGTCTCGTAGAGATGAGCTGAGAAATTGCAAACGTCGAGCAATTGCTCAGAGATGAAAAGTGCCAGCACTGAAAGCTCTTGCTAGCCAGCACCCTTCCTTGGAAGCGCTTTCACAGGCGCAATAACACTGGGGCTTTGCGCTTCTCTAGCCACCAAACGTCACGGTCCTTCTCTTTCCGTCTCGTAGAGACGAGCTGAGAAATTGCAAAGGTCGAGCAATTGCTCAGAGATGAAAAGTGCCAGCACTGAAAGCTCTTGCTAGCCAGCACCCTTCCTTGGAAGCGCTTTCACAGGCGCAGCAACACTGGGGCTTTGCGCTTCTCTAGCCACCAAACGTCACAGTCATTCTCTTTCCGTCTCGTAGACACGAGCTGAGAAATTGCAAATGTCCAGCAATTGCTCAGAGATGAAAAGTGCCAGCACTGAAAGCTGTTGCTAGCCAGCACCCTTCCTTGGAAGCGCTTTCACAGGCGCAGCAACACTGGGGCTTTGCGCTTCTCTAGCCACCAAACGTCACGGTCCTTCTCTTTCCGTCTCGTAGACACGAGCTGAGAAATTGCAAACGTCGAGCAATTGCTCAGAGATGAAAAGTGCCAGCACTGAAAGCTGTTGCTAGCCAGCACCCTTCCTTGGAAGCGCTTTTGTAGGCCTAAGAACACTGGGGCTCTGGGCTTCTCTAGCCACCTAATCTTCTGCTCATCCTCTCGCGTACTCTAATAAGACCTCAGGTGAGAAATTACAAACGTCCAGCAATTGCTCAGAGATTAAAAGTGCCAGCACTGAAAGCTGTTGCTAGCCAGCACCCTTCCTTGGAAGCGCTTTCACAGGCGCAGCAACACTGGGGCTTTGCGCTTCTCTAGCCACCAAACGTCACGGTCCTTCTCTTTCCGTCTCGTAGACACGAGCTGAGAAATTGCAAACATCGAGCAATTCCTCAGAGATGAAAAGTGCCAGCACTGAAAGCTGTTGCTAGCCAGCACCCTTCCTTGGAAGCGCTTTAACAGGCGCAGCAACACTGGGGCTTTGCGCTTCTCTAGCCAACAAACATCACGCTCACTATCTCTCCGTCTCGTAGAGACGAGCTGAGAAATTGCAAACGTCGAGCAATTGCTCAGAGATGAAAAGTGCCAGCACTGAAAGCTCTTGCTAGCCAGCACCCTTCCTTGGAAGCGCTTTCACAGGCGCAGCAACACTGGGGCTTTGCGCTTCTCTACTCTCCAAACGTCACGGTCATTCTTTTTCCGTCTCGTAGACACGAGCTGAGAAATTGCAAACGTCGAGCAATTGCTCAGAGATGAAAAGTGCCAGCACTGGAAGCTGTTGCTAGCCAGCACCCTTCCTTGGAAGCGCTTGTGTAGGCCTAAGAACACTGGGGCTCTGGGCTTCTTTAGCCACCTAATCTTCTGCTCATCCTCTCGCGCACTCTAAAGAGAGCTCAGGTGAGAAATTGCAAACGTCCAGCAATTGCTCAGAGATGAAAAGTGCCAGCACTGAAAGCTCTTGCTAGCCAGCACCCTTCCTTGGAAGCGCTTTCACAGGCGCAGCAACACTGGGGCTTTGCGCTTCTCTAGCCACCAAACACCACGCTCACTATCTCTCCGTCTCGTAGACACGACCTGAGAAATTGCAAACGTCGAGCAATTGCTCAGAGATTAAAAGTGCCAGCACTGAAAGCTGTTGCTAGCCAGCACCCTTCCTTGGAAGCGCTTTCACAGGCGCAGCAACACTGGGGCTTTGCGCTTCTCTACCCACCAAACGTCACGGTCCTTCTCTTTCCGTCTCGTAGAGACGAGCTGAGAAATTGCAAACGTCGAGCAATTGCTCAGAGATGAAAAGTGCCAGCACTGAAAGCTCTTGCTAGCCAGCACCCTTCCTTGGAAGCGCTTTCACAGGCGCAGCAACACTGGGGCTTTGCGCTTCTCTAGCCACCAAACGTCACGGTCCTTCTCTTTCCGTCTCGTAGAGACGAGCTGAGAAATTGCAAACGTCCAGCAATTGCTCAGAGATGAAAAGTGCCAGCACTGAAAGCTCTTGCTAGCCAGCACCCTTCCTTGGAAGCGCTTTCACAGGCGCAGCAACACTGGGGCTTTGCGCTTCTCTAGCCACCAAACGTCACAGTCATTCTCTTTCCGTCTCGTAGACACGAGCTGAGAAATTGCAAATGTCCAGCAATTGCTCAGAGATGAAAAGTGCCAGCACTGAAAGCTGTTGCTAGCCAGCACCCTTCCTTGGAAGCGCTTTCACAGGCGCAGCAACACTGGGGCTTTGCGCTTCTCTAGCCACCAAACGTCACGGTCCTTCTCTTTCCGTCTCGTAGACACGAGCTGAGAAATTGCAAACGTCGAGCAATTGCTCAGAGATGAAAAGTGCCAGCACTGAAAGCTGTTGCTAGCCAGCACCCTTCCTTGGAAGCGCTTTAACAGGCGCAGCAACACTGGGGCTTTGCGCTTCTCTAGCCACCAAACATCACGCTCACTATCTCTCCGTCTCGTAGAGACGAGCTGAGAAATTGCAAACGTCGAGCAATTGCTCAGAGATGAAAAGTGCCAGCACTGAAAGCTCTTGCTAGCCAGCACCCTTCCTTGGAAGCGCTTTCACAGGCGCAGCAACACTGGGGCTTTGCGCTTCTCTACTCTCCAAACGTCACGGTCATTCTTTTTCCGTCTCGTAGACACGAGCTGAGAAATTGCAAACGTCGAGCAATTGCTCAGAGATGAAAAGTGCCAGCACTGGAAGCTGTTGCTAGCCAGCACCCTTCCTTGGAAGCGCTTTTGTAGGCCTAAGAACACTGGGGCTCTGGGCTTCTCTAGCCACCTAATCTTCTGCTCATCCTCTCGCGCACTCTAAAGAGAGCTCAGGTGAGAAATTGCAAACGTCCAGCAATTGCTCAGAGATGAAAAGTGCCAGCACTGAAAGCTGTTGCTAGCCAGCACCCTTCCTTGGAAGCGCTTTCACAGGCGCAGCAACACTGGGGCTTTGCGCTTCTCTAGCCACCAAACATCACGGTCCTTCTCTTTCCGTCTCGTAGACACGAGCTGAGAAATTGCAAACGTCGAGCAATTGCTCCGCGATAAAAAGTGCCAGCACTGAAAGCTGTTGCTAGCCAGCACCCTTCCTTGGAAGCGCTTTCACAGGCCTAAGAACACTGGGGCTCTGGGCTTCTCTAGCCACCTAATCTTCTGCTCATCCTCTCGCGCACTCTAAAGAGAGTTCAGGTGAGACATTGCAAACGTCGAGCAATTGCTCAGAGATGAAAAGTGCCAGCACTGAAAGCTGTTGCTAGCCAGCACCCTTCCTTGGAAGCGCTTTCACAGGCGCAGCAACACTGGGGCTTTGCGCTTCTCTAGCCACCAAACGTCACGGTCCTTCTCTTTCCGTCTCGTAGAGACGAGCTGAGAAATTGCAAACGTCGAGCAATTGCTCAGAGATGAAAAGTGCCAGCACTGAAAGCTGTTGCTAGCCAGCACCCTTCCTTGGAAGCGCTTTTGTAGGCCTAAGAACACTGGGGCTCTGGGCTTCTCTAGCCACCTAATCTTCTGCTCATCCTCTCGCGCACTCTAAAGAGAGCTCAGGTGAGAAATTGCAAACGTCCAGCAATTGCTCAGAGATGAAAAGTGCCAGCACTGAAAGCTCTTGCTAGCCAGCACCCTTCCTTGGAAGCGCTTTAACAGGCGCAATAACACTGGGGCTTTGCGCTTCTCTAGCCACCAAACGTCACTGTCATTCTCTTTCCGTCTCGTAGACACGAGCTGAGAAATTGCAAACGTCGAGCAATTGCTCAGAGATGAAAAGTGCCAGCACTGAAAGCTGTTGCTAGCCAGCACCCTTCCTTGGAAGCGCTTTTGTAGGCCTAAGAACACTGGGGCTCTGGGCTTCTCTAGCCACCTAATCTTCTGCTCATCCTCTCGCGCACTCTAAAGAGAGCTCAGGTGAGAAATTGCAAACGTCCAGCAATTGCTCAGAGATGAAAAGTGCCAGCACTGAAAGCTCTTGCTAGCCAGCACCCTTCCTTGGAAGCGCTTTCACAGGCGCAATAACACTGGGGCTTTGCGCTTCTCTAGCCACCAAACGTCACTGTCATTCTCTTTCCGTCTCGTAGACACGAGCTGAGAAATTGCAAACGTCGAGCAATTGCTCAGAGATGAAAAGTGCCAGCACTGAAAGCTCTTGCTAGCCAGCACCCTTCCTTGGAAGCGCTTTCACAGGCGCAGCAACACTGGGGCTTTGCGCTTCTCTACCCACCAAACCTCACGGTCCTTCTCTTTCCGTCTCGTAGAGACGAGCTGAGAAATTGCAAACATCGAGCAATTGCTCAGAGATGAAAAGTGCCAGCACTGAAAGCTGTTGCTAGCCAGCACCCTTCCTTGGAAGCGCTTTTGTAGGCCTAAGAACACTGGGGCTCTGGGCTTCTCTAGCCACCTAATCTTCTGCTCATCCTCTCGCGCACTCTAAAGAGAGCTCAGGTGAGAAATTGCAAACGTCCAGCAATTGCTCAGAGATGAAAAGTGCCAGCACTGAAAGCTCTTGCTAGCCAGCACCCTTCCTTGGAAGCGCTTTCACAGGCGCAGCAACACTGGGGCTTTGCGCTTCTCTAGCCACCAAACGTCACGGTCCTTCTCTTTCCGTCTCGTAGACATGAGCTGAGAAATTGCAAACGTCGAGCAATTGCTCAGAGATGAAAAGTGCCAGCACTGGAAGCTGTTGCTAGCCAGCACCCTTCTTTGGAAGCGCTTTTGTAGGCCTAAGAACACTGGGGCTCTGGGCTTCTCTAGCCACCTAATCTTCTGCTCATCCTCTCGCGCACTCTAAAGAGAGCTCAGGTGAGAAATTGCAAACGTCCAGCAATTGCTCAGAGATGAAAAGTGCCAGCACTGAAAGCTGTTGCTAGCCAGCACCCTTCCTTGGAAGCGCTTTCACAGGCGCAGCAACACTGGGGCTTTGCGCTTCTCTAGCCACCAAACACCACGCTCACTATCTCTCCGTCTCGTAGACACGACCTGAGAAATTGCAAACGTCGAGCAATTGCTCAGAGATGAAAAGTGCCAGCACTGAAAGCTCTTGCTAGCCAGCACCCTTCCTTGGAAGCGCTTTCACAGGCGCAGCAACACTGGGGCTTTGCGCTTCTCTACCCACCAAACGTCACGGTCCTTCTCTTTCCGTCTCGTAGAGACGAGCTGAGAAATTGCAAACGTCGAGCAATTGCTCAGAGATGAAAAGTGCCAGCACTGAAAGCTCTTGCTAGCCAGCACCCTTCCTTGGAAGTGCTTTCACAGGCGCAGCAACACTGGGGCTTTGCGCTTCTCTAGCCACCAAACGTCACTGTCATTCTCTTTCCGTCTCGTAGACACGAGCTGAGAAATTGCAAATGTCCAGCAATTGCTCAGAGATGAAAAGTGCCAGCACTGAAAGCTGTTGCTAGCCAGCACCCTTCCTTGGAAGCGCTTTCACAGGCGCAGCAACACTGGGGCTTTGCGCTTCTCTACCCACCAAACGTCACGGTCCTTCTCTTTCCGTCTCGTAGACACGAGCTGAGAAATTGCAAACGTCGAGCAATTGCTCAGAGATGAAAAGTGCCAGCACTGAAAGCTGTTGCTAGCCAGCACCCTTCCTTGGAAGCGCTTTTGTAGGCCTAAGAACACTGGGGCTCTGGGCTTCTCTAGCCACCTAATCTTCTGCTCATCCTCTCGCGCACTCTAAAGAGAGCTCAGGTGAGAAATTGCAAACGTCCAGCAATTGCTCAGAGATGAAAAGTGCCAGCACTGAAAGCTCTTGCTAGCCAGCACCCTTCCTTGGAAGCGCTTTCACAGGCGCAGCAACACTGGGGCTTTGCGCTTCTCTAGCCACCAAACACCACGCTCACTATCTCTCCGTCTCGTAGACACGACCTGAGAAATTGCAAACGTCGAGCAATTGCTCAGAGATTAAAAGTGCCAGCACTGAAAGCTGTTGCTAGCCAGCACCCTTCCTTGGAAGCGCTTTCACAGGCGCAGCAACACTGGGGCTTTGCGCTTCTCTACCCACCAAACGTCACGGTCCTTCTCTTTCCGTCTCGTAGAGATGAGCTGAGAAATTGCAAACGTCGAGCAATTGCTCAGAGATGAAAAGTGCCAGCACTGAAAGCTCTTGCTAGCCAGCACCCTTCCTTGGAAGCGCTTTCACAGGCGCAATAACACTGGGGCTTTGCGCTTCTCTACCCACCAAACGTCACGGTCCTTCTCTTTCCGTCTCGTAGAGACGAGCTGAGAAATTGCAAAGGTCGAGCAATTGCTCAGAGATGAAAAGTGCCAGCACTGAAAGCTCTTGCTAGCCAGCACCCTTCCTTGGAAGCGCTTTCACAGGCGCAGCAACACTGGGGCTTTGCGCTTCTCTAGCCACCAAACGTCACAGTCATTCTCTTTCCGTCTCGTAGACACGAGCTGAGAAATTGCAAATGTCCAGCAATTGCTCAGAGATGAAAAGTGCCAGCACTGAAAGCTGTTGCTAGCCAGCACCCTTCCTTGGAAGCGCTTTCACAGGCGCAGCAACACTGGGGCTTTGCGCTTCTCTACCCACCAAACGTCACGGTCCTTCTCTTTCCGTCTCGTAGACACGAGCTGAGAAATTGCAAACGTCGAGCAATTGCTCAGAGATGAAAAGTGCCAGCACTGAAAGCTGTTGCTAGCCAGCACCCTTCCTTGGAAGCGCTTTTGTAGGCCTAAGAACACTGGGGCTCTGGGCTTCTCTAGCCACCTAATCTTCTGCTCATCCTCTCGCGTACTCTAATAAGACCTCAGGTGAGAAATTACAAACGTCCAGCAATTGCTCAGAGATTAAAAGTGCCAGCACTGAAAGCTGTTGCTAGCCAGCACCCTTCCTTGGAAGCGCTTTCACAGGCGCAGCAACACTGGGGCTTTGCGCTTCTCTAGCCACCAAACGTCACGGTCCTTCTCTTTCCGTCTCGTAGACACGAGCTGAGAAATTGCAAACATCGAGCAATTCCTCAGAGATGAAAAGTGCCAGCACTGAAAGCTGTTGCTAGCCAGCACCCTTCCTTGGAAGCGCTTTAACAGGCGCAGCAACACTGGGGCTTTGCGCTTCTCTAGCCAACAAACATCACGCTCACTATCTCTCCGTCTCGTAGAGACGAGCTGAGAAATTGCAAACGTCGAGCAATTGCTCAGAGATGAAAAGTGCCAGCACTGAAAGCTCTTGCTAGCCAGCACCCTTCCTTGGAAGCGCTTTCACAGGCGCAGCAACACTGGGGCTTTGCGCTTCTCTACTCTCCAAACGTCACGGTCATTCTTTTTCCGTCTCGTAGACACGAGCTGAGAAATTGCAAACGTCGAGCAATTGCTCAGAGATGAAAAGTGCCAGCACTGGAAGCTGTTGCTAGCCAGCACCCTTCCTTGGAAGCGCTTGTGTAGGCCTAAGAACACTAGGGCTCTGGGCTTCTTTAGCCACCTAATCTTCTGCTCATCCTCTCGCGCACTCTAAAGAGAGCTCAGGTGAGAAATTGCAAACGTCCAGCAATTGCTCAGAGATGAAAAGTGCCAGCACTGAAAGCTCTTGCTAGCCAGCACCCTTCCTTGGAAGCGCTTTCACAGGCGCAGCAACACTGGGGCTTTGCGCTTCTCTAGCCACCAAACACCACGCTCACTATCTCTCCGTCTCGTAGACACGACCTGAGAAATTGCAAACGTCGAGCAATTGCTCAGAGATTAAAAGTGCCAGCACTGAAAGCTGTTGCTAGCCAGCACCCTTCCTTGGAAGCGCTTTCACAGGCGCAGCAACACTGGGGCTTTGCGCTTCTCTACCCACCAAACGTCACGGTCCTTCTCTTTCCGTCTCGTAGAGACGAGCTGAGAAATTGCAAACGTCGAGCAATTGCTCAGAGATGAAAAGTGCCAGCACTGAAAGCTCTTGCTAGCCAGCACCCTTCCTTGGAAGCGCTTTCACAGGCGCAGCAACACTGGGGCTTTGCGCTTCTCTAGCCACCAAACGTCACGGTCCTTCTCTTTCCGTCTCGTAGAGACGAGCTGAGAAATTGCAAAGGTCGAGCAATTGCTCAGAGATGAAAAGTGCCAGCACTGAAAGCTCTTGCTAGCCAGCACCCTTCCTTGGAAGCGCTTTCACAGGCGCAGCAACACTGGGGCTTTGCGCTTCTCTAGCCACCAAACGTCACAGTCATTCTCTTTCCGTCTCGTAGACACGAGCTGAGAAATTGCAAATGTCCAGCCATTGCTCAGAGATGAAAAGTGCCAGCACTGAAAGCTGTTGCTAGCCAGCACCCTTCCTTGGAAGCGCTTTCACAGGCGCAGCAACACTGGGGCTTTGCGCTTCTCTACCCACCAAACGTCACGGTCCTTCTCTTTCCGTCTCGTAGACACGAGCTGAGAAATTGCAAACGTCGAGCAATTGCTCAGAGATGAAAAGTGCCAGCACTGAAAGCTGTTGCTAGCCAGCACCCTTCCTTGGAAGCGCTTTTGTAGGCCTAAGAACACTGGGGCTCTGGGCTTCTCTAGCCACCTAATCTTCTGCTCATCCTCTCGCGTACTCTAATAAGACCTCAGGTGAGAAATTACAAACGTCGAGCAATTGCTCAGAGATGAAAAGTGCCAGCACTGAAAGCTCTTGCTAGCCAGCACCCTTCCTTGGAAGCGCTTTCACAGGCGCAGCAACACTGGGGCTTTGCGCTTCTCTAGCCACCAAACGTCACGGTCCTTCTCTTTCCGTCTCGTAGACACGAGCTGAGAAATTGCAAACGTCGAGCAATTCCTCAGAGATGAAAAGTGCCAGCACTGAAAGCTGTTGCTAGCCAGCACCCTTCCTTGGAAGCGCTTTAACAGGCGCAGCAACACTGGGGCTTTGCGCTTCTCTAGCCACCAAACATCACGCTCACTATCTCTCCGTCTCGTAGAGACGAGCTGAGAAATTGCAAACGTCGAGCAATTGCTCAGAGATGAAAAGTGCCAGCACTGAAAGCTCTTGCTAGCCAGCACCCTTCCTTGGAAGCGCTTTCACAGGCGCAGCAACACTGGGGCTTTGCGCTTCTCTACTCTCCAAACGTCACGGTCATTCTTTTCCGTCTCGTAGACACGAGCTGAGAAATTGCAAACGTCGAGCAATTGCTCAGAGATGAAAAGTGCCAGCACTGGAAGCTGTTGCTAGCCAGCACCCTTCCTTGGAAGCGCTTTTGTAGGCCTAAGAACACTGGGGCTCTGGGCTTCTCTAGCCACCTAATCTTCTGCTCATCCTCTCGCGCACTCTAAAGAGAGCTCAGGTGAGAAATTGCAAACGTCCAGCAATTGCTCAGAGATGAAAAGTGCCAGCACTGAAAGCTCTTGCTAGCCAGCACCCTTCCTTGGAAGCGCTTTCACAGGCGCAGCAACACTGGGGCTTTGCGCTTCTCTAGCCACCAAACATCACGGTCCTTCTCTTTCCGTCTCGTAGACACGAGCTGAGAAATTGCAAACGTCGAGCAATTGCTCCGCGATAAAAAGTGCCAGCACTGAAAGCTGTTGCTAGCCAGCACCCTTCCTTGGAAGCGCTTTCACAGGCCTAAGAACACTGGGGCTCTGGGCTTCTCTAGCCACCTAATCTTCTGCTCATCCTCTCGCGCACTCTAAAGAGAGTTCAGGTGAGACATTGCAAACGTCGAGCAATTGCTCAGAGATGAAAAGTGCCAGCACTGAAAGCTGTTGCTAGCCAGCACCCTTCCTTGGAAGCGCTTTCACAGGCGCAGCAACACTGGGGCTTTGCGCTTCTCTAGCCACCAAACGTCACTGTCATTCTCTTTCCGTCTCGTAGACACGAGCTGAGAAATTGCAAATGTCCAGCAATTGCTCAGAGATGAAAAGTGCCAGCACTGAAAGCTGTTGCTAGCCAGCACCCTTCCTTGGAAGCGCTTTCACAGGCGCAGCAACACTGGGGCTTTGCGCTTCTCTACCCACCAAACGTCACGGTCCTTCTCTTTCCGTCTCGTAGACACGAGCTGAGAAATTGCAAACGTCGAGCAATTGCTCAGAGATGAAAAGTGCCAGCACTGAAAGCTGTTGCTAGCCAGCACCCTTCCTTGGAAGCGCTTTTGTAGGCCTAAGAACACTGGGGCTCTGGGCTTCTCTAGCCACCTAATCTTCTGCTCATCCTCTCGCGCACTCTAAAGAGAGCTCAGGTGAGAAATTGCAAACGTCCAGCAATTGCTCAGAGATGAAAAGTGCCAGCACTGAAAGCTCTTGCTAGCCAGCACCCTTCCTTGGAAGCGCTTTCACAGGCGCAGCAACACTGGGGCTTTGCGCTTCTCTAGCCACCAAACACCACGCTCACTATCTCTCCGTCTCGTAGACACGACCTGAGAAATTGCAAACGTCGAGCAATTGCTCAGAGATTAAAAGTGCCAGCACTGAAAGCTGTTGCTAGCCAGCACCCTTCCTTGGAAGCGCTTTCACAGGCGCAGCAACACTGGGGCTTTGCGCTTCTCTACCCACCAAACGTCACGGTCCTTCTCTTTCCGTCTCGTAGAGATGAGCTGAGAAATTGCAAACGTCGAGCAATTGCTCAGAGATGAAAAGTGCCAGCACTGAAAGCTCTTGCTAGCCAGCACCCTTCCTTGGAAGCGCTTTCACAGGCGCAATAACACTGGGGCTTTGCGCTTCTCTACCCACCAAACGTCACGGTCCTTCTCTTTCCGTCTCGTAGAGACGAGCTGAGAAATTGCAAAGGTCGAGCAATTGCTCAGAGATGAAAAGTGCCAGCACTGAAAGCTCTTGCTAGCCAGCACCCTTCCTTGGAAGCGCTTTCACAGGCGCAGCAACACTGGGGCTTTGCGCTTCTCTAGCCACCAAACGTCACAGTCATTCTCTTTCCGTCTCGTAGACACGAGCTGAGAAATTGCAAATGTCCAGCAATTGCTCAGAGATGAAAAGTGCCAGCACTGAAAGCTGTTGCTAGCCAGCACCCTTCCTTGGAAGCGCTTTCACAGGCGCAGCAACACTGGGGCTTTGCGCTTCTCTACCCACCAAACGTCACGGTCCTTCTCTTTCCGTCTCGTAGACACGAGCTGAGAAATTGCAAACGTCGAGCAATTGCTCAGAGATGAAAAGTGCCAGCACTGAAAGCTGTTGCTAGCCAGCACCCTTCCTTGGAAGCGCTTTTGTAGGCCTAAGAACACTGGGGCTCTGGGCTTCTCTAGCCACCTAATCTTCTGCTCATCCTCTCGCGTACTCTAATAAGACCTCAGGTGAGAAATTACAAACGTCCAGCAATTGCTCAGAGATGAAAAGTGCCAGCACTGAAAGCTGTTGCTAGCCAGCACCCTTCCTTGGAAGCGCTTTCACAGGCGCAGCAACACTGGGGCTTTGCGCTTCTCTAGCCACCAAACGTCACGGTCCTTCTCTTTCCGTCTCGTAGACACGAGCTGAGAAATTGCAAACATCGAGCAATTCCTCAGAGATGAAAAGTGCCAGCACTGAAAGCTGTTGCTAGCCAGCACCCTTCCTTGGAAGCGCTTTAACAGGCGCAGCAACACTGGGGCTTTGCGCTTCTCTAGCCAACAAACATCACGCTCACTATCTCTCCGTCTCGTAGAGACGAGCTGAGAAATTGCAAACGTCGAGCAATTGCTCAGAGATGAAAAGTGCCAGCACTGAAAGCTCTTGCTAGCCAGCACCCTTCCTTGGAAGCGCTTTCACAGGCGCAGCAACACTGGGGCTTTGCGCTTCTCTACTCTCCAAACGTCACGGTCATTCTTTTTCCGTCTCGTAGACACGAGCTGAGAAATTGCAAACGTCGAGCAATTGCTCAGAGATGAAAAGTGCCAGCACTGGAAGCTGTTGCTAGCCAGCACCCTTCCTTGGAAGCGCTTGTGTAGGCCTAAGAACACTAGGGCTCTGGGCTTCTTTAGCCACCTAATCTTCTGCTCATCCTCTCGCGCACTCTAAAGAGAGCTCAGGTGAGAAATTGCAAACGTCCAGCAATTGCTCAGAGATGAAAAGTGCCAGCACTGAAAGCTCTTGCTAGCCAGCACCCTTCCTTGGAAGCGCTTTCACAGGCGCAGCAACACTGGGGCTTTGCGCTTCTCTAGCCACCAAACACCACGCTCACTATCTCTCCGTCTCGTAGACACGACCTGAGAAATTGCAAACGTCGAGCAATTGCTCAGAGATTAAAAGTGCCAGCACTGAAAGCTGTTGCTAGCCAGCACCCTTCCTTGGAAGCGCTTTCACAGGCGCAGCAACACTGGGGCTTTGCGCTTCTCTACCCACCAAACGTCACGGTCCTTCTCTTTCCGTCTCGTAGAGACGAGCTGAGAAATTGCAAACGTCGAGCAATTGCTCAGAGATGAAAAGTGCCAGCACTGAAAGCTCTTGCTAGCCAGCACCCTTCCTTGGAAGCGCTTTCACAGGCGCAGCAACACTGGGGCTTTGCGCTTCTCTAGCCACCAAACGTCACGGTCCTTCTCTTTCCGTCTCGTAGAGACGAGCTGAGAAATTGCAAAGGTCGAGCAATTGCTCAGAGATGAAAAGTGCCAGCACTGAAAGCTCTTGCTAGCCAGCACCCTTCCTTGGAAGCGCTTTCACAGGCGCAGCAACACTGGGGCTTTGCGCTTCTCTAGCCACCAAACGTCACAGTCATTCTCTTTCCGTCTCGTAGACACGAGCTGAGAAATTGCAAATGTCCAGCAATTGCTCAGAGATGAAAAGTGCCAGCACTGAAAGCTGTTGCTAGCCAGCACCCTTCCTTGGAAGCGCTTTCACAGGCGCAGCAACACTGGGGCTTTGCGCTTCTCTACCCACCAAACGTCACGGTCCTTCTCTTTCCGTCTCGTAGACACGAGCTGAGAAATTGCAAACGTCGAGCAATTGCTCAGAGATGAAAAGTGCCAGCACTGAAAGCTGTTGCTAGCCAGCACCCTTCCTTGGAAGCGCTTTTGTAGGCCTAAGAACACTGGGGCTCTGGGCTTCTCTAGCCACCTAATCTTCTGCTCATCCTCTCGCGTACTCTAATAAGACCTCAGGTGAGAAATTACAAACGTCGAGCAATTGCTCAGAGATGAAAAGTGCCAGCACTGAAAGCTCTTGCTAGCCAGCACCCTTCCTTGGAAGCGCTTTCACAGGCGCAGCAACACTGGGGCTTTGCGCTTCTCTAGCCACCAAACGTCACGGTCCTTCTCTTTCCGTCTCGTAGACACGAGCTGAGAAATTGCAAACGTCGAGCAATTCCTCAGAGATGAAAAGTGCCAGCACTGAAAGCTGTTGCTAGCCAGCACCCTTCCTTGGAAGCGCTTTAACAGGCGCAGCAACACTGGGGCTTTGCGCTTCTCTAGCCACCAAACATCACGCTCACTATCTCTCCGTCTCGTAGAGACGAGCTGAGAAATTGCAAACGTCGAGCAATTGCTCAGAGATGAAAAGTGCCAGCACTGAAAGCTCTTGCTAGCCAGCACCCTTCCTTGGAAGCGCTTTCACAGGCGCAGCAACACTGGGGCTTTGCGCTTCTCTACTCTCCAAACGTCACGGTCATTCTTTTCCGTCTCGTAGACACGAGCTGAGAAATTGCAAACGTCGAGCAATTGCTCAGAGATGAAAAGTGCCAGCACTGGAAGCTGTTGCTAGCCAGCACCCTTCCTTGGAAGCGCTTTTGTAGGCCTAAGAACACTGGGGCTCTGGGCTTCTCTAGCCACCTAATCTTCTGCTCATCCTCTCGCGCACTCTAAAGAGAGCTCAGGTGAGAAATTGCAAACGTCCAGCAATTGCTCAGAGATGAAAAGTGCCAGCACTGAAAGCTCTTGCTAGCCAGCACCCTTCCTTGGAAGCGCTTTCACAGGCGCAGCAACACTGGGGCTTTGCGCTTCTCTAGCCACCAAACATCACGGTCCTTCTCTTTCCGTCTCGTAGACACGAGCTGAGAAATTGCAAACGTCGAGCAATTGCTCCGCGATAAAAAGTGCCAGCACTGAAAGCTGTTGCTAGCCAGCACCCTTCCTTGGAAGCGCTTTCACAGGCCTAAGAACACTGGGGCTCTGGGCTTCTCTAGCCACCTAATCTTCTGCTCATCCTCTCGCGCACTCTAAAGAGAGTTCAGGTGAGACATTGCAAACGTCGAGCAATTGCTCAGAGATGAAAAGTGCCAGCACTGAAAGCTGTTGCTAGCCAGCACCCTTCCTTGGAAGCGCTTTCACAGGCGCAGCAACACTGGGGCTTTGCGCTTCTCTAGCCACCAAACGTCACGGTCCTTCTCTTTCCGTCTCGTAGAGACGAGCTGAGAAATTGCAAACGTCGAGCAATTGCTCAGAGATGAAAAGTGCCAGCACTGAAAGCTGTTGCTAGCCAGCACCCTTCCTTGGAAGCGCTTTTGTAGGCCTAAGAACACTGGGGCTCTGGGCTTCTCTAGCCACCTAATCTTCTGCTCATCCTCTCGCGCACTCTAAAGAGAGCTCAGGTGAGAAATTGCAAACGTCCAGCAATTGCTCAGAGATGAAAAGTGCCAGCACTGAAAGCTCTTGCTAGCCAGCACCCTTCCTTGGAAGCGCTTTAACAGGCGCAATAACACTGGGGCTTTGCGCTTCTCTAGCCACCAAACGTCACTGTCATTCTCTTTCCGTCTCGTAGACACGAGCTGAGAAATTGCAAACGTCGAGCAATTGCTCAGAGATGAAAAGTGCCAGCACTGAAAGCTGTTGCTAGCCAGCACCCTTCCTTGGAAGCGCTTTTGTAGGCCTAAGAACACTGGGGCTCTGGGCTTCTCTAGCCACCTAATCTTCTGCTCATCCTCTCGCGCACTCTAAAGAGAGCTCAGGTGAGAAATTGCAAACGTCCAGCAATTGCTCAGAGATGAAAAGTGCCAGCACTGAAAGCTCTTGCTAGCCAGCACCCTTCCTTGGAAGCGCTTTCACAGGCGCAATAACACTGGGGCTTTGCGCTTCTCTAGCCACCAAACGTCACTGTCATTCTCTTTCCGTCTCGTAGACACGAGCTGAGAAATTGCAAACGTCCAGCAATTGCTCAGAGATGAAAAGTGCCAGCACTGAAAGCTGTTGCTAGCCAGCACCCTTCCTTGGAAGCGCTTTCACAGGCGCAGCAACACTGGGGCTTTGCGCTTCTCTACCCACCAAACGTCACGGTCCTTCTCTTTCCGTCTCGTAGAGACGAGCTGAGAAATTGCAAACGTCGAGCAATTGCTCAGAGATGAAAAGTGCCAGCACTGAAAGCTCTTGCTAGCCAGCACCCTTCCTTGGAAGTGCTTTCACAGGCGCAGCAACACTGGGGCTTTGCGCTTCTCTAGCCACCAAACGTCACAGTCATTCTCTTTCCGTCTCGTAGACACGAGCTGAGAAATTGCAAATGTCCAGCAGTTGCTCAGAGATGAAAAGTGCCAGCACTGAAAGCTGTTGCTAGCCAGCACCCTTCCTTGGAAGCGCTTTCACAGGCGCAGCAACACTGGGGCTTTGCGCTTCTCTACCCACCAAACGTCACGGTCCTTCTCTTTCCGTCTCGTAGACACGAGCTGAGAAATTGCAAACGTCGAGCAATTGCTCAGAGATGAAAAGTGCCAGCACTGAAAGCTGTTGCTAGCCAGCACCCTTCCTTGGAAGCGCTTTCACAGGCGCAGTAACACTGGGGCTTTGCGCTTCTCTAGCCACCTAATCTTCTGCTCATCCTCTCGCATACTCTAATAAGAGCTCAGGTGACAAATTGCAAACGTCGAGCAATTGCTCAGAGATGAAAAGTGCCAGCACTGAAAGCTGTTGCTAGCCAGCACCCTTCCTTGGAAGCGCTTTCACACGCGCAGCAACACTGGGGCTTTGCGCTTCTCTACCCACCAAACGTCACGGTCCTTCTCTTTCCGAATCGTAGACACGAGCTGAGAAATTGCAAACGTCGAGCAATTGCTCAGAGATGAAAAGTGCCAGCACTGGAAGCTGTTGCTAGCCAGCACCCTTCCTTGGAAGCGCTTTTGTAGGCCTAAGAACACTGGGGCTCTGGGCTTCTCTAGCCACCTAATCTTCTGCTCATCCTCTCGCGCACTCTAAAGAGAGCTCAGGTGAGAAATTGCAAACGTCCAGCAATTGCTCAGAGATGAAAAGTGACAGCACTGAAAGCTCTTGCTAGCCAGCACCCTTCCTTGGAAGCGCTTTCACAGGCGCAGCAACACTGGGGCTTTGCGCTTCTCTAGCCACCAAACCTCACGGTCCTTCTCTTTCCGTCTCGTAGACACGAGCTGAGAAATTGCAAACGTCGAGCAATTGCTCAGAGATGAAAAGTGCCAGCACTGAAAGCTGTTGCTAGCCAGCACCCTTCCTTGGAAGCGCTTTTGTAGGCCTAAGAACACTGGGGCTCTGGGCTTCTCTAGCCACCTAATCTTCTGCTCATCCTCTCGCGTACTCCAATAAGACCTCAGGTGAGAAATTACAAACGTCCAGCAATTGCTCAGAGATGAAAAGTGCCAGCACTGAAAGCTGTTGCTAGCCAGCACCCTTCCTTGGAAGCGCTTTCACAGGCGCAGCAACACTGGGGCTTTGCGCTTCTCTAGCCACCAAACGTCACGGTCCTTCTCTTTCCGTCTCGTAGACACGAGCTGAGAAATTGCAAACATCGAGCAATTCCTCAGAGATGAAAAGTGCCAGCACTGAAAGCTGTTGCTAGCCAGCACCCTTCCTTGGAAGCGCTTTCACACGCGCAGCAACACTGGGGCTTTGCGCTTCTCTAGCCACCAAACGTCACGGTCACTATCTCTCCGTCTCGTAGAGACGAGCTGAGAAATTGCAAACGTCGAGCAATTGCTCAGAGATGAAAAGTGCCAGCACTGAAAGCTGTTGCTAGCCAGCACCCTTCCTTGGAAGCGCTTTTGTAGGCCTAAGAACACTGGGGCTCTGGGCTTCTCTAGCCACCTAATCTTCTGCTCATCCTCTCGCGTACTCTAATAAGACCTCAGGTGAGAAATTACAAACGTCCAGCAATTGCTCAGAGATGAAAAGTGCCAGCACTGAAAGCTGTTGCTAGCCAGCACCCTTCCTTGGAAGCGCTTTCACAGGCGCAGCAACACTGGGGCTTTGCGCTTCTCTAGCCACCAAACGTCACGGTCCTTCTCTTTCCGTCTCGTAGACACGAGCTGAGAAATTGCAAACATCGAGCAATTCCTCAGAGATGAAAAGTGCCAGCACTGAAAGCTGTTGCTAGCCAGCACCCTTCCTTGGAAGCGCTTTAACAGGCGCAGCAACACTGGGGCTTTGCGCTTCTCTAGCCACCAAACATCACGCTCACTATCTCTCCGTCTCGTAGACACGACCTGAGAAATTGCAAACGTCGAGCAATTGCTCAGAGATGAAAAGTGCCAGCACTGAAAGCTGTTGCTAGCCAGCACCCTTCCTTGGAAGCGCTTTCACAGGCGCAGCAACACTGGGGCTTTGCGCTTCTCTACTCTCCAAACGTCACGGTCATTCTCTTTCCGTCTCGTAGACACGAGCTGAGAAATTGCAAACGTCGAGCAATTGCTCAGAGATGAAAAGTGCCAGCACTGGAAGCTGTTGCTAGCCAGCACCCTTCCTTGGAAGCGCTTTTGTAGGCCTAAGAACACTGGGGCTCTAGGCTTCTCTAGCCACCTAATCTGCTCATCCTCTCGCGCACTCTAAAGAGAGCTCAGGTGAGAAATTGCAAACGTCCAGCAATTGCTCAGAGATGAAAAGTGCCAGCACTGAAAGCTCTTGCTAGCCAGCACCCTTCCTTGGAAGCGCTTTCACAGGCGCAGCAACACTGGGGCTTTGCGCTTCTCTAGCCACCAAACATCACGGTCCTTCTCTTTCCGTCTCGTAGACACGAGCTGAGAAATTGCAAACGTCGAGCAATTGCTCCGCGATAAAAAGTGCCAGCACTGAAAGCTGTTGCTAGCCAGCACCCTTCCTTGGAAGCGCTTTCACAGGCCTAAGAACACTGGGGCTCTGGGCTTCTCTAGCCACCTAATCTTCTGCTCATCCTCTCGCGCACTCTAAAGAGAGTTCAGGTGAGACATTGCAAACGTCCAGCAATTGCTCAGAGATGAAAAGTGCCAGCACTGAAAGCTGTTGCTAGCCAGCACCCTTCCTTGGAAGCGCTTTCTCAGGCACAGCAACACTGGGGCTTTGCGCTTCTCTAGCCACCAAACGTCACGGTCATTCTCTTTCCGTCTCACAGACACGAGCTGAGAAATTGCAAACGTCGAGCAATTGCTCAGAGATGAAAAGTGCCAGCACTGAAAGCTGTTGCTAGCCAGCACCCTTCCTTGGAAGCTCTTTCACAGGCGCAGCAACACTGGGGCTTTGCGCTTCTCTAGCCACCAAACGTCACGGTCCTTCTCTTTCCGTCTCGTAGACACGAGCTGAGAAATTGCAAACGTCGAGCAATTGCTCAGAGATGAAAAGTGCCAGCACTGAAAGCTGTTGCTAGCCAGCACCCTTCCTTGGAAGCGCTTTCACACGCGCAGGAATACTGGGGCTTTGCGCTTCTCTAGCCACCAAACATCACGCTCACTATCTCTCCGTCTCGTAGAGACGAGCTGAGAAATTGCAAACGTCGAGCAATTGCTCAGAGATGAAAAGTGCCAGCACTGAAAGCTGTTGCTAGCCAGCACCCTTCCTTGGAAGTGCTTTCACAGGCGCAGCAACACTGGGGCTTTGCGCTTCTCTAGCCACCAAACATCACGGTCACTATCTCTCCGTCTCGTAGAGACGAGCTGAGAAAATGCAAACGTCGAGCAATTGCTCAGAGATGAAAAGTGCCAGCACTGAAAGCTCTTGCTAGCCAGCACCCTTCCTTGGAAGCGCTTTCACAGGCGCAGCAACACTGGGGCTTTGCGCTTCTCTAGCCACCAAACATCACGGTCATTTTCTTTCCGTCTCGTAGACACGAGCTGAGAAATTGCAAACGTCGAGCAATTGCTCCGCGATAAAAAGTGCCAGCACTGAAAGCTGTTGCTAGCCAGCACCCTTCCTTGGAAGCGCTTTCACAGGCCTAAGAACACTGGGGCTCTGGGCTTCTCTAGCCACCTAATCTTCTGCTCATCCTCTCGCGCACTCTAAAGAGAGTTCAGGTGAGACATTGCAAACGTCGAGCAATTGCTCAGAGATGAAAAGTGCCAGCACTGAAAGCTGTTGCTAGCCAGCACCCTTCCTTGGAAGCGCTTTCACAGGCGCAGCAACACTGGGGCTTTGCGCTTCTCTACCCACCAAACGTCACGGTCCTTCTCTTTCCGTCTCGTAGAGACGAGCTGAGAAATTGCAAACGTCGAGCAATTGCTCAGAGATGAAAAGTGCCAGCACTGAAAGCTGTTGCTAGCCAGCACCCTTCCTTGGAAGCGCTTTTGTAGGCCTAAGAACACTGGGGCTCTGGGCTTCTCTAGCCACCTAATCTTCTGCTCATCCTCTCGCGCACTCTAAAGAGAGCTCAGGTGAGAAATTGCAAACGTCCAGCAATTGCTCAGAGATGAAAAGTGCCAGCACTGAAAGCTCTTGCTAGCCAGCACCCTTCCTTGGAAGCGCTTTAACAGGCGCAATAACACTGGGGCTTTGCGCTTCTCTAGCCACCAAACGTCACTGTCATTCTCTTTCCGTCTCGTAGACACGAGCTGAGAAATTGCAAACGTCGAGCAATTGCTCAGAGATGAAAAGTGCCAGCACTGAAAGCTGTTGCTAGCCAGCACCCTTCCTTGGAAGCGCTTTCACAGGCGCAGTAACACTGGGGCTTTGCGCTTCTCTAGCCACCTAATCTTCTGCTCATCCTCTCGCATACTCTAATAAGAGCTCAGGTGACAAATTGCAAACGTCGAGCAATTGCTCAGAGATGAAAAGTGCCAGCACTGAAAGCTGTTGCTAGCCAGCACCCTTCCTTGGAAGCGCTTTCACACGCGCAGCAACACTGGGGCTTTGCGCTTCTCTACCCACCAAACGTCACGGTCCTTCTCTTTCCGAATCGTAGACACGAGCTGAGAAATTGCAAACGTCGAGCAATTGCTCAGAGATGAAAAGTGCCAGCACTGGAAGCTGTTGCTAGCCAGCACCCTTCCTTGGAAGCGCTTTTGTAGGCCTAAGAACACTGGGGCTCTGGGCTTCTCTAGCCACCTAATCTTCTGCTCATCCTCTCGCGCACTCTAAAGAGAGCTCAGGGGAGAAATTGCAAACGTCCAGCAATTGCTCAGAGATGAAAAGTGCCAGCACTGAAAGCTCTTGCTAGCCAGCACCCTTCCTTGGAAGCGCTTTCACAGGCGCAGCAACACTGGGGCTTTGCGCTTCTCTAGCCACCAAACCTCACGGTCCTTCTCTTTCCGTCTCGTAGAGACGAGCTGAGAAATTGCAAACGTCGAGCAATTGCTCAGAGATGAAAAGTGCCAGCACTGAAAGCTGTTGCTAGCCAGCACCCTTCCTTGGAAGCGCTTTTGTAGGCCTAAGAACACTGGGGCTCTGGGCTTCTCTAGCCACCTAATCTTCTGCTCATCCTCTCGCGTACTCCAATAAGACCTCAGGTGAGAAATTACAAACGCCCAGCAATTGCTCAGAGATGAAAAGTGCCAGCACTGAAAGCTCTTGCTAGCCAGCACCCTTCCTTGGAAGCGCTTTCACAGGCGCAGCAACACTGGGGCTTTGCGCTTCTCTAGCCACCAAACGTCACGGTCCTTCTCTTTCCGTCTCGTAGACACGAGCTGAGAAATTGCAAACATCGAGCAATTCCTCAGAGATGAAAAGTGCCAGCACTGAAAGCTGTTGCTAGCCAGCACCCTTCCTTGGAAGCGCTTTCACACGCGCAGCAACACTGGGGCTTTGCGCTTCTCTAGCCACCAAACATCACGCTCACTATCTCTCCGTCTCGTAGAGACGAGCTGAGAAATTGCAAACGTCGAGCAATTGCTCAGAGATGAAAAGTGCCAGCACTGAAAGCTGTTGCTAGCCAGCACCCTTCCTTGGAAGCGCTTTCACAGGCGCAGTAACACTGGGGCTTTGCGCTTCTCTACTCTCCAAACGTCACGGTCATTCTCTTTCCGTCTCGTAGACACGAGCTGAGAAATTGCAAACGTTGAGCAATTGCTCAGAGATGAAAAGTGCCAGCACTGGAAGCTGTTGCTAGCCAGCACCCTTCCTTGGAAGCGCTTTTGTAGGCCTAAGAACACTGGGGCTCTGGGCTTCTCTAGCCACCTAATCTGCTCATCCTCTCGCGCACTCTAAAGAGAGCTCAGGTGAGAAATTGCAAACGTCCAGCAATTGCTCAGAGATGAAAAGTGCCAGCACTGAAAGCTCTTGCTAGCCAGCACCCTTCCTTGGAAGCGCTTTCACAGGCGCAGCAACACTGGGGCTTTGCGCTTCTCTAGCCACCAAACGTCACGGTCCTTCTCTTTCCGTCTCGTAGAGACGAGCTGAGAAATTGCAAACGTCGAGCAATTGCTCAGAGATGAAAAGTGCCAGCACTGAAAGCTGTTGCTAGCCAGCACCCTTCCTTGGAAGCGCTTTTGTAGGCCTAAGAACACTGGGGCTCTGGGCTTCTCTAGCCACCTAATCTTCTGCTCATCCTCTCGCGTACTCTAATAAGACCTCAGGTGAGAAATTACAAACGTCCAGCAATTGCTCAGAGATGAAAAGTGCCAGCACTGAAAGCTGTTGCTAGCCAGCACCCTTCCTTGGAAGCGCTTTCACAGGCGCAGCAACACTGGGGCTTTGCGCTTCTCTAGCCACCAAACGTCACGGTCCTTCTCTTTCCGTCTCGTAGACACGAGCTGAGAAATTGCAAACATCGAGCAATTCCTCAGAGATGAAAAGTGCCAGCACTGAAAGCTGTTGCTAGCCAGCACCCTTCCTTGGAAGCGCTTTAACAGGCGCAGCAACACTGGGGCTTTGCGCTTCTCTAGCCACCAAACATCACGCTCACTATCTCTCCGTCTCGTAGAGACGAGCTGAGAAATTGCAAACGTCGAGCAATTGCTCAGAGATGAAAAGTGCCAGCACTGAAAGCTGTTGCTAGCCAGCACCCTTCCTTGGAAGCGCTTTCACAGGCGCAGCAACACTGGGGCTTTGCGCTTCTCTACTCTCCAAACGTCACGGTCATTCTCTTTCCGTCTCGTAGACACGAGCTGAGAAATTGCAAACGTTGAGCAATTGCTCAGAGATGAAAAGTGCCAGCACTGGAAGCTGTTGCTAGCCAGCACCCTTCCTTGGAAGCGCTTTTGTAGGCCTAAGAACACTGGGGCTCTAGGCTTCTCTAGCCACCTAATCTGCTCATCCTCTCGCGCACTCTAAAGAGAGCTCAGGTGAGAAATTGCAAACGTCCAGCAATTGCTCAGAGATGAAAAGTGCCAGCACTGAAAGCTCTTGCTAGCCAGCACCCTTCCTTGGAAGCGCTTTCACAGGCGCAGCAACACTGGGGCTTTGCGCTTCTCTAGCCACCAAACATCACGGTCCTTCTCTTTCCGTCTCGTAGACACGAGCTGAGAAATTGCAAACGTCGAGCAATTGCTCCGCGATAAAAAGTGCCAGCACTGAAAGCTGTTGCTAGCCAGCACCCTTCCTTGGAAGCGCTTTCACAGGCCTAAGAACACTGGGGCTCTGGGCTTCTCTAGCCACCTAATCTTCTGCTCATCCTCTCGCGCACTCTAAAGAGAGTTCAGGTGAGACATTGCAAACGTCCAGCAATTGCTCAGAGATGAAAAGTGCCAGCACTGAAAGCTGTTGCTAGCCAGCACCCTTCCTTGGAAGCGCTTTCTCAGGCACAGCAACACTGGGGCTTTGCGCTTCTCTAGCCACCAAACGTCACGGTCATTCTCTTTCCGTCTCACAGACACGAGCTGAGAAATTGCAAACGTCGAGCAATTGCTCAGAGATGAAAAGTGCCAGCACTGAAAGCTGTTGCTAGCCAGCACCCTTCCTTGGAAGCGCTTTCACAGGCGCAGCAACACTGGGGCTTTGCGCTTCTCTACCCACCAAACGTCACGGTCCTTCTCTTTCCGTCTCGTAGACACGAGCTGAGAAATTGCAAACGTCGAGCAATTGCTCAGAGATGAAAAGTGCCAGCACTGAAAGCTGTTGCTAGCCAGCACCCTTCCTTGGAAGCGCTTTCACACGCGCAGGAATACTGGGGCTTTGCGCTTCTCTAGCCACCAAACATCACGCTCACTATCTCTCCGTCTCGTAGAGACGAGCTGAGAAATTGCAAACGTCGAGCAATTGCTCAGAGATGAAAAGTGCCAGCACTGAAAGCTGTTGCTAGCCAGCACCCTTCCTTGGAAGTGCTTTCACAGGCGCAGCAACACTGGGGCTTTGCGCTTCTCTAGCCACCAAACATCACGGTCACTATCTCTCCGTCTCGTAGAGACGAGCTGAGAAAATGCAAACGTCGAGCAATTGCTCAGAGATGAAAAGTGCCAGCACTGAAAGCTCTTGCTAGCCAGCACCCTTCCTTGGAAGCGCTTTCACAGGCGCAGCAACACTGGGGCTTTGCGCTTCTCTAGCCACCAAACATCACGGTCATTTTCTTTCCGTCTCGTAGACACGAGCTGAGAAATTGCAAACGTCGAGCAATTGCTCCGCGATAAAAAGTGCCAGCACTGAAAGCTGTTGCTAGCCAGCACCCTTCCTTGGAAGCGCTTTCACAGGCCTAAGAACACTGGGGCTCTGGGCTTCTCTAGCCACCTAATCTTCTGCTCATCCTCTCGCGCACTCTATAGAGAGTTCAGGTGAGACATTGCAAACGTCGAGCAATTGCTCAGAGATGAAAAGTGCCAGCACTGAAAGCTGTTGCTAGCCAGCACCCTTCCTTGGAAGCGCTTTCACAGGCGCAGCAACACTGGGGCTTTGCGCTTCTCTAGCCACCAAACGTCACGGTCCTTCTCTTTCCGTCTCGTAGAGACGAGCTGAGAAATTGCAAACGTCGAGCAATTGCTCAGAGATGAAAAGTGCCAGCACTGAAAGCTGTTGCTAGCCAGCACCCTTCCTTGGAAGCGCTTTTGTAGGCCTAAGAACACTGGGGCTCTGGGCTTCTCTAGCCACCTAATCTTCTGCTCATCCTCTCGCGCACTCTAAAGAGAGCTCAGGTGAGAAATTGCAAACGTCCAGCAATTGCTCAGAGATGAAAAGTGCCAGCACTGAAAGCTCTTGCTAGCCAGCACCCTTCCTTGGAAGTGCTTTAACAGGCGCAATAACACTGGGGCTTTGCGCTTCTCTAGCCACCAAACGTCACTGTCATTCTCTTTCCGTCTCGTAGACACGAGCTGAGAAATTGCAAACGTCGAGCAATTGCTCAGAGATGAAAAGTGCCAGCACTGAAAGCTGTTGCTAGCCAGCACCCTTCCTTGGAAGCGCTTTTGTAGGCCTAAGAACACTGGGGCTCTGGGCTTCTCTAGCCACCTAATCTTCTGCTCATCCTCTCGCGCACTCTAAAGAGAGCTCAGGTGAGAAATTGCAAACGTCGAGCAATTGCTCAGAGATGAAAAGTGCCAGCACTGAAAGCTCTTGCTAGCCAGCACCCTTCCTTGGAAGCGCTTTCACAGGCGCAATAACACTGGGGCTTTGCGCTTCTCTAGCCACCAAACGTCACTGTCATTCTCTTTCCGTCTCGTAGACACGAGCTGAGAAATTGCAAACGTCGAGCAATTGCTCAGAGATGAAAAGTGCCAGCACTGAAAGCTCTTGCTAGCCAGCACCCTTCCTTGGAAGCGCTTTCACAGGCGCAGCAACACTGGGGCTTTGCACTTCTCTACCCACCAAACATCACGGTCATTCTCTTTCCGTCTCGTAGAGACGAGCTGAGAAATTGCAAAGGTCGAGCAATTGCTCAGAGATGAAAAGTGCCAGCACTGAAAGCTGTTGCTAGCCAGCACCCTTCCTTGGAAGCGCTTTTGTAGGCCTAAGAACACTGGGGCTCTGGGCTTCTCTAGCCACCTAATCTTCTGCTCATCCTCTCGCGCACTCTAAAGAGAGTTCAGGTGAGAAATTGCAAACGTCGAGCAATTGCTCAGAGATGAAAAGTGCCAGCACTGAAAGCTGTTGCTAGCTAGCACCCTTCCTTGGAAGCGCTTTCACAGGCGCAATAACACTGGGGATTTGCGCTTCTCTAGCCACCAAACGTCACTGTCATTCTCTTTCCGTCTCGTAGACACGAGCTGAGAAATTGCAAACGTCCAGCAATTGCTCAGAGATGAAAAGTGCCAGCACTGAAAGCTCTTGCTAGCCAGCACCCTTCCTTGGAAGCGCTTTAACAGGCGCAGTAACACTGGGGCTTTGCGCTTCTCTACCCACCAAACCTCACGGTCCTTCTCTTTCCGTCTCGTAGAGACGAGCTGAGAAATTGCAAACATCGAGCAATTGCTCAGAGATGAAAAGTGCCAGCACTGAAAGCTGTTGCTAGCCAGCACCCTTCCTTGGAAGCGCTTTTGTAGGCCTAAGAACACTGGGGCTCTGGGCTTCTCTAGCCACCTAATCTTCTGCTCATCCTCTCGCGCACTCTAAAGAGAGCTCAGGTGAGAAATTGCAAACGTCCAGCAATTGCTCAGAGATGAAAAGTGCCAGCACTGAAAGCTCTTGCTAGCCAGCACCCTTCCTTGGAAGCGCTTTCACAGGCGCAGCAACACTGGGGCTTTGCGCTTCTCTAGCCACCAAACGTCACGGTCCTTCTCTTTCCGTCTCGTAGACATGAGCTGAGAAATTGCAAAAGTCGAGCAATTGCTCATAGATGAAAAGTGCCAGCACTGGAAGCTGTTGCTAGCCAGCACCCTTCTTTGGAAGCGCTTTTGTAGGCCTAAGAACACTGGGGCTCTGGGCTTCTCTAGCCACCTAATCTTCTGCTCATCCTCTCGCGCACTCTAAAGAGAGCTCAGGTGAGAAATTGCAAACGTCCAGCAATTGCTCAGAGATGAAAAGTGCCAGCACTGAAAGCTGTTGCTAGCCAGCACCCTTCCTTGGAAGCGCTTTCACAGGCGCAGCAACACTGGGGCTTTGCGCTTCTCTAGCCACCAAACACCACGCTCACTATCTCTCCGTCTCGTAGAGACGACCTGAGAAATTGCAAACGTCGAGCAATTGCTCAGAGATGAAAAGTGCCAGCACTGAAAGCTCTTGCTAGCCAGCACCCTTCCTTGGAAGCGCTTTCACAGGCGCAGCAACACTGGGGCTTTGCGCTTCTCTACCCACCAAACGTCACGGTCCTTCTCTTTCCGTCTCGTAGAGACGAGCTGAGAAATTGCAAACGTCGAGCAATTGCTCAGAGATGAAAAGTGCCAGCACTGAAAGCTCTTGCTAGCCAGCACCCTTCCTTGGAAGTGCTTTCACAGGCGCAGCAACACTGGGGCTTTGCGCTTCTCTAGCCACCAAACGTCACAGTCATTCTCTTTCCGTCTCGTAGACACGAGCTGAGAAATTGCAAATGTCCAGCAATTGCTCAGAGATGAAAAGTGCCAGCACTGAAAGCTCTTGCTAGCCAGCACCCTTCCTTGGAAGCGCTTTCACAGGCGCAGCAACACTGGGGCTTTGCGCTTCTCTACCCACCAAACGTCACGGTCCTTCTCTTTCCGTCTCGTAGACACGAGCTGAGAAATTGCAAACGTCGAGCAATTGCTCAGAGATGAAAAGTGCCAGCACTGAAAGCTGTTGCTAGCCAGCACCCTTCCTTGGAAGCGCTTTCACAGGCGCAGCAACACTGGGGCTTTGCGCTTCTCTAGCCACCTAATCTTCTGCTCATCCTCTCGCATACTCTAATAAGAGCTCAGGTGACAAATTGCAAACGTCGAGCAATTGCTCAGAGATGAAAAGTGCCAGCACTGAAAGCTGTTGCTAGCCAGCACCCTTCCTTGGAAGCGCTTTCACAGGCGCAGCAACACTGGGGCTTTGCGCTTCTCTACCCACCAAACGTCACGGTCCTTCTCTTTCCGAATCGTAGACACGAGCTGAGAAATTGCAAACGTCGAGCAATTGCTCAGAGATGAAAAGTGCCAGCACTGGAAGCTGTTGCTAGCCAGCACCCTTCCTTGGAAGCGCTTTTGTAGGCCTAAGAACACTGGGGCTCTGGGCTTCTCTAGCCACCTAATCTTCTGCTCATCCTCTCGCGCACTCTAAAGAGAGCTCAGGTGAGAAATTGCAAACGTCCAGCAATTGCTCAGAGATGAAAAGTGACAGCACTGAAAGCTCTTGCTAGCCAGCACCCTTCCTTGGAAGCGCTTTCACAGGCGCAGCAACACTGGGGCTTTGCGCTTCTCTAGCCACCAAACCTCACGGTCCTTCTCTTTCCGTCTCGTAGACACGAGCTGAGAAATTGCAAACGTCGAGCAATTGCTCAGAGATGAAAAGTGCCAGCACTGAAAGCTGTTGCTAGCCAGCACCCTTCCTTGGAAGCGCTTTTGTAGGCCTAAGAACACTGGGGCTCTGGGCTTCTCTAGCCACCTAATCTTCTGCTCATCCTCTCGCGTACTCCAATAAGACCTCAGGTGAGAAATTACAAACGTCCAGCAATTGCTCAGAGATGAAAAGTGCCAGCACTGAAAGCTGTTGCTAGCCAGCACCCTTCCTTGGAAGCGCTTTCACAGGCGCAGCAACACTGGGGCTTTGCGCTTCTCTAGCCACCAACCGTCACGGTCCTTCTCTTTCCGTCTCGTAGACACGAGCTGAGAAATTGCAAACATCGAGCAATTGCTCAGAGATGAAAAGTGCCAGCACTGAAAGCTGTTGCTAGCCAGCACCCTTCCTTGGAAGCGCTTTAACAGGCGCAGCAACACTGGGGCTTTGCGCTTCTCTAGCCACCAAACATCACGCTCACTATCTCTCCGTCTCGTAGAGACGAGCTGAGAAATTGCAAACGTCGAGCAATTGCTCAGAGATGAAAAGTGCCAGCACTGAAAGCTGTTGCTAGCCAGCACCCTTCCTTGGAAGCGCTTTCACAGGCGCAGTAACACTGGGGCTTTGCGCTTCTCTACTCTCCAAACGTCACGGTCATTCTCTTTCCGTCTCGTAGACACGAGCTGAGAAATTGCAAACGTTGAGCAATTGCTCAGAGATGAAAAGTGCCAGCACTGGAAGCTGTTGCTAGCCAGCACCCTTCCTTGGAAGCGCTTTTGTAGGCCTAAGAACACTGGGGCTCTGGGCTTCTCTAGCCACCTAATCTGCTCATCCTCTCGCGCACTCTAAAGAGAGCTCAGGTGAGAAATTGCAAACGTCCAGCAATTGCTCAGAGATGAAAAGTGCCAGCACTGAAAGCTCTTGCTAGCCAGCACCCTTCCTTGGAAGCGCTTTCACAGGCGCAGCAACACTGGGGCTTTGCGCTTCTCTAGCCACCAAACGTCACGGTCCTTCTCTTTCCGTCTCGTAGAGACGAGCTGAGAAATTGCAAACGTCGAGCAATTGCTCAGCGATGAAAAGTGCCAGCACTGAAAGCTGTTGCTAGCCAGCACCCTTCCTTGGAAGCGCTTTTGTAGGCCTAAGAACACTGGGGCTCTGGGCTTCTCTAGCCACCTAATCTTCTGCTCATCCTCTCGCGTACTCTAATAAGACCTCAGGTGAGAAATTACAAACGTCCAGCAATTGCTCAGAGATGAAAAGTGCCAGCACTGAAAGCTGTTGCTAGCCAGCACCCTTCCTTGGAAGCGCTTTCACAGGCGCAGCAACACTGGGGCTTTGCGCTTCTCTAGCCACCAAACGTCACGGTCCTTCTCTTTCCGTCTCGTAGACACGAGCTGAGAAATTGCAAACATCGAGCAATTCCTCAGAGATGAAAAGTGCCAGCACTGAAAGCTGTTGCTAGCCAGCACCCTTCCTTGGAAGCGCTTTAACAGGCGCAGCAACACTGGGGCTTTGCGCTTCTCTAGCCACCAAACATCACGCTCACTATCTCTCCGTCTCGTAGAGACGAGCTGAGAAATTGCAAACGTCGAGCAATTGCTCAGAGATGAAAAGTGCCAGCACTGAAAGCTGTTGCTAGCCAGCACCCTTCCTTGGAAGCGCTTTCACAGGCGCAGCAACACTGGGGCTTTGCGCTTCTCTACTCTCCAAACGTCACGGTCATTCTCTTTCCGTCTCGTAGACACGAGCTGAGAAATTGCAAACGTCGAGCAATTGCTCAGAGATGAAAAGTGCCAGCACTGGAAGCTGTTGCTAGCCAGCACCCTTCCTTGGAAGCGCTTTTGTAGGCCTAAGAACACTGGGGCTCTAGGCTTCTCTAGCCACCTAATCTGCTCATCCTCTCGCGCACTCTAAAGAGAGCTCAGGTGAGAAATTGCAAACGTCGAGCAATTGCTCAGAGATGAAAAGTGCCAGCACTGAAAGCTGTTGCTAGCCAGCACCCTTCCTTGGAAGCGCTTTCACAGGCGCAGCAACACTGGGGCTTTGCGCTTCTCTAGCCACCAAACATCACGGTCCTTCTCTTTCCGTCTCGTAGACACGAGCTGAGAAATTGCAAACGTCGAGCAATTGCTCCGCGATAAAAAGTGCCAGCACTGAAAGCTGTTGCTAGCCAGCACCCTTCCTTGGAAGCGCTTTCACAGGCCTAAGAACACTGGGGCTCTGGGCTTCTCTAGCCACCTAATCTTCTGCTCATCCTCTCGCGCACTCTAAAGAGAGTTCAGGTGAGACATTGCAAACGTCCAGCAATTGCTCAGAGATGAAAAGTGCCAGCACTGAAAGCTGTTGCTAGCCAGCACCCTTCCTTGGAAGCGCTTTCTCAGGCACAGCAACACTGGGGCTTTGCGCTTCTCTAGCCACCAAACGTCACGGTCATTCTCTTTCCGTCTCACAGACACGAGCTGAGAAATTGCAAACGTCGAGCAATTGCTCAGAGATGAAAAGTGCCAGCACTGAAAGCTGTTGCTAGCCAGCACCCTTCCTTGGAAGCGCTTTCACAGGCGCAGCAACACTGGGGCTTTGCGCTTCTCTAGCCACCAAACGTCACGGTCCTTCTCTTTCCGTCTCGTAGACACGAGCTGAGAAATTGCAAACGTCGAGCAATTGCTCAGAGATGAAAAGTGCCAGCACTGAAAGCTGTTGCTAGCCAGCACCCTTCCTTGGAAGCGCTTTCACACGCGCAGGAATACTGGGGCTTTGCGCTTCTCTAGCCACCAAACATCACGCTCACTATCTCTCCGTCTCGTAGAGACGAGCTGAGAAATTGCAAACGTCGAGCAATTGCTCAGAGATGAAAAGTGCCAGCACTGAAAGCTGTTGCTAGCCAGCACCCTTCCTTGGAAGTGCTTTCACAGGCGCAGCAACACTGGGGCTTTGCGCTTCTCTAGCCACCAAACATCACGGTCACTATCTCTCCGTCTCGTAGAGACGAGCTGAGAAAATGCAAACGTCGAGCAATTGCTCAGAGATGAAAAGTGCCAGCACTGAAAGCTCTTGCTAGCCAGCACCCTTCCTTGGAAGCGCTTTCACAGGCGCAGTAACACTGGGGCTTTGCGCTTCTCTACCCACCAAACATCACGCTCACTATCTCTCCGTCTCGTGGACACGACCTTAGAAATTGCAAACGTCGAGCAATTGCTCAGAGATGAAAAGTGCCAGCACTGAAAGCTGTTGCTAGCCAGCACCCTTCCTTGGAAGCGCTTTTGTAGGCCTAAGAACACTGGGGCTCTGGGCTTCTCTAGCCACCTAATCTTCTGCTCATCCTCTCGCGTACTCTAATAAGACCTCAGGTGAGAAATTACAAACGTCCAGCAATTGCTCAGAGATGAAAAGTGCCAGCACTGAAAGCTGTTGCTAGCCAGCACCCTTCCTTGGAAGCGCTTTCACAGGCGCAGCAACACTGGGGCTTTGCGCTTCTCTAGCCACCAAACGTCACGGTCCTTCTCTTTCCGTCTCGTAGACACGAGCTGAGAAATTGCAAACATCGAGCAATTGCTCAGAGATGAAAAGTGCCAGCACTGAAAGCTGTTGCTAGCCAGCACCCTTCCTTGGAAGCGCTTTAACAGGCGCAGCAACACTGGGGCTTTGCGCTTCTCTAGCCACCAAACATCACGCTCACTATCTCTCCGTCTCGTAGAGACGAGCTGAGAAATTGCAAACGTCGAGCAATTGCTCAGAGATGAAAAGTGCCAGCACTGAAAGCTGTTGCTAGCCAGCACCCTTCCTTGGAAGCGCTTTCACAGGCGCAGCAACACTGGGGCTTTGCGCTTCTCTACTCTCCAAACGTCACGGTCATTCTCTTTCCGTCTCGTAGACACGAGCTGAGAAATTGCAAACGTCGAGCAATTGCTCAGAGATGAAAAGTGCCAGCACTGGAAGCTGTTGCTAGCCAGCACCCTTCCTTGGAAGCGCTTTTGTAGGCCTAAGAACACTGGGGCTCTAGGCTTCTCTAGCCACCTAATCTGCTCATCCTCTCGCGCACTCTAAAGAGAGCTCAGGTGAGAAATTGCAAACGTCCAGCAATTGCTCAGAGATGAAAAGTGCCAGCACTGAAAGCTCTTGCTAGCCAGCACCCTTCCTTGGAAGTGCTTTCACAGGCGCAGCAACACTGGGGCTTTGCGCTTCTCTAGCCACCAAACATCACGGTCCTTCTCTTTCCGTCTCGTAGACACGAGCTGAGAAATTGCAAACGTCGAGCAATTGCTCCGCGATAAAAAGTGCCAGCACTGAAAGCTGTTGCTAGCCAGCACCCTTCCTTGGAAGCGCTTTCACAGGCCTAAGAACACTGGGGCTCTGGGCTTCTCTAGCCACCTAATCTTCTGCTCATCCTCTCGCGCACTCTAAAGAGAGTTCAGGTGAGACATTGCAAACGTCCAGCAATTGCTCAGAGATGAAAAGTGCCAGCACTGAAAGCTCTTGCTAGCCAGCACCCTTCCTTGGAAGTGCTTTCACAGGCGCAGCAACACTGGGGCTTTGCGCTTCTCTAGCCACCAAACGTCACGGTCATTCTCTTTCCGTCTCACAGACACGAGCTGAGAAATTGCAAACGTCGAGCAATTGCTCAGAGATGAAAAGTGCCAGCACTGAAAGCTGTTGCTAGCCAGCACCCTTCCTTGGAAGCGCTTTCACAGGCGCAGCAACACTGGGGCTTTGCGCTTCTCTAGCCACCAAACGTCACGGTCCTTCTCTTTCCGTCTCGTAGACACGAGCTGAGAAATTGCAAACGTCGAGCAATTGCTCAGAGATGAAAAGTGCCAGCACTGAAAGCTGTTGCTAGCCAGCACCCTTCCTTGGAAGCGCTTTCACACGCGCAGGAATACTGGGGCTTTGCGCTTCTCTAGCCACCAAACATCACGCTCACTATCTCTCCGTCTCGTAGAGACGAGCTGAGAAATTGCAAACGTCGAGCAATTGCTCAGAGATGAAAAGTGCCAGCACTGAAAGCTGTTGCTAGCCAGCACCCTTCCTTGGAAGTGCTTTCACAGGCGCAGCAACACTGGGGCTTTGCGCTTCTCTAGCCACCAAACATCACGGTCACTATCTCTCCGTCTCGTAGAGACGAGCTGAGAAAATGCAAACGTCGAGCAATTGCTCAGAGATGAAAAGTGCCAGCACTGAAAGCTCTTGCTAGCCAGCACCCTTCCTTGGAAGCGCTTTCACAGGCGCAGTAACACTGGGGCTTTGCGCTTCTCTACCCACCAAACATCACGCTCACTATCTCTCCGTCTCGTGGACACGACCTTAGAAATTGCAAACGTCGAGCAATTGCTCAGAGATGAAAAGTGCCAGCACTGAAAGCTGTTGCTAGCCAGCACCCTTCCTTGGAAGCGCTTTTGTAGGCCTAAGAACACTGGGGCTCTGGGCTTCTCTAGCCACCTAATCTTCTGCTCATCCTCTCGCGCACTCTAAAGAGAGCTCAGGTGAGAAATTGCAAACGTCCAGCAATTGCTCAGAGATGAAAAGTGACAGCACTGAAAGCTGTTGCTAGCCAGCACCCTTCCTTGGAAGCGCTTTCACAGGCGCAGTAACACTGGGGCTTTGCGCTTCTCTACTCACCAAACGTCACGGTCCTTCTCTTTCCGTCTCGTAGAGACGAGCTGAGAAATTGCAAACATCGAGCAATTGCTCAGCGATGAAAAGTGCCAGCACTGAAAGCTGTTGCTAGCCAGCACCCTTCCTTGGAAGCGCTTTCACAGGCCTAAGAACACTGGGGCTCTGGGCTTCTCTAGCCACCTAATCTTCTGCTCATCCTGTCGCGCACTCTAAAGAGAGTTCAGGTGAGAAATTGCAAACGTCCAGCAATTGCTCAGAGATGAAAAGTGCCAGCACTGAAAGCTGTTGCTAGCTAGCACCCTTCCTTGGAAGCGCTTTCACAGGCGCAATAACACTGGGGATTTGCGCTTCTCTAGCCACCAAACGTCACTGTCATTCTCTTTCCGTCTCGTAGACACGAGCTGAGAAATTGCAAACGTCCAGCAATTGCTCAGAGATGAAAAGTGCCAGCACTGAAAGCTGTTGCTAGCCAGCACCCTTCCTTGGAAGCGCTTTCACAGGCGCAGTAACACTGGGGCTTTGCGCTTCTCTACCCACCAAACCTCACGGTCCTTCTCTTTCCGTCTCGTAGAGACGAGCTGAGAAATTGCAAACATCGAGCAATTGCTCAGAGATGAAAAGTGCCAGCACTGAAAGCTCTTGCTAGCCAGCACCCTTCCTTGGAAGCGCTTTTGTAGGCCTAAGAACACTGGGGCTCTGGGCTTCTCTAGCCACCTAATCTTCTGCTCATCCTCTCGCGCACTCTAAAGAGAGCTCAGGTGAGACATTGCAAACGTCCAGCAATTGCTCAGAGATGAAAAGTGCCAGCACTGAAAGCTCTTGCTAGCCAGCACCCTTCCTTGGAAGCGCTTTCACAGGCGCAGTAACACTGGGGCTTTGCGCTTCTCTACCCACCAAACGTCACGGTCCTTCTCTTTCCGTCTCGTAGACATGAGCTGAGAAATTGCAAACGTCGAGCAATTGCTCAGAGATGAAAAGTGCCAGCACTGAAAGCTGTTGCTAGCCAGCACCCTTCCTTGGAAGCGCTTTCACAGGCGCAGCAACACTGGGGCTTTGCGCTTCTCTAGCCACCAAACACCACGCTCACTATCTCTCCGTCTCGTAGACACGACCTGAGAAATTGCAAAGGTCGAGCAATTGCTCAGAGATTAAAAGTGCCAGCACTGAAAGCTGTTGCTAGCCAGCACCCTTCCTTGGAAGCGCTTTCACAGGCGCAGCAACACTGGGGCTTTGCGCTTCTCTACCCACCAAACGTCACGGTCCTTCTCTTTCCGTCTCGTAGAGACGAGCTGAGAAATTGCAAACGTCGAGCAATTGCTCAGAGATGAAAAGTGCCAGCACTGAAAGCTCTTGCTAGCCAGCACCCTTCCTTGGAAGCGCTTTCACAGGCGCAACAACACTGGGGCTTTGCGCTTCTCTAGCCACCAAACGTCACTGTCATTCTCTTTCCGTCTCGTAGACACGAGCTGAGAAATTGCAAAGGTCGAGCAATTGCTCAGAGATGAAAAGTGCCAGCACTGAAAGCTCTTGCTAGCCAGCACCCTTCCTTGGAAGCGCTTTCACAGGCGCAATAACACTGGGGCTTTGCGCTTCTCTAGCCACCAAACGTCACTGTCATTCTCTTTCCGTCTCGTAGACACGAGCTGAGAAATTGCAAACGTCGAGCAATTGCTCAGAGATGAAAAGTGCCAGCACTGAAAGCTCTTGCTAGCCAGCACCCTTCCTTGGAAGCGCTTTCACAGGCGCAGCAACACTGGGGCTTTGCACTTCTCTACCCACCAAACATCACGGTCATTCTCTTTCCGTCTCGTAGAGACGAGCTGAGAAATTGCAAAGGTCGAGCAATTGCTCAGAGATGAAAAGTGCCAGCACTGAAAGCTGTTGCTAGCCAGCACCCTTCCTTGGAAGCGCTTTTGTAGGCCTAAGAACACTGGGGCTCTGGGCTTCTCTAGCCACCTAATCTTCTGCTCATCCTCTCGCGCACTCTAAAGAGAGTTCAGGTGAGAAATTGCAAACGTCGAGCAATTGCTCAGAGATGAAAAGTGCCAGCACTGAAAGCTGTTGCTAGCTAGCACCCTTCCTTGGAAGCGCTTTCACAGGCGCAATAACACTGGGGATTTGCGCTTCTCTAGCCACCAAACGTCACTGTCATTCTCTTTCCGTCTCGTAGACACGAGCTGAGAAATTGCAAACGTCCAGCAATTGCTCAGAGATGAAAAGTGCCAGCACTGAAAGCTGTTGCTAGCCAGCACCCTTCCTTGGAAGCGCTTTAACAGGCGCAGTAACACTGGGGCTTTGCGCTTCTCTACCCACCAAACCTCACGGTCCTTCTCTTTCCGTCTCGTAGAGACGAGCTGAGAAATTGCAAACATCGAGCAATTGCTCAGAGATGAAAAGTGCCAGCACTGAAAGCTGTTGCTAGCCAGCACCCTTCCTTGGAAGCGCTTTTGTAGGCCTAAGAACACTGGGGCTCTGGGCTTCTCTAGCCACCTAATCTTCTGCTCATCCTCTCGCGCACTCTAAAGAGAGCTCAGGTGAGAAATTGCAAACGTCCAGCAATTGCTCAGAGATGAAAAGTGCCAGCACTGAAAGCTCTTGCTAGCCAGCACCCTTCCTTGGAAGCGCTTTCACAGGCGCAGCAACACTGGGGCTTTGCGCTTCTCTAGCCACCAAACGTCACGGTCCTTCTCTTTCCGTCTCGTAGACATGAGCTGAGAAATTGCAAAAGTCGAGCAATTGCTCATAGATGAAAAGTGCCAGCACTGAAAGCTGTTGCTAGCCAGCACCCTTCTTTGGAAGCGCTTTTGTAGGCCTAAGAACACTGGGGCTCTGGGCTTCTCTAGCCACCTAATCTTCTGCTCATCCTCTCGCGCACTCTAAAGAGAGCTCAGGTGAGAAATTGCAAACGTCCAGCAATTGCTCAGAGATGAAAAGTGCCAGCACTGAAAGCTGTTGCTAGCCAGCACCCTTCCTTGGAAGCGCTTTCACAGGCGCAGCAACACTGGGGCTTTGCGCTTCTCTAGCCACCAAACACCACGCTCACTATCTCTCCGTCTCGTAGAGACGACCTGAGAAATTGCAAACGTCGAGCAATTGCTCAGAGATGAAAAGTGCCAGCACTGAAAGCTCTTGCTAGCCAGCACCCTTCCTTGGAAGCGCTTTCACAGGCGCAGCAACACTGGGGCTTTGCGCTTCTCTACCCACCAAACGTCACGGTCCTTCTCTTTCCGTCTCGTAGAGACGAGCTGAGAAATTGCAAACGTCGAGCAATTGCTCAGAGATGAAAAGTGCCAGCACTGAAAGCTCTTGCTAGCCAGCACCCTTCCTTGGAAGTGCTTTCACAGGCGCAGCAACACTGGGGCTTTGCGCTTCTCTAGCCACCAAACGTCACAGTCATTCTCTTTCCGTCTCGTAGACACGAGCTGAGAAATTGCAAATGTCCAGCAATTGCTCAGAGATGAAAAGTGCCAGCACTGAAAGCTCTTGCTAGCCAGCACCCTTCCTTGGAAGCGCTTTCACAGGCGCAGCAACACTGGGGCTTTGCGCTTCTCTACCCACCAAACGTCACGGTCCTTCTCTTTCCGTCTCGTAGACACGAGCTGAGAAATTGCAAACGTCGAGCAATTGCTCAGAGATGAAAAGTGCCAGCACTGAAAGCTGTTGCTAGCCAGCACCCTTCCTTGGAAGCGCTTTCACAGGCGCAGCAACACTGGGGCTTTGCGCTTCTCTAGCCACCTAATCTTCTGCTCATCCTCTCGCATACTCTAATAAGAGCTCAGGTGACAAATTGCAAACGTCGAGCAATTGCTCAGAGATGAAAAGTGCCAGCACTGAAAGCTGTTGCTAGCCAGCACCCTTCCTTGGAAGCGCTTTCACACGCGCAGCAACACTGGGGCTTTGCGCTTCTCTACCCACCAAACCTCACGGTCCTTCTCTTTCCGAATCGTAGACACGAGCTGAGAAATTGCAAACGTCGAGCAATTGCTCAGAGATGAAAAGTGCCAGCACTGGAAGCTGTTGCTAGCCAGCACCCTTCCTTGGAAGCGCTTTTGTAGGCCTAAGAACACTGCGGCTCTGGGCTTCTCTAGCCACCTAATCTTCTGCTCATCCTCTCGCGCACTCTAAAGAGAGCTCAGGTGAGAAATTGCAAACGTCCAGCAATTGCTCAGAGATGAAAAGTGACAGCACTGAAAGCTCTTGCTAGCCAGCACCCTTCCTTGGAAGCGCTTTCACAGGCGCAGCAACACTGGGGCTTTGCGCTTCTCTAGCCACCAAACCTCACGGTCCTTCTCTTTCCGTCTCGTAGACACGAGCTGAGAAATTGCAAACGTCGAGCAATTGCTCAGAGATGAAAAGTGCCAGCACTGAAAGCTGTTGCTAGCCAGCACCCTTCCTTGGAAGCGCTTTTGTAGGCCTAAGAACACTGGGGCTCTGGGCTTCTCTAGCCACCTAATCTTCTGCTCATCCTCTCGCGTACTCCAATAAGACCTCAGGTGAGAAATTACAAACGTCCAGCAATTGCTCAGAGATGAAAAGTGCCAGCACTGAAAGCTGTTGCTAGCCAGCACCCTTCCTTGGAAGCGCTTTCACAGGCGCAGCAACACTGGGGCTTTGCGCTTCTCTAGCCACCAAACATCACGGTCCTTCTCTTTCCGTCTCGTAGACACGAGCTGAGAAATTGCAAACATCGAGCAATTCCTCAGAGATGAAAAGTGCCAGCACTGAAAGCTGTTGCTAGCCAGCACCCTTCCTTGGAAGCGCTTTAACAGGCGCAGCAACACTGGGGCTTTGCGCTTCTCTAGCCACCAAACATCACGCTCACTATCTCTCCGTCTCGTAGAGACGAGCTGAGAAATTGCAAACGTCGAGCAATTGCTCAGAGATGAAAAGTGCCAGCACTGAAAGCTGTTGCTAGCCAGCACCCTTCCTTGGAAGCGCTTTCACAGGCGCAGTAACACTGGGGCTTTGCGCTTCTCTACTCTCCAAACGTCACGGTCATTCTCTTTCCGTCTCGTAGACACGAGCTGAGAAATTGCAAACGTTGAGCAATTGCTCAGAGATGAAAAGTGCCAGCACTGGAAGCTGTTGCTAGCCAGCACCCTTCCTTGGAAGCGCTTTTGTAGGCCTAAGAACACTGGGGCTCTGGGCTTCTCTAGCCACCTAATCTGCTCATCCTCTCGCGCACTCTAAAGAGAGCTCAGGTGAGAAATTGCAAACGTCCAGCAATTGCTCAGAGATGAAAAGTGACAGCACTGAAAGCTCTTGCTAGCCAGCACCCTTCCTTGGAAGCGCTTTCACAGGCGCAGCAACACTGGGGCTTTGCGCTTCTCTAGCCACCAAACCTCACGGTCCTTCTCTTTCCGTCTCGTAGAGACGAGCTGAGAAATTGCAAACGTCGAGCAATTGCTCAGAGATGAAAAGTGCCAGCACTGAAAGCTGTTGCTAGCCAGCACCCTTCCTTGGAAGCGCTTTTGTAGGCCTAAGAACACTGGGGCTCTGGGCTTCTCTAGCCACCTAATCTTCTGCTCATCCTCTCGCGTACTCTAATAAGACCTCAGGTGAGAAATTACAAACGTCCAGCAATTGCTCAGAGATGAAAAGTGCCAGCACTGAAAGCTGTTGCTAGCCAGCACCCTTCCTTGGAAGCGCTTTCACAGGCGCAGCAACACTGGGGCTTTGCGCTTCTCTAGCCACCAAACGTCACGGTCCTTCTCTTTCCGTCTCGTAGACACGAGCTGAGAAATTGCAAACATCGAGCAATTCCTCAGAGATGAAAAGTGCCAGCACTGAAAGCTCTTGCTAGCCAGCACCCTTCCTTGGAAGCGCTTTAACAGGCGCAGCAACACTGGGGCTTTGCGCTTCTCTAGCCACCAAACATCACGCTCACTATCTCTCCGTCTCGTAGAGACGAGCTGAGAAATTGCAAACGTCGAGCAATTGCTCAGAGATGAAAAGTGCCAGCACTGAAAGCTGTTGCTAGCCAGCACCCTTCCTTGGAAGCGCTTTCACAGGCGCAGCAACACTGGGGCTTTGCGCTTCTCTACTCTCCAAACGTCACGGTCATTCTCTTTCCGTCTCGTAGACACGAGCTGAGAAATTGCAAACGTCGAGCAATTGCTCAGAGATGAAAAGTGCCAGCACTGGAAGCTGTTGCTAGCCAGCACCCTTCCTTGGAAGCGCTTTTGTAGGCCTAAGAACACTGGGGCTCTAGGCTTCTCTAGCCACCTAATCTGCTCATCCTCTCGCGCACTCTAAAGAGAGCTCAGGTGAGAAATTGCAAACGTCCAGCAATTGCTCAGAGATGAAAAGTGCCAGCACTGAAAGCTCTTGCTAGCCAGCACCCTTCCTTGGAAGCGCTTTCACAGGCGCAGCAACACTGGGGCTTTGCGCTTCTCTAGCCACCAAACATCACGGTCCTTCTCTTTCCGTCTCGTAGACACGAGCTGAGAAATTGCAAACGTCGAGCAATTGCTCCGCGATAAAAAGTGCCAGCACTGAAAGCTGTTGCTAGCCAGCACCCTTCCTTGGAAGCGCTTTCACAGGCCTAAGAACACTGGGGCTCTGGGCTTCTCTAGCCACCTAATCTTCTGCTCATCCTCTCGCGCACTCTAAAGAGAGTTCAGGTGAGACATTGCAAACGTCCAGCAATTGCTCAGAGATGAAAAGTGCCAGCACTGAAAGCTGTTGCTAGCCAGCACCCTTCCTTGGAAGCGCTTTCTCAGGCACAGCAACACTGGGGCTTTGCGCTTCTCTAGCCACCAAACGTCACGGTCATTCTCTTTCCGTCTCACAGACACGAGCTGAGAAATTGCAAACGTCGAGCAATTGCTCAGAGATGAAAAGTGCCAGCACTGAAAGCTGTTGCTAGCCAGCACCCTTCCTTGGAAGCGCTTTCACAGGCGCAGCAACACTGGGGCTTTGCGCTTCTCTAGCCACCAAACGTCACGGTCCTTCTCTTTCCGTCTCGTAGACACGAGCTGAGAAATTGCAAACGTCGAGCAATTGCTCAGAGATGAAAAGTGCCAGCACTGAAAGCTGTTGCTAGCCAGCACCCTTCCTTGGAAGCGCTTTCACACGCGCAGGAATACTGGGGCTTTGCGCTTCTCTAGCCACCAAACATCACGCTCACTATCTCTCCGTCTCGTAGAGACGAGCTGAGAAATTGCAAACGTCGAGCAATTGCTCAGAGATGAAAAGTGCCAGCACTGAAAGCTGTTGCTAGCCAGCACCCTTCCTTGGAAGTGCTTTCACAGGCGCAGCAACACTGGGGCTTTGCGCTTCTCTAGCCACCAAACATCACGGTCACTATCTCTCCGTCTCGTAGAGACGAGCTGAGAAAATGCAAACGTCGAGCAATTGCTCAGAGATGAAAAGTGCCAGCACTGAAAGCTCTTGCTAGCCAGCACCCTTCCTTGGAAGCGCTTTCACAGGCGCAGTAACACTGGGGCTTTGCGCTTCTCTACCCACCAAACATCACGCTCACTATCTCTCCGTCTCGTGGACACGACCTTAGAAATTGCAAACGTCGAGCAATTGCTCAGAGATGAAAAGTGCCAGCACTGAAAGCTGTTGCTAGCCAGCACCCTTCCTTGGAAGCGCTTTTGTAGGCCTAAGAACACTGGGGCTCTGGGCTTCTCTAGCCACCTAATCTTCTGCTCATCCTCTCGCGTACTCTAATAAGACCTCAGGTGAGAAATTACAAACGTCCAGCAATTGCTCAGAGATGAAAAGTGCCAGCACTGAAAGCTGTTGCTAGCCAGCACCCTTCCTTGGAAGCGCTTTCACAGGCGCAGCAACACTGGGGCTTTGCGCTTCTCTAGCCACCAAACCTCACGGTCCTTCTCTTTCCGTCTCGTAGACACGAGCTGAGAAATTGCAAACATCGAGCAATTGCTCAGAGATGAAAAGTGCCAGCACTGAAAGCTGTTGCTAGCCAGCACCCTTCCTTGGAAGCGCTTTAACAGGCGCAGCAACACTGGGGCTTTGCGCTTCTCTAGCCACCAAACATCACGCTCACTATCTCTCCGTCTCGTAGAGACGAGCTGAGAAATTGCAAACGTCGAGCAATTGCTCAGAGATGAAAAGTGCCAGCACTGAAAGCTGTTGCTAGCCAGCACCCTTCCTTGGAAGCGCTTTCACAGGCGCAGCAACACTGGGGCTTTGCGCTTCTCTACTCTCCAAACGTCACGGTCATTCTCTTTCCGTCTCGTAGACACGAGCTGAGAAATTGCAAACGTCGAGCAATTGCTCAGAGATGAAAAGTGCCAGCACTGGAAGCTGTTGCTAGCCAGCACCCTTCCTTGGAAGCGCTTTTGTAGGCCTAAGAACACTGGGGCTCTAGGCTTCTCTAGCCACCTAATCTGCTCATCCTCTCGCGCACTCTAAAGAGAGCTCAGGTGAGAAATTGCAAACGTCCAGCAATTGCTCAGAGATGAAAAGTGCCAGCACTGAAAGCTCTTGCTAGCCAGCACCCTTCCTTGGAAGCGCTTTCACAGGCGCAGCAACACTGGGGCTTTGCGCTTCTCTAGCCACCAAACATCACGGTCCTTCTCTTTCCGTCTCGTAGACACGAGCTGAGAAATTGCAAACGTCGAGCAATTGCTCCGCGATAAAAAGTGCCAGCACTGAAAGCTGTTGCTAGCCAGCACCCTTCCTTGGAAGCGCTTTCACAGGCCTAAGAACACTGGGGCTCTGGGCTTCTCTAGCCACCTAATCTTCTGCTCATCCTCTCGCGCACTCTAAAGAGAGTTCAGGTGAGACATTGCAAACGTCCAGCAATTGCTCAGAGATGAAAAGTGCCAGCACTGAAAGCTGTTGCTAGCCAGCACCCTTCCTTGGAAGCGCTTTCTCAGGCACAGCAACACTGGGGCTTTGCGCTTCTCTAGCCACCAAACGTCACGGTCATTCTCTTTCCGTCTCACAGACACGAGCTGAGAAATTGCAAACGTCGAGCAATTGCTCAGAGATGAAAAGTGCCAGCACTGAAAGCTGTTGCTAGCCAGCACCCTTCCTTGGAAGCGCTTTCACAGGCGCAGCAACACTGGGGCTTTGCGCTTCTCTAGCCACCAAACGTCACGGTCCTTCTCTTTCCGTCTCGTAGACACGAGCTGAGAAATTGCAAACGTCGAGCAATTGCTCAGAGATGAAAAGTGCCAGCACTGAAAGCTGTTGCTAGCCAGCACCCTTCCTTGGAAGCGCTTTCACACGCGCAGGAATACTGGGGCTTTGCGCTTCTCTAGCCACCAAACATCACGCTCACTATCTCTCCGTCTCGTAGAGACGAGCTGAGAAATTGCAAACGTCGAGCAATTGCTCAGAGATGAAAAGTGCCAGCACTGAAAGCTGTTGCTAGCCAGCACCCTTCCTTGGAAGTGCTTTCACAGGCGCAGCAACACTGGGGCTTTGCGCTTCTCTAGCCACCAAACATCACGGTCACTATCTCTCCGTCTCGTAGAGACGAGCTGAGAAAATGCAAACGTCGAGCAATTGCTCAGAGATGAAAAGTGCCAGCACTGAAAGCTCTTGCTAGCCAGCACCCTTCCTTGGAAGCGCTTTCACAGGCGCAGTAACACTGGGGCTTTGCGCTTCTCTACCCACCAAACATCACGCTCACTATCTCTCCGTCTCGTGGACACGACCTTAGAAATTGCAGACGTCGAGCAATTGCTCAGAGATGAAAAGTGCCAGCACTGAAAGCTGTTGCTAGCCAGCACCCTTCCTTGGAAGCGCTTTTGTAGGCCTAAGAACACTGGGGCTCTGGGCTTCTCTAGCCACCTAATCTTCTGCTCATCCTCTCGCGCACTCTAAAGAGAGCTCAGGTGAGAAATTGCAAACGTCCAGCAATTGCTCAGAGATGAAAAGTGACAGCACTGAAAGCTGTTGCTAGCCAGCACCCTTCCTTGGAAGCGCTTTCACAGGCGCAGTAACACTGGGGCTTTGCGCTTCTCTACTCACCAAACGTCACGGTCCTTCTCTTTCCGTCTCGTAGACACGAGCTGAGAAATTGCAAACATCGAGCAATTGCTCAGCGATGAAAAGTGCCAGCACTGAAAGCTGTTGCTAGCCAGCACCCTTCCTTGGAAGCGCTTTCACAGGCCTAAGAACACTGGGGCTCTGGGCTTCTCTAGCCACCTAATCTTCTGCTCATCCTGTCGCGCACTCTAAAGAGAGTTCAGGTGAGAAATTGCAAACATCCAGCAATTGCTCAGAGATGAAAAGTGCCAGCACTGAAAGCTCTTGCTAGCCAGCACCCTTCCTTGGAAGCGCTTTCACAGGCGCAGCAACACTGGGGCTTTGCGCTTCTCTACCCACCAAACGTCACTGTCATTCTCTTTCCGTCTCGTAGAGACGAGCTGAGAAATTGCAAACGTCGAGCAATTGCTCAGAGATGAAAAGTGCCAGCACTGAAAGCTGTTGCTAGCCAGCACCCTTCCTTGGAAGCGCTTTTGTAGGCCTAAGAACACTGGGGCTCTGGGCTTCTCTAGCCACCTAATCTTCTGCTCATCCTCTCGCGCACTCTAAAGAGAGCTCAGGTGAGAAATTGCAAACGTCGAGCAATTGCTCAGAGATGAAAAGTGCCAGCACTGAAAGCTGTTGCTAGCTAGCACCCTTCCTTGGAAGCGCTTTCACAGGCGCAATAACACTGGGGATTTGCGCTTCTCTAGCCACCAAACGTCACTGTCATTCTCTTTCCGTCTCGTAGACACGAGCTGAGAAATTGCAAACGTCCAGCAATTGCTCAGAGATGAAAAGTGCCAGCACTGAAAGCTGTTGCTAGCCAGCACCCTTCCTTGGAAGCGCTTTCACAGGCGCAGTAACACTGGGGCTTTGCGCTTCTCTACCCACCAAACCTCACGGTCCTTCTCTTTCCGTCTCGTAGAGACGAGCTGAGAAATTGCAAACATCGAGCAATTGCTCAGAGATGAAAAGTGCCAGCACTGAAAGCTCTTGCTAGCCAGCACCCTTCCTTGGAAGCGCTTTTGTAGGCCTAAGAACACTGGGGCTCTGGGCTTCTCTAGCCACCTAATCTTCTGCTCATCCTCTCGCGCACTCTAAAGAGAGCTCAGGTGAGAAATTGCAAACGTCCAGCAATTGCTCAGAGATGAAAAGTGCCAGCACTGAAAGCTCTTGCTAGCCAGCACCCTTCCTTGGAAGCGCTTTCACAGGCGCAGTAACACTGGGGCTTTGCGCTTCTCTACCCACCAAACGTCACGGTCCTTCTCTTTCCGTCTCGTAGACATGAGCTGAGAAATTGCAAACGTCGAGCAATTGCTCAGAGATGAAAAGTGCCAGCACTGAAAGCTGTTGCTAGCCAGCACCCTTCCTTGGAAGCGCTTTCACAGGCGCAGCAACACTGGGGCTTTGCGCTTCTCTAGCCACCAAACACCACGCTCACTATCTCTCCGTCTCGTAGACACGACCTGAGAAATTGCAAACGTCGAGCAATTGCTCAGAGATTAAAAGTGCCAGCACTGAAAGCTGTTGCTAGCCAGCACCCTTCCTTGGAAGCGCTTTCACAGGCGCAGCAACACTGGGGCTTTGCGCTTCTCTACCCACCAAACGTCACGGTCCTTCTCTTTCCGTCTCGTAGAGACGAGCTGAGAAATTGCAAACGTCGAGCAATTGCTCAGAGATGAAAAGTGCCAGCACTGAAAGCTCTTGCTAGCCAGCACCCTTCCTTGGAAGCGCTTTCACAGGCGCAACAACACTGGGGCTTTGCGCTTCTCTAGCCACCAAACGTCACTGTCATTCTCTTTCCGTCTCGTAGACACGAGCTGAGAAATTGCAAAGGTCGAGCAATTGCTCAGAGATGAAAAGTGCCAGCACTGAAAGCTCTTGCTAGCCAGCACCCTTCCTTGGAAGTGCTTTCACAGGCGCAGCAACACTGGGGCTTTGCGCTTCTCTAGCCACCAAACGTCACAGTCATTCTCTTTCCGTCTCGTAGACACGAGCTGAGAAATTGCAAATGTCCAGCAATTGCTCAGAGATGAAAAGTGCCAGCACTGAAAGCTGTTGCTAGCCAGCACCCTTCCTTGGAAGCGCTTTCACAGGCGCAGCAACACTGGGGCTTTGCGCTTCTCTACCCACCAAACGTCACGGTCCTTCTCTTTCCGTCTCGTAGACACGAGCTGAGAAATTGCAAACGTCGAGCAATTGCTCAGAGATGAAAAGTGCCAGCACTGAAAGCTGTTGCTAGCCAGCACCCTTCCTTGGAAGCGCTTTCACAGGCCTAAGAACACTGGGGCTTTGCGCTTCTCTAGCCACCTAATCTTCTGCTCATCCTCTCGCATACTCTAATAAGAGCTCAGGTGAGAAATTGCAAACGTCGAGCAATTGCTCAGAGATGAAAAGTGCCAGCACTGAAAGCTCTTGCTAGCCAGCACCCTTCCTTGGAAGCGCTTTCACAGGCGCAGCAACACTGGGGCTTTGCGCTTCTCTACCCACCAAACCTCACGGTCCTTCTCTTTCCGTCTCGTAGACACGAGCTGAGAAATTGCAAACATCGAGCAATTGCTCAGAGATGAAAAGTGCCAGCACTGAAAGCTGTTGCTAGCCAGCACCCTTCCTTGGAAGCGCTTTTGTAGGCCTAAGAACACTGGGGCTCTGGGCTTCTCTAGCCACCTAATCTTCTGCTCATCCTCTCGCGCACTCTAAAGAGAGCTCAGGTGAGAAATTGCAAACGTCCAGCAATTGCTCAGAGATGAAAAGTGCCAGCACTGAAAGCTCTTGCTAGCCAGCACCCTTCCTTGGAAGCGCTTTCACAGGCGCAGCAACACTGGGGCTTTGCGCTTCTCTACTCTCCAAACGTCACGGTCCTTCTCTTTCCGTCTCGTAGACACGAGCTGAGAAATTGCAAACGTCGAGCAATTGCTCAGAGATGAAAAGTGCCAGCACTGGAAGCTGTTGCTAGCCAGCACCCTTCCTTGGAAGCGCTTTTGTAGGCCTAAGAACACTGGGGCTCTGGGCTTCTCTAGCCACCTAATCTTCTGCTCATCCTCTCGCGCACTCTAAAGAGAGCTCAGGTGAGAAATTGCAAACGTCCAGCAATTGCTCAGAGATGAAAAGTGCCAGCACTGAAAGCTCTTGCTAGCCAGCACCCTTCCTTGGAAGCGCTTTCACAGGCGCAGCAACACTGGGGCTTTGCGCTTCTCTAGCCACCAAACACCACGCTCACTATCTCTCCGTCTCGTAGACACGACCTGAGAAATTGCAAACGTCGAGCAATTGCTCAGAGATTAAAAGTGCCAGCACTGAAAGCTGTTGCTAGCCAGCACCCTTCCTTGGAAGCACTTTCACAGGCGCAGCAACACTGGGGCTTTGCGCTTCTCTAGCCACCAAACGTCACTGTCATTCTCTTTCCGTCTCGTAGAGACGAGCTGAGAAATTGCAAAGGTCGAGCAATTGCTCAGAGATGAAAAGTGCCAGCACTGAAAGCTCTTGCTAGCCAGCACCCTTCCTTGGAAGTGCTTTCACAGGCGCAGCAACACTGGGGCTTTGCGCTTCTCTAGCCACCAAACGTCACAGTCATTCTCTTTCCGTCTCGTAGACACGAGCTGAGAAATTGCAAATGTCCAGCAATTGCTCAGAGATGAAAAGTGCCAGCACTGAAAGCTGTTGCTAGCCAGCACCCTTCCTTGGAAGCGCTTTCACAGGCGCAGCAACACTGGGGCTTTGCGCTTCTCTAGCCACCAAACGTCACGGTCCTTCTCTTTCCGTCTCGTAGACACGAGCTGAGAAATTGCAAACGTCGAGCAATTGCTCAGAGATGAAAAGTGCCAGCACTGAAAGCTGTTGCTAGCCAGCACCCTTCCTTGGAAGCGCTTTCACAGGCGCAGCAACACTGGGGCTTTGCGCTTCTCTAGCCACCTAATCTTCTGCTCATCCTCTCGCATACTCTAAAGAGAGCTCAGGTGAGAAATTGCAAACGTCGAGCAATTGCTCAGAGATGAAAAGTGCCAGCACTGAAAGCTGTTGCTAGCCAGCACCCTTCCTTGGAAGCGCTTTCACAGGCGCAGCAACACTGGGGCTTTGCGCTTCTCTAGCCACCAAACGTCACGGTCCTTCTCTTTCCGTCTCGTAGAGACGAGCTGAGAAATTGCAAACGTCGAGCAATTGCTCAGAGATGAAAAGTGCCAGCACTGAAAGCTGTTGCTAGCCAGCACCCTTCCTTGGAAGCGCTTTTGTAGGCCTAAGAACACTGGGGCTCTGGGCTTCTCTAGCCACCTAATCTTCTGCTCATCCTCTCGCGTACTCTAATAAGACCTCAGGTGAGAAATTACAAACGTCCAGCAATTGCTCAGAGATGAAAAGTGCCAGCACTGAAAGCTGTTGCTAGCCAGCACCCTTCCTTGGAAGCGCTTTCACAGGAGCAGAAACACTGGGGCTTTGCGCTTCTCTACCCACCAAACGTCACGGTCATTCTCTTTCCGTCTCGTAGACACGAGCTGAGAAATTGCAAACATTGAGCAATTCCTCAGAGATGAAAAGTGCCAGCACTGAAAGCTGTTGCTAGCCAGCACCCTTCCTTGGAAGCGCTTTCACAGGCGCAGCAACACTGGGGCTTTGCGCTTCTCTAGCCACCAAACATCACGCTCACTATCTCTCCGTCTCGTAGAGAGGAGCTGAGAAATTGCAAACGTCGAGCAATTGCTCAGAGATGAAAAGTGCCAGCACTGAAAGCTGTTGCTAGCCAGCACCCTTCCTTGGAAGCGCTTTCACAGGCGCAGCAACACTGGGGCTTTGCGCTTCTCTACTCTCCAAACGTCACGGTCATTCTCTTTCCGTCTCGTAGAGACGAGCTGAGAAATTGCAAACGTCGAGCAATTGCTCCGCGATAAAAAGTGCCAGCACTGAAAGCTGTTGCTAGCCAGCACCCTTCCTTGGAAGCGCTTTCACAGGCCTAAGAACACTGGGGCTCTGGGCTTCTCTAGCCACCTAATCTTCTGCTCATCCTCTCGCGCACTCTAAAGAGAGTTCAGGTGAGACATTGCAAACGTCGAGCAATTGCTCAGAGATGAAAAGTGCCAGCACTGAAAGCTGTTGCTAGCCAGCACCCTTCCTTGGAAGCGCTTTCACAGGCGCAGCAACACTGGGGCTTTGCGCTTCTCTAGCCACCAAACGTCACGGTCCTTCTCTTTCCGTCTCGTAGACACGAGCTGAGAAATTGCAAACGTCGAGCAATTGCTCAGAGATGAAAAGTGCCAGCACTGAAAGCTGTTGCTAGCCAGCACCCTTCCTTGGAAGCGCTTTCACACGCGCAGGAATACTGGGGCTTTGCGCTTCTCTAGCCACCAAACATCACGCTCACTATCTCTCCGTCTCGTAGAGACGAGCTGAGAAATTGCAAACGTCGAGCAATTGCTCAGAGATGAAAAGTGCCAGCACTGAAAGCTGTTGCTAGCCAGCACCCTTCCTTGGAAGTGCTTTCACAGGCGCAGCAACACTGGGGCTTTGCGCTTCTCTAGCCACCAAACATCACGGTCACTATCTCTCCGTCTCGTAGAGACGAGCTGAGAAAATGCAAACGTCGAGCAATTGCTCAGAGATGAAAAGTGCCAGCACTGAAAGCTCTTGCTAGCCAGCACCCTTCCTTGGAAGCGCTTTCACAGGCGCAGTAACACTGGGGCTTTGCGCTTCTCTACCCACCAAACATCACGCTCACTATCTCTCCGTCTCGTGGACACGACCTTAGAAATTGCAAACGTCGAGCAATTGCTCAGAGATGAAAAGTGCCAGCACTGAAAGCTGTTGCTAGCCAGCACCCTTCCTTGGAAGCGCTTTTGTAGGCCTAAGAACACTGGGGCTCTGGGCTTCTCTAGCCACCTAATCTTCTGCTCATCCTCTCGCGCACTCTAAAGAGAGCTCAGGTGAGAAATTGCAAACGTCCAGCAATTGCTCAGAGATGAAAAGTGCCAGCACTGAAAGCTCTTGCTAGCCAGCACCCTTCCTTGGAAGCGCTTTCACAGGCGCAGTAACACTGGGGCTTTGCGCTTCTCTAGCCACCAAACCTCACGGTCCTTCTCTTTCCGTCTCGTAGACACGAGCTGACAAATTGCAAACATCGAGCAATTGCTCAGCGATGAAAAGTGCCAGCACTGAAAGCTGTTGCTAGCCAGCACCCTTCCTTGGAAGCGCTTTTGTAGGCCTAAGAACACTGGGGCTCTAGGCTTCTCTAGCCACCTAATCTTCTGCTCATCCTCTCGCGCACTCTAAAGAGAGTTCAGGTGAGAAATTGCAAACGTCCAGCAATTGCTCAGAGATGAAAAGTGCCAGCACTGAAAGCTGTTGCTAGCCAGCACCCTTCCTTGGAAGCGCTTTCCCAGGCGCAGCAACACTGGGGCTTTGCGCTTCTCTACCCACCAAACGTCACTGTCATTCTCTTTCCGTCTCGTAGAGACGAGCTGAGAAATTGCAAACGTCGAGCAATTGCTCAGAGATGAAAAGTGCCAGCACTGAAAGCTGTTGCTAGCCAGCACCCTTCCTTGGAAGCGCTTTTGTAGGCCTAAGAACACTGGGGCTCTGGGCTTCTCTAGCCACCTAATCTTCTGCTCATCCTCTCGCGCACTCTAAAGAGAGTTCAGGTGAGAAATTGCAAACGTCGAGCAATTGCTCAGAGATGAAAAGTGCCAGCACTGAAAGCTGTTGCTAGCTAGCACCCTTCCTTGGAAGCGCTTTCACAGGCGCAATAACACTGGGGATTTGCGCTTCTCTAGCCACCAAACGTCACGGTCCTTCTCTTTCCGTCTCGTAGACACGAGCTGAGAAATTGCAAACGTCCAGCAATTGCTCAGAGATGAAAAGTGCCAGCACTGAAAGCTGTTGCTAGCCAGCACCCTTCCTTGGAAGCGCTTTAACAGGCGCAGTAACACTGGGGCTTTGCGCTTCTCTACCCACCAAACCTCACGGTCCTTCTCTTTCCGTCTCGTAGAGACGAGCTGAGAAATTGCAAACATCGAGCAATTGCTCAGAGATGAAAAGTGCCAGCACTGAAAGCTGTTGCTAGCCAGCACCCTTCCTTGGAAGCGCTTTTGTAGGCCTAAGAACACTGGGGCTCTGGGCTTCTCTAGCCACCTAATCTTCTGCTCATCCTCTCGCGCACTCTAAAGAGAGCTCAGGTGAGAAATTGCAAACGTCCAGCAATTGCTCAGAGATGAAAAGTGCCAGCACTGAAAGCTCTTGCTAGCCAGCACCCTTCCTTGGAAGCGCTTTCACAGGCGCAGCAACACTGGGGCTTTGCACTTCTCTACCCACCAAACGTCACGGTCATTCTCTTTCCGTCTCGTAGACATGAGCTGAGAAATTGCAAACGTCGAGCAATTGCTCAGAGATGAAAAGTGCCAGCACTGAAAGCTCTTGCTAGCCAGCCCCCTTCCTTGGAAGCGCTTTTGTAGGCCTAAGAACACTGGGGCTCTGGGCTTCTCTAGCCACCTAATCTTCTGCTCATCCTCTCGCGCACTCTAAAGAGAGCTCAGGTGAGAAATTGCAAACGTCGAGCAATTGCTCAGAGATGAAAAGTGCCAGCACTGAAAGCTGTTGCTAGCCAGCACCCTTCCTTGGAAGCGCTTTCACAGGCGCAGCAACACTGGGGCTTTGCGCTTCTCTAGCCACCAAACACCACGCTCACTATCTCTCCGTCTCGTAGACACGACCTGAGAAATTGCAAACGTCGAGCAATTGCTCAGAGATTAAAAGTGCCAGCACTGAAAGCTGTTGCTAGCCAGCACCCTTCCTTGGAAGCGCTTTCACAGGCGCAGCAACACTGGGGCTTTGCGCTTCTCTACCCACCAAACGTCACGGTCCTTCTCTTTCCGTCTCGTAGAGACGAGCTGAGAAATTGCAAACGTCGAGCAATTGCTCAGAGATGAAAAGTGCCAGCACTGAAAGCTGTTGCTAGCCAGCACCCTTCCTTGGAAGCGCTTTCACAGGCGCAATAACACTGGGGCTTTGCGCTTCTCTAGCCACCAAACATCACTGTCATTCTCTTTCCGTCTCGTAGAGACGAGCTGAGAAATTGCAAAGGTCGAGCAATTGCTCAGAGATGAAAAGTGCCAGCACTGAAAGCTCTTGCTAGCCAGCACCCTTCCTTGGAAGTGCTTTCACAGGCGCAGCAACACTGGGGTTTTGCGCTTCTCTAGCCACCAAACGTCACAGTCATTCTCTTTCCGTCTCGTAGACACGAGCTGACAAATTGCAAATGTCCAGCAATTGCTCAGAGATGAAAAGTGCCAGCACTGAAAACTCTTGCTAGCCAGCACCCTTCCTTGGAAGCGCTTTCACAGGCGCAGCAACACTGGGGCTTTGCGCTTCTCTACCCACCAAACGTCACGGTCCTTCTCTTTCCGTCTCGTAGACACGAGCTGAGAAATTGCAAACGTCGAGCAATTGCTCAGAGATGAAAAGTGCCAGCACTGAAAGCTGTTGCTAGCCAGCACCCTTCCTTGGAAGCGCTTTCACAGGCGCAGCAACACTGGGGCTTTGCGCTTCTCTACCCACCAAACATCACGCTCACTATCTCTCCGTCTCGTAGAGACGAGCTGAGAAATTGCAAACGTCGAGCAATTGCTCAGAGATGAAAAGTGCCAGCACTGAAAGCTCTTGCTAGCCAGCACCCTTCCTTGGAAGCGCTTTCACAGGCGCAGCAACACTGGGGCTTTGCGCTTCTCTACTCTCCAAACGTCACGGTCATTCTCTTTCCGTCTCGTAGACACGAGCTGAGAAATTGCAAATGTCCAGCAATTGCTCAGAGATGAAAAGTGCCAGCACTGGAAGCTGTTGCTAGCCAGCACCCTTCCTTGGAAGCGCTTTTGTAGGCCTAAGAACACTGGGGCTCTGGGCTTCTCTAGCCACCTAATCTTCTGCTCATCCTCTCGCGCACTCTAAAGAGAGCTCAGGTGAGAAATTGCAAACGTCCAGCAATTGCTCAGAGATGAAAAGTGCCAGCACTGAAAGCTCTTGCTAGCCAGCACCCTTCCTTGGAAGCGCTTTCACAGGCGCAGCAACACTGGGGCTTTGCGCTTCTCTAGCCACCAAACATCACGGTCCTTCTCTTTCCGTCTCGTAGACACGAGCTGAGAAATTGCAAACGTCGAGCAATTGCTCCGCGATAAAAAGTGCCAGCACTGAAAGCTGTTGCTAGCCAGCACCCTTCCTTGGAAGCGCTTTCACAGGCCTAAGAACACTGGGGCTTTGCGCTTCTCTAGCCACCTAATCTTCTGCTCATCCTGTCGCGCACTCTAAAGAGAGCTCAGGTGAGAAATTGCAAACGTCGAGCAATTGCTCAGAGATGAAAAGTGCCAGCACTGAAAGCTGTTGCTAGCCAGCACCCTTCCTTGGAAGCGCTTTCACAGGCGCAGCAACACTGGGGCTTTGCGCTTCTCTAGCCACCAAACGTCACGGTCCTTCTCTTTCCGTCTCGTAGAGACGAGCTGAGAAATTGCAAACGTCGAGCAATTGCTCAGAGATGAAAAGTGCCAGCACTGAAAGCTGTTGCTAGCCAGCACCCTTCCTTGGAAGCGCTTTTGTAGGCCTAAGAACACTGGGGCTCTGGGCTTCTCTAGCCACCTAATCTTCTGCTCATCCTCTCGCGTACTCTAATAAGACCTCAGGTGAGAAATTACAAACGTCCAGCAATTGCTCAGAGATGAAAAGTGCCAGCACTGAAAGCTGTTGCTAGCCAGCACCCTTCCTTGGAAGCGCTTTCACAGGAGCAGAAACACTGGGGCTTTGCGCTTCTCTACCCACCAAACGTCACGGTCATTCTCTTTCCGTCTCGTAGACACGAGCTGAGAAATTGCAAACATTGAGCAATTCCTCAGAGATGAAAAGTGCCAGCACTGAAAGCTGTTGCTAGCCAGCACCCTTCCTTGGAAGCGCTTTAACAGGCGCAGCAACACTGGGGCTTTGCGCTTCTCTAGCCACCAAACATCACGCTCACTATCTCTCCGTCTCGTAGAGAGGAGCTGAGAAATTGCAAACGTCGAGCAATTGCTCAGAGATGAAAAGTGCCAGCACTGAAAGCTGTTGCTAGCCAGCACCCTTCCTTGGAAGCGCTTTCACAGGCGCAGCAACACTGGGGCTTTGCGCTTCTCTACTCTCCAAACGTCACGGTCATTCTCTTTCCGTCTCGTAGAGACGAGCTGAGAAATTGCAAACGTCGAGCAATTGCTCCGCGATAAAAAGTGCCAGCACTGAAAGCTGTTGCTAGCCAGCACCCTTCCTTGGAAGCGCTTTCACAGGCCTAAGAACACTGGGGCTCTGGGCTTCTCTAGCCACCTAATCTTCTGCTCATCCTCTCGCGCACTCTAAAGAGAGTTCAGGTGAGACATTGCAAACGTCGAGCAATTGCTCAGAGATGAAAAGTGCCAGCACTGAAAGCTGTTGCTAGCCAGCACCCTTCCTTGGAAGCGCTTTCACAGGCGCAGCAACACTGGGGCTTTGCGCTTCTCTAGCCACCAAACGTCACGGTCCTTCTCTTTCCGTCTCGTAGACACGAGCTGAGAAATTGCAAACGTCCAGCAATTGCTCAGAGATGAAAAGTGCCAGCACTGAAAGCTGTTGCTAGCCAGCACCCTTCCTTGGAAGCGCTTTCACACGCGCAGGAATACTGGGGCTTTGCGCTTCTCTAGCCACCAAACATCACGCTCACTATCTCTCCGTCTCGTAGAGACGAGCTGAGAAATTGCAAACGTCGAGCAATTGCTCAGAGATGAAAAGTGCCAGCACTGAAAGCTGTTGCTAGCCAGCACCCTTCCTTGGAAGTGCTTTCACAGGCGCAGCAACACTGGGGCTTTGCGCTTCTCTAGCCACCAAACATCACGGTCACTATCTCTCCGTCTCGTAGAGACGAGCTGAGAAAATGCAAACGTCGAGCAATTGCTCAGAGATGAAAAGTGCCAGCACTGAAAGCTCTTGCTAGCCAGCACCCTTCCTTGGAAGCGCTTTCACAGGCGCAGTAACACTGGGGCTTTGCGCTTCTCTACCCACCAAACATCACGCTCACTATCTCTCCGTCTCGTGGACACGACCTTAGAAATTGCAAACGTCGAGCAATTGCTCAGAGATGAAAAGTGCCAGCACTGAAAGCTGTTGCTAGCCAGCACCCTTCCTTGGAAGCGCTTTTGTAGGCCTAAGAACACTGGGGCTCTGGGCTTCTCTAGCCACCTAATCTTCTGCTCATCCTCTCGCGCACTCTAAAGAGAGCTCAGGTGAGAAATTGCAAACGTCCAGCAATTGCTCAGAGATGAAAAGTGCCAGCACTGAAAGCTCTTGCTAGCCAGCACCCTTCCTTGGAAGCGCTTTCACAGGCGCAGTAACACTGGGGCTTTGCGCTTCTCTAGCCACCAAACCTCACGGTCCTTCTCTTTCCGTCTCGTAGACACGAGCTGACAAATTGCAAACATCGAGCAATTGCTCAGCGATGAAAAGTGCCAGCACTGAAAGCTGTTGCTAGCCAGCACCCTTCCTTGGAAGCGCTTTTGTAGGCCTAAGAACACTGGGGCTCTGGGCTTCTCTAGCCACCTAATCTTCTGCTCATCCTCTCGCGCACTCTAAAGAGAGTTCAGGTGAGAAATTGCAAACGTCCAGCAATTGCTCAGAGATGAAAAGTGCCAGCACTGAAAGCTGTTGCTAGCCAGCACCCTTCCTTGGAAGCGCTTTCCCAGGCGCAGCAACACTGGGGCTTTGCGCTTCTCTACCCACCAAACGTCACTGTCATTCTCTTTCCGTCTCGTAGAGACGAGCTGAGAAATTGCAAACGTCGAGCAATTGCTCAGAGATGAAAAGTGCCAGCACTGAAAGCTGTTGCTAGCCAGCACCCTTCCTTGGAAGCGCTTTTGTAGGCCTAAGAACACTGGGGCTCTGGGCTTCTCTAGCCACCTAATCTTCTGCTCATCCTCTCGCGCACTCTAAAGAGAGTTCAGGTGAGAAATTGCAAACGTCGAGCAATTGCTCAGAGATGAAAAGTGCCAGCACTGAAAGCTGTTGCTAGCTAGCACCCTTCCTTGGAAGCGCTTTCACAGGCGCAATAACACTGGGGATTTGCGCTTCTCTAGCCACCAAACGTCACGGTCCTTCTCTTTCCGTCTCGTAGACACGAGCTGAGAAATTGCAAACGTCCAGCAATTGCTCAGAGATGAAAAGTGCCAGCACTGAAAGCTGTTGCTAGCCAGCACCCTTCCTTGGAAGCGCTTTAACAGGCGCAGTAACACTGGGGCTTTGCGCTTCTCTACCCACCAAACCTCACGGTCCTTCTCTTTCCGTCTCGTAGAGACGAGCTGAGAAATTGCAAACATCGAGCAATTGCTCAGAGATGAAAAGTGCCAGCACTGAAAGCTGTTGCTAGCCAGCACCCTTCCTTGGAAGCGCTTTTGTAGGCCTAAGAACACTGGGGCTCTGGGCTTCTCTAGCCACCTAATCTTCTGCTCATCCTCTCGCGCACTCTAAAGAGAGCTCAGGTGAGAAATTGCAAACGTCCAGCAATTGCTCAGAGATGAAAAGTGCCAGCACTGAAAGCTCTTGCTAGCCAGCACCCTTCCTTGGAAGCGCTTTCACAGGCGCAGCAACACTGGGGCTTTGCACTTCTCTACCCACCAAACGTCACGGTCATTCTCTTTCCGTCTCGTAGACATGAGCTGAGAAATTGCAAACGTCGAGCAATTGCTCAGAGATGAAAAGTGCCAGCACTGAAAGCTGTTGCTAGCCAGCACCCTTCCTTGGAAGCGCTTTTGTAGGCCTAAGAACACTGGGGCTCTGGGCTTCTCTAGCCACCTAATCTTCTGCTCATCCTCTCGCGCACTCTAAAGAGAGCTCAGGTGAGAAATTGCAAACGTCGAGCAATTGCTCAGAGATGAAAAGTGCCAGCACTGAAAGCTGTTGCTAGCCAGCACCCTTCCTTGGAAGCGCTTTCACAGGCGCAGCAACACTGGGGCTTTGCGCTTCTCTAGCCACCAAACACCACGCTCACTATCTCTCCGTCTCGTAGACACGACCTGAGAAATTGCAAACGTCGAGCAATTGCTCAGAGATTAAAAGTGCCAGCACTGAAAGCTGTTGCTAGCCAGCACCCTTCCTTGGAAGCGCTTTCACAGGCGCAGCAACACTGGGGCTTTGCGCTTCTCTACCCACCAAACGTCACGGTCCTTCTCTTTCCGTCTCGTAGAGACGAGCTGAGAAATTGCAAACGTCGAGCAATTGCTCAGAGATGAAAAGTGCCAGCACTGAAAGCTGTTGCTAGCCAGCACCCTTCCTTGGAAGCGCTTTCACAGGCGCAATAACACTGGGGCTTTGCGCTTCTCTAGCCACCAAACGTCACTGTCATTCTCTTTCCGTCTCGTAGAGACGAGCTGAGAAATTGCAAAGGTCGAGCAATTGCTCAGAGATGAAAAGTGCCAGCACTGAAAGCTCTTGCTAGCCAGCACCCTTCCTTGGAAGTGCTTTCACAGGCGCAGCAACACTGGGGTTTTGCGCTTCTCTAGCCACCAAACGTCACAGTCATTCTCTTTCCGTCTCGTAGACACGAGCTGACAAATTGCAAATGTCCAGCAATTGCTCAGAGATGAAAAGTGCCAGCACTGAAAACTCTTGCTAGCCAGCACCCTTCCTTGGAAGCGCTTTCACAGGCGCAGCAACACTGGGGCTTTGCGCTTCTCTACCCACCAAACGTCACGGTCCTTCTCTTTCCGTCTCGTAGACACGAGCTGAGAAATTGCAAACGTCGAGCAATTGCTCAGAGATGAAAAGTGCCAGCACTGAAAGCTCTTGCTAGCCAGCACCCTTCCTTGGAAGCGCTTTCACAGGCGCAGCAACACTGGGGCTTTGCGCTTCTCTACCCACCAAACATCACGCTCACTATCTCTCCGTCTCGTAGAGACGAGCTGAGAAATTGCAAACGTCGAGCAATTGCTCAGAGATGAAAAGTGCCAGCACTGAAAGCTCTTGCTAGCCAGCACCCTTCCTTGGAAGCGCTTTCACAGGCGCAGCAACACTGGGGCTTTGCGCTTCTCTACTCTCCAAACGTCACGGTCATTCTCTTTCCGTCTCGTAGACACGAGCTGAGAAATTGCAAATGTCCAGCAATTGCTCAGAGATGAAAAGTGCCAGCACTGAAAGCTCTTGCTAGCCAGCACCCTTCCTTGGAAGCGCTTTTGTAGGCCTAAGAACACTGGGGCTCTGGGCTTCTCTAGCCACCTAATCTTCTGCTCATCCTCTCGCGCACTCTAAAGAGAGCTCAGGTGAGAAATTGCAAACGTCCAGCAATTGCTCAGAGATGAAAAGTGCCAGCACTGAAAGCTCTTGCTAGCCAGCACCCTTCCTTGGAAGCGCTTTCACAGGCGCAGCAACACTGGGGCTTTGCGCTTCTCTAGCCACCAAACATCACGGTCCTTCTCTTTCCGTCTCGTAGACACGAGCTGAGAAATTGCAAACGTCGAGCAATTGCTCCGCGATAAAAAGTGCCAGCACTGAAAGCTGTTGCTAGCCAGCACCCTTCCTTGGAAGCGCTTTCACAGGCCTAAGAACACTGGGGCTCTGGGCTTCTCTAGCCACCTAATCTTCTGCTCATCCTCTCGCGCACTCTAAAGAGAGTTCAGGTGAGACATTGCAAACGTCGAGCAATTGCTCAGAGATGAAAAGTGCCAGCACTGAAAGCTGTTGCTAGCCAGCACCCTTCCTTGGAAGCGCTTTCACAGGCGCAGCAACACTGGGGCTTTGCGCTTCTCTAGCCACCAAACGTCACGGTCCTTCTCTTTCCGTCTCGTAGACACGAGCTGAGAAATTGCAAACGTCCAGCAATTGCTCAGAGATGAAAAGTGCCAGCACTGAAAGCTCTTGCTAGCCAGCACCCTTCCTTGGAAGCGCTTTCACACGCGCAGGAATACTGGGGCTTTGCGCTTCTCTACCCACCAAACATCACGCTCACTATCTCTCCATCTCGTAGAGACGAGCTGAGAAATTGCAAACGTCGAGCAATTGCTCAGAGATGAAAAGTGCCAGCACTGAAAGCTCTTGCTAGCCAGCACCCTTCCTTGGAAGTGCTTTCACAGGCGCAGCAAGACTGGGGCTTTGCGCTTCTCTAGCCACCAAACATCACGGTCACTATCTCTCCGTCTCGTAGAGACGAGCTGAGAAAATGCAAACGTCCAGCAATTGCTCAGAGATGAAAAGTGCCAGCACTGAAAGCTCTTGCTAGCCAGCACCCTTCCTTGGAAGCGCTTTCACAGGCGCAGCAACACTGGGGCTTTGTGCTTCTCTACCCACCAAACATCACGCTCACTATCTCTCCGTCTCGTGGACACGACCTTAGAAATTGCAAACGTCGAGCAATTGCTCAGAGATGAAAAGTGCCAGCACTGAAAGCTCTTGCTAGCCAGCACCCTTCCTTGGAAGCGCTTTTGTAGGCCTAAGAACACTGGGGCTCTGGGCTTCTCTAGCCACCTAATCTTCTGCTCATCCTCTCGCGCACTCTAAAGAGAGCTCAGGTGAGAAATTGCAAACGTCCAGCAATTGCTCAGAGATGAAAAGTGCCAGCACTGAAAGCTCTTGCTAGCCAGCACCCTTCCTTGGAAGCGCTTTCACAGGCGCAGTAACACTGGGGCTTTGCGCTTCTCTACTCACCAAACGGCACGGTCCTTCTCTTTCCGTCTCGTAGACACGAGCTGAGAAATTGCAAACGTCCAGCAATTGCTCAGCGATGAAAAGTGCCAGCACTGAAAGCTGTTGCTAGCCAGCACCCTTCCTTGGAAGCGCTTTTGTAGCCCTAAGAACACTGGGGCTCTGGGCTTCTCTAGCCACCTAATCTTCTGCTCATCCTCTCGCGCACTCTAAAGAGAGTTCAGGTGAGAAATTGCAAACGTCCAGCAATTGCTCAGAGATGAAAAGTGCCAGCACTGAAAGCTGTTGCTAGCCAGCACCCTTCCTTGGAAGCGCTTTCCCAGGCGCAGCAACACTGGGGCTTTGCGCTTCTCTAGCCACCAAACGTCACAGTCATTCTCTTTCCGTCTCGTAGACACGAGCTGAGAAATTGCAAATGTCCAGCAATTGCTCAGAGATGAAAAGTGCCAGCACTGAAAGCTGTTGCTAGCCAGCACCCTTCCTTGGAAGCGCTTTCACAGGCGCAGCAACACTGGGGCTTTGCGCTTCTCTAGCCACCAAACATCACGGTCACTATCTCTCCGTCTCGTGGACACGAGCTGAGAAATTACAAACGTCGAGCAATTGCTCAGAGATGAAAAGTGCCAGCACTGAAAGCTGTTGCTAGCCAGCACCCTTCCTTGGAAGCGCTTTTGTAGGCCTAAGAACACTGGGGCTCTGGGCTTCTCTAGCCACCTAATCTTCTGCTCATCCTCTCGCGCACTCTAAAGAGAGCTCAGGTGAGAAATTGCAAACGTCCAGCAATTGCTCAGAGATGAAAAGTGCCAGCACTGAAAGCTGTTGCTAGCCAGCACCCTTCCTTGGAAGCGCTTTCACAGGCGCAGCAACACTGGGGCTTTGCGCTTCTCTACCCACCAAACGTCACGGTCCTTCTCTTTCCGTCTCGTAGAGACGAGCTGAGAAATTGCAAACGTCGAGCAATTGCTCAGAGATGAAAAGTGCCAGCACTGAAAGCTGTTGCTAGCCAGCACCCTTCCTTGGAAGCGCTTTTGTAGGCCTAAGAACACTGGGGCTCTGGGCTTCTCTAGCCACCTAATCTTCTGCTCATCCTCTCGCGCACTCTAAAGAGAGCTCAGGTGAGAAATTGCAAATGTCCAGCAATTGCTCAGAGATGAAAAGTGCCAGCACTGAAAGCTCTTGCTAGCCAGCACCCTTCCTTGGAAGCGCTTTCACAGGCGCAGCAACACTGGGGCTTTGCGCTTCTCTAGCCACCAAACGTCAAGGTCATTCTCTTTCTGTCTCGTAGAGACGAGCTGAGAAATTGCAAACGTCGAGCAATTGCTCAGAGATGAAAAGTGCCAGCACTGAAAGCTGTTGCTAGCCAGCACCCTTCCTTGGAAGCGCTTTTGTAGGCCTAAGAACACTGGGGCTCTGGGCTTCTCTAGCCACCTAATCTTCTGCTCATCCTCTCGCGCACTCTAAAGAGAGCTCAGGTGAGAAATTGCAAACGTCCAGCAATTGCTCAGAGATGAAAAGTGCCAGCACTGAAAGCTCTTGCTAGCCAGCACCCTTCCTTGGAAGCGCTTTCACAGGCGCAGCAACACTGGGGCTTTGCGCTTCTCTACCCACCAAACGTCACGGTCCTTCTCTTTCCGTCTCGTAGAGACGAGCTGAGAAATTGCAAATGTCGAGCAATTGCTCAGAGATGAAAAGTGCCAGCACTGAAAGCTGTTGCTAGCCAGCACCCTTCCTTGGAAGCGCTTTTGTAGCCCTAAGAACACTGGGGCTCTGGGCTTCTCTAGCCACCTAATCTTTTGCTCATCCTCTCGCGCATTCTAAAGAGAGCTCAGGTGAGAAATTGCAAACGTCCAGCAATTTCTCAGAGATGAAAAGTGCCAGCACTGAAAGCTGTTGCTAGCCAGCACCCTTCCTTGGAAGCGCTTTCACAGGCGCAGTAACACTGGGGCTTTGCGCTTCTCTAGCCACCAAACATCACGCTCACTATCTCTCCGTCTCGTGGACACGACCTGAGAAATTGCAAACGTCGAGCAATTGCTCAGAGATGAAAAGTGCCAGCACTGAAAGCTCTTGCTAGCCAGCACCCTTCCTTGGAAGCGCTTTCACAGGCGCAGCAACACTGGGGCTTTGTGTTTCTCTACCCACCAAACGTCATGGTCCTTCTCTTTCCGTCTCGTAGACACGAGCTGAGAAAATACAAACGTCAAGCAATTGCTCAGAGATGAAAAGTGCCAGCACTGAAAGCTCTTGCTAGCCAGCACCCTTCCTTGGAAGCGCTTTCACAGGCGCAGCAACACTGGGGCTTTGCGCTTCTCTACCCACCAAACATCACGCTCACTATCTCTCCGTCTCGTAGACACGAGCTGAGAAATTACAAACGTCGAGCAATTGCTCAGAGATGAAAAGTGCCAGCACTGAAAGCTGTTGCTAGCCAGCACCCTTCCTTGGAAGCGCTTTTGTAGGCCTAAGAACACTGGGGCTCTGGGCTTCTCTAGCCACCTAATCTTCTGCTCATCCTCTCGCGCACTCTAAAGAGAGCTCAGGTGAGAAATTGCAAACGTCGAGCAATTGCTCAGAGATGAAAAGTGCCAGCACTGAAAGCTCTTGCTAGCCAGCACCCTTCCTTGGAAGCGCTTTCACAGGCGCAGCAACACTGGGGCTTTGCGCTTCTCTAGCCACCAAACGTCACGGTCATTCTCTTTCCGTCTCGTAGACACGAGCTGAGAAATTGCAAATGTCGAGCAATTGCTCAGTGATGAAAAGTGCCAGCACTGAAAGCTGTTGCTAGCCAGCACCCTTCTTTGGAAGCGCTTTTGTAGGCCTAAGAACACTGGGGCTCTGGGCTTCTCTAGCCACCTAATCTTCTGCTCATCCTCTCGCGTACTCTAATAAGAGCTCAGGTGAGAAATTGCAAACGTCGAGCAATTGCTCAGAGATGAAAAGTGCCAGCACTGAAAGCTCTTGCTAGCCAGCACCCTTCCTTGGAAGCGCTTTCACAGGCGCAGGAACACTGCGGCTTTGCGATTCTCTAGCCACCAAACCTCACGGTCCTTCTCTTTCCGTCTCGTAGACACGAGCTGAGAAATTGCAAACGTCGAGCAATTGCTCAGAGATGAAAAGTGCCAGCACTGGAAGCTGTTGCTAGCCAGCACCCTTCCTTGGAAACGCTTTTGTAGGCCTAAGAACACTGGGGCTCTGGGCTTCTCTATCCACCTAATCTTCTGCTCATCCTCTCGCGCACTCTAAAGAGAGCTCAGGTGAGAAATTGCAAACGTCCAGCAATTGCTCAGAGATGAAAAGTGCCAGCACTGAAAGCTCTTGCTAGCCAGCACCCTTCCTTGGAAGTGCTTTCACAGGCGCAGTAACACTGGGGCTTTGCGCTTCTCTACCCACCAAACGTCACGGTCCTTCTCTTTCTGTCTCGTAGAGACGAGCTGAGAAATTGCAAACGTCGAGCAATTGCTCAGAGATGAAAAGTGCCAGCACTGAAAGCTGTTGCTAGCCAGCACCCTTCCTTGGAAGCGCTTTCACAGGCGCAGCAACACTGGGGCTTTGCGCTTCTCTAGCCACCAAACATCACGGTCCTTCTCTTTCCGTCTCGTAGACACGAGCTGAGAAATTGCAAACGTCGAGCAATTGCTCAGCGATGAAAAGTGCCAGCACTGAAAGATGTTGCTAGCCAGCACCCTTCCTTGGAAGCGCTTTTGTAGGCCTAAGAACACTGGGGCTCTGGGCTTCTCTAGCCACCTAATCTTCTGCTCATCCTCTCGCGCACTCTAAAGAGAGTTCAGGTGAGAAATTGCAAACGTCGAGCAATTGCTCAGAGATGAAAAGTGCCAGCACTGAAAGCTCTTGCTAGCCAGCACCCTTCCTTGGAAGCGCTTTCAGAGGCGCAGCAACACTGGGGCTTTGCGCTTCTCCAGCCACCAAACGTCACTGTCATTCTCTTTCCGTCTCGTAGACACGAGCTGAGAAATTGCAAACGTCGAGCAATTGCTCAGAGATGAAAAGTGCCAGCACTGAAAGCTGTTGCTAGCCAGCACCCTTCCTTGGAAGCGCTTTCACAGGCGCAGTAACACTGGGGCTTTGCACTTCTCTAGCCACCAAAAATCACGGTCACTATCTCTCCGTCTCGTAGAGACGACCTGAGAAATTGCAAACGTCGAGCAATTGCTCAGAGATGAAAAGTGCCAGCACTGAAAGCTGTTGCTAGCCAGCACCCTTCCTTGGAAGCGCTTTCACAGGCGCAGCAACACTGGGGCTTTGCGCTTCTCTAGCCACCAAACGTCACGGTCCTTCTCTTTCCGTCTCGTAGACACGAGCTGAGAAATTGCAAACGTCGAGCAATTGCTCAGCGATAAAAAGTGCCAGCACTGAAAGCTGTTGCTAGCCAGCACCCTTCCTTGGAAGCGCTTTTGTAGGCCTAAGAACACTGCGGCTCTGGGCTTCTCTAGCCACCTAATCTTCTGCTCATCCTCTCGCGCACTCTAAAGAGAGTTCAGGTGAGACATTGCAAACGTCGAGCAATTGCTCAGAGATGAAAAGTGCCAGCACTGAAAGCTCTTGCTAGCCAGCACCCTTCCTTGGAAGCGCTTTCACAGGCGCAGCAACACTGGGGCTTTGCGCTTCTCTACCCACCAAACGTCACGGTCCTTCTCTTTCCGTCTCGTAGACATGAGCTGAGAAATTGCAAACGTCGAGCAATTGCTCAGAGATGAAAAGTGCCAGCACTGAAAGCTGTTGCTAGCCAGCACCCTTCCTTGGAAGCGCTTTCACACGCGCAGGAACACTGGGGCTTTGCGCTTCTCTAGCCACCAAACATCACGCTCACTATCTCTCCGTCTCGTAGAGACGAGCTGAGAAATTGCAAACGTCGAGCAATTGCTCAGAGATGAAAAGTGCCAGCACTGAAAGCTGTTGCTAGCCAGCACCCTTCCTTGGAAGTGCTTTCACAGGCGCAGCAACACTGGGGCTTTGCGCTTCTCTAGCCACCAAACATCACAGTCACTATCTCTCCGTCTCGTAGAGACGAGCTGAGAAAATGCAGACGTCGAGCAATTGCTCAGAGATGAAAAGTGCCAGCACTGAAAGCTGTTGCTAGCCAGCACCCTTCCTTGGAAGCGCTTTCACAGGCGCAGTAACACTGGGGCTTTGCGCTTCTCTACTCTCCAAACATCACGCTCACTATCTCTCCGTCTCGTGGACACGACCTGAGAAATTGCAAACGTCGAGCAATTGCTCAGAGATGAAAAGTGCCAGCACTGAAAGCTGTTGCTAGCCAGCACCCTTCCTTGGAAGCGCTTTTGTAGGCCTAAGAACACTGGGGCTCTGGGCTTCTCTAGCCACCTAATCTTCTGCTCATCCTCTCGCGCACTCTAAAGAGAGCTCAGGTGAGAAATGGCAAACGTCCAGCAATTGCTCAGAGATGAAAAGTGCCAGCACTGAAAGCTCTTGCTAGCCAGCACCCTTCCTTGGAAGCGCTTTCACAGGCGCAGCAACACTGGGGCTTTGCGCTTCTCTACCCACCAAACGTCACGGTCCTTCTCTTTCCGTCTCGTAGAGACGAGCTGAGAAATTGCAAATGTCGAGCAATTGCTCAGAGATGAAAAGTGCCAGCACTGAAAGCTGTTGCTAGCCAGCACCCTTCCTTGGAAGCGCTTTTGTAGGCCTAAGAACACTGGGGCTCTGGGCTTCTCTAGCCACCTAATCTTTTGCTCATCCTCTCGCGCATTCTAAAGAGAGCTCAGGTGAGAAATTGCAAACGTCCAGCAATTGCTCAGAGATGAAAAGTGCCAGCACTGAAAGCTGTTGCTAGCCAGCACCCTTCCTTGGAAGCGCTTTCACAGGCGCAGTAACACTGGGGCTTTGCGCTTCTCTAGCCACCAAACATCACGCTCACTATCTCTCCGTCTCGTGGACACGAGCTGAGAAATTGCAAACGTCGAGCAATTGCTCAGAGATGAAAAGTGCCAGCACTGAAAGCTCTTGCTAGCCAGCACCCTTCCTTGGAAGCGCTTTCACAGGCGCAGCAACACTGGGGCTTTGTGTTTCTCTACCCACCAAACGTCATGGTCCTTCTCTTTCCGTCTCGTAGACACGAGCTGAGAAAATACAAACGTCAAGCAATTGCTCAGAGATGAAAAGTGCCAGCACTGAAAGCTCTTGCTAGCCAGCACCCTTCCTTGGAAGCGCTTTCACAGGCGCAGCAACACTGGGGCTTTGCGCTTCTCTACCCACCAAACATCACGCTCACTATCTCTCCGTCTCGTAGACACGAGCTGAGAAATTACAAACGTCGAGCAATTGCTCAGAGATGAAAAGTGCCAGCACTGAAAGCTGTTGCTAGCCAGCACCCTTCCTTGGAAGCGCTTTTGTAGGCCTAAGAACACTGGGGCTCTGGGCTTCTCTAGCCACCTAATCTTCTGCTCATCCTCTCGCGCACTCTAAAGAGAGCTCAGGTGAGAAATTGCAAACGTCGAGCAATTGCTCAGAGATGAAAAGTGCCAGCACTGAAAGCTCTTGCTAGCCAGCACCCTTCCTTGGAAGCGCTTTCACAGGCGCAGCAACACTGGGGCTTTGCGCTTCTCTAGCCACCAAACGTCACGGTCATTCTCTTTCCGTCTCGTAGACACGAGCTGAGAAATTGCAAATGTCGAGCAATTGCTCAGTGATGAAAAGTGCCAGCACTGAAAGCTGTTGCTAGCCAGCACCCTTCTTTGGAAGCGCTTTTGTAGGCCTAAGAACACTGGGGCTCTGGGCTTCTCTAGCCACCTAATCTTCTGCTCATCCTCTCGCGTACTCTAATAAGAGCTCAGGTGAGAAATTGCAAACGTCGAGCAATTGCTCAGAGATGAAAAGTGCCAGCACTGAAAGCTCTTGCTAGCCAGCACCCTTCCTTGGAAGCGCTTTCACAGGCGCAGGAACACTGCGGCTTTGCGCTTCTCTAGCCACCAAACCTCACGGTCCTTCTCTTTCCGTCTCATAGAGACGAGCTGAGAAATTGCAAACGTCGAGCAATTGCTCAGAGATGAAAAGTGCCAGCACTGAAAGCTGTTGCTAGCCAGCACCCTTCCTTGGAAGCGCTTTTGTAGGCCTAAGAACACTGGGGCTTTGCGCTTCTCTAGCCACCTAATCTTCTGCTCATCCTCTCGCGCACTCTAAAGAGAGCTCAGGTGAGAAATTGCAAACGTCGAGCAATTGCTCAGAGATGAAAAGTGCCAGCACTGAAAGCTGTTGCTAGCCAGCACCCTTCCTTGGAAGCGCTTTCACAGGCGCAGCAACACTGGGGCTTTGCGCTTCTCTAGCCACCAAACGTCACGGTCCTTCTCTTTCCGTCTCGTAGACACGAGCTGAGAAATTGCAAACGTCGAGCAATTGCTCAGAGATGAAAAGTGCCAGCACTGGAAGCTGTTGCTAGCCAGCACCCTTCCTTGGAAACGCTTTTGTAGGCCTAAGAACACTGGGGCTCTGGGCTTCTCTATCCACCTAATCTTCTGCTCATCCTCTCGCGCACTCTAAAGAGAGCTCAGGTGAGAAATTGCAAACGTCCAGCAATTGCTCAGAGATGAAAAGTGCCAGCACTGAAAGCTCTTGCTAGCCAGCACCCTTCCTTGGAAGTGCTTTCACAGGCGCAGTAACACTGGGGCTTTGCGCTTCTCTACCCACCAAACGTCACGGTCCTTCTCTTTCTGTCTCGTAGAGACGAGCTGAGAAATTGCAAACGTCGAGCAATTGCTCAGAGATGAAAAGTGCCAGCACTGAAAGCTGTTGCTAGCCAGCACCCTTCCTTGGAAGCGCTTTCACAGGCGCAGCAACACTGGGGCTTTGCGCTTCTCTAGCCACCAAACATCACGGTCCTTCTCTTTCCGTCTCGTAGACACGAGCTGAGAAATTGCAAACGTCGAGCAATTGCTCAGCGATGAAAAGTGCCAGCACTGAAAGATGTTGCTAGCCAGCACCCTTCCTTGGAAGCGCTTTTGTAGGCCTAAGAACACTGGGGCTCTGGGCTTCTCTAGCCACCTCATCTTCTGCTCATCCTCTCGCGCACTCTAAAGAGAGTTCAGGTGAGAAATTGCAAACGTCGAGCAATTGCTCAGAGATGAAAAGTGCCAGCACTGAAAGCTCTTGCTAGCCAGCACCCTTCCTTGGAAGCGCTTTCAGAGGCGCAGCAACACTGGGGCTTTGCGCTTCTCCAGCCACCAAACGTCACTGTCATTCTCTTTCCGTCTCGTAGACACGAGCTGAGAAATTGCAAACGTCCAGCAATTGCTCAGAGATGAAAAGTGCCAGCACTGAAAGCTGTTGCTAGCCAGCACCCTTCCTTGGAAGCGCTTTCACAGGCGCAGTAACACTGGGGCTTTGCGCTTCTCTAGCCACCAAAAATCACGGTCACTATCTCTCCGTCTCGTAGAGACGACCTGAGAAATTGCAAACGTCGAGCAATTGCTCAGAGATGAAAAGTGCCAGCACTGAAAGCTGTTGCTAGCCAGCACCCTTCCTTGGAAGCGCTTTCACAGGCGCAGCAACACTGGGGCTTTGCGCTTCTCTAGCCACCAAACGTCACGGTCCTTCTCTTTCCGTCTCGTAGACACGAGCTGAGAAATTGCAAACGTCGAGCAATTGCTCAGCGATAAAAAGTGCCAGCACTGAAAGCTGTTGCTAGCCAGCACCCTTCCTTGGAAGCGCTTTTGTAGGCCTAAGAACACTGCGGCTCTGGGCTTCTCTAGCCACCTAATCTTCTGCTCATCCTCTCGCGCACTCTAAAGAGAGTTCAGGTGAGACATTGCAAACGTCGAGCAATTGCTCAGAGATGAAAAGTGCCAGCACTGAAAGCTCTTGCTAGCCAGCACCCTTCCTTGGAAGCGCTTTCACAGGCGCAGCAACACTGGGGCTTTGCGCTTCTCTACCCACCAAACGTCACGGTCCTTCTCTTTCCGTCTCGTAGACATGAGCTGAGAAATTGCAAACGTCGAGCAATTGCTCAGAGATGAAAAGTGCCAGCACTGAAAGCTGTTGCTAGCCAGCACCCTTCCTTGGAAGCGCTTTCACACGCGCAGGAACACTGGGGCTTTGCGCTTCTCTAGCCACCAAACATCACGCTCACTATCTCTCCGTCTCGTAGAGACGAGCTGAGAAATTGCAAACGTCGAGCAATTGCTCAGAGATGAAAAGTGCCAGCACTGAAAGCTGTTGCTAGCCAGCACCCTTCCTTGGAAGTGCTTTCACAGGCGCAGCAACACTGGGGCTTTGCGCTTCTCTAGCCACCAAACATCACAGTCACTATCTCTCCGTCTCGTAGAGACGAGCTGAGAAAATGCAGACGTCGAGCAATTGCTCAGAGATGAAAAGTGCCAGCACTGAAAGCTCTTGCTAGCCAGCACCCTTCCTTGGAAGCGCTTTCACAGGCGCAGTAACACTGGGGCTTTGCGCTTCTCTACTCTCCAAACATCACGCTCACTATCTCTCCGTCTCGTGGACACGACCTGAGAAATTGCAAACGTCGAGCAATTGCTCAGAGATGAAAAGTGCCAGCACTGAAAGCTGTTGCTAGCCAGCACCCTTCCTTGGAAGCGCTTTTGTAGCCCTAAGAACACTGGGGCTCTGGGCTTCTCTAGCCACCTAATCTTCTGCTCATCCTCTCGCGCACTCTAAAGAGAGCTCAGGTGAGAAATTGCAAACGTCCAGCAATTGCTCAGAGATGAAAAGTGCCAGCACTGAAAGCTCTTGCTAGCCAGCACCCTTCCTTGGAAGCGCTTTCACAGGCACAGTAACACTGGGGCTTTGCGCTTCTCTAGCCACCAAACGTCACGGTCCTTCTCTTTCCGTCTCGTAGACACGAGCTGAGAAATTGCAAACGTCGAGCAATTGCTCAGAGATGAAAAGTGCCAGCACTGAAAGCTGTTGCTAGCCAGCACCCTTCCTTGGAAGCGCTTTCACAGGCGCAGTAACACTGGGGCTTTGCGCTTCTCTAGCCACCAAACATCACGCTCACTATCTCTCCGTCTCGTGGACACGACCTGAGAAATTGCAAACGTCGAGCAATTGCTCAGAGATGAAAAGTGCCAGCACTGAAAGCTCTTGCTAGCCAGCACCCTTCCTTGGAAGCGCTTTCACAGGCGCAGCAACACTGGGGCTTTGCGCTTCTCTAGCCACCAAACGTCATGGTCCTTCTCTTTCCGTCTCGTAGAGACGAGCTGAGAAATTGCAAACGTCGAGCAATTGCTCAGAGATGAAAAGTGCCAGCACTGAAAGCTCTTGCTAGCCAGCACCCTTCCTTGGAAGCGCTTTCACAGGCGCAGCAACACTGGGGCTTTGCACTTCTCTAGCCACCAAACGTCACTGTCATTCTCTTTCCGTTTCGTAGACATGAGCTGAGAAATTGCAAACGTCGAGCAATTGCTCAGAGATGAAAAGTGCCAGCACTGAAAGCTCTTGCTAGCCAGCACCCTTCCTTGGAAGTGCTTTCACAGGCGCAGCAACACTGGGGCTTTGCGCTTCTCTAGCCACCAAACGTCACAGTCATTCTCTTTCCGTCTCGTAGACACGAGCTGAGAAATTGCAAATGTCCAGCAATTGCTCAGAGATGAAAAGTGCCAGCACTGAAAGCTCTTGCTAGCCAGCACCCTTCCTTGGAAGCGCTTTCACAGGCGCAGAAACACTGGGGCTTTGCGCTTCTCTAGCCACCAAACATCACGGTCACTATCTCTCCGTCTCGTGGACACGAGCTGAGAAATTGCAAACGTCGAGCAATTGCTCAGAGATGAAAAGTGCCAGCACTGAAAGATGTTGCTAGCCAGCACCCTTCCTTGGAAGCGCTTTCACAGGCCTAAGAACACTGCGGCTCTGGGCTTCTCTAGCCACCTAATCTTCTGCTCATCCTCTCGCGCACTCTAAAGAGAGCTCAGGTGAGAAATTGCAAACGTCGAGCAATTGCTCAGAGATGAAAAGTGCCAGCACTGAAAGCTGTTGCTAGCCAGCACCCTTCCTTGGAAGCGCTTTCACAGGCGCAGCAACACTGGGGCTTTGCGCTTCTCTAGCCACCAAACGTCACGGTCCTTCTCTTTCCGTCTCGTAGACACGAGCTGAGAAATTGCAAACGTCGAGCAATTGCTCAGAGATGAAAAGTGCCAGCACTGAAAGCTGTTGCTAGCCAGCACCCTTCCTTGGAAGCGCTTTTGTAGGCCTAAGAACACTGGGGCTCTGGGCTTCTCTAGCCACCTAATCTTCTGCTCATCCTCTCGCGCACTCTAAAGAGAGCTCAGGTGAGAAATTGCAAACGTCCAGCAATTGCTCAGAGATGAAAAGTGCCAGCACTGAAAGCTCTTGCTAGCCAGCACCCTTCCTTGGAAGCGCTTTCACAGGCACAGTAACACTGGGGCTTTGCGCTTCTCTAGCCACCAAACGTCACGGTCCTTCTCTTTCCGTCTCGTACACACGAGCTGAGAAATTGCAAACGTCGAGCAATTGCTCAGAGATGAAAAGTGCCAGCACTGAAAGCTGTTGCTAGCCAGCACCCTTCCTTGGAAGCGCTTTTGTAGGCCTAAGAACACTGGGGCTCTGGGCTTCTCTAGCCACCTAATCTTCTGCTCATCCTCTCGCACACTCTAAAGAGAGTTCAGGTGAGAAATTGCAAACGTCGAGCAATTGCTCAGAGATGAAAAGTGCCAGCACTGAAAGCTCTTGCTAGCCAGCACCCTTCCTTGGAAGCGCTTTCACAGGCGCAGCAACACTGGGGCTTTGCGCTTCTCTAGCCACCAAACGTCACGGTCCTTCTCTTTCTCTCTCGTAGACACGAGCTGAGAAATTGCAAACGTCCAGCAATTGCTCAGAGATGAAAAGTGCCAGCACTGAAAGCTGTTGCTAGCCAGCACCCTTCCTTGGAAGCGCTTTAACAGGCGCAGTAACACTGGGGCTTTGCGCTTCTCTAGCCACCAAAAATCACGGTCACTATCTCTCCGTCTCGTAGAGACGAGCTGAGAAATTGCAAACGTCGAGCAATTGCTCAGAGATGAAAAGTGCCAGCACTGAAAGCTCTTGCTAGCCAGCACCCTTCCTTGGAAGCGCTTTCACAGGCGCAGCAACACTGGGGCTTTGCGCTTCTCTACCCACCAAACGTCACTGTCATTCTCTTTCCGTCTCCTAGACACGAGCTGAGAAATTGCAAACGTCCAGCAATTGCTCAGAGATGAAAAGTGCCAGCACTGAAAGCTCTTGCTAGCCAGCACCCTTCCTTGGAAGCGCTTTTGTAGGCCTAAGAACACTGGGGCTCTGGGCTTCTCTAGCCACCTAATCTTCTGCTCATCCTCTCGCGCACTCTAAAGAGAGCTCAGGTGAGAAATTGCAAACGTCCAGCAATTGCTCAGAGATGAAAAGTGCCAGCACTGAAAGCTCTTGCTAGCCAGCACCCTTCCTTGGAAGCGCTTTCACAGGCGCAGCAACACTGGGGCTTTGCGCTTCTCTAGCCACCAAACATCACGGTCCTTCTCTTTCCGTCTCGTAGACACGAGCTGAGAAATTGCAAACGTCGAGCAATTGCTCAGAGATGAAAAGTGCCAGCACTGAAAGCTGTTGCTAGCCAGCACCCTTCCTTGGAAGCGCTTTTGTAGGCCTAAGAACACTGGGGCTCTGGGCTTCTCTAGCCACCTAATCTTCTGCTCATCCTCTCGCGCACTCTAAAGAGAGCTCAGGTGAGACATTGCAAACGTCGAGCAATTGCTCAGAGATGAAAAGTGCCAGCACTGAAAGCTGTTGCTAGCCAGCACCCTTCCTTGGAAGCGCTTTCACAGGCGCAGCAACACTGGGGCTTTGCGCTTCTCTAGCCACCAAACATCACGCTCACTATCTCTCCGTCTCGTAGAGACGAGCTGAGAAATTGCAAACGTCGAGCAATTGCTCAGAGATGAAAAGTGCCAGCACTGAAAGCTGTTGCTAGCCAGCACCCTTCCTTGGAAGTGCTTTCACAGGCGCAGCAACACTGGGGCTTTGCGCTTCTCTAGCCACCAAACATCACGGTCACTATCTCTCCGTCTCGTAGAGACGAGCTGAGAAAATGCAAACGTCGAGCAATTGCTCAGAGATGAAAAGTGCCAGCACTGAAAGCTGTTGCTAGCCAGCACCCTTCCTTGGAAGCGCTTTCACAGGCGCAGTAACACTGGGGCTTTGCGCTTCTCTACCCACCAAACATCACGGTCACTATCTCTCCGTCTCGTAGACACGAGCTGAGAAATTGCAAACGTCGAGCAATTGCTCAGAGATGAAAAGTGCCAGCACTGAAAGCTGTTGCTAGCCAGCACCCTTCCTTGGAAGCGCTTTTGTAGGCCTAAGAACACTGGGGCTCTGGGCTTCTCTAGCCACCTAATCTTCTGCTCATCCTCTCGCGCACTCTAAAGAGAGCTCAGGTGAGAAATTGCAAACGTCGAGCAATTGCTCAGAGATGAAAAGTGCCAGCACTGAAAGCTGTTGCTAGCCAGCACCCTTCCTTGGAAGCGCTTTCACAGGCGCAGCAACACTGGGGCTTTGCGCTTCTCTACTCACCAAACGTCACGGTCCTTCTCTTTCCGTCTCGTAGACACGAGCTGAGAAATTGCAAACATCGAGCAATTGCTCAGCGATGAAAAGTGCCAGCACTGAAAGCTGTTGCTAGCCAGCACCCTTCTTTGGAAGCGCTTTTGTAGGCCTAAGAACACTGGGGCTCTGGGCTTCTCTAGCCACCTAATCTTCTGCTCATCCTCTCGCATACTCTAATAAGAGCTCAGGTGAGAAATTGCAAACGTCGAGCAATTGCTCAGAGATGAAAAGTGCCAGCACTGAAAGCTCTTGCTAGCCAGCACCCTTCCTTGGAAGCGCTTTCACAGGCGCAGCAACACTGGGGCTTTGCGCTTCTCTAGCCACCAAACGTCACGGTCCTTCTCTTTCCGTCTCGTAGAGACGAGCTGAGAAATTGCAAACATCGAGCAATTGCTCAGCGATGAAAAGTGCCAGCACTGAAAGCTGTTGCTAGCCAGCACCCTTCCTTGGAAGCGCTTTCACAGGCGCAGCAACACTGGGGCTTTGCGCTTCTCTACCCACCAAACGTCACTGTCATTCTCTTTCCGTCTCCTAGACACGAGCTGAGAAATTGCAAACGTCCAGCAATTGCTCAGAGATGAAAAGTGCCAGCACTGAAAGCTCTTGCTAGCCAGCACCCTTCCTTGGAAGCGCTTTTGTAGGCCTAAGAACACTGGGGCTCTGGGCTTCTCTAGCCACCTAATCTTCTGCTCATCCTCTCGCGCACTCTAAAGAGAGCTCAGGTGAGAAATTGCAAACGTCCAGCAATTGCTCAGAGATGAAAAGTGCCAGCACTGAAAGCTCTTGCTAGCCAGCACCCTTCCTTGGAAGCGCTTTCACAGGCGCAGCAACACTGGGGCTTTGCGCTTCTCTAGCCACCAAACATCACGGTCCTTCTCTTTCCGTCTCGTAGACACGAGCTGAGAAATTGCAAACGTCGAGCAATTGCTCAGAGATGAAAAGTGCCAGCACTGAAAGCTGTTGCTAGCCAGCACCCTTCCTTGGAAGCGCTTTTGTAGGCCTAAGAACACTGGGGCTCTGGGCTTCTCTAGCCACCTAATCTTCTGCTCATCCTCTCGCGCACTCTAAAGAGAGCTCAGGTGAGACATTGCAAACGTCGAGCAATTGCTCAGAGATGAAAAGTGCCAGCACTGAAAGCTGTTGCTAGCCAGCACCCTTCCTTGGAAGCGCTTTCACAGGCGCAGCAACACTGGGGCTTTGCGCTTCTCTAGCCACCAAACATCACGCTCACTATCTCTCCGTCTCGTAGAGACGAGCTGAGAAATTGCAAACGTCGAGCAATTGCTCAGAGATGAAAAGTGCCAGCACTGAAAGCTGTTGCTAGCCAGCACCCTTCCTTGGAAGTGCTTTCACAGGCGCAGCAACACTGGGGCTTTGCGCTTCTCTAGCCACCAAACATCACGGTCACTATCTCTCCGTCTCGTAGAGACGAGCTGAGAAAATGCAAACGTCGAGCAATTGCTCAGAGATGAAAAGTGCCAGCACTGAAAGCTGTTGCTAGCCAGCACCCTTCCTTGGAAGCGCTTTCACAGGCGCAGTAACACTGGGGCTTTGCGCTTCTCTACCCACCAAACATCACGGTCACTATCTCTCCGTCTCGTAGACACGAGCTGAGAAATTGCAAACGTCGAGCAATTGCTCAGAGATGAAAAGTGCCAGCACTGAAAGCTGTTGCTAGCCAGCACCCTTCCTTGGAAGCGCTTTTGTAGGCCTAAGAACACTGGGGCTCTGGGCTTCTCTAGCCACCTAATCTTCTGCTCATCCTCTCGCGCACTCTAAAGAGAGCTCAGGTGAGAAATTGCAAACGTCGAGCAATTGCTCAGAGATGAAAAGTGCCAGCACTGAAAGCTCTTGCTAGCCAGCACCCTTCCTTGGAAGCGCTTTCACAGGCGCAGCAACACTGGGGCTTTGCGCTTCTCTACTCACCAAACGTCACGGTCCTTCTCTTTCCGTCTCGTAGACACGAGCTGAGAAATTGCAAACATCGAGCAATTGCTCAGCGATGAAAAGTGCCAGCACTGAAAGCTGTTGCTAGCCAGCACCCTTCTTTGGAAGCGCTTTTGTAGGCCTAAGAACACTGGGGCTCTGGGCTTCTCTAGCCACCTAATCTTCTGCTCATCCTCTCGCATACTCTAATAAGAGCTCAGGTGAGAAATTGCAAACGTCGAGCAATTGCTCAGAGATGAAAAGTGCCAGCACTGAAAGCTCTTGCTAGCCAGCACCCTTCCTTGGAAGCGCTTTCACAGGCGCAGCAACACTGGGGCTTTGCGCTTCTCTAGCCACCAAACGTCACGGTCCTTCTCTTTCCGTCTCGTAGAGACGAGCTGAGAAATTGCAAACATCGAGCAATTGCTCAGCGATGAAAAGTGCCAGCACTGAAAGCTGTTGCTAGCCAGCACCCTTCCTTGGAAGCGCTTTTGTAGGCCTAAGAACACTGGGGCTCTGGGCTTCTCTAGCCACCTAATCTTCTGCTCATCCTCTCGCGCACTCTAAAGAGAGCTCAGGTGAGAAATTGCAAACGTCCAGCAATTGCTCAGAGATGAAAAGTGCCAGCACTGAAAGCTCTTGCTAGCCAGCACCCTTCCTTGGAAGCGCTTTCCCAGGCGCAGCAACACTGGGGCTTTGCACTTCTCTAGCCACCAAACGTCACGGTCCTTCTCTTTCTGTCTCGTAGAGACGAGCTGAGAAATTGCAAACGTCGAGCAATTGCTCAGAGATGAAAAGTGCCAGCACTGAAAGCTCTTGCTAGCCAGCACCCTTCCTTGGAAGCGCTTTCACAGGCACAGTAACACTGGGGCTTTGCGCTTCTCTAGCCACCAAACATCACGGTCCTTCTCTTTCCGTCTCGTAGACACGAGCTGAGAAATTGCAAACGTCGAGCAATTGCTCAGCGATGAAAAGTGCCAGCACTGAAAGCTGTTGCTAGCCAGCACCCTTCCTTGGAAGCGCTTTTGTAGGCCTAAGAACACTGGGGCTCTGGGCTTCTCTAGCCACCTAATCTTCTGCTCATCCTCTCGCGCACTCTAAAGAGAGTTCAGGTGAGAAATTGCAAACGTCGAGCAATTGCTCAGAGATGAAAAGTGCCAGCACTGAAAGCTCTTGCTAGCCAGCACCCTTCCTTGGAAGCGCTTTCACAGGCCTAAGAACACTGGGGCTTTGCGCTTCTCTACCCACCAAACGTCACTGTCATTCTCTTTCCGTCTTGTAGACACGAGCTGAGAAATTGCAAACGTCCAGCAATTGCTCAGAGATGAAAAGTGCCAGCACTTAAAGCTGTTGCTAGCCAGCACCCTTCCTTGGAAGCGCTTTAACAGGCGCAGTAACACTGGGACTTTGTGCTTCTCTAGCCACCAAAAATCACGGTCACTATCTCTCCGTGTCGTAGAGACGAGCTGAGAAATTGCAAACGTCGAGCAATTGCTCAGAGATGAAAAGTGCCAGCACTGAAAGCTGTTGCTAGCCAGCACCCTTCCTTGGAAGCGCTTTCACAGGCGCAGCAACACTGGGGCTTTGCGCTTCTCTACCCACCAAACGTCACGGTCCTTCTCTTTCCGTCTCGTAGAGACGAGCTGAGAAATTGCAAACGTCGATCAATTGCTCAGAGATGAAAAGTGCCAGCACTGAAAGCTGTTGCTAGCCAGCACCCTTCCTTGGAAGCGCTTTTGTAGGCCTAAGAACACTGGGGCTCTGGGCTTCTCTAGCCACCTAATCTTCTGCTCATCCTCTCGCGCACTCTAAAGAGAGCTCAGGTGAGAAATTGCAAACGTCCAGCAATTGCTCAGAGATGAAAAGTGCCAGCACTGAAAGCTCTTGCTAGCCAGCACCCTTCCTTGGAAGCGCTTTCACAGGCGCAGCAACACTGGGGCTTTGCGCTTCTCTAGCCACCAAACATCACGGTCCTTCTCTTTCCGTCTCGTAGACACGAGCTGAGAAATTGCAAACGTCGAGCAATTGCTCAGCGATAAAAAGTGCCAGCACTGAAAGCTCTTGCTAGCCAGCACCCTTCCTTGGAAGCGCTTTTGTAGGCCTAAGAACACTGGGGCTCTGGGCTTCTCTAGCCACCTAATCTTCTGCTCATCCTCTCGCGCACTCTAAAGAGAGCTCAGGTGAGACATTGCAAACGTCGAGCAATTGCTTAGAGATGAAAAGTGCCAGCACTGAAAGCTGTTGCTAGCCAGCACCCTTCCTTGGCAGCGCTTTCACAGGCGCAGCAACACTGGGGCTTTGCGCTTCTCTACCCACCAAACATCACGCTCACTATCTCTCCGTCTCGTAGAGACGAGCTGAGAAATTGCAAACGTCGAGCAATTGCTCAGAGATGAAAAGTGCCAGCACTGAAAGCTGTTGCTAGCCAGCACCCTTCCTTGGAAGTGCTTTCACAGGCGCAGCAACACTGGGGCTTTGCGCTTCTCTAGCCACCAAACATCACGGTCACTATCTCTCCGTCTCGTAGAGACGAGCTGAGAAAATGCAAAGGTCGAGCAATTGCTCAGAGATGAAAAGTGCCAGCACTGAAAGCTCTTGCTAGCCAGCACCCTTCCTTGGAAGCGCTTTCACAGGTGCAGTAACACTGGGGCTTTGCGCTTCTCTACCCACCAAACATCACGGTCACTATCTCTCCGTCTCGTAGACACGACCTGAGAAATTGCAAACGTCGAGCAATTGCTCAGAGATGAAAAGTGCCAGCACTGAAAGCTGTTGCTAGCCAGCACCCTTCCTTGGAAGCGCTTTTGTAGGCCTAAGAACACTGGGGCTCTGGGCTTCTCTAGCCACCTAATCTTCTGCTCATCCTCTCGCGCACTCTAAAGAGAGCTCAGGTGAGAAATTGCAAACGTCGAGCAATTGCTCAGAGATGAAAAGTGCCAGCACTGAAAGCTGTTGCTAGCCAGCACCCTTCCTTGGAAGCGCTTTCACAGGCGCAGCAACACTGGGGCTTTGCGCTTCTCTACTCACCAAACGTCACGGTCCTTCTCTTTCCGTCTCGTAGACACGAGCTGAGAAATTGCAAACGTCGAGCAATTGCTCAGAGATGAAAAGTGCCAGCACTGAAAGCTGTTGCTAGCCAGCACCCTTCCTTGGAAGCGCTTTTGTAGCCCTAAGAACACTGGGGCTCTGGGCTTCTCTAGCCACCTAATCTTCTGCTCATCCTGTCGCGTACTCTAATAAGAGCTCAGGTGAGAAATTGCAAACGTCGAGCAATTGCTCAGAGATGAAAAGTGCCAGCACTGAAAGCTCTTGCTAGCCAGCACCCTTCCTTGGAAGCGCTTTCCCAGGCGCAGCAACACTGGGGCTTTGCGCTTCTCTACCCACCAAACCTCACGGTCCTTCTCTTTCCGTCTCGTAGAGACGAGCTGAGAAATTGCAAACGTCGAGCAATTGCTCAGAGATGAAAAGTGCCAGCACTGAAAGCTGTTGCTAGCCAGCACCCTTCCTTGGAAGCGCTTTTGTAGGCCTAAGAACACTGGGGCTCTGGGCTTCTCTAGCCACCTAATCTTCTGCTCATCCTCTCGCGCACTCTAAAGAGAGCTCAGGTGAGAAATTGCAAACGTCCAGCAATTGCTCAGAGATGAAAAGTGCCAGCACTGAAAGCTCTTGCTAGCCAGCACCCTTCCTTGGAAGCGCTTTCACAGGCGCAGCAACACTGGGGCTTTGCGCTTCTCTACCCACCAAACGTCACGGTCCTTCTCTTTCTGTCTCGTAGACACGAGCTGAGAAATTGCAAACGTCGAGCAATTGCTCAGAGATGAAAAGTGCCAGCACTGAAAGCTCTTGCTAGCCAGCACCCTTCCTTGGAAGCGCTTTTGTAGGCCTAAGAACACTGGGGCTCTGGGCTTCTCTAGCCACCTAATCTTCTGCTCATCCTCTCGCGCACTCTAAAGAGAGCTCAGGTGAGAAATTGCAAACGTCCAGCAATTGCTCAGAGATGAAAAGTGACAGCACTGAAAGCTCTTGCTAGCCAGCACCCTTCCTTGGAAGCGCTTTCACAGGCGCAGCAACACTGGGGCTTTGCGCTTCTCTAGCCACCAAACCTCACGGTCCTTCTCTTTCCGTCTCGTAGACACGAGCTGAGAAATTGCAAACGTCGAGCAATTGCTCAGAGATGAAAAGTGCCAGCACTGAAAGCTCTTGCTAGCCAGCACCCTTCCTTGGAAGCGCTTTTGTAGCCCTAAGAACACTGCGGCTCTGGGCTTCTCTAGCCACCTAATCTTCTGCTCATCCTCTCGCGCACTCTAAAGAGAGCTCAGGTGAGAAATTGCAAACGTCCAGCAATTGCTCAGAGATGAAAAGTGCCAGCACTGAAAGCTCTTGCTAGCCAGCACCCTTCCTTGGAAGCGCTTTCACAGGCGCAGTAACACTGGGGCTTTGCGCTTCTCTACCCACCAAACGTCACGGTCCTTCTCTTTCCGTCTCGTAGACACGAGCTGAGAAATTGCAAACGTCGAGCAATTGCTCAGAGATGAAAAGTGCCAGCACTGAAAGCTGTTGCTAGCCAGCACCCTTCCTTGGAAGTGCTTTCACAGGCCTAAGAACACTGGGGCTTTGCGCTTCTCTAGCCACCTAATCTTCTGCTCATCCTCTCGCATACTCTAATAAGAGCTCAGGTGAGAAATTGCAAACGTCCAGCAATTGCTCAGAGATGAAAAGTGCCAGCACTGAAAGCTCTTGCTAGCCAGCACCCTTCCTTGGAAGCGCTTTCACAGGCGCAGCAACACTGGGGCTTTGCGCTTCTCTACCCACCAAACGTCACGGTCCTTCTCTTTCCGAATCGTAGACACGAGCTGAGAAATTGCAAACGTCGAGCAATTGTTCAGAGATGAAAAGTGCCAGCACTGAAAGCTGTTGCTAGCCAGCACCCTTCCTTGGAAGCGCTTTTGTAGGCCTAAGAACACTGGGGCTCTGGGCTTCTCTAGCCACCTAATCTTCTGCTCATCCTCTCGCGCACTCTAAAGAGAGCTCAGGTGAGAAATTGCAAACGTCGAGCAATTGCTCAGAGATGAAAAGTGCCAGCACTGAAAGCTCTTGCTAGCCAGCACCCTTCCTTGGAAGCGCTTTCACAGGCGCAGCAACACTGGGGCTTTGCGCTTCTCTAGCCACCAAACGTCACGGTCCTTCTCTTTCTGTCTCGTAGAGACGAGCTGAGAAATTGCAAACGTCGAGCAATTGCTCAGAGATGAAAAGTGCCAGCACTGAAAGCTGTTGCTAGCCAGCACCCTTCCTTGGAAGCGCTTTTGTAGGCCTAAGAACACTGGGGCTCTGGGCTTCTCTAGCCACCTAATCTTCTGCTCATCCTCTCGTGCACTCTAAAGAGAGCTCAGCTGAGAAATTGCAAACGTCGAGCAATTGCTCAGAGATGAAAAGTGCCAGCACTGAAAGCTCTTGCTAGCCAGCACCCTTCCTTGGAAGCGCTTTCACAGGCGCAGCAGCACTGGGGCTTTGCGCTTCTCTAGCCACCAAACATCACGGTCCTTCTCTTTCCGTCTCGTAGACACGAGCTGAGAAATTGCAAACGTCGAGCAATTGCTCAGCGATGAAAAGTGCCAGCACTGAAAGCTGTTGCTAGCCAACACCCTTCCTTGGAAGCGCTTTTGTAGGCCTAAGAACACTGGGGCTCTGGGCTTCTCTAGCCACCTAATCTTCTGCTCATCCTCTTGCGCACTCTAAAGAGTGCTCAGGTGAGAAACTGCAAACGTCCAGCAATTGCTCAGAGATGAAAAGTGCCAGCACTGAAAGCTCTTGCTAGCCAGCACCCTTCCTTGGAAGCGCTTTTGTAGGCCTAAGAACACTGGGGCTCTGGGCTTCTCTAGCCACCTAATCTTCTGCTCATCCTCTCGCGTACTCTAAAGAGAGCTCAGGTGAGAAATTGCAAACGTCCAGCAATTGCTCAGAGATGAAAAGTGCCAGCACTGAAAGCTCTTGCTAGCCAGCACCCTTCCTTGGAAGCGCTTTCACAGGCGCAGCAACACTGGGGCTTTGCGCTTCTCTAGCCACCAAACGTCACGGTCCTTCTCTTTCTGTCTCGTAGAGACGAGCTGAGAAATTGCAAACGTCGAGCAATTGCTCAGAGATGAAAAGTGCCAGCACTGAAAGCTGTTGCTAGCCAGCACCCTTCCTTGGAAGCGCTTTTGTAGGCCTAAGAACACTGGGGCTCTGGGCTTCTCTAGCCACCTAATCTTCTGCTCATCCTCTCGTGCACTCTAAAGAGAGCTCAGCTGAGAAATTGCAAACGTCCAGCAATTGCTCAGAGATGAAAAGTGCCAGCACTGAAAGCTGTTGCTAGCCAGCACCCTTCCTTGGAAGCGCTTTCACAGGCGCAGCAACACTGGGGCTTTGCGCTTCTCTAGCCACCAAACATCACGGTCCTTCTCTTTCCGTCTCGTGGACACGAGCTGAGAAATTGCAAACGTCGAGCAATTGCTCAGAGATGAAAAGTGCCAGCACTGAAAGCTGTTGCTAGCCAACACCCTTCCTTGGAAGCGCTTTTGTAGGCCTAAGAACACTGGGGCTCTGGGCTTCTCTAGCCACCTAATCTTCTGCTCATCCTCTTGCGCACTCTAAAGAGTGCTCAGGTGAGAAACTGCAAACGTCCAGCAATTGCTCAGAGATGAAAAGTGCCAGCACTGAAAGCTCTTGCTAGCCAGCACCCTTCCTTGGAAGCGCTTTCACAGGCGCAGTAACACTGGGGCTTTGCGCTTCTCTAGCCACCAAACGTCACGGTCCTTCTCTTTCCGTCTCGTAGACACGAGCTGAGAAATTGCAAACGTCAAGCAATTGCTCAGAGATGAAAAGTGCCAGCACTGAAAGCTGTTGCTAGCCAGCACCCTTCCTTGGAAGCGCTTTCACAGGCGCAGCAACACTGGGGCTTTGCGCTTCTCTAGCCACCAAACGTCACGGTCCTTCTCTTTCCGTCTCGTAGACACGAGCTGAGAAATTGCAAACGTCCAGCAATTGCTCAGAGATGAAAAGTGCCAGCACTGAAAGCTCTTGCTAGCCAGCACCCTTCCTTGGAAGCGCTTTCACAGGCGCAGCAACACTGGGGCTTTGCGCTTCTCTAGCCACCAAACGTCACGGTCCTTCTCTTTCCGTCTCGTAGACACGAGCTGAGAAATTGCAAACGTCGAGCAATTGCTCAGAGATGAAAAGTGCCAGCACTGAAAGCTGTTGCTAGCCAGCACCCTTCCTTGGAAGTGCTTTCACAGGCGCAGCAACACTGGGGCTTTGCGCTTCTGTAGCCACCAAAAATCACGGTCATTATCTCTCCGTCTCGTAGAGACGAGCTGAGAAAATGCAAACGTCGAGCAATTGCTCAGAGATGAAAAGTGCCAGCACTGAAAGCTCTTCTAGCCAGCACCCTTCCTTGGAAGCGCTTTCACAGGTGCAGCAACACTGGGGCTTTGCGCTTCTCTAGCCACCAAACATCACGGTCACTATCTCTCCGTCCCGTAGACACGAGCTGAGAAATTACAAACGTCGAGCAATTGCTCAGAGATGAAAAGTGCCAGCACTTAAAGCTGTTGCTAGCCAGCACCCTTCCTTGGAAGCGCTTTTGTAGGCCTAAGAACACTGGGGCTCTGGGCTTCTCTAGCCACCTAATCTTCTGCTCATCCTCTCGCGCACTCTAAAGAGAGCTCAGGTGAGAAATTGCAAACGTCGAGCAATTGCTCAGAGATGAAAAGTGCCAGCACTGAAAGCTCTTGCTAGCCAGCACCCTTCCTTGGAAGCGCTTTCACAGGCGCAGTAACACTGGGGCTTTGCGCTTCTCTACTCACCAAACGTCACGGTCATTCTCTTTCCGTCTCGTAGACACGAGCTGAGAAATTGCAAATGTCGAGCAATTGCTCAGAGATGAAAAGTGCCAGCACTGAAAGCTGTTGCTAGCCAGCACCCTTCTTTGGAAGCGCTTTCACAGGCGCAGCAACACTGGGGCTTTGCGCTTCTCTACCCACCAAACGTCACGGTCCTTCTCTTTCCGTCTCGTAGAGACGAGCTGAGAAATTGCAAACGTCGAGCAATTGCTCAGAGATGAAAAGTGCCAGCACTGAAAGCTGTTGCTAGCCAGCACCCTTCCTTGGAAGCGCTTTTGTAGGCCTAAGAACACTGGGGCTTTGCGCTTCTCTAGCCACCTAATCTTCTGCTCATCCTCTCGCGCACTCTAAAGAGAGCTCAGGTGAGAAATTGCAAACGTCCAGCAATTGCTCAGAGATGAAAAGTGCCAGCACTGAAAGCTGTTGCTAGCCAGCACCCTTCCTTGGAAGCGCTTTTGTAGCCCTAAGAACACTGGGGCTCTGGGCTTCTCTAGCCACCTAATCTTCTGCTCATCCTCTCGCGTACTCTAATAAGAGCTCAGGTGAGAAATTGCAAACGTCGAGCAATTGCTCAGAGATGAAAAGTGCCAGCACTGAAAGCTGTTGCTAGCCAGCACCCTTCCTTGGAAGCGCTTTCCCAGGCGCAGCAACACTGGGGCTTTGCGCTTCTCTAGCCACCAAACGTCACGGTCCTTCTCTTTCCGTCTCGTAGACATGAGCTGAGAAATTGCAAACGTCGAGCAATTGCTCAGAGATGAAAAGTGCCAGCACTGAAAGCTGTTGCTAGCCAGCACCCTTCCTTGGAAGCGCTTTTGTAGGCCTAAGAACACTGGGGCTCTGGGCTTCTCTAGCCACCTAATCTTCTGCTCATCCTCTCGCGCACTCTAAAGAGAGCTCAGGTGAGAAATTGCAAACGTCGAGCAATTGCTCAGAGATGAAAAGTGCCAGCACTGAAAGCTGTTGCTAGCCAGCACCCTTCCTTGGAAGCGCTTTCACAGGCGCAGTAACACTGGGGCTTTGCGCTTCTCTAGCCACCAAACGTCACTGTCATTCTCTTTCCGTCTCGTAGACACGAGCTGAGAAATTGCAAATGTCCAGCAATTGCTCAGAGATGAAAAGTGCCAGCACTGAAAGCTGTTGCTAGCCAGCACCCTTCCTTGGAAGCGCTTTCACAGGCGCAGTAACACTGGGGCTTTGCGCTTCTCTAGCCACCAAACATCACGGTCACTATCTCTCCGTCTCTTGGACACGAGCTGAGAAATTGCGAACGTCGAGCAATTGCTCAGAGATGAAAAGTGCCAGCACTGAAAGCTGTTGCTAGCCAGCACCCTTCCTTGGAAGCGCTTTTGTAGGCCTAAGAACACTGGGGCTTTGCGCTTCTCTAGCCACCTAATCTTCTGCTCATCCTCTCGCGCACTCTAAAGACAGCTCAGGTGAGAAATTGCAAACGTCCAGCAATTGCTCAGAGATGAAAAGTGCCAGCACTGAAAGCTCTTGCTAGCCAGCACCCTTCCTTGGAAGCGCTTTCACAGGCGCAGTAACACTGGGGCTTTGCGCTTCTCTAGCCACCAAACCTCACGGTCCTTCTCTTTCCGTCTCGTAGAGACGAGCTGAGAAATTGCAAACATTGAGCAATTGCTCAGAGATGAAAAGTGCCAGCACTTAAAGCTGTTGCTAGCCAGCACCCTTCCTTGGAAGCGCTTTTGTAGGCCTAAGAACACTGGGGCTCTGGGCTTCTCTAGCCACCTAATCTTCTGCTCATCCTCTCGCGCACTCTAAACAGAGCTCAGGTGAGAAATTGCAAACGTCGAGCAATTGCTCAGAGATGAAAAGTGCCAGCACTGAAAGCTGTTGCTAGCCAGCACCCTTCCTTGGAAGCGCTTTCACAGGCGCAGCAACACTGGGGCTTTGCGCTTCTCTAGCCACCAAACGTCACAGTCCTTCTCTTTCCGTCTCGTAGACACGAGCTGAGAAATTGCAAACGTCGAGCAATTGCTCAGAGATGAAAAGTGCCAGCACTGAAAGCTGTTGCTAGCCAGCCCCCTTCCTTGGAAGTGCTTTTGTAGGCCTAAGAACACTGGGGCTCTGGGCTTCTCTAGCCACCTAATCTTCTGCTCATCCTCTCGCGCACTCTAAAGAGAGCTCAGGTGAGAAATTGCAAACGTCCAGCAATTGCTCAGAGATGAAAAGTGCCAGCACTGAAAGCTCTTGCTAGCCAGCACCCTTCCTTGGAAGCGCTTTCCCAGGCGCAGCAACACTGGGGCTTTGCGCTTCTCTAGCCACCAAACGTCACGGTCCTTCTCTTTCCGTCTCGTAGACATGAGCTGAGAAATTGCAAACGTCGAGCAATTGCTCAGAGATGAAAAGTGCCAGCACTGAAAGCTCTTGCTAGCCAGCACCCTTCCTTGGAAGCGCTTTTGTAGGCCTAAGCACACTGGGGCTCTGGGCTTCTCTAGCCACCTAATCTTCTGCTCATCCTCTCGCGCACTCTAAAGAGAGCTCAGGTGAGAAATTGCAAACGTCCAGCAATTGCTCAGAGATGAAAAGTGCCAGCACTGAAAGCTGTTGCTAGCCAGCACCCTTCCTTGGAAGTGCTTTCACAGGCGCAGCAACACTGGGGCTTTGCGCTTCTCTACCCACCAAACATCACGCTCACTATCTCTCCGTCTCGTGGACACGACCTGAGAAATTGCAAACGTCGAGCAATTGCTCAGAGATTAAAAGTGCCAGCACTGAAAGCTGTTGCTAGCCAGCACCCTTCCTTGGAAGCGCTTTCACAGGCGCAGTAACACTGGGGCTTTGCGCTTCTCTAGCCACCAAACGTCACGGTCCTTCTCTTTCCGTCTCGTAGACACGAGCTGAGAAATTGCAAACGTCGAGCAATTGCTCAGAGATGAAAAGTGCCAGCACTGAAAGCTCTTGCTAGCCAGCACCCTTCCTTGGAAGCGCTTTCACAGGCGCAGCAACACTGGGGCTTTGCGCTTCTCTACCCACCAAACGTCACGGTCATTCTCTTTCCGTCTCGTAGACACGAGCTGAGAAATTGCAAACGTCGATCAATTGCTCAGAGATGAAAAGTGCCAGCACTGAAAGCTCTTGCTAGCCAGCACCCTTCCTTGGAAGCGCTTTTGTAGGCCTAAGAACACTGGGGCTCTGGGCTTCTCTAGCCACCTAATCTTCTGCTCATCCTCTCGCGCACTCTAAAGAGAGCTCAGGTGAGAAATTGCAAACGTCCAGCAATTGCTCAGAGATGAAAAGTGCCAGCACTGAAAGCTCTTGCTAGCCAGCACCCTTCCTTGGAAGCGCTTTCACAGGCGCAGTAACACTGGGGCTTTGCGCTTCTCTAGCCACCAAACGTCACTGTCATTCTCTTTCCGTCTCGTAGACACGAGCTGAGAAATTGCAAATGTCCAGCAATTGCTCAGAGATGAAAAGTGCCAGCACTGAAAGCTGTTGCTAGCCAGCACCCTTCCTTGGAAGCGCTTTCACAGGCGCAGTAACACTGGGGCTTTGCGCTTCTCTAGCCACCAAACATCACGGTCACTATCTCTCCGTCTCTTGGACACGAGCTGAGAAATTGCAAACGTCGAGCAATTGCTCAGAGATTAAAAGTGCCAGCACTGAAAGCTCTTGCTAGCCAGCACCCTTCCTTGGAAGCGCTTTTGTAGGCCTAAGAACACTGGGGCTTTGCGCTTCTCTAGCCACCTAATCTTCTGCTCATCCTCTCGCGCACTCTAAAGAGAGCTCAGGTGAGAAATTGCAAACGTCCAGCAATTGCTCAGAGATGAAAAGTGCCAGCACTGAAAGCTCTTGCTAGCCAGCACCCTTCCTTGGAAGCGCTTTCACAGGCGCAGTAACACTGGGGCTTTGCGCTTCTCTAGCCACCAAACGTCACTGTCATTCTCTTTCCGTCTCGTAGACACGAGCTGAGAAATTGCAAATGTCCAGCAATTGCTCAGAGATGAAAAGTGCCAGCACTGAAAGCTGTTGCTAGCCAGCACCCTTCCTTGGAAGCGCTTTCACAGGCGCAGTAACACTGGGGCTTTGCGCTTCTCTAGCCACCAAACATCACGGTCACTATCTCTCCGTCTCTTGGACACGAGCTGAGAAATTGCAAACGTCGAGCAATTGCTCAGAGATTAAAAGTGCCAGCACTGAAAGCTGTTGCTAGCCAGCACCCTTCCTTGGAAGCGCTTTTGTAGGCCTAAGAACACTGGGGCTTTGCGCTTCTCTAGCCACCTAATCTTCTGCTCATCCTCTCGCGCACTCTAAAGAGAGCTCAGGTGAGAAATTGCAAACGTCCAGCAATTGCTCAGAGATGAAAAGTGCCAGCACTGAAAGCTGTTGCTAGCCAGCACCCTTCCTTGGAAGCGCTTTCACAGGCGCAGTAACACTGGGGCTTTGCGCTTCTCTACCCACCAAACGTCACGGTCCTTCTCTTTCCGTCTCGTAGACACGAGCTGAGAAATTGCAAACGTCGAGCAATTGCTCAGAGATGAAAAGTGCCAGCACTGAAAGCTGTTGCTAGCCAGCACCCTTCCTTGGAAGCGCTTTTGTAGGCCTAAGAACACTGGGGCTTTGCGCTTCTCTAGCCACCTAATCTTCTGCTCATCCTCTCGCATACTCTAATAAGAGCTCAGGTGAGAAATTGCAAACGTCGAGCAATTGCTCAGAGATGAAAAGTGCCAGCACTGAAAGCTGTTGCTAGCCAGCACCCTTCCTTGGAAGCGCTTTCACAGGCGCAGTAACACTGGGGCTTTGCGCTTCTCTAGCCACCAAACGTCACTGTCATTCTCTTTCCGTCTCGTAGACACGAGCTGAGAAATTGCAAACGTCCAGCAATTGCTCAGAGATGAAAAGTGCCAGCACTGAAAGCTCTTGCTAGCCAGCACCCTTCCTTGGAAGTGCTTTAACAGGCGCAGTAACACTGGGGCTTTGCGCTTCTCTACCCACCAAACCTCACGGTCCTTCTCTTTCCGTCTCGTAGAGACGAGCTGAGAAATTGCAAACATTGAGCAATTGCTCAGAGATGAAAAGTGCCAGCACTGAAAGCTGTTGCTAGCCAGCACCCTTCCTTGGAAGCGCTTTTGTAGGCCTAAGAACACTGGGGCTCTGGGCTTCTCTAGCCACCTCATCTTCTGCTCATCCTCTCGCGCACTCTAAAGAGAGCTCAGGTGAGAAATTGCAAACGTCGAGCAATTGCTCAGAGATGAAAAGTGCCAGCACTGAAAGCTGTTGCTAGCCAGCACCCTTCCTTGGAAGCGCTTTCACAGGCGCAGCAACACTGGGGCTTTGCGCTTCTCTAGCCACCAAACGTCACGGTCCTTCTCTTTCCGTCTCGTAGACACGAGCTGAGAAATTGCAAACGTCGAGCAATTGCTCAGAGATGAAAAGTGCCAGCACTGAAAGCTGTTGCTAGCCAGCACCCTTCCTTGGAAGCGCTTTTGTAGGCCTAAGAACACTGGGGCTCTGGGCTTCTCTAGCCACCTAATCTTCTGCTCATCCTCTCGCGCACTCTAAAGAGAGCTCAGGTGAGAAATTGCAAACGTCGAGCAATTGCTCAGAGATGAAAAGTGCCAGCACTGAAAGCTGTTGCTAGCCAGCACCCTTCCTTGGAAGCGCTTTCCCAGGCGCAGCAACACTGGGGCTTTGCGCTTCTCTAGCCACCAAACGTCACGGTCCTTCTCTTTCCGTCTCGTAGACATGAGCTGAGAAATTGCAAACGTCGAGCAATTGCTCAGAGATGAAAAGTGCCAGCACTGAAAGCTGTTGCTAGCCAGCACCCTTCCTTGGAAGCGCTTTTGTAGGCCTAAGAACACTGGGGCTCTGGGCTTCTCTAGCCACCTAATCTTTTGCTCATCCTTTCGCGCACTCTAAAGAGAGCTCAGGTGAGAAATTGCAAACGTCCAGCAATTGCTCAGAGATGAAAAGTGCCAGCACTGAAAGCTGTTGCTAGCCAGCACCCTTCCTTGGAAGCGCTTTCACAGGCGCAGTAACACTGGGGCTTTGCGCTTCTCTAGCCACCAAACATCACGCTCACTATCTCTCCGTCTCGTGGACACGACCTGAGAAATTGCAAACGTCGAGCAATTGCTCAGAGATTAAAAGTGCCAGCACTGAAAGCTCTTGCTAGCCAGCACCCTTCCTTGGAAGCGCTTTCACAGGCGCAGTAACACTGGGGCTTTGCGCTTCTCTACCCACCAAACGTCACGGTCCTTCTCTTTCCGTCTCGTAGACACGAGCTGAGAAATTGCAAACGTCCAGCAATTGCTCAGAGATGAAAAGTGCCAGCACTGAAAGCTCTTGCTAGCCAGCACCCTTCCTTGGAAGCGCTTTCACAGGCGCAGCAACACTGGGGCTTTGCGCTTCTCTACCCACCAAACATCACAGTCATTCTCTTTCCGTCTCGTAGACACGAGCTGAGAAATTGCAAACGTCCAGCAATTGCTCAGAGATGAAAAGTGCCAGCACTGAAAGCTGTTGCTAGCCAGCACCCTTCCTTGGAAGCGCTTTCACAGGCGCAGCAACACTGGGGCTTTGCGCTTCTCTAGCCACCAAACATCACGGTCCTTCTCTTTCCGTCTCGTAGACACGAGCTGAGAAATTGCAAACGTCGAGCAATTGCTCAGAGATGAAAAGTGCCAGCACTGAAAGCTGTTGCTAGCCAGCACCCTTCCTTGGAAGCGCTTTTGTAGGCCTAAGAACACTGGGGCTCTGGGCTTCTCTAGCCACCTCATCTTCTGCTCATCCTCTCGCGCACTCTAAAGAGAGCTCAGGTGAGAAATTGCAAACGTCCAGCAATTGCTCAGAGATGAAAAGTGCCAGCACTGAAAGCTCTTGCTAGCCAGCACCCTTCCTTGGAAGCGCTTTCACAGGCGCAGTAACACTGGGGCTTTGCGCTTCTCTACCCACCAAACATCACGGTCCTTCTCTTTCCGTCTCGTAGACACGAGCTGAGAAATTGCAAACGTCGAGCAATTGCTCAGAGAGGAAAAGTGCCAGCACTGAAAGCTGTTGCTAGCCAGCCCCCTTCCTTGGAAGCGCTTTTGTAGGCCTAAGAACACTGGGGCTCTGGGCTTCTCTAGCCACCTAATCTTCTGCTCGTCCTCTCGCGCACTCTAAAGAGAGCTCAGGTGAGAAATTGCAAACGTCGAGCAATTGCTCAGAGATGAAAAGTGCCAGCACTGAAAGCTGTTGCTAGCCAGCCCCCTTCCTTGGAAGCGCTTTTGTAGGCCTAAGAACACTGGGGCTCTGGGCTTCTCTAGCCACCTAATCTTCTGCTCATCCTCTCGCGCACTCTAAAGAGAGCTCAGGTGAGAAATTGCAAACGTCGAGCAATTGCTCAGAGATGAAAAGTGCCAGCACTGAAAGCTCTTGCTAGCCAGCACCCTTCCTTGGAAGCGCTTTCACAGGCGCAGTAACACTGGGGCTTTGCGCTTCTCTAGCCACCAAACGTCACGGTCATTCTCTATCCGTCTCGTAGACACGAGCTGAGAAATTGCAAACATCGAGCAATTGCTCAGCGATGAAAAGTGCCAGCACTGAAAGCTGTTGCTAGCCAGCACCCTTCTTTGGAAGCGCTTTTGTAGGCCTAAGAACACTGGGGCTCTGGGCTTCTCTAGCCACCTAATCTTCTGCTCATCCTCTCGCATACTCTAATAAGAGCTCAGGTGAGAAATTGCAAACGTCGAGCAATTGCTCAGAGATGAAAAGTGCCAGCACTGAAAGCTCTTGCTAGCCAGCACCCTTCCTTGGAAGCGCTTTCACAGGCGCAGCAACACTGGGGCTTTGCGCTTCTCTACCCACCAAACGTCACGGTCCTTCTCTTTCTGTCTCGTAGAGACGAGCTGAGAAATTGCAAACATCGAGCAATTGCTCAGAGATGAAAAGTGCCAGCACTGAAAGCTGTTGCTAGCCAGCACCCTTCCTTGGAAGCGCTTTTGTAGCCCTAAGAACACTGGGGCTCTGGGCTTCTCTAGCCACCTAATCTTCTGCTCATCCTCTCGCGCACTCTAAAGAGAGCTCAGGTGAGAAATTGCAAACGTCCAGCAATTGCTCAGAGATGAAAAGTGCCAGCACTGAAAGCTCTTGCTAGCCAGCACCCTTCCTTGGAAGCGCTTTCACAGGCGCAGTAACACTGGGGCTTTGCGCTTCTCTACCCACCAAACATCACCGTCACTATCTCTCCGTCTCGTAGAGACGAGCTGAGAAATTGCAAACGTCGAGCAATTGCTCAGAGATGAAAAGTGCCAGCACTGAAAGCTCTTGCTAGCCAGCACCCTTCCTTGGAGGTGCTTTCACAGGCGCAGCAACACTGGGGCTTTGCGCTTCTCTACCCACCAAACATCACGGTCACTATCTCTCCGTCTCGTAGAGACGAGCTGAGAAAATGCAAACGTCGAGCAATTGCTCAGAGATGAAAAGTGCCAGCACTGAAAGCTCTTGCTAGCCAGCACCCTTCCTTGGAAGCGCTTTCACAGGCGCAGTAACACTGGGGCTTTGCGCTTCTCTACCCACCAAACATCACGCTCACTATCTCTCCGTCTCGTGGACACGACCTGAGAAATTGCAAACGTCGAGCAATTGCTCAGAGATGAAAAGTGCCAGCACTGAAAGCTGTTGCTAGCCAGCACCCTTCCTTGGAAGCGCTTTTGTAGGCCTAAGAACACTGGGGCTCTGGGCTTCTCTAGCCACCTAATCTTCTGCTCATCCTCTCGCGCACTCTAAAGAGAGCTCAGGTGAGAAATTGCAAACGTCCAGCAATTGCTCAGAGATGAAAAGTGCCAGCACTGAAAGCTGTTGCTAGCCAGCACCCTTCCTTGGAAGCGCTTTCACAGGCGCAGCAACACTGGGGCTTTGCGCTTCTCTAGCCACCAAACATCACGGTCACTATCTCTCCGTCTCGTAGACACGACCTGTGAAATTGCAAACGTTGAGCAATTGCTCAGAGATGAAAAGTGCCAGCACTGAAAGCTCTTGCTAGCCAGCACCCTTCCTTGGAAGCGCTTTCACAGGCGCAGCAACACTGGGGCTTAGCGCTTCTCTACCCACCAAACCTCACGGTCCTTCTCTTTCCGTCTCGTAGACACGAGCTGAGAAATTGCAAACGTCGAGCAATTGCTCAGAGATGAAAAGTGCCAGCACTGAAAGCTGTTGCTAGCCAGCACCCTTCCTTGGAAGCGCTTTCCCAGGCGCAGCAACACTGGGGCTTTGCGCTTCTCTAGCCACCAAACGTCACGGTCCTTCTCTTTCCGTCTCGTAGACACGAGCTGAGAAAATGCAAACGTTGAGCAATTGCTCAGAGATGAAAAGTGCCAGCACTGAAAGCTCTTGCTAGCCAGCACCCTTCCTTGGAAGCGCTTTCACAGGCGCAGCAACACTGGGGCTTTGCGCTTCTCTAGCCACCAAACGTCACAGTCATTCTCTTTCCGTCTCATAGACACGAGCTGAGAAATTGCAAATGTCCAGCAATTGCTCAGAGATGAAAAGTGCCAGCACTGAAAGCTGTTGCTAGCCAGCACCCTTCCTTGGAAGCGCTTTCACAGGCGCAGTAACACTGGGGCTTTGCGCTTCTCTAGCCACCAAACGTCACTGTCATTCTCTTTCCGTCTCGTAGACACGAGCTGAGAAATTGCAAACGTCCAGCAATTGCTCAGCGATGAAAAGTGCCAGCACTGAAAGCTCTTGCTAGCCAGCACCCTTCCTTGGAAGCGCTTTCACACGCGCAGGAATACTGGGGCTTTGCGCTTCTCTACCCACCAAACATCACCGTCACTATCTCTCCGTCTCGTAGACACGAGCTGAGAAATTGCAAACGTCGAGCAATTGCTCAGAGATGAAAAGTGCCAGCACTGAAAGCTGTTGCTAGCCAGCACCCTTCCTTGGAAGTGCTTTCACAGGCGCAGCAACACTGGGGCTTTGCGCTTCTCTAGCCACCAAACATCACGGTCACTATCTCTCCGTCTCGTAGAGACGAGCTGAGAAAATGCAAACGTCGAGCAATTGCTCAGAGATGAAAAGTGCCAGCACTGAAAGCTCTTGCTAGCCAGCACCCTTCCTTGGAAGCGCTTTCACAGGCGCAGTAACACTGGGGCTTTGCGCTTCTCTACCCACCAAACATCACGCTCACTATCTCTCCGTCTCGTGGACACGACCTGAGAAATTGCAAACGTCGAGCAATTGCTCAGAGATGAAAAGTGCCAGCACTGAAAGCTGTTGCTAGCCAGCACCCTTCCTTGGAAGCGCTTTTGTAGACCTAAGAACACTGGGGCTCTGGGCTTCTCTAGCCACCTCATCTTCTGCTCATCCTCTCGCGCACTCTAAAGAGAGCTCAGGTGAGAAATTGCAAACGTCCAGCAATTGCTCAGAGATGAAAAGTGCCAGCACTGAAAGCTCTTGCTAGCCAGCACCCTTCCTTGGAAGCACTTTCACAGGCGCAGCAACACTGGGGCTTTGCGCTTCTCTACCCACCAAACGTCACGGTCCTTCTCTTTCCGTCTCGTAGACACGAGCTGAGAAATTGCAAACGTCGAGCAATTGCTCAGAGATGAAAAGTGCCAGCACTGAAAGCTCTTGCTAGCCAGCACCCTTCCTTGGAAGCGCTTTTGTAGGCCTAAGAACACTGGGGCTCTGGGCTTCTCTAGCCACCTAATCTTCTGCTCATCCTCTCGCGCACTCTAAAGAGAGCTCAGGTGAGAAATTGCAAACGTCCAGCAATTGCTCAGAGATGAAAAGTGCCAGCACTGAAAGCTGTTGCTAGCCAGCACCCTTCCTTGGAAGCGCTTTCACAGGCGCAGTAACACTGGGGCTTTGCGCTTCTCTAGCCACCAAACATCACGCTCACTATCTCTCCGTCTCGTGGACACGACCTGAGAAATTGCAAACGTCGAGCAATTGCTCAGAGATGAAAAGTGCCAGCACTGAAAGCTCTTGCTAGCCAGCACCCTTCCTTGGAAGCGCTTTCACAGGCGCAGCAACACTGGGGCTTTGCGCTTCTCTACCCACCAAACCTCACGGTCCTTCTCTTTCTGTCTCGTAGACACGAGCTGAGAAATTGCAAACGTCGAGCAATTGCTCAGAGATGAAAAGTGCCAGCACTGAAAGCTCTTGCTAGCCAGCACCCTTCCTTGGAAGCGCTTTCCCAGGCGCAGTAACACTGGGGCTTTGCGCTTCTCTAGCCACCAAACCTCACGGTCCTTCTCTTTCCGTCTCGTAGATACGAGCTGAGAAAATGCAAACGTTGAGCAATTGCTCAGAGATGAAAAGTGCCAGCACTGAAAGCTGTTGCTAGCCAGCACCCTTCCTTGGAAGCGCTTTCACAGGCGCAGCAACACTGGGGCTTTGCGCTTCTCTACCCACCAAACGTCACAGTCATTCTCTTTCCGTCTCGTAGACACGAGCTGAGAAATTGCAAATGTCCAGCAATTGCTCAGAGATGAAAAGTGCCAGCACTGAAAGCTGTTGCTAGCCAGCACCCTTCCTTGGAAGCGCTTTCACAGGCGCAGCAACACTGGGGCTTTGCGCTTCTCTAGCCACCAAACATCACGGTCACTATCTCTCCGTCTCGTGGACACGACCTGAGAAATTGCAAACGTCGAGCAATTGCTCAGAGATGAAAAGTGCCAGCACTGAAAGCTGTTGCTAGCCAGCACCCTTCCTTGGAAGCGCTTTTGTAGGCCTAAGAACACTGGGGCTTTGCGCTTCTCTAGCCACCTAATCTTCTGCTCATCCTCTCGCGCACTCTAAAGAGAGCTCAGGTGAGAAATTGCAAACGTCGAGCAATTGCTCAGAGATGAAAAGTGCCAGCACTGAAAGCTGTTGCTAGCCAGCACCCTTCCTTGGAAGCGCTTTCACAGGCGCAGTAACACTGGGGCTTTGCGCTTCTCTACGCACCAAACGTCACGGTCCTTCTCTTTCCGTCTCGTAGACACGAGCTGAGAAATTGCAAACGTCGAGCAATTGCTCAGCGATGAAAAGTGCCAGCACTGAAAGCTGTTGCTAGCCAGCACCCTTCCTTGGAAGCGCTTTTGTAGGCCTAAGAACACTGGGGCTCTGGGCTTCTCTAGCCACCTAATCTTCTGCTCATCCTCTCGCGCACTCTAAAGAGAGCTCAGGTGAGAAATTGCAAACGTCGAGCAATTGCTCAGAGATGAAAAGTGCCAGCACTGAAAGCTGTTGCTAGCCAGCACCCTTCCTTGGAAGCGCTTTCACAGGCGCAGCAACACTGGGGCTTTGCGCTTCTCTACCCACCAAACGTCACGGTCCTTCTCTTTCCGTCTCGTAGACACGAGCTGAGAAATTGCAAACGTCGAGCAATTGCTCAGAGATGAAAAGTGCCAGCACTGAAAGCTGTTGCTAGCCAGCACCCTTCCTTGGAAGCGCTTTTGTAGGCCTAAGAACACTGGGGCTCTGGGCTTCTCTAGCCACCTAATCTTCTGCTCATCCTCTCGCGCACTCTAAAGAGAGCTCAGGTGAGAAATTGCAAACGTCCAGCAATTGCTCAGAGATGAAAAGTGCCAGCACTGAAAGCTCTTGCTAGCCAGCACCCTTCCTTGGAAGCGCTTTCACAGGCGCAGCAACACTGGGGCTTTGCGCTTCTCTACCCACCAAACGTCACTGTCCTTCTCTTTCTGTCTCGTAGAGACGAGCTGAGAAATTGCAAACGTCGAGCAATTGCTCAGAGATGAAAAGTGCCAGCACTGAAAGCTCTTGCTAGCCAGCACCCTTCCTTGGAAGCGCTTTTGTAGGCCTAAGAACACTGGGGCTCTGGGCTTCTCTAGCCACCTAATCTTCTGCTCATCCTCTCGTGCACTCTAAAGAGAGCTCAGGTAAGAAATTGCAAACGTCCAGCAATTGCTCAGAGATGAAAAGTGCCAGCACTGAAAGCTGTTGCTAGCCAGCACCCTTCCTTGGAAGCGCTTTCACAGGCGCAGTAACACTGGGGCTTTGCGCTTCTCTACGCACCAAACGTCACGGTCCTTCTCTTTCCGTCTCGTAGACACGAGCTGAGAAATTGCAAACGTCGAGCAATTGCTCAGCGATGAAAAGTGCCAGCACTGAAAGCTGTTGCTAGCCAGCACCCTTCCTTGGAAGCGCTTTCACAGGCCTAAGAACACTGGGGCTCTGGGCTTCTCTAGCCACCTAATCTTCTGCTCATCCTCTCGCATACTCTAATAAGAGCTCAGGTGAGAAATTGCAAACGTCGAGCAATTGCTCAGAGATGAAAAGTGCCAGCACTGAAAGCTGTTGCTAGCCAGCACCCTTCCTTGGAAGCGCTTTCACAGGCACAGCAACACTGGGGCTTTGCGCTTCTCTACCCACCAAACGTCACGGTCCTTCTCTTTCCGTCTCGTAGACACGAGCTGAGAAATTGCAAACGTCGAGCAATTGCTCAGAGATGAAAAGTGCCAGCACTGAAAGCTGTTGCTAGCCAGCACCCTTCCTTGGAAGCGCTTTTGTAGGCCTAAGAACACTGGGGCTCTGGGCTTCTCTAGCCACCTAATCTTCTGCTCATCCTCTCGCGCACTCTAAAGAGAGCTCAGGTGAGAAATTGCAAACGTCCAGCAATTGCTCAGAGATGAAAAGTGCCAGCACTGAAAGCTCTTGCTAGCCACCACCCTTCCTTGGAAGCGCTTTCACAGGCGCAGCAACACTGGGGCTTTGCGCTTCTCTAGCCACCAAACGTCACGGTCCTTCTCTTTCTGTCTCGTAGAGACGAGCTGAGAAATTGCAAACGTCGAGCAATTGCTCAGAGATGAAAAGTGCCAGCACTGAAAGCTCTTGCTAGCCAGCACCCTTCCTTGGAAGCGCTTTTGTAGGCCTAAGAACACTGGGGCTCTGGGCTTCTCTAGCCACCTAATCTTCTGCTCATCCTCTCGTGCACTCTAAAGAGAGCTCAGGTAAGAAATTGCAAACGTCCAGCAATTGCTCAGAGATGAAAAGTGCCAGCACTGAAAGCTGTTGCTAGCCAGCACCCTTCCTTGGAAGCGCTTTCACAGGCGCAGCAACACTGGGGCTTTGCGCTTCTCTACCCACCAAACATCACGGTCCTTCTCTTTCTGTCTCGTAGAGACGAGCTGAGAAATTGCAAACGTCGAGCAATTGCTCAGAGATGAAAAGTGCCAGCACTGAAAGCTCTTGCTAGCCAGCACCCTTCCTTGGAAGCGCTTTTGTAGGCCTAAGAACACTGGGGCTCTGGGCTTCTCTAGCCACCTAATCTTCTGCTCATCCTCTCGTGCACTCTAAAGAGAGCTCAGGTAAGAAATTGCAAACGTCGAGCAATTGCTCAGAGATGAAAAGTGCCAGCACTGAAAGCTGTTGCTAGCCAGCACCCTTCCTTGGAAGCGCTTTCACAGGCGCAGCAACACTGGGGCTTTGCGCTTCTCTACCCACCAAACGTCACGGTCCTTCTCTTTCCGTCTCGTAGAGACGAGCTGAGAAATTGCAAACGTCCAGCAATTGCTCAGAGATGAAAAGTGCCAGCACTGAAAGCTCTTGCTAGCCAGCACCCTTCCTTGGAAGCGCTTTCACAGGCACAGCAACACTGGGGCTTTGCGCTTCTCTACCCACCAAACGTCACGGTCCTTCTCTTTCCGTCTCGTAGACACGAGCTGAGAAATTGCAAACGTCGAGCAATTGCTCAGAGATGAAAAGTGCCAGCACTGAAAGCTGTTGCTAGCCAGCACCCTTCCTTGGAAGCGCTTTTGTAGGCCTAAGAACACTGGGGCTCTGGGCTTCTCTAGCCACCTCATCTTCTGCTCATCCTCTCGCGCACTCTAAAGACAGCTCAGGTGAGAAATTGCAAACGTCCAGCAATTGCTCAGAGATGAAAAGTGCCAGCACTGAAAGCTCTTGCTAGCCAGCACCCTTCCTTGGAAGCGCTTTCACAGGCGCAGCAACACTGGGGCTTTGCGCTTCTCTACCCACCAAACGTCACGGTCCTTCTCTTTCTGTCTCGTAGAGACGAGCTGAGAAATTGCAAACGTCGAGCAATTGCTCAGAGATGAAAAGTGCCAGCACTGAAAGCTGTTGCTAGCCAGCACCCTTCCTTGGAAGCGCTTTCACAGGCGCAGCAACACTGGGGCTTTGCGCTTCTCTACCCACCAAACGTCACGGTCCTTCTCTTTCCGTCTCGTAGAGACGAGCTGAGTAATTGCAAACGTCCAGCAATTGCTCAGAGATGAAAAGTGCCAGCACTGAAAGCTCTTGCTAGCCAGCACCCTTCCTTGGAAGCGCTTTCACAGGCACAGCAACACTGGGGCTTTGCGCTTCTCTACCCACCAAACGTCACGGTCCTTCTCTTTCCGTCTCGTAGACACGAGCTGAGAAATTGCAAACGTCGAGCAATTGCTCAGAGATGAAAAGTGCCAGCACTGAAAGCTGTTGCTAGCCAGCACCCTTCCTTGGAAGCGCTTTTGTAGGCCTAAGAACACTGGGGCTCTGGGCTTCTCTAGCCACCTCATCTTCTGCTCATCCTCTCGCGCACTCTAAAGACAGCTCAGGTGAGAAATTGCAAACGTCCAGCAATTGCTCAGAGATGAAAAGTGCCAGCACTGAAAGCTCTTGCTAGCCAGCACCCTTCCTTGGAAGCGCTTTCACAGGCGCAGCAACACTGGGGCTTTGCGCTTCTCTACCCACCAAACGTCACGGTCCTTCTCTTTCTGTCTCGTAGAGACGAGCTGAGAAATTGCAAACGTCGAGCAATTGCTCAGAGATGAAAAGTGCCAGCACTGAAAGCTCTTGCTAGCCAGCACCCTTCCTTGGAAGTGCTTTCACAGGCGCAGCAACACTGGGGCTTTGCGCTTCTCTACCCACCAAACATCACGGTCACTATCACTCCGTCTCGTAGAGACGAGCTGAGAAAATGCAAACGTCGAGCAATTGCTCAGAGATGAAAAGTGCCAGCACTGAAAGCTCTTGCTAGCCAGCACCCTTCCTTGGAAGCGCTTTCACAGGCGCAGTAACACTGGGGCTTTGCGCTTCTCTACCCACCAAACATCACGCTCACTATCTCTCCGTCTCGTGGACACGACCTGAGAAATTGCAAACGTCGAGCAATTGCTCAGAGATGAAAAGTGCCAGCACTGAAAGCTGTTGCTAGCCAGCACCCTTCCTTGGAAGCGCTTTTGTAGCCCTAAGAACACTGGGGCTCTGGGCTTCTCTAGCCACCTCATCTTCTGCTCATCCTCTCGCGCACTCTAAAGAGAGCTCAGGTGAGAAATTGCAAACGTCGAGCAATTGCTCAGAGATGAAAAGTGCCAGCACTGAAAGCTCTTGCTAGCCAGCACCCTTCCTTGGAAGCGCTTTCACAGGCGCAGTAACACTGGGGCTTTGCGCTTCTCTAGCCACCAAACATCACGGTCATTCTCTATCCGTCTCGTAGACACGAGCTGAGAAATTGCAAACGTCGAGCAATTGCTCAGAGATGAAAAGTGCCAGCACTGAAAGCTCTTGCTAGCCAGCACCCTTCCTTGGAAGCGCTTTTGTAGGCCTAAGAACACTGGGGCTCTGGGCTTCTCTAGCCACCTAATCTTCTGCTCATCCTCTCGCGCACTCTAAAGAGAGCTCAGGTGAGAAATTGCAAACGTCCAGCAATTGCTCAGAGATGAAAAGTGCCAGCACTGAAAGCTGTTGCTAGCCAGCACCCTTCCTTGGAAGCGCTTTCACAGGCGCAGTAACACTGGGGCTTTGCGCTTCTCTACCCACCAAACATCACGCTCACTATCTCTCCGTCTCGTGGACACGACCTGAGAAATTGCAAACGTCGAGCAATTGCTCAGAGATGAAAAGTGCCAGCACTGAAAGCTCTTGCTAGCCAGCACCCTTCCTTGGAAGCGCTTTCACAGGCGCAGCAACACTGGGGCTTTGCGCTTCTCTACCCACCAAACCTCACGGTCCTTCTCTTTCTGTCTCGTAGACACGAGCTGAGAAATTGCAAACGTCGAGCAATTGCTCAGAGATGAAAAGTGCCAGCACTGAAAGCTCTTGCTAGCCAGCACCCTTCCTTGGAAGCGCTTTCCCAGGCGCAGTAACACTGGGGCTTTGCGCTTCTCTAGCCACCAAACGTCACAGTCATTCTCTTTCCGTCTCGTAGAGACGAGCTGAGAAAATGCAAACGTTGAGCAATTGCTCAGAGATTAAAAGTGCCAGCACTGAAAGCTGTTGCTAGCCAGCACCCTTCCTTGGAAGCGCTTTCACAGGCGCAGCAACACTGGGGCTTTGCGCTTCTCTAGCCACCAAACGTCACAGTCATTCTCTTTCCGTCTCGTAGACACGAGCTGAGAAATTGCAAATGTCCAGCAATTGCTCAGAGATGAAAAGTGCCAGCACTGAAAGCTGTTGCTAGCCAGCACCCTTCCTTGGAAGCGCTTTCACAGGCGCAGCAACACTGGGGCTTTGCGCTTCTCTAGCCACCAAACATCACGGACACTATCTCTCCGTCTCGTAGACACGAGCTGAGAAATTGCAAACGTCGAGCAATTGCTCAGAGATGAAAAGTGCCAGCACTGAAAGCTGTTGCTAGCCAGCACCCTTCCTTGGAAGCGCTTTTGTAGGCCTAAGAACACTGGGGCTTTGCGCTTCTCTAGCCACCTAATCTTCTGCTCATCCTCTCGCGCACTCTAAAGAGAGCTCAGGTGAGAAATTGCAAACGTCGAGCAATTGCTCAGAGATGAAAAGTGCCAGCACTGAAAGCTGTTGCTAGCCAGCACCCTTCCTTGGAAGCGCTTTCACAGGCGCAGTAACACTGGGGCTTTGCGCTTCTCTACGCACCAAACGTCACGGTCCTTCTCTTTCCGTCTCGTACACACGAGCTGAGAAATTGCAAACGTCGAGCAATTGCTCAGCGATGAAAAGTGCCAGCACTGAAAGCTGTTGCTAGCCAGCACCCTTCCTTGGAAGCGCTTTTGTAGGCCTAAGAACACTGGGGCTCTGGGCTTCTCTAGCCACCTAATCTTCTGCTCATCCTCTCGCGCACTCTAAAGAGAGCTCAGGTGAGAAATTGCAAACGTCGAGCAATTGCTCAGAGATGAAAAGTGCCAGCACTGAAAGCTGTTGCTAGCCAGCACCCTTCCTTGGAAGCGCTTTCACAGGCGCAGCAACACTGGGGCTTTGCGCTTCTCTACGCACCAAACGTCACGGTCCTTCTCTTTCCGTCTCGTAGACACGAGCTGAGAAATTGCAAACGTCGAGCAATTGCTCAGAGATGAAAAGTGCCAGCACTGAAAGCTGTTGCTAGCCAGCACCCTTCCTTGGAAGCGCTTTTGTAGGCCTAAGAACACTGGGGCTCTGGGCTTCTCTAGCCACCTAATCTTCTGCTCATCCTCTCGCGCACTCTAAAGAGAGCTCAGGTGAGAAATTGCAAACGTCCAGCAATTGCTCAGAGATGAAAAGTGCCAGCACTGAAAGCTCTTGCTAGCCAGCACCCTTCCTTGGAAGCGCTTTCACAGGCGCAGCAACACTGGGGCTTTGCGCTTCTCTACCCACCAAACGTCACGGTCCTTCTCTTTCCGTCTCGTAGACACGAGCTGAGAAATTGCAAACGTCCAGCAATTGCTCAGAGATGAAAAGTGCCAGCACTGAAAGCTCTTGCTAGCCAGCACCCTTCCTTGGAAGCGCTTTTGTAGGCCTAAGAACACTGGGGCTCTGGGCTTCTCTAGCCACCTAATCTTCTGCTCATCCTCTCGTGCACTCTAAAGAGAGCTCAGGTAAGAAATTGCAAACGTCCAGCAATTGCTCAGAGATGAAAAGTGCCAGCACTGAAAGCTGTTGCTAGCCAGCACCCTTCCTTGGAAGCGCTTTCACAGGCGCAGTAACACTGGGGCTTTGCGCTTCTCTAGCCACCAAACGTCACGGTCCTTCTCTTTCCGTCTCGTAGACACGAGCTGAGAAATTGCAAACGTCGAGCAATTGCTCAGCGATGAAAAGTGCCAGCACTGAAAGCTGTTGCTAGCCAGCACCCTTCCTTGGAAGCGCTTTCACAGGCCTAAGAACACTGGGGCTCTGGGCTTCTCTAGCCACCTAATCTTCTGCTCATCCTCTCGCATACTCTAATAAGAGCTCAGGTGAGAAATTGCAAACGTCGAGCAATTGCTCAGAGATGAAAAGTGCCAGCACTGAAAGCTGTTGCTAGCCAGCACCCTTCCTTGGAAGCACTTTCACAGGCGCAGCAACACTGGGGCTTTGCGCTTCTCTACCCACCAAACGTCACGGTCCTTCTCTTTCCGTCTCGTAGACACGAGCTGAGAAATTGCAAACGTCGAGCAATTGCTCAGAGATGAAAAGTGCCAGCACTGAAAGCTGTTGCTAGCCAGCACCCTTCCTTGGAAGCGCTTTTGTAGGCCTAAGAACACTGGGGCTCTGGGCTTCTCTAGCCACCTAATCTTCTGCTCATCCTCTCGCGCACTCTAAAGAGAGCTCAGGTGAGAAATTGCAAACGTCCAGCAATTGCTCAGAGATGAAAAGTGCCAGCACTGAAAGCTCTTGCTAGCCACCACCCTTCCTTGGAAGCGCTTTCACAGGCGCAGCAACACTGGGGCTTTGCGCTTCTCTACCCACCAAACGTCACGGTCCTTCTCTTTCTGTCTCGTAGAGACGAGCTGAGAAATTGCAAACGTCGAGCAATTGCTCAGAGATGAAAAGTGCCAGCACTGAAAGCTCTTGCTAGCCAGCACCCTTCCTTGGAAGCGCTTTTGTAGGCCTAAGAACACTGGGGCTCTGGGCTTCTCTAGCCACCTAATCTTCTGCTCATCCTCTCGTGCACTCTAAAGAGAGCTCAGGTAAGAAATTGCAAACGTCGAGCAATTGCTCAGAGATGAAAAGTGCCAGCACTGAAAGCTGTTGCTAGCCAGCACCCTTCCTTGGAAGCGCTTTCACAGGCGCAGCAACACTGGGGCTTTGCGCTTCTCTACCCACCAAACATCACGGTCCTTCTCTTTCTGTCTCGTAGAGACGAGCTGAGAAATTGCAAACGTCGAGCAATTGCTCAGAGATGAAAAGTGCCAGCACTGAAAGCTCTTGCTAGCCAGCACCCTTCCTTGGAAGCGCTTTTGTAGGCCTAAGAACACTGGGGCTCTGGGCTTCTCTAGCCACCTAATCTTCTGCTCATCCTCTCGTGCACTCTAAAGAGAGCTCAGGTAAGAAATTGCAAACGTCCAGCAATTGCTCAGAGATGAAAAGTGCCAGCACTGAAAGCTGTTGCTAGCCAGCACCCTTCCTTGGAAGCGCTTTCACAGGCGCAGCAACACTGGGGCTTTGCGCTTCTCTACCCACCAAATGTCACGGTCCTTCTCTTTCCGTCTCGTAGAGACGAGCTGAGAAATTGCAAACGTCCAGCAATTGCTCAGAGATGAAAAGTGCCAGCACTGAAAGCTCTTGCTAGCCAGCACCCTTCCTTGGAAGCGCTTTCACAGGCGCAGTAACACTGGGGCTTTGCGCTTCTCTACCCACCAAACGTCACGGTCCTTCTCTTTCCGTCTCGTAGACATGAGCTGAGAAATTGCAAACGTCGAGCAATTGCTCAGAGATGAAAAGTGCCAGCACTGAAAGCTGTTGCTAGCCAGCACCCTTCCTTGGAAGCGCTTTTGTAGGCCTAAGAACACTGGGGCTCTGGGCTTCTCTAGCCACCTCATCTTCTGCTCATCCTCTCGCGCACTCTAAAGAGAGCTCAGGTGAGAAATTGCAAACGTCCAGCAATTGCTCAGAGATGAAAAGTGCCAGCACTGAAAGCTGTTGCTAGCCAGCACCCTTCCTTGGAAGCGCTTTCACAGGCGCAGCAACACTGGGGCTTTGCGCTTCTCTAGCCACCAAACGTCACGGTCCTTCTCTTTCTGTCTCGTAGAGACGAGCTGAGAAATTGCAAACGTCGAGCAATTGCTCAGAGATGAAAAGTGCCAGCACTGAAAGCTGTTGCTAGCCAGCACCCTTCCTTGGAAGTGCTTTCACAGGCGCAGCAACACTGGGGCTTTGCGCTTCTCTACCCACCAAACATCACGCTCACTATCTCTCCGTCTCGTAGAGACGAGCTGAGAAAATGCAAACGTCGAGCAATTGCTCAGAGATGAAAAGTGCCAGCACTGAAAGCTCTTGCTAGCCAGCACCCTTCCTTGGAAGCGCTTTCACAGGCGCAGTAACACTGGGGCTTTGCGCTTCTCTACCCACCAAACATCACGCTCACTATCTCTCCGTCTCGTGGACACGACCTGAGAAATTGCAAACGTCGAGCAATTGCTCAGAGATGAAAAGTGCCAGCACTGAAAGCTCTTGCTAGCCAGCACCCTTCCTTGGAAGCGCTTTTGTAGGCCTAAGAACACTGGGGCTCTGGGCTTCTCTAGCCACCTAATCTTCTGCTCATCCTCTCGTGCACTCTAAAGAGAGCTCAGGTAAGAAATTGCAAACGTCCAGCAATTGCTCAGAGATGAAAAGTGCCAGCACTGAAAGCTGTTGCTAGCCAGCACCCTTCCTTGGAAGCGCTTTCACAGGCGCAGCAACACTGGGGCTTTGCGCTTCTCTACCCACCAAACATCACGGTCCTTCTCTTTCTGTCTCGTAGAGACGAGCTGAGAAATTGCAAACGTCGAGCAATTGCTCAGAGATGAAAAGTGCCAGCACTGAAAGCTCTTGCTAGCCAGCACCCTTCCTTGGAAGCGCTTTTGTAGGCCTAAGAACACTGGGGCTCTGGGCTTCTCTAGCCACCTAATCTTCTGCTCATCCTCTCGTGCACTCTAAAGAGAGCTCAGGTAAGAAATTGCAAACGTCGAGCAATTGCTCAGAGATGAAAAGTGCCAGCACTGAAAGCTGTTGCTAGCCAGCACCCTTCCTTGGAAGCGCTTTCACAGGCGCAGCAACACTGGGGCTTTGCGCTTCTCTACCCACCAAACGTCACGGTCCTTCTCTTTCCGTCTCGTAGAGACGAGCTGAGAAATTGCAAACGTCCAGCAATTGCTCAGAGATGAAAAGTGCCAGCACTGAAAGCTCTTGCTAGCCAGCACCCTTCCTTGGAAGCGCTTTCACAGGCACAGCAACACTGGGGCTTTGCGCTTCTCTACCCACCAAACGTCACGGTCCTTCTCTTTCCGTCTCGTAGACACGAGCTGAGAAATTGCAAACGTCGAGCAATTGCTCAGAGATGAAAAGTGCCAGCACTGAAAGCTGTTGCTAGCCAGCACCCTTCCTTGGAAGCGCTTTTGTAGGCCTAAGAACACTGGGGCTCTGGGCTTCTCTAGCCACCTCATCTTCTGCTCATCCTCTCGCGCACTCTAAAGACAGCTCAGGTGAGAAATTGCAAACGTCCAGCAATTGCTCAGAGATGAAAAGTGCCAGCACTGAAAGCTCTTGCTAGCCAGCACCCTTCCTTGGAAGCGCTTTCACAGGCGCAGCAACACTGGGGCTTTGCGCTTCTCTACCCACCAAACGTCACGGTCCTTCTCTTTCTGTCTCGTAGAGACGAGCTGAGAAATTGCAAACGTCGAGCAATTGCTCAGAGATGAAAAGTGCCAGCACTGAAAGCTGTTGCTAGCCAGCACCCTTCCTTGGAAGCGCTTTCACAGGCGCAGCAACACTGGGGCTTTGCGCTTCTCTACCCACCAAACGTCACGGTCCTTCTCTTTCCGTCTCGTAGAGACGAGCTGAGTAATTGCAAACGTCCAGCAATTGCTCAGAGATGAAAAGTGCCAGCACTGAAAGCTCTTGCTAGCCAGCACCCTTCCTTGGAAGCGCTTTCACAGGCACAGCAACACTGGGGCTTTGCGCTTCTCTACCCACCAAACGTCACGGTCCTTCTCTTTCCGTCTCGTAGACACGAGCTGAGAAATTGCAAACGTCGAGCAATTGCTCAGAGATGAAAAGTGCCAGCACTGAAAGCTGTTGCTAGCCAGCACCCTTCCTTGGAAGCGCTTTTGTAGGCCTAAGAACACTGGGGCTCTGGGCTTCTCTAGCCACCTCATCTTCTGCTCATCCTCTCGCGCACTCTAAAGACAGCTCAGGTGAGAAATTGCAAACGTCCAGCAATTGCTCAGAGATGAAAAGTGCCAGCACTGAAAGCTCTTGCTAGCCAGCACCCTTCCTTGGAAGCGCTTTCACAGGCGCAGCAACACTGGGGCTTTGCGCTTCTCTACCCACCAAACGTCACGGTCCTTCTCTTTCTGTCTCGTAGAGACGAGCTGAGAAATTGCAAACGTCGAGCAATTGCTCAGAGATGAAAAGTGCCAGCACTGAAAGCTCTTGCTAGCCAGCACCCTTCCTTGGAAGTGCTTTCACAGGCGCAGCAACACTGGGGCTTTGCGCTTCTCTACCCACCAAACATCACGGTCACTATCACTCCGTCTCGTAGAGACGAGCTGAGAAAATGCAAACGTCGAGCAATTGCTCAGAGATGAAAAGTGCCAGCACTGAAAGCTCTTGCTAGCCAGCACCCTTCCTTGGAAGCGCTTTCACAGGCGCAGTAACACTGGGGCTTTGCGCTTCTCTACCCACCAAACATCACGCTCACTATCTCTCCGTCTCGTGGACACGACCTGAGAAATTGCAAACGTCGAGCAATTGCTCAGAGATGAAAAGTGCCAGCACTGAAAGCTGTTGCTAGCCAGCACCCTTCCTTGGAAGCGCTTTTGTAGCCCTAAGAACACTGGGGCTCTGGGCTTCTCTAGCCACCTCATCTTCTGCTCATCCTCTCGCGCACTCTAAAGAGAGCTCAGGTGAGAAATTGCAAACGTCGAGCAATTGCTCAGAGATGAAAAGTGCCAGCACTGAAAGCTCTTGCTAGCCAGCACCCTTCCTTGGAAGCGCTTTCACAGGCGCAGTAACACTGGGGCTTTGCGCTTCTCTAGCCACCAAACATCACGGTCATTCTCTATCCGTCTCGTAGACACGAGCTGAGAAATTGCAAACGTCGAGCAATTGCTCAGAGATGAAAAGTGCCAGCACTGAAAGCTCTTGCTAGCCAGCACCCTTCCTTGGAAGCGCTTTTGTAGGCCTAAGAACACTGGGGCTCTGGGCTTCTCTAGCCACCTAATCTTCTGCTCATCCTCTCGCGCACTCTAAAGAGAGCTCAGGTGAGAAATTGCAAACGTCCAGCAATTGCTCAGAGATGAAAAGTGCCAGCACTGAAAGCTGTTGCTAGCCAGCACCCTTCCTTGGAAGCGCTTTCACAGGCGCAGTAACACTGGGGCTTTGCGCTTCTCTACCCACCAAACATCACGCTCACTATCTCTCCGTCTCATGGACACGACCTGAGAAATTGCAAACGTCGAGCAATTGCTCAGAGATGAAAAGTGCCAGCACTGAAAGCTCTTGCTAGCCAGCACCCTTCCTTGGAAGCGCTTTCACAGGCGCAGCAACACTGGGGCTTTGCGCTTCTCTACCCACCAAACCTCACGGTCCTTCTCTTTCTGTCTCGTAGACACGAGCTGAGAAATTGCAAACGTCGAGCAATTGCTCAGAGATGAAAAGTGCCAGCACTGAAAGCTCTTGCTAGCCAGCACCCTTCCTTGGAAGCGCTTTCCCAGGCGCAGTAACACTGGGGCTTTGCGCTTCTCTAGCCACCAAACGTCACAGTCATTCTCTTTCCGTCTCGTAGAGACGAGCTGAGAAAATGCAAACGTTGAGCAATTGCTCAGAGATTAAAAGTGCCAGCACTGAAAGCTGTTGCTAGCCAGCACCCTTCCTTGGAAGCGCTTTCACAGGCGCAGCAACACTGGGGCTTTGCGCTTCTCTAGCCACCAAACGTCACAGTCATTCTCTTTCCGTCTCGTAGACACGAGCTGAGAAATTGCAAATGTCCAGCAATTGCTCAGAGATGAAAAGTGCCAGCACTGAAAGCTGTTGCTAGCCAGCACCCTTCCTTGGAAGCGCTTTCACAGGCGCAGCAACACTGGGGCTTTGCGCTTCTCTAGCCACCAAACATCACGGACACTATCTCTCCGTCTCGTAGACACGAGCTGAGAAATTGCAAACGTCGAGCAATTGCTCAGAGATGAAAAGTGCCAGCACTGAAAGCTGTTGCTAGCCAGCACCCTTCCTTGGAAGCGCTTTTGTAGGCCTAAGAACACTGGGGCTTTGCGCTTCTCTAGCCACCTAATCTTCTGCTCATCCTCTCGCGCACTCTAAAGAGAGCTCAGGTGAGAAATTGCAAACGTCGAGCAATTGCTCAGAGATGAAAAGTGCCAGCACTGAAAGCTGTTGCTAGCCAGCACCCTTCCTTGGAAGCGCTTTCACAGGCGCAGTAACACTGGGGCTTTGCGCTTCTCTACGCACCAAACGTCACGGTCCTTCTCTTTCCGTCTCGTACACACGAGCTGAGAAATTGCAAACGTCGAGCAATTGCTCAGCGATGAAAAGTGCCAGCACTGAAAGCTGTTGCTAGCCAGCACCCTTCCTTGGAAGCGCTTTTGTAGGCCTAAGAACACTGGGGCTCTGGGCTTCTCTAGCCACCTAATCTTCTGCTCATCCTCTCGCGCACTCTAAAGAGAGCTCAGGTGAGAAATTGCAAACGTCGAGCAATTGCTCAGAGATGAAAAGTGCCAGCACTGAAAGCTGTTGCTAGCCAGCACCCTTCCTTGGAAGCGCTTTCACAGGCGCAGCAACACTGGGGCTTTGCGCTTCTCTACGCACCAAACGTCACGGTCCTTCTCTTTCCGTCTCGTAGACACGAGCTGAGAATTTGCAAACGTCGAGCAATTGCTCAGAGATGAAAAGTGCCAGCACTGAAAGCTGTTGCTAGCCAGCACCCTTCCTTGGAAGCGCTTTTGTAGGCCTAAGAACACTGGGGCTCTGGGCTTCTCTAGCCACCTAATCTTCTGCTCATCCTCTCGCGCACTCTAAAGAGAGCTCAGGTGAGAAATTGCAAACGTCCAGCAATTGCTCAGAGATGAAAAGTGCCAGCACTGAAAGCTCTTGCTAGCCAGCACCCTTCCTTGGAAGCGCTTTCACAGGCGCAGCAACACTGGGGCTTTGCGCTTCTCTACCCACCAAACGTCACGGTCCTTCTCTTTCCGTCTCGTAGACACGAGCTGAGAAATTGCAAACGTCCAGCAATTGCTCAGAGATGAAAAGTGCCAGCACTGAAAGCTCTTGCTAGCCAGCACCCTTCCTTGGAAGCGCTTTTGTAGGCCTAAGAACACTGGGGCTCTGGGCTTCTCTAGCCACCTAATCTTCTGCTCATCCTCTCGTGCACTCTAAAGAGAGCTCAGGTAAGAAATTGCAAACGTCCAGCAATTGCTCAGAGATGAAAAGTGCCAGCACTGAAAGCTGTTGCTAGCCAGCACCCTTCCTTGGAAGCGCTTTCACAGGCGCAGTAACACTGGGGCTTTGCGCTTCTCTAGCCACCAAACGTCACGGTCCTTCTCTTTCCGTCTCGTAGACACGAGCTGAGAAATTGCAAACGTCGAGCAATTGCTCAGCGATGAAAAGTGCCAGCACTGAAAGCTGTTGCTAGCCAGCACCCTTCCTTGGAAGCGCTTTCACAGGCCTAAGAACACTGGGGCTCTGGGCTTCTCTAGCCACCTAATCTTCTGCTCATCCTCTCGCATACTCTAATAAGAGCTCAGGTGAGAAATTGCAAACGTCGAGCAATTGCTCAGAGATGAAAAGTGCCAGCACTGAAAGCTGTTGCTAGCCAGCACCCTTCCTTGGAAGCACTTTCACAGGCGCAGCAACACTGGGGCTTTGCGCTTCTCTACCCACCAAACGTCACGGTCCTTCTCTTTCCGTCTCGTAGACACGAGCTGAGAAATTGCAAACGTCGAGCAATTGCTCAGAGATGAAAAGTGCCAGCACTGAAAGCTGTTGCTAGCCAGCACCCTTCCTTGGAAGCGCTTTTGTAGGCCTAAGAACACTGGGGCTCTGGGCTTCTCTAGCCACCTAATCTTCTGCTCATCCTCTCGCGCACTCTAAAGAGAGCTCAGGTGAGAAATTGCAAACGTCCAGCAATTGCTCAGAGATGAAAAGTGCCAGCACTGAAAGCTCTTGCTAGCCACCACCCTTCCTTGGAAGCGCTTTCACAGGCGCAGCAACACTGGGGCTTTGCGCTTCTCTACCCACCAAACGTCACGGTCCTTCTCTTTCTGTCTCGTAGAGACGAGCTGAGAAATTGCAAACGTCGAGCAATTGCTCAGAGATGAAAAGTGCCAGCACTGAAAGCTCTTGCTAGCCAGCACCCTTCCTTGGAAGCGCTTTTGTAGGCCTAAGAACACTGGGGCTCTGGGCTTCTCTAGCCACCTAATCTTCTGCTCATCCTCTCGTGCACTCTAAAGAGAGCTCAGGTAAGAAATTGCAAACGTCGAGCAATTGCTCAGAGATGAAAAGTGCCAGCACTGAAAGCTGTTGCTAGCCAGCACCCTTCCTTGGAAGCGCTTTCACAGGCGCAGCAACACTGGGGCTTTGCGCTTCTCTACCCACCAAACATCACGGTCCTTCTCTTTCTGTCTCGTAGAGACGAGCTGAGAAATTGCAAACGTCGAGCAATTGCTCAGAGATGAAAAGTGCCAGCACTGAAAGCTCTTGCTAGCCAGCACCCTTCCTTGGAAGCGCTTTTGTAGGCCTAAGAACACTGGGGCTCTGGGCTTCTCTAGCCACCTAATCTTCTGCTCATCCTCTCGTGCACTCTAAAGAGAGCTCAGGTAAGAAATTGCAAACGTCCAGCAATTGCTCAGAGATGAAAAGTGCCAGCACTGAAAGCTGTTGCTAGCCAGCACCCTTCCTTGGAAGCGCTTTCACAGGCGCAGCAACACTGGGGCTTTGCGCTTCTCTACCCACCAAATGTCACGGTCCTTCTCTTTCCGTCTCGTAGAGACGAGCTGAGAAATTGCAAACGTCCAGCAATTGCTCAGAGATGAAAAGTGCCAGCACTGAAAGCTCTTGCTAGCCAGCACCCTTCCTTGGAAGCGCTTTCACAGGCGCAGTAACACTGGGGCTTTGCGCTTCTCTACCCACCAAACGTCACGGTCCTTCTCTTTCCGTCTCGTAGACATGAGCTGAGAAATTGCAAACGTCGAGCAATTGCTCAGAGATGAAAAGTGCCAGCACTGAAAGCTGTTGCTAGCCAGCACCCTTCCTTGGAAGCGCTTTTGTAGGCCTAAGAACACTGGGGCTCTGGGCTTCTCTAGCCACCTCATCTTCTGCTCATCCTCTCGCGCACTCTAAAGAGAGCTCAGGTGAGAAATTGCAAACGTCCAGCAATTGCTCAGAGATGAAAAGTGCCAGCACTGAAAGCTGTTGCTAGCCAGCACCCTTCCTTGGAAGCGCTTTCACAGGCGCAGCAACACTGGGGCTTTGCGCTTCTCTAGCCACCAAACGTCACGGTCCTTCTCTTTCTGTCTCGTAGAGACGAGCTGAGAAATTGCAAACGTCGAGCAATTGCTCAGAGATGAAAAGTGCCAGCACTGAAAGCTGTTGCTAGCCAGCACCCTTCCTTGGAAGTGCTTTCACAGGCGCAGCAACACTGGGGCTTAGCGCTTCTCTACCCACCAAACATCACGCTCACTATCTCTCCGTCTCGTAGAGACGAGCTGAGAAAATGCAAACGTCGAGCAATTGCTCAGAGATGAAAAGTGCCAGCACTGAAAGCTCTTGCTAGCCAGCACCCTTCCTTGGAAGCGCTTTCACAGGCGCAGTAACACTGGGGCTTTGCGCTTCTCTACCCACCAAACATCACGCTCACTATCTCTCCGTCTCGTGGACACGACCTGAGAAATTGCAAACGTCGAGCAATTGCTCAGAGATGAAAAGTGCCAGCACTGAAAGCTCTTGCTAGCCAGCACCCTTCCTTGGAAGCGCTTTTGTAGGCCTAAGAACACTGGGGCTCTGGGCTTCTCTAGCCACCTCATCTTCTGCTCATCCTCTCGCGCACTCTAAAGAGAGCTCAGGTGAGAAATTGCAAACGTCGAGCAATTGCTCAGAGATGAAAAGTGCCAGCACTGAAAGCTCTTGCTAGCCAGCACCCTTCCTTGGAAGCGCTTTCACAGGCGCAGTAACACTGGGGCTTTGCGCTTCTCTAGCCACCAAACATCACGGTCATTCTCTATCCGTCTCGTAGACACGAGCTGAGAAATTGCAAACATCGAGCAATTGCTCAGAGATGAAAAGTGCCAGCACTGAAAGCTGTTGCTAGCCAGCACCCTTCTTTGGAAGCGCTTTTGTAGGCCTAAGAACACTGGGGCTCTGGGCTTCTCTAGCCACCTAATCTTCTGCTCATCCTCTCGCGTACTCTAAAGAGAGCTCAGGTGAGAAATTGCAAAAGTCGAGCAATTGCTCAGAGATGAAAAGTGCCAGCACTGAAAGCTGTTGCTAGCCAGCACCCTTCCTTGGAAGCGCTTTCACAGGCGCAGCAACACTGGGGCTTTGCGCTTCTCTAGCCACCAAACCTCACGGTCCTTCTCTTTCCGTCTCGTAGAGACGAGCTGAGAAATTGCAAACATCGAGCAATTGCTCAGAGATGAAAAGTGCCAGCACTGAAAGCTGTTGCTAGCCAGCACCCTTCCTTGGAAGCGCTTTTGTAGGCCTAAGAACACTGGGGCTCTGGGCTTCTCTAGCCACCTAATCTTCTGCTCATCCTCTCGCGCACTCTAAAGAGAGCTCAGGTGAGAAATTGCAAACGTCCAGCAATTGCTCAGAGATGAAAAGTGCCAGCACTGAAAGCTCTTGCTAGCCAGCACCCTTCCTTGGAAGCGCTTTCACAGGCGCAGCAACACTGGGGCTTTGCGCTTCTCTAGCCACCAAACGTCACGGTCCTTCTCTTTCCGTCTCGTAGACACGAGCTGAGAAATTGCAAACGTCGAGCAATTGCTCAGAGATGAAAAGTGCCAGCACTGAAAGCTGTTGCTAGCCAGCACCCTTCCTTGGAAGCGCTTTTGTAGGCCTAAGAACACTGGGGCTCTGGGCTTCTCTAGCCACCTAATCTTCTGCTCATCCTCTCGCGCACTCTAAAGAGAGCTCAGGTGAGAAATTGCAAACGTCCAGCAATTGCTCAGAGATGAAAAGTGCCAGCACTGAAAGCTGTTGCTAGCCAGCACCCTTCCTTGGAAGCGCTTTCACAGGCGCAGTAACACTGGGGCTTTGCGCTTCTCTAGCCACCAAACATCACGCTCACTATCTCTCCGTCTCGTGGACACGACCTGAGAAATTGCAAACGTCGAGCAATTGCTCAGAGATGAAAAGTGCCAGCACTGAAAGCTGTTGCTAGCCAGCACCCTTCCTTGGAAGCGCTTTCACAGGCGCAGCAACACTGGGGCTTTGCGCTTCTCTACCCACCAAACCTCACGGTCCTTCTCTTTCCGTCTCGTAGAGACGAGCTGAGAAATTGCAAACGTCCAGCAATTGCTCAGAGATGAAAAGTGCCAGCACTGAAAGCTCTTGCTAGCCAGCACCCTTCCTTGGAAGCGCTTTCACAGGCGCAATAACACTGGGGCTTTGCGCTTCTCTAGCCACCAAACGTCACTGTCATTCTCTTTCCGTCTCGTAGAGACGAGCTGAGAAAATGCAAACGTTGAGCAATTGCTCAGAGATGAAAAGTGCCAGCACTGAAAGCTCTTGCTAGCCAGCACCCTTCCTTGGAAGCGCTTTCACAGGCACAGCAACACTGGGGCTTTGCGCTTCTCTAGCCACCAAACGTCACAGTCATTCTCTTTCCGTCTCGTGGACACGAGCTGAGAAATTGCAAATGTCCAGCAATTGCTCAGAGATGAAAAGTGCCAGCACTGAAAGCTGTTGCTAGCCAGCACCCTTCCTTGGAAGCGCTTTCACACGCGCAGCAACACTGGGGCTTTGCGCTTCTCTAGCCACCAAACATCACGGTCACTATCTCTCCGTCTCGTGGACACGACCTGAGAAATTGCAAACGTCGAGCAATTGCTCAGAGATGAAAAGTGCCAGCACTGAAAGCTGTTGCTAGCCAGCACCCTTCCTTGGAAGTGCTTTTGTAGGCCTAAGAACACTGGGGCTTTGCGCTTCTCTAGCCACCTAATCTTCTGCTCATCCTCTCGCGCACTCTAAAGAGAGCTCAGGTGAGAAATTGCAAACGTCGAGCAATTGCTCAGAGATGAAAAGTGCCAGCACTGAAAGCTCTTGCTAGCCAGCACCCTTCCTTGGAAGCGCTTTCACAGGCGCAGTAACACTGGGGCTTTGCGCTTCTCTAGCCACCAAACGTCACGGTCCTTCTCTTTCCGTCTCGTAGACACGAGCTGAGAAATTGCAAACGTCAAGCAATTGCTCAGAGATGAAAAGTGCCAGCACTGAAAGCTGTTGCTAGCCAGCACCCTTCCTTGGAAGCGCTTTTGTAGGCCTAAGAACACTGGGGCTCTGGGCTTCTCTAGCCACCTAATCTTCTGCTCATCCTCTCGCGCACTCTAAAGAGAGCTCAGGTGAGAAATTGCAAATGTCCAGCAATTGCTCAGAGATGAAAAGTGCCAGCACTGAAAGCTCTTGCTAGCCAGCACCCTTCCTTGGAAGCGCTTTCACAGGCGCAGCAACACTGGGGCTTTGCGCTTCTCTACCCACCAAACGTCACGGTCCTTCTCTTTCTGTCTCGTAGAGACGAGCTGAGAAATTGCAAACGTCGAGCAATTGCTCAGAGATGAAAAGTGCCAGCACTGAAAGCTCTTGCTAGCCAGCACCCTTCCTTGGAAGCGCTTTTGTAGGCCTAAGAACACTGGGGCTCTGGGCTTCTCTAGCCACCTAATCTTCTGCTCATCCTCTCGTGCACTCTAAAGAGAGCTCAGGTAAGAAATTGCAAACGTCCAGCAATTGCTCAGAGATGAAAAGTGCCAGCACTGAAAGCTCTTGCTAGCCAGCACCCTTCCTTGGAAGCGCTTTCACAGGCGCAGCAACACTGGGGCTTTGCGCTTCTCTACCCACCAAACATCACGGTCCTTCTCTTTCTGTCTCGTAGAGACGAGCTGAGAAATTGCAAACGTCGAGCAATTGCTCAGAGATGAAAAGTGCCAGCACTGAAAGCTGTTGCTAGCCAGCACCCTTCCTTGGAAGCGCTTTTGTAGGCCTAAGAACACTGGGGCTCTGGGCTTCTCTAGCCACCTAATCTTCTGCTCATCCTCTCGTGCACTCTAAAGAGAGTTCAGGTGAGAAATTGCAAACGTCCAGCAATTGCTCAGAGATGAAAAGTGCCAGCACTGAAAGCTGTTGCTAGCCAGCACCCTTCCTTGGAAGCGCTTTCACACGCGCAGCAACACTGGGGCTTTGCGCTTCTCTACCCACCAAACGTCACTGTCATTCTCTTTCCGTCTCGTAGACACGAGCTGAGAAATTGCAAACGTCGAGCAATTGCTCAGCGATGAAAAGTGCCAGCACTGAAAGCTGTTGCTAGCCAGCACCCTTCCTTGGAAGCGCTTTAACAGGCGCAGTAACACTGGGGCTTTGCGCTTCTCTAGCCACCAAAAATCACGGTCACTATCTCTCCGTCTCGTAGAGACGAGCTGAGAAATTGCAAACGTCGAGCAATTGCTCAGAGATGAAAAGTGCCAGCACTGAAAGCTCTTGCTAGCCAGCACCCTTCCTTGGAAGCGCTTTCACAGGCGCAGTAACACTGGGGCTTTGCGCTTCTCTAGCCACCAAACATCACCGTCACTATCTCTCCGTCTCGTGGACACGAGCTGAGAAATTGCAAACGTCGAGCAATTGCTCAGAGATGAAAAGTGCCAGCACTGAAAGCTGTTGCTAGCCAGCACCCTTCCTTGGAAGCGCTTTCACAGGCGCAGCAACACTGGGGCTTTGCGCTTCTCTACCCACCAAACGTCACGGTCCTTCTCTTTCCGTCTCGTAGACACGAGCTGAGAAATTGCAAACGTCGAGCAATTGCTCAGAGATGAAAAGTGCCAGCACTGAAAGCTGTTGCTAGCCAGCACCCTTCCTTGGAAGCGCTTTCACAGGCACAGCAACACTGGGGCTTTGCGCTTCTCTAGCCACCAAACGTCACGGTCCTTCTCTTTCCGTCTCGTAGACATGAGCTGAGAAATTGCAAACGTCGAGCAATTGCTCAGAGATGAAAAGTGCCAGCACTGAAAGCTGTTGCTAGCCAGCACCCTTCCTTGGAAGCGCTTTTGTAGGCCTAAGAACACTGGGGCTCTGGGCTTCTCTAGCCACCTAATCTTCTGCTCATCCTCTCGCGCAGTCTAAAGAGAGCTCAGGTGAGAAATTGCAAACGTCCAGCAATTGCTCAGAGATGAAAAGTGCCAGCACTGAAAGCTCTTGCTAGCCAGCACCCTTCCTTGGAAGCGCTTTCACAGGCGCAGCAACACTGGGGCTTTGCGCTTCTCTAGCCACCAAACATCACGGTCCTTCTCTTTCCGTCTCGTAGAGACGAGCTGAGAAATTGCAAACGTCGAGCAATTGCTCAGAGATGAAAAGTGCCAGCACTGAAAGCTGTTGCTAGCCAGCACCCTTCCTTGGAAGCGCTTTTGTAGGCCTAAGAACACTGGGGCTCTGGGCTTCTCTAGCCACCTAATCTTCTGCTCATCCTCTCGTGCACTCTAAAGAGAGCTCAGGTAAGAAATTGCAAACGTCGAGCAATTGCTCAGAGATGAAAAGTGCCAGCACTGAAAGCTGTTGCTAGCCAGCACCCTTCCTTGGAAGCGCTTTCACAGGCGCAGCAACACTGGGGCTTTGCGCTTCTCTACCCACCAAACATCACGGTCCTTCTCTTTCCGTCTCGTAGAGACGAGCTGAGAAATTGCAAACGTCGAGCAATTGCTCAGCGATGAAAAGTACCAGCACTGAAAGCTGTTGCTAGCCAGCACCCTTCCTTGGAAGCGCTTTTGTAGGCCTAAGAACACTGCGGCGCTGGGCTTCTCTAGCCACCTAATCTTCTGCTCATCCTCTCGCGCACTCTAAACAGAGTTCAGGAGAGAAATTGCAAACGTCGAGCAATTGCTCAGAGATGAAAAGTGCCAGCACTGAAAGCTGTTGCTAGCCAGCACCCTTCCTTGGAAGCGCTTTCACAGGCGCAGTAACACTGGGGCTTTGCGCTTCTCTAGCCACCAAACGTCACTGTCATTCTCTTTCCGTCTCGTAGACACGAGCTGAGAAATTGCAAACGTCCAGCAATTGCTCAGAGATGAAAAGTGCCAGCACTGAAAGCTGTTGCTAGCCAGCACCCTTCCTTGGAAGCGCTTTAACAGGCGCAGTAACACTGGGGCTTTGCGCTTCTCTACCCACCAAACATCACGGTCACTATCTCTCCGTCTCGTAGACACGAGCTGAGAAATTGCAAACGTCGAGCAATTGCTCAGAGATGAAAAGTGCCAGCACTGAAAGCTCTTGCTAGCCAGCACCCTTCCTTGGAAGCGCTTTCACAGGCGCAGCAACACTGGGGCTTTGCGCTTCTCTAGCCACCAAACGTCACTGTCATTCTCTTTCCGTCTCGTAGACACGAGCTGAGAAATTGCAAACGTCGAGCAATTGCTCAGAGATGAAAAGTGCCAGCACTGAAAGCTCTTGCTAGCCAGCACCCTTCCTTGGAAGCGCTTTTGTAGGCCTAAGAACACTGGGGCTCTTGGCTTCTCTAGCCACCTAATCTTCTGCTCATCCTCTCGCGCAGTCTAAAGAGAGCTCAGGTGAGAAATTGCAAACGTCGAGCAATTGCTCAGAGATGAAAAGTGCCAGCACTGAAAGCTCTTGCTAGCCAGCACCCTTCCTTGGAAGCGCTTTCACAGGCGCAGCAACACTGGGGCTTTGCGCTTCTCTAGCCACCAAACGTCACGGTCCTTCTCTTTCCGTCTCGTACACACGAGCTGAGAAATTGCAAACGTCGAGCAATTGCTCAGAGATGAAAAGTGCCAGCACTGAAAGCTGTTGCTAGCCAGCACCCTCCCTTGGAAGCGCTTTCACACGCGCAGCAACACTGGGGCTTTGCGCTTCTCTACCCACCAAACATCACCGTCACTATCTCTCCGTCTCGTAGAGACGAGCTGAGAAATTGCAAACGTCCAGCAATTGCTCAGAGATGAAAAGTGCCAGCACTGAAAGCTCTTGCTAGCCAGCACCCTTCCTTGGAAGTGCTTTCACAGGCGCAGCAACACTGGGGCTTTGCGCTTCTCTAGCCACCAAACATCACGGTCACTATCTCTCCGTCTCGTAGAGACGAGCTGAGAAAATGCAAACGTCGAGCAATTGCTCAGAGATGAAAAGTGCCAGCACTGAAAGCTCTTGCTAGCCAGCACCCTTCCTTGGAAGCGCTTTCACAGGCGCAGTAACACTGGGGCTTTGCGCTTCTCTACCCACCAAACATCACGCTCACTATCTCTCCGTCTCGTGGACACGACCTGAGAAATTGCAAACGTCGAGCAATTGCTCAGAGATGAAAAGTGCCAGCACTGAAAGCTCTTGCTAGCCAGCACCCTTCCTTGGAAGCGCTTTTGTAGGCCTAAGAACACTGGGGCTCTGGGCTTCTCTAGCCACCTAATCTTCTGCTCATCCTCTCGCACACTCTAAAGAGAGCTCAGGTGAGAAATTGCAAACGTCCAGCAATTGCTCAGAGATGAAAAGTGCCAGCACTGAAAGCTCTTGCTAGCCAGCACCCTTCCTTGGAAGCGCTTTCACAGGCGCAGTAACACTGGGGCTTTGTGCTTCTCTACTCACCAAACGTCACGGTCCTTCTCTTTCCGTCTCGTAGACACGAGCTGAGAAATTGCAAACGTCGAGCAATTGCTCAGCGATGAAAAGTGCCAGCACTGGAAGCTGTTGCTAGCCAGCACCCTTCTTTGGAAGCGCTTTTGTAGGCCTAAGAACACTGGGGCTCTGGCCTTCTCTAGCCACCTAATCTTCTGCTCATCCTCTCGCGTACTCTAATAAGAGCTCAGGTGAGAAATTGCAAACGTCGAGCAATTGCTCAGAGATGAAAAGTGCCAGCACTGAAAGCTGTTGCTAGCCAGCACCCTTCCTTGGAAGCGCTTTCACAGGCGCAGCAACACTGGGGCTTTGCGCTTCTCTAGCCACCAAACGTCACGGTCCTTCTCTTTCTGTCTCGTAGAGACGAGCTGAGAAATTGCAAACGTCGAGCAATTGCTCAGAGATGAAAAGTGCCAGCACTGAAAGCTCTTGCTAGCCAGCACCCTTCCTTGGAAGCGCTTTTGTAGGCCTAAGAACACTGGGGCTCTGGGCTTCTCTAGCCACCTAATCTTCTGCTCATCCTCTCGCGCACTCTAAAGAGAGCTCAGGTGAGAAATTGCAAACGTCCAGCAATTGCTCAGAGATGAAAAGTGCCAGCACTGAAAGCTGTTGCTAGCCAGCACCCTTCCTTGGAAGCGCTTTCACAGGCGCAGCAACACTGGGGCTTTGCGCTTCTCTAGCCACCAAACGTCACGGTCCTTCTCTTTCCGTCTCGTACACACGAGCTGAGAAATTGCAAACGTCGAGCAATTGCTCAGAGATGAAAAGTGCCAGCACTGAAAGCTCTTGCTAGCCAGCACCCTTCCTTGGAAGCGCTTTCACATGCGCAGCAACACTGGGGCTTTGCGCTTCTCTACCCACCAAACATCACCGTCACTATCTCTCCGTCTCGTAGAGACGAGCTGAGAAATTGCAAACGTCGAGCAATTGCTCAGAGATGAAAAGTGCCAGCACTGAAAGCTGTTGCTAGCCAGCACCCTTCCTTGGAAGTGCTTTCACAGGCGCAGCAACACTGGGGCTTTGCGCTTCTCTACCCACCAAACATCACGGTCACTATCTCTCCGTCTCGTAGAGACGAGCTGAGAAAATGCAAACGTCGAGCAATTGCTCAGAGATGAAAAGTGCCAGCACTGAAAGCTGTTGCTAGCCAGCACCCTTCCTTGGAAGCGCTTTCACAGGCGCAGTAACACTGGGGCTTTGCGCTTCTCTACCCAACAAACATCACGCTCACTATCTCTCCGTCTCGTGGACATGACCTGAGAAATTGCAAACGTCGAGCAATTGCTCAGAGATGAAAAGTGCCAGCACTGAAAGCTGTTGCTAGCCAGCACCCTTCCTTGGAAGCACTTTTGTAGGCCTAAGAACACTGGGGCTCTGGGCTTCTCTAGCCACCTAATCTTCTGCTCATCCTCTCGCGCACTCTAAAGAGAGCTCAGGTGAGAAATTGCAAACGTCCAGCAATTGCTCAGAGAGGAAAAGTGCCAGCACTGAAAGCTCTTGCTAGCCAGCACCCTTCCTTGGAAGCGCTTTCACAGGCGCAGTAACACTGGGGCTTTGCGCTTCTCTACTCACCAAACATCACGGTCATTCTCTTTCCGTCTCGTAGACACGAGCTGAGAAATTGCAAACGTCGAGCAATTGCTCAGAGATGAAAAGTGCCAGCACTGAAAGCTGTTGCTAGCCAGCACCCTTCTTTGGAAGCGCTTTTGTAGGCCTAAGAACACTGGGGCTCTGGGCTTCTCTAGCCACCTAATCTTCTGCTCATCCTCTCGCGTACTCTAATAAGAGCTCAGGTGACAAATTGCAAACGTCGAGCAATTGCTCAGAGATGAAAAGTGCCAGCACTGAAAGCTGTTGCTAGCCAGCACCCTTCCTTGGAAGCGCTTTCACAGGCGCAGCAACACTGGGGCTTTGCGCTTCTCTACCCACCAAACGTCACGGTCCTTCTCTTTCCGTCTCCTAGACACGAGCTGTGAAATTGCAAACGTCGAGCAATTGCTCAGAGATGAAAAGTGCCAGCACTGAAAGCTGTTGCTAGCCAGCACCCTTCCTTGGAAGCGCTTTTGTAGGCCTAAGAACACTGGGGCTCTGGGCTTCTCTAGCCACCTAATCTTCTGCTCATCCTCTCGCGCACTGTAAAGAGAGCTCAGGTGAGAAATTGCAAACGTCCAGCAATTGCTCAGAGATGAAAAGTGCCAGCACTGAAAGCTGTTGCTAGCCAGCACCCTTCCTTGGAAGCGCTTTCACAGGCGCAGTAACACTGGGGCTTTGCGCTTCTCTAGCCACCAAACGTCACTGTCATTCTCTTTCCGTCTCGTAGACACGAGCTGAGAAATTGCAAACGTCCAGCAATTGCTCAGAGATGAAAAGTGCCAGCACTGAAAGCTGTTGCTAGCCAGCACCCTTCCTTGGAAGCGCTTTCACAGGCGCAGTAACACTGGGGCTTTGCGCTTCTCTAGCCACCAAAAATCACGGTCACTATCTCTCCGTCTCGTAGAGACGAGCTGAGAAATTGCAAACGTCGAGCAATTGCTCAGCGATGAAAAGTGCCAGCACTGAAAGCTGTTGCTAGCCAGCACCCTTCCTTGGAAGCGCTTTTGTAGGCCTAAGAACACTGCGGCTCTGGGCTTCTCTAGCCACCTAATCTTCTGCTCATCCTCTCGCGTACTCTAATAAGAGCTCAGGTGACAAATTGCAAACGTCGAGCAATTGCTCAGAGATGAAAAGTGCCAGCACTGAAAGCTGTTGCTAGCCAGCACCCTTCCTTGGAAGCGCTTTCACAGGCGCAGCAACACTGGGGCTCTGGGCTTCTCTAGCCACCAAACGTCACGGTCCTTCTCTTTCTGTCTCGTAGAGACGAGCTGAGAAATTGCAAACGTCGAGCAATTGCTCAGAGATGAAAAGTGCCAGCACTGAAAGCTCTTGCTAGCCAGCACCCTTCCTTGGAAGCGCTTTTGTAGGCCTAAGAACACTGGGGCTCTGGGCTTCTCTAGCCACCTCATCTTCTGCTCATCCTCTCGCGCACTCTAAAGAGAGCTCAGGTGAGAAATTGCAAACGTCGAGCAATTGCTCAGAGATGAAAAGTGCCAGCACTGAAAGCTGTTGCTAGCCAGCACCCTTCCTTGGAAGCGCTTTCACAGGCGCAGCAACACTGGGGCTTTGCGCTTCTCTAGCCACCAAACGTCACTGTCATTCTCTTTCCGTCTCGTAGACACGAGCTGAGAAATTGCAAACGTCCAGCAATTGCTCAGAGATGAAAAGTGCCAGCACTGAAAGCTGTTGCTAGCCAGCACCCTTCCTTGGAAGCGCTTTCACACGCGCAGCAACACTGGGGCTTTGCGCTTCTCTACCCACCAAACATCACGGTCACTATCTCTCCGTCTCGTAGAGTCGAGCTGAGAAATTGCAAACGTCCAGCAATTGCTCAGAGATGAAAAGTGCCAGCACTGAAAGCTCTTGCTAGCCAGCACCCTTCCTTGGAAGTGCTTTCACAGGCGCAGCAACACTGGGGCTTTGCGCTTCTCTAGCCACCAAACATCACGGTCACTATCTCTCCGTCTCGTAGAGACGAGCTGAGAAATTGCAAACGTCGAGCAATTGCTCAGAGATGAAAAGTGCCAGCACTGAAAGCTCTTGCTAGCCAGCACCCTTCCTTGGAAGCGCTTTCACAGGCGCAGTAACACTGGGGCTTTGCGCTTCTCTACCCAACAAACATCACGGTCACTATCTCTCCGTCTCGTGGACACGACCTGAGAAATTGCAAACGTCGAGCAATTGCTCAGAGATGAAAAGTGCCAGCACTGAAAGCTGTTGCTAGCCAGCACCCTTCCTTGGAAGCGCTTTTGTAGGCCTAAGAACACTGGGGCTCTGGGCTTCTCTAGCCACCTAATCTTCTGCTCATCCTCTCGCGCACTCTAAAGAGAGCTCAGGTGAGAAATTGCAAACGTCCAGCAATTGCTCAGAGAGGAAAAGTGCCAGCACTGAAAGCTCTTGCTAGCCAGCACCCTTCCTTGGAAGCGCTTTCACAGGCGCAGTAACACTGGGGCTTTGCGCTTCTCTACTCACCAAACGTCACGGTCATTCTCTTTCCGTCTCGTAGACACGAGCTGAGAAATTGCAAACGTCGAGCAATTGCTCAGCGATGAAAAGTGCCAGCACTGAAAGCTGTTGCTAGCCAGCACCCTTCTTTGGAAGCGCTTTTGTAGGCCTAAGAACACTGCGGCTCTGGGCTTCTCTAGCCACCTAATCTTCTGCTCATCCTCTCGTGCACTCTAAAGAGAGCTCAGGTGACAAACTGCAAACGTCGAGCAATTGCTCAGAGATGAAAAGTGCCAGCACTGAAAGCTGTTGCTAGCCAGCACCCTTCCTTGGAAGCGCTTTCACAGGCGCAGCAACACTGGGGCTTTGCGCTTCTCTACCCACCAAACGTCACGGTCCTTCTCTTTCCGTCTCCTAGACACGAGCTGAGAAATTGCAAACGTCGAGCAATTGCTCCGCGATAAAAAGTGCCAGCACTGAAAGCTGTTGCTAGCCAGCACCCTTCCTTGGAAGCGCTTTCACAGGCCTAAGAACACTGGGGCTCTGGGCTTCTCTAGCCACCTAATCTTCTGCTCATCCTCTCGCGCACTCTAAAGAGAGCTCAGGTGAGAAATTGCAAACGTCCAGCAATTGCTCAGAGATGAAAAGTGCCAGCACTGAAAGCTGTTGCTAGCCAGCACCCTTCCTTGGAAGCGCTTTCACAGGCGCAGTAACACTGGGGCTTTGCGCTTCTCTAGCCACCAAACGTCACTGTCATTGTCTTTCCGTCTCGTAGAGACGAGCTGAGAAATTGCAAACGTCGAGCAATTGCTCAGAGATGAAAAGTGCCAGCACTGAAAGCTGTTGCTAGCCAGCACCCTTCCTTGGAAGCGCTTTCACAGGCGCAGTAACACTGGGACTTTGCGCTTCTCTAGCCACCAAAAATCACGGTCACTATCTCTCCGTCTCGTAGAGACGAGCTGAGAAATTGCAAACGTCGAGCAATTGCTCAGAGATGAAAAGTGCCAGCACTGAAAGCTCTTGCTAGCCAGCACCCTTCCTTGGAATTGCTTTCACAGGCGCAGCAACACTGGGGCTTTGCGCTTCTCTAGCCACCAAACCTCACGGTCCTTCTCTTTCCGTCTCGTAGACACGAGCTGAGAAATTGCAAACATTGAGCAATTGCTCAGAGATGAAAAGTGCCAGCACTGAAAGCTGTTGCTAGCCAGCACCCTTCCTTGGAAGCGCTTTTGTAGGCCTAAGAACACTGGGGCTCTGGCCTTCTCTAGCCACCTAATCTTCTGCTCATCCTCTCGCGCACTGTAAAGAGAGCTCAGGTGAGAAATTGCAAACGTCCAGCAATTGCTCAGAGATGAAAAGTGCCAGCACTGAAAGCTGTTGCTAGCCAGCACCCTTCCTTGGAAGCGCTTTCACAGGCGCAGTAACACTGGGGCTTTGCGCTTCTCTAGCCACCAAACGTCACTGTCATTCTCTTTCCGTCTCGTAGACACGAGCTGAGAAATTGCAAACGTCCAGCAATTGCTCAGAGATGAAAAGTGCCAGCACTGAAAGCTGTTGCTAGCCAGCACCCTTCCTTGGAAGCGCTTTCACAGGCGCAGTAACACTGGGGCTTTGCGCTTCTCTAGCCACCAAAAATCACGGTCACTATCTCTCCGTCTCGTAGAGACGAGCTGAGAAATTGCAAACGTCGAGCAATTGCTCAGAGATGAAAAGTGCCAGCACTGAAAGCTGTTGCTAGCCAGCACCCTTCCTTGGAAGCGCTTACACAGGCACAGCAACACTGGGGCTTTGCGCTTCTCTACGCACCAAACGTCACGGTCATTCTCTTTCCGTCTCGTAGACACGAGCTGAGAAATTGCAAACGTCGAGCAATTGCTCAGAGATGAAAAGTGCCAGCACTGAAAGCTGTTGCTAGCCAGCACCCTTCCTTGGAAGCGCTTTTGTAGGCCTAAGAACACTGGGGCTCTGGGCTTCTCTAGCCACCTCATCTTCTGCTCATCCTCTCGCGCACTCTAAAGAGAGCTCAGGTGAGAAATTGCAAAAGTCGAGCAATTGCTCAGAGATGAAAAGTGCCAGCACTGAAAGCTCTTGCTAGCCAGCACCCTTCCTTGGAAGCGCTTTCACAGGCACAGCAACACTGGGGCTTTGCGCTTCTCTAGCCACCAAACGTCACGGTCCTTCTCTTTCCGTCTCGTAGAGACGAGCTGAGAAATTGCAAACGTCGAGCAATTGCTCAGAGATGAAAAGTGCCAGCACTGAAAGCTGTTGCTAGCCAGCACCCTTCCTTGGAAGCGCTTTTGTAGGCCTAAGAACACTGGGGCTCTGGGCTTCTCTAGCCACCTAATCTTCTGCTCATCCTCTCGCATACTCTAATAAGAGCTCAGGTGAGAAATTGCAAACGTCGAGCAATTGCTCAGAGATGAAAAGTGCCAGCACTGAAAGCTGTTGCTAGCCAGCACCCTTCCTTGGAAGCGCTTTCACAGGCGCAGCAACACTGGGACTTTGCGCTTCTCTAGCCAACAAACATCACGGTCCTTCTCTTTCCGTCTCGTAGACACGAGCTGAGAAATTGCAAACGTCGAGCCATTGCTCAGCGATAAAAAGTGCCAGCACTGAAAGCTCTTGCTAGCCAGCACCCTTCCTTGGAAGCGCTTTTGTAGGCCTAAGAACACTGGGGCTCTGGGCTTCTCTAGCCACCTAATCTTCTGCTCATCCTCTCGCGCACTCTACAGAGAGTTCAGGTGAGACATTGCAAACGTCGAGCAATTGCTCAGAGATGAAAAGTGCCAGCACTGAAAGCTCTTGCTAGCCAGCACCCTTCCTTGGAAGCGCTTTCACAGGCGCAGCAACACTGGGGCTTTGCGCTTCTCTAGCCACCAAACATCACCGTCACTATCTCTCCGTCTCGTGGACACGAGCTGAGAAATTGCAAACGTCGAGCAATTGCTCAGAGATGAAAAGTGCCAGCACTGAAAGCTGTTGCTAGCCAGCACCCTTCCTTGGAAGCGCTTTTGTAGGCCTAAGAACACTGGGGCTCTGGGCTTCTCTAGCCACCTAATCTTCTGCTCATCCTCTCGCGCACTCTAAAGAGAGCTCAGGTGAGAAATTGCAAACGTCGAGCAATTGCTCAGAGATGAAAAGTGCCAGCACTGAAAGCTGTTGCTAGCCAGCACCCTTCTTTGGAAGCGCTTTTGTAGGCCTAAGAACACTGGGGCTCTGGGCTTCTCTAGCCACCTAATCTTCTGCTCATCCTCTCGCATACTCTAATAAGAGCTCAGGTGACAAATTGGAAACGTCGAGCAATTGCTCAGAGATGAAAAGTGCCAGCACTGAAAGCTGTTGCTAGCCAGCACCCTTCCTTGGAAGCGCTTTCACAGGCGCAGCAACACTGGGGCTTTGCGCTTCTCTACCCACCAAACATCACGGTCCTTCTCTTTCCGTCTCGTAGAGACGAGCTGAGAAATTGCAAACGTCGAGCAATTGCTCAGAGATGAAAAGTGCCAGCACTGAAAGCTGTTGCTAGCCAGCACCCTTCCTTGGAAGCGCTTTTGTAGGCCTAAGAACACTGCGGCTCTGGGCTTCTCTAGCCACCTCATCTTCTGCTCATCCTCTCGCGCACTCTAAAGAGAGCTCAGGTGAGAAATTGCAAACGTCCAGCAATTGCTCAGAGATGAAAAGTGCCAGCACTGAAAGCTGTTGCTAGCCAGCACCCTTCCTTGGAAGCGCTTTCACAGGCGCAGTAACACTGGGGCTTTGCGCTTCTCTAGCCACCAAATATCACGGTCACTATCTCTCCGTCTCGTAGAGACGAGCTGAGAAATTGCAAACGTCGAGCAATTGCTCAGAGATGAAAAGTGCCAGCACTGAAAGCTCTTGCTAGCCAGCACCCTTCCTTGGAATTGCTTTCACAGGCGCAGCAACACTGGGGCTTTGCGCTTCTCTAGCCACCAAACGTCACGGTCCTTCTCTTTCCGTCTCGTAGACACGAGCTGAGAAATTGCAAACGTTGAGCAATTGCTCAGAGATGAAAAGTGCCAGCACTGAAAGCTGTTGCTAGCCAGCACCCTTCCTTGGAAGCGCTTTTGTAGGCCTAAGAACACTGGGGCTCTGGGCTTCTCTAGCCACCTAATCTTCTGCTCATCCTCTCGCGCACTCTAAAGAGAGCTCAGGTGAGAAATTGCAAACGTCGAGCAATTGCTCAGAGATGAAAAGTGCCAGCACTGAAAGCTCTTGCTAGCCAGCACCCTTCCTTGGAAGCGCTTTCACAGGCGCAGTAACACTGGGGCTTTGCGCTTCTCTAGCCACCAAAAATCACGGTCACTATCTCTCCGTCTCGTAGAGACGAGCTGACAAATTGCAAACGTCCAGCAATTGCTCAGAGATGAAAAGTGCCAGCACTGAAAGCTCTTGCTAGCCAGCACCCTTCCTTGGAATTGCTTTCACAGGCGCAGTAACACTGGGGCTTTGCGCTTCTCTAGCCACCAAACCTCACGGTCCTTCTCTTTCCGTCTCGTAGACACGAGCTGAGAAATTGCAAACGTTGAGCAATTGCTCAGAGATGAAAAGTGCCAGCACTGAAAGCTGTTGCTAGCCAGCACCCTTCCTTGGAAGCGCTTTTGTAGGCCTAAGAACACTGGGGCTCTGGGCTTCTCTAGCCACCTAATCTTCTGCTCATCCTCTCGCGCACTCTAAAGAGAGCTCAGGTGAGAAATTGCAAAAGTCGAGCAATTGCTCAGAGATGAAAAGTGCCAGCACTGAAAGCTGTTGCTAGCCAGCACCCTTCCTTGGAAGCGCTTTCACAGGCGCAGCAACACTGGGGCTTTGCGCTTCTCTACCCACCAAACGTCACGGTCCTTCTCTTTCCGTCTCGTAGACACGAGCTGAGAAATTGCAAACGTCGAGCAATTGCTCAGCGATGAAAAGTGCCAGCACTGAAAGCTGTTGCTAGCCAGCACCCTTCCTTGGAAGCGCTTTTGTAGGCCTAAGAACACTGGGGCTCTGGGCTTCTCTAGCCACCTAATCTTCTGCTCATCCTCTCGCGCACTCTAAAGAGAGTTCAGGTGAGACATTGCAAACGTCCAGCAATTGCTCAGAGATGAAAAGTGCCAGCACTGAAAGCTGTTGCTAGCCAGCACCCTTCCTTGGAAGCGCTTTCACACGCGCAGCAACACTGGGGCTTTGCACTTCTCTACCCACCAAACATCACCGTCACTATCTCTCCGTCTCGTAGAGACGAGCTGAGAAATTGCAAACGTCGAGCAATTGCTCAGAGATGAAAAGTGCCAGCACTGAAAGCTCTTGCTAGCCAGCACCCTTCCTTGGAAGCGCTTTCACAGGCGCAGTAACACTGGGGCTTTGCGCTTCTCTACCCACCAAACATCACGCTCACTATCTCTCCGTCTCGTAGACACGACCTGAGAAATTGCAAACGTCGAGCAATTGCTCAGAGATGAAAAGTGCCAGCACTGAAAGCTGTTGCTAGCCAGCACCCTTCCTTGGAAGCGCTTTTGTAGGCCTAAGAACACTGGGGCTCTGGGCTTCTCTAGCCACCTAATCTTCTGCTCATCCTCTCGCGCACTCTAAAGAGAGCTCAGGTGAGAAATTGCAAACGTCCAGCAATTGCTCAGAGATGAAAAGTGCCAGCACTGAAAGCTCTTGCTAGCCAGCACCCTTCCTTGGAAGCGCTTTCACAGGCGCAGCAACACTGGGGCTTTGCGCTTCTCTACCCACCAAACGTCACGGTCCTTCTCTTTCCGTCTCGTAGACACGAGCTGAGAAATTGCAAACGTCGAGCAATTGCTCAGAGATGAAAAGTGCCAGCACTGAAAGCTGTTGCTAGCCAGCACCCTTCTTTGGAAGCGCTTTTGTGGGCCTAAGAACACTGGGGCTCTGGGCTTCTCTAGCCACCTAATCTTCTGCTCATCCTCTCGCGTACTCTAATAAGAGCTCAGGTGACAAATTGCAAACGTCCAGCAATTGCTCAGAGATGAAAAGTGCCAGCACTGAAAGCTGTTGCTAGCCAGCACCCTTCCTTGGAAGCGCTTTCACAGGCGCAGTAACACTGGGGCTTTGCGCTTCTCTACCCACCAAACGTCACGGTCCTTCTCTTTCCGTCTCGTAGAGACGAGCTGAGAAATTGCAAACATCGAGCAATTGCTCAGAGATGAAAAGTGCCAGCACTGAAAGCTCTTGCTAGCCAGCACCCTTCCTTGGAAGCGCTTTCACAGGCGCAGCAACACTGGGGCTTTGCGCTTCTCTACCCACCAAACGTCACGGTCCTTCTCTTTCCGTCTCGTAGACACGAGCTGAGAAATTGCAAACGTCGAGCAATTGCTCAGAGATGAAAAGTGCCAGCACTGAAAGCTGTTGCTAGCCAGCACCCTTCCTTGGAAGCGCTTTTGTAGGCCTAAGAACACTGGGGCTCTGGGCTTCTCTAGCCACCTAATCTTCTGCTCATCCTCTCGCGCACTCTAAAGAGAGTTCAGGTGAGACATTGCAAACGTCCAGCAATTGCTCAGAGATGAAAAGTGCCAGCACTGAAAGCTCTTGCTAGCCAGCACCCTTCCTTGGAAGCGCTTTCACACGCGCAGCAACACTGGGGCTTTGCACTTCTCTACCCACCAAACATCACCGTCACTATCTCTCCGTCTCGTAGAGACGAGCTGAGAAATTGCAAACGTCCAGCAATTGCTCAGAGATGAAAAGTGCCAGCACTGAAAGCTGTTGCTAGCCAGCACCCTTCCTTGGAAGCGCTTTCACAGGCGCAGTAACACTGGGGCTTTGCGCTTCTCTACCCACCAAACATCACGCTCACTATCTCTCCGTCTCGTGGACACGACCTGAGAAATTGCAAACGTCCAGCAATTGCTCAGAGATGAAAAGTGCCAGCACTGAAAGCTCTTGCTAGCCAGCACCCTTCCTTGGAAGCGCTTTTGTAGGCCTAATAACACTGGGGCTCTGGGCTTCTCTAGCCACCTAATCTTCTGCTCATCCTCTCGCGCACTCTAAAGAGAGCTCAGGTGAGAAATTGCAAACGTCGAGCAATTGCTCAGAGATGAAAAGTGCCAGCACTGAAAGCTGTTGCTAGCCAGCACCCTTCCTTGGAAGCGCTTTCACAGGCGCAGCAACACTGGGGCTTTGCGCTTCTCTAGCCACCAAACGTCACGGTCCTTCTCTTTCCGTCTCGTAGACACGAGCTGAGAAATTGCAAACGTCGAGCAATTGCTCAGCGATGAAAAGTGCCAGCACTGAAAGCTGTTGCTAGCCAGCACCCTTCCTTGGAAGCGCTTTCACAGGCGCAGTAACACTGGGGCTTTGCGCTTCTCTACCCACCAAACGTCACGGTCCTTCTCTTTCCGTCTCGTAGAGACGAGCTGAGAAATTGCAAACATCGAGCAATTGCTCAGAGATGAAAAGTGCCAGCACTGAAAGCTGTTGCTAGCCAGCACCCTTCCTTGGAAGCGCTTTCACAGGCGCAGTAACACTGGGGCTTTGTGCTTCTCTAGCTACCAAATATCACGGTCACTATCTCTCCGTCTCGTAGAGACGAGCTGAGAAATTGCAAACGTCGAGCAATTGCTCAGAGATGAAAAGTGCCAGCACTGAAAGCTCTTGCTAGCCAGCACCCTTCCTTGGAATTGCTTTCACAGGCGCAGCAACACTGGGGCTTTGCGCTTCTCTAGCCACCAAACGTCACGGTCCTTCTCTTTCCGTCTCGTAGACACGAGCTGAGAAATTGCAAACGTTGAGCAATTGCTCAGAGATGAAAAGTGCCAGCACTGAAAGCTGTTGCTAGCCAGCACCCTTCCTTGGAAGCGCTTTCACAGGCGCAGTAACACTGGGGCTTTGCGCTTCTCTAGCCACCAAACGTCACTGTCATTCTCTTTCCGTCTCGTAGACACGAGCTGAGAAATTGCAAACGTCGAGCAATTGCTCAGAGATGAAAAGTGCCAGCACTGAAAGCTGTTGCTAGCCAGCACCCTTCCTTGGAAGCGCTTTCACAGGCGCAGCAACACTGGGGCTTTGCGCTTCTCTAGCCACCAAACGTCACGGTCCTTCTCTTTCCGTCTCGTAGACACGAGCTGAGAAATTGCAAACGTTGAGCAATTGCTCAGAGATGAAAAGTGCCAGCACTGAAAGCTGTTGCTAGCCAGCACCCTTCCTTGGAAGCGCTTTCACAGGCGCAGTAACACTGGGGCTTTGCGCTTCTCTAGCCACCAAACGTCACTGTCATTCTCTTTCCGTCTCGTAGACACGAGCTGAGAAATTGCAAACGTCGAGCAATTGCTCAGAGATGAAAAGTGCCAGCACTGAAAGCTCTTGCTAGCCAGCACCCTTCCTTGGAAGCGCTTTCACAGGCGCAGTAACACTGGGGCTTTGCGCTTCTCTACCCACCAAACATCACGCTCACTATCTCTCCGTCTCGTGGACACGACCTGAGAAATTGCAAACGTCGAGCAATTGCTCAGAGATGAAAAGTGCCAGCACTGAAAGCTGTTGCTAGCCAGCACCCTTCCTTGGAAGCGCTTTTGTAGGCCTAAGAACACTGGGGCTCTGGGCTTCTCTAGCCACCTAATCTTCTGCTCATCCTCTCGCGCACTCTAAAGAGAGCTCAGGTGAGAAATTGCAAACGTCGAGCAATTGCTCAGAGATGAAAAGTGCCAGCACTGAAAGCTGTTGCTAGCCAGCACCCTTCTTTGGAAGCGCTTTTGTAGGCCTAAGAACACTGGGGCTCTGGGCTTCTCTAGCCACCTAATCTTCTGCTCATCCTCTCGCATACTCTAATAAGAGCTCAGGTGACAAATTGCAAACGTCCAGCAATTGCTCAGAGATGAAAAGTGCCAGCACTGAAAGCTCTTGCTAGCCAGCACCCTTCCTTGGAAGCGCTTTCACAGGCGCAGTAACACTGGGGCTTTGTGCTTCTCTAGCCACCAAACGTCACGGTCCTTCTCTTTCCGTCTCGTAGACACGAGCTGAGAAATTGCAAACGTCCAGCAATTGCTCAGAGATGAAAAGTGCCAGCACTGAAAGCTCTTGCTAGCCAGCACCCTTCCTTGGAAGCGCTTTCACAGGCGCAGTAACACTGGGGCTTTGCGCTTCTCTAGCCACCAAAAATCACGGTCACTATCTCTCCGTCTCGTAGAGACGAGCTGAGAAATTGCAAACGTCGAGCAATTGCTCAGAGATGAAAAGTGCCAGCACTGAAAGCTGTTGCTAGCCAGCACCCTTCCTTGGAATTGCTTTCACAGGCGCAGCAACACTGGGGCTTTGCGCTTCTCTAGCCACCAAACCTCACGGTCCTTCTCTTTCCGTCTCGTAGACACGAGCTGAGAAATTGCAAACATTGAGCAATTGCTCAGAGATGAAAAGTGCCAGCACTGAAAGCTGTTGCTAGCCAGCACCCTTCCTTGGAAGCGCTTTTGTAGGCCTAAGAACACTGGGGCTCTGGCCTTCTCTAGCCACCTAATCTTCTGCTCATCCTCTCGCGCACTGTAAAGAGAGCTCAGGTGAGAAATTGCAAACGTCCAGCAATTGCTCAGAGATGAAAAGTGCCAGCACTGAAAGCTCTTGCTAGCCAGCACCCTTCCTTGGAAGCGCTTTCACAGGCGCAGTAACACTGGGGCTTTGCGCTTCTCTAGCCACCAAACCTCACGGTCCTTCTCTTTCCGTCTCGTAGACACGAGCTGAGAAATTGCAAACGTCCAGCAATTGCTCAGAGATGAAAAGTGCCAGCACTGAAAGCTGTTGCTAGCCAGCACCCTTCCTTGGAAGCGCTTTCACAGGCGCAGTAACACTGGGGCTTTGCGCTTCTCTAGCCACCAAACCTCACGGTCCTTCTCTTTCCGTCTCGTAGACACGAGCTGAGAAATTGCAAACGTCCAGCAATTGCTCAGAGATGAAAAGTGCCAGCACTGAAAGCTGTTGCTAGCCAGCACCCTTCCTTGGAAGCGCTTTCACAGGCGCAGTAACACTGGGGCTTTGCGCTTCTCTAGCCACCAAAAATCACGGTCACTATCTCTCCGTCTCGTAGAGACGAGCTGAGAAATTGCAAACGTGGAGCAATTGCTCAGAGATGAAAAGTGCCAGCACTGAAAGCTCTTGCTAGCCAGCACCCTTCCTTGGAAGCGCTTACACAGGCACAGCAACACTGGGGCTTTGCGCTTCTCTAGCCACCAAACGTCACGGTCCTTCTCTTTCCGTCTCGTAGACACGAGCTGAGAAATTGCAAACGTCGAGCAATTGCTCAGAGATGAAAAGTGCCAGCACTGAAAGCTCTTGCTAGCCAGCACCCTTCCTTGGAAGCGCTTTTGTAGGCCTAAGAACACTGGGGCTCTGGGCTTCTCTAGCCACCTCATCTTCTGCTCATCCTCTCGCGCACTCTAAAGAGAGCTCAGGTGAGAAATTGCAAAAGTCGAGCAATTGCTCAGAGATGAAAAGTGCCAGCACTGAAAGCTCTTGCTAGCCAGCACACTTCCTTGGAAGCGCTTTCACAGGCACAGCAACACTGGGGCTTTGCGCTTCTCTAGCCACCAAACGTCACGGTCCTTCTCTTTCCGTCTCCTAGACACGAGCTGAGAAATTGCAAACGTCGAGCAATTGCTCAGAGATGAAAAGTGCCAGCACTGAAAGCTGTTGCTAGCCAGCACCCTTCCTTGGAAGCGCTTTTGTAGGCCTAAGAACACTGGGGCTCTGGGCTTCTCTAGCCACCTAATCTTCTGCTCATCCTCTCGCATACTCTAATAAGAGCTCAGGTGAGAAATTGCAAACGTCGAGCAATTGCTCAGAGATGAAAAGTGCCAGCACTGAAAGCTGTTGCTAGCCAGCACCCTTCCTTGGAAGCGCTTTCACAGGCGCAGCAACACTGGGACTTTGCGCTTCTCTAGCCAACAAACATCACGGTCCTTCTCTTTCCGTCTCGTAGACACGAGCTGAGAAATTGCAAACGTCGAGCCATTGCTCAGCGATAAAAAGTGCCAGCACTGAAAGCTCTTGCTAGCCAGCACCCTTCCTTGGAAGCGCTTTTGTAGGCCTAAGAACACTGGGGCTCTGGGCTTCTCTAGCCACCTAATCTTCTGCTCATCCTCTCGCGCACTCTACAGAGAGTTCAGGTGAGACATTGCAAACGTCGAGCAATTGCTCAGAGATGAAAAGTGCCAGCACTGAAAGCTCTTGCTAGCCAGCACCCTTCCTTGGAAGCGCTTTCACAGGCGCAGCAACACTGGGGCTTTGCGCTTCTCTAGCCACCAAACATCACCGTCACTATCTCTCCGTCTCGTGGACACGACCTGAGAAATTGCAAACGTCGAGCAATTGCTCAGAGATGAAAAGTGCCAGCACTGAAAGCTCTTGCTAGCCAGCACCCTTCCTTGGAAGCGCTTTTGTAGGCCTAAGAACACTGGGGCTCTGGGCTTCTCTAGCCACCTAATCTTCTGCTCATCCTCTCGCGCACTCTAAAGAGAGCTCAGGTGAGAAATTGCAAACGTCCAGCAATTGCTCAGAGATGAAAAGTGCCAGCACTGAAAGCTGTTGCTAGCCAGCACCCTTCTTTGGAAGCGCTTTTGTAGGCCTAAGAACACTGGGGCTCTGGGCTTCTCTAGCCACCTAATCTTCTGCTCATCCTCTCGCATACTCTAATAAGAGCTCAGGTGACAAATTGGAAACGTCGAGCAATTGCTCAGAGATGAAAAGTGCCAGCACTGAAAGCTGTTGCTAGCCAGCACCCTTCCTTGGAAGCGCTTTCACAGGCGCAGCAACACTGGGGCTTTGCGCTTCTCTAGCCACCAAACCTCACGGTCCTTCTCTTTCCGTCTCGTAGACACGAGCTGAGAAATTGCAAACGTTGAGCAATTGCTCAGAGATGAAAAGTGCCAGCACTGAAAGCTGTTGCTAGCCAGCACCCTTCCTTGGAAGCGCTTTTGTAGGCCTAAGAACACTGGGGCTCTGGGCTTCTCTAGCCACCTAATCTTCTGCTCATCCTCTCGCGCACTCTAAAGAGAGCTCAGGTGAGAAATTGCAAAAGTCGAGCAATTGCTCAGAGATGAAAAGTGCCAGCACTGAAAGCTGTTGCTAGCCAGCACCCTTCCTTGGAAGCGCTTTCACAGGCGCAGCAACACTGGGGCTTTGCGCTTCTCTACCCACCAAACGTCACGGTCCTTCTCTTTCCGTCTCGTAGACACGAGCTGAGAAATTGCAAACGTCGAGCAATTGCTCAGCGATGAAAAGTGCCAGCACTGAAAGCTGTTGCTAGCCAGCACCCTTCCTTGGAAGCGCTTTTGTAGGCCTAAGAACACTGGGGCTCTGGGCTTCTCTAGCCACCTAATCTTCTGCTCATCCTCTCGCGCACTCTAAAGAGAGTTCAGGTGAGACATTGCAAACGTCCAGCAATTGCTCAGAGATGAAAAGTGCCAGCACTGAAAGCTCTTGCTAGCCAGCACCCTTCCTTGGAAGCGCTTTCACACGCGCAGCAACACTGGGGCTTTGCACTTCTCTACCCACCAAACATCACCGTCACTATCTCTCCGTCTCGTAGAGACGAGCTGAGAAATTGCAAACGTCGAGCAATTGCTCAGAGATGAAAAGTGCCAGCACTGAAAGCTCTTGCTAGCCAGCACCCTTCCTTGGAAGCGCTTTCACAGGCGCAGTAACACTGGGGCTTTGCGCTTCTCTACCCACCAAACATCACGCTCACTATCTCTCCGTCTCGTAGACACGACCTGAGAAATTGCAAACGTCGAGCAATTGCTCAGAGATGAAAAGTGCCAGCACTGAAAGCTGTTGCTAGCCAGCACCCTTCCTTGGAAGCGCTTTTGTAGGCCTAAGAACACTGGGGCTCTGGGCTTCTCTAGCCACCTCATCTTCTGCTCATCCTCTCGCGCACTCTAAAGAGAGCTCAGGTGAGAAATTGCAAACGTCCAGCAATTGCTCAGAGATGAAAAGTGCCAGCACTGAAAGCTGTTGCTAGCCAGCACCCTTCCTTGGAAGCGCTTTCACAGGCGCAGCAACACTGGGGCTTTGCGCTTCTCTACCCACCAAACGTCACGGTCCTTCTCTTTCCGTCTCGTAGACACGAGCTGAGAAATTGCAAACGTCGAGCAATTGCTCAGAGATGAAAAGTGCCAGCACTGAAAGCTGTTGCTAGCCAGCACCCTTCTTTGGAAGCGCTTTTGTGGGCCTAAGAACACTGGGGCTCTGGGCTTCTCTAGCCACCTAATCTTCTGCTCATCCTCTCGCGTACTCTAATAAGAGCTCAGGTGACAAATTGCAAACGTCCAGCAATTGCTCAGAGATGAAAAGTGCCAGCACTGAAAGCTGTTGCTAGCCAGCACCCTTCCTTGGAAGCGCTTTCACAGGCGCAGTAACACTGGGGCTTTGCGCTTCTCTACCCACCAAACGTCACGGTCCTTCTCTTTCCGTCTCGTAGAGACGAGCTGAGAAATTGCAAACATCGAGCAATTGCTCAGAGATGAAAAGTGCCAGCACTGAAAGCTCTTGCTAGCCAGCACCCTTCCTTGGAAGCGCTTTCACAGGCGCAGCAACACTGGGGCTTTGCGCTTCTCTACCCACCAAACGTCACGGTCCTTCTCTTTCCGTCTCGTAGACACGAGCTGAGAAATTGCAAACGTCGAGCAATTGCTCAGAGATGAAAAGTGCCAGCACTGAAAGCTGTTGCTAGCCAGCACCCTTCCTTGGAAGCGCTTTTGTAGGCCTAAGAACACTGGGGCTCTGGGCTTCTCTAGCCACCTAATCTTCTGCTCATCCTCTCGCGCACTCTAAAGAGAGTTCAGGTGAGACATTGCAAACGTCCAGCAATTGCTCAGAGATGAAAAGTGCCAGCACTGAAAGCTCTTGCTAGCCAGCACCCTTCCTTGGAAGCGCTTTCACAGGCGCAGCAACACTGGGGCTTTGCACTTCTCTACCCACCAAACATCACCGTCACTATCTCTCCGTCTCGTAGAGACGAGCTGAGAAATTGCAAACGTCCAGCAATTGCTCAGAGATGAAAAGTGCCAGCACTGAAAGCTGTTGCTAGCCAGCACCCTTCCTTGGAAGCGCTTTCACAGGCGCAGTAACACTGGGGCTTTGCGCTTCTCTACCCACCAAACATCACGCTCACTATCTCTCCGTCTCGTGGACACGACCTGAGAAATTGCAAACGTCGAGCAATTGCTCAGAGATGAAAAGTGCCAGCACTGAAAGCTCTTGCTAGCCAGCACCCTTCCTTGGAAGCGCTTTTGTAGGCCTAAGAACACTGGGGCTCTGGGCTTCTCTAGCCACCTAATCTTCTGCTCATCCTCTCGCGCACTCTAAAGAGAGCTCAGGTGAGAAATTGCAAACGTCGAGCAATTGCTCAGAGATGAAAAGTGCCAGCACTGAAAGCTGTTGCTAGCCAGCACCCTTCCTTGGAAGCGCTTTCACAGGCGCAGCAACACTGGGGCTTTGCGCTTCTCTAGCCACCAAACGTCACGGTCCTTCTCTTTCCGTCTCGTAGACACGAGCTGAGAAATTGCAAACGTCGAGCAATTGCTCAGCGATGAAAAGTGCCAGCACTGAAAGCTGTTGCTAGCCAGCACCCTTCCTTGGAAGCGCTTTCACAGGCGCAGTAACACTGGGGCTTTGCGCTTCTCTACCCACCAAACGTCACTGTCATTCTCTTTCCGTCTCGTAGAGACGAGCTGAGAAATTGCAAACATCGAGCAATTGCTCAGAGATGAAAAGTGCCAGCACTGAAAGCTGTTGCTAGCCAGCACCCTTCCTTGGAAGCGCTTTCACAGGCGCAGTAACACTGGGGCTTTGCGCTTCTCTAGCCACCAAATATCACGGTCACTATCTCTCCGTCTCGTAGAGACGAGCTGAGAAATTGCAAACGTCGAGCAATTGCTCAGAGATGAAAAGTGCCAGCACTGAAAGCTCTTGCTAGCCAGCACCCTTCCTTGGAATTGCTTTCACAGGCGCAGCAACACTGGGGCTTTGCGCTTCTCTAGCCACCAAACGTCACGGTCCTTCTCTTTCCGTCTCGTAGACACGAGCTGAGAAATTGCAAACGTTGAGCAATTGCTCAGAGATGAAAAGTGCCAGCACTGAAAGCTCTTGCTAGCCAGCACCCTTCCTTGGAAGCGCTTTCACAGGCGCAGTAACACTGGGGCTTTGCGCTTCTCTAGCCACCAAACGTCACTGTCATTCTCTTTCCGTCTCGTAGACACGAGCTGAGAAATTGCAAACGTCCAGCAATTGCTCAGAGATGAAAAGTGCCAGCACTGAAAGCTGTTGCTAGCCAGCACCCTTCCTTGGAAGCGCTTTCACAGGCGCAGTAACACTGGGGCTTTGCGCTTCTCTAGCCACCAAATATCACGGTCACTATCTCTCCGTCTCGTAGAGACGAGCTGAGAAATTGCAAACGTCGAGCAATTGCTCAGAGATGAAAAGTGCCAGCACTGAAAGCTGTTGCTAGCCAGCACCCTTCCTTGGAAGCGCTTTCACAGGCGCAGTAACACTGGGGCTTTGCGCTTCTCTACCCACCAAACATCACGCTCACTATCTCTCCGTCTCGTGGACACGACCTGAGAAATTGCAAACGTCGAGCAATTGCTCAGAGATGAAAAGTGCCAGCACTGAAAGCTGTTGCTAGCCAGCACCCTTCCTTGGAAGCGCTTTTGTAGGCCTAAGAACACTGGGGCTCTGGGCTTCTCTAGCCACCTAATCTTCTGCTCATCCTCTCGCGCACTCTAAAGAGAGCTCAGGTGAGAAATTGCAAACGTCGAGCAATTGCTCAGAGATGAAAAGTGCCAGCACTGAAAGCTGTTGCTAGCCAGCACCCTTCTTTGGAAGCGCTTTTGTAGGCCTAAGAACACTGGGGCTCTGGGCTTCTCTAGCCACCTAATCTTCTGCTCATCCTCTCGCATACTCTAATAAGAGCTCAGGTGACAAATTGGAAACGTCGAGCAATTGCTCAGAGAGGAAAAGTGCCAGCACTGAAAGCTGTTGCTAGCCAGCACCCTTCCTTGGAAGCGCTTTCACACGCGCAGCAACACTGGGGCTTTGCGCTTCTCTACCCACCAAACGTCACGGTCCTTCTCTTTCCGTCTCGTAGAGACGAGCTGAGAAATTGCAAACGTCGAGCAATTGCTCAGAGATGAAAAGTGCCAGCACTGAAAGCTCTTGCTAGCCAGCACCCTTCCTTGGAATTGCTTTCACAGGCGCAGCAACACTGGGGTTTTGCGCTTCTCTAGCCACCAAACGTCACGGTCCTTCTCTTTCCGTCTCGTAGACACGAGCTGAGAAATTGCAAACGTTGAGCAATTGCTCAGAGATGAAAAGTGCCAGCACTGAAAGCTGTTGCTAGCCAGCCCCCTTCCTTGGAAGCGCTTTTGTAGGCCTAAGAACACTGGGGCTCTGGGCTTCTCTAGCCACCTAATCTTCGCTCATCCTCTCGCGCACTCTAAAGAGAGCTCAGGTGAGAAATTGCAAACGTCCAGCAATTGCTCAGAGATGAAAAGTGCCAGCACTGAAAGCTCTTGCTAGCCAGCACCCTTCCTTGGAAGCGCTTTCACAGGCGCAGTAACACTGGGGCTTTGTGCTTCTCTAGCCACCAAACGTCACGGTCCTTCTCTTTCCGTCTCGTAGACACGAGCTGAGAAATTGCAAACGTCCAGCAATTGCTCAGAGATGAAAAGTGCCAGCACTGAAAGCTGTTGCTAGCCAGCACCCTTCCTTGGAAGCGCTTTTGTAGGCCTAAGAACACTGGGGCTCTGGGCTTCTCTAGCCACCTAATCTTCTGCCCATCCTCTCGCGCACTCTAAAGAGAGCTCAGGTGAGAAATTGCAAACGTCGAGCATTTGCTCAGAGATGAAAAGTGCCAGCACTGAAAGCTCTTGCTAGCCAGCACCCTTCCTTGGAAGCGCTTTCACAGGCGCAGTAACACTGGGGCTTTGCGCTTCTCTAGCCACCTAACGTCACTGTCCTTCTCTTTCCGTCTCGTAGACACGAGCTGAGAAATTGCAAACGTCGAGCAATTGCTCAGAGATGAAAAGTGCCAGCACTGAAAGCTGTTGCTAGCCAGCACCCTTCCTTGGAAGCGCTTTCACAGGCGCAGTAACACTGGGGCTTTGCGCTTCTCTAGCCACCAAATATCACGGTCACTATCTCTCCATCTCGTAGAGATGAGCTGAGAAATTGCAAACGTCGAGCAATTGCTCAGAGATGAAAAGTGCCAGCACTGAAAGCTCTTGCTAGCCAGCACCCTTCCTTGGAATTGCTTTCACAGGCGCAGCAACACTGGGGCTTTGCGCTTCTCTAGCCACCAAACGTCACGGTCCTTCTCTTTCCGTCTCGTAGACACGAGCTGAGAAATTGCAAACGTTGAGCAATTGCTCAGAGATGAAAAGTGCCAGCACTGAAAGCTGTTGCTAGCCAGCACCCTTCCTTGGAAGCGCTTTTGTAGGCCTAAGAACACTGGGGCTCTGGGCTTCTCTAGCCACCTAATCTTCTGCTCATCCTCTCGCGCACTCTAAAGAGAGCTCAGGTGAGAAATTGCAAACGTCCAGCAATTGCTCAGAGATGAAAAGTGCCAGCACTGAAAGCTCTTGCTAGCCAGCACCCTTCCTTGGAAGCGCTTTCACAGGCGCAGTAACACTGGGGCTTTGTGCTTCTCTAGCCACCAAACGTCACGGTCCTTCTCTTTCCGTCTCGTAGACACGAGCTGAGAAATTGCAAACGTCCAGCAATTGCTCAGAGATGAAAAGCGCCAGCACTGAAAGCTGTTGCTAGCCAGCACCCTTCCTTGGAAGCGCTTTTGTAGGCCTAAGAACACTGGGGCTCTGGGCTTCTCTAGCCACCTAATCTTCTGCCCATCCTCTCGCGCACTCTAAAGAGAGCTCAGGTGAGAAATTGCAAACGTCGAGCATTTGCTCAGAGAGGAAAAGTGCCAGCACTGAAAGCTCTTGCTAGCCAGCACCCTTCCTTGGAAGCGCTTTCACAGGCGCAGTAACACTGGGGCTTTGCGCTTCTCTACCCACCAAACGTCACGGTCACTATCTCTCCGTCTCGTAGACACGAGCTGAGAAATTGCAAACGTCCAGCAATTGCTCAGAGATGAAAAGTGCCAGCACTGAAAGCTGTTGCTAGCCAGCACCCTTCCTTGGAAGCGCTTTCACAGGCGCAGCAACACTGGGGCTTTGCGCTTCTCTACCCACCAAACGTCACGGTCCTTCTCTTTCCGTCTCGTAGACACGAGCTGAGAAATTGCAAACGTCGAGCAATTGCTCAGAGATGAAAAGTGCCAGCACTGAAAGCTGTTGCTAGCCAGCACCCTTCTTTGGAAGCGCTTTTGTGGGCCTAAGAACACTGGGGCTCTGGGCTTCTCTAGCCACCTAATCTTCTGCTCATCCTCTCGCGTACTCTAATAAGAGCTCAGGTGACAAATTGCAAACGTCCAGCAATTGCTCAGAGATGAAAAGTGCCAGCACTGAAAGCTGTTGCTAGCCAGCACCCTTCCTTGGAAGCGCTTTCACAGGCGCAGCAACACTGGGGCTTTGCGCTTCTCTACCCACCAAACCTCACGGTCCTTCTCTTTCCGTCTCGTAGAGACGAGCTGAGAAATTGCAAACATCGAGCAATTGCTCAGAGATGAAAAGTGCCAGCACTGAAAGCTCTTGCTAGCCAGCACCCTTCCTTGGAAGCGCTTTCACAGGCGCAGCAACACTGGGGCTTTGCGCTTCTCTACCCACCAAACGTCACGGTCCTTCTCTTTCCGTCTCGTAGACACGAGCTGAGAAATTGCAAACGTCGAGCAATTGCTCAGAGATGAAAAGTGCCAGCACTGAAAGCTGTTGCTAGCCAGCACCCTTCCTTGGAAGCGCTTTTGTAGGCCTAAGAACACTGGGGCTCTGGGCTTCTCTAGCCACCTAATCTTCTGCTCATCCTCTCGCGCACTCTAAAGAGAGCTCAGGTGAGAAATTGCAAACGTCCAGCAATTGCTCAGAGATGAAAAGTGCCAGCACTGAAAGCTCTTGCTAGCCAGCACCCTTCCTTGGAAGCGCTTTCACACGCGCAGCAACACTGGGGCTTTGCACTTCTCTACCCACCAAACATCACCGTCACTATCTCTCCGTCTCGTAGAGACGAGCTGAGAAATTGCAAACGTCCAGCAATTGCTCAGAGATGAAAAGTGCCAGCACTGAAAGCTGTTGCTATCCAGCACCCTTCCTTGGAAGCGCTTTCACAGGCGCAGTAACACTGGGGCTTTGCGCTTCTCTACCCACCAAACATCACGCTCACTATCTCTCCGTCTCGTGGACACGACCTGAGAAATTGCAAACGTCGAGCAATTGCTCAGAGATGAAAAGTGCCAGCACTGAAAGCTCTTGCTAGCCAGCACCCTTCCTTGGAAGCGCTTTTGTAGGCCTAAGAACACTGGGGCTCTGGGCTTCTCTAGCCACCTAATCTTCTGCTCATCCTCTCGCGCACTCTAAAGAGAGCTCAGGTGAGAAATTGCAAACGTCGAGCAATTGCTCAGAGATGAAAAGTGCCAGTACTGAAAGCTCTTGCTAGCCAGCACCCTTCCTTGGAAGCGCTTTCACAGGCGCAGCAACACTGGGGCTTTGCGCTTCTCTAGCCACCAAACGTCACGGTCCTTCTCTTTCCGTCTCGTAGACACGAGCTGAGAAATTGCAAACGTCGAGCAATTGCTCAGCGATGAAAAGTGCCAGCACTGAAAGCTGTTGCTAGCCAGCACCCTTCCTTGGAAGCGCTTTCACAGGCGCAGTAACACTGGGGCTTTGCGCTTCTCTAGCCACCTAACGTCACGGTCCTTCTCTTTCCGTCTCGTAGAGACGAGCTGAGAAATTGCAAACATCGAGCAATTGCTCAGAGATGAAAAGTGCCAGCACTGAAAGCTGTTGCTAGCCAGCACCCTTCCTTGGAAGCGCTTTCACAGGCGCAGTAACACTGGGGCTTTGCGCTTCTCTAGCCACCAAATATCACGGTCACTATCTCTCCGTCTCGTAGAGACGAGCTGAGAAATTGCAAACGTCGAGCAATTGCTCAGAGATGAAAAGTGCCAGCACTGAAAGCTCTTGCTAGCCAGCACCCTTCCTTGGAATTGCTTTCACAGGCGCAGCAACACTGGGGCTTTGCGCTTCTCTAGCCACCAAACGTCACGGTCCTTCTCTTTCCGTCTCGTAGACACGAGCTGAGAAATTGCAAACGTTGAGCAATTGCTCAGAGATGAAAAGTGCCAGCACTGAAAGCTCTTGCTAGCCAGCACCCTTCCTTGGAAGCGCTTTCACAGGCGCAGTAACACTGGGGCTTTGCGCTTCTCTAGCCACCAAACGTCACTGTCATTCTCTTTCCGTCTCGTAGACACGAGCTGAGAAATTGCAAACGTCCAGCAATTGCTCAGAGATGAAAAGTGCCAGCACTGAAAGCTGTTGCTAGCCAGCACCCTTCCTTGGAAGCGCTTTCACAGGCGCAGTAACACTGGGGCTTTGCGCTTCTCTAGCCACCAAATATCACGGTCACTATCTCTCCGTCTCGTAGAGACGAGCTGAGAAATTGCAAACGTCGAGCAATTGCTCAGAGATGAAAAGTGCCAGCACTGAAAGCTGTTGCTAGCCAGCACCCTTCCTTGGAAGCGCTTTCACAGGCGCAGTAACACTGGGGCTTTGCGCTTCTCTACCCACCAAACATCACGCTCACTATCTCTCCGTCTCGTGGACACGACCTGAGAAATTGCAAACGTCGAGCAATTGCTCAGAGATGAAAAGTGCCAGCACTGAAAGCTGTTGCTAGCCAGCACCCTTCCTTGGAAGCGCTTTTGTAGGCCTAAGAACACTGGGGCTCTGGGCTTCTCTAGCCACCTAATCTTCTGCTCATCCTCTCGCGCACTCTAAAGAGAGCTCAGGTGAGAAATTGCAAACGTCGAGCAATTGCTCAGAGATGAAAAGTGCCAGCACTGAAAGCTGTTGCTAGCCAGCACCCTTCTTTGGAAGCGCTTTTGTAGGCCTAAGAACACTGGGGCTCTGGGCTTCTCTAGCCACCTAATCTTCTGCTCATCCTCTCGCATACTCTAATAAGAGCTCAGGTGACAAATTGGAAACGTCGAGCAATTGCTCAGAGAGGAAAAGTGCCAGCACTGAAAGCTGTTGCTAGCCAGCACCCTTCCTTGGAAGCGCTTTCACACGCGCAGCAACACTGGGGCTTTGCGCTTCTCTACCCACCAAACGTCACGGTCCTTCTCTTTCCGTCTCGTAGAGACGAGCTGAGAAATTGCAAACGTCGAGCAATTGCTCAGAGATGAAAAGTGCCAGCACTGAAAGCTGTTGCTAGCCAGCACCCTTCCTTGGAATTGCTTTCACAGGCGCAGCAACACTGGGGTTTTGCGCTTCTCTAGCCACCAAACGTCACGGTCCTTCTCTTTCCGTCTCGTAGACACGAGCTGAGAAATTGCAAACGTTGAGCAATTGCTCAGAGATGAAAAGTGCCAGCACTGAAAGCTGTTGCTAGCCAGCCCCCTTCCTTGGAAGCGCTTTTGTAGGCCTAAGAACACTGGGGCTCTGGGCTTCTCTAGCCACCTAATCTTCGCTCATCCTCTCGCGCACTCTAAAGAGAGCTCAGGTGAGAAATTGCAAAAGTCGGGCAATTGCTCAGAGATGAAAAGTGCCAGCACTGAAAGCTCTTGCTAGCCAGCACCCTTCCTTGGAAGCGCTTTCACAGGCGCAGTAACACTGGGGCTTTGTGCTTCTCTAGCCACCAAACGTCACGGTCCTTCTCTTTCCGTCTCGTAGACACGAGCTGAGAAATTGCAAACGTCGAGCAATTGCTCAGAGATGAAAAGTGCCAGCACTGAAAGCTGTTGCTAGCCAGCACCCTTCCTTGGAAGCGCTTTTGTAGGCCTAAGAACACTGGGGCTCTGGGCTTCTCTAGCCACCTAATCTTCTGCCCATCCTCTCGCGCACTCTAAAGAGAGCTCAGGTGAGAAATTGCAAACGTCCAGCAATTGCTCAGAGATGAAAAGTGCCAGCACTGAAAGCTCTTGCTAGCCAGCACCCTTCCTTGGAAGCGCTTTCACAGGCGCAGTAACACTGGGGCTTTGCGCTTCTCTAGCCACCTAACGTCACTGTCCTTCTCTTTCCGTCTCGTAGACACGAGCTGAGAAATTGCAAACGTCGAGCAATTGCTCAGAGATGAAAAGTGCCAGCACTGAAAGCTGTTGCTAGCCAGCACCCTTCCTTGGAAGCGCTTTCACAGGCGCAGTAACACTGGGGCTTTGCGCTTCTCTAGCCACCAAATATCACGGTCACTATCTCTCCATCTCGTAGAGATGAGCTGAGAAATTGCAAACGTCGAGCAATTGCTCAGAGATGAAAAGTGCCAGCACTGAAAGCTCTTGCTAGCCAGCACCCTTCCTTGGAATTGCTTTCACAGGCGCAGCAACACTGGGGCTTTGCGCTTCTCTAGCCACCAAACGTCACGGTCCTTCTCTTTCCGTCTCGTAGACACGAGCTGAGAAATTGCAAACGTTGAGCAATTGCTCAGAGATGAAAAGTGCCAGCACTGAAAGCTGTTGCTAGCCAGCACCCTTCCTTGGAAGCGCTTTTGTAGGCCTAAGAACACTGGGGCTCTGGGCTTCTCTAGCCACCTAATCTTCTGCTCATCCTCTCGCGCACTCTAAAGAGAGCTCAGGTGAGAAATTGCAAACGTCGAGCAATTGCTCAGAGATGAAAAGTGCCAGCACTGAAAGCTGTTGCTAGCCAGCACCCTTCCTTGGAAGCGCTTTCACAGGCGCAGTAACACTGGGGCTTTGTGCTTCTCTAGCCACCAAACGTCACGGTCCTTCTCTTTCCGTCTCGTAGACACGAGCTGAGAAATTGCAAACGTCCAGCAATTGCTCAGAGATGAAAAGCGCCAGCACTGAAAGCTGTTGCTAGCCAGCACCCTTCCTTGGAAGCGCTTTTGTAGGCCTAAGAACACTGGGGCTCTGGGCTTCTCTAGCCACCTAATCTTCTGCCCATCCTCTCGCGCACTCTAAAGAGAGCTCAGGTGAGAAATTGCAAACGTCGAGCATTTGCTCAGAGAGGAAAAGTGCCAGCACTGAAAGCTCTTGCTAGCCAGCACCCTTCCTTGGAAGCGCTTTCACAGGCGCAGTAACACTGGGGCTTTGCGCTTCTCTACCCACCAAACCTCACGGTCACTATCTCTCCGTCTCGTAGACACGAGCTGAGAAATTGCAAACATCCAGCAATTGCTCAGAGATGAAAAGTGCCAGCACTGAAAGCTCTTGCTAGCCAGCACCCTTCCTTGGAAGCGCTTTCACAGGCGCAGTAACACTGGGGCTTTGCGCTTCTCTAGCCACCAAATATCACGGTCACTATCTCTCCATCTCGTAGAGACGAGCTGAGAAATTGCAAACGTCGAGCAATTGCTCAGAGATGAAAAGTGCCAGCACTGAAAGCTCTTGCTAGCCAGCACCCTTCCTTGGAAGTGCTTTCACAGGCGCAGCAACACTGGGGCTTTGCGCTTCTCTAGCCACCAAACGTCACGGTCCTTCTCTTTCCGTCTCGTAGACACGAGCTGAGAAATTGCAAACGTTGAGCAATTGCTCAGAGATGAAAAGTGCCAGCACTGAAAGCTGTTGCTAGCCAGCACCCTTCCTTGGAAGCGCTTTTGTAGGCCTAAGAACACTGGGGCTCTGGGCTTCTCTAGCCACCTAATCTTCTGCTCATCCTCTCGCGCACTCTAAAGAGAGCTCAGGTGAGAAATTGCAAACGTCCAGCAATTGCTCAGAGATGAAAAGTGCCAGCACTGAAAGCTCTTGCTAGCCAGCACCCTTCCTTGGAAGCGCTTTCACAGGCGCAGTAACACTGGGGCTTTGTGCTTCTCTAGCCACCAAACGTCACGGTCCTTCTCTTTCCGTCTCGTAGACACGACCTGAGAAATTGCAAACGTTGAGCAATTGCTCAGAGATGAAAAGTGCCAGCACTGAAAGCTCTTGCTAGCCAGCACCCTTCCTTGGAAGCGCTTTTGTAGGCCTAAGAACACTGGGGCTCTGGGCTTCTCTAGCCACCTAATCTTCTGCCCATCCTCTCGCGCACTCTAAAGAGAGCTCAGGTGAGAAATTGCAAACGTCCAGCAATTGCTCAGAGATGAAAAGTGCCAGCACTGAAAGCTCTTGCTAGCCAGCACCCTTCCTTGGAAGCGCTTTCACAGGCGCAGTAACACTGGGGCTTTGCGCTTCTCTAGCCACCAAACGTCACTGTCATTCTCTTTCCGTCTCGTAGACACGAGCTGAGAAATTGCAAACGTCCAGCAATTGCTCAGAGATGAAAAGTGCCAGCACTGAAAGCTGTTGCTAGCCAGCACCCTTCCTTGGAAGCGCTTTCACAGGCGCAGCAACACTGGGGCTTTGCGCTTCTCTAGCCACCAAATATCACGGTCACTATCTCTCCATCTCGTAGAGACGAGCTGAGAAATTGCAAACGTCGAGCAATTGCTCAGAGATGAAAAGTGCCAGCACTGAAAGCTCTTGCTAGCCAGCACCCTTCCTTGGAATTGCTTTCACAGGCGCAGCAACACTGGGGCTTTGCGCTTCTCTAGCCACCAAACGTCACGGTCCTTCTCTTTCCGTCTCGTAGACACGAGCTGAGAAATTGCAAACGTTGAGCAATTGCTCAGAGATGAAAAGTGCCAGCACTGAAAGCTGTTGCTAGCCAGCACCCTTCCTTGGAAGCGCTTTTGTAGGCCTAAGAACACTGGGGCTCTGGGCTTCTCTAGCCACCTAATCTTCTGCTCATCCTCTCGCGCACTCTAAAGAGAGCTCAGGTGAGAAATTGCAAACGTCGAGCAATTGCTCAGAGATGAAAAGTGCCAGCACTGAAAGCTCTTGCTAGCCAGCACCCTTCCTTGGAAGCGCTTTCACAGGCGCAGCAACACTGGGGCTTTGCGCTTCTCTACCCACCAAACGTCACTGTCATTCTCTTTCCGTCTCGTAGACACGAGCTGAGAAATTGCAAACGTCGAGCAATTGCTCAGAGATGAAAAGTGCCAGCACTGAAAGCTGTTGCTAGCCAGCACCCTTCCTTGGAAGCGCTTTCACAGGCGCAGTAACACTGGGGCTTTGCGCTTCTCTAGCCACCAAAAATCACGGTCACTATCTCTCTGTCTCGTAGACACGAGCTGAGAAATTGCAAACGACGAGCAATTGTTCAGCGATGAAAAGTGCCAGCACTGAAAGCTGTTGCTAGCCAGCACCCTTCCTTGGAAGCGCTTTTGTAGGCCTAAGAACACTGGGGCTCTGGGCTTCTCTAGCCACCTCATCTTCTGCTCATCCTCTCGCGCACTCTAAAGAGAGCTCAGCTGAGAAATTGCAAACGTCCAGCAATTGCTCAGAGATGAAAAGTGCCAGCACTGAAAGCTCTTGCTAGCCAGCACCCTTCCTTGGAAGCGCTTTCACAGGCGCAGTAACACTGGGGCTTTGCGCTTCTCTACCCACCAAACGTCACGGTCCTTCTCTTTCCGTCTCGTACACACGAGCTGAGAAATTGCAAAGGTCGAACAATTGCTCAGAGATGAAAAGTGCCAGCACTGAAAGCTCTTGCTAGCCAGCACCCTTCCTTGGAAGCGCTTTTGTAGGCCTAAGAACACTGGGGCTCTGGGCTTCTCTAGCCACCTAATCTTCTGCTCATCCTCTCGCGCACTCTAAAGAGAGCTCAGGTGAGAAATTGCAAACGTCGAGCAATTGCTCAGAGATGAAAAGTGCCAGCACTGAAAGCTCTTGCTAGCCAGCACCCTTCCTTGGAAGCACTTTCACAGGCGCAGCAACACTGGGGCTTTGCGCTTCTCTAGCCACCAAACGTCACGGTCATTCTCTTTCCGTCTCGTAGACACGAGCTGAGAAATTGCAAACGTCGAGCAATTGCTCAGAGATGAAAAGTGCCAGCACTGAAAGCTGTTGCTAGCCAGCACCCTTCCTTGGAAGCGCTTTCACAGGCGCAGTAACACTGGGGCTTTGCGCTTCTCTAGCCACCAAACGTCACGGTCCTTCTCTTTCCGTCTCGTACACACGAGCTGAGAAATTGCAAACGTCCAGCAATTGCTCAGAGATGAAAAGTGCCAGCACTGAAAGCTCTTGCTAGCCAGCACCCTTCCTTGGAAGCGCTTTCACACGCGCAGCAACACTGGGGCTTTGCACTTCTCTACCCACCAAACATCACCGTCACTATCTCTCTGTCTCGTAGAGACGAGCTGAGAAATTGCAAACGTCCAGCAATTGCTCAGAGATGAAAAGTGCCAGCACTGAAAGCTGTTGCTAGCCAGCACCTTTCCTTGGAAGTGCTTTCACAGGCGCAGCAACACTGGGGCTTTGCGCTTCTCTAGCCACCAAACATCACGCTCACTATCTCTCCGTCTCGTAGAGACGAGCTGAGAAAATGCAAACGTCGAGCAATTGCTCAGAGATGAAAAGTGCCAGCACTGAAAGCTCTTGCTAGCCAGCACCCTTCCTTGGAAGCGCTTTCACAGGCGCAGTAACACTGGGGCTTTGCGCTTCTCTAGCCACCAAACATCACGCTCACTATCTCTCCGTCTCGTGGACACGACCTGAGAAATTGCAAACGTCGAGCAATTGCTCAGAGATGAAAAGTGCCAGCACTGAAAGCTGTTGCTAGCCAGCACCCTTCCTTGGAAGCGCTTTTGTAGGCCTAAGAACACTGGGGCTCTGGGCTTCTCTAGCCACCTAATCTTCTGCTCATCCTCTCGCGCACTCTAAAGAGAGCTCAGGTGAGAAATTGCAAACGTCGAGCAATTGCTCAGAGATGAAAAGTGCCAGCACTGAAAGCTCTTGCTAGCCAGCACCCTTCCTTGGAAGCGCTTTCACAGGCGCAGCAACACTGGGGCTTTGCGCTTCTCTACCCACCACACGTCACGGTCCTTCTCTTTCCGTCTCGTAGACACGAGCTGAGAAATTGCAAACGTCGAGCAATTGCTCAGCGATGAAAAGTGCCAGCACTGAAAGCTCTTGCTAGCCAGCACCCTTCTTTGGAAGCGCTTTTGTAGGCCTAAGAACACTGGGGCTCTGGGCTTCTCTAGCCACCTAATCTTCTGCTCATCCTCTCGCGTACTCTAATAAGAGCTCAGGAGACAAATTGCAAACGTCGAGCAATTGCTCAGAGATGAAAAGTGCCAGCACTGAAAGCTCTTGCTAGCCAGCACCCTTCCTTGGAAGCGCTTTCACAGGCGCAGTAACACTGGGGCTTTGCGCTTCTCTACCCACCAAACGTCACGGTCCTTCTCTTTCCGTCTCGTAGAGACGAGCTGAGAAATTGCAAACATCGAGCAATTGCTCAGAGATGAAAAGTGCCAGCACTGAAAGCTGTTGCTAGCCAGCAACCCTTCCTTGGAAGCGCTTTCACAGGCGCAGTAACACTGGGGCTTTGCGCTTCTCTAGCCACCAAAAATCACGGTCACTATCTCTCCGTCTCGTAGTGACGAGCTGAGAAGTTGCAAACGTCGAGCAATTGCTCAGAGATGAAAAGTGCCAGCACTGAAAGCTCTTGCTAGCCAGCACCCTTCCTTGGAATTGCTTTCACAGGCGCAGCAACACTGGGGCTTTGCGCTTCTCTAGCCACCAAACGTCACAGTCATTCTCTTTCCGTCTCGTAGACACGAGCTGAGAAATTGCAAACGTCCAGCAATTGCTCAGAGATGAAAAGTGCCAGCACTGAAAGCTGTTGCTAGCCAGCACCCTTCCTTGGAAGCGCTTTTGTAGGCCTAAGAACACTGGGGCTCTGGGCTTCTCTAGCCACCTAATCTTCTGCTCATCCTCTCGCGCACTCTAAAGAGAGCTCAGGTGAGGAATTGCAAACGTCCAGCAATTGCTCAGAGATGAAAAGTGCCAGCACTGAAAGCTCTTGCTAGCCAGCACCCTTCCTTGGAAGCGCTTTTGTAGGCCTAAGAACACTGGGGCTCTGGGCTTCTCTAGCCACCTAATCTTCTGCTCATCCTCTCGCGCACTCTAAAGAGAGCTCAGGGGAGAAATTGCAAAAGTCGAGCAATTGCTCAGAGATGAAAAGTGCCAGCACTGAAAGCTGTTGCTAGCCAGCACCCTTCCTTGGAAGCGCTTTCACAGGCACAGCAACACTGGGGCTTTGCGCTTCTCTAGCCACCAAACGTCACGGTCCTTCTCTTTCCGTCTCGTAGACACGAGCTGAGAAATTGCAAACGTCGAGCAATTGCTCAGAGAGGAAAAGTGCCAGCACTGAAAGCTGTTGCTAGCCAGCACCCTTCCTTGGAAGCGCTTTTGTAGGCCTAAGAACACTGGGGCTCTGGGCTTCTCTAGCCACCTAATCTTCTGCTCATCCTCTCGCGCACTCTAAAGAGAGCTCAGGTGAGAAATTGCAAACGTCCAGCAATTGCTCAGAGATGAAAAGTGCCAGCACTGAAAGCTCTTGCTAGCCAGCACCCTTCCTTGGAAGCGCTTTCACAGGCGCAGCAACACTGGGGCTTTGCGCTTCTCTAGCCACCAAACGTCATGGTCCTTCTCTTTCCGTCTCGTAGACACGAGCTGAGAAATTGCAAACATCCAGCAATTGCTCAGAGATGAAAAGTGCCAGCACTGAAAGCTGTTGCTAGCCAGCACCCTTCATTGGAACTGCTTTCACAGGCGCAGCAACACTGGGGCTTTGCGCTTCTCTAGCCACCAAACATCACGCTCACTAACTCTCCGTCTCGTAGAGACGAGCTGAGAAAATGCAAACGTCGAGCAATTGCTCAGAGATGAAAAGTGCCAGCACTGAAAGCTGTTGCTAGCCAGCACCCTTCCTTGGAAGCGCTTTCACAGGCGCAGTAACACTGGGGCTTTGCGCTTCTCTACCCACCAAACATCACGCTCACTATCTCTCCGTCTCGTGGACACGACCTGAGAAATTGCAAACGTCGAGCAATTGCTCAGAGATGAAAAGTGCCAGCACTGAAAGCTGTTGCTAGCCAGCACCCTTCCTTGGAAGCGCTTTTGTAGGCCTAAGAACACTGCGGCTCTGGGCTTCTCTAGCCACCTAATCTTCTGCTCATCCTCTCGCGCACTCTAAAGAGAGCTCAGGTGAGAAATTGCAAACGTCCAGCAATTGCTCAGAGATGAAAAGTGCCAGCACTGAAAGCTGTTGCTAGCCAGCACCCTTCCTTGGAAGCGCTTTCACAGGCGCAGCAACACTGGGGCTTTGCGCTTCTCTACTCACCAAACGTCACGGTCCTTCTCTTTCCGTCTCGTAGACACGAGCTGAGAAATTGCAAACGTCGAGCAATTGCTCAGAGATGAAAAGTGCCAGCACTGAAAGCTGTTGCTAGCCAGCACCCTTCCTTGGAAGCGCTTTTGTAGGCCTAAGAACACTGGGGCTCTGGGCTTCTCTAGCCACCTAATCTTCTGCTCATCCTCTCGCGCACTCTAAAGAGAGTTCAGGTGAGACATTGCAAACGTCCAGCAATTGCTCAGAGATGAAAAGTGCCAGCACTGAAAGCTGTTGCTAGCCAGCACCCTTCCTTGGAAGCGCTTTCACAGGCGCAGCAACACTGGGGCTTTGCGCTTCTCTAGCCACCAAACATCACGCTCACTAACTCTCCGTCTCGTAGAGACGAGCTGAGAAAATGCAAACGTCGAGCAATTGCTCAGAGATGAAAAGTGCCAGCACTGAAAGCTCTTGCTAGCCAGCACCCTTCCTTGGAAGCGCTTTCACAGGCGCAGTAACACTGGGGCTTTGCGCTTCTCTACCCACCAAACATCACGCTCACTATCTCTCCGTCTCGTGGACACGACCTGAGAAATTGCAAACGTCGAGCAATTGCTCAGAGATGAAAAGTGCCAGCACTGAAAGCTGTTGCTAGCCAGCACCCTTCCTTGGAAGCGCTTTTGTAGGCCTAAGAACACTGGGGCTCTGGGCTTCTCTAGCCACCTAATCTTCTGCTCATCCTCTCGCGCACTCTAAAGAGAGCTCAGGTGAGAAATTGCAAACGTCCAGCAATTGCTCAGAGATGAAAAGTGCCAGCACTGAAAGCTGTTGCTAGCCAGCACCCTTCCTTGGAAGCGCTTTCACAGGCGCAGCAACACTGGGGCTTTGCGCTTCTCTACTCACCAAACGTCACGGTCCTTCTCTTTCCGTCTCGTAGACACGAGCTGAGAAATTGCAAACGTCGAGCAATTGCTCAGAGATGAAAAGTGCCAGCACTGAAAGCTGTTGCTAGCCAGCCCCCTTCCTTGGAAGCGCTTTTGTAGGCCTAAGAACACTGGGGCTCTGGGCTTCTGTAGCCACCTAATCTTCTGCTCATCCTCTCGCGCACTCTAAAGAGAGCTCAGGTGAGAAATTGCAAACGTCCAGCAATTGCTCAGAGATGAAAAGTGCCAGCACTGAAAGCTGTTGCTAGCCAGCACCCTTCCTTGGAAGCGCTTTCACAGGCGCAGCAACACTGGGGCTTTGCGCTTCTCTAGCCACCAAACGTCACGGTCCTTCTCTTTCCGTCTCGTAGACACGAGCTGAGAAATTGCAAACGTCGAGCAATTGCTCAGAGATGAAAAGTGCCAGCACTGAAAGCTGTTGCTAGCCAGCACCCTTCTTTGGAAGCGCTTTTGTAGGCCTAAGAACACTGGGGCTCTGGGCTTCTCTAGCCACCTAATCTTCTGCTCATCCTCTCGCGTACTCTAATAAGAGCTCAGGTGACAAATTGCAAACGTCGAGCAATTGCTCAGAGATGAAAAGTGCCAGCACTGAAAGCTGTTGCTAGCCAGCACCCTTCCTTGGAAGCGCTTTCACAGGCGCAGTAACACTGGGGCTTTGCGCTTCTCTACCCACCAAACATCACGGTCCTTCTCTTTCCGTCTCGTACACACGAGCTGAGAAATTGCAAACATCGAGCAATTGCTCAGAGATGAAAAGTGCCAGCACTGAAAGCTGTTGCTAGCCAGCACCCTTCCTTGGAAGCGCTTTTGTAGGCCTAAGAACACTGGGGCTCTGGGCTTCTCTAGCCACCTAATCTTCTGCTCATCCTCTCGCGCACTCTAAAGAGAGCTCAGGTGAGAAATTGCAAACGTCCAGCAATTGCTCAGAGATGAAAAGTGCCAGCACTGAAAGCTCTTGCTAGCCAGCACCCTTCCTTGGAAGCGCTTTCACAGGCGCAGCAACACTGGGGCTTTGCGCTTCTCTAGCCACCAAACGTCACGGTCCTTCTCTTTCCGTCTCGTAGACACGAGCTGAGAAATTGCAAACGTTGAGCAATTGCTCAGAGATGAAAAGTGCCAGCACTGAAAGCTGTTGCTAGCCAGCACCCTTCCTTGGAAGCGCTTTTGTAGGCCTAAGAACACTGGGGCTCTGGGCTTCTCTAGCCACCTAATCTTCTGCCCATCCTCTCGCGCACACTAAAGAGAGCTCAGGTGAGAAATTGCAAACGTCCAGCAATTGCTCAGAGATGAAAAGTGCCAGCACTGAAAGCTGTTGCTAGCCAGCACCCTTCCTTGGAAGCGCTTTCACAGGCGCAGTAACACTGGGGCTTTGCGCTTCTCTAGCCACCTAACGTCACTGTCATTCTCTTTCCGTCTCGTAGACACGAGCTGAGAAATTGCAAACATCCAGCAATTGCTCAGAGATGAAAAGTGCCAGCACTGAAAGCTGTTGCTAGCCAGCACCCTTCCTTGGAAGCGCTTTCACAGGCGCAGTAACACTGGGGCTTTGCGCTTCTCTAGCCACCAAAAATCACGGTCACTATCTCTCCGTCTCGTAGAGACGAGCTGAGAAATTCAAACGTCGAGCAATTGCTCAGAGATGAAAAGTGCCAGCACTGAAAGCTCTTGCTAGCCAGCACCCTTCCTTGGAATTGCTTTCACAGGCGCAGCAACACTGGGGCTTTGCGCTTCTCTAGCCACCAAACGTCACAGTCATTCTCTTTCCGTCTCGTAGACACGAGCTGAGAAATTGCAAACATCCAGCAATTGCTCAGAGATGAAAAGTGCCAGCACTGAAAGCTCTTGCTAGCCAGCACCCTTCCTTGGAAGCGCTTTTGTAGGCCTAAGAACACTGGGGCTCTGGGCTTCTCTAGCCACCTAATCTTCTGCTCATCCTCTCGCGCACTCTAAAGAGAGCTCAGGTGACAAATTGCAAACGTCCAGCAATTGCTCAGAGATGAAAAGTGCCAGCACTGAAAGCTGTTGCTAGCCAGCACCCTTCCTTGGAAGCGCTTTCACAGGCGCAGCAACACTGGGGCTTTGCGCTTCTCTAGCCACCAAACGTCACGGTCCTTCTCTTTCCGTCTCGTAGACACGAGCTGAGAAATTGCAAACGTCGAGCAATTGCTCAGAGATGAAAAGTGCCAGCACTGAAAGCTGTTGCTAGCCAGCACCCTTCTTTGGAAGCGCTTTTGTAGGCCTAAGAACACTGGGGCTCTGGGCTTCTCTAGCCACCTAATCTTCTGCTCATCCTCTCGCGTACTCTAATAAGAGCTCAGGTGACAAATTGCAAACGTCGAGCAATTGCTCAGAGATGAAAAGTGCCAGCACTGAAAGCTGTTGCTAGCCAGCACCCTTCCTTGGAAGCGCTTTCACAGGCGCAGTAACACTGGGGCTTTGCGCTTCTCTACCCACCAAACATCACGGTCCTTCTCTTTCCGTCTCGTACACACGAGCTGAGAAATTGCAAACATCGAGCAATTGCTCAGAGATGAAAAGTGCCAGCACTGAAAGCTGTTGCTAGCCAGCACCCTTCCTTGGAAGCGCTTTTGTAGGCCTAAGAACACTGGGGCTCTGGGCTTCTCTAGCCACCTAATCTTCTGCTCATCCTCTCGCGCACTCTAAAGAGAGCTCAGGTGAGAAATTGCAAACGTCCAGCAATTGCTCAGAGATGAAAAGTGCCAGCACTGAAAGCTCTTGCTAGCCAGCACCCTTCCTTGGAAGCGCTTTCACAGGCGCAGCAACACTGGGGCTTTGCGCTTCTCTAGCCACCAAACGTCACGGTCCTTCTCTTTCCGTCTCGTAGACACGAGCTGAGAAATTGCAAACGTTGAGCAATTGCTCAGAGATGAAAAGTGCCAGCACTGAAAGCTGTTGCTAGCCAACACCCTTCCTTGGAAGCGCTTTTGTAGGCCTAAGAACACTGGGGCTCTGGGCTTCTCTAGCCACCTAATCTTCTGCCCATCCTCTCGCGCACACTAAAGAGAGCTCAGGTGAGAAATTGCAAACGTCCAGCAATTGCTCAGAGATGAAAAGTGCCAGCACTGAAAGCTGTTGCTAGCCAGCACCCTTCCTTGGAAGCGCTTTCACAGGCGCAGTAACACTGGGGCTTTGCGCTTCTCTAGCCACCAAACGTCACAGTCATTCTCTTTCCGTCTCGTAGAGACGAGCTGAGAAATTGCAAACATCCAGCAATTGCTCAGAGATGAAAAGTGCCAGCACTGAAAGCTGTTGCTAGCCAGCACCCTTCCTTGGAAGCGCTTTCACAGGCGCAGTAACACTGGGGATTTGCGCTTCTCTAGCCACCAAAAATCACGGTCACTATCTCTCCGTCTCGTAGAGACGAGCTGAGAAATGCAAACGTCGAGCAATTGCTCAGAGATGAAAAGTGCCAGCACTGAAAGCTCTTGCTAGCCAGCACCCTTCCTTGGAATTGCTTTCACAGGCGCAGCAACACTGGGGCTTTGCGCTTCTCTAGCCACCAAACGTCACAGTCATTCTCTTTCCGTCTCGTAGACACGAGCTGAGAAATTGCAAACGTCGAGCAATTGCTCAGAGATGAAAAGTGCCAGCACTGAAAGCTGTTGCTAGCCAGCACCCTTCCTTGGAAGCGCTTTTGTAGGCCTAAGAACACTGGGGCTCTGGGCTTCTCTAGCCACCTAATCTTCTGCTCATCCTCTCGCGCACTCTAAAGAGAGCTCAGGTGAGAAATTGCAAACGTCCAGCAATTGCTCAGAGATGAAAAGTGCCAGCACTGAAAGCTCTTGCTAGCCAGCACCCTTCCTTGGAAGCGCTTTCACAGGCGCAGTAACACTGGGGCTTTGCGCTTCTCTACCCACCAAACGTCACGGTCCTTCTCTTTCCGTCTCGTACACACGAGCTGAGAAATTGCAAACGTCCAGCAATTGCTCAGAGATGAAAAGTGCCAGCACTGAAAGCTGTTGCTAGCCAGCACCCTTCCTTGGAAGCGCTTTTGTAGGCCTAAGAACACTGGGGCTCTGGGCTTCTCTAGCCACCTAATCTTCTGCTCATCCTCTCGCGCACTCTAAAGAGAGCTCAGGTGAGAAATTGCAAACGTCCAGCAATTGCTCAGAGATGAAAAGTGCCAGCACTGAAAGCTCTTGCTAGCCAGCACCCTTCCTTGGAAGCACTTTCACAGGCGCAGCAACACTGGGGCTTTGCGCTTCTCTACCCACCAAACCTCACGGTCCTTCTATTTCCGTCTCGTAGACACGAGCTGAGAAATTGCAAACGTCGAGCAATTGCTCAGAGATGAAAAGTGCCAGCACTGAAAGCTGTTGCTAGCCAGCACCCTTCCTTGGAAGCGCTTTTGTAGGCCTAAGAACACTGGGGCTCTGGGCTTCTCTAGCCACCTAATCTTCTGCTCATCCTCTCGCGCACTCTAAAGAGAGCTCAGGGGAGAAATTGCAAAAGTCGAGCAATTGCTCAGAGATGAAAAGTGCCAGCACTGAAAGCTGTTGCTAGCCAGCACCCTTCCTTGGAAGCGCTTTCACAGGCACAGCAACACTGGGGCTTTGCGCTTCTCTACCCACCAAACGTCACGGTCCTTCTCTTTCTGTCTCGTAGACACGAGCTGAGAAATTGCAAACGTCGAGCAATTGCTCAGAGATGAAAAGTGCCAGCACTGAAAGCTGTTGCTAGCCAGCACCCTTCATTGGAAGCGCTTTTGTAGGCCTAAGAACACTGGGGCTCTGGGCTTCTCTAGCCACCTAATCTTCTGCTCATCCTCTCGCGCACTCTAAAGAGAGCTCAGGTGAGAAATTGCAAACGTCCAGCAATTGCTCAGAGATGAAAAGTGCCAGCACTGAAAGCTCTTGCTAGCCAGCACCCTTCCTTGGAAGCGCTTTTGTAGGCCTAAGAACACTGGGGCTCTGGGCTTCTCTAGCCACCTAATCTTCTGCTCATCCTCTTGCGCACTCTAAAGAGAGCTCAGGTGAGAAATTGCAAACGTCGAGCAATTGCTCAGAGATGAAAAGTGCCAGCACTGAAAGCTCTTGCTAGCCAGCACCCTTCCTTGGAAGCGCTTTCACAGGCGCAGCAACACTGGGGCTTTGCGCTTCTCTACCCACCAAACCTCACGGTCCTTCTCTTTCCGTCTCGTAGACACGAGCTGAGAAATTGCAAACGTCGAGCAATTGCTCAGAGATGAAAAGTGCCAGCACTGAAAGCTGTTGCTAGCCAGCACCCTTCCTTGGAAGCGCTTTTGTAGGCCTAAGAACACTGGGGCTCTGGGCTTCTCTAGCCACCTAATCTTCTGCTCATCCTCTCGCGCACTCTAAAGAGAGCTCAGGGGAGAAATTGCAAAAGTCGAGCAATTGCTCAGAGATGAAAAGTGCCAGCACTGAAAGCTCTTGCTAGCCAGCACCCTTCCTTGGAAGCGCTTTCACAGGCACAGCAACACTGGGGCTTTGCGCTTCTCTACCCACCAAACGTCACGGTCCTTCTCTTTCCGTCTCGTAGACACGAGCTGAGAAGTTGCAAACGTCGAGCAATTGCTCAGAGATGAAAAGTGCCAGCACTGAAAGCTCTTGCTAGCCAGCACCCTTCCTTGGAATTGCTTTCACAGGCGCAGCAACACTGGGGCTTTGCGCTTCTCTAGCCACCAAACGTCACAGTCATTCTCTTTCCGTCTCGTAGACACGAGCTGAGAAATTGCAAACGTCGAGCAATTGCTCAGAGATGAAAAGTGCCAGCACTGAAAGCTCTTGCTAGCCAGCACCCTTCCTTGGAAGCGCTTTTGTAGCCCTAAGAACACTGGGGCTCTGGGCTTCTCTAGCCACCTCATCTTCTGCTCATCCTCTCGCGCACTCTAAAGAGAGCTCAGGTGAGAAATTGCAAACGTCCAGCAATTGCTCAGAGATGAAAAGTGCCAGCACTGAAAGCTGTTGCTAGCCAGCACCCTTCCTTGGAAGCGCTTTCACAGGCACAGCAACACTGGGGCTTTGCGCTTCTCTACCCACCAAACGTCACGGTCCTTCTCTTTCCGTCTCGTAGACACGAGCTGAGAAATTGCAAACGTCGAGCAATTGCTCAGAGATGAAAAGTGCCAGCACTGAAAGCTGTTGCTAGCCAGCACCCTTCCTTGGAAGCGCTTTTGTAGGCCTAAGAACACTGGGGCTCTGGGCTTCTCTAGCCACCTAATCTTCTGCTCATCCTCTCGCGCACTCTAAAGAGAGCTCAGGTGAGGAATTGCAAACGTCCAGCAATTGCTCAGAGATGAAAAGTGCCAGCACTGAAAGCTCTTGCTAGCCAGCACCCTTCCTTGGAAGCGCTTTCACAGGCGCAGCAACACTGGGGCTTTGCGCTTCTCTAGCCACCAAACGTCACGGTCCTTCTCTTTCCGTCTCGTAGACACGAGCTGAGAAATTGCAAACGTCGAGCAATTGCTCAGAGATGAAAAGTGCCAGCACTGAAAGCTGTTGCTAGCCAGCACCCTTCCTTGGAACTGCTTTCCCAGGCGCAGCAACACTGGGGCTTTGCGCTTCTCTACCCACCAAACATCACGCTCACTAACTCTCCGTCTCGTAGAGACGAGCTGAGAAAATGCAAACGTCGAGCAATTGCTCAGAGATGAAAAGTGCCAGCACTGAAAGCTCTTGCTAGCCAGCACCCTTCCTTGGAAGCGCTTTCACAGGCGCAGTAACACTGGGGCTTTGCGCTTCTCTACCCACCAAACATCACGCTCACTATCTCTCCGACTCGTAGACACGACCTGAGAAATTGCAAACGTCGAGCAATTGCTCAGAGATGAAAAGTGCCAGCACTGAAAGCTGTTGCTAGCCAGCACCCTTCCTTGGAAGCGCTTTTGTAGGCCTAAGAACACTGCGGCTCTGGGCTTCTCTAGCCACCTAATCTTCTGCTCATCCTCTCGCGCACTCTAAAGAGAGCTCAGGTGAGAAATTGCAAACGTCCAGCAATTGCTCAGAGATGAAAAGTGCCAGCACTGAAAGCTCTTGCTAGCCAGCACCCTTCCTTGGAATTGCTTTCACAGGCGCAGCAACACTGGGGCTTTGCGCTTCTCTACTCACCAAACGTCACGGTCCTTCTCTTTCCGTCTCGTAGACACGAGCTGAGAAATTGCAAACGTCGAGCAATTGCTCAGAGATGAAAAGTGCCAGCACTGAAAGCTGTTGCTAGCCAGCCCCCTTCCTTGGAAGCGCTTTTGTAGGCCTAAGAACACTGGGGCTCTGGGCTTCTCTAGCCACCTAATCTTCTGCTCATCCTCTCGCGCACTCTAAAGAGAGTTCAGGTTAGACATTGCAAACGTCCAGCAATTGCTCAGAGATGAAAAGTGCCAGCACTGAAAGCTCTTGCTAGCCAGCACCCTTCCTTGGAAGCGCTTTCACAGGCGCAGCAACACTGGGGCTTTGCGCTTCTCTAGCCACCAAACGTCACGGTCCTTCTCTTTCCGTCTCGTAGACACGAGCTGAGAAATTGCAAACGTCCAGCAATTGCTCAGCGATGAAAAGTGCCAGCACTGAAAGCTCTTGCTAGCCAGCACCCTTCCTTGGAAGCGCTTTCACACGCGCAGCAACACTGGGGCTTTGCACTTCTCTACCCACCAAACATCACCGTCACTATCTCTCCGTCTCGTAGAGACGAGCTGAGAAATTGCAAACGTCGAGCAATTGCTCAGAGATGAAAAGTGCCAGCACTGAAAGCTGTTGCTAGCCAGCACCCTTCCTTGGAAGTGCTTTCACAGGCGCAGCAACACTGGGGGTTTGCGCTTCTCTAGCCACCAAACATCACGCTCACTATCTCTCCGTCTCGTAGAGACGAGCTGAGAAAATGCAAACGTCGAGCAATTGCTCAGAGATGAAAAGTGCCAGCACTGAAAGCTGTTGCTAGCCAGCACCCTTCCTTGGAAGCGCTTTCACAGGCGCAGTAACACTGGGGCTTTGCGCTTCTCTAGCCACCAAACATCACGCTCACTATCTCTCCATCTCGTGGACACGAGCTGAGAAATTGCAAACGTCGAGCAATTGCTCAGAGATGAAAAGTGCCAGCACTGAAAGCTGTTGCTAGCCAGCACCCTTCCTTGGAAGCGCTTTTGTAGGCCTAAGAACACTGGGGCTCTGGGCTTCTCTAGCCACCTAATCTTCTGCTCATCCTCTCGCGTACTCTAAAGAGAGCTCAGGTAAGAAATTGCAAACGTCCAGCAATTGCTCAGAGATGAAAAGTGCCAGCACTGAAAGCTGTTGCTAGCCAGCACCCTTCCTTGGAAGCGCTTTCACAGGCGCAGCAACACTGGGGCTTTGCGCTTCTCTAGCCACCAAACGTCACGGTCCTTCTCTTTCCGTCTCGTAGACACGAGCTGAGAAATTGCAAACGTCGAGCAATTGCTCAGCGATGAAAAGTGCCAGCACTGAAAGCTGTTGCTAGCCAGCACCCTTCCTTGGAAGCGCTTTTGTAGGCCTAAGAACACTGGGGCTCTGGGCTTCTCTAGCCACCTAATCTTCTGCTCATCCTCTCGCGTACTCTAAAGAGAGTTCAGGTGACAAATTGCAAACGTCGAGCAATTGCTCAGAGATGAAAAGTGCCAGCACTGAAAGCTCTTGCTAGCCAGCACCCTTCCTTGGAAGCGCTTTCACAGGCGCAGTAACACTGGGGCTTTGCGCTTCTCTACCCACCAAACATCACGCTCACTATCTCTCCGACTCGTAGACACGACCTGAGAAATTGCAAACGTCGAGCAATTGCTCAGAGATGAAAAGTGCCAGCACTGAAAGCTGTTGCTAGCCAGCACCCTTCCTTGGAAGCGCTTTTGTAGGCCTAAGAACACTGCGGCTCTGGGCTTCTCTAGCCACCTAATCTTCTGCTCATCCTCTCGCGCACTCTAAAGAGAGCTCAGGTGAGAAATTGCAAACGTCCAGCAATTGCTCAGAGATGAAAAGTGCCAGCACTGAAAGCTCTTGCTAGCCAGCACCCTTCCTTGGAATTGCTTTCACAGGCGCAGCAACACTGGGGCTTTGCGCTTCTCTACTCACCAAACGTCACGGTCCTTCTCTTTCCGTCTCGTAGACACGAGCTGAGAAATTGCAAACGTCGAGCAATTGCTCAGAGATGAAAAGTGCCAGCACTGAAAGCTGTTGCTAGCCAGCCCCCTTCCTTGGAAGCGCTTTTGTAGGCCTAAGAACACTGGGGCTCTGGGCTTCTCTAGCCACCTAATCTTCTGCTCATCCTCTCGCGCACTCTAAAGAGAGTTCAGGTTAGACATTGCAAACGTCCAGCAATTGCTCAGAGATGAAAAGTGCCAGCACTGAAAGCTCTTGCTAGCCAGCACCCTTCCTTGGAAGCGCTTTCACAGGCGCAGCAACACTGGGGCTTTGCGCTTCTCTAGCCACCAAACGTCACGGTCCTTCTCTTTCCGTCTCGTAGACACGAGCTGAGAAATTGCAAACGTCCAGCAATTGCTCAGCGATGAAAAGTGCCAGCACTGAAAGCTCTTGCTAGCCAGCACCCTTCCTTGGAAGCGCTTTCACACGCGCAGCAACACTGGGGCTTTGCACTTCTCTACCCACCAAACATCACCGTCACTATCTCTCCGTCTCGTAGAGACGAGCTGAGAAATTGCAAACGTCGAGCAATTGCTCAGAGATGAAAAGTGCCAGCACTGAAAGCTGTTGCTAGCCAGCACCCTTCCTTGGAAGTGCTTTCACAGGCGCAGCAACACTGGGGGTTTGCGCTTCTCTAGCCACCAAACATCACGCTCACTATCTCTCCGTCTCGTAGAGACGAGCTGAGAAAATGCAAACGTCGAGCAATTGCTCAGAGATGAAAAGTGCCAGCACTGAAAGCTGTTGCTAGCCAGCACCCTTCCTTGGAAGCGCTTTCACAGGCGCAGTAACACTGGGGCTTTGCGCTTCTCTAGCCACCAAACATCACGCTCACTATCTCTCCATCTCGTGGACACGAGCTGAGAAATTGCAAACGTCGAGCAATTGCTCAGAGATGAAAAGTGCCAGCACTGAAAGCTGTTGCTAGCCAGCACCCTTCCTTGGAAGCGCTTTTGTAGGCCTAAGAACACTGGGGCTCTGGGCTTCTCTAGCCACCTAATCTTCTGCTCATCCTCTCGCGTACTCTAAAGAGAGCTCAGGTAAGAAATTGCAAACGTCCAGCAATTGCTCAGAGATGAAAAGTGCCAGCACTGAAAGCTGTTGCTAGCCAGCACCCTTCCTTGGAAGCGCTTTCACAGGCGCAGCAACACTGGGGCTTTGCGCTTCTCTAGCCACCAAACGTCACGGTCCTTCTCTTTCCGTCTCGTAGACACGAGCTGAGAAATTGCAAACGTCGAGCAATTGCTCAGCGATGAAAAGTGCCAGCACTGAAAGCTGTTGCTAGCCAGCACCCTTCCTTGGAAGCGCTTTTGTAGGCCTAAGAACACTGGGGCTCTGGGCTTCTCTAGCCACCTAATCTTCTGCTCATCCTCTCGCGTACTCTAAAGAGAGTTCAGGTGACAAATTGCAAACGTCGAGCAATTGCTCAGAGATGAAAAGTGCCAGCACTGAAAGCTCTTGCTAGCCAGCACCCTTCCTTGGAAGCGCTTTCACAGGCGCAGCAACACTGGGGCTTTGCGCTTCTCTAGCCACCAAACGTCACGGTCCTTCTCTTTCCGTCTCGTAGACACGAGCTGAGAAATTGCAAACGTTGAGCAATTGCTCAGAGATGAAAAGTGCCAGCACTGAAAGCTGTTGCTAGCCAGCACCCTTCCTTGGAAGCGCTTTTGTAGGCCTAAGAACACTGGGGCTCTGGGCTTCTCTAGCCACCTAATCTTCTGCCCATCCTCTCGCGCACTCTAAAGAGAGCTCAGGTGAGAAATTGCAAACGTCGAGCAATTGCTCAGAGATGAAAAGTGCCAGCACTGAAAGCTGTTGCTAGCCAGCACCCTTCCTTGGAAGCGCTTTCACAGGCGCAGCAACACTGGGGCTTTGCGCTTCTCTAGCCACCAAACGTCACTGTCATTCTCTTTCCGTCTCGTAGACACGAGCTGAGAAATTGCAAACATCCAGCAATTGCTCAGAGATGAAAAGTGCCAGCACTGAAAGCTGTTGCTAGCCAGCACCCTTCCTTGGAAGCGCTTTCACAGGCGCAGTAACACTGCGGCTTTGCGCTTCTCTAGCCACCAAAAATCACGGTCACTATCTCTCCGTCTCGTAGAGACGAGCTGAGAAATTGCAAACGTCGAGCAATTGCTCAGAGATGAAAAGTGCCAGCACTGAAAGCTCTTGCTAGCCAGCACCCTTCCTTGGAATTGCTTTCACAGGCGCAGCAACACTGGGGCTTTGCGCTTCTCTAGCCACCAAACATCACAGTCATTCTCTTTCCGTCTCGTAGAGACGAGCTGAGAAATTGCAAACGTCCAGCAATTGCTCAGAGATGAAAAGTGCCAGCACTGAAAGCTGTTGCTAGCCAGCACCCTTCCTTGGAAGCGCTTTTGTAGGCCTAAGAACACTGCGGCTCTGGGCTTCTCTAGCCACCTAATCTTCTGCTCATCCTCTCGCGCACTCTAAAGAGAGCTCAGGTGAGAAATTGCAAACGTCGAGCAATTGCTCAGAGATGAAAAGTGCCAGCACTGAAAGCTCTTGCTAGCCAGCACCCTTCCTTGGAAGCGCTTTCACAGGCGCAGTAACACTGGGGCTTTGCGCTTCTCTACCCACCAAACGTCACGGTCCTTCTCTTTCCGTCTCGTAGAGACGAGCTGAGAAATTGCAAAGGTCGAGCAATTGCTCAGAGATGAAAAGTGCCAGCACTGAAAGCTGTTGCTAGCCAGCACCCTTCCTTGGAAGCGCTTTTGTAGGCCTAAGAACACTGGGGCTCTGGGCTTCTCTAGCCACCTAATCTTCTGCTCATCCTCTCGCGCAGTCTAAAGAGAGCTCAGGTGAGAAATTGCAAACGTCGAGCAATTGCTCAGAGATGAAAAGTGCCAGCACTGAAAGCTCTTGCTAGCCAGCACCCTTCCTTGGAAGCACTTTCACAGGCGCAGCAACACTGGGGCTTTGCGCTTCTCTACCCACCAAACCTCACGGTCCTTCTCTTTCCGTCTCGTAGACACGAGCTGAGAAATTGCAAACGTCCAGCAATTGCTCAGAGATGAAAAGTGCCAGCACTGAAAGCTCTTGCTAGCCAGCACCCTTCCTTGGAAGCGCTTTTGTAGGCCTAAGAACACTGGGGCTCTGGGCTTCTCTAGCCACCTCATCTTCTGCTCATCCTCTTGCGCACTCTAAAGAGAGCTCAGGTGAGAAATTGCAAAAGTCGAGCAATTGCTCAGAGATGAAAAGTGCCAGCACTGAAAGCTGTTGCTAGCCAGCACCCTTCCTTGGAAGCGCTTTCACAGGCACAGCAACACTGGGGCTTTGCGCTTCTCTAGCCACCAAACATCACGGTCCTTCTCTTTCCGTCTCGTAGACACGAGCTGAGAAATTGCAAACGTCGAGCAATTGCTCAGAGATGAAAAGTGCCAGCACTGAAAGCTGTTGCTAGCCAGCACCCTTCCTTGGAAGCGCTTTTGTAGGCCTAAGAACACTGGGGCTCTGGGCTTCTCTAGCCACCTAATCTTCTGCTCATCCTCTCGCGCACTCTAAAGAGAGCTCAGGTGAGAAATTGCAAACGTCCAGCAATTGCTCAGAGATGAAAAGTGCCAGCACTGAAAGCTCTTGCTAGCCAGCACCCTTCCTTGGAATTGCTTTCACAGGCGCAGCAACACTGGGGCTTTGCGCTTCTCTACTCACCAAACGTCACGGTCCTTCTCTTTCCGTCTCGTAGACACGAGCTGAGAAATTGCAAACGTCGAGCAATTGCTCAGAGATGAAAAGTGCCAGCACTGAAAGCTGTTGCTAGCCAGCCCCCTTCCTTGGAAGCGCTTTTGTAGGCCTAAGAACACTGGGGCTCTGGGCTTCTCTAGCCACCTAATCTTCTGCTCATCCTCTCGCGCACTCTAAAGAGAGTTCAGGTTAGACATTGCAAACGTCCAGCAATTGCTCAGAGATGAAAAGTGCCAGCACTGAAAGCTCTTGCTAGCCAGCACCCTTCCTTGGAAGCGCTTTCACAGGCGCAGCAACACTGGGGCTTTGCGCTTCTCTAGCCACCAAACGTCACGGTCCTTCTCTTTCCGTCTCGTACACACGAGCTGAGAAATTGCAAACGTCCAGCAATTGCTCAGCGATGAAAAGTGCCAGCACTGAAAGCTGTTGCTAGCCAGCACCCTTCCTTGGAAGCGCTTTCACACGCGCAGCAACACTGGGGCTTTGCACTTCTCTACCCACCAAACATCACCGTCACTATCTCTCCGTCTCGTAGAGACGAGCTGAGAAATTGCAAACGTCGAGCAATTGCTCAGAGATGAAAAGTGCCAGCACTGAAAGCTGTTGCTAGCCAGCACCCTTCCTTGGAAGTGCTTTCACAGGCGCAGCAACACTGGGGGTTTGCGCTTCTCTAGCCACCAAACATCACGCTCACTATCTCTCCGTCTCGTAGAGACGAGCTGAGAAAATGCAAACGTCGAGCAATTGCTCAGAGATGAAAAGTGCCAGCACTGAAAGCTCTTGCTAGCCAGCACCCTTCCTTGGAAGCGCTTTCACAGGCGCAGTAACACTGGGGCTTTGCGCTTCTCTAGCCACCAAACATCACGCTCACTATCTCTCCATCTCGTGGACACGAGCTGAGAAATTGCAAACGTCGAGCAATTGCTCAGAGATGAAAAGTGCCAGCACTGAAAGCTGTTGCTAGCCAGCACCCTTCCTTGGAAGCGCTTTTGTAGGCCTAAGAACACTGGGGCTCTGGGCTTCTCTAGCCACCTAATCTTCTGCTCATCCTCTCGCGTACTCTAAAGAGAGCTCAGGTGAGAAATTGCAAACGTCGAGCAATTGCTCAGAGATGAAAAGTGCCAGCACTGAAAGCTCTTGCTAGCCAGCACCCTTCCTTGGAAGCGCTTTCACAGGCGCAGCAACACTGGGGCTTTGCGCTTCTCTAGCCACCAAACGTCACGGTCCTTCTCTTTCCGTCTCGTAGACACGAGCTGAGAAATTGCAAACGTCGAGCAATTGCTCAGAGATGAAAAGTGCCAGCACTGAAAGCTGTTGCTAGCCAGCACCCTTCCTTGGAAGCGCTTTTGTAGGCCTAAGAACACTGGGGCTCTGGGCTTCTCTAGCCACCTAATCTTCTGCTCATCCTCTCGCGTACTCTAAAGAGAGCTCAGGTGACAAATTGCAAACGTCGAGCAATTGCTCAGAGATGAAAAGTGCCAGCACTGAAAGCTCTTGCTAGCCAGCACCCTTCCTTGGAAGCGCTTTCACAGGCGCAGCAACACTGGGGCTTTGCGCTTCTCTAGCCACCAAACGTCACGGTCCTTCTCTTTCCGTCTCGTAGACACGAGCTGAGAAATTGCAAACGTTGAGCAATTGCTCAGAGATGAAAAGTGCCAGCACTGAAAGCTGTTGCTAGCCAGCACCCTTCCTTGGAAGCGCTTTTGTAGGCCTAAGAACACTGGGGCTCTGGGCTTCTCTAGCCACCTAATCTTCTGCCCATCCTCTCGCGCACTCTAAAGAGAGCTCAGGTGAGAAATTGCAAACGTCCAGCAATTGCTCAGAGATGAAAAGTGCCAGCACTGAAAGCTGTTGCTAGCCAGCACCCTTCCTTGGAAGCGCTTTCACAGGCGCAGCAACACTGGGGCTTTGCGCTTCTCTAGCCACCAAACGTCACTGTCATTCTCTTTCCGTCTCGTAGACACGAGCTGAGAAATTGCAAACATCCAGCAATTGCTCAGAGATGAAAAGTGCCAGCACTGAAAGCTGTTGCTAGCCAGCACCCTTCCTTGGAAGCGCTTTCACAGGCGCAGTAACACTGCGGCTTTGCGCTTCTCTAGCCACCAAACATCACGCTCACTATCTCTCCGTCTCGTAGAGACGAGCTGAGAAATTGCAAACGTCGAGCAATTGCTCAGAGATGAAAAGTGCCAGCACTGAAAGCTCTTGCTAGCCAGCACCCTTCCTTGGAATTGCTTTCACAGGCGCAGCAACACTGGGGCTTTGCGCTTCTCTAGCCACCAAACGTCACAGTCATTCTCTTTCCGTCTCGTAGACACGAGCTGAGAAATTGCAAACGTCCAGCAATTGCTCAGAGATGAAAAGTGCCAGCACTGAAAGCTGTTGCTAGCCAGCACCCTTCCTTGGAAGCGCTTTTGTAAGCCTAAGAACACTGGGGCTCTGGGCTTCTCTAGCCACCTAATCTTCTGCTCATCCTCTCGCGCACTCTAAAGAGAGCTCAGGTAAGAAATTGCAAACATCGAGCAATTGCTCAGAGATGAAAAGTACCAGCACTGAAAGCTGTTGCTAGCCAGCACCCTTCCTTGGAAGCGCTTTCACAGGCGCAGCAACACTGGGGCTTTGCGCTTCTCTAGCCACCAAACGTCACGGTCCTTCTCTTTCTGTCTCGTAGAGACGAGCTGAGAAATTGCAAACGTCGAGCAATTGCTCAGAGATGAAAAGTGCCAGCACTGAAAGCTGTTGCTAGCCAGCACCCTTCCTTGGAAGCGCTTTTGTAGGCCTAAGAACACTGGGGCTCTGGGCTTCTCTAGCCACCTAATCTTCTGCTCATCCTCTCGCGCACTCTAAAGAGAGCTCAGGTGAGAAATTGCAAACGTCGAGCAATTGCTCAGAGATGAAAAGTGCCAGCACTGAAAGCTCTTGCTAGCCAGCACCCTTCCTTGGAAGCACTTTCACAGGCGCAGCAACACTGGGGCTTTGCGCTTCTCTACCCACCAAACCTCACGGTCCTTCTCTTTCCGTCTCGTACACACGAGCTGAGAAATTGCAAACGTCCAGCAATTGCTCAGAGATGAAAAGTGCCAGCACTGAAAGCTGTTGCTAGCCAGCACCCTTCCTTGGAAGCGCTTTTGTAGGCCTAAGAGCACTGGGGCTCTGGGCTTCTCTAGCCACCTAATCTTCTGCTCATCCTCTCGCGTACTCTAAAGAGAGCTCAGGTGACAAATTGCAAACGTCGAGCAATTGCTCAGAGATGAAAAGTGCCAGCACTGAAAGCTCTTGCTAGCCAGCACCCTTCCTTGGAAGCGCTTTCACAGGCGCAGCAACACTGGGGCTTTGCGCTTCTCTAGCCACCAAACGTCACGGTCCTTCTCTTTCCGTCTCGTAGAGACGAGCTGAGAAATTGCAAACGTTGAGCAATTGCTCAGAGATGAAAAGTGCCAGCACTGAAAGCTGTTGCTAGCCAGCACCCTTCCTTGGAAGCGCTTTTGTAGGCCTAAGAACACTGGGGCTCTGGGCTTCTCTAGCCACCTAATCTTCTGCCCATCCTCTCGCGCACTCTAAAGAGAGCTCAGGTGAGAAATTGCAAACGTCCAGCAATTGCTCAGAGATGAAAAGTGCCAGCACTGAAAGCTCTTGCTAGCCAGCACCCTTCCTTGGAAGCGCTTTCACAGGCGCAGCAACACTGGGGCTTTGCGCTTCTCTAGCCACCAAACGTCACTGTCATTCTCTTTCCGTCTCATAGACACGAGCTGAGAAATTGCAAACATCGAGCAATTGCTCAGAGATGAAAAGTGCCAGCACTGAAAGCTGTTGCTAGCCAGCACCCTTCCTTGGAAGCGCTTTCACAGGCGCAGTAACACTGCGGCTTTGCGCTTCTCTAGCCACCAAAAATCACGGTCACTATCTCTCCGTCTCGTAGAGACGAGCTGAGAAATTGCAAACGTCGAGCAATTGCTCAGAGATGAAAAGTGCCAGCACTGAAAGCTCTTGCTAGCCAGCACCCTTCCTTGGAATTGCTTTCACAGGCGCAGCAACACTGGGGCTTTGCGCTTCTCTAGCCACCAAACGTCACAGTCATTCTCTTTCCGTCTCGTAGAGACGAGCTGAGAAATTGCAAACGTCCAGCAATTGCTCAGAGATGAAAAGTGCCAGCACTGAAAGCTGTTGCTAGCCAGCACCCTTCCTTGGAAGCGCTTTTGTAGGCCTAAGAACACTGGGGCTCTGGGCTTCTCTAGCCACCTAATCTTCTGCTCATCCTCTCGCGCACTCTAAAGAGAGCTCAGCTGAGAAATTGCAAACGTCGAGCAATTGCTCAGAGATGAAAAGTGCCAGCACTGAAAGCTCTTGCTAGCCAGCACCCTTCCTTGGAAGCGCTTTCACAGGCGCAGTAACACTGGGGCTTTGCGCTTCTCTACCCACCAAACGTCACGGTCCTTCTCTTTCCGTCTCGTAGAGACGAGCTGAGAAATTGCAAAGGTCGAGCAATTGCTCAGAGATGAAAAGTGCCAGCACTGAAAGCTGTTGCTAGCCAGCACCCTTCCTTGGAAGCGCTTTTGTAGGCCTAAGAACACTGGGGCTCTGGGCTTCTCTAGCCACCTAATCTTCTGCTCATCCTCTCGCGCAGTCTAAAGAGAGCTCAGGTGAGAAATTGCAAACGTCCAGCAATTGCTCAGAGATGAAAAGTGCCAGCACTGAAAGCTCTTGCTAGCCAGCACCCTTCCTTGGAAGCACTTTCACAGGCGCAGCAACACTGGGGCTTTGCGCTTCTCTACCCACCAAACCTCACGGTCCTTCTCTTTCCGTCTCGTAGACACGAGCTGAGAAATTGCAAACGTCGAGCAATTGCTCAGAGATGAAAAGTGCCAGCACTGAAAGCTGTTGCTAGCCAGCACCCTTCCTTGGAAGCGCTTTTGTAGGCCTAAGAACACTGGGGCTCTGGGCTTCTCTAGCCACCTAATCTTCTGCTCATCCTCTTGCGCACTCTAAAGAGAGCTCAGGTGAGAAATTGCAAAAGTCGAGCAATTGCTCAGAGATGAAAAGTGCCAGCACTGAAAGCTGTTGCTAGCCAGCACCCTTCCTTGGAAGCGCTTTCACAGGCACAGCAACACTGGGGCTTTGCGCTTCTCTAGCCACCAAACATCACGGTCCTTCTCTTTCCGTCTCGTAGACACGAGCTGAGAAATTGCAAACGTCGAGCAATTGCTCAGAGATGAAAAGTGCCAGCACTGAAAGCTGTTGCTAGCCAGCACCCTTCCTTGGAAGCGCTTTTGTAGGCCTAAGAACACTGGGGCTCTGGGCTTCTCTAGCCACCTAATCTTCTGCTCATCCTCTCGCGCACTCTAAAGAGAGCTCAGGTGAGAAATTGCAAACGTCCAGCAATTGCTCAGAGATGAAAAGTGCCAGCACTGAAAGCTCTTGCTAGCCAGCACCCTTCCTTGGAATTGCTTTCACAGGCGCAGCAACACTGGGGCTTTGCGCTTCTCTACTCACCAAACGTCACGGTCATTCTCTTTCCGTCTCGTAGACACGAGCTGAGAAATTGCAAACGTCGAGCAATTGCTCAGAGATGAAAAGTGCCAGCACTGAAAGCTCTTGCTAGCCAGCCCCCTTCCTTGGAAGCGCTTTTGTAGGCCTAAGAACACTGGGGCTCTGGGCTTCTCTAGCCACCTAATCTTCTGCTCATCCTCTCGCGCACTCTAAAGAGAGTTCAGGTTAGACATTGCAAACGTCCAGCAATTGCTCAGAGATGAAAAGTGCCAGCACTGAAAGCTCTTGCTAGCCAGCACCCTTCCTTGGAAGCGCTTTCACAGGCGCAGCAACACTGGGGCTTTGCGCTTCTCTAGCCACCAAACGTCACGGTCCTTCTCTTTCCGTCTCGTACACACGAGCTGAGAAATTGCAAACGTCCAGCAATTGCTCAGCGATGAAAAGTGCCAGCACTGAAAGCTGTTGCTAGCCAGCACCCTTCCTTGGAAGCGCTTTCACACGCGCAGCAACACTGGGGCTTTGCACTTCTCTACCCACCAAACATCACCGTCACTATCTCTCCGTCTCGTAGAGACGAGCTGAGAAATTGCAAACGTCGAGCAATTGCTCAGAGAGGAAAAGTGCCAGCACTGAAAGCTCTTGCTAGCCAGCACCCTTCCTTGGAAGTGCTTTCACAGGCGCAGCAACACTGGGGGTTTGCGCTTCTCTAGCCACCAAACATCACGCTCACTATCTCTCCGTCTCGTAGAGACGAGCTGAGAAAATGCAAACGTCGAGCAATTGCTCAGAGATGAAAAGTGCCAGCACTGAAAGCTCTTGCTAGCCAGCACCCTTCCTTGGAAGCGCTTTCACAGGCGCAGCAACACTGGGGCTTTGCGCTTCTCTAGCCACCAAACATCACGCTCACTATCTCTCCATCTCGTGGACACGAGCTGAGAAATTGCAAACGTCGAGCAATTGCTCAGAGATGAAAAGTGCCAGCACTGAAAGCTGTTGCTAGCCAGCACCCTTCCTTGGAAGCGCTTTTGTAGGCCTAAGAACACTGGGGCTCTGGGCTTCTCTAGCCACCTAATCTTCTGCTCATCCTCTCGCGTACTCTAAAGAGAGCTCAGGTGAGAAATTGCAAACGTCGAGCAATTGCTCAGAGATGAAAAGTGCCAGCACTGAAAGCTGTTGCTAGCCAGCACCCTTCCTTGGAAGCGCTTTCACAGGCGCAGCAACACTGGGGCTTTGCGCTTCTCTACCCACCAAACGTCACGGTCCTTCTCTTTCCGTCTCGTAGACACGAGCTGAGAAATTGCAAACGTCGAGCAATTGCTCAGAGATGAAAAGTGCCAGCACTGAAAGCTGTTGCTAGCCAACACCCTTCCTTGGAAGCGCTTTTGTAGGCCTAAGAACACTGGGGCTCTGGGCTTCTCTAGCCACCTAATCTTCTGCTCATCCTCTCGCGTACTCTAAAGAGAGCTCAGGTGACAAATTGCAAACGTCGAGCAATTGCTCAGAGATGAAAAGTGCCAGCACTGAAAGCTCTTGCTAGCCAGCACCCTTCCTTGGAAGCGCTTTCACAGGCGCAGCAACACTGGGGCTTTGCGCTTCTCTAGCCACCAAACGTCACGGTCCTTCTCTTTCCGTCTCGTAGACACGAGCTGAGAAATTGCAAACGTTGAGCAATTGCTCAGAGATGAAAAGTGCCAGCACTGAAAGCTGTTGCTAGCCAGCACCCTTCCTTGGAAGCGCTTTTGTAGGCCTAAGAACACTGGGGCTCTGGGCTTCTCTAGCCACCTAATCTTCTGCCCATCCTCTCGCGCACTCTAAAGAGAGCTCAGGTGAGAAATTGCAAACGTCCAGCAATTGCTCAGAGATGAAAAGTGCCAGCACTGAAAGCTGTTGCTAGCCAGCACCCTTCCTTGGAAGCGCTTTCACAGGCGCAGCAACACTGGGGCTTTGCGCTTCTCTAGCCACCAAACGTCACTGTCATTCTCTTTCGGTCTCGTAGACACGAGCTGAGAAATTGCAAACATCCAGCAATTGCTCAGAGATGAAAAGTGCCAGCACTGAAAGCTGTTGCTAGCCAGCACCCTTCCTTGGAAGCGCTTTCACAGGCGCAGTAACACTGCGGCTTTGCGCTTCTCTAGCCACCAAACATCACGCTCACTATCTCTCCGTCTCGTAGAGACGAGCTGAGAAATTGCAAACGTCGAGCAATTGCTCAGAGATGAAAAGTGCCAGCACTGAAAGCTCTTGCTAGCCAGCACCCTTCCTTGGAATTGCTTTCACAGGCGCAGCAACACTGGGGCTTTGCGCTTCTCTAGCCACCAAACGTCACAGTCATTCTCTTTCCGTCTCGTAGAGACGAGCTGAGAAATTGCAAACGTCCAGCAATTGCTCAGAGATGAAAAGTGCCAGCACTGAAAGCTGTTGCTAGCCAGCACCCTTCCTTGGAAGCGCTTTTGTAGGCCTAAGAACACTGGGGCTCTGGGCTTCTCTAGCCACCTAATCTTCTGCTCATCCTCTCGCGCACTCTAAAGAGAGCTCAGGTAAGAAATTGCAAACATCGAGCAATTGCTCAGAGATGAAAAGTACCAGCACTGAAAGCTGTTGCTAGCCAGCACCCTTCCTTGGAAGCGCTTTCACAGGCGCAGCAACACTGGGGCTTTGCGCTTCTCTACCCACCAAACGTCACGGTCCTTCTCTTTCTGTCTCGTAGAGACGAGCTGAGAAATTGCAAACGTCGAGCAATTGCTCAGAGATGAAAAGTGCCAGCACTGAAAGCTGTTGCTAGCCAGCACCCTTCCTTGGAAGCGCTTTTGTAGGCCTAAGAACACTGGGGCTCTGGGCTTCTCTAGCCACCTAATCTTCTGCTCATCCTCTCGCGCACTCTAAAGAGAGCTCAGGTGAGAAATTGCAAACGTCGAGCAATTGCTCAGAGATGAAAAGTGCCAGCACTGAAAGCTGTTGCTAGCCAGCACCCTTCCTTGGAAGCGCTTTCACAGGCACAGCAACACTGGGGCTTTGCGCTTCTCTAGCCACCAAACATCACGGTCCTTCTCTTTCCGTCTCGTAGACACGAGCTGAGAAATTGCAAACGTCGAGCAATTGCTCAGAGATGAAAAGTGCCAGCACTGAAAGCTGTTGCTAGCCAGCACCCTTCCTTGGAAGCGCTTTCACAGGCGCAGCAACACTGGGGCTTTGCGCTTCTCTACCCACCAAACGTCACGGTCCTTCTCTTTCTGTCTCGTAGAGACGAGCTGAGAAATTGCAAACGTCGAGCAATTGCTCAGAGATGAAAAGTGCCAGCACTGAAAGCTGTTGCTAGCCAGCACCCTTCCTTGGAAGCGCTTTTGTAGGCCTAAGAACACTGGGGCTCTGGGCTTCTCTAGCCACCTAATCTTCTGCTCATCCTCTCGCGCACTCTAAAGAGAGCTCAGGTGAGAAATTGCAAACGTCGAGCAATTGCTCAGAGATGAAAAGTGCCAGCACTGAAAGCTCTTGCTAGCCAGCACCCTTCCTTGGAAGCACTTTCACAGGCGCAGCAACACTGGGGCTTTGCGCTTCTCTACCCACCAAACCTCACGGTCCTTCTCTTTCCGTCTCGTAGACACGAGCTGAGAAATTGCAAACGTCGAGCAATTGCTCAGAGATGAAAAGTGCCAGCACTGAAAGCTGTTGCTAGCCAGCACCCTTCCTTGGAAGCGCTTTTGTAGGCCTAAGAACACTGGGGCTCTGGGCTTCTCTAGCCACCTAATCTTCTGCTCATCCTCTTGCGCACTCTAAAGAGAGCTCAGGTGAGAAATTGCAAAAGTCGAGCAATTGCTCAGAGATGAAAAGTGCCAGCACTGAAAGCTGTTGCTAGCCAGCACCCTTCCTTGGAAGCGCTTTCACAGGCACAGCAACACTGGGGCTTTGCGCTTCTCTAGCCACCAAACATCACGGTCCTTCTCTTTCCGTCTCGTAGACACGAGCTGAGAAATTGCAAACGTCGAGCAATTGCTCAGAGATGAAAAGTGCCAGCACTGAAAGCTGTTGCTAGCCAGCACCCTTCCTTGGAAGCGCTTTTGTAGGCCTAAGAACACTGGGGCTCTGGGCTTCTCTAGCCACCTAATCTTCTGCTCATCCTCTCGCGCACTCTAAAGAGAGCTCAGGTGAGAAATTGCAAACGTCCAGCAATTGCTCAGAGATGAAAAGTGCCAGCACTGAAAGCTCTTGCTAGCCAGCACCCTTCCTTGGAAGCGCTTTCACAGGCGCAGCAACACTGGGGCTTTGCGCTTCTCTACCCACCACACGTCACGGTCCTTCTCTTTCCGTCTCGTAGACACGAGCTGAGAAATTGCAAACGTCGAGCAATTGCTCAGAGATGAAAAGTGCCAGCACTGAAAGCTCTTGCTAGCCAGCACCCTTCCTTGGAAGCGCTTTTGTAGGCCTAAGAACACTGGGGCTCTGGGCTTCTCTAGCCACCTAATCTTCTGCTCATCCTCTTGCGCACTCTAAAGAGAGCTCAGGTGAGAAATTGCAAACGTCCAGCAATTGCTCAGAGATGAAAAGTGCCAGCACTGAAAGCTCTTGCTAGCCAGCACCCTTCCTTGGAAGCGCTTTCACAGGGGCAGTAACACTGGGGCTTTGCGCTTCTCTAGCCACCAAACGTCACGGTCCTTCTCTTTCCGTCTCGTAGACACGAGCTGAGAAATTGCAAACGTCGAGCAATTGCTCAGAGATGAAAAGTGCCAGCACTGAAAGCTGTTGCTAGCCAGCACCCTTCCTTGGAAGCGCTTTTGTAGGCCTAAGAACACTGGGGCTCTGGGCTTCTCTAGCCACCTAATCTTCTGCTCATCGTTTCGCGCACTCTAAAGAGAGTTCAGGGGAGAAATTGCAAACGTCCAGCAATTGCTCAGAGATGAAAAGTGCCAGCACTGAAAGCTGTTGCTAGCCAGCACCCTTCCTTGGAAGCACTTTCACAGGCGCAGCAACACTGGGGCTTTGCGCTTCTCTAGCCACCAAACGTCACTGTCATTCTCTTTCCGTCTCGTAGACACGAGCTGAGAAATTGCAAACGTCGAGCAATTGCTCAGAGATGAAAAGTGCCAGCACTGAAAGCTGTTGCTAGCCAGCACCCTTCCTTGGAAGCGCTTTTGTAGGCCTAAGAACACTGGGGCTCTGGGCTTCTCTAGCCACCTAATCTTCTGCTCATCCTCTCGCGCACTCTAAAGAGAGCTCAGGTGAGAAATTGCAAACGTCCAGCAATTGCTCAGAGATGAAAAGTGCCAGCACTGAAAGCTGTTGCTAGCCAGCACCCTTCCTTGGAAGCGCTTTCACAGGCACAGCAACACTGGGGCTTTGCGCTTCTCTAGCCACCAAACGTCACGGTCCTTCTCTTTCCGTCTCGTAGACACGAGCTGAGAAATTGCAAACGTCGAGCAATTGCTCAGAGATGAAAAGTGCCAGCACTGAAAGCTGTTGCTAGCCAGCACCCTTCCTTGGAAGCGCTTTTGTAGGCCTAAGAACACTGGGGCTCTGGGCTTCTCTAGCCACCTAATCTTCTGCTCATCCTCTCGCGCACTCTAAAGAGAGCTCAGGTGAGAAATTGCAAACGTCGAGCAATTGCTCAGAGATGAAAAGTGCCAGCACTGAAAGCTCTTGCTAGCCAGCACCCTTCCTTGGAAGCGCTTTCACAGGCGCAGCAACACTGGGGCTTTGCGCTTCTCTAGCCACCAAACGTCACTGTCATTCTCTTTCCGTCTCGTAGACACGAGCTGAGAAATTGCAAACGTCCAGCAATTGCTCAGCGATGAAAAGTGCCAGCACTGAAAGCTCTTGCTAGCCAGCACCCTTCCTTGGAAGCACTTTCACACGCGCAGCAACACTGGGGCTTTGCACTTCTCTACCCACCAAACATCACCGTCACTATCTCTCCGTCTCGTAGACACGAGCTGAGAAATTGCAAACATCCAGCAATTGCTCAGAGATGAAAAGTGCCAGCACTGAAAGCTGTTGCTAGCCAGCACCCTTCCTTGGAAGCACTTTCACAGGCGCAGTAACACTGGGGCTTTGCGCTTCTCTAGCCACCAAACATCACGCTCACTATCTCTCCGTCTCGTGGACACGACCTGAGAAATTGCAAACGTCGAGCAATTGCTCAGAGATGAAAAGTGCCAGCACTGAAAGCTGTTGCTAGCCAGCACCCTTCCTTGGAAGCGCTTTTGTAGGCCTAAGAACACTGCGGCTCTGGGCTTCTCTAGCCACCTAATCTTCTGCTCATCCTCTCGCGCACTCTAAAGAGAGCTCAGGTGAGAAATTGCAAACGTCCAGCAATTGCTCAGAGATGAAAAGTGCCAGCACTGAAAGCTCTTGCTAGCCAGCACCCTTCCTTGGAAGCGCTTTCACAGGCGCAGTAACACTGGGGCTTTGCGCTTCTCTACTCACCAAACGTCACGGTCATTCTCTTTCCGTCTCGTAGACACGAGCTGAGAAATTGCAAACGTCCAGCAATTGCTCAGCGATGAAAAGTGCCAGCACTGAAAGCTGTTGCTAGCCAGCACCCTTCTTTGGAAGCGCTTTTGTAGGCCTAAGAACACTGGGGCTCTGGGCTTCTCTAGCCACCTAATCTTCTGCTCATCCTCTCGCGTACTCTAATAAGAGCTCAGGTGACAAATTGCAAACGTCGAGCAATTGCTCAGAGATGAAAAGTGCCAGCACTGAAAGCTCTTGCTAGCCAGCACCCTTCCTTGGAAGCGCTTTCACAGGCGCAGTAACACTGGGGCTTTGCGCTTCTCTACCCACCAAACGTCACGGTCCTTCTCTTTCCGTCTCGTAGAGACGAGCTGAGAAATTGCAAACATCGAGCAATTGCTCAGAGATGAAAAGTGCCAGCACTGAAAGCTGTTGCTAGCCAGCACCCTTCCTTGGAAGCGCTTTTGTAGGCCTAAGAACACTGGGGCTCTGGGCTTCTCTAGCCACCTAATCTTCTGCTCATCCTCTCGCGCACTCTAAAGAGAGCTCAGGTGAGAAATTGCAAACGTCCAGCAATTGCTCAGAGATGAAAAGTGCCAGCACTGAAAGCTCTTGCTAGCCAGCACCCTTCCTTGGAAGCGCTTTCACAGGCGCAGCAACACTGGGGCTTTGCGCTTCTCTACCCACCAAACCTCACGGTCCTTCTCTTTCCGTCTCGTAGACACGAGCTGAGAAATTGCAAACGTCGAGCAATTGCTCAGAGATGAAAAGTGCCAGCACTGAAAGCTGTTGCTAGCCAGCACCCTTCCTTGGAAGCGCTTTTGTAGGCCTAAGAACACTGGGGCTCTGGGCTTCTCTAGCCACCTAATCTTCTGCTCATCCTCTCGCGCACTCTAAAGAGAGCTCAGGTGAGAAATTGCAAACGTCCAGCAATTGCTCAGAGATGAAAAGTGCCAGCACTGAAAGCTCTTGCTAGCCAGCACCCTTCCTTGGAAGCGCTTTCACAGGCACAGCAACAATGGGGCTTTGCGCTTCTCTAGCCACCAAACGTCACGGTCCTTCTCTTTCCGTCTCGTAGACACGAGCTGAGAAATTGCAAACGTCGAGCAATTGCTCAGAGATGAAAAGTGCCAGCACTGAAAGCTGTTGCTAGCCAGCACCCTTCCTTGGAAGCGCTTTTGTAGGCCTAAGAACACTGGGGCTCTGGGCTTCTCTAGCCACCTAATCTTCTGCTCATCCTCTCGCGCACTCTAAAGAGAGCTCAGGTGAGAAATTGCAAACGTCGAGCAATTGCTCAGAGATGAAAAGTGCCAGCACTGAAAGCTCTTGCTAGCCAGCACCCTTCCTTGGAAGCGCTTTCACAGGCGCAGCAACACTGGGGCTTTGCGCTTCTCTACCCACCAAACATCACGGTCATTCTCTTTCCGTCTCGTAGACACGAGCTGAGAAATTGCAAACGTCGAGCAATTGCTCAGAGATGAAAAGTGCCAGCACTGAAAGCTGTTGCTAGCCAGCACCCTTCCTTGGAAGCGCTTTTGTAGGCCTAAGAACACTGGGGCTCTGGGCTTCTCTAGCCACCTAATCTTCTGCTCATCCTCTCGCGCACTCTAAAGAGAGCTCAGGTGAGAAATTGCAAACGTCGAGCAATTGCTCAGAGATGAAAAGTGCCAGCACTGAAAGCTGTTGCTAGCCAGCACCCTTCCTTGGAAGCGCTTTCACAGGCGCAGCAACACTGGGGCTTTGCGCTTCTCTAGCCACCAAACGTCACTGTCATTCTCTTTCCGTCTCGTAGACACGAGCTGAGAAATTGCAAACGTCCAGCAATTGCTCAGCGATGAAAAGTGCCAGCACTGAAAGCTCTTGCTAGCCAGCACCCTTCCTTGGAAGCACTTTCACACGCGCAGCAACACTGGGGCTTTGCACTTCTCTACCCACCAAACATCACCGTCACTATCTCTCCGTCTCGTAGACACGAGCTGAGAAATTGCAAACATCCAGCAATTGCTCAGAGATGAAAAGTGCCAGCACTGAAAGCTGTTGCTAGCCAGCACCCTTCCTTGGAAGCGCTTTCACAGGCGCAGTAACACTGGGGCTTTGCGCTTCTCTAGCCACCAAACATCACGCTCACTATCTCTCCGTCTCGTGGACACGACCTGAGAAATTGCAAACGTCGAGCAATTGCTCAGAGATGAAAAGTGCCAGCACTGAAAGCTGTTGCTAGCCAGCCCCCTTCCTTGGAAGCGCTTTTGTAGGCCTAAGAACACTGCGGCTCTGGGCTTCTCTAGCCACCTAATCTTCTGCTCATCCTCTCGCGCACTCTAAAGAGAGCTCAGGTGAGAAATTGCAAACGTCGAGCAATTGCTCAGAGATGAAAAGTGCCAGCACTGAAAGCTCTTGCTAGCCAGCACCCTTCCTTGGAAGCGCTTTCACAGGCGCAGTAACACTGGGGCTTTGCGTTTCTCTAGCCACCAAACGTCACTGTCATTCTCTTTCCGTCTCGTAGACACGAGCTGAGAAATTGCAAACGTCCAGCAATTGCTCAGCGATGAAAAGTGCCAGCACTGAAAGCTGTTGCTAGCCAGCACCCTTCTTTGGAAGCGCTTTTGTAGGCCTAAGAACACTGGGGCTCTGGGCTTCTCTAGCCACCTAATCTTCTGCTCATCCTCTCGCGTACTCTAATAAGAGCTCAGGTGACAAATTGCAAACGTCGAGCAATTGCTCAGAGATGAAAAGTGCCAGCACTGAAAGCTCTTGCTAGCCAGCACCCTTCCTTGGAAGCGCTTTCACAGGCGCAGTAACACTGGGGCTTTGCGCTTCTCTACCCACCAAACGTCACGGTCCTTCTCTTTCCGTCTCGTAGAGACGAGCTGAGAAATTGCAAACATCGAGCAATTGCTCAGAGATGAAAAGTGCCAGCACTGAAAGCTGTTGCTAGCCAGCACCCTTCCTTGGAAGCGCTTTTGTAGGCCTAAGAACACTGGGGCTCTGGGCTTCTCTAGCCACCTAATCTTCTGCTCATCCTCTCGCGCACTCTAAAGAGAGCTCAGGTGAGAAATTGCAAACGTCCAGCAATTGCTCAGAGATGAAAAGTGCCAGCACTGAAAGCTCTTGCTAGCCAGCACCCTTCCTTGGAAGCGCTTTCACAGGCGCAGCAACACTGGGGCTTTGCGCTTCTCTAGCCACCAAACGTCACGGTCCTTCTCTTTCCGTCTCGTAGACACGAGCTGAGAAATTGCAAACGTTGAGCAATTGCTCAGAGATGAAAAGTGCCAGCACTGAAAGCTCTTGCTAGCCAGCACCCTTCCTTGGAAGCGCTTTTGTAGGCCTAAGAACACTGGGGCTCTGGGCTTCTCTAGCCACCTAATCTTCTGCTCATCCTCTCGCGCACTCTAAAGAGAGCTCAGGTGAGAAATTGCAAACGTCCAGCAATTGCTCAGAGATGAAAAGTGCCAGCACTGAAAGCTCTTGCTAGCCAGCACCCTTCCTTGGAAGCGCTTTTGTAGGCCTAAGAACACTGGGGCTCTGGGCTTCTCTAGCCACCTAATCTTCTGCCCATCCTCTCGCGCACTCTAAAGAGAGCTCAGGTGAGAAATTGCAAACGTCGAGCAATTGCTCAGAGATGAAAAGTGCCAGCACTGAAAGCTGTTGCTAGCCAGCACCCTTCCTTGGAAGCGCTTTCACAGGCGCAGCAACACTGGGGCTTTGCGCTTCTCTAGCCACCAAACGTCACTGTCATTCTCTTTCCGTCTCGTAGACACGAGCTGAGAAATTGCAAACATCCAGCAATTGCTCAGAGATGAAAAGTGCCAGCACTGAAAGCTCTTGCTAGCCAGCACCCTTCCTTGGAAGCGCTTTCACAGGCGCAGTAACACTGGGGCTTTGCGCTTCTCTAGCCACCAAACATCACGGTCACTATCTCTCCGTCTCGTAGAGACGAGCTGAGAAATTGCAAACGTCGAGCAATTGCTCAGAGATGAAAAGTGCCAGCACTGAAAGCTGTTGCTAGCCAGCACCCTTCCTTGGAATTGCTTTCACAGGCGCAGCAACACTGGGGCTTTGCGCTTCTCTAGCCACCAAACGTCACTGTCATTCTCTTTCCGTCTCGTAGACACGAGCTGAGAAATTGCAAACGTCCAGCAATTGCTCAGAGATGAAAAGTGCCAGCACTGAAAGCTGTTGCTAGCCAGCACCCTTCCTTGGAAGCGCTTTTGTAGCCCTAAGAACACTGGGGCTCTGGGCTTCTCTAGCCACCTAATCTTCTGCTCATCCTCTCGCGTACTCTAATAAGAGCTCAGGTGAGAAATTGCAAACGTCGAGCAATTGCTCAGAGATGAAAAGTGCCAGCACTGAAAGCTGTTGCTAGCCAGCACCCTTCCTTGGAAGCGCTTTCACAGGCGCAGCAACACTGGGGCTTTGCGCTTCTCTACCCACCAAACGTCACGGTCCTTCTCTTTCCGTCTCGTAGACACGAGCTGAGAAATTGCAAACGTCCAGCAATTGCTCAGAGATGAAAAGTGCCAGCACTGAAAGCTGTTGCTAGCCAGCACCCTTCCTTGGAAGCGCTTTTGTAGGCCTAAGAACACTGGGGCTCTGGGCTTCTCTAGCCACCTAATCTTCTGCTCATCCTCTCGCGCACTCTAAAGAGAGTTCAGGTGAGAAATTGCAAACGTCGAGCAATTGCTCAGAGATGAAAAGTGCCAGCACTGAAAGCTCTTGCTAGCCAGCACCCTTCCTTGGAAGCGCTTTCACAGGCGCAGCAACACTGGGGCTTTGCGCTTCTCTAGCCACCAAACGTCACTGTCATTCTCTTTCTCTCTCGTAGACACGAGCTGAGAAATTGCAAACGTCCAGCAATTGCTCAGAGATGAAAAGTGCCAGCACTGAAAGCTGTTGCTAGCCAGCACCCTTCCTTGGAAGCGCTTTCACAGGCGCAGTAACACTGGGACTTTGCGCTTCTCTAGCCACCAAACATCGTGGTCACTATCTCTCCGTCTCGTAGACACGACCTGAGAAATTGCAAACGTCGAGCAATTGCTCAGAGATGAAAAGTGCCAGCACTGAAAGCTGTTGCTAGCCAGCACCCTTCCTTGGAAGCGCTTTCACAGGCGCAGCAACACTGGGGCTTTGCGCTTCTCTAGCCACCAAACGTCACGGTCCTTCTCTTTCCGTCTCGCAGACACGAGCTGAGAAATTGCAAATGTCGAGCAATTGCTCAGAGATGAAAAGTGCCAGCACTGAAAGCTGTTGCTAGCCAGCACCCTTCCTTGGAAGCGCTTTCACAGGCGCAGCAACACTGGGGCTCTGGGCTTCTCTAGCCACCAAACATCACGCTCACTATCTCTCCGTCTCGTGGACACGAGCTGAGAAATTGCAAACGTCGAGCAATTGCTCAGAGATGAAAAGTGCCAGCACTGAAAGCTCTTGCTAGCCAGCACCCTTCCTTGGAAGCGCTTTTGTAGGCCTAAGAACACTGGGGCTCTGGGCTTCTCTAGCCACCTAATCTTCTGCTCATCCTCTCGCGCACTCTAAAGAGAGCTCAGGTGAGAAATTGCAAACGTCGAGCAATTGCTCAGAGATGAAAAGTGCCAGCACTGAAAGCTCTTGCTAGCCAGCACCCTTCCTTGGAAGCGCTTTCACAGGCGCAGCAACACTGGGGCTTTGCGCTTCTCTACCCACCAAACGTCACTGTCATTCTCTTTCCGTCTCGTAGACACGAGCTGAGAAATTGCAAACGTCGAGCAATTGCTCAGAGATGAAAAGTGCCAGCACTGAAAGCTGTTGCTAGCCAGCACCCTTCCTTGGAAGCGCTTTTGTAGGCCTAAGAACACTGGGGCTCTGGGCTTCTCTAGCCACCTAATCTTCTGCTCATCCTCTCGCGCACTCTAAAGAGAGCTCAGGTGAGAAATTGCAAACGTCCAGCAATTGCTCAGAGATGAAAAGTGCCAGCACTGAAAGCTCTTGCTAGCCAGCACCCTTCCTTGGAAGCGCTTTCACAGGCGCAGCAACACTGGGGCTTTGCGCTTCTCTACCCACCAAACCTCACGGTCCTTCTCTTTCCGTCTCGTAGACACGAGCTGAGAAATTGCAAACGTCGAGCAATTGCTCAGCGATGAAAAGTGCCAGCACTGAAAGCTGTTGCTAGCCAGCACCCTTCCTTGGAAGCGCTTTTGTAGGCCTAAGAACACTGGGGCTCTGGGCTTCTCTAGCCACCTAATCTTCTGCTCATCCTCTCGCGCACTCTAAAGAGAGTTCAGGTGAGAAATTGCAAACGTCGAGCAATTGCTCAGAGATGAAAAGTGCCAGCACTGAAAGCTGTTGCTAGCCAGCACCCTTCCTTGGAAGCGCTTTCACAGGCGCAGCAACACTGGGGCTTTGAGCTTCTCTAGCCACCAAACATCATGGTCATTCTCTTCCCGTCTCGTAGACACGAGCTGAGATATTGCAAACGTCCAGCAATTGCTCAGAGATGAAAAGTGCCAGCACTGAAAGCTGTTGCTAGCCAGCACCCTTCCTTGGAAGCGCTTTTGTAGGCCTAAGAACACTGGGGCTCTGGGCTTCTCTAGCCACCTCATCTTCTGCTCATCCTCTCGCGCACTCTAAAGAGAGCTCAGGTGAGAAATTGCAAAAGTTGAGCAATTGCTCAGAGATGAAAAGTGCCAGCACTGAAAGCTGTTGCTAGCCAGCACCCTTCCTTGGAAGCGCTTTCACAGGTGCAGCAACACTGGGGCTTTGCGCTTCTCTACCCACCAAACGTCACGGTCCTTCTCTTTCTGTCTCGTAGAGACGAGCTGAGAAATTGCAAACGTCGAGCACTTGCTCAGAGATGAAAAGTGCCAGCACTGAAAGCTGTTGCTAGCCAACACCCTTCCTTGGAAGCGCTTTTGTAGGCCTAAGAACACTGGGGCTCTGGGCTTCTCTAGCCACCTAATCTTCTGCTCATCCTCTCGCGCACTCTAAAGAGAGCTCAGGTGAGAAATTGCAAACGTCGAGCAATTGCTCAGAGATGAAAAGTGCCAGCACTGAAAGCTGTTGCTAGCCAGCACCCTTCCTTGGAAGCGCTTTCACAGGCGCAGTAACACTGGGGCTTTGCGCTTCTCTACCCACCAAACCTCACGGTCCTTCTCTTTCCGTCTCGTACACACGAGCTGAGAAATTGCAAACGTCGAGCAATTGCTCAGAGATGAAAAGTGCCAGCACTGAAAGCTGTTGCTAGCCAGCACCCTTCCTTGGAAGCGCTTTTGTAGGCCTAAGAACACTGGGGCTCTGGGCTTCTCTAGCCACCTAATCTTCTGCTCATCCTCTCGCGTACTCTAATAAGAGCTCAGGTGAGAAATTGCAAATGTCGAGCAATTGCTCAGAGATGAAAAGTGCCAGCACTGAAAGCTGTTGCTAGCCAGCACCCTTCCTTGGAAGCGCTTTCACAGGCGCAGGAACACTGCGGCTTTGCGCTTCTCTAGCCACCAAACCTCACGGTCCTTCTCTTTCCGTCTCGTAGACACGAGCTGAGAAATTGCAAACGTCCAGCAATTGCTCAGAGATGAAAAGTGCCAGCACTGAAAGCTCTTGCTAGCCAGCACCCTTCCTTGGAAGCGCTTTTGTAGGCCTAAGAACACTGGGGCTCTGGGCTTCTCTAGCCACCTAATCTTCTGCTCATCCTCTCGCGCACTCTAAAGAGAGCTCAGGTGAGAAATTGCAAACGTCGAGCAATTGCTCAGAGATGAAAAGTGCCAGCACTGAAAGCTCTTGCTAGCCAGCACCCTTCCTTGGAAGCGCTTTCACAGGCGCAATAACACTGGGGCTTTGCGCTTCTCTAGCCACCAAACGTCACTGTCATTCTCTTTCCGTCTCGTAGACACGAGCTGAGAAATTGCAAACGTCCAGCAATTGTTCAGAGATGAAAAGTGCCAGCACTGAAAGCTGTTGCTAGCCAGCACCCTTCCTTGGAAGCGCTTTCACAGGCGCAGTAACACTGGCACTTTGCGCTACTCTAGCCACCAAACGTCGTGGTCACTATCTCTCCGTCTCCTAGACACGAGCTGAGAAATTGCAAACGTCCAGCAATTGCTCAGAGATGAAAAGTGCCAGCACTGAAAGCTCTTGCTAGCCAGCACCCTTCCTTGGTAGCGCTTTTGTAGGCCTAAGAACACTGGGGCTCTGGGCTTCTCTAGCCACCTAATCTTCTGCTCATCCTCTCGCGCACTCTAAAGAGAGCTCAGGTGAGAAATTGCAAACGTCCAGCAATTGCTCAGAGATGAAAAGTGCCAGCACTGAAAGCTCTTGCTAGCCAGCACCCTTCCTTGGAAGCGCTTTTGTAGGCCTAAGAACACTGGGGCTCTGGGCTTCTCTAGCCACCTAATCTTCTGCTCATCCTCTCGCGCACTCTAAAGAGAGCTCAGGTGAGAAATTGCAAACGTCCAGCAATTGCTCAGAGATGAAAAGTGCCAGCACTGAAAGCTCTTGCTAGCCAGCACCCTTCCTTGGAAGCGCTTTCACAGGCGCAATAACACTGGGGCTTTGCGCTTCTCTAGCCACCAAACGTCACTGTCATTCTCTTTCCGTCTCGTAGACACGAGCTGAGAAATTGCAAACGTCCAGCAATTGCTCAGAGATGAAAAGTGCCAGCACTGAAAGCTGTTGCTAGCCAGCACCCTTCCTTGGAAGCGCTTTCACAGGCGCAGCAACACTGGGGCTTTGCGCTTCTCTAGCCACCAAACATCACGCTCACTATCTCTCCGTCTCGTGGACACGACCTGAGAAATTGCAAACGTCGAGCAATTGCTCAGAGATGAAAAGTGCCAGCACTGAAAGCTCTTGCTAGCCAGCCCCCTTCCTTGGAAGCGCTTTTGTAGCCCTAAGAACACTGGGGCTCTGGGCTTCTCTAGCCACCTAATCTTCTGCTCATCCTCTCGCGCACTCTAAAGAGAGCTCAGGTGAGAAATTGCAAACGTCCAGCAATTGCTCAGAGATGAAAAGTGCCAGCACTGAAAGCTGTTGCTAGCCAGCACCCTTCCTTGGAAGCGCTTTCACAGGCGCAGCAACACTGGGGCTTTGCGCTTCTCTACCCACCAAACGTCACGGTCCTTCTCTTTCCGTCTCGTAGACACGAGCTGAGAAATTGCAAACGTCGAGCAATTGCTCAGAGATGAAAAGTGCCAGCACTGAAAGCTCTTGCTAGCCAGCACCCTTCCTTGGAAGCGCTTTTGTAGGCCTAAGAACACTGGGGCTCTGGGCTTCTCTAGCCACCTAATCTTCTGCTCATCCTCTCGCGTACTCTAATAAGAGCTCAGGTGAGAAATTGCAAACGTCGAGCAATTGCTCAGAGATGAAAAGTGCCAGCACTGAAAGCTGTTGCTAGCCAGCACCCTTCCTTGGAAGCGCTTTCACAGGCGCAGCAACACTGGGGCTTTGCGCTTCTCTAGCCACCAAACGTCACGGTCCTTCTCTTTCCGTCTCGTAGACACGACCTGAGAAATTGCAAACGTCGAGCAATTGCTCAGAGATGAAAAGTGCCAGCACTGAAAGCTCTTGCTAGTCAGCACCCTTCCTTGGAAGCGCTTTTGTAGGCCTAAGAACACTGGGGCTCTGGGCTTCTCTAGCCACCTAATCTTCTGCTCATCCTCTCGCGTACTCTAAAGAGAGTTCAGGTGAGAAATTGCAAACGTCGAGCAATTGCTCAGAGATGAAAAGTGCCAGCACTGAAAGCTGTTGCTAGCCAGCACCCTTCCTTGGAAGCGCTTTCACAGGCGCAGCAACACTGGGGCTTTGCGCTTCTCTACCCACCAAACATCACGCTCACTATCTCTCCATCTCGTGGACACGAGCTGAGAAATTGCAAACGTCGAGCAATTGCTCAGAGATGAAAAGTGCCAGCACTGAAAGCTGTTGCTAGCCAGCACCCTTCCTTGGAAGCGCTTTTGTAGGCCTAAGAACACTGGGGCTCTGGGCTTCTCTAGCCACCTAATCTTCTGCTCATCCTCTCGCGCACTCTAAAGAGAGCTCAGGTGAGAAATTGCAAACGTCCAGCAATTGCTCAGAGATGAAAAGTGCCAGCACTGAAAGCTGTTGCTAGCCAGCACCCTTCCTTGGAAGCGCTTTCACAGGCGCAGCAACACTGGGGCTTTGCGCTTCTCTACCCACCAAACGTCACGGTCCTTCTCTTTCCGTCTCGTAGACACGAGCTGAGAAATTGCAAACGTCGAGCAATTGCTCAGAGATGAAAAGTGCCAGCACTGAAAGCTCTTGCTAGCCAGCACCCTTCCTTGGAAGCGCTTTTGTAGGCCTAAGAACACTGGGGCTCTGGGCTTCTCTAGCCACCTAATCTTCTGCTCATCCTCTCGCGCACTCTAAAGAGAGCTCAGGTGAGAAATTGCAAACGTCGAGCAATTGCTCAGAGATGAAAAGTGCCAGCACTGAAAGCTGTTGCTAGCCAGCACCCTTCCTTGGAAGCGCTTTCACAGGCGCAGCAACACTGGGGCTTTGCGCTTCTCTAGCCACCAAACGTCACTGTCATTCTCTTTCCGTCTCGTAGACACGAGCTGAGAAATTGCAAACGTCGAGCAATTGCTCAGAGATGAAAAGTGCCAGCACTGAAAGCTCTTGCTAGCCAGCACCCTTCCTTGGAAGCGCTTTTGTAGGCCTAAGAACACTGGGGCTCTGGGCTTCTCTAGCCACCTAATCTTCTGCTCATCCTCTCGCGCACTCTAAAGAGAGCTCAGGTGAGAAATTGCAAACGTCCAGCAATTGCTCAGAGATGAAAAGTGCCAGCACTGAAAGCTCTTGCTAGCCAGCACCCTTCCTTGGAAGCGCTTTTGTAGGCCTAAGAACACTGGGGCTCTGGGCTTCTCTAGCCACCTAATCTTCTGCTCATCCTCTCGCGCACTCTAAAGAGAGCTCAGCTGAGAAATTGCAAACGTCCAGCAATTGCTCAGAGATGAAAAGTGCCAGCACTGAAAGCTCTTGCTAGCCAGCACCCTTCCTTGGAAGCGCTTTCACAGGCGCAGCAACACTGGGGCTTTGCGCTTCTCTACCCACCAAACGTCACGGTCCTTCTCTTTCCGTCTCGTAGACACGAGCTGAGATATTGCAAACGTCGAGCAATTGCTCAGAGATGAAAAGTGCCAGCACTGAAAGCTGTTGCTAGCCAGCACCCTTCCTTGGAAGCGCTTTTGTAGGCCTAAGAACAGTGGGGCTCTGGGCTTCTCTAGCCACCTCATCTTCTGCTCATCCTCTCGCGCACTCTAAAGAGAGCTCAGGTGAGAAATTGCAAACGTCCAGCAATTGCTCAGAGATGAAAAGTGCCAGCACTGAAAGCTCTTGCTAGCCAGCACCCTTCCTTGGAAGCGCTTTCACAGGCGCAGCAACACTGGGGCTTTGCGCTTCTCTACCCACCAAACATCACGGTCCTTCTCTTTCTGTCTCGTAGAGACGAGCTGAGAAATTGCAAACGTCGAGCACTTGCTCAGAGATGAAAAGTGCCAGCACTGAAAGCTGTTGCTAGCCAACACCCTTCCTTGGAAGCGCTTTTGTAGGCCTAAGAACACTGGGGCTCTGGGCTTCTCTAGCCACCTAATCTTCTGCTCATCCTCTCGCGCACTCTAAAGAGAGCTCAGGTGAGAAATTGCAAACGTCGAGCAATTGCTCAGAGATGAAAAGTGCCAGCACTGAAAGCTGTTGCTAGCCAGCACCCTTCCTTGGAAGCGCTTTCACAGGCGCAGTAACACTGGGGCTTTGCGCTTCTCTACCCACCAAACCTCACGGTCCTTCTCTTTCCGTCTCGTACACACGAGCTGAGAAATTGCAAACGTCGAGCAATTGCTCAGAGATGAAAAGTGCCAGCACTGAAAGCTGTTGCTAGCCAGCACCCTTCCTTGGAAGCGCTTTTGTAGGCCTAAGAACACTGGGGCTCTGGGCTTCTCTAGCCACCTAATCTTCTGCTCATCCTCTCGCGTACTCTAATAAGAGCTCAGGTGACAAATTGCAAACGTCGAGCAATTGCTCAGAGATGAAAAGTGCCAGCACTGAAAGCTCTTGCTAGCCAGCACCCTTCCTTGGAAGCGCTTTCACAGGCGCAGCAACACTGGGGCTTTGCGCTTCTCTACCCACCAAACGTCACGGTCCTTCTCTTTCCGTCTCGTAGACACGAGCTGAGAAATTGCAAACGTCCAGCAATTGCTCAGAGATGAAAAGTGCCAGCACTGAAAGCTCTTGCTAGCCAGCACCCTTCCTTGGAAGCGCTTTTGTAGGCCTAAGAACACTGGGGCTCTGGGCTTCTCTAGCCACCTAATCTTCTGCTCATCCTCTCGCGCACTCTAAAGAGAGTTCAGGTGAGAAATTGCAAACGTCGAGCAATTGCTCAGAGATGAAAAGTGCCAGCACTGAAAGCTCTTGCTAGCCAGCACCCTTCCTTGGAAGCGCTTTCACAGGCGCAGCAACACTGGGGCTTTGCGCTTCTCTAGCCACCAAACGTCACTGTCATTCTCTTTCTCTCTCGTAGACACGAGCTGAGAAATTGCAAACGTCCAGCAATTGCTCAGAGATGAAAAGTGCCAGCACTGAAAGCTGTTGCTAGCCAGCACCCTTCCTTGGAAGCGCTTTCACAGGCGCAGTAACACTGGGACTTTGCGCTTCTCTAGCCACCAAACATCGTGGTCACTATCTCTCCGTCTCGTAGAGACGAGCTGAGAAATTGCAAACGTCGAGCAATTGCTCAGAGATGAAAAGTGCCAGCACTGAAAGCTGTTGCTAGCCAGCACCCTTCCTTGGAAGCGCTTTCACAGGCGCAGCAACACTGGGGCTTTGCGCTTCTCTAGCCACCAAACGTCACGGTCCTTCTCTTTCCGTCTCGCAGACACGAGCTGAGAAATTGCAAATGTCGAGCAATTGCTCAGAGATGAAAAGTTCCAGCACTGAAAGCTGTTGCTAGCCAGCACCCTTCCTTGGAAGCGCTTTCACAGGCGCAGCAACACTGGGGCTCTGGGCTTCTCTAGCCACCAAACATCACGCTCACTATCTCTCCGTCTCGTGGACACGAGCTGAGAAATTGCAAACGTCGAGCAATTGCTCAGAGATGAAAAGTGCCAGCACTGAAAGCTCTTGCTAGCCAGCACCCTTCCTTGGAAGCGCTTTTGTAGGCCTAAGAACACTGGGGCTCTGGGCTTCTCTAGCCACCTAATCTTCTGCTCATCCTCTCGCGCACTCTAAAGAGAGCTCAGGTGAGAAATTGCAAACGTCGAGCAATTGCTCAGAGATGAAAAGTGCCAGCACTGAAAGCTCTTGCTAGCCAGCACCCTTCCTTGGAAGCGCTTTCACAGGCGCAGCAACACTGGGGCTTTGCGCTTCTCTACCCACCAAACGTCACTGTCATTCTCTTTCCGTCTCGTAGACACGAGCTGAGAAATTGCAAACGTCGAGCAATTGCTCAGAGATGAAAAGTGCCAGCACTGAAAGCTGTTGCTAGCCAGCACCCTTCCTTGGAAGCGCTTTTGTAGGCCTAAGAACACTGGGGCTCTGGGCTTCTCTAGCCACCTAATCTTCTGCTCATCCTCTCGCGCACTCTAAAGAGAGCTCAGGTGAGAAATTGCAAACGTCCAGCAATTGCTCAGAGATGAAAAGTGCCAGCACTGAAAGCTCTTGCTAGCCAGCACCCTTCCTTGGAAGCGCTTTCACAGGCGCAGCAACACTGGGGCTTTGCGCTTCTCTACCCACCAAACCTCACGGTCCTTCTCTTTCCGTCTCGTAGACACGAGCTGAGAAATTGCAAACGTCGAGCAATTGCTCAGAGATGAAAAGTGCCAGCACTGAAAGCTGTTGCTAGCCAGCACCCTTCCTTGGAAGCGCTTTTGTAGGCCTAAGAACACTGGGGCTCTGGGCTTCTCTAGCCACCTAATCTTCTGCTCATCCTCTCGCGCACTCTAAAGAGAGTTCAGGTGAGAAATTGCAAACGTCGAGCAATTGCTCAGAGATGAAAAGTGCCAGCACTGAAAGCTGTTGCTAGCCAGCACCCTTCCTTGGAAGCGCTTTCACAGGCGCAGCAACACTGGGGCTTTGCGCTTCTCTAGCCACCAAACATCATGGTCATTCTCTTCCCGTCTCGTAGACACGAGCTGAGAAATTGCAAACGTCCAGCAATTGCTCAGAGATGAAAAGTGCCAGCACTGAAAGCTGTTGCTAGCCAGCACCCTTCCTTGGAAGCGCTTTTGTAGGCCTAAGAACACTGGGGCTCTGGGCTTCTCTAGCCACCTCATCTTCTGCTCATCCTCTCGCGCACTCTAAAGAGAGCTCAGGTGAGAAATTGCAAAAGTTGAGCAATTGCTCAGAGATGAAAAGTGCCAGCACTGAAAGCTGTTGCTAGCCAGCACCCTTCCTTGGAAGCGCTTTCACAGGTGCAGCAACACTGGGGCTTTGCGCTTCTCTAGCCACCAAACGTCACGGTCCTTCTCTTTCCGTCTCGTAGACACGAGCTGAGAAATTGCAAACGTCGAGCACTTGCTCAGAGATGAAAAGTGCCAGCACTGAAAGCTGTTGCTAGCCAACACCCTTCCTTGGAAGCGCTTTTGTAGGCCTAAGAACACTGGGGCTCTGGGCTTCTCTAGCCACCTAATCTTCTGCTCATCCTCTCGCGCACTCTAAAGAGAGCTCAGGTGAGAAATTGCAAACGTCGAGCAATTGCTCAGAGATGAAAAGTGCCAGCACTGAAAGCTGTTGCTAGCCAGCACCCTTCCTTGGAAGCGCTTTCACAGGCGCAGGAACACTGCGGCTTTGCGCTTCTCTAGCCACCAAACCTCACGGTCCTTCTCTTTCCGTCTCGTAGACACGAGCTGAGAAATTGCAAACGTCGAGCAATTGCTCAGAGATGAAAAGTGCCAGCACTGAAAGCTCTTGCTAGCCAGCACCCTTCCTTGGAAGCGCTTTTGTAGGCCTAAGAACACTGGGGCTCTGGGCTTCTCTAGCCACCTAATCTTCTGCTCATCCTCTCGCGCACTCTAAAGAGAGCTCAGGTGAGAAATTGCAAACGTCGAGCAATTGCTCAGAGATGAAAAGTGCCAGCACTGAAAGCTCTTGCTAGCCAGCACCCTTCCTTGGAAGCGCTTTCACAGGCGCAATAACACTGGGGCTTTGCGCTTCTCTAGCCACCAAACGTCACTGTCATTCTCTTTCCGTCTCGTAGACACGAGCTGAGAAATTGCAAACGTCCAGCAATTGTTCAGAGATGAAAAGTGCCAGCACTGAAAGCTGTTGCTAGCCAGCACCCTTCCTTGGAAGCGCTTTCACAGGCGCAGTAACACTGGGACTTTGCGCTACTCTAGCCACCAAACATCGTGGTCACTATCTCTCCGTCTCCTAGACACGAGCTGAGAAATTGCAAACGTCGAGCAATTGCTCAGAGATGAAAAGTGCCAGCACTGAAAGCTCTTGCTAGCCAGCCCCCTTCCTTGGTAGCGCTTTTGTAGGCCTAAGAACACTGGGGCTCTGGGCTTCTCTAGCCACCTAATCTTCTGCTCATCCTCTCGCGCACTCTAAAGAGAGCTCAGGTGAGAAATTGCAAACGTCCAGCAATTGCTCAGAGATGAAAAGTGCCAGCACTGAAAGCTGTTGCTAGCCAGCACCCTTCCTTGGAAGCGCTTTTGTAGGCCTAAGAACACTGGGGCTCTGGGCTTCTCTAGCCACCTAATCTTCTGCTCATCCTCTCGCGCACTCTAAAGAGAGCTCAGGTGAGAAATTGCAAACGTCCAGCAATTGCTCAGAGATGAAAAGTGCCAGCACTGAAAGCTCTTGCTAGCCAGCACCCTTCCTTGGAAGCGCTTTCACAGGCGCAATAACACTGGGGCTTTGCGCTTCTCTAGCCACCAAACGTCACTGTCATTCTCTTTCCGTCTCGTAGACACGAGCTGAGAAATTGCAAACGTCCAGCAATTGCTCAGAGATGAAAAGTGCCAGCACTGAAAGCTGTTGCTAGCCAGCACCCTTCCTTGGAAGCGCTTTCACAGGCGCAGTAACACTGGGACTTTGCGCTACTCTAGCCACCAAACATCGTGGTCACTATCTCTCCGTCTCGTAGACACGAGCTGAGAAATTGAAAACGTCGAGCAATTGCTCAGAGATGAAAAGTGCCAGCACTGAAAGCTGTTGCTAGCCAGCACCCTTCCTTGGAAGCGCTTTCACAGGCGCAGCAACACTGGGGCTTTGCGCTTCTCTAGCCACCAAACATCACGCTCACTATCTCTCCGTCTCGTGGACACGACCTGAGAAATTGCAAACGTCGAGCAATTGCTCAGAGATGAAAAGTGCCAGCACTGAAAGCTCTTGCTAGCCAGCCCCCTTCCTTGGAAGCGCTTTTGTAGCCCTAAGAACACTGGGGCTCTGGGCTTCTCTAGCCACCTAATCTTCTGCTCATCCTCTCGCGCACTCTAAAGAGAGCTCAGGTGAGAAATTGCAAACGTCCAGCAATTGCTCAGAGATGAAAAGTGCCAGCACTGAAAGCTGTTGCTAGCCAGCACCCTTCCTTGGAAGCGCTTTCACAGGCGCAGCAACACTGGGGCTTTGCGCTTCTCTAGCCACCAAACGTCACGGTCCTTCTCTTTCCGTCTCGTAGACACGAGCTGAGAAATTGCAAACGTCGAGCAATTGCTCAGAGATGAAAAGTGCCAGCACTGAAAGCTCTTGCTAGTCAGCACCCTTCCTTGGAAGCGCTTTTGTAGGCCTAAGAACACTGGGGCTCTGGGCTTCTCTAGCCACCTAATCTTCTGCTCATCCTCTCGCGTACTCTAAAGAGAGTTCAGGTGAGAAATTGCAAACGTCGAGCAATTGCTCAGAGATGAAAAGTGCCAGCACTGAAAGCTCTTGCTAGCCAGCACCCTTCCTTGGAAGCGCTTTCACAGGCGCAGCAACACTGGGGCTTTGCGCTTCTCTACCCACCAAACATCACGGTCATTCTCTTTCCGTCTCGTAGACACGAGCTGAGAAATTGCAAACGTCGAGCAATTGCTCAGAGATGAAAAGTGCCAGCACTGAAAGCTCTTGCTAGCCAGCACCCTTCCTTGGAAGCGCTTTTGTAGGCCTAAGAACACTGGGGCTCTGGGCTTCTCTAGCCACCTAATCTTCTGCTCATCCTCTCGCGCACTCTAAAGAGAGCTCAGGTGAGAAATTGCAAACGTCGAGCAATTGCTCAGAGATGAAAAGTGCCAGCACTGAAAGCTCTTGCTAGCCAGCACCCTTCCTTGGAAGCGCTTTTGTAGGCCTAAGAACACTGGGGCTCTGGGCTTCTCTAGCCACCTAATCTTCTGCTCATCCTCTCGCGCACTCTAAAGAGAGCTCAGCTGAGAAATTGCAAACGTCCAGCAATTGCTCAGAGATGAAAAGTGCCAGCACTGAAAGCTCTTGCTAGCCAGCACCCTTCCTTGGAAGCGCTTTCACAGGCGCAGCAACACTGGGGCTTTGCGCTTCTCTAGCCACCAAACGTCACGGTCCTTCTCTTTCCGTCTCGTAGACACGAGCTGAGATATTGCAAACGTCCAGCAATTGCTCAGAGATGAAAAGTGCCAGCACTGAAAGCTGTTGCTAGCCAGCACCCTTCCTTGGAAGCGCTTTTGTAGGCCTAAGAACAGTGGGGCTCTGGGCTTCTCTAGCCACCTCATCTTCTGCTCATCCTCTCGCGCACTCTAAAGAGAGCTCAGGTGAGAAATTGCAAAAGTTGAGCAATTGCTCAGAGATGAAAAGTGCCAGCACTGAAAGCTGTTGCTAGCCAGCACCCTTCCTTGGAAGCGCTTTCACAGGTGCAGCAACACTGGGGCTTTGCGCTTCTCTACCCACCAAACGTCACGGTCCTTCTCTTTCTGTCTCGTAGAGACGAGCTGAGAAATTGCAAACGTCGAGCACTTGCTCAGAGATGAAAAGTGCCAGCACTGAAAGCTGTTGCTAGCCAACACCCTTCCTTGGAAGCGCTTTTGTAGGCCTAAGAACACTGGGGCTCTGGGCTTCTCTAGCCACCTAATCTTCTGCTCATCCTCTCGCGCACTCTAAAGAGAGCTCAGGTGAGAAATTGCAAACGTCGAGCAATTGCTCAGAGATGAAAAGTGCCAGCACTGAAAGCTGTTGCTAGCCAGCACCCTTCCTTGGAAGCGCTTTCACAGGCGCAGTAACACTGGGGCTTTGCGCTTCTCTACCCACCAAACCTCACGGTCCTTCTCTTTCCGTCTCGTACACACGAGCTGAGAAATTGCAAACGTCGAGCAATTGCTCAGAGATGAAAAGTGCCAGCACTGAAAGCTGTTGCTAGCCAGCACCCTTCCTTGGAAGCGCTTTTGTAGGCCTAAGAACACTGGGGCTCTGGGCTTCTCTAGCCACCTAATCTTCTGCTCATCCTCTCGCGTACTCTAATAAGAGCTCAGGTGAGAAATTGCAAACGTCGAGCAATTGCTCAGAGATGAAAAGTGCCAGCACTGAAAGCTCTTGCTAGCCAGCACCCTTCCTTGGAAGCGCTTTCACAGGCGCAGCAACACTGGGGCTTTGCGCTTCTCTAGCCACCAAACGTCACGGTCCTTCTCTTTCCGTCTCGTAGACACGAGCTGAGAAATTGCAAACGTCCAGCAATTGCTCAGAGATGAAAAGTGCCAGCACTGAAAGCTCTTGCTAGCCAGCACCCTTCCTTGGAAGCGCTTTTGTAGGCCTAAGAACACTGGGGCTCTGGGCTTCTCTAGCCACCTAATCTTCTGCTCATCCTCTCGCGCACTCTAAAGAGAGTTCAGGTGAGAAATTGCAAACGTCGAGCAATTGCTCAGAGATGAAAAGTGCCAGCACTGAAAGCTCTTGCTAGCCAGCACCCTTCCTTGGAAGCGCTTTCACAGGCGCAATAACACTGGGGCTTTGCGCTTCTCTACCCACCAAACGTCACTGTCATTCTCTTTCCGTCTCGTAGACACGAGCTGAGAAATTGCAAACGTCCAGCAATTGTTCAGAGATGAAAAGTGCCAGCACTGAAAGCTGTTGCTAGCCAGCACCCTTCCTTGGAAGCGCTTTCACAGGCGCAGTAACACTGGGACTTTGCGCTACTCTAGCCACCAAACGTCGTGGTCACTATCTCTCCGTCTCCTAGACACGACCTGAGAAATTGCAAACGTCGAGCAATTGCTCAGAGATGAAAAGTGCCAGCACTGAAAGCTCTTGCTAGCCAGCACCCTTCCTTGGTAGCGCTTTTGTAGGCCTAAGAACACTGGGGCTCTGGGCTTCTCTAGCCACCTAATCTTCTGCTCATCCTCTCGCGCACTCTAAAGAGAGCTCAGGTGAGAAATTGCAAACGTCCAGCAATTGCTCAGAGATGAAAAGTGCCAGCACTGAAAGCTGTTGCTAGCCAGCACCCTTCCTTGGAAGCGCTTTTGTAGGCCTAAGAACACTGGGGCTCTGGGCTTCTCTAGCCACCTAATCTTCTGCTCATCCTCTCGCGCACTCTAAAGAGAGCTCAGGTGAGAAATTGCAAACGTCCAGCAATTGCTCAGAGATGAAAAGTGCCAGCACTGAAAGCTCTTGCTAGCCAGCACCCTTCCTTGGAAGCGCTTTCACAGGCGCAATAACACTGGGGCTTTGCGCTTCTCTACCCACCAAACGTCACTGTCATTCTCTTTCCGTCTCGTAGACACGAGCTGAGAAATTGCAAACGTCCAGCAATTGCTCAGAGATGAAAAGTGCCAGCACTGAAAGCTGTTGCTAGCCAGCACCCTTCCTTGGAAGCGCTTTCACAGGCGCAGTAACACTGGGACTTTGCGCTACTCTAGCCACCAAACATCGTGGTCACTATCTCTCCGTCTCGTAGACATGAGCTGAGAAATTGAAAACGTCGAGCAATTGCTCAGAGATGAAAAGTGCCAGCACTGAAAGCTGTTGCTAGCCAGCACCCTTCCTTGGAAGCGCTTTCACAGGCGCAGCAACACTGGGGCTTTGCGCTTCTCTAGCCACCAAACATCACGCTCACTATCTCTCCGTCTCGTGGACACGACCTGAGAAATTGCAAACGTCGAGCAATTGCTCAGAGATGAAAAGTGCCAGCACTGAAAGATGTTGCTAGCCAGCCCCCTTCCTTGGAAGCGCTTTTGTAGGCCTAAGAACACTGGGGCTCTGGGCTTCTCTAGCCACCTAATCTTCTGCCCATCCTCTCGCGCACTCTAAAGAGAGCTCAGGTGAGAAATTGCAAACGTCCAGCAATTGCTCAGAGATGAAAAGTGCCAGCACTGAAAGCTCTTGCTAGCCAGCACCCTTCCTTGGAAGCGCTTTCACAGGCGCAGCAACACTGGGGCTTTGCGCTTCTCTACCCACCAAACGTCACGGTCCTTCTCTTTCCGTCTCGTACACACGAGCTGAGAAATTGCAAACGTCGAGCAATTGCTCAGAGATGAAAAGTGCCAGCACTGAAAGATGTTGCTAGCCAGCACCCTTCCTTGGAAGCGCTTTTGTAGGCCTAAGAACACTGGGGCTCTGGGCTTCTCTAGCCACCTAATCTTCTGCTCATCCTCTCGCGTACTCTAATAAGAGCTCAGGTGAGAAATTGCAAACGTCGAGCAATTGCTCAGAGATGAAAAGTGCCAGCACTGAAAGCTGTTGCTAGCCAGCACCCTTCCTTGGAAGCGCTTTCACAGGCGCAGCAACACTGGGGCTTTGCGCTTCTCTAGCCACCAAACGTCACGGTCCTTCTCTTTCCGTCTCGTAGACACGAGCTGAGAAATTGCAAACGTCGAGCAATTGCTCAGAGATGAAAAGTGCCAGCACTGAAAGCTCTTGCTAGTCAGCACCCTTCCTTGGAAGCGCTTTTGTAGGCCTAAGAACACTGGGGCTCTGGGCTTCTCTAGCCACCTAATCTTCTGCTCATCCTCTCGCGTACTCTAAAGAGAGTTCAGGTGAGAAATTGCAAACGTCGAGCAATTGCTCAGAGATGAAAAGTGCCAGCACTGAAAGCTGTTGCTAGCCAGCACCCTTCCTTGGAAGCGCTTTCACAGGCGCAGCAACACTGGGGCTTTGCGCTTCTCTACCCACCAAACATCACGCTCACTATCTCTCCATCTCGTGGACACGAGCTGAGAAATTGCAAACGTCGAGCAATTGCTCAGAGATGAAAAGTGCCAGCACTGAAAGCTGTTGCTAGCCAGCACCCTTCCTTGGAAGCGCTTTTGTAGACCTAAGAACACTGGGGCTCTGGGCTTCTCTAGCCACCTAATCTTCTGCTCATCCTCTCGCGCACTCTAAAGAGAGCTCAGGTGAGAAATTGCAAACGTCCAGCAATTGCTCAGAGATGAAAAGTGCCAGCACTGAAAGCTCTTGCTAGCCAGCACCCTTCCTTGGAAGCGCTTTCACAGGCGCAGCAACACTGGGGCTTTGCGCTTCTCTACCCACCAAACGTCACGGTCCTTCTCTTTCCGTCTCGTAGACACGAGCTGAGAAATTGCAAACGTCGAGCAATTGCTCAGAGATGAAAAGTGCCAGCACTGAAAGCTCTTGCTAGCCAGCACCCTTCCTTGGAAGCGCTTTTGTAGGCCTAAGAACACTGGGGCTCTGGGCTTCTCTAGCCACCTAATCTTCTGCTCATCCTCTCGCGCACTCTAAAGTGAGTTCAGGTGAGAAATTGCAAACGTCGAGCAATTGCTCAGAGATGAAAAGTGCCAGCACTGAAAGCTCTTGCTAGCCAGCACCCTTCCTTGGAAGCGCTTTCACAGGCGCAATAACACTGGGGCTTTGCGCTTCTCTAGCCACCAAACGTCACTGTCATTCTCTTTCTCTCTCGTAGACACGAGCTGAGAAATTGCAAACGTCGAGCAATTGCTCAGAGATGAAAAGTGCCAGCACTGAAAGCTGTTGCTAGCCAGCACCCTTCCTTGGAAGCGCTTTCACAGGCGCAGTAACACTGGGACTTTGCGCTACTCTAGCCACCAAACATCGTGGTCACTATCTCTCCGTCTCGTAGACACGAGCTGAGAAATTGCAAACGTCGAGCAATTGCTCAGAGATGAAAAGTGCCAGCACTGAAAGCTGTTGCTAGCCAGCACCCTTCCTTGGAAGCGCTTTCACAGGCGCAGCAACACTGAGGCTTTGCGCTTCTCTAGCCACCAAACATCACGGTCACTATCTCTCCGTCTCGTGGACACGACCTGAGAAATTGCAAACGTCGAGCAATTGCTCAGAGATGAAAAGTGCCAGCACTGAAAGCTGTTGCTAGCCAGCACCCTTCCTTGGAAGCGCTTTTGTAGGCCTAAGAACACTGGGGCTCTGGGCTTCTCTAGCCACCTAATCTTCTGCTCATCCTCTCGCGCACTCTAAAGAGAGCTCAGGTGAGAAATTGCAAACGTCCAGCAATTGCTCAGAGATGAAAAGTGCCAGCACTGAAAGCTGTTGCTAGCCAGCACCCTTCATTGGAAGCGCTTTCCCAGGCGCAGCAACACTGGGGCTTTGCGCTTCTCTAGCCACCAAACGTCACGGTCCTTCTCTTTCCGTCTCGTAGACACGAGCTGAGAAATTGCAAACGTCCAGCAATTGCTCAGAGATGAAAAGTGCCAGCACTGAAAGCTCTTGCTAGCCAGCACCCTTCCTTGGAAGCGCTTTTGTAGGCCTAAGAACACTGGGGCTCTGGGCTTCTCTAGCCACCTAATCTTCTGCTCATCCTCTCGCGCACTCTAAAGAGAGCTCAGGTGAGAAATTGCAAACGTCGAGCAATTGCTCAGAGATGAAAAGTGCCAGCACTGAAAGCTGTTGCTAGCCAGCACCCTTCCTTGGAAGCGCTTTCACAGGCGCAGCAACACTGGGGCTTTGCGCTTCTCTACCCACCAAAAATCACGGTCCTTCTCTTTCCGTCTCGTAGACACGAGCTGAGAAATTGCAAACGTCGAGCAATTGCTCAGAGATGAAAAGTGCCAGCACTGAAAGCTGTTGCTAGCCAGCACCCTTCCTTGGTAGCGCTTTTGTAGGCCTAAGAACACTGGGGCTCTGGGCTTCTCTAGCCACCTAATCTTCTGCTCATCCTCTCGCGCACTCTAAAGAGAGCTCAGGTGAGAAATTGCAAACGTCGAGCAATTGCTCAGAGATGAAAAGTGCCAGCACTGAAAGCTGTTGCTAGCCAGCACCCTTCCTTGGAAGCGCTTTTGTAGGCCTAAGAACACTGGGGCTCTGGGCTTCTCTAGCCACCTAATCTTCTGCTCATCCTCTCGCGCACTCTAAAGAGAGCTCAGGTGAGAAATTGCAAACGTCGAGCAATTGCTCAGAGATGAAAAGTGCCAGCACTGAAAGCTCTTGCTAGCCAGCACCCTTCCTTGGAAGCGCTTTCACAGGCGCAGCAACACTGGGGCTTTGCGCTTCTCTAGCCACCAAACGTCACGGTCCTTCTCTTTCCGTCTCGTAGACACGAGCTGAGAAATTGCAAACGTCGAGCAATTGCTCAGAGATGAAAAGTGCCAGCACTGAAAGCTGTTGCTAGCCAGCACCCTTCCTTGGAAGCGCTTTCACAGGCGCAGTAACACTGGGACTTTGCGCTACTCTAGCCACCAAAAATCACGGTCACTATCTCTCCGTCTCGTGGACACGAGCTGAGAAATTGCAAACGTCGAGCAATTGCTCAGAGATGAAAAGTGCCAGCACTGAAAGCTGTTGCTAGCCAGCACCCTTCCTTGGAAGCGCTTTCACAGGCGCAGCAACACTGGGGCTTTGCGCTTCTCTAGCCACCAAACATCACGGTCACTATCTCTCCGTCTCGTGGACACGACCTGAGAAATTGCGAACGTCGAGCAATTGCTCAGAGATGAAAAGTGCCAGCACTGAAAGCTGTTGCTAGCCAGCCCCCTTCCTTGGAAGCGCTTTTGTAGGCCTAAGAACACTGGGGCTCTGGGCTTCTCTAGCCACCTAATCTTCTGCTCATCCTCTCGCGCACTCTAAAGAGAGCTCAGGTGAGAAATTGCAAACGTCCAGCAATTGCTCAGAGATGAAAAGTGCCAGCACTGAAAGCTGTTGCTAGCCAGCACCCTTCCTTGGAAGCGCTTTCCCAGGCGCAGCAACACTGGGGCTTTGCGCTTCTCTAGCCACCAAACGTCACGGTCCTTCTCTTTCCGTCTCGTAGACACGAGCTGAGAAATTGCAAACGTCAAGCAATTGCTCAGAGATGAAAAGTGCCAGCACTGAAAGCTGTTGCTAGCCAGCACCCTTCCTTGGAAGCGCTTTTGTAGGCCTAAGAACACTGGGGCTCTGGGCTTCTCTAGCCACCTAATCTTCTGCTCATCCTCTCGCGTAATCTAATAAGAGCTCAGGTGAGAAATTGCAAACGTCGAGCAATTGCTCAGAGATGAAAAGTGCCAGCACTGAAAGCTGTTGCTAGCCAGCACCCTTCCTTGGAAGCGCTTTCACAGGCGCAGCAACACTGGGGCTTTGCGCTTCTCTACCCACCAAACATAACGGTCCTTCTCTTTCCGTCTCGTAGACACGAGCTGAGAAATTGCAAACGTCCAGCAATTGCTCAGAGATGAAAAGTGCCAGCACTGAAAGCTGTTGCTAGCCAGCACCCTTCCTTGGAAGCGCTTTTGTAGGCCTAAGAACACTGGGGCTCTGGGCTTCTCTAGCCACCTAATCTTCTGCTCATCCTCTCGCGTACTCTAAAGAGAGTTCAGGTGAGAAATTGCAAACGTCGAGCAATTGCTCAGAGATGAAAAGTGCCAGCACTGAAAGCTGTTGCTAGCCAGCACCCTTCCTTGGAAGCGCTTTCACAGGCGCAGCAACACTGGGGCTTTGCGCTTCTCTACCCACCAATCATCACGCTCACTATCTCTCCATCTCGTAGACACGAGCTGAGAAATTGCAAACGTCGAGCAATTGCTCAGAGATGAAAAGTGCCAGCACTGAAAGCTGTTGCTAGCCAGCACCCTTCCTTGGAAGTGCTTTTGTAGGCCTAAGAACACTGGGGCTCTGGGCTTCTCTAGCCACCTAATCTTCTGCTCATCCTCTCGCGCACTCTAAAGAGAGCTCAGGTGAGAAATTGCAAACGTCCAGCAATTGCTCAGAGATGAAAAGTGCCAGCACTGAAAGCTGTTGCTAGCCAGCACCCTTCCTTGGAAGCGCTTTCACAGGCGCAGCAACACTGGGGCTTTGCGCTTCTCTAGCCACCAAACCTCACGGTCCTTCTCTTTCCGTCTCGTAGACACGAGCTGAGAAATTGCAAACGTCGAGCAATTGCTCAGAGATGAAAAGTGCCAGCACTGAAAGCTGTTGCTAGCCAGCACCCTTCCTTGGAAGCGCTTTTGTAGGCCTAAGAACACTGGGGCTCTGGGCTTCTCTAGCCACCTAATCTTCTGCTCATCCTCTCGCGTACTCTAATAAGAGCTCAGGTGAGAAATTGCAAACGTCGAGCAATTGCTCAGAGATGAAAAGTGCCAGCACTGAAAGCTGTTGCTAGCCAGCACCCTTCCTTGGAAGCGCTTTCACAGGCGCAGCAACACTGGGGCTTTGCGCTTCTCTACCCACCAAACGTCACGGTCCTTCTCTTTCCGTCTTGTACACACGAGCTGAGAAATTGCAAACGTCCAGCAATTGCTCAGAGATGAAAAGTGCCAGCACTGAAAGCTGTTGCTAGCCAGCACCCTTCCTTGGAAGCGCTTTCACAGGCGCAGTAACACTGGGACTTTGCGCTACTCTAGCCACCAAACATCGTGGTCACTATCTCTCCGTCTCGTAGACACGAGCTGAGAAATTGCAAACGTCGAGCAATTGCTCAGAGATGAAAAGTGCCAGCACTGAAAGCTCTTGCTAGCCAGCACCCTTCCTTGGAAGCGCTTTCACAGGTGCAGCAACACTGGGGCTTTGCGCTTCTCTAGCCACCAAACATCACGCTCACTATCTCTCCGTCTCGTGGACACGACCTGAGAAATTGCGAACGTCGAGCAATTGCTCAGAGATGAAAAGTGCCAGCACTGAAAGCTGTTGCTAGCCAGCCCCCTTCCTTGGAAGCGCTTTTGTAGCCCTAAGAACACTGGGGCTCTGGGCTTCTCTAGCCACCTAATCTTCTGCTCATCCTCTCGCGCACTCTAAAGAGAGTTCAGGTGAGAAATTGCAAACGTCGAGCAATTGCTCAGAGATGAAAAGTGCCAGCACTGAAAGCTCTTGCTAGCCAGCACCCTTCCTTGGAAGCGCTTTCACAGGCGCAGCAACACTGGGGCTTTGCGCTTCTCTACTCTACAAACGTCACGGTCCTTCTCTTTCCGTCTCGTAGACACGAGCTGAGAAATTGCAAATGTCGAGCAATTGCTCAGAGATGAAAAGTGCCAGCACTGAAAGCTCTTGCTAGCCAGCACCCTTCCTTGGAAGCGCTTTCACAGGCACAGCAACACTGGGGCTTTGCGCTTCTCTAGCCACCAAAAATCACGGTCACTATCTCTCCGTCTCGTAGACACGAGCTGAGAAATTGCAAACGTCCAGCAATTGCTCAGAGATGAAAAGTGCCAGCACTGAAAGCTCTTGCTAGCCAGCACCCTTCCTTGGAAGCGCTTTTGTAGGCCTAAGAACACTGGGGCTCTGGGCTTCTCTAGCCACCTAATCTTCTGCTCATCCTCTCGCGCACTCTAAAGAGAGCTCAGGTGAGAAATTGCAAACGTCCAGCAATTGCTCAGAGATGAAAAGTGCCAGCACTGAAAGCTGTTGCTAGCCAGCACCCTTCCTTGGAAGCGCTTTCACAGGCGCAGCAACACTGGGGCTTTGCGCTTCTCTAGCCACCAAACGTCACGGTCCTTCTCTTTCCGTCTCGTAGACACGAGCTGAGAAATTGCAAACGTCGAGCAATTGCTCAGAGATGAAAAGTGCCAGCACTGAAAGCTGTTGCTAGCCAGCCCCCTTCCTTGGTAGCGCTTTTGTAGGCCTAAGAACACTGGGGCTCTGGGCTTCTCTAGCCACCTAATCTTCTGCTCATCCTCTCGCGCACTCTAAAGAGAGCTCAGGTGAGAAATTGCAAACGTCCAGCAATTGCTCAGAGATGAAAAGTGCCAGCACTGAAAGCTGTTGCTAGCCAGCACCCTTCCTTGGAAGCGCTTTTGTAGGCCTAAGAACACTGGGGCTCTGGGCTTCTCTAGCCACCTAATCTTCTGCTCATCCTCTCGCGCACTCTAAAGAGAGCTCAGGTGAGAAATTGCAAACGTCGAGCAATTGCTCAGAGATGAAAAGTGCCAGCACTGAAAGCTCTTGCTAGCCAGCACCCTTCCTTGGAAGCGCTTTCACAGGCGCAATAACACTGGGGCTTTGCGCTTCTCTAGCCACCAAACGTCACTGTCATTCTCTTTCCGTCTCGTAGACACGAGCTGAGAAATTGCAAACGTCCAGCAATTGCTCAGAGATGAAAAGTGCCAGCACTGAAAGCTCTTGCTAGCCAGCACCCTTCCTTGGAAGCGCTTTCACAGGCACAGTAACACTGGGGCTTTGCGCTTCTCTAGCCACCAAACATCGTGGTCACTATCTCTCCGTCTCGTAGACACGAGCTGAGAAATTGCAAACGTCGAGCAATTGCTCAGAGATGAAAAGTGCCAGCACTGAAAGCTGTTGCTAGCCAGCACCCTTCCTTGGAAGCGCTTTCACAGGTGCAGCAACACTGGGGCTTTGCGCTTCTCTAGCCACCAAACATCACGCTCACTATCTCTCCGTCTCGTGGACACGACCTGAGAAATTGCGAACGTCGAGCAATTGCTCAGAGATGAAAAGTGCCAGCACTGAAAGCTGTTGCTAGCCAGCACCCTTCCTTGGAAGCGCTTTTGTAGCCCTAAGAACACTGGGGCTCTGGGCTTCTCTAGCCACCTCATCTTCTGCTCATCCTCTCGCGCACTCTAAAGAGAGTTCAGGTGAGAAATTGCAAACGTCGAGCAATTGCTCAGAGATGAAAAGTGCCAGCACTGAAAGCTCTTGCTAGCCAGCACCCTTCCTTGGAAGCGCTTTCACAGGCGCAGTAACACTGGGGCTTTGCGCTTCTCTACCCACCAAAAATCACGGTCACTATCTCTCCATCTCGTGGAGACGAGCTGAGAAATTGCGAACGTCGAGCAATTGCTCAGAGATGAAAAGTGCCAGCACTGAAAGCTGTTGCTAGCCAGCACCCTTCCTTGGAAGCGCTTTTGTAGCCCTAAGAACACTGCGGCTCTGGGCTTCTCTAGCCACCTAATCTTCTGCTCATCCTCTCGCGCACTCTAAAGAGAGCTCAGGTGAGAAATTGCAAACGTCCAGCAATTGCTCAGAGATGAAAAGTGCCAGCACTGAAAGCTGTTGCTAGCCAGCACCCTTCCTTGGAAGCGCTTTCACAGGCGCAGCAACACTGGGGCTTTGCGCTTCTCTACCCACCAAACGTCACGGTCCTTCTCTTTCCGTCTCGTAGACACGAGCTGAGAAATTGCAAACGTCGAGCAATTGCTCAGCGATGAAAAGTGCCAGCACTGAAAGCTGTTGCTAGCCAGCACCCTTCCTTGGAAGCGCTTTCACAGGCGCAGTAACACTGGGACTTTGCGCTACTCTAGCCACCAAACATCGTGGTCACTATCTCTCCGTCTCGTAGACACGAGCTGAGAAATTGCAAACGTCCAGCAATTGCTCAGAGATGAAAAGTGCCAGCACTGAAAGCTCTTGCTAGCCAGCACCCTTCCTTGGAAGCGCTTTCACAGGCGCAGCAACACTGAGGCTTTGCGCTTCTCTAGCCACCAAACATCACGCTCACTATCTCTCCGTCTCGTGGACACGACCTGAGAAATTGCGAACGTCGAGCAATTGCTCAGAGATGAAAAGTGCCAGCACTGAAAGCTGTTGCTAGCCAGCCCCCTTCCTTGGAAGCGCTTTTGTAGGCCTAAGAACACTGGGGCTCTGGGCTTCTCTAGCCACCTAATCTTCTGCTCATCCTCTCGCGCACTCTAAAGAGAGCTCAGGTGAGAAATTGCAAACGTCCAGCAATTGCTCAGAGATGAAAAGTGCCAGCACTGAAAGCTGTTGCTAGCCAGCACCCTTCCTTGGAAGCGCTTTCACAGGCGCAGCAACACTGGGGCTTTGCGCTTCTCTACCCACCAAACGTCACGGTCCTTCTCTTTCCGTCTCGTAGACACGAGCTGAGAAATTGCAAACGTCGAGCAATTGCTCAGAGATGAAAAGTGCCAGCACTGAAAGCTGTTGCTAGCCAGCACCCTTCCTTGGAAGCGCTTTCACAGGCGCAGTAACACTGGGACTTTGCGCTACTCTAGCCACCAAACATCGTGGTCACTATCTCTCCGTCTCGTAGACACGAGCTGAGAAATTGCAAACGTCGAGCAATTGCTCAGAGATGAAAAGTGCCAGCACTGAAAGCTGTTGCTAGCCAGCAGCCTTCCTTGGAAGCGCTTTCACAGGCGCAGCAACACTGAGGCTTTGCGCTTCTCTAGCCACCAAACATCACGCTCACTATCTCTCCGTCTCGTGGACACGACCTGAGAAATTGCGAACGTCGAGCAATTGCTCAGAGATGAAAAGTGCCAGCACTGAAAGCTGTTGCTAGCCAGCACCCTTCCTTGGAAGCGCTTTTGTAGGCCTAAGAACACTGGGGCTCTGGGCTTCTCTAGCCACCTAATCTTCTGCTCATCCTCTCGCGCACTCTAAAGAGAGCTCAGGTGAGAAATTGCAAACGTCCAGCAATTGCTCAGAGATGAAAAGTGCCAGCACTGAAAGCTCTTGCTAGCCAGCACCCTTCCTTGGAAGCGCTTTCACAGGCGCAGCAACACTGGGGCTTTGCGCTTCTCTAGCCACCAAACGTCACGGTCCTTCTCTTTCCGTCTCGTAGACACGAGCTGAGAAATTGCAAACGTCGAGCAATTGCTCAGAGATGAAAAGTGCCAGCACTGAAAGCTGTTGCTAGCCAGCCCCCTTCCTTGGTAGCGCTTTTGTAGGCCTAAGAACACTGGGGCTCTGGGCTTCTCTAGCCACCTAATCTTCTGCTCATCCTCTCGCGCACTCTAAAGAGAGCTCAGGTGAGAAATTGCAAACGTCCAGCAATTGCTCAGAGATGAAAAGTGCCAGCACTGAAAGCTGTTGCTAGCCAGCACCCTTCCTTGGAAGCGCTTTTGTAGGCCTAAGAACACTGCGGCTCTGGGCTTCTCTAGCCACCTAATCTTCTGCTCATCCTCTCGCGCACTCTAAAGAGAGCTCAGGTGAGAAATTGCAAACGTCGAGCAATTGCTCAGAGATGAAAAGTGCCAGCACTGAAAGCTCTTGCTAGCCAGCACCCTTCCTTGGAAGCGCTTTCACAGGCGCAATAACACTGGGGCTTTGCGCTTCTCTAGCCACCAAACGTCACTGTCATTCTCTTTCCGTCTCGTAGACACGAGCTGAGAAATTGCAAACGTCCAGCAATTGCTCAGAGATGAAAAGTGCCAGCACTGAAAGCTCTTGCTAGCCAGCACCCTTCCTTGGAAGCGCTTTCACAGGCGCAGTAACACTGGGACTTTGCGCTACTCTAGCCACCAAACATCGTGGTCACTATCTCTCCGTCTCGTAGACACGAGCTGAGAAATTGCAAACGTCGAGCAATTGCTCAGAGATGAAAAGTGCCAGCACTGAAAGCTGTTGCTAGCCAGCACCCTTCCTTGGAAGCGCTTTAACAGGCGCAGCAACACTGGGGCTTTGCGCTTCTCTAGCCACCAAACATCACGGTCACTATCTCTCCGTCTAGTGGACACGACCTGAGAAATTGCGAACGTCGAGCAATTGCTCAGAGATGAAAAGTGCCAGCACTGAAAGCTCTTGCTAGCCAGCCCCCTTCCTTGGAAGCGCTTTTGTAGCCCTAAGAACACTGGGGCTCTGGGCTTCTCTAGCCACCTAATCTTCTGCCCATCCTCTCGCGCACTCTAAAGAGAGCTCAGGTGAGAAATTGCAAACGTCCAGCAATTGCTCAGAGATGAAAAGTGCCAGCACTGAAAGCTGTTGCTAGCCAGCACCCTTCCTTGGAAGCGCTTTCACAGGCGCAGCAACACTGGGGCTTTGCGCTTCTCTACCCACCAAACGTCACGGTCCTTCTCTTTCCGTCTCGTAGACACGAGCTGAGAAATTGCAAACGTCGAGCAATTGCTCAGAGATGAAAAGTGCCAGCACTGAAAGCTGTTGCTAGCCAGCACCCTTCCTTGGAAGCGCTTTTGTAGGCCTAAGAACACTGGGGCTCTGGGCTTCTCTAGCCACCTAATCTTCTGCTCATCCTCTCGCGTACTCTAATAAGAGCTCAGGTGAGAAATTGCAAACGTCCAGCAATTGCTCAGAGATGAAAAGTGCCAGCACTGAAAGCTCTTGCTAGCCAGCACCCTTCCTTGGAAGCGCTTTCACAGGCGCAGCAACACTGGGGCTTTGCGCTTCTCTACCCACCAAACGTCACGGTCCTTCTCTTTCCGTCTCGTAGACACGAGCTGAGAAATTGCAAACGTCGAGCAATTGCTCAGAGATGAAAAGTGCCAGCACTGAAAGCTGTTGCTAGCCAGCACCCTTCCTTGGAAGCGCTTTTGTAGGCCTAAGAACACTGGGGCTCTGGGCTTCTCTAGCCACCTAATCTTCTGCTCATCCTCTCGCGCACTCTAAAGAGAGTTCAGGTGAGAAATTGCAAACGTCGAGCAATTGCTCAGAGATGAAAAGTGCCAGCACTGAAAGCTCTTGCTAGCCAGCACCCTTCCTTGGAAGCGCTTTCACAGGCGCAGTAACACTGGGGCTTTGCGCTTCTCTACCCACCAAAAATCACGGTCACTATCTCTCCATCTCGTGGACACGACCTGAGAAATTGCGAACGTCGAGCAATTGCTCAGAGATGAAAAGTGCCAGCACTGAAAGCTGTTGCTAGCCAGCACCCTTCCTTGGAAGCGCTTTTGTAGGCCTAAGAACACTGGGGCTCTGGGCTTCTCTAGCCACCTAATCTTCTGCTCATCCTCTCGCGCACTCTAAAGAGAGCTCAGGTGAGAAATTGCAAACGTCCAGCAATTGCTCAGAGATGAAAAGTGCCAGCACTGAAAGCTCTTGCTAGCCAGCACCCTTCCTTGGAAGCGCTTTCACAGGCGCAGCAACACTGGGGCTTTGCGCTTCTCTACCCACCAAACGTCACGGTCCTTCTCTTTCCGTCTCGTAGACACGAGCTGAGAAATTGCAAACGTCGAGCAATTGCTCAGAGATGAAAAGTGCCAGCACTGAAAGCTGTTGCTAGCCAGCCCCCTTCCTTGGAAGCGCTTTTGTAGGCCTAAGAACACTGGGGCTCTGGGCTTCTCTAGCCACCTAATCTTCTGCTCATCCTCTCGCGTACTCTAATAAGAGCTCAGGTGAGAAATTGCAAACGTCGAGCAATTGCTCAGAGATGAAAAGTGCCAGCACTGAAAGCTCTTGCTAGCCAGCACCCTTCCTTGGAAGCGCTTTCACAGGCGCAGCAACACTGGGGCTTTGCGCTTCTCTAGCCACCAAACGTCACGGTCCTTCTCTTTCCGTCTCGTAGACACGAGCTGAGAAATTGCAAACGTCCAGCAATTGCTCAGAGATGAAAAGTGCCAGCACTGAAAGCTGTTGCTAGCCAGCACCCTTCCTTGGAAGCGCTTTTGTAGGCCTAAGAACACTGGGGCTCTGGGCTTCTCTAGCCACCTAATCTTCTGCTCATCCTCTCGCGCACTCTAAAGAGAGCTCAGGTGAGAAATTGCAAACGTCCAGCAATTGCTCAGAGATGAAAAGTGCCAGCACTGAAAGCTGTTGCTAGCCAGCACCCTTCCTTGGAAGCGCTTTCACAGGCGCAGCAACACTGGGGCTTTGCGCTTCTCTAGCCACCAAACATCACGGTCACTATCTCTCCGTCTAGTGGACACGACCTGAGAAATTGCGAACGTCGAGCAATTGCTCAGAGATGAAAAGTGCCAGCACTGAAAGCTCTTGCTAGCCAGCCCCCTTCCTTGGAAGCGCTTTTGTAGGCCTAAGAACACTGGGGCTCTGGGCTTCTCTAGCCACCTAATCTTCTGCCCATCATCTCGCGCACTCTAAAGAGAGCTCAGGTGAGAAATTGCAAACGTCCAGCAATTGCTCAGAGATGAAAAGTGCCAGCACTGAAAGCTGTTGCTAGCCAGCACCCTTCCTTGGAAGCGCTTTCACAGGCGCAGCAACACTGGGGCTTTGCGCTTCTCTACCCACCAAACGTCACGGTCCTTCTCTTTCCGTCTCGTAGACACGAGCTGAGAAATTGCAAACGTCGAGCAATTGCTCAGAGATGAAAAGTGCCAGCACTGAAAGCTCTTGCTAGCCAGCACCCTTCCTTGGAAGCGCTTTTGTAGGCCTAAGAACACTGGGGCTCTGGGCTTCTCTAGCCACCTAATCTTCTGCTCATCCTCTCGCGTACTCTAATAAGAGCTCAGGTGAGAAATTGCAAACGTCGAGCAATTGCTCAGAGATGAAAAGTGCCAGCACTGAAAGCTCTTGCTAGCCAGCACCCTTCCTTGGAAGCGCTTTCACAGGCGCAGCAACACTGGGGCTTTGCGCTTCTCTACCCACCAAACGTCACGGTCCTTCTCTTTCCGTCTCGTAGACACGAGCTGAGAAATTGCAAACGTCCAGCAATTGCTCAGAGATGAAAAGTGCCAGCACTGAAAGCTCTTGCTAGCCAGCACCCTTCCTTGGAAGCGCTTTTGTAGGCCTAAGAACACTGGGGCTCTGGGCTTCTCTAGCCACCTAATCTTCTGCTCATCCTCTCGCGCACTCTAAAGAGAGTTCAGGTGAGAAATTGCAAACGTCGAGCAATTGCTCAGAGATGAAAAGTGCCAGCACTGAAAGCTGTTGCTAGCCAGCACCCTTCCTTGGAAGCGCTTTCACAGGCGCAGTAACACTGGGGCTTTGCGCTTCTCTACCCACCAAAAATCACGGTCACTATCTCTCCATCTCGTGGACACGACCTGAGAAATTGCGAACGTCGAGCAATTGCTCAGAGATGAAAAGTGCCAGCACTGAAAGCTGTTGCTAGCCAGCACCCTTCCTTGGAAGCGCTTTTGTAGGCCTAAGAACACTGGGGCTCTGGGCTTCTCTAGCCACCTAATCTTCTGCTCATCCTCTCGCGCACTCTAAAGAGAGCTCAGGTGAGAAATTGCAAACGTCCAGCAATTGCTCAGAGATGAAAAGTGCCAGCACTGAAAGCTCTTGCTAGCCAGCACCCTTCCTTGGAAGCGCTTTCACAGGCGCAGCAACACTGGGGCTTTGCGCTTCTCTACCCACCAAACGTCACGGTCCTTCTCTTTCCGTCTCGTAGACACGAGCTGAGAAATTGCAAACGTCGAGCAATTGCTCAGAGATGAAAAGTGCCAGCACTGAAAGATGTTGCTAGCCAGCACCCTTCCTTGGAAGCGCTTTTGTAGGCCTAAGAACACTGGGGCTCTGGGCTTCTCTAGCCACCTAATCTTCTGCTCATCCTCTCGCGTACTCTAATAAGAGCTCAGGTGAGAAATTGCAAACGTCGAGCAATTGCTCTAGAGATGAAAAGTGCCAGCACTGAAAGCTGTTGCTAGCCAGCACCCTTCCTTGGAAGCGCTTTCACAGGCGCAGCAACACTGGGGCTTTGCGCTTCTCTAGCCACCAAACGTCACGGTCCTTCTCTTTCCGTCTCGTAGACACGAGCTGAGAAATTGCGAACGTCCAGCAATTGCTCAGAGACGAAAAGTGCCAGCACTGAAAGCTCTTGCTAGCCAGCACCCTTCCTTGGAAGCGCTTTTGTAGGCCTAAGAACACTGGGGCTCTGGGCTTCTCTAGCCACCTAATCTTCTGCTCATCCTCTCGCGCACTCTAAAGAGAGCTCAGGTGAGAAATTGCAAACGTCCAGCAATTGCTCAGAGATGAAAAGTGCCAGCACTGAAAGCTGTTGCTAGCCAGCACCCTTCCTTGGAAGCGCTTTCACAGGCGCAATAACACTGGGGCTTTGCGCTTCTCTAGCCACCAAACGTCACTGTCATTCTCTTTCCGTCCCGTAGACACGAGCTGAGAAATTGCAAACGTCCAGCAATTGCTCAGAGATGAAAAGTGCCAGCACTGAAAGCTGTTGCTAGCCAGCACCCTTCCTTGGAAGCGCTTTCACAGGCGCAGTAACACTGGGGCTTTGCGCTTCTCTACCCACCAAACATCACGGTCACTATCTCTCCGTCTCGTGGACACGACCTGAGAAATTGCGAACGTCGAGCAATTGCTCAGAGATGAAAAGTGCCAGCACTGAAAGCTGTTGCTAGCCAGCCCCCTTCCTTGGAAGCGCTTTTGTAGGCCTAAGAACACTGGGGCTCTGGGCTTCTCTAGCCACCTAATCTTCTGCTCATCCTCTCGCGTACTCTAATAAGAGCTCAGGTGAGAAATTGCAAACGTCGAGCAATTGCTCAGAGATGAAAAGTGCCAGCACTGAAAGCTCTTGCTAGCCAGCACCCTTCCTTGGAAGCGCTTTCACAGGCGCAGCAACACTGGGGCTTTGCGCTTCTCTACCCACCAAACGTCACGGTCCTTCTCTTTCCGTCTCGTAGACACGAGCTGAGAAATTGCAAACGTCCAGCAATTGCTCAGAGATGAAAAGTGCCAGCACTGAAAGCTCTTGCTAGCCAGCACCCTTCCTTGGAAGCGCTTTTGTAGGCCTAAGAACACTGGGGCTCTGGGCTTCTCTAGCCACCTAATCTTCTGCTCATCCTCTCGCGCACTCTAAAGAGAGTTCAGGTGAGAAATTGCAAACGTCGAGCAATTGCTCAGAGATGAAAAGTGCCAGCACTGAAAGCTGTTGCTAGCCAGCACCCTTCCTTGGAAGCGCTTTCACAGGCGCAGTAACACTGGGGCTTTGCGCTTCTCTACCCACCAAAAATCACGGTCACTATCTCTCCATCTCGTGGACACGACCTGAGAAATTGCGAACGTCGAGCAATTGCTCAGAGATGAAAAGTGCCAGCACTGAAAGCTGTTGCTAGCCAGCACCCTTCCTTGGAAGCGCTTTTGTAGGCCTAAGAACACTGGGGCTCTGGGCTTCTCTAGCCACCTAATCTTCTGCTCATCCTCTCGCGCACTCTAAAGAGAGCTCAGGTGAGAAATTGCAAACGTCCAGCAATTGCTCAGAGATGAAAAGTGCCAGCACTGAAAGCTGTTGCTAGCCAGCACCCTTCCTTGGAAGCGCTTTCACAGGCGCAGCAACACTGGGGCTTTGCGCTTCTCTACCCACCAAACGTCACGGTCCTTCTCTTTCCGTCTCGTAGACACGAGCTGAGAAATTGCAAACGTCGAGCAATTGCTCAGAGATGAAAAGTGCCAGCACTGAAAGCTGTTGCTAGCCAGCACCCTTCCTTGGAAGCGCTTTTGTAGGCCTAAGAACACTGGGGCTCTGGGCTTCTCTAGCCACCTAATCTTCTGCTCATCCTCTCGCGTACTCTAATAAGAGCTCAGGTGAGAAATTGCAAACGTCGAGCAATTGCTCAGAGATGAAAAGTGCCAGCACTGAAAGCTGTTGCTAGCCAGCACCCTTCCTTGGAAGCGCTTTCACAGGCGCAGCAACACTGGGGCTTTGCGCTTCTCTAGCCACCAAACGTCACGGTCCTTCTCTTTCCGTCTCGTAGACACGAGCTGAGAAATTGCGAACGTCCAGCAATTGCTCAGAGATGAAAAGTGCCAGCACTGAAAGCTCTTGCTAGCCAGCACCCTTCCTTGGAAGCGCTTTTGTAGGCCTAAGAACACTGGGGCTCTGGGCTTCTCTAGCCACCTAATCTTCTGCTCATCCTCTCGCGCACTCTAAAGAGAGCTCAGGTGAGAAATTGCAAACGTCCAGCAATTGCTCAGAGATGAAAAGTGCCAGCACTGAAAGCTGTTGCTAGCCAGCACCCTTCCTTGGAAGCGCTTTCACAGGCGCAATAACACTGGGGCTTTGCGCTTCTCTAGCCACCAAACGTCACTGTCATTCTCTTTCTGTCTCGTAGACACGAGCTGAGAAATTGCAAACGTCCAGCAATTGCTCAGAGATGAAAAGTGCCAGCACTGAAAGCTGTTGCTAGCCAGCACCCTTCCTTGGAAGCGCTTTCACAGGCGCAGTAACACTGGGACTTTGCGCTACTCTAGCCACCAAACATCACGCTCACTATCTCTCCGTCTCGTGGACACGACCTGAGAAATTGCGAACGTCGAGCAATTGCTCAGAGATGAAAAGTGCCAGCACTGAAAGCTGTTGCTAGCCAGCCCCCTTCCTTGGAAGCGCTTTTGTAGGCCTAAGAACACTGGGGCTCTGGGCTTCTCTAGCCACCTAATCTTCTGCTCATCCTCTCGCGCACTCTAAAGAGAGCTCAGGTGAGAAATTGCAAACGTCCAGCAATTGTCAGAGATGAAAAGTGCCAGCACTGAAAGCTCTTGCTAGCCAGCACCCTTCCTTGGAAGCGCTTTCACAGGCGCAATAACACTGGGGCTTTGCGCTTCTCTAGCCACCAAACGTCACTGTCATTCTCTTTCTGTCTCGTAGACACGAGCTGAGAAATTGCAAACGTCCAGCAATTGCTCAGAGATGAAAAGTGCCAGCACTGAAAGCTGTTGCTAGCCAGCACCCTTCCTTGGAAGCGCTTTCACAGGCGCAGCAACACTGGGGCTTTGCGCTTCTCTACCCACCAAACGTCACGGTCCTTCTCTTTCCGTCTCGTAGACACGAGCTGAGAAATTGCAAACGTCGAGCAATTGCTCAGCGATGAAAAGTGCCAGCACTGAAAGCTCTTGCTAGCCAGCACCCTTCCTTGGAAGCGCTTTCACAGGCGCAGTAACACTGGGACTTTGCGCTACTCTAGCCACCAAACATCGTGGTCACTATCTCTCCGTCTCGTAGAGACGAGCTGAGAAATTGCAAACGTCGAGCAATTGCTCAGAGATGAAAAGTGCCAGCACTGAAAGCTGTTGCTAGCCAGCAGCCTTCCTTGGAAGCGCTTTCACAGGCGCAGCAACACTGAGGCTTTGCGCTTCTCTAGCCACCAAACATCACGCTCACTATCTCTCCGTCTCGTGGACACGACCTGAGAAATTGCGAACGTCGAGCAATTGCTCAGAGATGAAAAGTGCCAGCACTGAAAGCTGTTGCTAGCCAGCACCCTTCCTTGGAAGCGCTTTTGTAGGCCTAAGAACACTGGGGCTCTGGGCTTCTCTAGCCACCTAATCTTCTGCTCATCCTCTCGCGCACTCTAAAGAGAGCTCAGGTGAGAAATTGCAAACGTCGAGCAATTGCTCAGAGATGAAAAGTGCCAGCACTGAAAGCTCTTGCTAGCCAGCACCCTTCCTTGGAAGCGCTTTCACAGGCGCAGCAACACTGGGGCTTTGCGCTTCTCTACCCACCAAACGTCACGGTCCTTCTCTTTCCGTCTCGTAGACACGAGCTGAGAAATTGCAAACGTCGAGCAATTGCTCAGAGATGAAAAGTGCCAGCACTGAAAGATGTTGCTAGCCAGCACCCTTCCTTGGAAGCGCTTTTGTAGGCCTAAGAACACTGGGGCTCTGGGCTTCTCTAGCCACCTAATCTTCTGCTCATCCTCTCGCGTACTCTAAAGAGAGCTCAGGTGAGAAATTGCAAACGTCGAGCAATTGCTCAGAGATGAAAAGTGCCAGCACTGAAAGCTGTTGCTAGCCAGCACCCTTCCTTGGAAGCGCTTTCACAGGCGCAGCAACACTGGGGCTTTGCGCTTCTCTAGCCACCAAACGTCACGGTCCTTCTCTTTCCGTCTCGTACACACGAGCTGAGAAATTGCAAACGTCGAGCAATTGCTCAGAGATGAAAAGTGCCAGCACTGAAAGCTGTTGCTAGCCAGCCCCCTTCCTTGGTAGCGCTTTTGTAGGCCTAAGAACACTGGGGCTCTGGGCTTCTCTAGCCACCTAATCTTCTGCTCATCCTCTCGCGCACTCTAAAGAGACCTCAGGTGAGAAATTGCAAACGTCCAGCAATTGCTCAGAGATGAAAAGTGCCAGCACTGAAAGCTGTTGCTAGCCAGCACCCTTCCTTGGAAGCGCTTTTGTAGGCCTAAGAACACTGGGGCTCTGGGCTTCTCTAGCCACCTAATCTTCTGCTCATCCTCTCGCGCACTCTAAAGAGAGCTCAGGTGAGAAATTGCAAACGTCGAGCAATTGCTCAGAGATGAAAAGTGCCAGCACTGAAAGCTCTTGCTAGCCAGCACCCTTCCTTGGAAGCGCTTTCACAGGCGCAATAACACTGGGGCTTTGCGCTTCTCTAGCCACCAAACGTCGCTGTCATTCTCTTTCCGTCTCGTAGACACGAGCTGAGAAATTGCAAACGTCGAGCAATTGCTCAGAGATGAAAAGTGCCAGCACTGAAAGCTGTTGCTAGCCAGCACTCTTCCTTGGAAGCGCTTTCACAGGCGCAGTAACACTGGGGCTTTGCGCTACTCTAGCCACCAAACATCGTGGTCACTATCTCTCCGTCTCGTAGACACGAGCTGAGAAATTGCAAACGTCGAGCAATTGCTCAGAGATGAAAAGTGCCAGCACTGAAAGCTGTTGCTAGCCAGCACCCTTCCTTGGAAGCGCTTTCACAGGCGCAGCAACACTGGGGCTTTGCGCTTCTCTACCCACCAAACATCACGCTCACTATCTCTCCGTCTAGTGGACACGACCTGAGAAATTGCGAACGTCGAGCAATTGCTCAGAGATGAAAAGTGCCAGCACTGAAAGCTCTTGCTAGCCAGCCCCCTTCCTTGGAAGCGCTTTTGTAGGCCTAAGAACACTGGGGCTCTGGGCTTCTCTAGCCACCTAATCTTCTGCCCATCCTCTCGCGCACTCTAAAGAGAGCTCAGGTGAGAAATTGCAAACGTCCAGCAATTGCTCAGAGATGAAAAGTGCCAGCACTGAAAGCTGTTGCTAGCCAGCACCCTTCCTTGGAAGCGCTTTCACAGGCGCAGCAACACTGGGGCTTTGCGCTTCTCTACCCACCAAACGTCACGGTCCTTCTCTTTCCGTCTCGTAGACACGAGCTGAGAAATTGCAAACGTCGAGCAATTGCTCAGAGATGAAAAGTGCCAGCACTGAAAGCTGTTGCTAGCCAGCCCCCTTCCTTGGAAGCGCTTTTGTAGGCCTAAGAACACTGGGGCTCTGGGCTTCTCTAGCCACCTAATCTTCTGCTCATCCTCTCGCGTACTCTAATAAGAGCTCAGGTGAGAAATTGCAAACGTCGAGCAATTGCTCAGAGATGAAAAGTGCCAGCACTGAAAGCTGTTGCTAGCCAGCACCCTTCCTTGGAAGCGCTTTCACAGGCGCAGCAACACTGGGGCTTTGCGCTTCTCTACCCACCAAACGTCACGGTCCTTCTCTTTCCGTCTCGTAGACACGAGCTGAGAAATTGCAAACGTCCAGCAATTGCTCAGAGATGAAAAGTGCCAGCACTGAAAGCTCTTGCTAGCCAGCACCCTTCCTTGGAAGCGCTTTCACAGGCGCAGTAACACTGGGGCTTTGCGCTTCTCTACCCACCAAAAATCACGGTCACTATCTCTCCATCTCGTGGACACGACCTGAGAAATTGCGAACGTCGAGCAATTGCTCAGAGATGAAAAGTGCCAGCACTGAAAGCTGTTGCTAGCCAGCACCCTTCCTTGGAAGCGCTTTTGTAGGCCTAAGAACACTGGGGCTCTGGGCTTCTCTAGCCACCTAATCTTCTGCTCATCCTCTCGCGCACTCTAAAGAGAGCTCAGGTGAGAAATTGCAAACGTCCAGCAATTGCTCAGAGATGAAAAGTGCCAGCACTGAAAGCTCTTGCTAGCCAGCACCCTTCCTTGGAAGCGCTTTCACAGGCGCAGCAACACTGGGGCTTTGCGCTTCTCTACCCACCAAACCTCACGGTCCTTCTCTTTCCGTCTCGTACACACGAGCTGAGAAATTGCAAACGTCCAGCAATTGCTCAGAGATGAAAAGTGCCAGCACTGAAAGCTCTTGCTAGCCAGCACCCTTCCTTGGAAGCGCTTTTGTAGGCCTAAGAACACTGGGGCTCTGGGCTTCTCTAGCCACCTAATCTTCTGCTCATCCTCTCGCGCACTCTAAAGAGAGCTCAGGTGAGAAATTGCAAACGTCGAGCAATTGCTCAGAGATGAAAAGTGCCAGCACTGAAAGCTGTTGCTAGCCAGCACCCTTCCTTGGAAGCGCTTTCACAGGCGCAATAACACTGGGGCTTTGCGCTTCTCTAGCCACCAAACGTCACTGTCATTCTCTTTCTGTCTCGTAGACACGAGCTGAGAAATTGCAAACGTCCAGCAATTGCTCAGAGATGAAAAGTGCCAGCACTGAAAGCTGTTGCTAGCCAGCACCCTTCCTTGGAAGCGCTTTCACAGGCGCAGTAACACTGGGACTTTGCGCTACTCTAGCCACCAAACATCACGCTCACTATCTCTCCGTCTCGTAGACACGAGCTGAGAAATTGCGAACGTCGAGCAATTGCTCAGAGATGAAAAGTGCCAGCACTGAAAGCTGTTGCTAGCCAGCACCCTTCCTTGGAAGCGCTTTTGTAGGCCTAAGAACACTGGGGCTCTGGGCTTCTCTAGCCACCTAATCTTCTGCTCATCCTCTCGCGCACTCTAAAGAGAGCTCAGGTGAGAAATTGCAAACGTCCAGCAATTGCTCAGAGATGAAAAGTGCCAGCATGAAAACTGTTGCTAGCCAGCACCCTTCCTTGGAAGCGCTTTCACAGGCGCAGCAACACTGGGGCTTTGCGCTTCTCTACCCACCAAACGTCACGGTCCTTCTCTTTCCGTCTCGTAGACACGAGCTGAGAAATTGCAAACGTCGAGCAATTGCTCAGAGATGAAAAGTGCCAGCACTGAAAGATGTTGCTAGCCAGCACCCTTCCTTGGAAGCGCTTTTGTAGGCCTAAGAACACTGGGGCTCTGGGCTTCTCTAGCCACCTAATCTTCTGCTCATCCTCTCGCGTACTCTAATAAGAGCTCAGGTGAGAAATTGCAAACGTCCAGCAATTGCTCAGAGATGAAAAGTGCCAGCACTGAAAGCTGTTGCTAGCCAGCACCCTTCCTTGGAAGCGCTTTCACAGGCGCAGCAACACTGGGGCTTTGCGCTTCTCTAGCCACCAAACCTCACGGTCCTTCTCTCTCCGTCTCGTGGACACGAGCTGAGAAATTGCAAACGTCGAGCAATTGCTCAGAGATGAAAAGTGCCAGCACTGAAAGCTCTTGCTAGCCAGCCCCCTTCCTTGGAAGCGCTTTTGTAGGCCTAAGAACACTGGGGCTCTGGGCTTCTCAAGCCACCTAATCTTCTGCTCATCCTCTCGCGCACTCTAAAGAGAGCTCAGGTGAGAAATTGCAAACGTCCAGCAATTGCTCAGAGATGAAAAGTGCCAGCACTGAAAGCTGTTGCTAGCCAGCACCCTTCCTTGGAAGCGCTTTTGTAGGCCTAAGAACACTGGGGCTCTGGGCTTCTCTAGCCACCTAATCTTCTGCTCATCCTCTCGCGCACTCTAAAGAGAGTTCAGGTGAGAAATTGCAAACGTCGAGCAATTGCTCAGAGATGAAAAGTGCCAGCACTGAAAGCTCTTGCTAGCCAGCACCCTTCCTTGGAAGCGCTTTCACAGGCGCAGCAACACTGGGGCTTTGCGCTCCTCTAGCCACCAAACGTCACAGTCATTCTCTTTCCGTCTCGTAGACACGAGCTGAGAAATTGCAAACGTAGAGCAATTGCTCAGAGATGAAAAGTGCCAGCACTGAAAGCTGTTGCTAGCCAGCACCCTTCCTTGGAAGCGCTTTCACAGGCGCAGCAACACTGGGGCTTTGCGCTTCTCTAGCCACCAAACGTCACTGTCATTCTCTTTCCGTCTCGTACACACGAGCTGAGAAATTGCAAACGTCGAGCAATTGCTCAGAGATGAAAAGTGCCAGCACTGAAAGCTGTTGCTAGCCAGCACCCTTCCTTGGAAGCGCTTTTGTAGGCCTAAGAACACTGGGGCTCTGGGCTTCTCTAGCCACCTAATCTTCTGCTCATCCTCTCGCGCACTCTAATAAGAGCTCAGGTGAGAAATTGCAAACGTCGAGCAATTGCTCAGAGATGAAAAGTGCCAGCACTGAAAGCTGTTGCTAGCCAGCACCCTTCCTTGGAAGCGCTTTCACAGGCGCAGCAACACTGGGGCTTTGCGCTTCTCTACCCACCAAACGTCACGGTCCTTCTCTTTCCGTCTCGTAGACACGAGCTGAGAAATTGCAAACGTCGAGCAATTGCTCAGAGATGAAAAGTGCCAGCACTGAAAGCTGTTGCTAGCCAGCACCCTTCCTTGGAAGCGCTTTCACAGGCGCAGCAACACTGGGGCTTTGCGCTTCTCTAGCCACCAAACGTCACGGTCCTTCTCTTTCCGTCTCGTAGACACGAGCTGAGAAATTGCAAACGTCGAGCAATTGCTCAGAGATGAAAAGTGCCAGCACTGAAAGCTGTTGCTAGCCAGCCCCCTTCCTTGGAAGCGCTTTTGTAGGCCTAAGAACACTGGGGCTCTGGGCTTCTCTAGCCACCTAATCTTCTGCTCATCCTCTCGCGCACTCTAAAGAGAGCTCAGGTGAGAAATTGCAAACATCGAGCAATTGCTCAGAGATGAAAAGTGCCAGCACTGAAAGCTGTTGCTAGCCAGCACCCTTCCTTGGAAGCGCTTTTGTAGGCCTAAGAACACTGGGGCTCTGGGCTTCTCTAGCCACCTAATCTTCTGCTCATCCTCTCGCGCACTCTAAAGAGAGTTCAGGTGAGAAATTGCAAACGTCCAGCAATTGCTCAGAGATGAAAAGTGCCAGCACTGAAAGCTCTTGCTAGCCAGCACCCTTCCTTGGAAGCGCTTTCACAGGCGCAATAACACTGGGGCTTTGCGCTACTCTAGCCACCAAACATCGTGGTCACTATCTCTCCGTCTCGTAGACACGAGCTGAGAAATTGCAAACGTCGAGCAATTGCTCAGAGATGAAAAGTGCCAGCACTGAAAGCTCTTGCTAGCCAGCACCCTTCCTTGGAAGCGCTTTCACAGGCGCAATAACACTGGGGCTTTGCGCTTCTCTAGCCACCAAACGTCACGGTCCTTCTCTTTCCGTCTCGTACACACGAGCTGAGAAATTGCAAACGTCGAGCAATTGCTCAGAGATGAAAAGTGCCAGCACTGAAAGCTGTTGCTAGCCAGCACCCTTCCTTGGAAGCGCTTTCACAGGCGCAGTAACACTGGGACTTTGCGCTACTCTAGCCACCAAACATCGTGGTCACTATCTCTCCGTCTCGTAGACACGAGCTGAGAAATTGCAAACGTCGAGCAATTGCTCAGAGATGAAAAGTGCCAGCACTGAAAGCTGTTGCTAGCCAGCACCCTTCCTTGGAAGCGCTTTCACAGGCGCAGCAACACTGGGGCTTTGCGCTTCTCTAGCCACCAAACATCACGCTCACTATCTCTCCGTCTCGTGGACACGAGCTGAGAAATTGCAAACGTCGAGCAATTGCTCAGAGATGAAAAGTGCCAGCACTGAAAGCTGTTGCTAGCCAGCCCCCTTCCTTGGAAGCGCTTTTGTAGCCCTAAGAACACTGGGGCTCTGGGCTTCTCTAGCCACCTAATCTTCTGCTCATCCTCTCGCGCACTCTAAAGAGAGCTCAGGTGAGAAATTGCAAACGTCCAGCAATTGCTCAGAGATGAAAAGTGCCAGCACTGAAAGCTCTTGCTAGCCAGCACCCTTCCTTGGAAGCGCTTTCACAGGCGCAATAACACTGGGGCTTTGCGCTTCTCTAGCCACCAAACATCACTGTCATTCTCTTTCCGTCTCGTAGACACGAGCTGAGAAATTGCAAACGTCCAGCAATTGCTCAGAGATGAAAAGTGCCAGCACTGAAAGCTCTTGCTAGCCAGCACCCTTCCTTGGAAGCGCTTTCACAGGCGCAGTAACACTGGGACTTTGCGCTTCTCTAGCCACCAAACGTCGTGGTCACTATCTCTCCGTCTCGTAGACACGAGCTGAGAAATTGCAAACGTCGAGCAATTGCTCAGAGATGAAAAGTGCCAGCACTGAAAGCTGTTGCTAGCCAGCACCCTTCCTTGGAAGCGCTTTCACAGGCGCAGCAACACTGGGGCTTTGCGCTTCTCTAGCCACCAAACATCACGCTCACTATCTCTCCGTCTCGTGGACACGACCTGAGAAATTGCGAACGTCGAGCAATTGCTCAGAGATGAAAAGTGCCAGCACTGAAAGCTGTTGCTAGCCAGCACCCTTCCTTGGAATTGCTTTCACAGGCGCAGCAACACTGGGGCTTTGCGCTTCTCTAGCCACCAAACGTCACAGTCATTCTCTTTCCGTCTCGTAGACACGAGCTGAGAAATTGCAAACGTCCAGCAATTGCTCAGAGATGAAAAGTGCCAGCACTGAAAGCTGTTGCTAGCCAGCCCCCTTCCTTGGAAGCGCTTTTGTAGGCCTAAGAACACTGGGGCTCTGGGCTTCTCTAGCCACCTAATCTTCTGCTCATCCTCTCGCGCACTCTAAAGAGAGCTCAGGTGAGAAATTGCAAACGTCGAGCAATTGCTCAGAGATGAAAAGTGCCAGCACTGAAAGCTCTTGCTAGCCAGCACCCTTTCTTGGAAGCGCTTTCACAGGTGCAGCAACACTGGGGCTTTGCGCTTCTCTAGCCACCAAACATCACTGTCATTCTCTTTCCGTCTCGTAGACACGAGCTGAGAAATTGCAAACGTCGAGCAATTGCTCAGAGATGAAAAGTGCCAGCACTGAAAGCTGTTGCTAGCCAGCACCCTTCCTTGGCAGCGCTTTCACAGGTGCAGTAACACTGGGGGTTTGCGCTTCTCTAGCCACCAAACATCACGGTCATTCTCTCTCCGTCTCGTAGACACGAGCTGAGAAATTGCAAACGTCCAGCAATTGCTCAGAGATGAAAAGTGCCAGCACTGAAAGCTGTTGCTAGCCAGCACCCTTCCTTGGAAGCGCTTTCACAGGCGCAGCAACACTGGGGCTTTGCGATTCTCTAGCCACCAAACATCACGGTCCTTGTCTTTCCATCTCGTAGACATGAGGTGAGAAATTGCAAATGTCGAGCAATTGCTCAGAGATGAAAAGTGCCAGCACTGAAAGCTCTTGCTAGCCAGCACCCTTCCTTGGAAGCGCTTTCACAGGCGCAGTAACACTGGGGCTTTGCGCTTCTCTAGCCACCAAAAATCACGGTCACTATCTCTCCGTCTCGTAGACACGAGCTGAGAAATTGCAAACGTCGAGCAATTGCTCAGAGATGAAAAGTGCCAGCACTGAAAGCTCTTGCTAGCCAGCACCCTTCCTTGGAAGCGCTTTCACAGGCGCAGCAACACTGGGGCTCTGGGCTTCTCTAGCCACCAAACATCACGCTCACTATCTCTCCGTCTCGTGGACACGACCTGAGAAATTGCGAACGTCGAGCAATTGCTCAGAGATGAAAAGTGCCAGCACTGAAAGCTGTTGCTAGCCAGCACCCTTCCTTGGAAGCGCTTTTGTAGGCCTAAGAACACTGGGGCTCTGGGCTTCTCTAGCCACCTAATCTTCTGCTCATCCTCTCGCGCACTCTAATAAGAGCTCAGGTGAGAAATTGCAAACGTCGAGCAATTGCTCAGAGATGAAAAGTGCCAGCACTGAAAGCTGTTGCTAGCCAGCACCCTTCCTTGGAAGCGCTTTCACAGGCGCAGCAACACTGGGGCTTTGCGCTTCTCTACCCACCAAACGTCACGGTCCTTCTCTTTCCGTCTCGTAGACACGAGCTGAGAAATTGCAAACGTCGAGCAATTGCTCAGAGATGAAAAGTGCCAGCACTGAAAGCTGTTGCTAGCCAGCACCCTTCCTTGGAAGCGCTTTCACAGGCGCAGCAACACTGGGGCTTTGCGCTTCTCTACCCACCAAACGTCACGGTCCTTCTCTTTCCGTCTCGTAGACACGAGCTGAGAAATTGCAAACGTCGAGCAATTGCTCAGAGATGAAAAGTGCCAGCACTGGAAGCTCTTGCTAGCCAGCCCCCTTCCTTGGAAGCGCTTTTGTAGGCCTAAGAACACTGGGGCTCTGGGCTTCTCTAGCCACCTAATCTTCTGCTCATCCTCTCGCGCACTCTAAAGAGAGCTCAGGTGAGAAATTGCAAACGTCCAGCAATTGCTCAGAGATGAAAAGTGCCAGCACTGAAAGCTGTTGCTAGCCAGCACCCTTCCTTGGAAGCGCTTTTGTAGGCCTAAGAACACTGGGGCTCTGGGCTTCTCTAGCCACCTAATCTTCTGCTCATCCTCTCGCGCACTCTAAAGAGAGCTCAGGTGAGAAATTGCAAACGTCGAGCAATTGCTCAGAGATGAAAAGTGCCAGCACTGAAAGCTCTTGCTAGCCAGCACCCTTCCTTGGAAGCGCTTTCACAGGCGCAATAACACTGGGGCTTTGCGCTACTCTAGCCACCAAACATCGTGGTCACTATCTCTCCGTCTCGTAGACACGAGCTGAGAAATTGCAAACGTGGAGCAATTGCTCAGAGATGAAAAGTGCCAGCACTGAAAGCTGTTGCTAGCCAGCACCCTTCCTTGGAAGCGCTTTCACAGGCGCAGCAACACTGGGGCTTTGCGCTTCTCTAGCCACCAAACGTCACTGTCATTCTCTTTCCGTCTCGTAGACACGAGCTGAGAATTTGCAAACGTCGAGCAATTGCTCAGAGATGAAAAGTGCCAGCACTGAAAGCTGTTGCTAGCCAGCACCCTTCCTTGGAAGCGCTTTTGTAGGCCTAAGAAAACTGGGGCTCTGGGCTTCTCTAGCCACCTAATCTTCTGCTCATCCTCTCGCGCACTCTAAAGAGAGTTCAGGTGAGAAATTGCAAACGTCGAGCAATTGCTCAGAGATGAAAAGTGCCAGCACTGAAAGCTGTTGCTAGCCAGCACCCTACCTTGGAAGCGCTTTCACAGGCGCAATAACACTGGGGCTTTGCACTTCTCTACCCACCAAACGTCACGGTCCTTCTCTTTCCGTCTCGTAGAGACGAGCTGAGAAATTGCAAACGTCGAGCAATTGCTCAGAGAGGAAAAGTGCCAGCACTGAAAGCTGTTGCTAGCCAGCACCCTTCCTTGGAAGCGCTTTTGTAGGCCTAAGAACACTGGGGCTCTGGGCTTCTCTAGCCACCTAATCTTCTGCTCATCCTCTCGCGCACTCTAATAAGAGCTCAGGTGAGAAATTGCAAACGTCGAGCAATTGCTCAGAGATGAAAAGTGCCAGCACTGAAAGCTGTTGCTAGCCAGCACCCTTCCTTGGAAGCGCTTTTGTAGGCCTAAGAACACTGGGGCTCTGGGCTTCTCTAGCCACCTAATCTTCTGCTCATCCTCTCGCGCACTCTAAAGAGAGTTCAGGTGAGAAATTGCAAACGTCCAGCAATTGCTCAGAGATGAAAAGTGCCAGCACTGAAAGCTCTTGCTAGCCAGCACCCTTCCTTGGAAGCGCTTTCACAGGCGCAATAACACTGGGGCTTTGCGCTACTCTAGCCACCAAACATCGTGGTCACTATCTCTCCGTCTCGTAGACACGAGCTGAGAAATTGCAACCGTCGAGCAATTGCTCAGAGATGAAAAGTGCCAGCACTGAAAGCTCTTGCTAGCCAGCACCCTTCCTTGGAAGCGCTTTCACAGGCGCAATAACACTGGGGCTTTGCGCTTCTCTAGCCACCAAACGTCACTGTCATTCTCTTTCCGTCTCGTAGACACGAGCTGAGAAATTGCAAACGTCCAGCAATTGCTCAGAGATGAAAAGTGCCAGCACTGAAAGCTGTTGCTAGCCAGCACCCTTCCTTGGAAGCGCTTTCACAGGCGCAGTAACACTGGGGCTTTGCGCTTCTCTAGCCACCAAAAATCACGGTCACTATCTCTCCGTCTCGTAGAGACGAGCTGAGAAATTGCAAACGTCCAGCAATTGCTCAGAGATTAAAAGTGCCAGCACTGAAAGCTCTTGCTAGCCAGCACCCTTCCTTGGAAGCGCTTTCACAGGCGCAGCAACACTGGGGTCTGGGCTTCTCTAGCCACCAAACATCACGCTCACTATCTCTCCGTCTCGTGGACACGAGCTGAGAAATTGCAAACGTCCAGCAATTGCTCAGAGATGAAAAGTGCCAGCACTGAAAGCTGTTGCTAGCCAGCACCCTTCCTTGGAAGCGCTTTTGTAGGCCTAAGAACACTGGGGCTCTGGGCTTCTCTAGCCACCTAATCTTCTGCTCATCCTCTCGCGCACTCTAAAGAGAGCTCAGGTGAGAAATTGCAAACGTCCAGCAATTGCTCAGAGATGAAAAGTGCCAGCACTGAAAGCTGTTGCTAGCCAGCACCCTTCCTTGGAAGCGCTTTCACAGGCGCAGCAACACTGGGGCTTTGCGCTTCTCTACCCACCAAACATCACGGTCCTTCTCTTTCCGTCTCGTAGACACGAGCTGAGAAATTGCAAACGTCGAGCAATTGCTCAGAGATGAAAAGTGCCAGCACTGAAAGCTGTTGCTAGCCAGCACCCTTCCTTGGAAGCGCTTTTGTAGGCCTAAGAACACTGGGGCTCTGGGCTTCTCTAGCCACCTAATCTTCTGCTCATCCTCTCGCGCACTCTAAAGAGAGCTCAGGTAAGAAATTGCAAACGTCCAGCAATTGCTCAGAGATGAAAAGTGCCAGCACTGAAAGCTCTTGCTAGCCAGCACCCTTCCTTGGAAGCGCTTTCACAGGCGCAGCAACACTGGGGCTTTGCGCTTCTCTACCCACCAAACATCACGGTCCTTCTCTTTCCGTCTCGTAGACACGAGCTGAGAATTTGCAAACGTCTAGCAATTGCTCAGAGATGAAAAGTGCCAGCACTGAAAGCTGTTGCTAGCCAGCACCCTTCCTTGGAAGCGCTTTTGTAGGCGCAATAACACTGGGGCTTTGCGCTTCTCTACCCACCAAAAATCACGGTCACTATCTCTCCGTCTCGTAGACACGAGCTGAGAAATTGCAAACGTCGAGCAATTGCTCAGAGATGAAAAGTGCCAGCACTGAAAGCTCTTGCTAGCCAGCACCCTTCCTTGGAAGCGCTTTCACAGGCGCAGCAACACTGGGGCTTTGCGCTCCTCTAGCCACCAAACGTCACAGTCATTCTCTTTCCGTCTCGTAGACACGAGCTGAGAAATTGCAAAGGTCGAGCAATTGCTCAGAGATGAAAAGTGCCAGCACTGAAAGCTGTTGCTAGCCAGCACCCTTCCTTGGAAGCGCTTTTGTAGGCCTAAGAACACTGGGGCTCTGGGCTTCTCTAGCTACCTAATCTTCTGCTCATCCTCTCGCGCACTCTAAAGAGAGCTCAGGTGAGAAATTGCAAACGTCCAGCAATTGCTCAGAGATGAAAAGTGCCAGCACTGAAAGCTCTTGCTAGCCAGCACCCTTCCTTGGAAGCGCTTTCACAGGCGCAGTAACACTGGGGCTTTGCGCTTCTCTAGCCACCAAACGTCACTGTCTTTCTCTTTCCGTCCCGTAGGCACAAGCTGAGAAATTGCAAACGTAGAACAATTGCTCAGCGATGAAAAGTGCCAGCACTGAAAGCTGTTGCTAGCCAGCACCCTTCCTTGGAAGCGCTTTCAGAGGCGCAGTAACACTGGGGCTTTGCGCTTCTCGACCCAACCAAAAATCACGGTCACTAACTCTCCGTCTCGACACGAGCTGAGAAATTGCAAACGTCGAGCAATTGCTCAGAGATGAAAAGTGCCAGCACTGAAAGCTGTTGCTAGCCAGCACCCTTCCTTGGAAGCGCTTTTGTAGGCCTAAGAACACTGGGGCTCTGGGCTTCTCTAGCCACCTAATCTTCTGCTCATCCTCGCGCACTCTAAAGAGAGCTCAGGTGAGAAATTGCAAACGTCGAGCAATTGCTCAGAGATGAAAAGTGCCAGCACTGAAAGCTCTTACTAGCCAGCACCCTTCCTTGGAAGCGCTTTTGTAGGCCTAAGAACACTGGGGCTCTGGGCTTCTCTAGCCACCTAATCTTCTGCTCATCCTCTCGCGCACTCTAAAGAGAGTTCAGGTGAGAAATTGCAAACGTCGAGCAATTGCTCAGAGATGAAAAGTGCCAGCACTGAAAGCTCTTGCTAGCCAGCACCCTTCCTTGGAAGCGCTTTCACAGGCGCAGCAACACTGGGGCTTTGCGCTTCTCTACCCACCAAACATCACTGTCATTCTCTTTCCGTCTCGTAGACACGAGCTGAGAAATTGCAAACGTCGAGCAATTGCTCAGAGATGAAAAGTGCCAGCACTGAAAGCTCTTGCTAGCCAGCACCCTTCCTTGGAAGCGCTTTCACAGGCGCAGTAACACTGGGACTTTGCGCTACTCTAGCCACCAAACATCACGCTCACTATCTCTCCGTCTCGTGGACACGACCTGAGAAATTGCGAACGTCGAGCAATTGCTCAGAGATGAAAAGTGCCAGCACTGAAAGCTGTTGCTAGCCAGCACCCTTCCTTGGAAGCGCTTTCACAGGCGCAGCAACACTGGGGCTTTGCGCTTCTCTAGCCACCAAACATCACGGTCACTATCTCTCCGTCTCGTGGACACGACCTGAGAAATTGCGAACGTCGAGCAATTGCTCAGAGATGAAAAGTGCCAGCACTGAAAGCTGTTGCTAGCCAGCACCCTTCCTTGGAAGCGCTTTCACAGGCGCAGTAACACTGGGGATTTGCGCTTCTCTAGCCACCAAACGTCACGGTCCTTCTCTTTCCGTCTCGTAGACACGAGCTGAGAAATTGCAAACGTCGAGCAATTGCTCAGAGATGAAAAGTGCCAGCACTGAAAGCTGTTGCTAGCCAGCACCCTTCCTTGGAAGCGCTTTTGTAGGCCTAAGAACACTGGGGCTCTGGGCTTCTCTAGCCACCTAATCTTCTGCTCATCCTCTCGCGCACTCTAAAGAGAGTTCAGGTGAGAAATTGTAAACGTCGAGCAATTGCTCAGAGATGAAAAGTGCCAGCACTGAAAGCTGTTGCTAGCCAGCACCCTTCCTTGGAAGCGCTTTCACAGGCGCAGTAACACTGGGGCTTTGCGCTTCTCTAGCCACCAAAAATCACGGTCCCTATCTCTCCGTCTCGTAGAGACGAGCTGAGAAATTGCAAACGTCGAGCAATTGCTCAGAGATGAAAAGTGCCAGCACTGAAAGCTGTTGCTAGCCAGCACCCTTCCTTGGAAGCGCTTTCACAGGCGCAGCAACACTGGGGCTTTGCGCTTCTCTACCCACCAAACGTCACGGTCCTTCTCTTTCCGTCTCGTAGACACGAGCTGAGAAATTGCAAACGTCGAGCAATTGCTCAGAGATGAAAAGTGCCAGCACTGAAAGCTGTTGCTAGCCAGCACCCTTCCTTGGAAGCGCTTTCACAGGCGCAGCAACACTGGGGCTTTGCGCTTCTCTACCCACCAAACGTCACGGTCCTTCTCTTTCCGTCTCGTAGACACGAGCTGAGAAATTGCAAACGTCGAGCAATTGCTCAGAGATGAAAAGTGCCAGCACTGGAAGCTCTTGCTAGCCAGCCCCCTTCCTTGGAAGCGCTTTTGTAGGCCTAAGAACACTGGGGCTCTGGGCTTCTCTAGCCACCTAATCTTCTGCTCATCCTCTCGCGCACTCTAAAGAGAGCTCAGGTGAGAAATTGCAAACGTCCAGCAATTGCTCAGAGATGAAAAGTGCCAGCACTGAAAGCTCTTGCTAGCCAGCACCCTTCCTTGGAAGCGCTTTCACAGGCGCAGCAACACTGGGGCTTTGCGCTTCTCTACCCACCAAACATCACGGTCACTATATCTCCGTCTCGTAGAGACGAGCTGAGAAATTGCAAACGTCCAGCAATTGCTCAGAGATGAAAAGTGCCAGCACTGAAAGCTGTTGCTAGCCAGCACCCTTCCTTGGAAGCGCTTTCACAGGCGCAGCAACACTGGGGCTTTGCGCTTCTCTAGCCACCAAACATCACGCTCACTATCTCTCCGTCTCGTGGACACGACCTGAGAAATTGCAAACGTCGAGCAATTGCTCAGAGATGAAAAGTGCCAGCACTGAAAGCTGTTGCTAGCCAGCACCCTTCCTTGGAAGCGCTTTCACAGGCGCAGCAACACTGGGGCTTTGCGCTTCTCTAGCCACCAAACGTCACGGTCCTTCTCTTTCCGTCTCGTAGACATGAGCTGAGAAATTGCAAACGTCGAGCAATTTCTCAGAGATGAAAAGTGCCAGCACTGAAAGCTGTTGCTAGCCAGCACCCTTCCTTGGAAGCGCTTTCACAGGCGCAGTAACACTGGGGCTTTGCGCTTCTCTACCCACCAAAAATCACGGTCACTATCTCTCCGTTTCGTAGAGACGAGCTGAGAAATTGCAAACGTCGAGCAATTGCTCAGAGATGAAAAGTGCCAGCACTGAAAGCTGTTGCTAGCCAGCACCCTTCCTTGGAAGCGCGTTCACAAGCGCAGCAACACTGGGGCTCTGGGCTTCTCTAGCCACCAAACATCACGCTCACTATCTCTCCGTCTCGTGGACACGAGCTGAGAAATTGCAAACGTCGAGCAATTGCTCAGAGATGAAAAGTGCCAGCACTGAAAGCTCTTGCTAGCCAGCACCCTTCCTTGGAAGCGCTTTTGTAGGCCTAAGAACACTGGGGCTCTGGGCTTCTCTAGCCACCTAATCTTCTGCTCATCCTCTCGCGCACTCTAAAGAGAGCTCAGGTGAGAAATTGCAAACGTCGAGCAATTGCTCAGAGATGAAAAGTGCCAGCACTGAAAGCTGTTGCTAGCCAGCACCCTTCCTTGGAAGCGCTTTCACAGGCGCAGCAACACTGGGGCTTTGCGCTTCTCTAGCCACAAAACATCGTGGTCACTATCTCTCCGTCTCGTAGACACGAGCTGAGAAATTGCAAACGTGGAGCAATTGCTCAGAGATGAAAAGTGCCAGCACTGAAAGCTGTTGCCAGCCAGCACCCTTCCTTGGAAGCGCTTTCACAGGCGCAGCAACACTGGGGCTTTGCGCTTCTCTAGCCACCAAACGTCACGGTCCTTCTCTTTCCGTCTCGTAGACACGAGCTGAGAAATTGCAAACGTCGAGCAATTGCTCAGAGATGAAAAGTGCCAGCACTGAAAGCTGTTGCTAGCCAGCCCCCTTCCTTGGAAGCGCTTTTGTAGGCCTAAGAACACTGGGGCTCTGGGCTTCTCTAGCCACCTAATCTTCTGCTCATCCTCTCGCGCACTCTAAAGAGAGTTCAGGTGAGAAATTGCAAACGTCGAGCAATTGCTCAGAGATGAAAAGTGCCAGCACTGAAAGCTCTTGCTAGCCAGCACCCTTCCTTGGAAGCGCTTTCACAGGCGCAGTAACACTGGGGCTTTGCGCTTCTCTAGCCACCAAACGTCACGGTCCTTCTCTTTCCGTCTCGTAGACACGAGCTGAGAAATTGCAAACGTCGAGCAATTGCTCAGAGATGAAAAGTGCCAGCACTGAAAGCTCTTGCTAGCCAGCACCCTTCCTTGGAAGCGCTTTCACAGGCGCAGCAACACTGGGGCTTTGCGCTCCTCTAGCCACCAAACGTCACAGTCATTCTCTTTCCGTCTCGTAGACACGAGCTGAGAAATTGCAAACGTCCAGCAATTGCTCAGAGATGAAAAGTGCCAGCACTGAAAGCTGTTGCTAGCCAGCACCCTTCCTTGGAAGCGCTTTTGTAGGCCTAAGAACACTGGGGCTCTGGGCTTCTCTAGCTACCTAATCTTCTGCTCATCCTCTCGCGCACTCTAAAGAGAGCTCAGGTGAGAAATTGCAAACGTCGAGCAATTGCTCAGAGATGAAAAGTGCCAGCACTGAAAGCTCTTGCTAGCCAGCACCCTTCCTTGGAAGCGCTTTCACAGGCGCAGTAACACTGGGGCTTTGCGCTTCTCGACCCAACCAAAAATCACGGTCACTAATTCTCCGTCTCGTAGACACGAGCTGAGAAATTGCAAACGTCAAGCAATTGCTCAGAGATGAAAAGTGCCAGCACTGAAAGCTGTTGCTAGCCAGCACCCTTCCTTGGAAGCGCTTTCACAGGCGCAACAACACTGGGGTTTGCGCTTCTCTAGCCACCAAACATCACGCTCACTATCTCTGCGTCTCGTGGACACGAGCTGAGAAATTGCAAACGTCGAGCAATTGCTCAGAGATGAAAAGTGCCAGCACTGAAAGCTGTTGCTAGCCAGCACCCTTCCTTGGAAGCGCTTTCACAGGCGCAGCAACACTGGGGCTTTGCGCTTCTCTACCCACCAAACGTCACGGTCCTTCTCTTTCCGTCTCGTAGACACGAGCTGTGAAATTGCAAACGTCGAGCAATTGCTCAGAGATGAAAAGTGCCAGCACTGAAAGCTCTTGCTAGCCAGCACCCTTCCTTGGAAGCGCTTTTGTAGCCCTAAGAACACTGGGGCTCTGGGCTTCTCTAGCCACCTAATCTTCTGCTCATCCTCTCGCGCACTCTAAAGAGAGCTCAGGTAAGAAATTGCAAACATCGAGCAATTGCTCAGAGATGAAAAGTACCAGCACTGAAAGCTGTTGCTAGCCAGCACCCTTCCTTGGAAGCGCTTTCACAGGCGCAGCAACACTGGGGTTTTGCGCTTCTCTAGCCACCAAACGTCACGGTCCTTCTCTTTCTGTCTCGTAGAGACGAGCTGAGAAATTGCAAACGTCGAGCAATTGCTCAGAGATGAAAAGTGCCAGCACTGAAAGCTGTTGCTAGCCAGCACCCTTCCTTGGAAGCGCTTTCACAGGCGCAGCAACACTGGGGCTTTGCGCTTCTCTAGCCACCAAACATCACGGTCACTATCTCTCCGTTTCGTAGACACGAGCTGAGAAATTGCAAACGTCGAGCAATTGCTCAGAGATGAAAAGTGCCAGCACTGAAAGCTGTTGCTAGCCAGCACCCTTCCTTGGAAGCGCTTTTGTAGGCCTAAGAACACTGGGGCTCTGGGCTTCTCTAGCCACCTAATCTTCTGCTCATCCTCTTGCGTACTCTAATAAGAGCTCAGGTGAGAAATTGCAAATGTCCAGCAATTGCTCAGAGATGAAAAGTGCCAGCACTGAAAGCTGTTGCTAGCCAGCACCCTTCCTTGGAAGCGCTTTCACAGGCGCAGCAACACTGGGGCTTTGCGCTTCTCTAGCCACCAAAAATCACGGTCCTTCTCTTTCCGACTCGTAGACACGAGCTGAGAAATTGCAAACATCGAGCAATTGCTCAGAGATGAAAAGTGCCAGCACTGAAAGCTGTTGCTAGCCAGCACCCTTCCTTGGAAGCGCTTTCAAAGGCGCAGCAACACTGGGGCTTTGCGCTTCTCTAGCCACCAAACATCACTGTCATTCTCTTTCCGTCTCGTAGACACGAGCTGAGAAATTGCAAACGTCGAGCAATTGCTCAGAGATGAAAAGTGCCAGCATTGAAAGCTCTTGCTAGCCAGCACCCTTCCTTGGAAGCGCTTTTGTAGGCCTAAGAACACTGGGGCTCTGGGCTTCTCTAGCCACCTAATCTTCTGCTCATCCTCTCGCGCACTCTAAAGAGAGCTCAGGTGAGAAATTGCAAATGTCCAGCAATTGCTCAGAGATGAAAAGTGCCAGCACTGAAAGCTGTTGCTAGCCAGCACCCTTCCTTGGAAGCGCTTTCACAGGCGCAGTAACACTGGGGCTTTGCGCTTCTCTAGCCACCAAACGTCACGGTCCTTCTCTTTCCGTCTCGTAGACACGAGCTGAGAAATTGCAAACGTCGAGCAATTGCTCAGAGATGAAAAGTGCCAGCACTGAAAGCTGTTGCTAGCCAGCACCCTTCCTTGGAAGCGCTTTTGTAGGCCTAAGAACACTGGGGCTCTGGGCTTCTCTAGCCACCTAATCTTCTGCTCATCCTCTCGCGCACTCTAAAGAGAGCTCAGGTGAGAAATTGCAAACGTCCAGCAATTGCTCAGAGATGAAAAGTGCCAGCACTGAAAGCTCTTGCTAGCCAGCACCCTTCCTTGGAAGCGCTTTTGTAGGCCTAAGAACACTGGGGCTCTGGGCTTCTCTAGCTACCTAATCTTCTGCTCATCCTCTCGCGCACTCTAAAGAGAGCTCAGGTGAGAAATTGCAAACGTCCAGCAATTGCTCAGAGATGAAAAGTGCCAGCACTGAAAGCTCTTGCTAGCCAGCATCCTTCCTTGGAAGCGCTTTCACAGGCGCAGTAACACTGGGGCTTTGCGCTTCTCTAGCCACCAAACGTCACTGTCATTTTCTTTCCGTCCCGTAGACACGAGCTGAGAAATTGCAAACGTCGAGCAATTGCTCAGAGATGAAAAGTGCCAGCACTGAAAGCTGTTGCTAGCCAGCACCCTTCCTTGGCAGCGCTTTCACAGGTGCAGTAACACTGGGGCTTTGCGCTTCTCGACCCACCAAAAATCACGGTCACTAACTCTCCGTATCGTAGAGACGAGCTGAGAAATTGCAAACGTCGAGCAATTGCTCAGAGATGAAAAGTGCCAGCACTGAAAGCTGTTGCTAGCCAGCACCCTTCCTTGGAAGCGCTTTCACAGGCGCAACAACACTGGGGCTTTGCGCTTCTCTAGCCACCAAATGTCACGCTCACTATCTCTGCGTCTCGTGGACACGACCTGAGAAATTGCAAACGTGGAGTAATTGCTCAGAGATGAAAAGTGCCAGCACTGAAAGCTGTTGCTAGCCAGCACCCTTCCTTGGAAGCGCTTTCACAGGCGCAGTAACACTGGGGCTTTGCGCTTCTCTAGCCACCAAACATCACGGTCCTTCTCTTTCCGTCTCGTAGACACGAGCTGAGAAATTGCAAACGTCGAGCAATTGCTCAGAGATGAAAAGTGCCAGCACTGAAAGCTCTTGCTAGCCAGCACCCTTCCTTGGAAGCGCTTTCACAGGTGCAGCAACACTGGGGCTTTGCGCTTCTCTAGCCACCAAACGTCACGGTCCTTCTCTTTCCGTCTCGTAGACACGAGCTGAGAAATTGCAAACGTCGAGCAATTGCTCAGAGATGAAAAGTGCCAGCACTGAAAGCTGTTGCTAGCCAGCACCCTTCCTTGGAAGCGCTTTCAGAGGCGCAGCAACACTGGGGCTTTGCGCTTCTCTACCCACCAAACGTCACGGTCCTTCTCTTTCCGTCTCCTAGACACGAGCTGTGAAATTGCAAACGTCGAGCAATTGCTCAGAGATGAAAAGTGCCAGCACTGAAAGCTCTTGCTAGCCAGCACCCTTCCTTGGAAGCGCTTTTGTAGGCCTAAGAACACTGGGGCTCTGGGCTTCTCTAGCCACCTAATCTTCTGCTCATCCTCTCGCGCACTCTAAAGAGAGCTCAGGTGAGAAATTGCAAACGTCCAGCAATTGCTCAGAGATGAAAAGTACCAGCACTGAAAGCTGTTGCTAGCCAGCACCCTTCCTTGGAAGCGCTTTCACAGGCGCAGCAACACTGGGGCTTTGCGCTTCTCTAGCCACCAAACGTCACGGTCCTTCTCTTTCTGTCTCGTAGACACGAGCTGAGAAATTGCAAACGTCGAGCAATTGCTCAGAGATGAAAAGTGCCAGCACTGAAAGCTGTTGCTAGCCAGCACCCTTCCTTGGAAGCGCTTTCACAGGCGCAGCAACACTGGGGCTTTGCGCTTCTCTACCCACCAAACATCACGGTCACTATCTCTCCGTTTCGTAGACACGAGCTGAGAAATTGCAAACGTCGAGCAATTGCTCAGAGATGAAAAGTGCCAGCACTGAAAGCTGTTGCTAGCCAGCACCCTTCCTTGGAAGCGCTTTTGTAGGCCTAAGAACACTGGGGCTCTGGGCTTCTCTAGCCACCTAATCTTCTGCTCATCCTCTTGCGTACTCTAATAAGAGCTCAGGTGAGAAATTGCAAATGTCCAGCAATTGCTCAGAGATGAAAAGTGCCAGCACTGAAAGCTGTTGCTAGCCAGCACCCTTCCTTGGAAGCGCTTTCACAGGCGCAGCAACACTGGGGCTTTGCGCTTCTCTAGCCACCAAACGTCACGGTCCTTCTCTTTCCGACTCGTAGACACGAGCTGAGAAATTGCAAACATCGAGCAATTGCTCAGAGATGAAAAGTGCCAGCACTGAAAGCTGTTGCTAGCCAGCACCCTTCCTTGGAAGCGCTTTCAAAGGCGCAGCAACACTGGGGCTTTGCGCTTCTCTAGCCACCAAACATCACTGTCATTCTCTTTCCGTCTCGTAGACACGAGCTGAGAAATTGCAAACGTCCAGCAATTGCTCAGAGATGAAAAGTGCCAGCATTGAAAGCTCTTGCTAGCCAGCACCCTTCCTTGGAAGCGCTTTTGTAGGCCTAAGAACACTGGGGCTCTGGGCTTCTCTAGCCACCTAATCTTCTGCTCATCCTCTCGCGCACTCTAAAGAGAGCTCAGGTGAGAAATTGCAAATGTCCAGCAATTGCTCAGAGATGAAAAGTGCCAGCACTGAAAGCTGTTGCTAGCCAGCACCCTTCCTTGGAAGCGCTTTCACAGGCGCAGTAACACTGGGGCTTTGCGCTTCTCTAGCCACCAAACATCACGGTCCTTCTCTTTCCGTCTCGTAGACACGAGCTGAGAAATTGCAAACGTCGAGCAATTGCTCAGAGATGAAAAGTGCCAGCACTGAAAGCTCTTGCTAGCCAGCACCCTTCCTTGGAAGCGCTTTCACAGGTGCAGCAACACTGGGGCTTTGCGCTTCTCTAGCCACCAAACGTCACGGTCCTTCTCTTTCCGTCTCGTAGACACGAGCTGAGAAATTGCAAACGTCGAGCAATTGCTCAGAGATGAAAAGTGCCAGCACTGAAAGCTGTTGCTAGCCAGCACCCTTCCTTGGAAGCGCTTTCAGAGGCGCAGCAACACTGGGGCTTTGCGCTTCTCTACCCACCAAACGTCACGGTCCTTCTCTTTCCGTCTCCTAGACACGAGCTGTGAAATTGCAAACGTCGAGCAATTGCTCAGAGATGAAAAGTGCCAGCACTGAAAGCTCTTGCTAGCCAGCACCCTTCCTTGGAAGCGCTTTTGTAGGCCTAAGAACACTGGGGCTCTGGGCTTCTCTAGCCACCTAATCTTCTGCTCATCCTCTCGCGCACTCTAAAGAGAGCTCAGGTAAGAAATTGCAAACATCGAGCAATTGCTCAGAGATGAAAAGTACCAGCACTGAAAGCTGTTGCTAGCCAGCACCCTTCCTTGGAAGCGCTTTCACAGGCGCAGCAACACTGGGGCTTTGCGCTTCTCTAGCCACCAAACGTCACGGTCCTTCTCTTTCTGTCTCGTAGAGACGAGCTGAGAAATTGCAAACGTCGAGCAATTGCTCAGAGATGAAAAGTGCCAGCACTGAAAGCTGTTGCTAGCCAGCACCCTTCCTTGGAAGCGCTTTCACAGGCGCAGCAACACTGGGGCTTTGCGCTTCTCTACCCACCAAACATCACGGTCACTATCTCTCCGTTTCGTAGACACGAGCTGAGAAATTGCAAACGTCGAGCAATTGCTCAGAGATGAAAAGTGCCAGCACTGAAAGCTGTTGCTAGCCAGCACCCTTCCTTGGAAGCGCTTTTGTAGGCCTAAGAACACTGGGGCTCTGGGCTTCTCTAGCCACCTAATCTTCTGCTCATCCTCTTGCGTACTCTAATAAGAGCTCAGGTGAGAAATTGCAAATGTCCAGCAATTGCTCAGAGATGAAAAGTGCCAGCACTGAAAGCTGTTGCTAGCCAGCACCCTTCCTTGGAAGCGCTTTCACAGGCGCAGCAACACTGGGGCTTTGCGCTTCTCTAGCCACCAAACGTCACGGTCCTTCTCTTTCCGACTCGTAGACACGAGCTGAGAAATTGCAAACATCGAGCAATTGCTCAGAGATGAAAAGTGCCAGCACTGAAAGCTGTTGCTAGCCAGCACCCTTCCTTGGAAGCGCTTTCAAAGGCGCAGCAACACTGGGGCTTTGCGCTTCTCTAGCCACCAAACATCACTGTCATTCTCTTTCCGTCTCGTAGACACGAGCTGAGAAATTGCAAACGTCGAGCAATTGCTCAGAGATGAAAAGTGCCAGCATTGAAAGCTCTTGCTAGCCAGCACCCTTCCTTGGAAGCGCTTTTGTAGGCCTAAGAACACTGGGGCTCTGGGCTTCTCTAGCCACCTAATCTTCTGCTCATCCTCTCGCGCACTCTAAAGAGAGCTCAGGTGAGAAATTGCAAATGTCCAGCAATTGCTCAGAGATGAAAAGTGCCAGCACTGAAAGCTCTTGCTAGCCAGCACCCTTCCTTGGAAGCGCTTTCACAGGCGCAGTAACACTGGGGCTTTGCGCTTCTCTAGCCACCAAACGTCACGGTCCTTCTCTTTCCGTCTCGTAGACACGAGCTGAGAAATTGCAAACGTCGAGCAATTGCTCAGAGATGAAAAGTGCCAGCACTGAAAGCTGTTGCTAGCCAGCACCCTTCCTTGGAAGCGCTTTTGTAGGCCTAAGAACACTGGGGCTCTGGGCTTCTCTAGCCACCTAATCTTCTGCTCATCCTCTCGCGCACTCTAATAAGAGCTCAGGTGAGAAATTGCAAATGTCCAGCAATTGCTCAGAGATGAAAAGTGCCAGCACTGAAAGCTCTTGCTAGCCAGCACCCTTCCTTGGAAGCGCTTTTGTAGGCCTAAGAACACTGGGGCTCTGGGCTTCTCTAGCTACCTAATCTTCTGCTCATCCTCTCGCGCACTCTAAAGAGAGCTCAGGTGAGAAATTGCAAACGTCCAGCAATTGCTCAGAGATGAAAAGTGCCAGCACTGAAAGCTCTTGCTAGCCAGCATCCTTCCTTGGAAGCGCTTTCACAGGCGCAGTAACACTGGGGCTTTGCGCTTCTCTAGCCACCAAACGTCACTGTCATTCTCTTTCCGTCCCGTAGACACGAGCTGAGAAATTGCAAACGTCGAGCAATTGCTCAGCGATGAAAAGTGCCAGCACTGAAAGCTGTTGCTAGCCAGCACCCTTCCTTGGCAGCGCTTTCACAGGTGCAGTAACACTGGGGCTTTGCGCTTCTCGACCCACCAAAAATCACGGTCACTAACTCTCCGTCTCGTAGAGACGAGCTGAGAAAATGCAAACGTCGAGCAATTGCTCAGAGATGAAAAGTGCCAGCACTGAAAGCTGTTGCTAGCCAGCACCCTTCCTTGGAAGCGCTTTCACAGGCGCAACAACACTGGGGCTTTGCGCTTCTCTAGCCACCAAATGTCACGCTCACTATCTCTGCGTCTCGTGGACACGACCTGAGAAATTGCAAACGTGGAGTAATTGCTCAGAGATGAAAAGTGCCAGCACTGAAAGCTGTTGCTAGCCAGCACCCTTCCTTGGAAGCGCTTTCACAGGCGCAGCAACACTGGGGATTTGCGCTTCTCTAGCCACCAAACGTCACGGTCATTCTCTTTCCGTCTCGTAGACACGAGCTGAGAAATTGCAAACGTCGAGCAATTGCTCAGAAATGAAAAGTGCCAGCACTGAAAGCTGTTGCTAGCCAGCACCCTTCCTTGGAAGCGCTTTTGTAGACCTAAGAACACTGGGGCTCTGGGCTTCTCTAGCCACCTAATCTTCTGCTCATCCTCTCGCGCACTCTAAAGAGAGCTCAGGTAAGAAATTGCAAACATCGAGCAATTGCTCAGAGATGAAAAGTGCCAGCACTGAAAGCTGTTGCTAGCCAGCACCCTTCCTTGGAATTGCTTTCACAGGCGCAGCAACACTGGGGCTTTGCGCTTCTCTAGCCACCAAACGTCACAGTCATTCTCTTTCCGTCTCGTAGACACGAGCTGAGAAATTGCAAACGTCGAGCAATTGCTCAGAGATGAAAAGTGCCAGCACTGAAAGCTGTTGCTAGCCAGCACCCTTCCTTGGAAGCGCTTTCACAGGCGCAGCAACACTGGGGCTTTGCGCTTCTCTAGCCACCAAACGTCACAGTCCTTCTCTTTCCGTCTCGTACACACGAGCTGAGAAATTGCAAACGTGGAGCAATTGCTCAGAGATGAAAAGTGCCAGCACTGAAAGCTCTTGCTAGCCAGCACCCTTCCTTGGAAGCGCTTTCACAGGCGCAGCAACACTGGGGCTCTGGGCTTCTCTAGCCACCAAACATCACGCTCACTATCTCTCCGTCTCGTAGACACGACCTGAGAAATTGCAAACGTCGAGCAATTGCTCAGAGATGAAAAGTGCCAGCACTGAAAGCTGTTGCTAGCCAGCACCCTTCCTTGGAAGCGCTTTTGTAGGCCTAAGAACACTGGGGCTCTGGGCTTCTCTAGCCACCTAATCTTCTGCTCATCCTCTCGCGCACTCTAAAGAGAGCTCAGGTGAGAAATTGCAAACGTCCAGCAATTGCTCAGAGATGAAAAGTGCCAGCACTGAAAGCTGTTGCTAGCCAGCACCCTTCCTTGGAAGCGCTTTCACAGGTGCAGCAACACTGGGGCTTTGCGCTTCTCTAGCCACCAAACGTCACGGTCCTTCTCTTTCCGTCTCGTAGACACGAGCTGAGAAATTGCAAACGTCGAGCAATTGCTCAGAGATGAAAAGTGCCAGCACTGAAAGCTGTTGCTAGCCAGCACCCTTCCTTGGAAGCGCTTTCAGAGGCGCAGCAACACTGGGGCTTTGCGCTTCTCTAGCCACCAAACGTCACGGTCCTTCTCTTTCCGTCTCGTAGACACGAGCTGAGAAATTGCAAACGTCGAGCAATTGCTCAGAGATGAAAAGTGCCAGCACTGAAAGCTGTTGCTAGCCAGCACCCTTCCTTGGAAGCGCTTTTGTAGGCCTAAGAACACTGGGGCTCTGGGCTTCTCTAGCCACCTAATCTTCTGCTCATCCTCTCGCGCACTCTAAAGAGAGCTCAGGTGAGAAATTGCAAACGTCGAGCAATTGCTCAGAGATGAAAAGTGCCAGCACTGAAAGCTGTTGCTAGCCAGCACCCTTCCTTGGAAGCGCTTTCACAGGCGCAGCAACACTGGGGCTCTGGGCTTCTCTAGCCACCTAATCTTCTGCTCATCCTCTCGCGCACTCTAAAGAGAGCTCAGGTGAGAAATTGCAAACGTCCAGCAATTGCTCAGAGATGAAAAGTGCCAGCACTGAAAGCTCTTGCTAGCCAGCACCCTTCCTTGGAAGCGCTTTCACAGGCGCAGCAACACTGGGGCTTTGCGCTTCTCTAGCCACCAAACGTCACGGTCCTTCTCTTTCCGTCTCGTGGACACGAGCTGAGAAATTGCAAACGTCGAGCAATTGCTCAGAGATGAAAAGTGCCAGCACTGAAAGCTCTTGCTAGCCAGCACCCTTCCTTGGAAGCGCTTTTGTAGGCCTAAGAACACTGGGGCTCTGGGCTTCTCTAGCCACCTAATCTTCTGCTCATCCTCTCGCGCACTCTAAAGAGAGCTCAGGTGAGAAATTGCAAACGTCCAGCAATTGCTCAGAGATGAAAAGTGCCAGCACTGAAAGCTGTTGCTAGCCAGCACCCTTCCTTGGAAGCGCTTTCACAGGCGCAGCAACACTGGGGCTTTGCGCTTCTCTACCCACCAAACGTCACGGTCCTTCTCTTTCCGTCTCGTAGACACGAGCTGAGAATTTGCAAACGTCCAGCAATTGCTCAGAGATGAAAAGTGCCAGCACTGAAAGCTGTTGCTAGCCAGCACCCTTCCTTGGAAGCTCTTTCACAGGCGCAGTAACACTGGGGCTTTGCGCTTCTCTACCCACCAAAAATCACGGTCACTATCTCTCCGTCTCGTGGACACGAGCTGAGAAATTGCAAACGTCGAGCAATTGCTCAGAGATGAAAAGTGCCAGCACTGAAAGCTGTTGCTAGCCAGCACCCTTCCTTGGAAGCGCTTTCACAGGCGCAGCAACACTGGGGCTTTGCGCTCCTCTAGCCACCAAACGTCACAGTCATTCTCTTTCCGTCTCGTAGACACGAGCTGAGAAATTGCAAACGTCGAGCAATTGCTCAGAGATGAAAAGTGCCAGCACTGAAAGCTGTTGCTAGCCAGCACCCTTCCTTGGAAGCGCTTTTGTAGGCCTAAGAACACTGGGGCTCTGGGCTTCTCTAGCTACCTAATCTTCTGCTCATCCTCTCGCGCACTCTAAAGAGAGCTCAGGTGAGAAATTGCAAACGTCGAGCAATTGCTCAGAGATGAAAAGTGCCAGCACTGAAAGCTCTTGCTAGCCAGCACCCTTCCTTGGAAGCGCTTTCACAGGCGCAGTAACACTGGGGCTTTGCGCTTCTCTAGCCACCAAACGTCACTGTCATTCTCTTTCCGTCCCGTAGACACAAGCTGAGAAATTGCAAACGTCGAGCAATTGCTCAGCGATGAAAAGTGCCAGCACTGAAAGCTGTTGCTAGCCAGCACCCTTCCTTGGAAGCGCTTTCACAGGCGCGGTAACACTGGGTCTTTGCGCTTCTCGACCCAACCAAAAATCACGGTCACTAACTCTCCGTCTCGTAGACACGAGCTGAGAAATTGCAAACGTCCAGCAATTGCTCAGAGATGAAAAGTGCCAGCACTGAAAGCTGTTGCTAGCCAGCACCCTTCCTTGGAAGCGCTTTCACAGGCGCAACAACACTGGGGCTTTGCGCTTCTCTAGCCACCAAACATCACGCTCACTATCTCTGCGTCTCGTGGACACGAGCTGAGAAATTGCAAACGTGGAGCAATTGCTCAGAGATGAAAAGTGCCAGCACTGAAAGCTGTTGCTAGCCAGCACCCTTCCTTGGAAGCGCTTTCACAGGCGCAACAACACTGGGGCTTTGCGCTTCTCTAGCCACCAAATGTCACGCTCACTATCTCTGCGTCTCGTGGACACGACCTGAGAAATTGCAAACGTGGAGTAATTGCTCAGAGATGAAAAGTGCCAGCACTGAAAGCTGTTGCTAGCCAGCACCCTTCCTTGGAAGCGCTTTCACAGGCGCAGCAACACTGGGGATTTGCGCTTCTCTAGCCACCAAACGTCACGGTCATTCTCTTTCCGTCTCGTAGACACGAGCTGAGAAATTGCAAACGTCGAGCAATTGCTCAGAAATGAAAAGTGCCAGCACTGAAAGCTGTTGCTAGCCAGCACCCTTCCTTGGAAGCGCTTTTGTAGACCTAAGAACACTGGGGCTCTGGGCTTCTCTAGCCACCTAATCTTCTGCTCATCCTCTCGCGCACTCTAAAGAGAGCTCAGGTAAGAAATTGCAAACATCGAGCAATTGCTCAGAGATGAAAAGTGCCAGCACTGAAAGCTGTTGCTAGCCAGCACCCTTCCTTGGAAGCGCTTTCACAGGCGCAGTAACACTGGGGCTTTGCGCTTCTCTAGCCACCAAACGTCACGGTCCTTCTCTTTCCGTCTCGTAGACACGAGCTGAGAAATTGCAAACGTCGAGCAATTGCTCAGAGATGAAAAGTGCCAGCACTGAAAGCTCTTGCTAGCCAGCACCCTTCCTTGGAATTGCTTTCACAGGCGCAGCAACACTGGGGCTTTGCGCTTCTCTAGCCACCAAACGTCACAGTCATTCTCTTTCCGTCTCGTAGACACGAGCTGAGAAATTGCAAACGTCGAGCAATTGCTCAGAGATGAAAAGTGCCAGCACTGAAAGCTGTTGCTAGCCAGCACCCTTCCTTGGAAGCGCTTTCACAGGCGCAGCAACACTGGGGCTTTGCGCTTCTCTAGCCACCAAACGTCACAGTCCTTCTCTTTCCGTCTCGTAGACACGAGCTGAGAAATTGCAAACGTGGAGCAATTGCTCAGAGATGAAAAGTGCCAGCACTGAAAGCTCTTGCTAGCCAGCACCCTTCCTTGGAAGCGCTTTCACAGGCGCAGCAACACTGGGGCTCTGGGCTTCTCTAGCCACCAAACATCACGCTCACTATCTCTCCGTCTCGTAGACACGACCTGAGAAATTGCAAACGTCGAGCAATTGCTCAGAGATGAAAAGTGCCAGCACTGAAAGCTGTTGCTAGCCAGCACCCTTCCTTGGAAGCGCTTTTGTAGGCCTAAGAACACTGGGGCTCTGGGCTTCTCTAGCCACCTAATCTTCTGCTCATCCTCTCGCGCACTCTAAAGAGAGCTCAGGTGAGAAATTGCAAACGTCCAGCAATTGCTCAGAGATGAAAAGTGCCAGCACTGAAAGCTGTTGCTAGCCAGCACCCTTCCTTGGAAGCGCTTTCACAGGTGCAGCAACACTGGGGCTTTGCGCTTCTCTAGCCACCAAACGTCACGGTCCTTCTCTTTCCGTCTCGTAGACACGAGCTGAGAAATTGCAAACGTCGAGCAATTGCTCAGAGATGAAAAGTGCCAGCACTGAAAGCTGTTGCTAGCCAGCACCCTTCCTTGGAAGCGCTTTCAGAGGCGCAGCAACACTGGGGCTTTGCGCTTCTCTAGCCACCAAACGTCACGGTCCTTCTCTTTCCGTCTCGTAGACACGAGCTGAGAAATTGCAAACGTCGAGCAATTGCTCAGAGATGAAAAGTGCCAGCACTGAAAGCTGTTGCTAGCCAGCACCCTTCCTTGGAAGCGCTTTTGTAGGCCTAAGAACACTGGGGCTCTGGGCTTCTCTAGCCACCTAATCTTCTGCTCATCCTCTCGCGCACTCTAAAGAGAGCTCAGGTGAGAAATTGCAAACGTCGAGCAATTGCTCAGAGATGAAAAGTGCCAGCACTGAAAGCTGTTGCTAGCCAGCACCCTTCCTTGGAAGCGCTTTCACAGGCGCAGCAACACTGGGGCTCTGGGCTTCTCTAGCCACCTAATCTTCTGCTCATCCTCTCGCGCACTCTAAAGAGAGCTCAGGTGAGAAATTGCAAACGTCCAGCAATTGCTCAGAGATGAAAAGTGCCAGCACTGAAAGCTCTTGCTAGCCAGCACCCTTCCTTGGAAGCGCTTTCACAGGCGCAGCAACACTGGGGCTTTGCGCTTCTCTAGCCACCAAACGTCACGGTCCTTCTCTTTCCGTCTCGTGGACACGAGCTGAGAAATTGCAAACGTCGAGCAATTGCTCAGAGATGAAAAGTGCCAGCACTGAAAGCTCTTGCTAGCCAGCACCCTTCCTTGGAAGCGCTTTTGTAGGCCTAAGAACACTGGGGCTCTGGGCTTCTCTAGCCACCTAATCTTCTGCTCATCCTCTCGCGCACTCTAAAGAGAGCTCAGGTGAGAAATTGCAAACGTCCAGCAATTGCTCAGAGATGAAAAGTGCCAGCACTGAAAGCTGTTGCTAGCCAGCACCCTTCCTTGGAAGCGCTTTCACAGGCGCAGCAACACTGGGGCTTTGCGCTTCTCTACCCACCAAACGTCACGGTCCTTCTCTTTCCGTCTCGTAGACACGAGCTGAGAATTTGCAAACGTCCAGCAATTGCTCAGAGATGAAAAGTGCCAGCACTGAAAGCTGTTGCTAGCCAGCACCCTTCCTTGGAAGCGCTTTCACAGGCGCAGTAACACTGGGGCTTTGCGCTTCTCTACCCACCAAAAATCACGGTCACTATCTCTCCGTCTCGTGGACACGAGCTGAGAAATTGCAAACGTCGAGCAATTGCTCAGAGATGAAAAGTGCCAGCACTGAAAGCTGTTGCTAGCCAGCACCCTTCCTTGGAAGCGCTTTCACAGGCGCAGCAACACTGGGGCTTTGCGCTCCTCTAGCCACCAAACGTCACAGTCATTCTCTTTCCGTCTCGTAGACACGAGCTGAGAAATTGCAAACGTCGAGCAATTGCTCAGAGATGAAAAGTGCCAGCACTGAAAGCTGTTGCTAGCCAGCACCCTTCCTTGGAAGCGCTTTTGTAGGCCTAAGAACACTGGGGCTCTGGGCTTCTCTAGCTACCTAATCTTCTGCTCATCCTCTCGCGCACTCTAAAGAGAGCTCAGGTGAGAAATTGCAAACGTCGAGCAATTGCTCAGAGATGAAAAGTGCCAGCACTGAAAGCTCTTGCTAGCCAGCACCCTTCCTTGGAAGCGCTTTCACAGGCGCAGTAACACTGGGGCTTTGCGCTTCTCTAGCCACCAAACGTCACTGTCATTCTCTTTCCGTCCCGTAGACACAAGCTGAGAAATTGCAAACGTCGAGCAATTGCTCAGCGATGAAAAGTGCCAGCACTGAAAGCTGTTGCTAGCCAGCACCCTTCCTTGGAAGCGCTTTCACAGGCGCGGTAACACTGGGTCTTTGCGCTTCTCGACCCAACCAAAAATCACGGTCACTAACTCTCCGTCTCGTAGACACGAGCTGAGAAATTGCAAACGTCCAGCAATTGCTCAGAGATGAAAAGTGCCAGCACTGAAAGCTGTTGCTAGCCAGCACCCTTCCTTGGAAGCGCTTTCACAGGCGCAACAACACTGGGGCTTTGCGCTTCTCTAGCCACCAAACATCACGCTCACTATCTCTGCGTCTCGTGGACACGAGCTGAGAAATTGCAAACGTGGAGCAATTGCTCAGAGATGAAAAGTGCCAGCACTGAAAGCTGTTGCTAGCCAGCACCCTTCCTTGGAAGCGCTTTCAGAGGCGCAGCAACACTGGGGCTTTGCGCTTCTCTAGCCACCAAACGTCACGGTCCTTCTCTTTCCGTCTCCTAGACACGAGCTGAGAAATTGCAAACGTCGAGCAATTGCTCAGAGATGAAAAGTGCCAGCACTGAAAGCTGTTGCTAGCCAGCACCCTTCCTTGGAAGCGCTTTTGTAGGCCTAAGAACACTGGGGCTCTGGGCTTCTCTAGCCACCTAATCTTCTGCTCATCCTCTCGCGCACTCTAAAGAGAGCTCAGGTGAGAAATTGCAAACGTCGAGCAATTGCTCAGAGATGAAAAGTGCCAGCACTGAAAGCTCTTGCTAGCCAGCACCCTTCCTTGGAAGCGCTTTCACAGGCGCAGCAACACTGGGGCTTTGCGCTTCTCTACCCACCAAAAATCACGGTCACTATCTCTCCGTCTCGTGGACACGAGCTGAGAAATTGCAAACGTCGAGCAATTGCTCAGAGATGAAAAGTGCCAGACCTGGAAGCTGTTGCTAGCCAGCACCCTTCCTTGGAAGCGCTTTCACAGGCGCAGCAACACTGGGGCTTTGCGCTCCTCTAGCCACCAAACGTCACAGTCATTCTCTTTCCGTCTCGTAGACACGAGCTGAGAAATTGCAAACGTCGAGCAATTGCTCAGAGATGAAAAGTGCCAGCACTGAAAGCTGTTGCTAGCCAGCACCCTTCCTTGGAAGCGCTTTTGTAGGCCTAAGAACACTGGGGCTCTGGGCTTCTCTAGCTACCTAATCTTCTGCTCATCCTCTCGCGCACTCTAAAGAGAGCTCAGGTGAGAAATTGCAAACGTCGAGCAATTGCTCAGAGATGAAAAGTGCCAGCACTGAAAGCTCTTGCTAGCCAGCACCCTTCCTTGGAAGCGCTTTCACAGGCGCAGTAACACTGGGGCTTTGCGCTTCTCTAGCCACCAAACGTCACTGTCATTCTCTTTCCGTCCCGTAGACACAAGCTGAGAAATTGCAAACGTCAAGCAATTGCTCAGAGATGAAAAGTGCCAGCACTGAAAGCTGTTGCTAGCCAGCACCCTTCCTTGGAAGCGCTTTCACAGGCGCGGTAACACTGGGTCTTTGCGCTTCTCGACCCAACCAAAAATCACGGTCACTAACTCTCCGTCTCGTAGACACGAGCTGAGAAATTGCAAACGTCGAGCAATTGCTCAGAGATGAAAAGTGCCAGCACTGAAAGCTGTTGCTAGCCAGCACCCTTCCTTGGAAGCGCTTTCACAGGCGCAACAACACTGGGGCTTTGCGCTTCTCTAGCCACCAAACATCACGCTCACTATCTCTGCGTCTCGTGGACATGAGCTGAGAAATTGCAAACGTGGAGCAATTGCTCAGAGATGAAAAGTGCCAGCACTGAAAGCTGTTGCTAGCCAGCACCCTTCCTTGGAAGCGCTTTCAGAGGCGCAGCAACACTGGGGCTTTGCGCTTCTCTACCCACCAAACGTCACGGTCCTTCTCTTTCCGTCTCCTAGACACGAGCTGTGAAATTGCAAACGTCGAGCAATTGCTCAGAGATGAAAAGTGCCAGCACTGAAAGCTGTTGCTAGCCAGCACCCTTCCTTGGAAGCGCTTTTGTAGGCCTAAGAACACTGGGGCTCTGGGCTTCTCTAGCCACCTAATCTTCTGCTCATCCTCTCGCGCACTCTAAAGAGAGCTCAGGTGAGAAATTGCAAATGTCCAGCAATTGATCAGAGATGAAAAGTACCAGCACTGAAAGCTGTTGCTAGCCAGCACCCTTCCTTGGAAGCGCTTTCACAGGCGCAGCAACACTGGGGCTTTGCGCTTCTCTAGCCACCAAACGTCACGGTCCTTCTCTTTCTGTCTCGTAGAGACGAGCTGAGAAATTGCAAACGTCGAGCAATTGCTCAGAGATGAAAAGTGCCAGCACTGAAAGCTGTTGCTAGCCAGCACCCTTCCTTGGAAGCGCTTTCACAGGCGCAGCAACACTGGGGCTTTGCGCTTCTCTACCCACCAAACATCACGGTCACTATCTCTCCGTTTCGTAGACACGAGCTGAGAAATTGCAAACGTCGAGCAATTGCTCAGAGATGAAAAGTGCCAGCACTGAAAGCTGTTGCTAGCCAGCACCCTTCCTTGGAAGCGCTTTTGTAGGCCTAAGAACACTGGGGCTCTGGGCTTCTCTAGCCACCTAATCTTCTGCTCATCCTCTTGCGTACTCTAATAAGAGCTCAGGTGAGAAATTGCAAATGTCCAGCAATTGCTCAGAGATGAAAAGTGCCAGCACTGAAAGCTGTTGCTAGCCAGCACCCTTCCTTGGAAGCGCTTTCACAGGCGCAGCAACACTGGGGCTTTGCGCTTCTCTACCCACCAAACGTCACGGTCCTTCTCTTTCCGTCTCGTAGACACGAGCTGAGAAATTGCAAACATCGAGCAATTGCTCAGAGATGAAAAGTGCCAGCACTGAAAGCTGTTGCTAGCCAGCACCCTTCCTTGGAAGCGCTTTCAAAGGCGCAGCAACACTGGGGCTTTGCGCTTCTCTAGCCACCAAACATCACTGTCATTCTCTTTCCGTCTCGTAGACACGAGCTGAGAAATTGCAAATGTCCAGCAATTGCTCAGAGATGAAAAGTGCCAGCACTGAAAGCTGTTGCTAGCCAGCACCCTTCCTTGGAAGCGCTTTCACAGGCGCAGCAACACTGGGGCTCTGGGCTTCTCTAGCCACCAAACATCACGCTCTCTATCTCTCCGTCTCGTGGACACGAGCTGAGAAATTGCAAACGTCGAGCAATTGCTCAGAGATGAAAAGTGCCAGCACTGAAAGCTCTTGCTAGCCAGCACCCTTCCTTGGAAGCGCTTTTGTAGGCCTAAGAACACTGGGGCTCTGGGCTTCTCTAGCCACCTAATCTTCTGCTCATCCTCTCGCGCACTCTAAAGAGAGCTCAGGTGAGAAATTGCAAACGTCCAGCAATTGCTCAGAGATGAAAAGTGCCAGCACTGAAAGCTGTTGCTAGCCAGCACCCTTCCTTGGAAGCGCTTTCACAGGCGCAGCAACACTGGGGCTTTGCGCTTCTCTAGCCACCAAACGTCACGGTCCTTCTCTTTCCGTCTCGTAGACACGAGCTGAGAAATTGCAAACGTCGAGCAATTGCTCAGAGATGAAAAGTGCCAGCACTGAAAGCTGTTGCTAGCCAGCACCCTTCCTTGGAAGCGCTTTTGTAGGCCTAAGAACACTGGGGCTCTGGGCTTCTCTAGCCACCTAATCTTCTGCTCATCCTCTCGCGCACTCTAAAGAGAGCTCAGGTGAGAAATTGCAAACGTCCAGCAATTGCTCAGAGATGAAAAGTGCCAGCACTGAAAGCTCTTGCTAGCCAGCACCCTTCCTTGGAAGCGCTTTTGTAGGCCTAAGAACACTGGGGCTCTGGGCTTCTCTAGCTACCTAATCTTCTGCTCATCCTCTCGCGCACTCTAAAGAGAGCTCAGGTGAGAAATTGCAAACGTCCAGCAATTGCTCAGAGATGAAAAGTGCCAGCACTGAAAGCTCTTGCTAGCCAGCATCCTTCCTTGGAAGCGCTTTCACAGGCGCAGTAACACTGGGGCTTTGCGCTTCTCTAGCCACCAAACGTCACTGTCATTCTCTTTCCGTCTCCTAGACACGAGCTGAGAAATTGCAAACGTCGAGCAATTGCTCAGAGATGAAAAGTGCCAGCACTGAAAGCTGTTGCTAGCCAGCACCCTTCCTTGGCAGCGCTTTCACAGGTGCAGTAACACTGGGGCTTTGCGCTTCTCTAGCCACCAAAAATCACGGTCACTAACTCTCCGTCTCGTAGAGACGAGCTGAGAAATTGCAAACGTCGAGCAATTGCTCACAGATGAAAAGTGCCAGCACTGAAAGCTGTTGCTAGCCAGCACCCTTCCTTGGAAGCGCTTTCACAGGCGCAACAACACTGGGGCTTTGCGCTTCTCTAGCCACCAAATGTCACGCTCACTATCTCTGCGTCTCGTGGACACGACCTGAGAAATTGCAAACGTGGAGTAATTGCTCAGAGATGAAAAGTGCCAGCACTGAAAGCTGTTGCTAGCCAGCACCCTTCCTTGGAAGCGCTTTCACAGGCGCAGTAACACTGGGGCTTTGCGCTTCTCTAGCCACCAAACGTCACGGTCATTCTCTTTCCGTCTCGTAGACACGAGCTGAGAAATTGCAAACGTCGAGCAATTGCTCAGAGATGAAAAGTGCCAGCACTGAAAGCTCTTGCTAGCCAGCACCCTTCCTTGGAATTGCTTTCACAGGCGCAGCAACACTGGGGCTTTGCGCTTCTCTAGCCACCAAACGTCACAGTCATTCTCTTTCCGTCTCGTAGACACGACCTGAGAAATTGCAAACGTCCAGCAATTGCTCAGAGATGAAAAGTGCCAGCACTGAAAGCTGTTGCTAGCCAGCACCCTTCCTTGGAAGCGCTTTCACAGGCGCAGCAACACTGGGGCTTTGCGCTTCTCTAGCCACGAAACGTCACAGTCCTTCTCTTTCCGTCTCGTACACACGAGCTGAGAAATTGCAAACGTGGAGCAATTGCTCAAAGATGAAAAGTGCCAGCACTGAAAGCTCTTGCTAGCCAGCACCCTTCCTTGGAAGCGCTTTCACAGGCGCAATAACACTGGGGCTTTGCGCTTCTCTAGCCACCAAACGTCACTGTCATTCTCTTTCCGTCTCGTAGACACGAGCTGAGAAATTGCAAACGTCCAGCAATTGCTCAGAGATGAAAAGTGCCAGCACTGAAAGCTGTTGCTAGCCAGCACCCTTCCTTGGAAGCGCTTTCACAGGCGCAGTAACACTGGGACTTTGCGCTTCTCTACCCACCAAACATCACGGTCACTATCTCTCCGTCTCGTAGACACGAGCTGAGAAATTGCAAACGTCGAGCAATTGCTCAGAGATGAAAAGTGCCAGCACTGAAAGCTCTTGCTAGCCAGCACCCTTCCTTGGAAGCGCTTTCACAGGCGCAGCAACACTGGGGCTCTGGGCTTCTCTAGCCACCAAACATCACGCTCACTATCTCTCCGTCTCGTGGACACGAGCTGAGAAATTGCAAACGTCGAGCAATTGCTCAGAGATGAAAAGTGCCAGCACTGAAAGCTGTTGCTAGCCAGCACCCTTCCTTGGAAGCGCTTTTGTAGGCCTAAGAACACTGGGGCTCTGGGCTTCTCTAGCCACCTAATCTTCTGCTCATCCTCTCGCGCACTCTAAAGAGAGCTCAGGTGAGAAATTGCAAACGTCCAGCAATTGCTCAGAGATGAAAAGTGCCAGCACTGAAAGCTGTTGCTAGCCAGCACCCTTCCTTGGAAGCGCTTTCACAGGCGCAGCAACACTGGGGCTTTGCGCTTCTCTAGCCACCAAACGTCACGGTCCTTCTCTTTCCGTCTCGTAGACACGAGCTGAGAAATTGCAAACGTCGAGCAATTGCTCAGAGATGAAAAGTGCCAGCACTGAAAGCTGTTGCTAGCCAGCACCCTTCCTTGGAAGCGCTTTCAGAGGCGCAGCAACACTGGGGCTTTGCGCTTCTCTAGCCACCAAACGTCACGGTCCTTCTCTTTCCGTCTCGTAGACACGAGCTGAGAAATTGCAAACGTCGAGCAATTGCTCAGAGATGAAAAGTGCCAGCACTGAAAGCTGTTGCTAGCCAGCACCCTTCCTTGGAAGCGCTTTTGTAGGCCTAAGAACACTGGGGCTCTGGGCTTCTCTAGCCACCTAATCTTCTGCTCATCCTCTCGCGCACTCTAAAGAGAGCTCAGGTGAGAAATTGCAAACGTCGAGCAATTGCTCAGAGATGAAAAGTGCCAGCACTGAAAGCTGTTGCTAGCCAGCACCCTTCCTTGGAAGCGCTTTTGTAGGCCTAAGAACACTGGGGCTCTGGGCTTCTCTAGCCACCTAATCTTCTGCTCATCCTCTCGCGCACTCTAAAGAGAGCTCAGGTGAGAAATTGCAAACGTCCAGCAATTGCTCAGAGATGAAAAGTGCCAGCACTGAAAGCTCTTGCTAGCCAGCACCCTTCCTTGGAAGCGCTTTTGTAGGCCTAAGAACACTGGGGCTCTGGGCTTCTCTAGCCACCTAATCTTCTGCTCATCCTCTCGCGCACTCTAAAGAGAGCTCAGGTGAGAAATTGCAAACGTCCAGCAATTGCTCAGCGATGAAAAGTGCCAGCACTGAAAGCTCTTGCTAGCCAGCACCCTTCCTTGGAAGCGCTTTCACAGGCGCAGTAACACTGGGGCTTTGAGCTTCTCTACCCACCAAATATCGTGGTCACTATCTCTCCGTCTCGTAGACACGAGCTGAGAAATTGCAAACGTCGAGCAATTGCTCAGAGATGAAAAGTGCCAGCACTGAAAGCTGTTGCTAGCCAGCACCCTTCCTTGGAAGTGCTTTCACAGGCGCAGCAACACTGGGGCTTTGCGCTTCTCTACCCACCAAACATCACGCTCACTATCTCTCCGTCTCGTGGACACGACCTGAGAAATTGCAAACGTCGAGCAATTGCTCAGAGATGAAAAGTGCCAGCACTGAAAGCTGTTGCTAGCCAGCACCCTTCCTTGGAAGCGCTTTCACAGGCGCAGCAACACTGGGGCTTTGCGCTTCTCTAGCCACCAAACGTCACAGTCATTCTCTTTCCGTCTCGTAGACACGAGCTGAGAAATTGCAAACGTCGAGCAATTGCTCAGAGATGAAAAGTGCCAGCACTGAAAGCTGTTGCTAGCCAGCACCCTTCCTTGGAAGCGCTTTCACAGGCGCAGTAACACTGGGGCTTTGCGCTTCTCTACCCACCAAAAATCACGGTCACTATCTCTCCGTCTCGTAGAGACGAGCTGAGAAATTGCAAACGTCGAGCAATTGCTCAGAGATGAAAAGTGCCAGCACTGAAAGCTCTTGCTAGCCAGCACCCTTCCTTGGAAGCGCTTTCAAAGGCGCAGCAACACTGGGGCTCTGGGCTTCTCTAGCCACCAAACATCACGCTCACTATCTCTCCGTCTCGTGGACACGAGCTGAGAAATTGCAAACGTCGAGCAATTGCTCAGAGATGAAAAGTGCCAGCACTGAAAGCTGTTGCTAGCCAGCACCCTTCCTTGGAAGCGCTTTTGTAGGCCTAAGAACACTGGGGCTCTGGGCTTCTCTAGCCACCTAATCTTCTGCTCATCCTCTCGCGCACTCTAAAGAGAGCTCAGGTGAGAAATTGCAAACGTCCAGCAATTGCTCAGAGATGAAAAGTGCCAGCACTGAAAGCTGTTGCTAGCCAGCACCCTTCCTTGGAAGCGCTTTCACAGGCGCAGCAACACTGGGGCTTTGCGCTTCTCTACCCACCAAACATCACGGTCCTTCTCTTTCCGTCTCGTAGACACGAGCTGAGAAATTGCAAACGTCGAGCAATTGCTCAGAGATGAAAAGTGCCAGCACTGAAAGCTGTTGCTAGCCAGCACCCTTCCTTGGAAGCGCTTTTGTAGGCCTAAGAACACTGGGGCTCTGGGCTTCTCTAGCCACCTAATCTTCTGCTCATCCTCTCGCGCACTCTAAAGAGAGTTCAGGTGAGAAATTGCAAACGTCGAGCAATTGCTCAGAGATGAAAAGTGCCAGCACTGAAAGCTGTTGCTAGCCAGCACCCTTCCTTGGAAGCGCTTTTGTAGGCCTAAGAACACTGGGGCTCTGGGCTTCTCTAGCCACCTAATCTTCTGCTCATCCTCTCGCGCACTCTAAAGAGAGCTCAGGTGAGAAATTGCAAATGTCCAGCAATTGCTCAGAGATGAAAAGTGCCAGCACTGAAAGCTGTTGCTAGCCAGCACCCTTCCTTGGAAGCGCTTTTGTAGGCCTAAGAACACTGGGGCTCTGGGCTTCTCTAGCCACCTAATCTTCTGCTCATCCTCTCGCGCACTCTAAAGAGAGTTCAGGTGAGAAATTGCAAACGTCGAGCAATTGCTCAGAGATGAAAAGTGCCAGCACTGAAAGCTCTTGCTAGCCAGCACCCTTCCTTGGAAGCGCTTTCACAGGCGCAATAACACTGGGGCTTTGCGCTACTCTAGCCACCAAACATCGTGGTCACTATCTCTCCGTCTCGTAGACACGAGCTGAGAAATTGCAAACGTCGAGCAATTGCTCAGAGATGAAAAGTGCCAGCACTGAAAGCTGTTGCTAGCCAGCACCCTTCCTTGGAAGTGCTTTCACAGGCGCAGCAACACTGGGGCTTTGCGCTTCTCTAGCCACCAAACATCACGCTCACTATCTCTCCGTCTCGTGGACACGACCTGAGAAATTGCAAACGTCGAGCAATTGCTCAGAGATGAAAAGTGCCAGCACTGAAAGCTGTTGCTAGCCAGCACCCTTCCTTGGAAGCGCTTTCACAGGCGCAGTAACACTGGGGCTTTGCGCTTCTCTAGCCACCAAACGTCACAGTCATTCTCTTTCCGTCTCGTAGACACGAGCTGAGAAATTGCAAACGTCGAGCAATTGCTCAGAGATGAAAAGTGCCAGCACTGAAAGCTGTTGCTAGCCAGCACCCTTCCTTGGAAGCGCTTTTGTAGGCCTAAGAACACTGGGGCTCTGGGCTTCTCTAGCCACCTAATCTTCTGCTCATCCTCTCGCGCACTCTAAAGAGAGCTCAGGTGAGAAATTGCAAACGTCCAGCAATTGCTCAGAGATGAAAAGTGCCAGCACTGAAAGCTCTTGCTAGCCAGCACCCTTCCTTGGAAGCGCTTTCACAGGCGCAGCAACACTGGGGCTTTGCGCTTCTCTAGCCACCAAACGTCACGGTCCTTCTCTTTCCGTCTCCTAGACACGAGCTGAGAAATTGCAAACGTCGAGCAATTGCTCAGAGATGAAAAGTGCCAGCACTGAAAGCTGTTGCTAGCCAGCACCCTTCCTTGGAAGCGCTTTTGTAGGCCTAAGAACACTGGGGCTCTGGGCTTCTCTAGCCACCTAATCTTCTGCTCATCCTCTCGCGCACTCTAAAGAGAGCTCAGGTGAGAAATTGCAAACGTCCAGCAATTGCTCAGAGATGAAAAGTGCCAGCACTGAAAGCTGTTGCTAGCCAGCACCCTTCCTTGGAAGCGCTTTCACAGGCGCAGCAACACTGGGGCTTTGCGCTTCTCTACCCACCAAACATCACGGTCCTTCTCTTTCCGTCTCGTAGACACGAGCTGAGAATTTGCAAACGTCCAGCAATTGCTCAGAGATGAAAAGTGCCAGCACTGAAAGCTGTTGCTAGCCAGCACCCTTCCTTGGAAGCGCTTTCACAGGCGCAGTAACACTGGGGCTTTGCGCTTCTCTACCCACCAAAAATCACGGTCACTATCTCTCCGTCTCGTGGACACGAGCTGAGAAATTGCAAACGTCGAGCAATTGCTCAGAGATGAAAAGTGCCAGCACTGAAAGCTGTTGCTAGCCAGCACCCTTCCTTGGAAGCGCTTTCACAGGCGCAGCAACACTGGGGCTTTGCGCTCCTCTAGCCACCAAACGTCACAGTCATTCTCTTTCCGTCTCGTAGACACGAGCTGAGAAATTGCAAACGTCGAGCAATTGCTCAGAGATGAAAAGTGCCAGCACTGAAAGCTGTTGCTAGCCAGCACCCTTCCTTGGAAGCGCTTTTGTAGGCCTAAGAACACTGGGGCTCTGGGCTTCTCTAGCCACCTAATCTTCTGCTCATCCTCTCGCGCACTCTAAAGAGAGCTCAGGTGAGAAATTGCAAACGTCCAGCAATTGCTCAGAGATGAAAAGTGCCAGCACTGAAAGCTCTTGCTAGCCAGCACCCTTCCTTGGAAGCGCTTTCACAGGCGCAGTAACACTGGGGCTTTGCGCTTCTCTAGCCACCAAACGTCACTGTCATTCTCTTTCCGTCCCGTAGACACAAGCTGAGAAATTGCAAACGTCGAGCAATTGCTCAGCGATGAAAAGTGCCAGCACTGAAAGCTGTTGCTAGCCAGCACCCTTCCTTGGAAGCGCTTTCACAGGCGCGGTAACACTGGGTCTTTGCGCTTCTCGACCCAACCAAAAATCACGGTCACTAACTCTCCGTCTCGTAGACACGAGCTGAGAAATTGCAAACGTCCAGCAATTGCTCAGAGATGAAAAGTGCCAGCACTGAAAGCTGTTGCTAGCCAGCACCCTTCCTTGGAAGCGCTTTCACAGGCGCAACAACACTGGGGCTTTGCGCTTCTCTAGCCACCAAACATCACGCTCACTATCTCTGCGTCTCGTGGACACGAGCTGAGAAATTGCAAACGTGGAGCAATTGCTCAGAGATGAAAAGTGCCAGCACTGAAAGCTGTTGCTAGCCAGCACCCTTCCTTGGAAGCGCTTTCACAGGCGCAGCAACACTGGGGCTTTGCGCTCCTCTAGCCACCAAACGTCACAGTCATTCTCTTTCCGTCTCGTAGACACGAGCTGAGAAATTGCAAACGTCGAGCAATTGCTCAGAGATGAAAAGTGCCAGCACTGAAAGCTGTTGCTAGCCAGCACCCTTCCTTGGAAGCGCTTTTGTAGGCCTAAGAACACTGGGGCTCTGGGCTTCTCTAGCCACCTAATCTTCTGCTCATCCTCTCGCGCACTCTAAAGAGAGCTCAGGTGAGAAATTGCAAACGTCCAGCAATTGCTCAGAGATGAAAAGTGCCAGCACTGAAAGCTCTTGCTAGCCAGCACCCTTCCTTGGAAGCGCTTTCACAGGCGCAGTAACACTGGGGCTTTGCGCTTCTCTAGCCACCAAACGTCACTGTCATTCTCTTTCCGTCCCGTAGACACAAGCTGAGAAATTGCAAACGTCGAGCAATTGCTCAGCGATGAAAAGTGCCAGCACTGAAAGCTGTTGCTAGCCAGCACCCTTCCTTGGAAGCGCTTTCACAGGCGCGGTAACACTGGGTCTTTGCGCTTCTCGACCCAACCAAAAATCACGGTCACTAACTCTCCGTCTCGTAGACACGAGCTGAGAAATTGCAAACGTCCAGCAATTGCTCAGAGATGAAAAGTGCCAGCACTGAAAGCTGTTGCTAGCCAGCACCCTTCCTTGGAAGCGCTTTCACAGGCGCAACAACACTGGGGCTTTGCGCTTCTCTAGCCACCAAACATCACGCTCACTATCTCTGCGTCTCGTGGACACGAGCTGAGAAATTGCAAACGTGGAGCAATTGCTCAGAGATGAAAAGTGCCAGCACTGAAAGCTGTTGCTAGCCAGCACCCTTCCTTGGAAGCGCTTTCACAGGCGCAGCAACACTGGGGCTTTGCGCTTCTCTAGCCACCAAACGTCACGGTCCTTCTCTTTCCGTCTCCTAGACACGAGCTGTGAAATTGCAAACGTCGAGCAATTGCTCAGAGATGAAAAGTGCCAGCACTGAAAGCTGTTGCTAGCCAGCACCCTTCCTTGGAAGCGCTTTTGTAGGCCTAAGAACACTGGGGCTCTGGGCTTCTCTAGCCACCTAATCTTCTGCTCATCCTCTCGCGCACTCTAAAGAGAGCTCAGGTGAGAAATTGCAAACGTCGAGCAATTGCTCAGAGATGAAAAGTGCCAGCACTGAAAGCTCTTGCTAGCCAGCACCCTTCCTTGGAAGCGCTTTCACAGGCGCAGCAACACTGGGGCTTTGCGCTTCTCCACCCACCAAACATCACGGTCCTTCTCTTTCCGTCTCGTAGACACGAGCTGAGAAATTGCAAACGTCGAGCAATTGCTCAGAGATGAAAAGTGCCAGCACTGAAAGCTGTTGCTAGCCAGCACCCTTCCTTGGAAGCGCTTTCACAGGCGCAGTAACACTGGGGCTTTGCGCTTCTCTACCCACCAAAAATCACGGTCACTATCTCTCCGTCTCGTGGACACGAGCTGAGAAATTGCAAACGTCGAGCAATTGCTCAGAGATGAAAAGTGCCAGCACTGAAAGCTCTTGCTAGCCAGCACCCTTCCTTGGAAGCGCTTTCAGAGGCGCAGCAACACTGGGGCTTTGCGCTTCTCTACCCACCAAACGTCACGGTCCTTCTCTTTCCGTCTCCTAGACACGAGCTGTGAAATTGCAAACGTCGAGCAATTGCTCAGAGATGAAAAGTGCCAGCACTGAAAGCTGTTGCTAGCCAGCACCCTTCCTTGGAAGCGCTTTTGTAGGCCTAAGAACACTGGGGCTCTGGGCTTCTCTAGCCACCTAATCTTCTGCTCATCCTCTCGCGCACTCTAAAGAGAGCTCAGGTAAGAAATTGCAAACATCGAGCAATTGATCAGAGATGAAAAGTACCAGCACTGAAAGCTGTTGCTAGCCAGCACCCTTCCTTGGAAGCGCTTTCACAGGCGCAGCAACACTGGGGCTTTGCGCTTCTCTAGCCACCAAACGTCACGGTCCTTCTCTTTCTGTCTCGTAGAGACGAGCTGAGAAATTGCAAACGTCGAGCAATTGCTCAGAGATGAAAAGTGCCAGCACTGAAAGCTCTTGCTAGCCAGCACCCTTCCTTGGAAGCGCTTTCACAGGCGCAGCAACACTGGGGCTTTGCGCTTCTCTACCCACCAAACATCACGGTCACTATCTCTCCGTCTCGTAGACACGAGCTGAGAAATTGCAAACGTCGAGCAATTGCTCAGAGATGAAAAGTGCCAGCACTGAAAGCTGTTGCTAGCCAGCACCCTTCCTTGGAAGCGCTTTCACAGGCGCAGCAACACTGGGGCTTTGCGCTTCTCTAGCCACCAAACGTCACGGTCCTTCTCTTTCTGTCTCGTAGACACGAGCTGAGAAATTGCAAACGTCGAGCAATTGCTCAGAGATGAAAAGTGCCAGCACTGAAAGCTGTTGCTAGCCAGCACCCTTCCTTGGAAGCGCTTTTGTAGGCCTAAGAACACTGGGGCTCTGGGCTTCTCTAGCCACCTAATCTTCTGCTCATCCTCTCGCGCACTCTAAAGAGAGCTCAGGTGAGAAATTGCAAACGTCCAGCAATTGCTCAGAGATGAAAAGTGCCAGCACTGAAAGCTCTTGCTAGCCAGCACCCTTCCTTGGAAGCGCTTTTGTAGGCCTAAGAACACTGGGGCTCTGGGCTTCTCTAGCTACCTAATCTTCTGCTCATCCTCTCGCGCACTCTAAAGAGAGCTCAGGTGAGAAATTGCAAACGTCCAGCAATTGCTCAGAGATGAAAAGTGCCAGCACTGAAAGCTCTTGCTAGCCAGCATCCTTCCTTGGAAGCGCTTTCACAGGCGCAGTAACACTGGGGCTTTGCGCTTCTCTAGCCACCAAACGTCACTGTCATTCTCTTTCCGTCCCGTAGACACGAGCTGAGAAATTGCAAACGTCGAGCAATTGCTCAGAGATGAAAAGTGCCAGCACTGAAAGCTGTTGCTAGCCAGCACCCTTCCTTGGCAGCGCTTTCACAGGTGCAGTAACACTGGGGCTTTGCGCTTCTCTAGCCACCAAAAATCACGGTCACTAACTCTCCGTCTCGTAGACACGAGCTGAGAAATTGCAAACGTCGAGCAATTGCTCACAGATGAAAAGTGCCAGCACTGAAAGCTGTTGCTAGCCAGCACCCTTCCTTGGAAGCGCTTTCACAGGCGCAACAACACTGGGGCTTTGCGCTTCTCTAGCCACCAAATGTCACGCTCACTATCTCTGCGTCTCGTGGACACGACCTGAGAAATTGCAAACGTGGAGCAATTGCTCAGAGATGAAAAGTGCCAGCACTGAAAGCTGTTGCTAGCCAGCACCCTTCCTTGGAAGCGCTTTCACAGGCGCAGCAACACTGGGGCTTTGCGCTTCTCTAGCCACCAAACGTCACTGTCATTCTCTTTCCGTCTCGTAGACACGAGCTGAGAAATTGCAAACGTCGAGCAATTGCTCAGAGATGAAAAGTGCCAGCACTGAAAGCTGTTGCTAGCCAGCACCCTTCCTTGGAAGCGCTTTTGTAGGCCTAAGAACACTGGGGCTCTGGGCTTCTCTAGCCACCTAATCTTCTGCTCATCCTCTCGCGCACTCTAAAGAGAGCTCAGGTAAGAAATTGCAAACATCGAGCAATTGCTCAGAGATGAAAAGTGCCAGCACTGAAAGCTGTTGCTAGCCAGCACCCTTCCTTGGAAGCGCTTTCACAGGCGCAGTAACACTGGGGCTTTGCGCTTCTCTAGCCACCAAAAATCACGGTCACTATCTCTCCGTCTCGTAGAGACGAGCTGAGAAATTGCAAACGTCGAGCAATTGCTCAGAGATGAAAAGTGCCAGCACTGAAAGCTCTTGCTAGCCAGCACCCTTCCTTGGAAGCGCTTTCAAAGGCGCAGCAACACTGGGGCTTTGCGCTTCTCTAGCCACCAAACGTCACAGTCATTCTCTTTCCGTCTCGTAGACACGAGCTGAGAAATTGCAAACGTCCAGCAATTGCTCAGAGATGAAAAGTGCCAGCACTGAAAGCTGTTGCTAGCCAGCACCCTTCCTTGAAAGCGCTTTCAGAGGCGCAGCAACACTGGGGCTTTGCGCTTCTCTAGCCACCAAACGTCACGGTCCTTCTCTTTCCGTCTCGTACACACGAGCTGAGAAATTGCAAACGTCGAGCAATTGCTCAGAGATGAAAAGTGCCAGCACTGAAAGCTGTTGCTAGCCAGCACCCTTCCTTGGAAGCGCTTTTGTAGGCCTAAGAACACTGCGGCTCTGGGCTTCTCTAGCCACCTAATCTTCTGCTCATCCTCTCGCGCACTCTAAAGAGAGCTCAGGTGAGAAATTGCAAACGTGGAGCAATTGCTCAGAGATGAAAAGTGCCAGCACTGAAAGCTCTTGCTAGCCAGCACCCTTCCTTGGAAGCGCTTTCACAGGCGCAGCAACACTGGGGCTTTGCGCTTCTCTAGCCACCAAACATCACTGTCATTCTCTTTCCGTCTCGTAGACACGAGCTGAGAAATTGCAAACGTCCAGCAATTGCTCAGAGATGAAAAGTGCCAGCACTGAAAGCTCTTGCTAGCCAGCACCCTTCCTTGGAAGCGCTTTCACAGGCGCAGTAACACTGGGACTTTGCGCTTCTCTACCCACCAAACATCACGGTCACTATCTCTCCGTCTCGTAGACACGAGCTGAGAAATTGCAAACGTCCAGCAAATGCTCAGAGATGAAAAGTGCCAGCACTGAAAGCTCTTGCTAGCCAGCACCCTTCCTTGGAAGCGCTTTCACAGGCGCAGCAACACTGGGGCTTTGCGCTTCTCTAGCCACCAAACATCACGCTCACTATCTCTCCGTCTCGTGGACACGAGCTGAGAAATTGCAAACGTCGAGCAATTGCTCAGAGATGAAAAGTGCCAGCACTGAAAGCTGTTGCTAGCCAGCACCCTTCCTTGGAAGCGCTTTCAAAGGCGCAGCAACACTGGGGCTTTGCGCTTCTCTAGCCACCAAACGTCACAGTCATTCTCTTTCCGTCTCGTAGACACGAGCTGAGAAATTGCAAACGTCCAGCAATTGCTCAGAGATGAAAAGTGCCAGCACTGAAAGCTGTTGCTAGCCAGCACCCTTCCTTGAAAGCGCTTTCAGAGGCGCAGCAACACTGGGGCTTTGCGCTTCTCTAGCCACCAAACGTCACGGTCCTTCTCTTTCCGTCTCGTACACACGAGCTGAGAAATTGCAAACGTCGAGCAATTGCTCAGAGATGAAAAGTGCCAGCACTGAAAGCTGTTGCTAGCCAGCACCCTTCCTTGGAAGCGCTTTTGTAGCCCTAAGAACACTGCGGCTCTGGGCTTCTCTAGCCACCTAATCTTCTGCTCATCCTCTCGCGCACTCTAAAGAGAGCTCAGGTGAGAAATTGCAAACGTGGAGCAATTGCTCAGAGATGAAAAGTGCCAGCACTGAAAGCTCTTGCTAGCCAGCACCCTTCCTTGGAAGCGCTTTCACAGGCGCAGCAACACTGGGGCTTTGCGCTTCTCTAGCCACCAAACATCACTGTCATTCTCTTTCCGTCTCGTAGACACGAGCTGAGAAATTGCAAACGTCCAGCAATTGCTCAGAGATGAAAAGTGCCAGCACTGAAAGCTCTTGCTAGCCAGCACCCTTCCTTGGAAGCGCTTTCACAGGCGCAGTAACACTGGGACTTTGCGCTTCTCTACCCACCAAACATCACGGTCACTATCTCTCCGTCTCGTAGACACGAGCTGAGAAATTGCAAACGTCCAGCAAATGCTCAGAGATGAAAAGTGCCAGCACTGAAAGCTGTTGCTAGCCAGCACCCTTCCTTGGAAGCGCTTTCACAGGCGCAGCAACACTGGGGCTTTGCGCTTCTCTAGCCACCAAACATCACGCTCACTATCTCTCCGTCTCGTGGACACGAGCTGAGAAATTGCAAACGTCGAGCAATTGCTCAGAGATGAAAAGTGCCAGCACTGAAAGCTGTTGCTAGCCAGCATCCTTCCTTGGAAGCGCTTTCACAGGCGCAGTAACACTGGGGCTTTGCGCTTCTCTAGCCACCAAACGTCACTGTCATTCTCTTTCCGTCCCGTAGACACGAGCTGAGAAATTGCAAACGTCGAGCAATTGCTCAGAGATGAAAAGTGCCAGCACTGAAAGCTGTTGCTAGCCAGCACCCTTCCTTGGCAGCGCTTTCACAGGTGCAGTAACACTGGGGCTTTGCGCTTCTCTAGCCACCAAAAATCACGGTCACTAACTCTCCGTCTCGTAGACACGAGCTGAGAAATTGCAAACGTCGAGCAATTGCTCACAGATGAAAAGTGCCAGCACTGAAAGCTGTTGCTAGCCAGCACCCTTCCTTGGAAGCGCTTTCACAGGCGCAACAACACTGGGGCTTTGCGCTTCTCTAGCCACCAAATGTCACGCTCACTATCTCTGCGTCTCGTGGACACGACCTGAGAAATTGCAAACGTGGAGCAATTGCTCAGAGATGAAAAGTGCCAGCACTGAAAGCTGTTGCTAGCCAGCACCCTTCCTTGGAAGCGCTTTCACAGGCGCAGCAACACTGGGGCTTTGCGCTTCTCTAGCCACCAAACGTCACGGTCCTTCTCTTTCCGTCTCCTAGACACGAGCTGTGAAATTGCAAACGTCGAGCAATTGCTCAGAGATGAAAAGTGCCAGCACTGAAAGCTGTTGCTAGCCAGCACCCTTCCTTGGAAGCGCTTTTGTAGGCCTAAGAACACTGGGGCTCTGGGCTTCTCTAGCCACCTAATCTTCTGCTCATCCTCTCGCGCACTCTAAAGAGAGCTCAGGTGAGAAATTGCAAACGTCGAGCAATTGCTCAGAGATGAAAAGTGCCAGCACTGAAAGCTCTTGCTAGCCAGCACCCTTCCTTGGAAGCGCTTTCACAGGCGCAGCAACACTGGGGCTTTGCGCTTCTCCACCCACCAAACATCACGGTCCTTCTCTTTCCGTCTCGTAGACACGAGCTGAGAAATTGCAAACGTCGAGCAATTGCTCAGAGATGAAAAGTGCCAGCACTGAAAGCTGTTGCTAGCCAGCACCCTTCCTTGGAAGCGCTTTCACAGGCGCAGTAACACTGGGGCTTTGCGCTTCTCTACCCACCAAAAATCACGGTCACTATCTCTCCGTCTCGTGGACACGAGCTGAGAAATTGCAAACGTCGAGCAATTGCTCAGAGATGAAAAGTGCCAGCACTGAAAGCTCTTGCTAGCCAGCACCCTTCCTTGGAAGCGCTTTCAGAGGCGCAGCAACACTGGGGCTTTGCGCTTCTCTACCCACCAAACGTCACGGTCCTTCTCTTTCCGTCTCCTAGACACGAGCTGTGAAATTGCAAACGTCGAGCAATTGCTCAGAGATGAAAAGTGCCAGCACTGAAAGCTGTTGCTAGCCAGCACCCTTCCTTGGAAGCGCTTTTGTAGGCCTAAGAACACTGGGGCTCTGGGCTTCTCTAGCCACCTAATCTTCTGCTCATCCTCTCGCGCACTCTAAAGAGAGCTCAGGTAAGAAATTGCAAACATCGAGCAATTGATCAGAGATGAAAAGTGCCAGCACTGAAAGCTCTTGCTAGCCAGCACCCTTCCTTGGAAGCGCTTTCACAGGCGCAGCAACACTGGGGCTTTGCGCTTCTCTAGCCACCAAACGTCACGGTCCTTCTCTTTCTGTCTCGTAGAGACGAGCTGAGAAATTGCAAACGTCGAGCAATTGCTCAGAGATGAAAAGTGCCAGCACTGAAAGCTCTTGCTAGCCAGCACCCTTCCTTGGAAGCGCTTTCACAGGCGCAGCAACACTGGGGCTTTGCGCTTCTCTACCCACCAAACATCACGGTCACTATCTCTCCGTCTCGTAGACACGAGCTGAGAAATTGCAAACGTCGAGCAATTGCTCAGAGATGAAAAGTGCCAGCACTGAAAGCTGTTGCTAGCCAGCACCCTTCCTTGGAAGCGCTTTCACAGGCGCAGCAACACTGGGGCTTTGCGCTTCTCTAGCCACCAAACGTCACGGTCCTTCTCTTTCTGTCTCGTAGACACGAGCTGAGAAATTGCAAACGTCGAGCAATTGCTCAGAGATGAAAAGTGCCAGCACTGAAAGCTGTTGCTAGCCAGCACCCTTCCTTGGAAGCGCTTTTGTAGGCCTAAGAACACTGGGGCTCTGGGCTTCTCTAGCCACCTAATCTTCTGCTCATCCTCTCGCGCACTCTAAAGAGAGCTCAGGTGAGAAATTGCAAACGTCCAGCAATTGCTCAGAGATGAAAAGTGCCAGCACTGAAAGCTGTTGCTAGCCAGCACCCTTCCTTGGAAGCGCTTTTGTAGGCCTAAGAACACTGGGGCTCTGGGCTTCTCTAGCTACCTAATCTTCTGCTCATCCTCTCGCGCACTCTAAAGAGAGCTCAGGTGAGAAATTGCAAACGTCCAGCAATTGCTCAGAGATGAAAAGTGCCAGCACTGAAAGCTCTTGCTAGCCAGCATCCTTCCTTGGAAGCGCTTTCACAGGCGCAGTAACACTGGGGCTTTGCGCTTCTCTAGCCACCAAACGTCACTGTCATTCTCTTTCCGTCCCGTAGACACGAGCTGAGAAATTGCAAACGTCGAGCAATTGCTCAGAGATGAAAAGTGCCAGCACTGAAAGCTGTTGCTAGCCAGCACCCTTCCTTGGCAGCGCTTTCACAGGTGCAGTAACACTGGGGCTTTGCGCTTCTCTAGCCACCAAAAATCACGGTCACTAACTCTCCGTCTCGTAGACACGAGCTGAGAAATTGCAAACGTCGAGCAATTGCTCACAGATGAAAAGTGCCAGCACTGAAAGCTGTTGCTAGCCAGCACCCTTCCTTGGAAGCGCTTTCACAGGCGCAACAACACTGGGGCTTTGCGCTTCTCTAGCCACCAAATGTCACGCTCACTATCTCTGCGTCTCGTGGACACGACCTGAGAAATTGCAAACGTGGAGCAATTGCTCAGAGATGAAAAGTGCCAGCACTGAAAGCTGTTGCTAGCCAGCACCCTTCCTTGGAAGCGCTTTCACAGGCGCAGCAACACTGGGGCTTTGCGCTTCTCTAGCCACCAAACGTCACTGTCATTCTCTTTCCGTCTCGTAGACACGAGCTGAGAAATTGCAAACGTCGAGCAATTGCTCAGAGATGAAAAGTGCCAGCACTGAAAGCTGTTGCTAGCCAGCACCCTTCCTTGGAAGCGCTTTTGTAGGCCTAAGAACACTGGGGCTCTGGGCTTCTCTAGCCACCTAATCTTCTGCTCATCCTCTCGCGCACTCTAAAGAGAGCTCAGGTAAGAAATTGCAAACATCGAGCAATTGCTCAGAGATGAAAAGTGCCAGCACTGAAAGCTGTTGCTAGCCAGCACCCTTCCTTGGAAGCGCTTTCACAGGCGCAGTAACACTGGGGCTTTGCGCTTCTCTAGCCACCAAAAATCACGGTCACTATCTCTCCGTCTCGTAGAGACGAGCTGAGAAATTGCAAACGTCGAGCAATTGCTCAGAGATGAAAAGTGCCAGCACTGAAAGCTGTTGCTAGCCAGCACCCTTCCTTGGAAGCGCTTTCAAAGGCGCAGCAACACTGGGGCTTTGCGCTTCTCTAGCCACCAAACGTCACAGTCATTCTCTTTCCGTCTCGTAGACACGAGCTGAGAAATTGCAAACGTCCAGCAATTGCTCAGAGATGAAAAGTGCCAGCACTGAAAGCTGTTGCTAGCCAGCACCCTTCCTTGAAAGCGCTTTCAGAGGCGCAGCAACACTGGGGCTTTGCGCTTCTCTAGCCACCAAACGTCACGGTCCTTCTCTTTCCGTCTCGTACACACGAGCTGAGAAATTGCAAACGTCGAGCAATTGCTCAGAGATGAAAAGTGCCAGCACTGAAAGCTGTTGCTAGCCAGCACCCTTCCTTGGAAGCGCTTTTGTAGGCCTAAGAACACTGCGGCTCTGGGCTTCTCTAGCCACCTAATCTTCTGCTCATCCTCTCGCGCACTCTAAAGAGAGCTCAGGTGAGAAATTGCAAACGTGGAGCAATTGCTCAGAGATGAAAAGTGCCAGCACTGAAAGCTCTTGCTAGCCAGCACCCTTCCTTGGAAGCGCTTTCACAGGCGCAGCAACACTGGGGCTTTGCGCTTCTCTAGCCACCAAACATCACTGTCATTCTCTTTCCGTCTCGTAGACACGAGCTGAGAAATTGCAAACGTCCAGCAATTGCTCAGAGATGAAAAGTGCCAGCACTGAAAGCTCTTGCTAGCCAGCACCCTTCCTTGGAAGCGCTTTCACAGGCGCAGTAACACTGGGACTTTGCGCTTCTCTACCCACCAAACATCACGGTCACTATCTCTCCGTCTCGTAGACACGAGCTGAGAAATTGCAAACGTCCAGCAAATGCTCAGAGATGAAAAGTGCCAGCACTGAAAGCTCTTGCTAGCCAGCACCCTTCCTTGGAAGCGCTTTCACAGGCGCAGCAACACTGGGGCTTTGCGCTTCTCTAGCCACCAAACATCACGCTCACTATCTCTCCGTCTCGTGGACACGAGCTGAGAAATTGCAAACGTCGAGCAATTGCTCAGAGATGAAAAGTGCCAGCACTGAAAGCTGTTGCTAGCCAGCACCCTTCCTTGGAAGCGCTTTCAAAGGCGCAGCAACACTGGGGCTTTGCGCTTCTCTAGCCACCAAACGTCACAGTCATTCTCTTTCCGTCTCGTAGACACGAGCTGAGAAATTGCAAACGTCCAGCAATTGCTCAGAGATGAAAAGTGCCAGCACTGAAAGCTGTTGCTAGCCAGCACCCTTCCTTGAAAGCGCTTTCAGAGGCGCAGCAACACTGGGGCTTTGCGCTTCTCTAGCCACCAAACGTCACGGTCCTTCTCTTTCCGTCTCGTACACACGAGCTGAGAAATTGCAAACGTCGAGCAATTGCTCAGAGATGAAAAGTGCCAGCACTGAAAGCTGTTGCTAGCCAGCACCCTTCCTTGGAAGCGCTTTTGTAGCCCTAAGAACACTGCGGCTCTGGGCTTCTCTAGCCACCTAATCTTCTGCTCATCCTCTCGCGCACTCTAAAGAGAGCTCAGGTGAGAAATTGCAAACGTGGAGCAATTGCTCAGAGATGAAAAGTGCCAGCACTGAAAGCTCTTGCTAGCCAGCACCCTTCCTTGGAAGCGCTTTCACAGGCGCAGCAACACTGGGGCTTTGCGCTTCTCTAGCCACCAAACATCACTGTCATTCTCTTTCCGTCTCGTAGACACGAGCTGAGAAATTGCAAACGTCCAGCAATTGCTCAGAGATGAAAAGTGCCAGCACTGAAAGCTCTTGCTAGCCAGCACCCTTCCTTGGAAGCGCTTTCACAGGCGCAGTAACACTGGGACTTTGCGCTTCTCTACCCACCAAACATCACGGTCACTATCTCTCCGTCTCGTAGACACGAGCTGAGAAATTGCAAACGTCCAGCAAATGCTCAGAGATGAAAAGTGCCAGCACTGAAAGCTGTTGCTAGCCAGCACCCTTCCTTGGAAGCGCTTTCACAGGCGCAGCAACACTGGGGCTTTGCGCTTCTCTAGCCACCAAACATCACGCTCACTATCTCTCCGTCTCGTGGACACGAGCTGAGAAATTGCAAACGTCGAGCAATTGCTCAGAGATGAAAAGTGCCAGCACTGAAAGCTGTTGCTAGCCAGCATCCTTCCTTGGAAGCGCTTTCACAGGCGCAGTAACACTGGGGCTTTGCGCTTCTCTAGCCACCAAACGTCACTGTCATTCTCTTTCCGTCCCGTAGACACGAGCTGAGAAATTGCAAACGTCGAGCAATTGCTCAGAGATGAAAAGTGCCAGCACTGAAAGCTGTTGCTAGCCAGCACCCTTCCTTGGCAGCGCTTTCACAGGTGCAGTAACACTGGGGCTTTGCGCTTCTCTAGCCACCAAAAATCACGGTCACTAACTCTCCGTCTCGTAGACACGAGCTGAGAAATTGCAAACGTCGAGCAATTGCTCACAGATGAAAAGTGCCAGCACTGAAAGCTGTTGCTAGCCAGCACCCTTCCTTGGAAGCGCTTTCACAGGCGCAACAACACTGGGGCTTTGCGCTTCTCTAGCCACCAAATGTCACGCTCACTATCTCTGCGTCTCGTGGACACGACCTGAGAAATTGCAAACGTGGAGCAATTGCTCAGAGATGAAAAGTGCCAGCACTGAAAGCTGTTGCTAGCCAGCACCCTTCCTTGGAAGCGCTTTCACAGGCGCAGCAACACTGGGGCTTTGCGCTTCTCTAGCCACCAAACGTCACTGTCATTCTCTTTCCGTCTCGTAGACACGAGCTGAGAAATTGCAAACGTCGAGCAATTGCTCAGAGATGAAAAGTGCCAGCACTGAAAGCTGTTGCTAGCCAGCACCCTTCCTTGGAAGCGCTTTTGTAGGCCTAAGAACACTGGGGCTCTGGGCTTCTCTAGCCACCTAATCTTCTGCTCATCCTCTCGCGCACTCTAAAGAGAGCTCAGGTAAGAAATTGCAAACATCGAGCAATTGCTCAGAGATGAAAAGTGCCAGCACTGAAAGCTGTTGCTAGCCAGCACCCTTCCTTGGAAGCGCTTTCACAGGCGCAGTAACACTGGGGCTTTGCGCTTCTCTAGCCACCAAAAATCACGGTCACTATCTCTCCGTCTCGTAGAGACGAGCTGAGAAATTGCAAACGTCGAGCAATTGCTCAGAGATGAAAAGTGCCAGCACTGAAAGCTCTTGCTAGCCAGCACCCTTCCTTGGAAGCGCTTTCAAAGGCGCAGCAACACTGGGGCTTTGCGCTTCTCTAGCCACCAAACGTCACAGTCATTCTCTTTCCGTCTCGTAGACACGAGCTGAGAAATTGCAAACGTCCAGCAATTGCTCAGAGATGAAAAGTGCCAGCACTGAAAGCTGTTGCTAGCCAGCACCCTTCCTTGAAAGCGCTTTCAGAGGCGCAGCAACACTGGGGCTTTGCGCTTCTCTAGCCACCAAACGTCACGGTCCTTCTCTTTCCGTCTCGTACACACGAGCTGAGAAATTGCAAACGTCGAGCAATTGCTCAGAGATGAAAAGTGCCAGCACTGAAAGCTGTTGCTAGCCAGCACCCTTCCTTGGAAGCGCTTTTGTAGGCCTAAGAACACTGCGGCTCTGGGCTTCTCTAGCCACCTAATCTTCTGCTCATCCTCTCGCGCACTCTAAAGAGAGCTCAGGTGAGAAATTGCAAACGTGGAGCAATTGCTCAGAGATGAAAAGTGCCAGCACTGAAAGCTCTTGCTAGCCAGCACCCTTCCTTGGAAGCGCTTTCACAGGCGCAGCAACACTGGGGCTTTGCGCTTCTCTAGCCACCAAACATCACTGTCATTCTCTTTCCGTCTCGTAGACACGAGCTGAGAAATTGCAAACGTCCAGCAATTGCTCAGAGATGAAAAGTGCCAGCACTGAAAGCTCTTGCTAGCCAGCACCCTTCCTTGGAAGCGCTTTCACAGGCGCAGTAACACTGGGACTTTGCGCTTCTCTACCCACCAAACATCACGGTCACTATCTCTCCGTCTCGTAGACACGAGCTGAGAAATTGCAAACGTCCAGCAAATGCTCAGAGATGAAAAGTGCCAGCACTGAAAGCTCTTGCTAGCCAGCACCCTTCCTTGGAAGCGCTTTCACAGGCGCAGCAACACTGGGGCTTTGCGCTTCTCTAGCCACCAAACATCACGCTCACTATCTCTCCGTCTCGTGGACACGAGCTGAGAAATTGCAAACGTCGAGCAATTGCTCAGAGATGAAAAGTGCCAGCACTGAAAGCTGTTGCTAGCCAGCACCCTTCCTTGGAAGCGCTTTCAAAGGCGCAGCAACACTGGGGCTTTGCGCTTCTCTAGCCACCAAACGTCACAGTCATTCTCTTTCCGTCTCGTAGACACGAGCTGAGAAATTGCAAACGTCCAGCAATTGCTCAGAGATGAAAAGTGCCAGCACTGAAAGCTGTTGCTAGCCAGCACCCTTCCTTGAAAGCGCTTTCAGAGGCGCAGCAACACTGGGGCTTTGCGCTTCTCTAGCCACCAAACGTCACGGTCCTTCTCTTTCCGTCTCGTACACACGAGCTGAGAAATTGCAAACGTCGAGCAATTGCTCAGAGATGAAAAGTGCCAGCACTGAAAGCTGTTGCTAGCCAGCACCCTTCCTTGGAAGCGCTTTTGTAGCCCTAAGAACACTGCGGCTCTGGGCTTCTCTAGCCACCTAATCTTCTGCTCATCCTCTCGCGCACTCTAAAGAGAGCTCAGGTGAGAAATTGCAAACGTGGAGCAATTGCTCAGAGATGAAAAGTGCCAGCACTGAAAGCTCTTGCTAGCCAGCACCCTTCCTTGGAAGCGCTTTCACAGGCGCAGCAACACTGGGGCTTTGCGCTTCTCTAGCCACCAAACATCACTGTCATTCTCTTTCCGTCTCGTAGACACGAGCTGAGAAATTGCAAACGTCCAGCAATTGCTCAGAGATGAAAAGTGCCAGCACTGAAAGCTCTTGCTAGCCAGCACCCTTCCTTGGAAGCGCTTTCACAGGCGCAGTAACACTGGGACTTTGCGCTTCTCTACCCACCAAACATCACGGTCACTATCTCTCCGTCTCGTAGACACGAGCTGAGAAATTGCAAACGTCCAGCAAATGCTCAGAGATGAAAAGTGCCAGCACTGAAAGCTGTTGCTAGCCAGCACCCTTCCTTGGAAGCGCTTTCACAGGCGCAGCAACACTGGGGCTTTGCGCTTCTCTAGCCACCAAACATCACGCTCACTATCTCTCCGTCTCGTGGACACGAGCTGAGAAATTGCAAACGTCGAGCAATTGCTCAGAGATGAAAAGTGCCAGCACTGAAAGCTGTTGCTAGCCAGCACCCTTCCTTGGAAGCGCTTTCACAGGCGCAGTAACACTGGGGCTTTGCGCTTCTCTAGCCACCAAAAATCACGGTCACTATCTCTCCGTCTCGTAGAGACGAGCTGAGAAATTGCAAACGTCGAGCAATTGCTCAGAGATGAAAAGTGCCAGCACTGAAGGCTGTTGCTAGCCAGCACCCTTCCTTGGAAGCGCTTTCACAGGCGCAGCAACACTGGGGCTCTGGGCTTCTCTAGCCACCAAACATCACGCTCACTATCTCTCCGTCTCGTAGACACGAGCTGAGAAATTGCAAACGTCGAGCAATTGCTCAGAGATGAAAAGTGCCAGCACTGAAAGCTGTTGCTAGCCAGCACCCTTCCTTGGAAGCGCTTTTGTAGGCCTAAGAACACTGGGGCTCTGGGCTTCTCTAGCCACCTAATCTTCTGCTCATCCTCTCGCGCACTCTAAAGAGAGCTCAGGTGAGAAATTGCAAACGTCGAGCAATTGCTCAGAGATGAAAAGTGCCAGCACTGAAAGCTGTTGCTAGCCAGCACCCTTCCTTGGAAGCGCTTTCACAGGCGCAGCAACACTGGGGCTTTGCGCTTTCTACCCACCAAACGTCACTGTCATTCTCTTTCCGTCTCGTAGACACGAGCTGAGAAATTGCAAACGTCGAGCAATTGCTCAGAGATGAAAAGTGCCAGCACTGAAAGCTGTTGCTAGCCAGCACCCTTCCTTGGAAGCGCTTTCAGAGGCGCAGCAACACTGGGGCTTTGCGCTTCTCTACCCACCAAACGTCACGGTCCTTCTCTTTCCGTCTCGTAGACACGAGCTGAGAAATTGCAAACGTCGAGCAATTGCTCAGAGATGAAAAGTGCCAGCACTGAAAGCTCTTGCTAGCCAGCACCCTTCCTTGGAAGCGCTTTTGTAGGCCTAAGAACACTGGGGCTCTGGGCTTCTCTAGCCACCTAATCTTCTGCTCATCCGCTCGCGCACTCTAAAGAGAGCTCAGGTGAGAAATTGCAAACGTCGAGCAATTGCTCAGAGATGAAAAGTGCCAGCACTGAAAGCTCTTGCTAGCCAGCACCCTTCCTTGGAAGCGCTTTCACAGGCGCAGTAACACTGGGGCTTTGCGCTTCTCTAGCCACCAAACATCACGCTCACTATCTCTCCATCTCGTGGACACGAGCTGAGAAATTGCAAACGTCGAGCAATTGCTCAGAGATGAAAAGTGCCAGCACTGAAAGCTGTTGCTAGCCAGCACCCTTCCTTGGAAGCGCTTTCACAGGCGCAGCACCACTGGGGCTTTGCGCTTCTCTAGCCACCAAACGTCACGGTCCTTCTCTTTCCGTCTCGTAGACACGAGCTGAGAAATTGCAAACGTCGAGCAATTGCTCAGAGATGAAAAGTGCCAGCACTGAAAGCTCTTGCTAGCCAGCACCCTTCCTTGGAAGCGCTTTTGTAGGCCTAAGAACACTGGGGCTCTGGGCTTCTCTAGCCACCTAATCTTCTGCTCATCCTCTCGCGTACTCTAATAAGAGCTCAGGTGAGAAATTGCAAACGTCCAGCAATTGCTCAGAGATGAAAAGTGCCAGCACTGAAAGCTGTTGCTAGCCAGCACCCTTCCTTGGAAGCGCTTTCACAGGCGCAGCAACACTGGGGCTTTGCGCTTCTCTAGCCACCAAACGTCACGGTCCTTCTCTTTCCGTCTCGTAGACACGAGCTGAGAAATTGCAAACGTCGAGCAATTGCTCAGAGATGAAAAGTGCCAGCACTGAAAGCTGTTGCTAGCCAGCACCCTTCCTTGGAAGCGCTTTTGTAGGCGCAGTAACACTGGGGCTTTGCGCTTCTCTACCGACCAAACGTCACGGTCCTTCTCTTTCCGTCTCGTAGACACGAGCTGAGAAATTGCAAACGTCGAGCAATTGCTCAGAGATGAAAAGTGCCAGCACTGAAAGCTGTTGCTAGCCAGCACCCTTCCTTGGAAGCGCTTTCACAGGCGCAGCAACACTGGGGCTTTGCGCTTCTCTAGCCACCAAACGTCACAGTCCTTCTCTTTCCGTCTCGTAGACACGAGCTGAGAAATTGCAAACGTCGAGCAATTGATCAGAGATGAAAAGTGCCAGCACTGAAAGCTCTTGCTAGCCAGCACCCTTCCTTGGAAGCGCTTTTGTAGGCCTAAGAACACTGGGGCTCTGGGCTTCTCTAGCCACCTAATCTTCTGCTCATCCTCTCGCGCACTCTAAAGAGAGCTCAGGTGAGAAATTGGAAATGTCGAGCAATTGCTCAGAGATGAAAAGTGCCAGCACTGAAAGCTGTTGCTAGCCAGCACCCTTCCTTGGAAGCGCTTTTGTAGGCCTAAGAACACTGGGGCTCTGGGCTTCTCTAGCCACCTAATCTTCTGCTCATCCTCTCGTGCACTCTAAAGAGAGCTCAGGTAAGAAATTGCAAACATCGAGCAATTGCTCAGAGATGAAAAGTACCAGCACTGAAAGCTGTTGCTAGCCAGCACCCTTCCTTGGAAGCGCTTTCACAGGCGCAGCAACACTGGGGCTTTGCGCTTCTCTAGCCACCAAACGTCACGGTCCATCTCTTTCCGTCTCGTAGACACGAGCTGAGAAATTGCAAACGTCGAGCAATTGCTCAGCGATGAAAAGTGCCAGCACTGAAAGCTGTTGCTAGCCAGCACCCTTCCTTGGAAGCGCTTTTGTAGGCCTAAGAACACTGGGGCTCTGGGCTTCTCTAGCCACCTAATCTTCTGCTCATCCTCTCGCGCACTCTAAAGAGAGCTCAGGTGAGAAATTGCAAACGTCGAGCAATTGCTCAGAGAGGAAAAGTGCCAGCACTGAAAGCTGTTGCTAGCCAGCACCCTTCCTTGGAAGCGCTTTTGTAGGCGCAGTAACACTGGGGCTTTGCGCTTCTCTACCCACCAAACGTCACGGTCCTTCTCTTTCCGTCTCGTAGACACGAGCTGAGAAATTGCAAACGTCGAGCAATTGCTCAGAGATGAAAAGTGCCAGCACTGAAAGCTCTTGCTAGCCAGCACCCTTCCTTGGAAGCGCTTTCACAGGCGCAGCAACACTGGGGCTTTGCGCTTCTCTAGCCACCAAACGTCACGGTCCTTCGCTTTCCGTCTCGTAGACACGAGCTGAGAAATTGCAAACGTCCAGCAATTGCTCAGAGATGAAAAGTGCCAGCACTGAAAGCTCTTGCTAGCCAGCACCCTTCCTTGGAAGCGCTTTCACAGGCGCAGCAACACTGGGGCTTTGCGCTTCTCTACCCACCAAACGTCACAGTCCTTCTCTTTCCGTCTCGTAGACACGAGCTGAGAAATTGCAAACGTCGAGCAATTGCTCAGCGATGAAAAGTGCCAGCACTGAAAGCTGTTGCTAGCCAGCACCCTTCCTTGGAAGCGCTTTTGTAGGCCTAAGAACACTGGGGCTCTGGGCTTCTCTAGCCACCTAATCTTCTGCTCATCCTCTCGCGCACTCTAAAGAGAGCTCAGGTGAGAAATTGCAAACGTCGAGCAATTGCTCAGAGATGAAAAGTGCCAGCACTGAAAGCTGTTGCTAGCCAGCACCCTTCCTTGGAAGCGCTTTTGTAGGCGCAGTAACACTGGGGCTTTGCGCTTCTCTAGCCAACAAACGTCACGGTCCTTCTCTTTCCGTCTCGTAGACACGAGCTGAGAAATTGCAAACGTCGAGCAATTGCTCAGAGATGAAAAGTGCCAGCACTGAAAGCTCTTGCTAGCCAGCACCCTTCCTTGGAAGCGCTTTCACAGGCGCAGCAACACTGGGGCTTTGCGCTTCTCTAGCCACCAAACGTCACTGTCCTTCTCTTTCCGTCTCGTAGACACGAGCTGAGAAATTGCAAACGTCGAGCAATTGCTCAGAGATGAAAAGTGCCAGCACTGAAAGCTGTTGCTAGCCAGCACCCTTCCTTGGAAGCGCTTTCACAGGCGCAGCAACACTGGGGCTTTGCGCTTCTCTAGCCACCAAACGTCACAGTCCTTCTCTTTCCGTCTCGTAGACACGAGCTGAGAAATTGCAAACGTCGAGCAATTGCTCAGAGATGAAAAGTGCCAGCACTGAAAGCTCTTGCTAGCCAGCACCCTTCCTTGGAAGCGCTTTTGTAGGCCTAAGAACACTGGGGCTCTGGGCTTCTCTAGCCACCTAATCTTCTGCTCATCCTCTCACGCACTCTAAAGAGAGCTCAGGTGAGAAATTGCAAACGTCGAGCATTTGCTCAGAGATGAAAAGTGCCAGCACTGGAAGCTCTTGCTAGCCAGCACCCTTCCTTGGAAGCGCTTTCACAGGCACAGCAACACTGGGGCTTTGCGCTTCTCTAGCCACCAAACATCACGGTCCTTCTCTTTCCGTCTCGTAGAGACGAGCTGAGAAATTGCAAACGTCGAGCAATTGCTCAGCGATGAAAAGTGCCAGCACTGAAAGCTGTTGCTAGCCAGCACCCTTCCTTGGAAGCGCTTTCACAGGCGCAGCAACACTGGGGCTTTGCGCTTCTCTACCCACCAAACGTCACGGTCCTTCTCTTTCCGTCTCGTAGACACGAGCTGAGAAATTGCATATGTCCAGCAATTGCTCAGAGATGAAAAGTGCCAGCACTGAAAGCTGTTGCTAGCCAGCACCCTTCCTTGGAAGCGCTTTCACAGGCGCAGCAACACTGGGGCTTTGCGCTTCTCTAGCCACCAAACGTCACTGTCATTCTCTTTCCGTCTCGTAGACACGAGCTGAGAAATTGAAAATGTCCAGCAATTGCTCAGAGATGAAAAGTGCCAGCACTGAAAGCTGTGGCTAGCCAGCACCCTTCCTTGGAAGCGCTTTCACAGGCGCAGCAACACTGGGGCTCTGGGCTTCTCTAGCCACCAAACATCACGGTCACTATCTCTCCGTCTCGTAGACACGAGCTGAGAAATTGCAAACGTCGAGCAATTGCTCAGAGATGAAAAGTGCCAGCACTGAAAGCTGTTGCTAGCCAGCACCCTTCCTTGGAAGCGCTTTTGTAGGCCTAAGAACACTGGGGCTCTGGGCTTCTCTAGCCACCTAATCTTCTGCTCATCCTCTCGCGCACTCTAAAGAGAGCTCAGGTGAGAAATTGCAAATGTCCAGCAATTGCTCAGAGATGAAAAGTGCCAGCACTGAAAGCTCTTGCTAGCCAGCACCCTTCCTTGGAAGCGCTTTTGTAGGCCTAAGAACACTGGGGCTCTGGGCTTCTCTAGCCACCTAATCTTCTGCTCATCCTCTCGCGCACTCTAAAGAGAGCTCAGGTGAGAAATTGCAAACGTCGAGCAATTGCTCAGAGATGAAAAGTGCCAGCACTGAAAGCTGTTGCTAGCCAGCACCCTTCCTTGGAAGCGCTTTCACAGGCGCAGCAACACTGGGGCTTTGCGCTTCTCTACCCACCAAACGTCACGGTCCTTCTCTTTCCGTCTCGTAGACATGAGCTGAGAAATTGCAAACGTCGAGCAATTGCTCAGAGATGAAAAGTGCCAGCACTGAAAGCTGTTGCTAGCCAGCACCCTTCCTTGGAAGCGCTTTCACAGGCGCAGTAACACTGGGGCTTTGCGCTTCTCTAGCCACCAAAAATCACGGTCACTATCTCTCCGTTTCGTAGAGACGAGCTGAGAAATTGCAAACGTCGAGCAATTGCTCAGAGATGAAAAGTGCCAGCACTGAAAGCTGTTGCTAGCCAGCACCCTTCCTTGGAAGCGCTTTCACAGGCGCAGCAACACTGGGGCTTTGCGCTTCTCTAGCCACCAAACGTCACGGTCCTTCTCTTTCCGTCTCGTAGACACGAGCTGAGAAATTGCAAACGTCGAGCAATTGCTCAGAGATGAAAAGTGCCAGCACTGAAAGCTGTTGCTAGCCAGCACCCTTCCTTGGAAGCGCTTTCACAGGCGCAGCAACACTGGGGCTTTGCGCTTCTCTACCCACCAAACATCACGCTCACTATCTCTCCGTCTCGTGGACACGAGCTGAGAAATTGCAAACGTCGAGCAATTGCTCAGAGATGAAAAGTGCCAGCACTGAAAGCTGTTGCTAGCCAGCACCCTTCCTTGGAAGCGCTTTTGTAGGCCTAAGAACACTGGGGCTCTGGGCTTCTCTAGCCACCTAATCTTCTGCTCATCCTCTCGCGTACTCTAAAGAGAGCTCAGGTGAGAAATTGCAAACGTCGAGCAATTGCTCAGAGATGAAAAGTGCCAGCACTGAAAGCTGTTGCTAGCCAGCACCCTTCCTTGGAAGCGCTTTCACAGGCGCAGCAACACTGGGGCTTTGCGCTTCTCTACCCACCAAACGTCACTGTCCTTCTCTTTCCGTCTCGTAGACACGAGCTGAGAAATTGCAAATGTCCAGCAATTGCTCAGAGATGAAAAGTGCCAGCACTGAAAGCTGTTGCTAGCCAGCACCCTTCCTTGGAAGCGCTTTTGTAGGCCTAAGAACACTGGGGCTTTGCGCTTCTCTAGCCACCAAACGTCACGGTCCTTCTCTTTCCGTCTCGTAGACACGAGCTGAGAAATTGCAAACGTCGAGCAATTGCTCAGAGATGAAAAGTGCCAGCACTGAAAGCTGTTGCTAGCCAGCACCCTTCCTTGGAAGCGCTTTTGTAGGCCTAAGAACACTGGGGCTCTGGGCTTCTCTAGCCACCTAATCTTCTGCTCATCCTCTCGCGCACTCTAAAGAGAGCTCAGGTGAGAAATTGCAAATGTCCAGCAATTGCTCAGAGATGAAAAGTGCCAGCACTGAAAGCTGTTGCTAGCCAGCACCCTTCCTTGGAAGCGCTTTCACAGGCGCAGCAACACTGGGGCTTTGCGCTTCTCTACCCACCAAACATCACGGTCCTTCTCTTTCCGTCTCGTAGACACGAGCTGAGAAATTGCAAACGTCGAGCAATTGCTCAGAGATAAAAAGTGCCAGCACTGAAAGCTGTTGCTAGCCAGCACCCTTCCTTGGAAGCGCTTTTGTAGGCCTAAGAACACTGGGGCTCTGGGCTTCTCTAGCCACCTAATCTTCTGCTCATCCTCTCGCGCACTCTAAAGAGAGCTCAGGTGAGAAATTGCAAACGTCGAGTAATTGCTCAGAGATGAAAAGTGCCAGCACTGAAAGCTGTTGCTAGCCACCACCCTTCCTTGGAAGCGCTTTCACAGGCGCAGTAACACTGGGGCTTTGCGCTTCTCTACCCACCAAACATCACGGTCATTCTCTTTCCGTCTCCTAGACACGAGCTGAGAAATTGCAAACGTCGAGCAATTGCTCAGAGATGAAAAGTGCCAACACTGAAAGCTGTTGCTAGCCAGCACCCTTCCTTGGAAGCGCTTTTGTAGGCCTAAGAACACTGGGGCTCTGGGCTTCTCTAGCCACCTAATCTTCTGCTCATCCTCTCGCGCACTCTAAAGAGAGCTCAGGTGAGAAATTGCAAACGTCGAGCAATTGCTCAGAGATGAAAAGTGCCAGCACTGAAAGCTGTTGCTAGCCAGCACCCTTCCTTGGAAGCGCTTTCACAGGCGCAGCAACACTGGGGCTTTGCGCTTCTCTACCCACCAAACGTCACGGTCCTTCTCTTTCCGTCTTGTAGACACGAGCTGAGAAATTGCAAACGTCGAGCAATTGCTCAGAGATGAAAAGTGCCAGCACTGAAAGCTGTTGCTAGCCAGCACCCTTCCTTGGAAGCGCTTTTGTAGGCCTAAGAACACTGGGGCTCTGGGCTTCTCTAGCCACCTAATCTTCTGCTCATCCTCTCGCGCACTCTAAAGAGAGCTCAGGTGAGAAATTGCAAACGTCCAGCAATTGCTCAGAGATGAAAAGTGCCAGCACTGAAAGCTGTTGCTAGCCAGCACCCTTCCTTGGAAGCGCTTTCAGAGGCGCAGCAACACTGGGGCTTTGCGCTTCTCTACCCACCAAACGTCACGGTCCTTCTCTTTCCGTCTCGTAGACACGAGCTGAGAAATTGCAAACGTCGAGCAATTGATCAGAGATGAAAAGTGCCAGCACTGAAAGCTCTTGCTAGCCAGCACCCTTCCTTGGAAGCGCTTTTGTAGGCGCAGCAACACTGGGGCTCTGGGCTTCTCTAGCCACCTAATCTTCTGCTCATCCTCTCGCGCACTCTAAAGAGAGCTCAGGTGAGAAATTGCAAACGTCGAGCAATTGCTCAGAGATGAAAAGTGCCAGCACTGAAAGCTGTTGCTAGCCAGCACCCTTCCTTGGAAGCGCTTTCACAGGCGCAGTAACACTGGGGCTTTGCGCTTCTCTACCCACCAAACGTCACGGTCCTTCTCTTTCCGTCTCGTAGACACGAGCTGAGAAATTGCAAACGTCGAGCAATTGCTCAGCGATGAAAAGTGCCAGCACTGAAAGCTGTTGCTAGCCAGCACCCTTCCTTGGAAGCGCTTTTGTAGGCGCAGTAACACTGGGGCTTTGCGCTTCTCTATCCACCAAACATCACGGTCACTATCTCTCCATCTCGTAGAGACGAGCTGAGAAATTGCAAACGTCGAGCAATTGCTCAGAGATGAAAAGTGCCAGCACTGAAAGCTGTTGCTAGCCAGCACCCTTCCTTGGAAGCGCTTTTGTAGGCCTAAGAACACTGGGGCTCTGGGCTTCTCTAGCCACCTAATCTTCTGCTCATCCTCTCGCGCACTCTAAAGAGAGCTCAGGTGAGAAATTGCAAATGTCCAGCAATTGCTCAGAGATGAAAAGTGCCAGCACTGAAAGCTCTTGCTAGCCAGCACCCTTCCTTGGAAGCGCTTTCACAGGCACAGCAACACTGGGGCTTTGCGCTTCTCTAGCCACCAAACGTCACGGTCCTTCTCTTTCCGTCTCCTAGACACGAGCTGAGAAATTGCAAACGTCGAGCAATTGCTCAGCGATAAAAAGTGCCAGCACTGAAAGCTGTTGCTAGCCAGCACCCTTCCTTGGAAGCGCTTTTGTAGGCCTAAGAACACTGGGGCTCTGGGCTTCTCTAGCCACCTAATCTTCTGCTCATCCTCTCGCGCACTCTAAAGAGAGCTCAGGTGAGAAATTGCAAACGTCGAGTAATTGCTCAGAGATGAAAAGTGCCAGCACTGAAAGCTGTTGCTAGCCAGCACCCTTCCTTGGAAGCGCTTTCACAGGCGCAGTAACACTGGGGCTTTGCGCTTCTCTAGCCACCAAACGTCACGGTCCTTCTCTTTCCGTCTCGTAGACACGAGCTGAGAAATTGCAAACGTCGAGCAATTGCTCAGAGATGAAAAGTGCCAACACTGAAAGCTGTTGCTAGCCAGCACCCTTCCTTGGAAGCGCTTTTGTAGGCCTAAGAACACTGGGGCTCTGGGCTTCTCTAGCCACCTAATCTTCTGCTCATCCTCTCGCGCACTCTAAAGAGAGCTCAGGTGAGAAATTGCAAACGTCGAGCAATTGCTCAGAGATGAAAAGTGCCAGCACTGAAAGCTGTTGCTAGCCAGCACCCTTCCTTGGAAGCGCTTTTGTAGGCCTAAGAACACTGGGGCTTTGCGCTTCTCTAGCCACCAAACCTCACGGTCCTTCTCTTTCCGTCTCGTAGACACGAGCTGAGAAATTGCAAACATCGAGCAATTGCTCAGCGATGAAAAGTGCCAGCACTGAAAGCTGTTGCTAGCCAGCACCCTTCCTTGGAAGCGCTTTCACAGGCGCAGCAACACTGGGGCTTTGCGCTTCTCTAGCCACCAAACGTCACTGTCCTTCTCTTTCCGTCTCGTAGACACGAGCTGAGAAATTGCAAATGTCCAGCAATTGCTCAGAGATGAAAAGTGCCAGCACTGAAAGCTGTTGCTAGCCAGCACCCTTCCTTGGAAGCGCTTTTGTAGGCCTAAGAACACTGGGGCTTTGCGCTTCTCTAGCCACCAAACGTCACGGTCCTTCTCTTTCCGTCTCGTAGACACGAGCTGAGAAATTGCAAACGTCGAGCAATTGCTCAGAGATGAAAAGTGCCAGCACTGAAAGCTGTGGCTAGCCAGCACCCTTCCTTGGAAGCGCTTTCACAGGCGCAGTAACACTGGGGCTCTTGGCTTCTCTAGCCACCAAACATCACGCTCACTATCTCTCCGTCTCGTGGACACGAGCTGAGAAATTGCAAACGTCGAGCAATTGCTCAGAGATGAAAAGTGCCAGCACTGAAAGCTGTTGCTAGCCAGCACCCTTCCTTGGAAGCGCTTTTGTAGGCCTAAGAACACTGGGGCTCTGGGCTTCTCTAGCCACCTAATCTTCTGCTCATCCTCTCACGCACTCTAAAGAGAGCTCAGGTGAGAAATTGCAAATGTCCAGCAATTGCTCAGAGATGAAAAGTGCCAGCACTGAAAGCTGTTGCTAGCCAGCACCCTTCCTTGGAAGCGCTTTTGTAGGCCTAAGAACACTGGGGCTCTGGGCTTCTCTAGCCACCTAATCTTCTGCTCATCCTCTCGCGCACTCTAAAGAGAGCTCAGGTGAGAAATTGCAAATGTCCAGCAATTGCTCAGAGATGAAAAGTGCCAGCACTGAAAGCTCTTGCTAGCCAGCACCCTTCCTTGGAAGCGCTTTCACAGGCGCAGCAACACTGGGGCTTTGCGCTTCTCTACTCTACAAACGTCACGGTCCTCCTCTTTCCGTCTCGTAGACACGAGCTGAGAAATTGCAAACGTCCAGCAATTGCTCAGAGATGAAAAGTGCCAGCACTGAAAGCTGTTGCTAGCCAGCACCCTTCCTTGGAAGCGCTTTCACAGGCGCAGCAACACTGGGGCTTTGCGCTTCTCTAGCCACCAAACGTCACAGTCCTTCTCTTTCCGTCTCGTAGACACGAGCTGAGAAATTGCATATGTCCAGCAATTGCTCAGAGATGAAAAGTGCCAGCACTGAAAGCTGTTGCTAGCCAGCACCCTTCCTTGGAAGCGCTTTCACAGGCGCAGCAACACTGGGGCTTTGCGCTTCTCTAGCCACCAAACGTCACTGTCATTCTCTTTCCGTCTCGTAGACACGAGCTGAGAAATTGAAAATGTCCAGCAATTGCTCAGAGATGAAAAGTGCCAGCACTGAAAGCTGTGGCTAGCCAGCACCCTTCCTTGGAAGCGCTTTCACAGGCGCAGCAACACTGGGGCTCTGGGCTTCTCTAGCCACCAAACATCACGCTCACTATCTCTCCGTCTCGTGGACACGAGCTGAGAAATTGCAAAAGTCGAGCAATTGCTCAGAGATGAAAAGTGCCAGCACTGAAAGCTGTTGCTAGCCAGCACCCTTCCTTGGAAGCGCTTTTATAGGCCTAAGAACACTGGGGCTCTGGGCTTCTCTAGCCACCTAATCTTCTGCTCATCCTCTCGCGCACTCTAAAGAGAGCTCAGGTGAGAAATTGCAAATGTCCAGCAATTGCTCAGAGATGAAAAGTGCCAGCACTGAAAGCTGTTGCTAGCCAGCACCCTTCCTTGGAAGCGCTTTTGTAGGCCTAAGAACACTGGGGCTCTGGGCTTCTCTAGCCACCTAATCTTCTGCTCATCCTCTCGCGCACTCTAAAGAGAGCTCAGGTGAGAAATTGCAAAGGTCGAGCAATTGCTCAGAGATGAAAAGTGCCAGCACTGAAAGCTCTTGCTAGCCAGCACCCTTCCTTGGAAGCGCTTTCACAGGCGCAGCAACACTGGGGCTTTGCGCTTCTCTACCCACCAAACATCACGGTCCTCCTCTTTCCGTCTCGTAGACACGAGCTGAGAAATTGCAAACGTCGAGCAATTGCTCAGAGATGAAAAGTGCCAGCACTGAAAGCTCTTGCTAGCCAGCACCCTTCCTTGGAAGCGCTTTTGTAGGCCTAAGAACACTGCAGCTCTGGGCTTCTCTAGCCACCTAATCTTCTGCTCATCCTCTCGCGCACTCTAAAGAGAGCTCAGGTGAGAAATTGCAAACGTCCAGCAATTGCTCAGAGATGAAAAGTGCCAGCACTGAAAGCTCTTGCTAGCCAGCACCCTTCCTTGGAAGCGCTTTCACAGGCGCAGTAACACTGGGGCTTTGCGCTTCTCTAGCCACCAAACGTCACGGTCCTTCTCTTTCCGTCTCGTAGACACGAGCTGAGAAATTGCAAACGTCGAGCAATTGCTCAGAGATGAAAAGTGCCAGCACTGAAAGCTGTTGCTAGCCAGCACCCTTCCTTGGAAGCGCTTTTGTAGGCCTAAGAACACTGGGGCTCTGGGCTTCTCTAGCCACCTAATCTTCTGCTCATCCTCTCGCGCACTCTAAAGAGAGCTCAGGTAAGAAATTGCAAACATCGAGCAATTGCTCAGAGATGAAAAGTACCAGCACTGAAAGCTGTTGCTAGCCAGCACCCTTCCTTGGAAGCGCTTTCACAGGCGCAGCAACACTGGGGCTTTGTGCTTCTCTAGCCACCAAACGTCACGGTCCTTCTCTTTCCGTCTCGTAGACACGAGCTGAGAAATTGCAAACGTCCAGCAATTGCTCAGAGATGAAAAGTGCCAGCACTGAAAGCTGTTGCTAGCCAGCACCCTTCCTTGGAAGCGCTTGTGTAGGCCTAAGAACACTGGGGCTCTGGGCTTCTCTAGCCACCTAATCTTCTGCTCATCCTCTCGCGCACTCTAAAGAGAGCTCAGGTGAGAAATTGCAAACGTCCAGCAATTGCTCAGAGATGAAAAGTGCCAGCACTGAAAGCTCTTGCTAGCCAGCACCCTTCCTTGGAAGCGCTTTCACAGGCGCAGTAACACTGGGGCTTTGCGCTTCTCTAGCCACCAAACGTCACGGTCATTCTCTTTCCGTCTCGTAGACACGAGCTGAGAAATTGCAAACGTCGAGCAATTGCTCAGAGATGAAAAGTGCCAGCACTGAAAGCTCTTGCTAGCCAGCACCCTTCCTTGGAAGCGCTTTCACAGGCGCAGTAACACTGGGGTTTTGCGCTTCTCTACCGACCAAACCTCACGGTCCTTCTCTTTCCGTCCCGTAGACACGAGCTGAGAAATTGCAAACGTTGAGCAATTGCTCAGCGATGAAAAGTGCCAGCACTGAAAGCTGTTGCTAGCCAGCACCCTTCCTTGGAAGCGCTTTTGTAGGCGCAGTAACACTGGGGCTTTGCGCTTCTCTATCCACCAAAAATCACGGTCACTAACTCTCCGTCTCGTAGAGACGAGCTGAGAAATTGCAAACGTCGAGCAATTGCTCAGAGATGAAAAGTGCCAGCACTGAAAGCTGTTGCTAGCCAGCACCCTTCCTTGGAAGCGCTTTCACAGGCGCAGCAACACTGGGGCTCTGGGCTTCTCTAGCCACCAAACATCACGCTCACTATTTCTGAGTCTCGTGGACACGAGCTGAGAAATTGCAAACGTCGAGCAATTGCTCAGAGATGAAAAGTGCCAGCACTGAAAGCTGTTGCTAGCCACACCCTTCCTTGGAAGCGCTTTTGTAGGCCTAAGAACACTGGGGCTCTGGGCTTCTCTAGCCACCTAATCTTCTGCTCATCCTCTCGCGCACTCTAAAGAGAGCTCAGGTGAGAAATTGCAAATGTCCAGCAATTGCTCAGAGATGAAAAGTGCCAGCACTGAAAGCTGTTGCTAGCCAGCACCCTTCCTTGGAAGCGCTTTCACAGGCGCAGCAACACTGGGGCTTTGCGCTTCTCTACCCACCAAACATCACGGTCCTTCTCTTTCCGTCTCGTAGACACGAGCTGAGAAATTGCAAACGTCGAGCAATTGCTCAGAGATAAAAAGTGCCAGCACTGAAAGCTCTTGCTAGCCAGCACCCTTCCTTGGAAGCGCTTTTGTAGGCCTAAGAACACTGGGGCTCTGGGCTTCTCTAGCCACCTAATCTTCTGCTCATCCTCTCGCGCACTCTAAAGAGAGCTCAGGTGAGAAATTGCAAACGTCCAGCAATTGCTCAGAGATGAAAAGTGCCAGCACTGAAAGCTCTTGCTAGCCAGCACCCTTCCTTGGAAGCGCTTTCACAGGCGCAGTAACACTGGGGGTTTGCGCTTCTCTACCCACCAAACGTCACGGTCCTTCTCTTTCCGTCTCCTAGACACGAGCTGAGAAATTGCAAACGTCGAGCGATTGCTCAGAGATGAAAAGTGCCAGACCTGGAAGCTGTTGCTAGCCAGCACCCTTCCTTGGAAGCGCTTTTGTAGGCGCAGCAACACTGGGGCTCTGGGCTTCTCTAGCCACCTAATCTTCTGCTCATCCTCTCGCGCACTCTAAAGAGAGCTCAGGTGAGAAATTGCAAATGTCCAGCAATTGCTCAGAGATGAAAAGTGCCAGCACTGAAAGCTGTTGCTAGCCAGCACCCTTCCTTGGAAGCGCTTTCACAGGCGCAGCAACACTGGGGCTTTGCGCTTCTCTAGCCACCAAACGTCACGGTCCTTCTCTTTCCGTCTCGTAGACATGAGCTGAGAAATTGCAAACGTCGAGCAATTGCTCAGAGATGAAAAGTGCCAGCACTGAAAGCTCTTGCTAGCCAGCACCCTTCCTTGGAAGCGCTTTTGTAGGCCTAAGAACACTGGGGCTCTGGGCTTCTCTAGCCACCTAATCTTCTGCTCATCCTCTCGCGCACTCTAAAGAGAGCTCAGGTGAGAAATTGCAAACGTCGAGTAATTGCTCAGAGATGAAAAGTGCCAGCACTGAAAGCTGTTGCTAGCCAGCACCCTTCCTTGGAAGCGCTTTCACAGGCGCAGTAACACTGGGGCTTTGCGCTTCTCTACCCACCAAACGTCACGGTCCTTCTCTTTCCGTCTCGTAGACACGAGCTGAGAAATTGCAAACGTCGAGCAATTGCTCAGAGATGAAAAGTGCCAACACTGAAAGCTGTTGCTAGCCAGCACCCTTCCTTGGAAGCGCTTTTGTAGGCCTAAGAACACTGGGGCTCTGGGCTTCTCTAGCCACCTAATCTTCTGCTCATCCTCTCGCGCACTCTAATAAGAGCTCAGATGAGAAATTGCAAACGTCCAGCAATTGCTCAGAGATGAAAAGTGCCAGCACTGAAAGCTGTTGCTAGCCAGCACCCTTCCTTGGAAGCGCTTTTGTAGGCCTAAGAACACTGGGGCTCTGGGCTTCTCTAGCCACCTAATCTTCTGCTCATCCTCTCGCGCACTCTAAAGAGAGCTCAGGTAAGAAATTGCAAACATCGAGCAATTGCTCAGAGATGAAAAGTACCAGCACTGAAAGCTGTTGCTAGCCAGCACCCTTCCTTGGAAGCGCTTTCACAGGCGCAGCAACACTGGGGCTTTGCGCTTCTCTAGCCACCAAACGTCACGGTCCTTCTCTTTCCGTCTCGTAGACACGAGCTGAGAAATTGCAAACGTCCAGCAATTGCTCAGAGATGAAAAGTGCCAGCACTGAAAGCTGTTGCTAGCCAGCACCCTTCCTTGGAAGCGCTTTTGTAGGCCTAAGAACACTGGGGCTCTGGGCTTCTCTAGCCACCTAATCTTCTGCTCATCCTCTCGCGCACTCTAAAGAGAGCTCAGGTGAGAAATTGCAAACGTCCAGCAATTGCTCAGAGATGAAAAGTGCCAGCACTGAAAGCTCTTGCTAGCCAGCACCCTTCCTTGGAAGCGCTTTCACAGGCGCAGTAACACTGGGGCTTTGCGCTTCTCTAGCCACCAAACGTCACGGTCATTCTCTTTCCGTCTCGTAGACACGAGCTGAGAAATTGCAAACGTCGAGCAATTGCTCAGAGATGAAAAGTGCCAGCACTGAAAGCTCTTGCTAGCCAGCACCCTTCCTTGGAAGCGCTTTCACAGGCGCAGTAACACTGGGGCTTTGCGCTTCTCTAGCCACCAAACGTCACGGTCATTCTCTCTCCGTCTCGTGGACACGAGCTGAGAAATTGCAAACGTTGAGCAATTGCTCAGCGATGAAAAGTGCCAGCACTGAAAGCTGTTGCTAGCCAGCACCCTTCCTTGGAAGCGCTTTTGTAGGCGCAGTAACACTGGGGCTTTGCGCTTCTCTATCCACCAAAAATCACGGTCACTAACTCTCCGTCTCGTAGAGACGAGCTGAGAAATTGCAAACGTCGAGCAATTGCTCAGAGATGAAAAGTGCCAGCACTGAAAGCTGTTGCTAGCCAGCACCCTTCCTTGGAAGCGCTTTCACAGGCGCAGCAACACTGGGGCTCTGGGCTTCTCTAGCCACCAAACATCACGCTCACTATTTCTGAGTCTCGTCGACGCGAGCTGAGAAATTGCAAACGTCGAGCAATTGCTCAGAGATGAAAAGTGCCAGCACTGAAAGCTGTTGCTAGCCAGCACCCTTCCTTGGAAGCGCTTTTGTAGGCCTAAGAACACTGGGGCTCTGGGCTTCTCTAGCCACCTAATCTTCTGCTCATCCTCTCGCGCACTCTAAAGAGAGCTCAGGTGAGAAATTGCAAACGTCCAGCAATTGCTCAGAGATGAAAAGTGCCAGCACTGAAAGCTGTTGCTAGCCAGCACCCTTCCTTGGAAGCGCTTTCACAGGCGCAGCAACACTGGGGCTTTGCGCTTCTCTACCCACCAAACATCACGGTCCTTCTCTTTCCGTCTCGTAGACACGAGCTGAGAAATTGCAAACGTCGAGCAATTGCTCAGAGATAAAAAGTGCCAGCACTGAAAGCTGTTGCTAGCCAGCACCCTTCCTTGGAAGCGCTTTTGTAGGCCTAAGAACACTGGGGCTCTGGGCTTCTCTAGCCACCTAATCTTCTGCTCATCCTCTCGCGCACTCTAAAGAGAGCTCAGGTGAGAAATTGCAAACGTCGAGCAATTGCTCAGAGATGAAAAGTGCCAGCACTGAAAGCTCTTGCTAGCCAGCACCCTTCCTTGGAAGCGCTTTCACAGGCGCAGTAACACTGGGGGTTTGCGCTTCTCTACCCACCAAACGTCACGGTCCTTCTCTTTCCGTCTCGTGGACACGAGCTGAGAAATTGCAAACGTCGAGCAATTGCTCAGAGATGAAAAGTGCCAGACCTGGAAGCTGTTGCTAGCCAGCACCCTTCCTTGGAAGCGCTTTTGTAGGCGCAGCAACACTGGGGCTCTGGGCTTCTCTAGCCACCTAATCTTCTGCTCATCCTCTCGCGCACTCTAAAGAGAGCTCAGGTGAGAAATTGCAAATGTCCAGCAATTGCTCAGAGATGAAAAGTGCCAGCACTGAAAGCTGTTGCTAGCCAGCACCCTTCCTTGGAAGCGCTTTCACAGGCGCAGCAACACTGGGGCTTTGCGCTTCTCTAGCCACCAAACGTCACGGTCCTTCTCTTTCCGTCTCGTAGACATGAGCTGAGAAATTGCAAACGTCGAGCAATTGCTCAGAGATGAAAAGTGCCAGCACTGAAAGCTGTTGCTAGCCAGCACCCTTCCTTGGAAGCGCTTTTGTAGGCCTAAGAACACTGGGGCTCTGGGCTTCTCTAGCCACCTAATCTTCTGCTCATCCTCTCGCGCACTCTAAAGAGAGCTCAGGTGAGAAATTGCAAACGTCGAGTAATTGCTCAGAGATGAAAAGTGCCAGCACTGAAAGCTGTTGCTAGCCAGCACCCTTCCTTGGAAGCGCTTTCACAGGCGCAGTAACACTGGGGCTTTGCGCTTCTCTACCCACCAAACGTCACGGTCCTTCTCTTTCCGTCTCGTAGACACGAGCTGAGAAATTGCAAACGTCGAGCAATTGCTCAGAGATGAAAAGTGCCAACACTGAAAGCTGTTGCTAGCCAGCACCCTTCCTTGGAAGCGCTTTTGTAGGCCTAAGAACACTGGGGCTCTGGGCTTCTCTAGCCACCTAATCTTCTGCTCATCCTCTCGCGCACTCTAAAGAGAGCTCAGGTGAGAAATTGCAAACGTCGAGCAATTGCTCAGAGATGAAAAGTGCCAGCACTGAAAGCTGTTGCTAGCCAGCACCCTTCCTTGGAAGCGCTTTTGTAGGCCTAAGAACACTGGGGCTTTGCGCTTCTCTAGCCACCAAACCTCACGGTCCTTCTCTTTCCGTCTCGTAGACACGAGCTGAGAAATTGCAAACGTCGAGCAATTGCTCAGAGATGAAAAGTGCCAGCACTGAAAGCTGTTGCTAGCCAGCACCCTTCCTTGGAAGCGCTTTTGTAGCCCTAAGAACACTGGGGCTCTGGGCTTCTCTAGCCACCTAATCTTCTGCTCATCCTCTCGCGTACTCTAAAGAGAGCTCAGGTGAGAAATTGCAAACGTCGAGCAATTGCTCAGAGATGAAAAGTGCCAGCACTGAAAGCTGTTGCTAGCCAGCACCCTTCCTTGGAAGCACTTTCACAGGCGCAGCAACACTGGGGCTTTGCGCTTCTCTAGCCACCAAAAATCACTGTCCTTCTCTTTCCGTCTCGTAGACACGAGCTGAGAAATTGCAAACGTCGAGCAATTGCTCAGAGATGAAAAGTGCCAGCACTGAAAGCTCTTGCTAGCCAGCACCCTTCCTTGGAAGCGCTTTCACAGGCGCAGCAACACTGGGGCTTTGCGCTTCTCTACCCACCAAACATCACGCTCACTATCTCTCCGTCTCGTGGACACGAGCTGAGAAATTGCAAACGTCGAGCAATTGCTCAGAGATGAAAAGTGCCAGCACTGAAAGCTGTTGCTAGCCAGCACCCTTCCTTGGAAGCGCTTTTGTAGGCCTAAGAACACTGGGGCTCTGGGCTTCTCTAGCCACCTAATCTTCTGCTCATCCTCTCGCGTACTCTAAAGAGAGCTCAGGTGAGAAATTGCAAACGTCGAGCAATTGCTCAGAGATGAAAAGTGCCAGCACTGAAAGCTCTTGCTAGCCAGCACCCTTCCTTGGAAGCGCTTTCACAGGCGCAGCAACACTGGGGGTTTGCGCTTCTCTACCCACCAAACGTCACTGTCCTTCTCTTTCCGTCTCGTAGACACGAGCTGAGAAATTGCAAATGTCCAGCAATTGCTCAGAGATGAAAAGTGCCAGCACTGAAAGCTGTTGCTAGCCAGCACCCTTCCTTGGAAGCGCTTTTGTAGGCCTAAGAACACTGGGGCTTTGCGCTTCTCTAGCCACCAAACGTCACGGTCCTTCTCTTTCCGTCTCGTAGACACGAGCTGAGAAATTGCAAACGTCGAGCAATTGCTCAGAGATGAAAAGTGCCAGCACTGAAAGCTGTTGCTAGCCAGCACCCTTCCTTGGAAGCGCTTTTGTAGGCCTAAGAACACTGGGGCTCTGGGCTTCTCTAGCCACCTAATCTTCTGCTCATCCTCTCGCGCACTCTAAAGAGAGCTCAGGTGAGAAATTGCAAATGTCCAGCAATTGCTCAGAGATGAAAAGTGCCAGCACTGAAAGCTGTTGCTAGCCAGCACCCTTCCTTGGAAGCGCTTTCACAGGCGCAGCAACACTGGGGCTTTGCGCTTCTCTACCCACCAAACATCACGGTCCTTCTCTTTCCGTCTCGTAGACACGAGCTGAGAAATTGCAAACGTCGAGCAATTGCTCAGAGATAAAAAGTGCCAGCACTGAAAGCTGTTGCTAGCCAGCACCCTTCCTTGGAAGCGCTTTTGTAGGCCTAAGAACACTGGGGCTCTGGGCTTCTCTAGCCACCTAATCTTCTGCTCATCCTCTCGCGCACTCTAAAGAGAGCTCAGGTGAGAAATTGCAAACGTCGAGCAATTGCTCAGAGATGAAAAGTGCCAGCACTGAAAGCTCTTGCTAGCCAGCACCCTTCCTTGGAAGCGCTTTCACAGGCGCAGTAACACTGGGGGTTTGCGCTTCTCTACCCACCAAACGTCACGGTCCTTCTCTTTCCGTCTCGTAGACACGAGCTGAGAAATTGCAAACGTCGAGCAATTGCTCAGAGATGAAAAGTGCCAGACCTGGAAGCTGTTGCTAGCCAGCACCCTTCCTTGGAAGCGCTTTTGTAGGCGCAGCAACACTGGGGCTCTGGGCTTCTCTAGCCACCTAATCTTCTGCTCATCCTCTCGCGCACTCTAAAGAGAGCTCAGGTGAGAAATTGCAAATGTCCAGCAATTGCTCAGAGATGAAAAGTGCCAGCACTGAAAGCTGTTGCTAGCCAGCACCCTTCCTTGGAAGCGCTTTCACAGGCGCAGCAACACTGGGGCTTTGCGCTTCTCTAGCCACCAAACGTCACGGTCCTTCTCTTTCCGTCTCGTAGACATGAGCTGAGAAATTGCAAACGTCGAGCAATTGCTCAGAGATGAAAAGTGCCAGCACTGAAAGCTGTTGCTAGCCAGCACCCTTCCTTGGAAGCGCTTTTGTAGGCCTAAGAACACTGGGGCTCTGGGCTTCTCTAGCCACCTAATCTTCTGCTCATCCTCTCGCGCACTCTAAAGAGAGCTCAGGTGAGAAATTGCAAACGTCGAGCAATTGCTCAGAGATGAAAAGTGCCAGCACTGAAAGCTCTTGCTAGCCAGCACCCTTCCTTGGAAGCGCTTTCACAGGCGCAGCAACACTGGGGCTTTGCGTTTCTCTAGCCACCAAACGTCACTGTCCTTCTCTTTCCGTCTCGTAGACACGAGCTGAGAAATTGCAAACGACGAGCAATTGCTCAGAGATGAAAAGTGCCAGCACTGAAAGCTGTTGCTAGCCAGCACCCTTCCTTGGAAGCGCTTTTGTAGGCCTAAGAACACTGGGGCTTTGCGCTTCTCTAGCCACCAAACATCACGGTCCTTCTCTTTCCGTCTCGTAGACACGAGCTGAGAAATTGCAAACGTCGAGCAATTGCTCAGAGATGAAAAGTGCCAGCACTGAAAGCTGTTGCTAGCCAGCACCCTTCCTTGGAAGCGCTTTTGTAGGCCTAAGAACACTGGGGCTCTGGGCTTCTCTAGCCACCTAATCTTCTGCTCATCCTCTCGCGTACTCTAAAGAGAGCTCAGGTGAGAAATTGCAAACGTCGAGCAATTGCTCAGAGATGAAAAGTGCCAGCACTGAAAGCTGTTGCTAGCCAGCACCCTTCCTTGGAAGCGCTTTTGTAGGCCTAAGAACACTGGGGCTCTGGGCTTCTCTAGCCACCTAATCTTCTGCTCATCCTCTCGCGTACTCTAAAGAGAGCTCAGGTGAGAAATTGCAAACGTCGAGCAATTGCTCAGAGATGAAAAGTGCCAGCACTGAAAGCTGTTGCTAGCCAGCACCCTTCCTTGGAAGCGCTTTCACAGGCGCAGCAACACTGGGGCTTTGCGCTTCTCTAGCCACCAAACATCACGCTCACTATCTCTCCGTCTCGTGGACACGAGCTGAGAAATTGCAAACGTCGAGCAATTGCTCAGAGATGAAAAGTGCCAGCACTGAAAGCTGTTGCTAGCCAGCACCCTTCCTTGGAAGCGCTTTTGTAGGCCTAAGAACACTGGGGCTCTGGGCTTCTCTAGCCACCTAATCTTCTGCTCATCCTCTCGCGCACTCTAAAGAGAGCTCAGGTGAGAAATTGCAAATGTCCAGCAATTGCTCAGAGATGAAAAGTGCCAGCACTGAAAGCTGTTGCTAGCCAGCACCCTTCCTTGGAAGCGCTTTCACAGGCGCAGCAACACTGGGGCTTTGCGCTTCTCTACCCACCAAACATCACGGTCCTTCTCTTTCCGTCTCGTAGACACGAGCTGAGAAATTGCAAACATCGAGCAATTGCTCAGCGATGAAAAGTGCCAGCACTGAAAGCTGTTGCTAGCCAGCACCCTTCCTTGGAAGCGCTTTTGTAGGCCTAAGAACACTGGGGCTCTGGGCTTCTCTAGCCACCTAATCTTCTGCTCATCCTCTCGCGCACTCTAAAGAGAGCTCAGGTGAGAAATTGCAAACGTCGAGTAATTGCTCAGAGATGAAAAGTGCCAGCACTGAAAGCTCTTGCTAGCCAGCACCCTTCCTTGGAAGCGCTTTCACAGGCGCAGTAACACTGGGGCTTTGCGCTTCTCTAGCCACCAAACATCACGGTCATTCTCTTTCCGTCTCCTAGACACGAGCTGAGAAATTGCAAACGTCGAGCAATTGCTCAGAGATGAAAAGTGCCAACACTGAAAGCTGTTGCTAGCCAGCACCCTTCCTTGGAAGCGCTTTTGTAGGCCTAAGAACACTGGGGCTCTGGGCTTCTCTAGCCACCTAATCTTCTGCTCATCCTCTCGCGCACTCTAAAGAGAGCTCAGGTGAGAAATTGCAAACGACGAGTAATTGCTCAGAGATGAAAAGTGCCAGCACTGAAAGCTGTTGCTAGCCAGCACCCTTCCTTGGAAGCGCTTTCACAGGCGCAGCAACACTGGGGCTTTGCGCTTCTCTAGCCACCAAACATCACGGTCCTTCTCTTTCCGTCTTGTAGACACGAGCTGAGAAATTGCAAACGTCGAGCAATTGCTCAGAGATGAAAAGTGCCAGCACTGAAAGCTGTTGCTAGCCAGCCCCCTTCCTTGGAAGCGCTTTTGTAGGCCTAAGAACACTGGGGCTCTGGGCTTCTCTAGCCACCTAATCTTCTGCTCATCCTCTCGCGCACTCTAAAGAGAGCTCAGGTGAGAAATTGCAAACGTCCAGCAATTGCTCAGAGATGAAAAGTGCCAGCACTGAAAGCTGTTGCTAGCCAGCACCCTTCCTTGGAAGCGCTTTCACAGGCGCAGTAACACTGGGGCTTTGCGCTTCTCTACCCACCAAACGTCACGGTCCTTCTCTTTCCGTCTCGTAGACACGAGCTGAGAAATTGCAAACGTCGAGCAATTGCTCAGAGATGAAAAGTGCCAGCACTGAAAGCTCTTGCTAGCCAGCACCCTTCCTTGGAAGCGCTTTTGTAGGCGCAGCAACACTGGGGCTCTGGGCTTCTCTAGCCACCTAATCTTCTGCTCATCCTCTCGCGCACTCTAAAGAGAGCTCAGGTGAGAAATTGCAAACGTCGAGCAATTGCTCAGAGATGAAAAGTGCCAGCACTGAAAGCTGTTGCTAGCCAGCACCCTTCCTTGGAAGCGCTTTCACAGGCGCAGTAACACTGGGGCTTTGCGCTTCTCTACCCACCAAAAGTCACGGTCCTTCTCTTTCCGTCCCGTAGACACGAGCTGAGAAATTGCAAACGTCGAGCAATTGCTCAGCGATGAAAAGTGCCAGCACTGAAAGCTGTTGCTAGCCAGCACCCTTCCTTGGAAGCGCTTTTGTAGGCGCAGTAACACTGGGGCTTTGCGCTTCTCTATCCACCAAAAATCACGGTCACTAACTCTCCGTCTCGTAGAGACGAGCTGAGAAATTGCAAACGTCGAGCAATTGCTCAGAGATGAAAAGTGCCAGCACTGAAAGCTGTTGCTAGCCAGCACCCTTCCTTGGAAGCGCTTTTGTAGGCCTAAGAACACTGGGGCTCTGGGCTTCTCTAGCCACCTAATCTTCTGCTCATCCTCTCGCGCACTCTAAAGAGAGCTCAGGTGAGAAATTGCAAATGTCCAGCAATTGCTCAGAGATGAAAAGTGCCAGCACTGAAAGCTGTTGCTAGCCAGCACCCTTCCTTGGAAGCGCTTTCACAGGCGCAGCAACACTGGGGCTTTGCGCTTCTCTAGCCACCAAACGTCACGGTCCTTCTCTTTCCGTCTCGTAGACATGAGCTGAGAAATTGCAAACGTCGAGCAATTGCTCAGAGATGAAAAGTGCCAGCACTGAAAGCTGTTGCTAGCCAGCACCCTTCCTTGGAAGCGCTTTTGTAGGCCTAAGAACACTGGGGCTCTGGGCTTCTCTAGCCACCTAATCTTCTGCTCATCCTCTCGCGCACTCTAAAGAGAGCTCAGGTGAGAAATTGCAAACGACGAGCAATTGCTCAGAGATGAAAAGTGCCAGCACTGAAAGCTGTTGCTAGCCAGCACCCTTCCTTGGAAGCGCTTTCACAGGCGCAGCAACACTGGGGCTTTGCGCTTCTCTAGCCACCAAACGTCACGGTCCTTCTCTTTCCGTCTCCTAGACACGAGCTGAGAAATTGCAAACGTCGAGCAATTGCTCAGCGATAAAAAGTGCCAGCACTGAAAGCTCTTGCTAGCCAGCACCCTTCCTTGGAAGCGCTTTTGTTGGCCTAAGAACACTGGGGCTCTGGGCTTCTCTAGCCACCTAATCTTCTGCTCATCCTCTCGCGCACTCTAAAGAGAGCTCAGGTGAGAAATTGCAAACGTCGAGTAATTGCTCAGAGATGAAAAGTGCCAGCACTGAAAGCTGTTGCTAGCCAGCACCCTTCCTTGGAAGCGCTTTCACAGGCGCAGTAACACTGGGGCTTTGCGCTTCTCTAGCCACCAAACGTCACGGTCCTTCTCTTTCCGTCTCGTAGACACGAGCTGAGAAATTGCAAACGTCCAGCAATTGCTCAGAGATGAAAAGTGCCAACACTGAAAGCTCTTGCTAGCCAGCACCCTTCCTTGGAAGCGCTTTTGTAGGCCTAAGAACACTGGGGCTCTGGGCTTCTCTAGCCACCTAATCTTCTGCTCATCCTCTCGCGCACTCTAAAGAGAGCTCAGGTGAGAAATTGCAAACGTCGAGCAATTGCTCAGAGATGAAAAGTGCCAGCACTGAAAGCTGTTGCTAGCCAGCACCCTTCCTTGGAAGCGCTTTCACAGGCGCAGCAACACTGGGGCTTTGCGCTTCTCTAGCCACCAAACGTCACTGTCCTTCTCTTTCCGTCTCGTAGACACGAGCTGAGAAATTGCAAATGTCCAGCAATTGCTCAGAGATGAAAAGTGCCAGCACTGAAAGCTGTTGCTAGCCAGCACCCTTCCTTGGAAGCGCTTTCACAGGCGCAGCAACACTGGGGCTTTGCGCTTCTCTACCCACCAAACGTCACGGTCACTATCTCTCCGTCTCGTGGACACGAGCTGAGAAATTGCAAACGTCGAGCAATTGCTCAGAGATGAAAAGTGCCAGCACTGAAAGCTGTTGCTAGCCAGCACCCTTCCTTGGAAGCGCTTTTGTAGGCCTAAGAACACTGGGGCTCTGGGCTTCTCTAGCCACCTAATCTTCTGCTCATCCTCTCGCGCACTCTAAAGAGAGCTCAGGTGAGAAATTGCAAACGTCGAGCAATTGCTCAGAGATGAAAAGTGCCAGCACTGAAAGCTGTTGCTAGCCAGCACCTTTCCTTGGAAGCGCTTTCACAGGCGCAGCAACACTGGGGCTTTGCGCTTCTCTAGCCACCAAACGTCACGGTCCTTCTCTTTCCGTCTCGTAGACACGAGCTGAGAAATTGCAAACGTCGAGCAATTGCTCAGCGATGAAAAGTGCCAGCACTGAAAGCTCTTGCTAGCCAGCACCCTTCCTTGGAAGCGCTTTTGTAGGCCTAAGAACACTGGGGCTCTGGGCTTCTCTAGCCACCTAATCTTCTGCTCATCCTCTCGCGCACTCTAAAGAGAGCTCAGGTGAGAAATTGCAAACGTCGAGCAATTGCTCAGAGATGAAAAGTGCCAGCACTGAAAGCTGTTGCTAGCCAGCACCCTTCCTTGGAAGCGCTTTCACAGGCGCAGCAACACTGGGGCTTTGCGCTTCTCTAGCCACCAAACGTCACTGTCCTTCTCTTTCCGTCTCGTAGACACGAGCTGAGAAATTGCAAATGTCCAGCAATTGCTCAGAGATGAAAAGTGCCAGCACTGAAAGCTGTTGCTAGCCAGCACCCTTCCTTGGAAGCGCTTTCACAGGCGCAGCAACACTGGGGCTTTGCGCTTCTCTACCCACCAAACGTCACGGTCACTATCTCTCCGTCTCGTGGACACGAGCTGAGAAATTGCAAACGTCGAGCAATTGCTCAGAGATGAAAAGTGCCAGCACTGAAAGCTGTTGCTAGCCAGCACCCTTCCTTGGAAGCGCTTTTGTAGGCCTAAGAACACTGGGGCTCTGGGCTTCTCTAGCCACCTAATCTTCTGCTCATCCTCTCGCGCACTCTAAAGAGAGCTCAGGTGAGAAATTGCAAACGTCGAGCGATTGCTCAGAGATGAAAAGTGCCAGCACTGAAAGCTGTTGCTAGCCAGCACCCTTCCTTGGAAGCGCTTTCACAGGCGCAGCAACACTGGGGCTTTGCGCTTCTCTAGCCACCAAACGTCACTGTCATTCTCTTTCCGTCTCGTAGACACGAGCTGAGAAATTGCAAATGTCCAGCAATTGCTCAGAGATGAAAAGTGCCAGACCTGGAAGCTGTTGCTAGCCAGCACCCTTCCTTGGAAGCGCTTTCACAGGCGCAGCAACACTGGGGCTTTGCGCTTCTCTAGCCACCAAACATCACGCTCACTATCTCTCCGTCTCGTGGACACGAGCTGAGAAATTGCAAACGTCGAGCAATTGCTCAGAGATGAAAAGTGCCAGCACTGAAAGCTGTTGCTAGCCAGCACCCTTCCTTGGAAGCGCTTTTGTAGGCCTAAGAACACTGGGGCTCTGGGCTTCTCTAGCCACCTAATCTTCTGCTCATCCTCTCGCGCACTCTAAAGAGAGCTCAGGTGAGAAATTGCAGACGTCGAGCAATTGCTCAGAGATGAAAAGTGCCAGCACTGAAAGCTGTTGCTAGCCAGCACCCTTCCTTGGAAGCGCTTTCACAGGCACAGCAACACTGGGGTTTTGCGCTTCTCTACCCACCAAACGTCACGGTCCTTCTCTTTCCGTCTCGTAGACACGTGCTGAGAAATTGCAAACGTCGAGCAATTGCTCAGAGATGAAAAGTGCCAGCACTGAAAGCTGTCGCTAGCCAGCACCCTTCCTTGGAAGCGCTTTTGTAGGCCTAAGAACACTGGGGCTCTGGGCTTCTCTAGCCACCTAATCTTCTGCTCATCCTCTCGCGTACTCTAAAGAGAGCTCAGGTGAGAAATTGCAAACGTCGAGCGATTGCTCAGAGATGAAAAGTGCCAGCACTGAAAGCTGTTGCTAGCCAGCACCCTTCCTTGGAAGCGCTTTCACAGGCGCAGCAACACTGGGGGTTTGCGCTTCTCTACCCACCAAACGTCACGGTCCTTCTCTTTCCGTCTCGTAGACACGAGCTGAGAAATTGCAAATGTCGAGCAATTGCTCAGAGATGAAAAGTGCCAGCACTGAAAGCTGTTGCTAGCCAGCACCCTTCCTTGGAAGCGCTTTTGTAGGCCTAAGAACACTGCAGCTCTGGGCTTCTCTAGCCACCTAATCTTCTGCTCATCCTCTCGCGCACTCTAAAGAGAGCTCAGGTGAGAAATTGCAAACGTCCAGCAATTGCTCAGAGATGAAAAGTGCCAGCACTGAAAGCTCTTGCTAGCCAGCACCCTTCCTTGGAAGCGCTTTCACAGGCGCAGTAACACTGGGGCTTTGCGCTTCTCTAGCCACCAAACGTCACGGTCCTTCTCTTTCCGTCTCGTAGACACGAGCTGAGAAATTGCAAACGTCGAGCAATTGCTCAGAGATGAAAAGTGCCAGCACTGAAAGCTGTTGCTAGCCAGCACCCTTCCTTGGAAGCGCTTTCACAGGCGCAGCAACACTGGGGCTTTGCGCTTCTCTAGCCACCAAACGTCACGCTCACTATCTCTCCGTCTCGTGGACACGAGCTGAGAAATTGCAAACGTCGAGCAATTGCTCAGAGATGAAAAGTGCCAGCACTGAAAGCTGTTGCTAGCCAGCACCCTTCCTTGGAAGCGCTTTCACAGGCGCAGTAACACTGGGGCTTTGCGCTTCTCTAGCCACCAAACGTCACGGTCATTCTCTTTCCGTCTCGTGGACACGAGCTGAGAAATTGCAAACGTCGAGCAATTGCTCAGAGATGAAAAGTGCCAGCACTGAAAGCTGTTGCTAGCCAGCACCCTTCCTTGGAAGCGCTTTTGTAGGCCTAAGAACACTGGGGCTCTGGGCTTCTCTAGCCACCTAATCTTCTGCTCATCCTCTCGCGCACTCTAAAGAGAGCTCAGGTGAGAAATTGCAAACGTCCAGCAATTGCTCAGCGATGAAAAGTGCCAGCACTGAAAGCTCTTGCTAGCCAGCACCCTTCCTTGGAAGCGCTTTTGTAGGCCTAAGAACACTGCAGCTCTGGGCTTCTCTAGCCACCTAATCTTCTGCTCATCCTCTCGCGCACTCTAAAGAGAGCTCAGGTAAGAAATTGCAAACATCAAGCAATTGCTCAGAGATTAAAAGTACCAGCACTGAAAGCTGTTGCTAGCCAGCACCCTTCCTTGGAAGCGCTTTCACAGGCGCAGCAACACTGGGGCTTTGCGCTTCTCTAGCCACCAAACGTCACGGTCCTTCTCTTTCCGTCTCGTAGACACGAGCTGAGAAATTGCAAACGTCGAGCAATTGCTCAGAGATGAAAAGTGCCAGCACTGAAAGCTGTTGCTAGCCAGCACCCTTCCTTGGAAGCGCTTTTGTAGGCCTAAGAACACTGGGGCTCTGGGCTTCTCTAGCCACCTAATCTTCTGCTCATCCTCTCGCGCACTCTAAAGAGAGCTCAGGTGAGAAATTGCAAACGTCGAGCAATTGCTCAGAGATGAAAAGTGCCAGCACTGAAAGCTCTTGCTAGCCAGCACCCTTCCTTGGAAGCGCTTTCACAGGCGCAGTAACACTGGGGCTTTGCGCTTCTCTAGCCACCAAACCTCACGGTCCTTCTCTTTCCGTCTCGTAGACACGAGCTGAGAAATTGCAAACGTCGAGCAATTGCTCAGAGATGAAAAGTGCCAGCACTGAAAGCTCTTGCTAGCCAGCACCCTTCCTTGGAAGCGCTTTTGTAGGCGCAGCAACACTGGGGCTCTGGGCTTCTCTAGCCACCTAATCTTCTGCTCATCCTCTCGCGCACTCTAATGAGAGCTCAGGTGAGAAATTGCAAACGTCGAGCAATTGCTCAGAGATGAAAAGTGCCAGCACTGAAAGCTCTTGCTAGCCAGCACCCTTCCTTGGAAGCGCTTTCACAGGCGCAGTAACACTGGGGCTTTGCGCTTCTCTACCGACCAAACCTCACGGTCCTTCTCTTTCCGTCCCGTAGACACGAGCTGAGAAATTGCAAACGTCGAGCAATTGCTCAGCGATGAAAAGTGCCAGCACTGAAAGCTGTTGCTAGCCAGCACCCTTCCTTGGAAGCGCTTTTGTAGGCGCAGCAACACTGGGGCTTTGCGCTTCTCTATCCACCAAAAATCACGGTCACTAACTCTCCGTCTCGTAGAGACGAGCTGAGAAATTGCAAACGTCGAGCAATTGCTCAGAGATGAAAAGTGCCAGCACTGAAAGCTGTTGCTAGCCAGCACCCTTCCTTGGAAGCGCTTTCACAGGCGCAGCAACACTGGGGCTTTGCACTTCTCTAGCCACCAAACATCACGCTCACTATCTCTGAGTCTCGTGGACGCGAGCTGAGAAATTGCAAACGTCGAGCAATTGCTCAGAGATGAAAAGTGCCAGCACTGAAAGCTCTTGCTAGCCAGCACCCTTCCTTGGAAGCGCTTTTGTAGGCCTAAGAACACTGGGGCTCTGGGCTTCTCTAGCCACCTAATCTTCTGCTCATCCTCTCGCGCACTCTAAAGAGAGCTCAGGTGAGAAATTGCAAATGTCCAGCAATTGCTCAGAGATGAAAAGTGCCAGCACTGAAAGCTGTTGCTAGCCAGCACCCTTCCTTGGAAGCGCTTTCACAGGCGCAGTAACACTGGGGCTTTGCGCTTCTCTAGCCACCAAACCTCACGGTCCTTCTCTTTCCGTCTCGTAGACACGAGCTGAGAAATTGCAAACGTCGAGCAATTGCTCAGAGATAAAAAGTGCCAGCACTGAAAGCTGTTGCTAGCCAGCACCCTTCCTTGGAAGCGCTTTTGTAGGCCTAAGAACACTGGGGCTCTGGGCTTCTCTAGCCACCTAATCTTCTGCTCATCCTCTCGCGCACTCTAAAGAGAGCTCAGGTGAGAAATTGCAAACGTCGAGCAATTGCTCAGAGATGAAAAGTGCCAGCACTGAAAGCTGTTGCTAGCCAGCACCCTTCCTTGGAAGCGCTTTCACAGGCGCAGTAACACTGGGGCTTTGCGCTTCTCTACCCACCAAACATCACGGTCCTTCTCTTTCCGTCTCGTAGACACGAGCTGAGAAATTGCAAACGTCGAGCAATTGCTCAGAGATGAAAAGTGCCAACACTGAAAGCTGTTGCTAGCCAGCACCCTTCCTTGGAAGCGCTTTTGTAGGCCTAAGAACACTGGGGCTCTGGGCTTCTCTAGCCACCTAATCTTCTGCTCATCCTCTCGCGCACTCTAAAGAGAGCTCAGGTGAGAAATTGCAAACGTCCAGCAACTGCTCAGAGATGAAAAGTGCCAGCACTGAAAGCTCTTGCTAGCCAGCACCCTTCCTTGGAAGCGCTTTCACAGGCGCAGCAACACTGGGGCTTTGCGCTTCTCTAGCCACCAAACGTCACGGTCCTTCTCTTTCCGTCTTGTAGACACGAGCTGAGAAATTGCAAACGTCGAGCAATTGCTCAGAGATGAAAAGTGCCAGCACTGAAAGCTGTTGCTAGCCAGCACCCTTCCTTGGAAGCGCTTTTGTAGGCCTAAGAACACTGGGGCTCTGGGCTTCTCTAGCCACCTAATCTTCTGCTCATCCTCTCGCGCACTCTAAAGAGAGCTCAGGTGAGAAATTGCAAACGTCCAGCAATTGCTCAGAGATGAAAAGTGCCAGCACTGAAAGCTCTTGCTAGCCAGCACCCTTCCTTGGAAGCGCTTTCACAGGCGCAGCAACACTGGGGCTTTGCGCTTCTCTAGCCACCAAACGTCACGCTCACTATCTCTGCGTCTCGTGGACACGAGGTGAGAAATTGCAAACGTCGAGCAATTGCTCAGAGATGAAAAGTGCCAGCACTGAAAGCTGTTGCTAGCCAGCACCCTTCCTTGGAAGCGCTTTCAGAGGCGCAGCAACACTGGGGCTTTGCTCTTCTCTAGCCACCAAACATCACGGTCCTTCTCTTTCCGTCTCGTGGACACGAGCTGAGAAATTGCAAACGTCGAGCAATTGCTCAGAGATGAAAAGTGCCAGCACTGAAAGCTGTTGCTAGCCAGCACCCTTCCTTGGAAGCGCTTTTGTAGGCCTAAGAACACTGGGGCTCTGGGCTTCTCTAGCCACCTAATCTTCTGCTCATCCTCTCGCGCACTCTAAAGAGAGCTCAGGTGAGAAATTGCAAACGTCCAGCAATTGCTCAGAGATGAAAAGTGCCAGCACTGAAAGCTGTTGCTAGCCAGCACCCTTCCTTGGAAGCGCTTTCACAGGCGCAGTAACACTGGGGCTTTGCGCTTCTCTACCCACCAAACGTCACGGTCCTTCTCTTTCCGTCTCATAGACACGAGCTGAGAAATTGCAAACGTCGAGCAATTGCTCAGAGATGAAAAGTGCCAGACCTGGAAGCTGTTGCTAGCCAGCACCCTTCCTTGGAAGCGCTTTTGTAGGCGCAGCAACACTGGGGCTCTGGGCTTCTCTAGCCACCTAATCTTCTGCTCATCCTCTCGCGCACTCTAAAGAGAGCTCAGGTGAGAAATTGCAAACGTCGAGAAATTGCTCAGAGATGAAAAGTGCCAGCACTGAAAGCTGTTGCTAGCCAGCACCCTTCCTTGGAAGCGCTTTCACAGGCGCAGTAACACTGGGGCTTTGCGCTTCTCTACCCACCAAAAGTCACGGTCCTTCTCTTTCCGTCCCGTAGACACGAGCTGAGAAATTGCAAACATCGAGCAATTGCTCAGCGATGAAAAGTGCCAGCACTGAAAGCTGTTGCTAGCCAGCACCCTTCCTTGGAAGCGCTTTTGTAGGCGCAGTAACACTGGGGCTTTGCGCTTCTCTATCCACCAAAAATCACGGTCACTAACTCTCCGTCTCGTAGAGACGAGCTGAGAAATTGCAAACGTCGAGCAATTGCTCAGAGATGAAAAGTGCCAGCACTGAAAGCTGTTGCTAGCCAGCACCCTTCCTTGGAAGCGCTTTTGTAGGCCTAAGAACACTGGGGCTCTGGGCTTCTCTAGCCACCTAATCTTCTGCTCATCCTCTCGCGCACTCTAAAGAGAGCTCAGGTGAGAAATTGCAAACGTCGAGCAATTGCTCAGAGATGAAAAGTGCCAGCACTGAAAGCTGTTGCTAGCCAGCACCCTTCCTTGGAAGCGCTTTCACAGGCGCAGTAACACTGGGGCTTTGCGCTTCTCTAGCCACCAAACGTCACGGTCCTTCTCTTTCCGTCTCGTAGACACGAGCTGAGAAATTGCAAACGTCCAGCAATTGCTCAGCGATGAAAAGTGCCAGCACTGAAAGCTGTTGCTAGCCAGCACCCTTCCTTGGAAGCGCTTTTGTAGGCCTAAGAACACTGGGGCTCTGGGCTTCTCTAGCCACCTAATCTTCTGCTCATCCTCTCGCGCACTCTAAAGAGAGCTCAGGTAAGAAATTGCAAACATCGAGCAATTGCTCAGAGATTAAAAGTACCAGCACTGAAAGCTGTTGCTAGCCAGCACCCTTCCTTGGAAGCGCTTTCACAGGCGCAGCAACACTGGGGCTTTGCGCTTCTCTAGCCACCAAACGTCACGGTCCTTCTCTTTCCGTCTCCTAGACACGAGCTGAGAAATTGCAAACGTCGAGCAATTGCTCAGAGATGAAAAGTGCCAGCACTGAAAGCTGTTGCTAGCCAGCACCCTTCCTTGGAAGCGCTTTTGTAGGCCTAAGAACACTGGGGCTCTGGGCTTCTCTAGCCACCTAATCTTCTGCTCATCCTCTCGCGCACTCTAAAGAGAGCTCAGGTGAGAAATTGCAAACGTCCAGCAATTGCTCAGAGATGAAAAGTGCCAGCACTGAAAGCTCTTGCTAGCCAGCACCCTTCCTTGGAAGCGCTTTCACAGGCGCAGTAACACTGGGGCTTTGCGCTTCTCTAGCCACCAAACCTCACGGTCCTTCTCTTTCCGTCTCGTAGACACGAGCTGAGAAATTGCAAACGTCGAGCAATTGCTCAGAGATGAAAAGTGCCAGCACTGAAAGCTCTTGCTAGCCAGCACCCTTCCTTGGAAGCGCTTTTGTAGGCGCAGCAACACTGGGGCTCTGGGCTTCTCTAGCCACCTAATCTTCTGCTCATCCTCTCGCGCACTCTAAAGAGAGCTCAGGTGAGAAATTGCAAACGTCGAGCAATTGCTCAGAGATGAAAAGTGCCAGCACTGAAAGCTCTTGCTAGCCAGCACCCTTCCTTGGAAGCGCTTTCACAGGCGCAGCAACACTGGGGCTTTGCGCTTCTCTACCGACCAAACCTCACGGTCCTTCTCTTTCCGTCCCGTAGACACGAGCTGAGAAATTGCAAACGTCGAGCAATTGCTCAGCGATGAAAAGTGCCAGCACTGAAAGCTCTTGCTAGCCAGCACCCTTCCTTGGAAGCGCTTTTGTAGGCCTAAGAACACTGGGGCTCTGGGCTTCTCTAGCCACCTAATCTTCTGCTCATCCTCTCGCGTACTCTAAAGAGAGCTCAGGTGAGAAATTGCAAACGTCGAGCAATTGCTCAGCGATGAAAAGTGCCAACACTGAAAGCTGTTGCTAGCCAGCACCCTTCCTTGGAAGCGCTTTCACAGGCGCAGCAACACTGGGGCTCTGGGCTTCTCTAGCCACCAAACGTCACTGTCCTTCTCTTTCCGTCTCGTAGACACGAGCTGAGAAATTGCAAACGTCGAGCAATTGCTCAGAGATGAAAAGTGCCAGCACTGAAAGCTCTTGCTAGCCAGCACCCTTCCTTGGAAGCGCTTTCACAGGCGCAGTAACACTGGGGCTTTGCGCTTCTCTAGCCACCAAACGTCACGGTCCTTCTCTTTCCGTCTCGTAGACACGAGCTGAGAAATTGCAAACGTCGAGCAATTGCTCAGAGATGAAAAGTGCCAGCACTGAAAGCTCTTGCTAGCCAGCACCCTTCCTTGGAAGCGCTTTTGTAGGCGCAGCAACACTGGGGCTCTGGGCTTCTCTAGCCACCTAATCTTCTGCTCATCCTCTCGCGCACTCTAATGAGAGCTCAGGTGAGAAATTGCAAACGTCGAGCAATTGCTCAGAGATGAAAAGTGCCAGCACTGAAAGCTCTTGCTAGCCAGCACCCTTCCTTGGAAGCGCTTTCACAGGCGCAGTAACACTGGGGCTTTGCGCTTCTCTACCGACCAAACCTCACGGTCCTTCTCTTTCCGTCCCGTAGACACGAGCTGAGAAATTGCAAACGTCGAGCAATTGCTCAGCGATGAAAAGTGCCAGCACTGAAAGCTGTTGCTAGCCAGCACCCTTCCTTGGAAGCGCTTTTGTAGGCGCAGTAACATTGGGGCTTTGCGCTTCTCTATCCACCAAAAATCACGGTCACTATCTCTCCGTCTCGTAGAGACGAGCTGAGAAAATGCAAACGTCGAGCAATTGCTCAGAGATGAAAAGTGCCAGCACTGAAAGCTGTTGCTAGCCAGCACCCTTCCTTGGAAGCGCTTTCACAGGCGCAGCAACACTGGGGCTTTGCACTTCTCTAGCCACCAAACATCACGCTCACTATCTCTGAGTCTCGTGGACGCGAGCTGAGAAATTGCAAACGTCGAGCAATTGCTCAGAGATGAAAAGTGCCAGCACTGAAAGCTCTTGCTAGCCAGCACCCTTCCTTGGAAGCGCTTTTGTAGGCCTAAGAACACTGGGGCTCTGGGCTTCTCTAGCCACCTAATCTTCTGCTCATCCTCTCGCGCACTCTAAAGAGAGCTCAGGTGAGAAATTGCAAATGTCCAGCAATTGCTCAGAGATGAAAAGTGCCAGCACTGAAAGCTGTTGCTAGCCAGCACCCTTCCTTGGAAGCGCTTTCACAGGCGCAGTAACACTGGGGCTTTGCGCTTCTCTAGCCACCAAACGTCACGGTCCTTCTCTTTCCGTCTCGTAGACACGAGCTGAGAAATTGCAAACGTCGAGCAATTGCTCAGAGATAAAAAGTGCCAGCACTGAAAGCTGTTGCTAGCCAGCACCCTTCCTTGGAAGCGCTTTTGTAGGCCTAAGAACACTGGGGCTCTGGGCTTCTCTAGCCACCTAATCTTCTGCTCATCCTCTCGCGCACTCTAAAGAGAGCTCAGGTGAGAAATTGCAAACGTCGAGCAATTGCTCAGAGATGAAAAGTGCCAGCACTGAAAGCTGTTGCTAGCCAGCACCCTTCCTTGGAAGCGCTTTCACAGGCGCAGTAACACTGGGGCTTTGCGCTTCTCTACCCACCAAACATCACGGTCATTCTCTTTCCGTCTCCTAGACACGAGCTGAGAAATTGCAAACGTCGAGCAATTGCTCAGAGATGAAAAGTGCCAGCACTGAAAGCTGTTGCTAGCCAGCACCCTTCCTTGGAAGCGCTTTCACAGGCGCAGTAACACTGGGGCTTTGCGCTTCTCTACCCACCAAAAGTCACGGTCCTTCTCTTTCCGTCCCGTAGACACGAGCTGAGAAATTGCAAACATCGAGCAATTGCTCAGCGATGAAAAGTGCCAGCACTGAAAGCTGTTGCTAGCCAGCACCCTTCCTTGGAAGCGCTTTTGTAGGCGCAGTAACACTGGGGCTTTGCGCTTCTCTATCCACCAAAAATCACGGTCACTAACTCTCCGTCTCGTAGAGACGAGCTGAGAAATTGCAAACGTCGAGCAATTGCTCAGAGATGAAAAGTGCCAGCACTGAAAGCTGTTGCTAGCCAGCACCCTTCCTTGGAAGCGCTTTTGTAGGCCTAAGAACACTGGGGCTCTGGGCTTCTCTAGCCACCTAATCTTCTGCTCATCCTCTCGCGCACTCTAAAGAGAGCTCAGGTGAGAAATTGCAAACGTCGAGCAATTGCTCAGAGATGAAAAGTGCCAGCACTGAAAGCTGTTGCTAGCCAGCACCCTTCCTTGGAAGCGCTTTCACAGGCGCAGTAACACTGGGGCTTTGCGCTTCTCTAGCCACCAAACGTCACGGTCCTTCTCTTTCCGTCTCGTAGACACGAGCTGAGAAATTGCAAACGTCCAGCAATTGCTCAGCGATGAAAAGTGCCAGCACTGAAAGCTGTTGCTAGCCAGCACCCTTCCTTGGAAGCGCTTTTGTAGGCCTAAGAACACTGGGGCTCTGGGCTTCTCTAGCCACCTAATCTTCTGCTCATCCTCTCGCGCACTCTAAAGAGAGCTCAGGTAAGAAATTGCAAACATCGAGCAATTGCTCAGAGATTAAAAGTACCAGCACTGAAAGCTGTTGCTAGCCAGCACCCTTCCTTGGAAGCGCTTTCACAGGCGCAGCAACACTGGGGCTTTGCGCTTCTCTAGCCACCAAACGTCACGGTCCTTCTCTTTCCGTCTCGTAGACACGAGCTGAGAAATTGCAAACGTCGAGCAATTGCTCAGAGATGAAAAGTGCCAGCACTGAAAGCTGTTGCTAGCCAGCACCCTTCCTTGGAAGCGCTTTTGTAGGCCTAAGAACACTGGGGCTCTGGGCTTCTCTAGCCACCTAATCTTCTGCTCATCCTCTCGCGCACTCTAAAGAGAGCTCAGGTGAGAAATTGCAAACGTCCAGCAATTGCTCAGAGATGAAAAGTGCCAGCACTGAAAGCTCTTGCTAGCCAGCACCCTTCCTTGGAAGCGCTTTCACAGGCGCAGTAACACTGGGGCTTTGCGCTTCTCTAGCCACCAAACCTCACGGTCCTTCTCTTTCCGTCTCGTAGACACGAGCTGAGAAATTGCAAACGTCGAGCAATTGCTCAGAGATGAAAAGTGCCAGCACTGAAAGCTCTTGCTAGCCAGCACCCTTCCTTGGAAGCGCTTTTGTAGGCGCAGCAACACTGGGGCTCTGGGCTTCTCTAGCCACCTAATCTTCTGCTCATCCTCTCGCGCACTCTAAAGAGAGCTCAGGTGAGAAATTGCAAACGTCGAGCAATTGCTCAGAGATGAAAAGTGCCAGCACTGAAAGCTCTTGCTAGCCAGCACCCTTCCTTGGAAGCGCTTTCACAGGCGCAGCAACACTGGGGCTTTGCGCTTCTCTACCGACCAAACCTCACGGTCCTTCTCTTTCCGTCCCGTAGACACGAGCTGAGAAATTGCAAACGTCGAGCAATTGCTCAGCGATGAAAAGTGCCAGCACTGAAAGCTCTTGCTAGCCAGCACCCTTCCTTGGAAGCGCTTTTGTAGGCCTAAGAACACTGGGGCTCTGGGCTTCTCTAGCCACCTAATCTTCTGCTCATCCTCTCGCGTACTCTAAAGAGAGCTCAGGTGAGAAATTGCAAACGTCGAGCAATTGCTCAGCGATGAAAAGTGCCAACACTGAAAGCTGTTGCTAGCCAGCACCCTTCCTTGGAAGCGCTTTCACAGGCGCAGCAACACTGGGGCTCTGGGCTTCTCTAGCCACCAAACGTCACTGTCCTTCTCTTTCCGTCTCGTAGACACGAGCTGAGAAATTGCAAACGTCGAGCAATTGCTCAGAGATGAAAAGTGCCAGCACTGAAAGCTCTTGCTAGCCAGCACCCTTCCTTGGAAGCGCTTTCACAGGCGCAGTAACACTGGGGCTTTGCGCTTCTCTAGCCACCAAACGTCACGGTCCTTCTCTTTCCGTCTCGTAGACACGAGCTGAGAAATTGCAAACGTCGAGCAATTGCTCAGAGATGAAAAGTGCCAGCACTGAAAGCTCTTGCTAGCCAGCACCCTTCCTTGGAAGCGCTTTTGTAGGCGCAGCAACACTGGGGCTCTGGGCTTCTCTAGCCACCTAATCTTCTGCTCATCCTCTCGCGCACTCTAATGAGAGCTCAGGTGAGAAATTGCAAACGTCGAGCAATTGCTCAGAGATGAAAAGTGCCAGCACTGAAAGCTCTTGCTAGCCAGCACCCTTCCTTGGAAGCGCTTTCACAGGCGCAGTAACACTGGGGCTTTGCGCTTCTCTACCGACCAAACCTCACGGTCCTTCTCTTTCCGTCCCGTAGACACGAGCTGAGAAATTGCAAACGTCGAGCAATTGCTCAGCGATGAAAAGTGCCAGCACTGAAAGCTGTTGCTAGCCAGCACCCTTCCTTGGAAGCGCTTTTGTAGGCGCAGTAACATTGGGGCTTTGCGCTTCTCTATCCACCAAAAATCACGGTCACTATCTCTCCGTCTCGTAGAGACGAGCTGAGAAAATGCAAACGTCGAGCAATTGCTCAGAGATGAAAAGTGCCAGCACTGAAAGCTGTTGCTAGCCAGCACCCTTCCTTGGAAGCGCTTTCACAGGCGCAGCAACACTGGGGCTTTGCACTTCTCTAGCCACCAAACATCACGCTCACTATCTCTGAGTCTCGTGGACGCGAGCTGAGAAATTGCAAACGTCGAGCAATTGCTCAGAGATGAAAAGTGCCAGCACTGAAAGCTCTTGCTAGCCAGCACCCTTCCTTGGAAGCGCTTTTGTAGGCCTAAGAACACTGGGGCTCTGGGCTTCTCTAGCCACCTAATCTTCTGCTCATCCTCTCGCGCACTCTAAAGAGAGCTCAGGTGAGAAATTGCAAATGTCCAGCAATTGCTCAGAGATGAAAAGTGCCAGCACTGAAAGCTGTTGCTAGCCAGCACCCTTCCTTGGAAGCGCTTTCACAGGCGCAGTAACACTGGGGCTTTGCGCTTCTCTAGCCACCAAACGTCACGGTCCTTCTCTTTCCGTCTCGTAGACACGAGCTGAGAAATTGCAAACGTCGAGCAATTGCTCAGAGATAAAAAGTGCCAGCACTGAAAGCTGTTGCTAGCCAGCACCCTTCCTTGGAAGCGCTTTTGTAGGCCTAAGAACACTGGGGCTCTGGGCTTCTCTAGCCACCTAATCTTCTGCTCATCCTCTCGCGCACTCTAAAGAGAGCTCAGGTGAGAAATTGCAAACGTCGAGCAATTGCTCAGAGATGAAAAGTGCCAGCACTGAAAGCTGTTGCTAGCCAGCACCCTTCCTTGGAAGCGCTTTCACAGGCGCAGTAACACTGGGGCTTTGCGCTTCTCTACCCACCAAACATCACGGTCATTCTCTTTCCGTCTCCTAGACACGAGCTGAGAAATTGCAAACGTCGAGCAATTGCTCAGAGATGAAAAGTGCCAACACTGAAAGCTGTTGCTAGCCAGCACCCTTCCTTGGAAGCGCTTTTGTAGGCCTAAGAACACTGGGGCTCTGGGCTTCTCTAGCCACCTAATCTTCTGCTCATCCTCTCGCGCACTCTAAAGAGAGCTCAGGTGAGAAATTGCAAACGTCCAGCAATTGCTCAGAGATGAAAAGTGCCAGCACTGAAAGCTCTTGCTAGCCAGCACCCTTCCTTGGAAGCGCTTTCACAGGCGCAGCAACACTGGGGCTTTGCGCTTCTCTAGCCACCAAACGTCACGGTCCTTCTCTTTCCGTCTTGTAGACACGAGCTGAGAAATTGCAAACGTCGAGCAATTGCTCAGAGATGAAAAGTGCCAGCACTGAAAGCTGTTGCTAGCCAGCACCCTTCCTTGGAAGCGCTTTTGTAGGCCTAAGAACACTGGGGCTCTGGGCTTCTCTAGCCACCTAATCTTCTGCTCATCCTCTCGCGCACTCTAAAGAGAGCTCAGGTGAGAAATTGCAAACGTCCAGCAATTGCTCAGAGATGAAAAGTGCCAGCACTGAAAGCTGTTGCTAGCCAGCACCCTTCCTTGGAAGCGCTTTCAGAGGCGCAGCAACACTGGGGCTTTGCTCTTCTCTAGCCACCAAACATCACGGTCCTTCTCTTTCCGTCTCGTGGACACGAGCTGAGAAATTGCAAACGTCGAGCAATTGCTCAGAGATGAAAAGTGCCAGCACTGAAAGCTGTTGCTAGCCAGCACCCTTCCTTGGAAGCGCTTTTGTAGGCCTAAGAACACTGGGGCTCTGGGCTTCTCTAGCCACCTAATCTTCTGCTCATCCTCTCGCGCACTCTAAAGAGAGCTCAGGTGAGAAATTGCAAACGTCCAGCAATTGCTCAGAGATGAAAAGTGCCAGCACTGAAAGCTGTTGCTAGCCAGCACCCTTCCTTGGAAGCGCTTTCACAGGCGCAGTAACACTGGGGGTTTGCGCTTCTCTACCCACCAAACGTCACGGTCCTTCTCTTTCCGTCTCGTAGACACGAGCTGAGAAATTGCAAACGTCGAGCAATTGCTCAGAGATGAAAAGTGCCAGCACTGAAAGCTGTTGCTAGCCAGCACCCTTCCTTGGAAGCGCTTTTGTAGGCCTAAGAACACTGGGGCTCTGGGCTTCTCTAGCCACCTAATCTTCTGCTCATCCTCTCGCGCACTCTAAAGAGAGCTCAGGTGAGAAATTGCAAACGTCGAGTAATTGCTCAGAGATGAAAAGTGCCAGCACTGAAAGCTGTTGCTAGCCAGCACCCTTCCTTGGAAGCGCTTTCACAGGCGCAGTAACACTGGGGCTTTGCGCTTCTCTACCCACCAAAAGTCACGGTCCTTCTCTTTCCGTCCCGTAGACACGAGCTGAGAAATTGCAAACATCGAGCAATTGCTCAGCGATGAAAAGTGCCAGCACTGAAAGCTGTTGCTAGCCAGCACCCTTCCTTGGAAGCGCTTTTGTAGGCGCAGTAACACTGGGGCTTTGCGCTTCTCTAGCCACCAAAAATCACGGTCACTAACTCTCCGTCTCGTAGAGACGAGCTGAGAAATTGCAAACGTCGAGCAATTGCTCAGAGATGAAAAGTGCCAGCACTGAAAGCTGTTGCTAGCCAGCACCCTTCCTTGGAAGCGCTTTTGTAGGCCTAAGAACACTGGGGCTCTGGGCTTCTCTAGCCACCTAATCTTCTGCTCATCCTCTCGCGCACTCTAAAGAGAGCTCAGGTGAGAAATTGCAAACGTCGAGCAATTGCTCAGAGATGAAAAGTGCCAGCACTGAAAGCTGTTGCTAGCCAGCACCCTTCCTTGGAAGCGCTTTCACAGGCGCAGTAACACTGGGGCTTTGCGCTTCTCTAGCCACCAAACGTCACGGTCCTTCTCTTTCCGTCTCGTAGACACGAGCTGAGAAATTGCAAACGTCCAGCAATTGCTCAGCGATGAAAAGTGCCAGCACTGAAAGCTGTTGCTAGCCAGCACCCTTCCTTGGAAGCGCTTTTGTAGGCCTAAGAACACTGGGGCTCTGGGCTTCTCTAGCCACCTAATCTTCTGCTCATCCTCTCGCGCACTCTAAAGAGAGCTCAGGTAAGAAATTGCAAACATCGAGCAATTGCTCAGAGATTAAAAGTACCAGCACTGAAAGCTGTTGCTAGCCAGCACCCTTCCTTGGAAGCGCTTTCACAGGCGCAGTAACACTGGGGCTTTGCGCTTCTCTACCCACCAAACATCACGGTCCTTCTCTTTCCGTCTCGTAGACACGAGCTGAGAAATTGCAAACGTCGAGCAATTGCTCAGAGATGAAAAGTGCCAGCACTGAAAGCTGTTGCTAGCCAGCACCCTTCCTTGGAAGCGCTTTTGTAGGCCTAAGAACACTGGGGCTCTGGGCTTCTCTAGCCACCTAATCTTCTGCTCATCCTCTCGCGCACTCTAAAGAGAGCTCAGGTGAGAAATTGCAAACGTCGAGCAATTGCTCAGAGATGAAAAGTGCCAGCACTGAAAGCTCTTGCTAGCCAGCACCCTTCCTTGGAAGCGCTTTCACAGGCGCAGTAACACTGGGGCTTTGCGCTTCTCTAGCCACCAAACCTCACGGTCCTTCTCTTTCCGTCTCGTAGACACGAGCTGAGAAATTGCAAACGTCGAGCAATTGCTCAGAGATGAAAAGTGCCAGCACTGAAAGCTCTTGCTAGCCAGCACCCTTCCTTGGAAGCGCTTTTGTAGGCGCAGCAACACTGGGGCTCTGGGCTTCTCTAGCCACCTAATCTTCTGCTCATCCTCTCGCGCACTCTAAAGAGAGCTCAGGTGAGAAATTGCAAACGTCGAGCAATTGCTCAGAGATGAAAAGTGCCAGCACTGAAAGCTCTTGCTAGCCAGCACCCTTCCTTGGAAGCGCTTTCACAGGCGCAGCAACACTGGGGCTTTGCGCTTCTCTACCGACCAAACCTCACGGTCCTTCTCTTTCCGTCCCGTAGACACGAGCTGAGAAATTGCAAACGTCGAGCAATTGCTCAGCGATGAAAAGTGCCAGCACTGAAAGCTCTTGCTAGCCAGCACCCTTCCTTGGAAGCGCTTTTGTAGGCCTAAGAACACTGGGGCTCTGGGCTTCTCTAGCCACCTAATCTTCTGCTCATCCTCTCGCGTACTCTAAAGAGAGCTCAGGTGAGAAATTGCAAACGTCGAGCAATTGCTCAGCGATGAAAAGTGCCAACACTGAAAGCTGTTGCTAGCCAGCACCCTTCCTTGGAAGCGCTTTCACAGGCGCAGCAACACTGGGGCTCTGGGCTTCTCTACCCACCAAACGTCACTGTCCTTCTCTTTCCGTCTCGTAGACACGAGCTGAGAAATTGCAAACGTCGAGCAATTGCTCAGAGATGAAAAGTGCCAGCACTGAAAGCTGTTGCTAGCCAGCACCCTTCCTTGGAAGCGCTTTCAAAGGCGCAGCAACACTGGGGCTTTGCGCTTCTCTACCCACCAAACATCACGCTCACTATCTCTCCGTCTCGTGGACACGAGCTGAGAAATTGCAAACGTCGAGCAATTGCTCAGAGATGAAAAGTGCCAGCACTGAAAGCTGTTGCTAGCCAGCACCCTTCCTTGGAAGCGCTTTCACAGGCACAGCAACACTGGGGTTTTGCGCTTCTCTACCCACCAAACGTCACGGTCCTTCTCTTTCCGTCTCGTAGACACGTGCTGAGAAATTGCAAACGTCGAGCAATTGCTCAGAGATGAAAAGTGCCAGCATTGAAAGCTCTTGCTAGCCAGCACCCTTCCTTGGAAGCGCTTTTGTAGGCCTAAGAACACTGGGGCTCTGGGCTTCTCTAGCCACCTAATCTTCTGCTCATCCTCTCGCGTACTCTAATAAGAGCTCAGGTGAGAAATTGCAAACGTCAAGCAATTGCTCAGAGATGAAAAGTGCCAGCACTGAAAGCTGTTGCTAGCCAGCACCCTTCCTTGGAAGCGCTTTTGTAGGCCTAAGAACACTGGGGCTCTGGGCTTCTCTAGCCACCTAATCTTCTGCTCATCCTCTCGCGCACTCTAAAGAGAGCTCAGGTGAGAAATTGCAAACGTCGAGAAATTGCTCAGAGAGGAAAAGTGCCAGCACTGAAAGCTGTTGCTAGCCAGCACCCTTCCTTGGAAGCGCTTACACAGGCGCAGTAACACTGGGGCTTTGCGCTTCTCTAGCCACCAAACATCACGGTCATTCTCTGTCCGTCTCGTAGACACGAGCTGAGAAATTGCAAACGTCGAGCAATTGCTCAGAGAGGAAAAGTGCCAGCACTGAAAGCTCTTGCTAGCCAGCACCCTTCCTTGGAAGCGCTTTTGTAGGCCTAAGAACACTGGGGCTCTGGGCTTCTCTGGCCACCTAATCTTCTGCTCATCCTCTCGCGCACTCTAAAGAGAGCTCAGGTGAGAAATTGCAAACGTCCAGCAATTGCTCAGAGATGAAAAGTGCCAGCACTGAAAGCTGTTGCTAGCCAGCACCCTTCCTTGGAAGCGCTTTCACAGGCGCAGCAACACTGGGGCTTTGTGCTTCTCTACCCACCAAACGTCACTGTCCTTCTCTTTCCGTCTCGTAGACACGAGCTGTGAAATTGCAAATGTCCAGCAATTGCTCAGAGATGAAAAGTGCCAGCACTGAAAGCTGTTGCTAGCCAGCACCCTTCCTTGGAAGCGCTTTCACAGGCGCAGTAACACTGGGGCTTTGCGCTTCTCTAGCCACCAAACATCACGGTCCTTCTCTTTCCGTCTCGTAGACACGAGCTGAGAAATTGCAAACGTCGAGCAATTGCTCAGAGATGAAAAGTGCCAGCACTGAAAGCTGTTGCTAGCCAGCACCCTTCCTTGGAAGCGCTTTCAAAGGCGCAGCAACACTGGGGCTTTGCGCTTCTCTAGCCACCAAATATCACGGTCACTATCTCTCCGTCTCGTGGAAACGAGCTGAGAAATTGCAAACGTCGAGCAATTGCTCAGAGATGAAAAGTGCCAACACTGAAAGCTGTTGCTAGCCAGCACCCTTCCTTGGAAGCGCTTTTGTAGACCTAAGAACACTGGGGCTCTGGGCTTCTCTAGCCACCTAATCTTCTGCTCATCCTCTCGCGCACTCTAAAGAGAGCTCAGGTGAGAAATTGCAAACGTCCAGCAATTGCTCAGAGATGAAAAGTGCCAGCACTGAAAGCTGTTGCTAGCCAGCACCCTTCCTTGGAAGCGCTTTCACAGGCGCAGTAACACTGGGGCTTTGCGCTTCTCTAGCCACCAAACGTCACGGTCATTCTCTTTCCGTCTCGTAGACACGAGCTGAGAAATTGCAAACGTCGAGCAATTGCTCAGAGATGAAAAGTGCCAACACTGAAAGCTGTTGCTAGCCAGCACCCTTCCTTGGAAGCGCTTTTGTAGGCCTAAGAACACTGGGGCTCTGGGCTTCTCTAGCCACCTAATCTTCTGCTCATCCTCTCGCGCACTCTAAAGAGAGCTCAGGTGAGAAATTGCAAACGTCGAGCAATTGCTCAGAGATGAAAAGTGCCAGCACTGAAAGCTGTTGCTAGCCAGCACCCTTCCTTGGAAGCGCTTTTGTAGGCCTAAGAACACTGGGGCTCTGGGCTTCTGTACCGACCAAACATCACGGTCCTTCTCTTTCCGTCTCGTAGACACGAGCTGAGAAATTGCAAACGTCGAGCAATTGCTCAGAGATGAAAAGTGCCAGCACTGAAAGCTCTTGCTAGCCAGCACCCTTCCTTGGAAGCGCTTTCACAGGCGCAGCAACACTGGGGCTTTGCGCTTCTCTACCCACCAAACATCACGCTCACTATCTCTCCGTCTCGTGGACACGAGCTGAGAAATTGCAAACGTCGAGCAATTGCTCAGAGATGAAAAGTGCCAGCACTGAAAGCTCTTGCTAGCCAGCACCCTTCCTTGGAAGCGCTTTTGTAGGCCTAAGAACACTGGGGCTCTGGGCTTCTCTAGCCACCTAATCTTCTGCTCATCCTCTCGCGCACTCTAAAGAGAGCTCAGGTGAGAAATTGCAAACGTCGAGCAATTGCTCAGAGATGAAAAGTGCCAGCACTGAAAGCTGTTGCTAGCCAGCACCCTTCCTTGGATGCGCTTTCACAGGCGCAGTAACACTGGGGCTTTGCGCTTCTCTAGCCACCAAACATCACGGTCATTCTCTTTCCGTCTCGTAGACACGAGCTGAGAAATTGAAAACGTCGAGCAATTGCTCAGAGATGAAAAGTGCCAGCACTGAAAGCTCTTGCTAGCCAGCACCCTTCCTTGGAAGTGCTTTTGCAGGCCTAAGAACACTGGGGCTCTGGGCTTCTCTAGCCACCTAATCTTCTGCTCATCCTCTCGCGCACTTTAAAAAGAGAGCTCAGGTAAGAAATTGCAAACGTCGAGCAATTGCTCAGAGATGAAAAGTGCCAGCACTGAAAGCTGTTGCTAGCCAGCACCCTTCCTTGGAAGCGCTTTTGTAGGCGCAGCAACACTGGGGCTCTGGGCTTCTCTAGCCACCTAATCTTCTGCTCATCCTCTCGCGCACTCTAAAGAGAGCTCAGGTGAGAAATTGCAAACGTCGAGAAATTGCTCAGAGATGAAAAGTGCCAGCACTGAAAGCTGTTGCTAGCCAGCACCCTTCCTTGGAAGCGCTTTCACAGGCGCAGTAACACTGGGGCTTTGCGCTTCTCTACCCACCAAAAGTCACGGTCCTTCTCTTTCCGTCTCGTAGACACGAGCTGAGAAATTGCAAACGTCGAGCAATTGCTCAGCGATGAAAAGTGCCAGCACTGAAAGCTGTTGCTAGCCAGCACCCTTCCTTGGAAGCGCTTTCACAGGCGCAGTAACACTGGGGCTTTGCTCTTCTCTATCCACCAAAAATCACGGTCACTAACTCTCCGTCTCGTGGAGACGAGCTGAGAAATTGCAAACGTCGAGCAATTGCTCAGAGATGAAAAGTGCCAGCACTGAAAGCTGTTGCTAGCCAGCACCCTTCCTTGGAAGCGCTTTTGTAGGCCTAAGAACACTGGGGCTCTGGGCTTCTCTAGCCACCTAATCTTCTGCTCATCCTCTCGCGCACTCTAAAGAGAGCTCAGGTGAGAAATTGCAAATGTCCAGCAATTGCTCAGAGATGAAAAGTGCCAGCACTGAAAGCTCTTGCTAGCCAGCACCCTTCCTTGGAAGCGCTTTCACAGGCGCAGCAACACTGGGGCTTTGCGCTTCTCTAGCCACCAAACGTCACGGTCATTCTCTTTCCGTCTCGTAGACACGAGCTGAGAAATTGCAAACGTCGAGCAATTGCTCAGAGATGAAAAGTGCCAGCACTGAAAGCTGTTGCTAGCCAGCACCCTTCCTTGGAAGCGCTTTTGTAGGCCTAAGAACACTGGGGCTCTGGGCTTCTCTAGCCACCTAATCTTCTGCTCATCCTCTCACGCACTCTAAAGAGAGCTCAGGTGAGAAATTGCAAACGTCGAGTAATTGCTCAGAGATGAAAAGTGCCAGCACTGAAAGCTGTTGCTAGCCAGCACCCTTCCTTGGAAGCGCTTTCACAGGCGCAGTAACACTGGGGCTTTGCGCTTCTCTAGCCACCAAACGTCACGGTCCTTCTCTTTCCGTCTCGTAGACACGAGCTGAGAAATTGCAAACGTCGAGCAATTGCTCAGAGATGAAAAGTGCCAGCACTGAAAGCTCTTGCTAGCCAGCACCCTTCCTTGGAAGCGCTTTTGTAGGCCTAAGAACACTGGGGCTCTGGGCTTCTCTAGCCACCTAATCTTCTGCTCATCCTCTCGCGCACTTTAAAAAGAGAGCTCAGGTAAGAAATTGCAAACGTCGAGCAATTGCTCAGAGATGAAAAGTGCCAGCACTGAAAGCTGTTGCTAGCCAGCACCCTTCCTTGGAAGCGCTTTTGTAGGCGCAGCAACACTGGGGCTCTGGGCTTCTCTAGCCACCTAATCTTCTGCTCATCCTCTCGCGCACTCTAAAGAGAGCTCAGGTGAGAAATTGCAAACGTCCAGCAATTGCTCAGAGATGAAAAGTGCCAGCACTGAAAGCTGTTGCTAGCCAGCACCCTTCCTTGGAAGCGCTTTTGTAGGCCTAAGAACACTGGGGCTCTGGGCTTCTCTAGCCACCTAATCTTCTGCTCATCCTCTCGCGCACTCTAAAGAGAGCTCAGGTGAGAAATTGCAAATGTCCAGCAATTGCTCAGAGATGAAAAGTGCCAGCACTGAAAGCTCTTGCTAGCCAGCACCCTTCCTTGGAAGCGCTTTCACAGGCGCAGCAACACTGGGGCTTTGCGCTTCTCTACCCACCAAACGTCACGGTCATTCTCTTTCCGTCTCCTAGACACGAGCTGAGAAATTGCAAACGTCGAGCAATTGCTCAGAGATGAAAAGTGCCAGCACTGAAAGCTGTTGCTAGCCAGCACCCTTCCTTGGAAGCGCTTTCACAGGCGCAGCAACACTGGGGCTTTGCGCTTCTCTACCCACCAAACATCACGCTCACTATCTCTCCGTCTCGTGGACACGAGCTGAGAAATTGCAAACGTGGAGCAATTGCTCAGACATGAAAAGTGCCAGCACTGAAAGCTGTTGCTAGCCAGCACCCTTCCTTGGAAGCGCTTTTGTAGGCCTAAGAACACTGGGGCTCTGGGCTTCTCTAGCCACCTTATCTTCTGCTCATCCTCTCGCGCACTCTAAAGAGAGCTCAGGTGAGAAATTGCAAACGTCCAGCAATTGCTCAGAGATGAAAAGTGCCAGCACTGAAAGCTCTTGCTAGCCAGCACCCTTCCTTGGAAGCGCTTTCACAGGCACAGCAACACTGGGGTTTTGCGCTTCTCTAGCCACCAAACGTCACGGTCCTTCTCTTTCCGTCTCGTAGACACGAGCTGAGAAATTGCAAACGTCGAGCAATTGCTCAGAGATGAAAAGTGCCAGCACTGAAAGCTGTTGCTAGCCAGCACCCTTCCTTGGAAGCGCTTTTGTAGGCCTAAGAACACTGGGGCTCTGGGCTTCTCTAGCCACCTAATCTTCTGCTCATCCTCTCGCGTACTCTAAAGAGAGCTCAGGTGAGAAATTGCAAACGTCGAGCAATTGCTCAGAGATGAAAAGTGCCAGCACTGAAAGCTGTTGCTAGCCAGCACCCTTCCTTGGAAGCGCTTTCACAGGCGCAGCAACACTGGGGCTTTGCGCTTCTCTAGCCACCAAACGTCACGGTCCTTCTCTTTCCGTCTCGTAGACACGAGCTGAGAAATTGCAAACGTCCAGCAATTGCTCAGAGATGAAAAGTGCCAGCACTGAAAGCTGTTGCTAGCCAGCACCCTTCCTTGGAAGTGCTTTTGTAGGCCTAAGAACACTGGGGCTCTGGGCTTCTCTAGCCACCTAATCTTCTGCTCATCCTCTCGCGCACTTTAAAAAGAGAGCTCAGGTAAGAAATTGCAAACGTCGAGCAATTGCTCAGAGATGAAAAGTGCCAGCACTGAAAGCTGTTGCTAGCCAGCACCCTTCCTTGGAAGCGCTTTTGTAGGCGCAGCAACACTGGGGCTCTGGGCTTCTCTAGCCACCTAATCTTCTGCTCATCCTCTCGCGCACTCTAAAGAGAGCTCAGGTGAGAAATTGCAAACGTCGAGAAATTGCTCAGAGATGAAAAGTGCCAGCACTGAAAGCTGTTGCTAGCCAGCACCCTTCCTTGGAAGCGCTTTCACAGGCGCAGTAACACTGGGGCTTTGCGCTTCTCTACCCACCAAAAGTCACGGTCCTTCTCTTTCCGTCTCGTAGACACGAGCTGAGAAATTGCAAACGTCGAGCAATTGCTCAGCGATGAAAAGTGCCAGCACTGAAAGCTGTTGCTAGCCAGCACCCTTCCTTGGAAGCGCTTTCACAGGCGCAGTAACACTGGGGCTTTGCTCTTCTCTATCCACCAAAAATCACGGTCACTAACTCTCCGTCTCGTGGAGACGAGCTGAGAAATTGCAAACGTCGAGCAATTGCTCAGAGATGAAAAGTGCCAGCACTGAAAGCTGTTGCTAGCCAGCACCCTTCCTTGGAAGCGCTTTTGTAGGCCTAAGAACACTGGGGCTCTGGGCTTCTCTAGCCACCTAATCTTCTGCTCATCCTCTCGCGCACTCTAAAGAGAGCTCAGGTGAGAAATTGCAAATGTCCAGCAATTGCTCAGAGATGAAAAGTGCCAGCACTGAAAGCTCTTGCTAGCCAGCACCCTTCCTTGGAAGCGCTTTCACAGGCGCAGCAACACTGGGGCTTTGCGCTTCTCTAGCCACCAAACGTCACGGTCATTCTCTTTCCGTCTCGTAGACACGAGCTGAGAAATTGCAAACGTCGAGCAATTGCTCAGAGATGAAAAGTGCCAGCACTGAAAGCTGTTGCTAGCCAGCACCCTTCCTTGGAAGCGCTTTTGTAGGCCTAAGAACACTGGGGCTCTGGGCTTCTCTAGCCACCTAATCTTCTGCTCATCCTCTCACGCACTCTAAAGAGAGCTCAGGTGAGAAATTGCAAACGTCGAGTAATTGCTCAGAGATGAAAAGTGCCAGCACTGAAAGCTGTTGCTAGCCAGCACCCTTCCTTGGAAGCGCTTTCACAGGCGCAGTAACACTGGGGCTTTGCGCTTCTCTAGCCACCAAACGTCACGGTCCTTCTCTTTCCGTCTCGTAGACACGAGCTGAGAAATTGCAAACGTCGAGCAATTGCTCAGAGATGAAAAGTGCCAGCACTGAAAGCTCTTGCTAGCCAGCACCCTTCCTTGGAAGCGCTTTTGTAGGCCTAAGAACACTGGGGCTCTGGGCTTCTCTAGCCACCTAATCTTCTGCTCATCCTCTCGCGCACTTTAAAAAGAGAGCTCAGGTAAGAAATTGCAAACGTCGAGCAATTGCTCAGAGATGAAAAGTGCCAGCACTGAAAGCTGTTGCTAGCCAGCACCCTTCCTTGGAAGCGCTTTTGTAGGCGCAGCAACACTGGGGCTCTGGGCTTCTCTAGCCACCTAATCTTCTGCTCATCCTCTCGCGCACTCTAAAGAGAGCTCAGGTGAGAAATTGCAAACGTCGAGAAATTGCTCAGAGATGAAAAGTGCCAGCACTGAAAGCTGTTGCTAGCCAGCACCCTTCCTTGGAAGCGCTTTCACAGGCGCAGTAACACTGGGGCTTTGCGCTTCTCTAACCACCAAAAGTCACGGTCCTTCTCTTTCCGTCTCGTAGACACGAGCTGAGAAATTGCAAACGTCGAGCAATTGCTCAGCGATGAAAAGTGCCAGCACTGAAAGCTCTTGCTAGCCAGCACCCTTCCTTGGAAGCGCTTTCACAGGCGCAGTAACACTGGGGCTTTGCTCTTCTCTATCCACCAAAAATCACGGTCACTAACTCTCCGTCTCGTGGAGACGAGCTGAGAAATTGCAAACGTCGAGCAATTGCTCAGAGATGAAAAGTGCCAGCACTGAAAGCTGTTGCTAGCCAGCACCCTTCCTTGGAAGCGCTTTTGTAGGCCTAAGAACACTGGGGCTCTGGGCTTCTCTAGCCACCTAATCTTCTGCTCATCCTCTCGCGCACTCTAAAGAGAGCTCAGGTGAGAAATTGCAAATGTCCAGCAATTGCTCAGAGATGAAAAGTGCCAGCACTGAAAGCTCTTGCTAGCCAGCACCCTTCCTTGGAAGCGCTTTCACAGGCGCAGCAACACTGGGGCTTTTCGCTTCTCTAGCCACCAAACGTCACGGTCATTCTCTTTCCGTCTCGTAGACACGAGCTGAGAAATTGCAAACGTCGAGCAATTGCTCAGAGATGAAAAGTGCCAGCACTGAAAGCTGTTGCTAGCCAGCACCCTTCCTTGGAAGCGCTTTCACAGGCGCAGCAACACTGGGGCTTTGCGCTTCTCTACCCACCAAACATCACGCTCACTATCTCTCCGTCTCGTGGACACGAGCTGAGAAATTGCAAACGTCGAGCAATTGCTCAGACATGAAAAGTGCCAGCACTGAAAGCTGTTGCTAGCCAGCACCCTTCCTTGGAAGCGCTTTTGTAGGCCTAAGAACACTGGGGCTCTGGGCTTCTCTAGCCACCTTATCTTCTGCTCATCCTCTCGCGCACTCTAAAGAGAGCTCAGGTGAGAAATTGCAAACGTCCAGCAATTGCTCAGAGATGAAAAGTGCCAGCACTGAAAGCTCTTGCTAGCCAGCACCCTTCCTTGGAAGCGCTTTCACAGGCACAGCAACACTGGGGTTTTGCGCTTCTCTACCCACCAAACGTCACGGTCCTTCTCTTTCCGTCTCGTAGAGACGAGCTGAGAAATTGCAAACGTCGAGCAATTGCTCAGAGATGAAAAGTGCCAGCACTGAAAGCTGTTGCTAGCCAGCACCCTTCCTTGGAAGCGCTTTTGTAGGCCTAAGAACACTGGGGCTCTGGGCTTCTCTAGCCACCTAATCTTCTGCTCATCCTCTCGCGTACTCTAAAGAGAGCTCAGGTGAGAAATTGCAAACGTCGAGCAATTGCTCAGAGATGAAAAGTGCCAGCACTGAAAGCTGTTGCTAGCCAGCACCCTTCCTTGGAAGCGCTTTCACAGGCGCAGCAACACTGGGGCTTTGCGCTTCTCTAGCCACCAAACGTCACGGTCCTTCTCTTTCCGTCTCGTAGACACGAGCTGAGAAATTGCAAACGTCCAGCAATTGCTCAGAGATGAAAAGTGCCAGCACTGAAAGCTGTTGCTAGCCAGCACCCTTCCTTGGAAGCGCTTTTGTAGGCCTAAGAACACTGGGGCTCTGGGCTTCTCTAGCCACCTAATCTTCTGCTCATCCTCTCGCGCACTCTAAAGAGAGCTCAGGTGAGAAATTGCAAACGTCCAGCAATTGCTCAGAGATGAAAAGTGCCAGCAATGAAAGCTCTTGCTAGCCAGCACCCTTCCTTGGAAGCGCTTACACAGGCGCAGTAACACTGGGGCTTTGCGCTTCTCTAGCCACCAAACGTCACGGTCCTTCTCTTTCCGTCTCGTAGACACGAGCTGAGAAATTGCAAACGTCGAGCAATTGCTCAGCGATGAAAAGTGCCAGCACTGAAAGCTCTTGCTAGCCAGCACCCTTCCTTGGAAGCGCTTTTGTAGGCCTAAGAACACTGGGGCTCTGGGCTTCTCTGGCCACCTAATCTTCTGCTCATCCTCTCGCGCACTCTAAAGAGAGCTCAGGTGAGAAATTGCAAACGTCCAGCAATTGCTCAGAGATGAAAAGTGCCAGCACTGAAAGCTCTTGCTAGCCAGCACCCTTCCTTGGAAGCGCTTTCACAGGCGCAGCAACACTGGGGCTTTGTGCTTCTCTACCCACCAAACGTCACTGTCCTTCTCTTTCCGTCTCGTAGACACGAGCTGTGAAATTGCAAATGTCCAGCAATTGCTCAGAGATGAAAAGTGCCAGCACTGAAAGCTCTTGCTAGCCAGCACCCTTCCTTGGAAGCGCTTTCACAGGCGCAGCAACACTGGGGCTTTGCGCTTCTCTAGCCACCAAACGTCACTGTCATTCTCTTTCCGTCTCGTAGACATGAGCTGAGAAATTGCAAACGTCGAGCAATTGCTCAGAGATGAAAAGTGCCAGCACTGAAAGCTGTTGCTAGCCAGCACCCTTCCTTGGAAGCGCTTTTGTAGGCCTAAGAACACTGGGGCTCTGGGCTTCTCTAGCCACCTAATCTTCTGCTCATCCTCTCGCGCACTCTAAAGAGAGCTCAGGTGAGAAATTGCAAACGTCGAGCAATTGCTCAGAGATGAAAAGTGCCAGCACTGAAAGCTCTTGCTAGCCAGCACCCTTCCTTGGAAGCGCTTTTGTAGGCCTAAGAACACTGGGGCTCTGGGCTTCTCTAGCCACCAAACGTCACGGTCCTTCTCTTTCCGTCTCGTAGACATGAGCTGAGAAATTGCAAACGTCGAGCAATTGCTCAGAGATGAAAAGTGCCAGCACTGAAAGCTGTTGCTAGCCAGCACCCTTCCTTGGAAGCGCTTTCACAGGCGCAGCAACACTGGGGCTTTGCGCTTCTCTAGCCACCAAACATCACGCTCACTATCTCTCCGTCTCGTGGAAACGAGCTGAGAAATTGCAAACGTCGAGCAATTGCTCAGAGATGAAAAGTGCCAGCACTGAAAGCTGTTGCTAGCCAGCACCCTTCCTTGGAAGCGCTTTTGTAGACCTAAGAACACTGGGGCTCTGGGCTTCTCTAGCCACCTAATCTTCTGCTCATCCTCTCGCGCACTCTAAAGAGAGCTCAGGTGAGAAATTGCAAACGTCGAGCAATTGCTCAGAGATGAAAAGTGCCAGCACTGAAAGCTGTTGCTAGCCAGCACCCTTCCTTGGAAGCGCTTTCACAGGCGCAGTAACACTGGGGCTTTGCGCTTCTCTAGCCACCAAACGTCACGGTCATTCTCTTTCCGTCTCGTAGACACGAGCTGAGAAATTGCAAACGTCGAGCAATTGCTCAGAGATGAAAAGTGCCAACACTGAAAGCTGTTGCTAGCCAGCACCCTTCCTTGGAAGCGCTTTTGTAGGCCTAAGAACACTGGGGCTCTGGGCTTCTCTAGCCACCTAATCTTCTGCTCATCCTCTCGCGCACTCTAAAGAGAGCTCAGGTGAGAAATTGCAAACGTCCAGCAATTGCTCAGAGATGAAAAGTGCCAGCACTGAAAGCTGTTGCTAGCCAGCACCCTTCCTTGGAAGCGCTTTCACAGGCGCAGCAACACTGGGGGTTTGCGCTTCTCTACCCACCAAACATCACGGTCACTATCTCTCCGTCTCGTGGACACGAGCTGAGAAATTGCAAACGTCGAGCAATTGCTCAGAGATGAAAAGTGCCAGCACTGAAAGCTGTTGCTAGCCAGCACCCTTCCTTGGAAGCGCTTTTGTAGGCCTAAGAACACTGGGGCTCTGGGCTTCTCTAGCCACCTAATCTTCTGCTCATCCTCTCGCGCACTCTAAAGAGAGCTCAGGTGAGAAATTGCAAACGTCGAGCAATTGCTCAGAGATGAAAAGTGCCAGCACTGAAAGCTCTTGCTAGCCAGCACCCTTCCTTGGATGCGCTTTCACAGGCGCAGTAACACTGGGGCTTTGCGCTTCTCTAGCCACCAAACATCACGGTCCTTCTCTTTCCGTCTCGTAGACACGAGCTGAGAAATTGCAAACGTCGAGCAATTGCTCAGAGATGAAAAGTGCCAGCACTGAAAGCTCTTGCTAGCCAGCACCCTTCCTTGGAAGCGCTTTTGTAGGCCTAAGAACACTGGGGCTCTGGGCTTCTCTAGCCACCTAATCTTCTGCTCATCCTCTCGCGCACTCTAAAGAGAGCTCAGGTGAGAAATTGCAAACGTCCAGCAATTGCTCAGAGATGAAAAGTGCCAGCAATGAAAGCTCTTGCTAGCCAGCACCCTTCCTTGGAAGCGCTTTTGTAGGCCTAAGAACACTGGGGCTTTGCGCTTCTCTACCCACCAAACGTCACGGTCCTTCTCTTTCCGTCTCGTACACACGAGCTGAGAAATTGCAAACGTCGAGCAATTGCTCAGAGATGAAAAGTGCCAGCACTGAAAGCTCTTGCTAGCCAGCACCCTTCCTTGGAAGCGCTTTTGTAGGCCTAAGAACACTGGGGCTCTGGGCTTCTCTAGCCACCTAATCTTCTGCTCATCCTCTCGCGTACTCTAAAGAGAGCTCATGTGAGAAATTGCAAATGTCCAGCAATTGCTCAGAGATGAAAAGTGCCAGCACTGAAAGCTGTTGCTAGCCAGCACCCTTCCTTGGAAGCGCTTTCACAGGCGCAGCAACACTGGGGCTTTGCGCTTCTCTACCCACCAAACATCACGCTCACTATCTCTCCGTCTCGTGGACACGAGCTGAGAAATTGCAAACGTCGAGCAATTGCTCAGAGATGAAAAGTGCCAGCACTGAAAGCTGTTGCTAGCCAGCACCCTTCCTTGGAAGCGCTTTTGTAGGCCTAAGAACACTGGGGCTCTGGGCTTCTCTAGCCACCTTATCTTCTGCTCATCCTCTCGCGCACTCTAAAGAGAGCTCAGGTGAGAAATTGCAAACGTCGAGCAATTGCTCAGAGATGAAAAGTGCCAGCACTGAAAGCTGTTGCTAGCCAGCACCCTTCCTTGGAAGCGCTTTCACAGGCACAGCAACACTGGGGTTTTGCGCTTCTCTACCCACCAAACGTCACGGTCCTTCTCTTTCCGTCTCGTAGACACGAGCTGAGAAATTGCAAACGTCGAGCAATTGCTCAGAGATGAAAAGTGCCAGCACTGAAAGCTGTTGCTAGCCAGCACCCTTCCTTGGAAGCGCTTTTGTAGGCCTAAGAACACTGGGGCTCTGGGCTTCTCTAGCCACCTAATCTTCTGCTCATCCTCTCGCGTACTCTAATAAGAGCTCAGGTGAGAAATTGCAAACGTCGAGCAATTGCTCAGAGATGAAAAGTGCCAGCACTGAAAGCTCTTGCTAGCCAGCCCCCTTCCTTGGAAGCGCTTTCACAGGCGCAGCAACACTGGGGCTTTGCGCTTCTCTAGCCACCAAACGTCACGGTCCTTCTCTTTCCGTCTCGTAGACACGAGCTGAGAAATTGCAAACGTCGAGCAATTGCTCAGAGATGAAAAGTGCCAGCACTGAAAGCTGTTGCTAGCCAGCCCCCTTCCTTGGAAGCGCTTTTGTAGGCCTAAGAACACTGGGGCTCTGGGCTTCTCTAGCCACCTAATCTTCTGCTCATCCTCTCGCGCACTCTAAAGAGAGCTCAGGTGAGAAATTGCAAACGTCCAGCAATTGCTCAGAGATGAAAAGTGCCAGCACTGAAAGCTCTTGCTAGCCAGCACCCTTCCTTGGAAGCGCTTACACAGGCGCAGTAACACTGGGGCTTTGCGCTTCTCTAGCCACCAAACGTCACGGTCCTTCTCTTTCCGTCTCGTAGACACGAGCTGAGAAATTGCAAACGTCGAGCAATTGCTCAGAGATGAAAAGTGCCAGCACTGAAAGCTCTTGCTAGCCAGCACCCTTCCTTGGAAGCGCTTTTGTAGGCCTAAGAACACTGGGGCTCTGGGCTTCTCTGGCCACCTAATCTTCTGCTCATCCTCTCGCGCACTCTAAAGAGAGCTCAGGTGAGAAATTGCAAACGTCGAGCAATTGCTCAGAGATGAAAAGTGCCAGCACTGAAAGCTCTTGCTAGCCAGCACCCTTCCTTGGAAGCGCTTTCACAGGCGCAGCAACACTGGGGCTTTGTGCTTCTCTACCCACCAAACGTCACTGTCCTTCTCTTTCCGTCTCGTAGACACGAGCTGTGAAATTGCAAATGTCCAGCAATTGCTCAGAGATGAAAAGTGCCAGCACTGAAAGCTCTTGCTAGCCAGCACCCTTCCTTGGAAGCGCTTTCACAGGCGCAGCAACACTGGGGCTTTGCGCTTCTCTAGCCACCAAACGTCACTGTCATTCTCTTTCCGTCTCGTAGACATGAGCTGAGAAATTGCAAACGTCGAGCAATTGCTCAGAGATGAAAAGTGCCAGCACTGAAAGCTGTTGCTAGCCAGCACCCTTCCTTGGAAGCGCTTTTGTAGGCCTAAGAACACTGGGGCTCTGGGCTTCTCTAGCCACCTAATCTTCTGCTCATCCTCTCGCGCACTCTAAAGAGAGCTCAGGTGAGAAATTGCAAACGTCGAGCAATTGCTCAGAGATGAAAAGTGCCAGCACTGAAAGCTCTTGCTAGCCAGCACCCTTCCTTGGAAGCGCTTTTGTAGGCCTAAGAACACTGGGGCTCTGGGCTTCTCTAGCCACCAAACATCACGGTCCTTCTCTTTCCGTCTCGTAGACACGAGCTGAGAAATTGCAAACGTCGAGCAATTGCTCAGAGATGAAAAGTGCCAGCACTGAAAGCTGTTGCTAGCCAGCACCCTTCCTTGGAAGCGCTTTCACAGGCGCAGCAACACTGGGGCTTTGCGCTTCTCTAGCCACCAAACATCACGCTCACTATCTCTCCGTCTCGTGGACACGAGCTGAGAAATTGCAAACGTCGAGCAATTGCTCAGAGATGAAAAGTGCCAGCACTGAAAGCTGTTGCTAGCCAGCACCCTTCCTTGGAAGCGCTTTTGTAGGCCTAAGAACACTGGGGCTCTGGGCTTCTCTAGCCACCTAATCTTCTGCTCATCCTCTCGCGCACTCTAAAGAGAGCTCAGGTGAGAAATTGCAAACGTCGAGCAATTGCTCAGAGATGAAAAGTGCCAGCACTGAAAGCTGTTGCTAGCCAGCACCCTTCCTTGGAAGCGCTTTCACAGGCGCAGTAACACTGGGGCTTTGCGCTTCTCTACCCACCAAACGTCATGGTCCTTCTCTTTCCGTCTCGTAGACACGAGCTGAGATATTGCAAACGTCGAGCAATTGCTCAGAGATGAAAAGTGCCAGCACTGAAAGCTGTTGCTAGCCAGCACCCTTCCTTGGAAGCGCTTTCACAGGCGCAGCAACACTGGGGCTTTGCGCTTCTCTAGCCACCAAACGTCACGGTCCTTCTCTTTCCGTCTCCTAGACACGAGCTGAGAAATTGCAAACGTCGAGCAATTGCTCAGAGATGAAAAGTGCCAACACTGAAAGCTGTTGCTAGCCAGCACCCTTCCTTGGAAGCGCTTTTGTAGACCTAAGAACACTGGGGCTCTGGGCTTCTCTAGCCACCTAATCTTCTGCTCATCCTCTCGCGCACTCTAAAGAGAGCTCAGGTGAGAAATTGCAAACGTCCAGCAATTGCTCAGAGATGAAAAGTGCCAGCACTGAAAGCTCTTGCTAGCCAGCACCCTTCCTTGGAAGCGCTTTCACAGGCGCAGCAACACTGGGGCTTTGCGCTTCTCTACCCACCAAACATCACGGTCACTATCTCTCCGTCTCGTGGACACGAGCTGAGAAATTGCAAACGTCGAGCAATTGCTCAGAGATGAAAAGTGCCAGCACTGAAAGCTGTTGCTAGCCAGCACCCTTCCTTGGAAGCGCTTTTGTAGGCCTAAGAACACTGGGGCTCTGGGCTTCTCTAGCCACCTAATCTTCTGCTCATCCTCTCGCGCACTCTAAAGAGAGCTCAGGTGAGAAATTGCAAACGTCGAGCAATTGCTCAGAGATGAAAAGTGCCAGCACTGAAAGCTCTTGCTAGCCAGCACCCTTCCTTGGATGCGCTTTCACAGGCGCAGTAACACTGGGGCTTTGCGCTTCTCTAGCCACCAAACATCACGGTCATTCTCTTTCCGTCTCGTAGACACGAGCTGAGAAATTGCAAACGTCGAGCAATTGCTCAGAGATGAAAAGTGCCAGCACTGAAAGCTCTTGCTAGCCAGCACCCTTCCTTGGAAGCGCTTTTGTAGGCCTAAGAACACTGGGGCTCTGGGCTTCTCTAGCCACCTAATCTTCTGCTCATCCTCTCGCGCACTCTAAAGAGAGCTCAGGTAAGAAATTGCAAACGTCGAGCAATTGCTCAGAGATGAAAAGTGCCAGCACTGAAAGCTGTTGCTAGCCAGCACCCTTCCTTGGAAGCGCTTTCACAGGCGCAGCAACACTGGGGCTTTGCGCTTCTCTAGCCACCAAACGTCACGGTCCTTCTCTTTCCGTCTCGTAGACACGAGCTGAGAAATTGCAAACGTCGAGCAATTGCTCAGAGATGAAAAGTGCCAGCACTGAAAGCTGTTGCTAGCCAGCACCCTTCCTTGGAAGCGCTTTTGTAGGCCTAAGAACACTGGGGCTCTGGGCTTCTCTAGCCACCTAATCTTCTGCTCATCCTCTCGCGCACTCTAAAGAGAGCTCAGGTGAGAAATTGCAAACGTCGAGCAATTGCTCAGAGATGAAAAGTGCCAGCACTGAAAGCTGTTGCTAGCCAGCACCCTTCCTTGGAAGCGCTTTTGTAGGCCTAAGAACACTGGGGCTTTGCGCTTCTCTACCCACCAAACGTCACGGTCCTTCTCTTTCCGTCTCGTAGACACGAGCTGAGAAATTGCAAACGTCGAGCAATTGCTCAGAGATGAAAAGTGCCAGCACTGAAAGCTGTTGCTAGCCAGCACCCTTCCTTGGAAGCGCTTTCACAGGCGCAGCAACACTGGGGCTTTGCGCTTCTCTAGCCACCAAACATCACGGTCACTATCTCTCCGTCTCGTGGACACGAGCTGAGAAATTGCAAACGTCGAGCAATTGCTCAGAGATGAAAAGTGCCAGCACTTAAAGCTCTTGCTAGCCAGCACCCTTCCTTGGAAGCGCTTTTGTAGGCCTAAGAACACTGGGGCTCTGGGCTTCTCTAGCCACCTAATCTTCTGCTCATCCTCTCGCGCAATCTAAAGAGAGCTCAGGTGAGAAATTGCAAACGTCGAGCAATTGCTCAGAGATGAAAAGTGCCAGCACTGAAAGCTCTTGCTAGCCAGCACCCTTCCTTGGATGCGCTTTCACAGGCGCAGTAACACTGGGGCTTTGCGCTTCTCTACCCACCAAACATCACGGTCATTCTCTTTCCGTCTCGTAGACACGAGCTGAGAAATTGCAAACGTCGAGCAATTGCTCAGAGATGAAAAGTGCCAGCACTGAAAGCTGTTGCTAGCCAGCACCCTTCCTTGGAAGCGCTTTTGTAGGCCTAAGAACACTGGGGCTCTGGGCTTCTCTAGCCACCTAATCTTCTGCTCATCCTCTCGCGCACTCTAAAGAGAGCTCAGGTAAGAAATTGCAAACGTCGAGCAATTGCTCAGAGATGAAAAGTGCCAGCACTGAAAGCTGTTGCTAGCCAGCACCCTTCCTTGGAAGCGCTTTCACAGGCGCAGCAACACTGGGGCTTTGCGCTTCTCTAGCCACCAAACGTCACGGTCCTTCTCTTTCCGTCTCGTAGACACGAGCTGAGAAATTGCAAACGTCGAGCAATTGCTCAGAGATGAAAAGTGCCAGCACTGAAAGCTGTTGCTAGCCAGCACCCTTCCTTGGAAGCGCTTTTGTAGGCCTAAGAACACTGGGGCTCTGGGCTTCTCTAGCCACCTAATCTTCTGCTCATCCTCTCGCGCACTCTAAAGAGAGCTCAGGTGAGAAATTGCAAACGTCCAGCAATTGCTCAGAGATGAAAAGTGCCAGCACTGAAAGCTCTTGCTAGCCAGCACCCTTCCTTGGAAGCGCTTTCACAGGCGCAGTAACACTGGGGCTTTGCGCTTCTCTAGCCACCAAACGTCACGGTCATTCTCTTTCCGTCTCGTAGACACGAGCTGAGAAATTGCAAACGTCAAGCAATTGCTCAGAGATGAAAAGTGCCAGCACTGAAAGCTGTTGCTAGCCAGCACCCTTCCTTGGAAGCGCTTTTGTAGGCCTAAGAACACTGGGGCTCTGGGCTTCTCTAGCCACCTAATCTTCTGCTCATCCTCTCGCGCACTCTAAAGAGAGCTCAGGTGAGAAATTGCAAACGTCGAGCAATTGCTCAGAGATGAAAAGTGCCAGCACTGAAAGCTGTTGCTAGCCAGCACCCTTCCTTGGAAGCGCTTTTGTAGGCCTAAGAACACTGGGGCTTTGCGCTTCTCTAGCCACCAAACGTCACGGTCCTTCTCTTTCCGTCTCGTAGAGACGAGCTGAGAAATTGCAAACGTCGAGCAATTGCTCAGAGATGAAAAGTGCCAGCACTGAAAGCTGTTGCTAGCCAGCACCCTTCCTTGGAAGCGCTTTCACAGGCGCAGCAACACTGGGGCTTTGCGCTTCTCTAGCCACCAAACATCACGGTCACTATCTCTCCGTCTCGTGGACACGAGCTGAGAAATTGCAAACGTCGAGCAATTGCTCAGAGATGAAAAGTGCCAGCACTGAAAGCTGTTGCTAGCCAGCACCCTTCCTTGGAAGCGCTTTTGTAGGCCTAAGAACACTGGGGCTCTGGGCTTCTCTAGCCACCTAATCTTCTGCTCATCCTCTCGCGCACTCTAAAGAGAGCTCAGGTGAGAAATTGCAAACGTCCAGCAATTGCTCAGAGATGAAAAGTGCCAGCACTGAAAGCTCTTGCTAGCCAGCACCCTTCCTTGGAAGCGCTTTCACAGGCGCAGTAACACTGGGGCTTTGCGCTTCTCTAGCCACCAAACATCACGGTCATTCTCTTTCCGTCTCGTAGACACGAGCTGAGAAATTGCAAACGTCGAGCAATTGCTCAGAGATGAAAAGTGCCAGCACTGAAAGCTGTTGCTAGCCAGCACCCTTCCTTGGAAGCGCTTTTGTAGCCCTAAGAACACTGGGGCTCTGGGCTTCTCTAGCCACCTAATCTTCTGCTCATCCTCTCGCGCACTCTAAAGAGAGCTCAGGTGAGAAATTGCAAACGTCGAGCAATTGCTCAGAGATGAAAAGTGCCAGCACTGAAAGCTGTTGCTAGCCAGCACCCTTCCTTGGAAGCGCTTTCACAGGCGCAGCAACACTGGGGCTTTGCGCTTCTCTAGCCACCAAACGTCACGGTCCTTCTCTTTCCGTCTCGTAGACACGAGCAGAGAAATTGCAAACATCGAGCAATTGCTCAGAGATGAAAAGTGCCAGCACTGAAAGCTCTTGCTAGCCAGCACCCTTCCTTGGAAGCGCTTTTGTAGGCCTAAGAACACTGGGGCTCTGGGCTTCTCTAGCCACCTAATCTTCTGCTCATCCTCTCGCGCACTCTAAAGAGAGCTCAGGTGAGAAATTGCAAACGTCCAGCAATTGCTCAGAGATGAAAAGTGCCAGCACTGAAAGCTCTTGCTAGCCAGCACCCTTCCTTGGAAGCGCTTTCACAGGCGCAGTAACACTGGGGCTTTGCGCTTCTCTAGCCACCAAACCTCACGGTCCTTCTCTTTCCGTCTCGTAGACACGAGCTGAGAAATTGCAAACGTCGAGCAATTGCTCAGAGGTGAAAAGTGCCAGCACTGAAAGCTCTTGCTAGCCAGCACCCTTCCTTGGAAGCGCTTTTGTAGGCCTAAGAACAGTGGGGCTCTGGGCTTCTCTAGCCACCTAATCTTCTGCTCATCCTCTCACGTACTCTAATAAGAGCTCAGGTGAGAAATTGCAAATGTCGAGCAATTGCTCAGAGATGAAAAGTGCCAGCACTGAAAGCTGTTGCTAGCCAGCACCCTTCCTTGGAAGCGCTTTCACAGGCGCAGCAACACTGGGGCTTTGCGCTTCTCTAGCCACCAAACGTCACGGTCCTTCTCTTTCCGTCTCGTAGACACGAGCTGAGAAATTGCAAACATCGAGCAATTGCTCAGAGATGAAAAGTGCCAGCACTGAAAGCTGTTGCTAGCCAGCACCCTTCCTTGGAAGCGCTTTTGTAGGCCTAAGAACACTGGGGCTCTGGGCTTCTCTAGCCACCTAATCTTCTGCTCATCCTCTCGCGCACTCTAAAGAGAGCTCAGGTGAGAAATTGCAAACGTCCAGCAATTGCTCAGAGATGAAAAGTGCCAGCACTGAAAGCTCTTGCTAGCCAGCACCCTTCCTTGGAAGCGCTTTCACAGGCACAGTAACACTGGGGCTTTGCGCTTCTCTAGCCACCAAACATCACGGTCATTCTCTTTCCGTCTCGTAGACACGAGCTGAGAAATTGCAAACGTCGAGCAATTGCTCAGAGATGAAAAGTGCCAGCACTGAAAGCTGTTGCTAGCCAGCACCCTTCCTTGGAAGCGCTTTTGTAGGCCTAAGAACACTGGGGCTCTGGGCTTCTCTAGCCACCTAATCTTCTGCTCATCCTCTCGCGCACTCTAAAGAGAGCTCAGGTAAGAAATTGCAAACGTCCAGCAATTGCTCAGAGATGAAAAGTGCCAGCACTGAAAGCTCTTGCTAGCCAGCACCCTTCCTTGGAAGCGCTTTCAGAGGCGCAGCAACACTGGGGCTTTGCGCTTCTCTAGCCACCAAACGTCACGGTCCTTCTCTTTCCGTCTCGTAGACACGAGCTGAGAAATTGCAAACGTCGAGCAATTGCTCAGAGATGAAAAGTGCCAGCACTGAAAGCTGTTGCTAGCCAGCACCCTTCCTTGGAAGCGCTTTTGTAGCCCTAAGAACACTGGGGCTCTGGGCTTCTCTAGCCACCTAATCTTCTGCTCATCCTCTCGCGTACTCTAAAGAGAGTTCAGGTGAGAAATTGCAAACGTCGAGCAATTGCTCAGAGATGAAAAGTGCCAGCACTGAAAGCTGTTGCTAGCCAGCACCCTTCCTTGGAAGCGCTTTCACAGGCGCAGTAACACTGGGGCTTTGCTCTTCTCTACCCACCAAACATCACGGTCCTTCTCTTTCCGTCTCGTAGACACGAGCTGAGAAATTGCAAACGTCGAGCAATTGCTCAGAGATGAAAAGTGCCAGCACTGAAAGCTCTTGCTAGCCAGCACCCTTCCTTGGAAGCGCTTTTGTAGGCCTAAGAACACTGGGGCTCTGGGCTTCTCTAGCCACCTAATCTTCTGCTCATCCTCTCGCGTACTCTAATAAGAGCTCAGGTGAGAAATTGCAAACGTCGAGCAATTGCTCAGAGATGAAAAGTGCCAGCACTGAAAGCTCTTGCTAGCCAGCACCCTTCCTTGGAAGCGCTTTCACAGGCGCAGCAACACTGGGGCTTTGCGCTTCTCTAGCCACCAAACGTCACGGTCCTTCTCTTTCCGTCTCGTAGACACGAGCTGAGAAATTGCAAACATCGAGCAATTGCTCAGAGATGAAAAGTGCCAGCACTGAAAGCTGTTGCTAGCCAGCACCCTTCCTTGGAAGCGCTTACACAGGCGCAGCAACACTGGGGCTTTGCGCTTCTCTAGCCACCAAACATCACGGTCCTTCTCTTTCCGTCTCGTAGACACGAGCTGAGAAATTGCAAACGTCGAGCAATTGCTCAGCGATGAAAAGTGCCAGCACTGAAAGCTGTTGCTAGCCAGCACCCTTCCTTGGAAGTGCTTTTGTAGGCCTAAGAACACTGGGGCTCTGGGCTTCTCTAGCCACCTAATCTTCTGCTCATCCTCTCGCGCACTCTAAAGAGAGCTCAGGTGAGAAATTGCAAACGTCCAGCAATTGCTCAGAGATGAAAAGTGCCAGCACTGAAAGCTCTTGCTAGCCAGCACCCTTCCTTGGAAGCACTTTCACAGGCGCAGCAACACTGGGGCTTTGTGCTTCTCTACCCACCAAACGTCACTGTCCTTCTCTTTCCGTCTCGTAGACACGAGCTGTGAAATTGCAAATGTCCAGCAATTGCTCAGAGATGAAAAGTGCCAGCACTGAAAGCTGTTGCTAGCCAGCACCCTTCCTTGGAAGCGCTTTCACAGGCGCAGCAACACTGGGGCTTTGAGCTTCTCTAGCCACCAAACATCACGGTCACTATCTCTCCGTCTCGTGGACACGAGCTGAGAAATTGCAAACGTCGAGCAATTGCTCAGCGATGAAAAGTGCCAGCACTGAAAGCTCTTGCTAGCCAGCACCCTTCCTTGGAAGCGCTTTCACAGGCGCAGCAACACTGGGGCTTTGCGCTTCTCTAGCCACCAAACGTCACGGTCCTTCTCTTTCCGTCTCGTAGACACGAGCTGAGAAATTGCAAACGTCGAGCAATTGCTCAGAGATGAAAAGTGCCAGCACTGAAAGCTCTTGCTAGCCAGCACCCTTCCTTGGAAGCGCTTTTGTAGGCCTAAGAACACTGGGGCTCTGGGCTTCTCTAGCCACCTAATCTTCTGCTCATCCTCTCGCGCACTCTAAAGAGAGCTCAGGTGAGAAATTGCAAACGTCGAGCAATTGCTCAGAGATGAAAAGTGCCAGCGCTGAAAGCTGTTGCTAGCCAGCACCCTTCCTTGGAAGCGCTTTCACAGGCGCAGTAACACTGGGGCTTTGCGCTTCTCTAGCCACCAAACATCACGGTCCTTCTCTTTCCGTCTCGTAGACACGAGCTGAGAAATTGCAAACGTCCAGCAATTGCTCAGAGATGAAAAGTGCCAACACTGAAAGCTGTTGCTAGCCAGCACCCTTCCTTGGAAGCGCTTTTGTAGGCCTAAGAACACTGCGGCTCTGGGCTTCTCTAGCCACATAATCTTCTGCTCATCCTCTCGCGCACTCTAAAGAGAGCTCAGGTGAGAAATTGCAAACGTCGAGCAATTGCTCAGAGATGAAAAGTGCCAGCACTGAAAGCTCTTGCTAGCCAGCACCCTTCCTTGGAAGCGCTTTTGTAGGCCTAAGAACACTGGGGCTTTGCGCTTCTCTAGCCACCAAACGTCATGGTCCTTCTCTTTCCGTCTCGTAGACACGAGCTGAGAAATTGCAAACGTCGAGCAATTGCTCAGAGATGAAAAGTGCCAGCACTGAAAGCTGTTGCTAGCCAGCACCCTTCCTTGGAAGCGCTTTTGTAGGCCTAAGAACACTGGGGCTCTGGGCTTCTCTAGCCACCTAATCTTCTGCTCATCCTCTCGCGCACTCTAAAGAGAGCTCAGGTAAGAAATTGCAAACGTCGAGCAATTGCTCAGAGATGAAAAGTGCCAGCACTGAAAGCTCTTGCTAGCCAGCACCCTTCCTTGGAAGCGCTTTCACAGGCGCAGTAACACTGGGGCTTTGCGCTTCTCTAGCCACCAAACGTCACGGTCCTTCTCTTTCCGTCTCGTAGACACGAGCTGAGAAATTGCAAACGTCCAGCAATTGCTCAGAGATGAAAAGTGCCAGCACTGAAAGCTGTTGCTAGCCAGCACCCTTCCTTGGAAGCGCTTTTGTAGGCCTAAGAACACTGGGGCTCTGGGCTTCTCTAGCCACCTAATCTTCTGCTCATCCTCTCGCGTACTCTAATAAGAGCTCAGGTGAGAAATTGCAAACGTCGAGCAATTGCTCAGAGATGAAAAGTGCCAGCACTGAAAGCTCTTGCTAGCCAGCACCCTTCCTTGGAAGCGCTTTCACAGGCGCAGCAACACTGGGGCTTTGCGCTTCTCTAGCCACCAAACGTCACGGTCCTTCTCTTTCCGTCTCGTAGACACGAGCTGAGAAATTGCAAACGTCCAGCAATTGCTCAGCGATGAAAAGTGCCAGCACTGAAAGCTGTTGCTAGCCAGCACCCTTCCTTGGAAGCGCTTACACAGGCGCAGCAACACTGGGGCTTTGCGCTTCTCTAGCCACCAAACGTCACGGTCATTCTCTTTCCGTCTCGTAGACACGAGCTGAGAAATTGCAAACGTCGAGCAATTGCTCAGCGATGAAAAGTGCCAGCACTGAAAGCTGTTGCTAGCCAGCACCCTTCCTTGGAAGCGCTTTTGTAGGCCTAAGAACACTGGGGCTCTGGGCTTCTCTAGCCACCTAATCTTCTGCTCATCCTCTCGCGCAATCTAAAGAGAGCTCAGGTGAGAAATTGCAAACGTCCAGCAATTGCTCAGAGATGAAAAGTGCCAGCACTGAAAGCTCTTGCTAGCCAGCACCCTTCCTTGGAAGCGCTTTCACAGGCGCAGCAACACTGGGGCTTTGTGCTTCTCTACCCACCAAACGTCACTGTCCTTCTCTTTCCGTCTCGTAGACACGAGCTGTGAAATTGCAAATGTCCAGCAATTGCTCAGAGATGAAAAGTGCCAGCACTGAAAGCTGTTGCTAGCCAGCACCCTTCCTTGGAAGCGCTTTCACAGGCGCAGCAACACTGGGGCTTTGAGCTTCTCTAGCCACCAAACATCACGGTCACTATCTCTCCGTCTCGTGGACACGAGCTGAGAAATTGCAAACGTCAAGCAATTGCTCAGAGATGAAAAGTGCCAGCACTGAAAGCTCTTGCTAGCCAGCACCCTTCCTTGGAAGCGCTTTCACAGGCGCAGCAACACTGGGGCTTTGCGCTTCTCTACCCACCAAACGTCACGGTCCTTCTCTTTCCGTCTCGTAGACACGAGCTGAGAAATTGCAAACGTCGAGCAATTGCTCAGAGATGAAAAGTGCCAGCACTGAAAGCTCTTGCTAGCCAGCACCCTTCCTTGGAAGCGCTTTTGTAGGCCTAAGAACACTGGGGCTCTGGGCTTCTCTAGCCACCTAATCTTCTGCTCATCCTCTCGCGCACTCTAAAGAGAGCTCAGGTGAGAAATTGCAAACGTCGAGCAATTGCTCAGAGATGAAAAGTGCCAGCGCTGAAAGCTGTTGCTAGCCAGCACCCTTCCTTGGAAGCGCTTTCACAGGCGCAGTAACACTGGGGCTTTGCGCTTCTCTAGCCACCAAACATCACGGTCCTTCTCTTTCCGTCTCGTAGACACGAGCTGAGAAATTGCAAACGTCGAGCAATTGCTCAGAGATGAAAAGTGCCAGCACTGAAAGCTCTTGCTAGCCAGCACCCTTCCTTGGAAGCGCTTTTGTAGGCCTAAGAACACTGGGGCTCTGGGCTTCTCTAGCCACCTAATCTTCTGCTCATCCTCTCGCGTACTCTAAAGAGAGCTCAGGTGAGAAATTGCAAACGTCGAGCAATTGCTCAGAGATGAAAAGTGCCAGCACTGAAAGCTCTTGCTAGCCAGCACCCTTCCTTGGAAGCGCTTTCACAGGCGCAGCAACACTGGGGCTTTGCGCTTCTCTAGCCACCAAACGTCACGGTCCTTCTCTTTCCGTCTCGTAGACACGAGCTGAGAAATTGCAAACATCGAGCAATTGCTCAGAGATGAAAAGTGCCAGCACTGAAAGCTGTTGCTAGCCAGCACCCTTCCTTGGAAGCGCTTACACAGGCGCAGCAACACTGGGGCTTTGCGCTTCTCTAGCCACCAAACATCACGGTCATTCTCTTTCCGTCTCGTAGACACGAGCTGAGAAATTGCAAACGTCGAGCAATTGCTCAGCGATGAAAAGTGCCAGCACTGAAAGCTGTTGCTAGCCAGCACCCTTCCTTGGAAGCGTTTTTGTAGGCCTAAGAACACTGGGGCTCTGGGCTTCTCTAGCCACCTAATCTTCTGCTCATCCTCTCGCGCACTCTAAAGAGAGCTCAGGTGAGAAATTGCAAACGTCAAGCAATTGCTCAGAGATGAAAAGTGCCAGCACTGAAAGCTCTTGCTAGCCAGCACCCTTCCTTGGAAGCGCTTTCACAGGCGCAGCAACACTGGGGCTTTGTGCTTCTCTACCCACCAAACGTCACTGTCCTTCTCTTTCCGTCTCGTAGACACGAGCTGTGAAATTGCAAATGTCCAGCAATTGCTCAGAGATGAAAAGTGCCAGCACTGAAAGCTGTTGCTAGCCAGCACCCTTCCTTGGAAGCGCTTTCACAGGCGCAGCAACACTGGGGCTTTGAGCTTCTCTAGCCACCAAACATCACGGTCACTATCTCTCCGTCTCGTGGACACGAGCTGAGAAATTGCAAACGTCGAGCAATTGCTCAGCGATGAAAAGTGCCAGCACTGAAAGCTCTTGCTAGCCAGCACCCTTCCTTGGAAGCGCTTTCACAGGCGCAGCAACACTGGGGCTTTGCGCTTCTCTAGCCACCAAACGTCACGGTCCTTCTCTTTCCGTCTCGTAGACACGAGCTGAGAAATTGCAAACGTCGAGCAATTGCTCAGAGATGAAAAGTGCCAGCACTGAAAGCTGTTGCTAGCCAGCACCCTTCCTTGGAAGCGCTTTTGTACGCCTAAGAACACTGGGGCTCTGGGCTACTCTAGCCACCTAATCTTCTGCTCATCCTCTCGCGCACTCTAAAGAGAGTTCAGGTGAGAAATTGCAAAAGTCGAGCAATTGCTCAGAGATGAAAAGTGCCAGCGCTGAAAGCTGTTGCTAGCCAGCACCCTTCCTTGGAAGCGCTTTCACAGGCGCAGTAACACTGGGGCTTTGCGCTTCTCTACCCACCAAACATCACGGTCACTATCTCTCCGTCTCGTGGACACGAGCTGAGAAATTGCAAACGTCGAGCAATTGCTCAGAGATGAAAAGTGCCAGCACTGAAAGCTGTTGCTAGCCAGCACCCTTCCTTGGAAGCGCTTTCAAAGGCGCAGCAACACTGGGGCTTTGCGCTTCTCTACCCACCAAACATCACTGTCATTCTCTTTCCGTCTCGTAGACATGAGCTGAGAAATTGCAAACGTCGAGCAATTGCTCAGAGATGAAAAGTGCCAGCACTGAAAGCTGTTGCTAGCCAGCACCCTTCCTTGGAAGCGCTTTTGTAGGCCTAAGAACACTGGGGCTCTGGGCTTCTCTAGCCACCTAATCTTCTGCTCATCCTCTCGCGCACTCTAAAGAGAGCTCAGGTGAGAAATTGCAAACGTCGAGCAATTGCTCAGAGATGAAAAGTGCCAGCGCTGAAAGCTGTTGCTAGCCAGCACCCTTCCTTGGAAGCGCTTTTGTAGGCCTAAGAACACTGGGGCTCTGGGCTTCTCTAGCCACCTAATCTTCTGCTCATCCTCTCGCGCACTCTAAAGAGAGCTCAGGTGAGAAATTGCAAACGTCGAGCAATTGCTCAGAGATGAAAAGTGCCAGCACTGAAAGCTGTTGCTAGCCAGCACCCTTCCTTGGAAGCGCTTTTGTAGGCCTAAGAACACTGGGGCTCTGGGCTTCTCTAGCCACCTAATCTTCTGCTCATCCTCTCGCGCACTCTAAAGAGAGCTCAGGTGAGAAATTGCAAACGTCGAGCAATTGCTCAGAGATGAAAAGTGCCAGCGCTGAAAGCTGTTGCTAGCCAGCACCCTTCCTTGGAAGCGCTTTCACAGGCGCAGTAACACTGGGGATTTGCGCTTCTCTACCCACCAAACATCACGGTCCTTCTCTTTCCGTCTCGTAGACACGAGCTGAGAAATTGCAAACGTCGAGCAATTGCTCAGAGATGAAAAGTGCCAGCACTGAAAGCTCTTGCTAGCCAGCACCCTTCCTTGGAAGCGCTTTTGTAGGCCTAAGAACACTGGGGCTCTGGGCTTCTCTAGCCACCTAATCTTCTGCTCATCCTCTCGCGTACTCTAAAGAGAGCTCAGGTGAGAAATTGCAAACGTCGAGCAATTGCTCAGAGATTAAAAGTGCCAGCACTGAAAGCTCTTGCTAGCCAGCACCCTTCCTTGGAAGCGCTTTCACAGGCGCAGCAACACTGGGGCTTTGCGCTTCTCTAGCCACCAAACGTCACGGTCCTTCTCTTTCCGTCTCGTAGACACGAGCTGAGAAATTGCAAACATCGAGCAATTGCTCAGAGATGAAAAGTGCCAGCACTGAAAGCTGTTGCTAGCCAGCACCCTTCCTTGGAAGCGCTTACACAGGCGCAGCAACACTGGGGCTTTGCGCTTCTCTAGCCACCAAACGTCACGGTCATTCTCTTTCCGTCTCGTAGACACGAGCTGAGAAATTGCAAACGTCGAGCAATTGCTCAGCGATGAAAAGTGCCAGCACTGAAAGCTGTTGCTAGCCAGCACCCTTCCTTGGAAGCGCTTTTGTAGGCCTAAGAACACTGGGGCTCTGGGCTTCTCTAGCCACCTAATCTTCTGCTCATCCTCTCGCGCACTCTAAAGAGAGCTCAGGTGAGAAATTGCAAACGTCAAGCAATTGCTCAGAGATGAAAAGTGCCAGCACTGAAAGCTGTTGCTAGCCAGCACCCTTCCTTGGAAGCGCTTTCACAGGCGCAGCAACACTGGGGCTTTGTGCTTCTCTACCCACCAAACGTCACTGTCCTTCTCTTTCCGTCTCGTAGACACGAGCTGTGAAATTGCAAATGTCCAGCAATTGCTCAGAGATGAAAAGTGCCAGCACTGAAAGCTGTTGCTAGCCAGCACCCTTCCTTGGAAGCGCTTTCACAGGCGCAGCAACACTGGGGCTTTGAGCTTCTCTAGCCACCAAACATCACGGTCACTATCTCTCCGTCTCGTGGACACGAGCTGAGAAATTGCAAACGTCGAGCAATTGCTCAGCGATGAAAAGTGCCAGCACTGAAAGCTCTTGCTAGCCAGCACCCTTCCTTGGAAGCGCTTTCAGAGGCGCAGCAACACTGGGGCTTTGCGCTTCTCTAGCCACCAAACGTCACGGTCCTTCTCTTTCCGTCTCGTAGACACGAGCTGAGAAATTGCAAACGTCGAGCAATTGCTCAGAGATGAAAAGTGCCAGCACTGAAAGCTGTTGCTAGCCAGCACCCTTCCTTGGAAGCGCTTTTGTAGGCCTAAGAACACTGGGGCTCTGGGCTACTCTAGCCACCTAATCTTCTGCTCATCCTCTCGCGCACTCTAAAGAGAGCTCAGGTGAGAAATTGCAAAAGTCGAGCAATTGCTCAGAGATGAAAAGTGCCAGCGCTGAAAGCTGTTGCTAGCCAGCACCCTTCCTTGGAAGCGCTTTCACAGGCGCAGTAACACTGGGGCTTTGCGCTTCTCTACCCACCAAACATCACGGTCACTATCTCTCCGTCTCGTGGACACGAGCTGAGAAATTGCAAACGTCGAGCAATTGCTCAGAGATGAAAAGTGCCAGCACTGAAAGCTGTTGCTAGCCAGCACCCTTCCTTGGAAGCGCTTTCACAGGCGCAGCAACACTGGGGCTTTGCGCTTCTCTACCCACCAAACATCACTGTCATTCTCTTTCCGTCTCGTAGACATGAGCTGAGAAATTGCAAACGTCGAGCAATTGCTCAGAGATGAAAAGTGCCAGCACTGAAAGCTGTTGCTAGCCAGCACCCTTCCTTGGAAGCGCTTTTGTAGGCCTAAGAACACTGGGGCTCTGGGCTTCTCTAGCCACCTAATCTTCTGCTCATCCTCTCGCGCACTCTAAAGAGAGCTCAGGTGAGAAATTGCAAACGTCCAGCAATTGCTCAGAGATGAAAAGTGCCAGCGCTGAAAGCTGTTGCTAGCCAGCACCCTTCCTTGGAAGCGCTTTCACAGGCGCAGTAACACTGGGGCTTTGCGCTTCTCTACCCACCAAACATCACGGTCATTCTCTTTCCGTCTCGTAGACACGAGCTGAGAAATTGCAAACGTCGAGCAATTGCTCAGAGATGAAAAGTGCCAACACTGAAAGCTGTTGCTAGCCAGCACCCTTCCTTGGAAGCGCTTTTGTAGGCCTAAGAACACTGGGGCTCTGGGCTTCTCTAGCCACCTAATCTTCTGCTCATCCTCTCGCGCACTCTAAAGAGAGCTCAGGTGAGAAATTGCAAACGTCCAGCAATTGCTCAGAGATGAAAAGTGCCAGCACTGAAAGCTCTTGCTAGCCAGCACCCTTCCTTGGAAGCGCTTTCACAGGCACAGCAACACTGGGGCTTTGCGCTTCTCTACCCACCAAACCTCACGGTCCTTCTCTTTCCGTCTCGTAGACACGAGCTGAGAAATTGCAAACATCGAGCAATTGCTCAGAGATGAAAAGTGCCAGCACTGAAAGCTCTTGCTAGCCAGCACCCTTCCTTGGAAGCGCTTTTGTAGGCCTAAGAACACTGGGGCTCTGGGCTTCTCTAGCCACCTAATCTTCTGCTCATCCTCTCGCGCACTCTAAAGAGAGCTCAGGTGAGAAATTGCAAACGTCGAGCAATTGCTCAGAGATGAAAAGTGCCAGCACTGAAAGCTCTTGCTAGCCAGCACCCTTCCTTGGAAGCGCTTTCACAGGCACAGCAACACTGGGGCTTTGCGCTTCTCTACCCACCAAACATCACGCTCTCTATCTCTCCGTCTCGTAGAGACGAGCTGAGAAATTGCAAACGTCGAGCAATTGCTCAGAGATGAAAAGTGCCAGCACTGAAAGCTGTTGCTAGCCAGCACCCTTCCTTGGAAGCGCTTTTGTAGGCCTAAGAACACTGGGGCTCTGGGCTTCTCTAGCCACCTAATCTTCTGCTCATCCTCTCGCGCAATCTAAAGAGAGCTCAGGTGAGAAATTGCAAACGTCCAGCAATTGCTCAGAGATGAAAAGTGCCAGCACTGAAAACTCTTGCTAGCCAGCACCCTTCCTTGGAAGCGCTTTCACAGGCGCAGTAACACTGGGGATTTGCGCTTCTCTAGCCACCAAACGTCACGGTCCTTCTCTTTCCGTCTCGTAGACACGAGCTGAGAAATTGCAAACGTCGAGCAATTGCTCAGAGATGAAAAGTGCCAGCACTGAAAGCTGTTGCTAGCCAGCACCCTTCCTTGGAAGCGCTTTTGTAGGCCTAAGAACACTGGGGCTCTGGGCTTCTCTAGCCACCTAATCTTCTGCTCATCCTCTCGCGCACTCTAAAGAGAGCTCAGGTAAGAAATTGCAAACGTCGAGCAATTGCTCAGAGATGAAAAGTGCCAGCACTGAAAGCTGTTGCTAGCCAGCACCCTTCCTTGGAAGCGCTTTTGTAGGCCTAAGAACACTGGGGCTCTGGGCTTCTCTAGCCACCTAATCTTCTGCTCATCCTCTCGCGCACTCTAAAGAGAGCTCAGGTGAGAAATTGCAAACGTCCAGCAATTGCTCAGAGATGAAAAGTGCCAGCACTGAAAGCTCTTGCTAGCCAGCACCCTTCCTTGGAAGCGCTTTCACAGGCACAGTAACACTGGGGATTTGCGCTTCTCTACCCACCAAACATCACGGTCATTCTCTTTCCGTCTCGTAGACACGAGCTGAGAAATTGCAAACGTCGAGCAATTGCTCAGAGATGAAAAGTGCCAGCACTGAAAGCTGTTGCTAGCCAGCACCCTTCCTTGGAAGCGCTTTTGTAGGCCTAAGAACACTGGGGCTCTGGGCTTCTCTAGCCACCTAATCTTCTGCTCATCCTCTCGCGCACTCTAAAGAGAGCTCAGGTAAGAAATTGCAAACGACCAGCAATTGCTCAGAGATGAAAAGTGCCAGCACTGAAAGCTCTTGCTAGCCAGCACCCTTCCTTGGAAGCGCTTTCACAGGCGCAGCAACACTGGGGCTTTGCGCTTCTCTACCCACCAAACGTCACGGTCCTTCTCTTTCCGTCTCGTAGACACGAGCTGAGAAATTGCAAACGTCGAGCAATTGCTCAGAGATGAAAAGTGCCAGCACTGAAAGCTCTTGCTAGCCAGCACCCTTCCTTGGAAGCGCTTTTGTAGGCCTAAGAACACTGGGGCTCTGGGCTTCTCTAGCCACCTAATCTTCTGCTCATCCTCTCGCGCACTCTAAAGAGAGCTCAGGTGAGAAATTGCAAACGTCGAGCAATTGCTCAGAGATGAAAAGTGCCAGCACTGAAAGCTGTTGCTAGCCAGCACCCTTCCTTGGAAGCGCTTTCACAGGCGCAGTAACACTGGGGCTTTGCGCTTCTCTACCCACCAAACATCAAAGTCCTTCTCTTTCCGTCCCGTAGACACGAGCTGAGAAATTGCAAACGTCGAGCAATTGCTCAGAGATGAAAAGTGCCAGCACTGAAAGCTGTTGCTAGCCAGCACCCTTCCTTGGAAGCGCTTTTGTAGGCCTAAGAACACTGGGGCTCTGGGCTTCTCTAGCCACCTAATCTTCTGCTCATCCTCTCGCGTACTCTAATAAGAGCTCAGGTGAGAAATTGTAAACGTCGAGCAATTGCTCAGAGATGAAAAGTGCCAGCACTGAAAGCTGTTGCTAGCCAGCACCCTTCCTTGGAAGCGCTTTCAGAGGCGCAGCAACACTGGGGCTTTGCGCTTCTCTAGCCACCAAACGTCACGGTCCTTCTCTTTCCGTCTCGTAGAGACGAGCTGAGAAATTGCAAACATCGAGCAATTGCTCAGCGATGAAAAGTGCCAGCACTGAAAGCTGTTGCTAGCCAGCACCCTTCCTTGGAAGCGCTTTTGTAGGCCTAAGAACACTGGGGCTCTGGGCTTCTCTAGCCACCTAATCTTCTGCTCATCCTCTCGCGCACTCTAAAGAGAGCTCAGGTGAGAAATTGCAAACGTCGAGCAATTGCTCAGAGATGAAAAGTGCCAGCACTGAAAGCTCTTGCTAGCCAGCACCCTTCCTTGGAAGCGCTTTCACAGGCGCAGCAACACTGGGGCTTTGTGCTTCTCTACCCACCAAACGTCACTGTCCTTCTCTTTCCGTCTCGTAGACACGAGCTGTGAAATTGCAAATGTCCAGCAATTGCTCAGAGATGAAAAGTGCCAGCACTGAAAGCTGTTGCTAGCCAGCACCCTTCCTTGGAAGCGCTTTCACAGGCGCAGCAACACTGGGGCTTTGCGCTTCTCTAGCCACCAAACGTCACGGTCACTATCTCTCCGTCTCGTGGACACGAGCTGAGAAATTGCAAATGTCGAGCAATTGCTCAGAGATGAAAAGTGCCAGCACTGAAAGCTCTTGCTAGCCAGCACCCTTCCTTGGAAGCGCTTTCACAGGCGCAGCAACACTGGGGCTTTGCGCTTCTCTACCCACCAAACGTCACGGTCCTTCTCTTTCCGTCTCGTAGACACGAGCTGAGAAATTGCAAACGTCGAGCAATTGCTCAGAGATGAAAAGTGCCAGCACTGAAAGCTGTTGCTAGCCAGCACCCTTCCTTGGAAGCGCTTTTGTAGGCCTAAGAACACTGCAGCTCTGGGCTTCTCTAGCCACCTAATCTTCTGCTCATCCTCTCGCGCACTCTAAAGAGAGCTCAGGTGAGAAATTGCAAACGTTGAGCAATTGCTCAGAGATGAAAAGTGCCAGCACTGAAAGCTCTTGCTAGCCAGCACCCTTCCTTGGAAGCGCTTTCACAGGCGCAGCAACACTGGGGCTTTGCGCTTCTCTAGCCACCAAACCTCACGGTCCTTCTCTTTCCGTCTCGTAGACACGAGCTGAGAAATTGCAAACGTCGAGCAATTGCTCAGCGATAAAAAGTGCCAGCACTGAAAGCTGTTGCTAGCCAGCACCCTTCCTTGGAAGCGCTTTTGTAGGCCTAAGAACACTGGGGCTCTGGGCTTCTCTAGCCACCTAATCTTCTGCTCATCCTCTCGCGCACTCTAAAGAGAGCTCAGGTGAGAAATTGCAAACGTCCAGCAATTGCTCAGAGATGAAAAGTGCCAGCACTGAAAGCTCTTGCTAGCCAGCACCCTTCCTTGGAAGCGCTTTCACAGGCGCAGCAACACTGGGGCTTTGCGCTTCTCTAGCCACCAAACGTCACGGTCCTTCTCTTTCCGTCTCGTAGACACGAGCTGAGAAATTGCAAACGTCGAGCAATTGCTCAGCGATAAAAAGTGCCAGCACTGAAAGCTGTTGCTAGCCAGCACCCTTCCTTGGAAGCGCTTTTGTAGGCCTAAGAACACTGGGGCTCTGGGCTTCTCTAGCCACCTAATCTTCTGCTCATCCTCTCGCGCACTCTAAAGAGAGCTCAGGTGAGAAATTGCAAACGTCGAGCAATTGCTCAGAGATGAAAAGTGCCAGCACTGAAAGCTGTTGCTAGCCAGCACCCTTCCTTGGAAGCGCTTTCACAGGCGCAGTAACACTGGGGCTTTGCGCTTCTCTAGCCACCAAACATCACGGTCCTTCTCTTTCCGTCCCGTAGACACGAGCTGAGAAATTGCAAACGTCGAGCAATTGCTCAGAGATGAAAAGTGCCAACACTGAAAGCTGTTGCTAGCCAGCACCCTTCCTTGGAAGCGCTTTTGTAGGCCTAAGAACACTGGGGCTCTGGGCTTCTCTAGCCACCTAATCTTCTGCTCATCCTCTCGCGCACTCTAAAGAGAGCTCAGGGGAGAAATTGCAAACGTCCAGCAATTGCTCAGAGATGAAAAGTGCCAGCACTGAAAGCTCTTGCTAGCCAGCACCCTTCCTTGGAAGCGCTTTTGTAGGCCTAAGAACACTGGGGCTTTGTGCTTCTCTACCCACCAAACGTCATGGTCCTTCTCTTTCCGTCTCGTAGACACGAGCTGAGAAATTGCAAACGTAGAGCAATTGCTCAGCGATGAAAAGTGCCAGCACTGAAAGCTCTTGCTAGCCAGCACCCTTCCTTGGAAGCACTTTTGTAGGCCTAAGAACACTGGGGCTCTGGGCTTCTCTAGCCACCTAATCTTCTGCTCATCCTCTCGCGCACTCTAAAGAGAGCTCAGGTGAGAAATTGCAAACGTCGAGCAATTGCTCAGAGATGAAAAGTGCCAGCACTGAAAGCTGTTGCTAGCCAGCACCCTTCCTTGGAAGCGCTTTCACAGGCGCAGCAACACTGGGGCTTTGCGCTTCTCTAGCCACCAAACGTCACGGTCCTTCTCTTTCCGTCTCGTAGAGACGAGCTGAGAAATTGCAAACGTCGAGCAATTGCTCAGAGATGAAAAGTGCCAGCACTGAAAGCTGTTGCTAGCCAGCACCCTTCCTTGGAAGCGCTTTTGTAGGCCTAAGAACACTGGGGCTCTGGGCTTCTCTAGCCACCTAATCTTCTGCTCATCCTCTCGCGCACTCTAAAGAGAGCTCAGGTGAGAAATTGCAAACGTCCAGCAATTGCTCAGAGATGAAAAGTGCCAGCACTGAAAGCTCTTGCTAGCCAGCACCCTTCCTTGGAAGCGCTTTCACAGGCGCAGCAACACTGGGGCTCTGGGCTTCTCTACCCACCAAACGTCACTGTCCTTCTCTTTCCGTCTCCTAGACACGAGCTGTGAAATTGCAAATGTCCAGCAATTGCTCAGAGATGAAAAGTGCCAGCACTGAAAGCTGTTGCTAGCCAGCACCCTTCCTTGGAAGCGCTTTCACAGGCGCAGCAACACTGGGGCTTTGCGCTTCTCTAGCCACCAAACATCACGGTCACTATCTCTCCGTCTCGTGGACACGAGCTGAGAAATTGCAAATGTCGAGCAATTGCTCAGAGATGAAAAGTGCCAGCACTGAAAGCTGTTGCTAGCCAGCACCCTTCCTTGGAAGCGCTTTCACAGGCGCAGCAACACTGGGGCTTTGCGCTTCTCTAGCCACCAAACGTCACGGTCCTTCTCTTTCCGTCTCGTAGACACGAGCTGAGAAATTGCAAACGTCGAGCAATTGCTCAGAGATGAAAAGTGCCAGCACTGAAAGCTGTTGCTAGCCAGCACCCTTCCTTGGAAGCGCTTTTGTAGGCCTAAGAACACTGCAGCTCTGGGCTTCTCTAGCCACCTAATCTTCTGCTCATCCTCTCGCGCACTCTAAAGAGAGCTCAGGTGAGAAATTGCAAACGTCGAGCAATTGCTCAGAGATGAAAAGTGCCAGCACTGAAAGCTCTTGCTAGCCAGCACCCTTCCTTGGAAGCGCTTTCACAGGCGCAGCAACACTGGGGCTTTGCGCTTCTCTAGCCACCAAACGTCACGGTCCTTCTCTTTCCGTCTCGTAGACACGAGCTGAGAAATTGCAAATGTCGAGCAATTGCTCAGCGATAAAAAGTGCCAGCACTGAAAGCTGTTGCTAGCCAGCACCCTTCCTTGGAAGCACTTTTGTAGGCCTAAGAACACTGGGGCTCTGGGCTTCTCTAGCCACCTAATCTTCTGCTCATCCTCTCGCGCAATCTAAAGAGAGCTCAGGTGAGAAATTGCAAACGTCCAGCAATTGCTCAGAGATGAAAAGTGCCAGCACTGAAAGCTCTTGCTAGCCAGCACCCTTCCTTGGAAGCGCTTTCACAGGCACAGTAACACTGGGGCTTTGCGCTTCTCTACCCACCAAACATCACGGTCCTTCTCTTTCCGTCTCCTAGACACGAGCTGAGAAATTGCAAACGTCGAGCAATTGCTCAGAGATGAAAAGTGCCAGCACTGAAAGCTGTTGCTAGCCAGCACCCTTCCTTGGAAGCGCTTTTGTAGGCCTAAGAACACTGGGGCTCTGGGCTTCTCTAGCCACCTAATCTTCTGCTCATCCTCTCGCGCACTCTAAAGAGAGCTCAGGTGAGAAATTGCAAACGTCGAGCAATTGCTCAGAGATGAAAAGTGCCAGCACTGAAAGCTGTTGCTAGCCAGCACCCTTCCTTGGAAGCGCTTTCACAGGCACAGCAACACTGGGGCTTTGCGCTTCTCTACCCACCAAACATCACGCTCTCTATCTCTCCGTCTCGTAGAGACGAGCTGAGAAATTGCAAACGTCGAGCAATTGCTCAGAGATGAAAAGTGCCAGCACTGAAAGCTGTTGCTAGCCAGCACCCTTCCTTGGAAGCGCTTTTGTAGGCCTAAGAACACTGGGGCTCTGGGCTTCTCTAGCCACCTAATCTTCTGCTCATCCTCTCGCGCAATCTAAAGAGAGCTCAGGTGAGAAATTGCAAACGTCCAGCAATTGCTCAGAGATGAAAAGTGCCAGCACTGAAAACTCTTGCTAGCCAGCACCCTTCCTTGGAAGCGCTTTCACAGGCGCAGTAACACTGGGGATTTGCGCTTCTCTAGCCACCAAACGTCACGGTCCTTCTCTTTCCGTCTCGTAGACACGAGCTGAGAAATTGCAAACGTCGAGCAATTGCTCAGAGATGAAAAGTGCCAGCACTGAAAGCTGTTGCTAGCCAGCACCCTTCCTTGGAAGCGCTTTTGTAGGCCTAAGAACACTGGGGCTCTGGGCTTCTCTAGCCACCTAATCTTCTGCTCATCCTCTCGCGCACTCTAAAGAGAGCTCAGGTAAGAAATTGCAAACGTCGAGCAATTGCTCAGAGATGAAAAGTGCCAGCACTGAAAGCTGTTGCTAGCCAGCACCCTTCCTTGGAAGCGCTTTTGTAGGCCTAAGAACACTGGGGCTCTGGGCTTCTCTAGCCACCTAATCTTCTGCTCATCCTCTCGCGCACTCTAAAGAGAGCTCAGGTGAGAAATTGCAAACGTCCAGCAATTGCTCAGAGATGAAAAGTGCCAGCACTGAAAGCTCTTGCTAGCCAGCACCCTTCCTTGGAAGCGCTTTCACAGGCACAGTAACACTGGGGATTTGCGCTTCTCTACCCACCAAACATCACGGTCATTCTCTTTCCGTCTCGTAGACACGAGCTGAGAAATTGCAAACGTCGAGCAATTGCTCAGAGATGAAAAGTGCCAGCACTGAAAGCTGTTGCTAGCCAGCACCCTTCCTTGGAAGCGCTTTTGTAGGCCTAAGAACACTGGGGCTCTGGGCTTCTCTAGCCACCTAATCTTCTGCTCATCCTCTCGCGCACTCTAAAGAGAGCTCAGGTAAGAAATTGCAAACGACCAGCAATTGCTCAGAGATGAAAAGTGCCAGCACTGAAAGCTCTTGCTAGCCAGCACCCTTCCTTGGAAGCGCTTTCACAGGCGCAGCAACACTGGGGCTTTGCGCTTCTCTACCCACCAAACGTCACGGTCCTTCTCTTTCCGTCTCGTAGACACGAGCTGAGAAATTGCAAACGTCGAGCAATTGCTCAGAGATGAAAAGTGCCAGCACTGAAAGCTGTTGCTAGCCAGCACCCTTCCTTGGAAGCGCTTTTGTAGGCCTAAGAACACTGGGGCTCTGGGCTTCTCTAGCCACCTAATCTTCTGCTCATCCTCTCGCGTACTCTAATAAGAGCTCAGGTGAGAAATTGTAAACGTCGAGCAATTGCTCAGAGATGAAAAGTGCCAGCACTGAAAGCTGTTGCTAGCCAGCACCCTTCCTTGGAAGCGCTTTCAGAGGCGCAGCAACACTGGGGCTTTGCGCTTCTCTAGCCACCAAACGTCACGGTCCTTCTCTTTCCGTCTCGTAGAGACGAGCTGAGAAATTGCAAACATCGAGCAATTGCTCAGCGATGAAAAGTGCCAGCACTGAAAGCTGTTGCTAGCCAGCACCCTTCCTTGGAAGCGCTTTTGTAGGCCTAAGAACACTGGGGCTCTGGGCTTCTCTAGCCACCTAATCTTCTGCTCATCCTCTCGCGCACTCTAAAGAGAGCTCAGGTGAGAAATTGCAAACGTCGAGCAATTGCTCAGAGATGAAAAGTGCCAGCACTGAAAGCTCTTGCTAGCCAGCACCCTTCCTTGGAAGCGCTTTCACAGGCGCAGCAACACTGGGGCTTTGCGCTTCTCTACCCACCAAACGTCACTGTCCTTCTCTTTCCGTCTCGTAGACACGAGCTGTGAAATTGCAAATGTCCAGCAATTGCTCAGAGATGAAAAGTGCCAGCACTGAAAGCTGTTGCTAGCCAGCACCCTTCCTTGGAAGCGCTTTCACAGGCGCAGCAACACTGGGGCTTTGCGCTTCTCTAGCCACCAAACGTCACGGTCACTATCTCTCCGTCTCGTGGACACGAGCTGAGAAATTGCAAATGTCGAGCAATTGCTCAGAGATGAAAAGTGCCAGCACTGAAAGCTCTTGCTAGCCAGCACCCTTCCTTGGAAGCGCTTTCACAGGCGCAGCAACACTGGGGCTTTGCGCTTCTCTACCCACCAAACGTCACGGTCCTTCTCTTTCCGTCTCGTAGACACGAGCTGAGAAATTGCAAACGTCGAGCAATTGCTCAGAGATGAAAAGTGCCAGCACTGAAAGCTGTTGCTAGCCAGCACCCTTCCTTGGAAGCGCTTTTGTAGGCCTAAGAACACTGCAGCTCTGGGCTTCTCTAGCCACCTAATCTTCTGCTCATCCTCTCGCGCACTCTAAAGAGAGCTCAGGTGAGAAATTGCAAACGTTGAGCAATTGCTCAGAGATGAAAAGTGCCAGCACTGAAAGCTCTTGCTAGCCAGCACCCTTCCTTGGAAGCGCTTTCACAGGCGCAGCAACACTGGGGCTTTGCGCTTCTCTAGCCACCAAACGTCACGGTCCTTCTCTTTCCGTCTCGTAGACACGAGCTGAGAAATTGCAAACGTCGAGCAATTGCTCAGCGATAAAAAGTGCCAGCACTGAAAGCTGTTGCTAGCCAGCACCCTTCCTTGGAAGCGCTTTTGTAGGCCTAAGAACACTGGGGCTCTGGGCTTCTCTAGCCACCTAATCTTCTGCTCATCCTCTCGCGCACTCTAAAGAGAGCTCAGGTGAGAAATTGCAAACGTCCAGCAATTGCTCAGAGATGAAAAGTGCCAGCACTGAAAGCTCTTGCTAGCCAGCACCCTTCCTTGGAAGCGCTTTCACAGGCGCAGCAACACTGGGGCTTTGCGCTTCTCTAGCCACCAAACGTCACGGTCCTTCTCTTTCCGTCTCGTAGACACGAGCTGAGAAATTGCAAACGTCGAGCAATTGCTCAGAGATGAAAAGTGCCAGCACTGAAAGCTGTTGCTAGCCAGCACCCTTCCTTGGAAGCGCTTTTGTAGGCCTAAGAACACTGGGGCTCTGGGCTTCTCTAGCCACCTAATCTTCTGCTCATCCTCTCGCGCACTCTAAAGAGAGCTCAGGTGAGAAATTGCAAACGTCGAGCAATTGCTCAGAGATGAAAAGTGCCAGCACTGAAAGCTGTTGCTAGCCAGCACCCTTCCTTGGAAGCGCTTTCACAGGCGCAGTAACACTGGGGCTTTGCGCTTCTCTAGCCACCAAACATCACGGTCCTTCTCTTTCCGTCTCGTAGACACGAGCTGAGAAATTGCAAACGTCGAGCAATTGCTCAGAGATGAAAAGTGCCAACACTGAAAGCTGTTGCTAGCCAGCACCCTTCCTTGGAAGCGCTTTTGTAGGCCTAAGAACACTGGGGCTCTGGGCTTCTCTAGCCACCTAATCTTCTGCTCATCCTCTCGCGCACTCTAAAGAGAGCTCAGGGGAGAAATTGCAAACGTCCAGCAATTGCTCAGAGATGAAAAGTGCCAGCACTGAAAGCTCTTGCTAGCCAGCACCCTTCCTTGGAAGCGCTTTTGTAGGCCTAAGAACACTGGGGCTTTGTGCTTCTCTACCCACCAAACGTCATGGTCCTTCTCTTTCCGTCTCGTAGACACGAGCTGAGAAATTGCAAACGTAGAGCAATTGCTCAGCGATGAAAAGTGCCAGCACTGAAAGCTCTTGCTAGCCAGCACCCTTCCTTGGAAGCACTTTTGTAGGCCTAAGAACACTGGGGCTCTGGGCTTCTCTAGCCACCTAATCTTCTGCTCATCCTCTCGCGCACTCTAAAGAGAGCTCAGGTGAGAAATTGCAAACGTCGAGCAATTGCTCAGAGATGAAAAGTGCCAGCACTGAAAGCTGTTGCTAGCCAGCACCCTTCCTTGGAAGCGCTTTCACAGGCGCAGCAACACTGGGGCTTTGCGCTTCTCTAGCCACCAAACGTCACGGTCCTTCTCTTTCCGTCTCGTAGAGACGAGCTGAGAAATTGCAAACGTCGAGCAATTGCTCAGAGATGAAAAGTGCCAGCACTGAAAGCTGTTGCTAGCCAGCACCCTTCCTTGGAAGCGCTTTTGTAGGCCTAAGAACACTGGGGCTCTGGGCTTCTCTAGCCACCTAATCTTCTGCTCATCCTCTCGCGCACTCTAAAGAGAGCTCAGGTGAGAAATTGCAAACGTCCAGCAATTGCTCAGAGATGAAAAGTGCCAGCACTGAAAGCTCTTGCTAGCCAGCACCCTTCCTTGGAAGCGCTTTCACAGGCGCAGCAACACTGGGGCTCTGGGCTTCTCTACCCACCAAACGTCACTGTCCTTCTCTTTCCGTCTCGTAGACACGAGCTGTGAAATTGCAAATGTCCAGCAATTGCTCAGAGATGAAAAGTGCCAGCACTGAAAGCTGTTGCTAGCCAGCACCCTTCCTTGGAAGCGCTTTCACAGGCGCAGCAACACTGGGGCTTTGCGCTTCTCTAGCCACCAAACATCACGGTCACTATCTCTCCGTCTCGTGGACACGAGCTGAGAAATTGCAAATGTCGAGCAATTGCTCAGAGATGAAAAGTGCCAGCAATGAAAGCTCTTGCTAGCCAGCACCCTTCCTTGGAAGCGCTTTCACAGGCGCAGCAACACTGGGGCTTTGCGCTTCTCTAGCCACCAAACGTCACGGTCCTTCTCTTTCCGTCTCGTAGACACGAGCTGAGAAATTGCAAACGTCGAGCAATTGCTCAGAGATGAAAAGTGCCAGCACTGAAAGCTGTTGCTAGCCAGCACCCTTCCTTGGAAGCGCTTTTGTAGGCCTAAGAACACTGCAGCTCTGGGCTTCTCTAGCCACCTAATCTTCTGCTCATCCTCTCGCGCACTCTAAAGAGAGCTCAGGTGAGAAATTGCAAACGTCGAGCAATTGCTCAGAGATGAAAAGTGCCAGCACTGAAAGCTCTTGCTAGCCAGCACCCTTCCTTGGAAGCGCTTTCACAGGCGCAGCAACACTGGGGCTTTGCGCTTCTCTAGCCACCAAACGTCACGGTCCTTCTCTTTCCGTCTCGTAGACACGAGCTGAGAAATTGCAAATGTCGAGCAATTGCTCAGCGATAAAAAGTGCCAGCACTGAAAGCTGTTGCTAGCCAGCACCCTTCCTTGGAAGCACTTTTGTAGGCCTAAGAACACTGGGGCTCTGGGCTTCTCTAGCCACCTAATCTTCTGCTCATCCTCTCGCGCACTCTAAAGAGAGCTCAGGTGAGAAATTGCAAACGTCCAGCAATTGCTCAGAGATGAAAAGTGCCAGCACTGAAAGCTCTTGCTAGCCAGCACCCTTCCTTGGAAGCGCTTTCACAGGCACAGTAACACTGGGGCTTTGCGCTTCTCTACCCACCAAACATCACGGTCCTTCTCTTTCCGTCTCCTAGACACGAGCTGAGAAATTGCAAACGTCGAGCAATTGCTCAGAGATGAAAAGTGCCAGCACTGAAAGCTGTTGCTAGCCAGCACCCTTCCTTGGAAGCGCTTTTGTAGGCCTAAGAACACTGGGGCTCTGGGCTTCTCTAGCCACCTAATCTTCTGCTCATCCTCTCGCGCACTCTAAAGAGAGCTCAGGTGAGAAATTGCAAACGTCGAGCAATTGCTCAGAGATGAAAAGTGCCAGCACTGAAAGCTGTTGCTAGCCAGCACCCTTCCTTGGAAGCGCTTTTGTAGGCCTAAGAACACTGGGGCTTTGCGCTTCTCTAGCCACCAAACATCACTGTCCTTCTCTTTCCGTCTCGTAGACACGAGCTGAGAAATTGCAAACGTAGAGCAATTGCTCAGAGATGAAAAGTGCCAGCACTGAAAGCTGTTGCTAGCCAGCACCCTTCCTTGGAAGCGCTTTTGTAGGCCTAAGAACACTGGGGCTCTGGGCTTCTCTAGCCACCTAATCTTCTGCTCATCCTCTCGCGTACTCTAAAGAGAGCTCAGGTGAGAAATTGCAAACGTCGAGCAATTGCTCAGAGATGAAAAGTGCCAGCACTGAAAGCTGTTGCTAGCCAGCACCCTTCCTTGGAAGCGCTTTCACAGGCGCAGTAACACTGGGGCTTTGCGCTTCTCTAGCCACCAAACGTCACGGTCCTTCTCTTTCCGTCTCGTAGAGACGAGCTGAGAAATTGCAAACGTCGAGCAATTGCTCAGAGATGAAAAGTGCCACCACTGAAAGCTCTTGCTAGCCAGCACCCTTCCTTGGAAGCGCTTTCACAGGCGCAGCAACACTGGGGCTTTGCGCTTCTCTACCCACCAAACATCACGGTCACTATCTCTCCGTCTCGTGGACACGAGCTGAGAAATTGCAAACGTCGAGCAATTGCTCAGAGATGAAAAGTGCCAGCACTGAAAGCTCTTGCTAGCCAGCACCCTTCCTTGGAAGCGCTTTTGTAGGCCTAAGAACACTGGGGCTCTGGGCTTCTCTAGCCACCTAATCTTCTGCTCATCCTCTCGCGCACTCTAAAGAGAGCTCAGGTGAGAAATTGCAAACGTCGAGCAATTGCTCAGAGATGAAAAGTGCCAGCACTGAAAACTCTTGCTAGCCAGCACCCTTCCTTGGAAGCGCTTTCACAGGCGCAGTAACACTGGGGCTTTGCGCTTCTCTACCCACCAAACATCACGGTCATTCTCTTTCCGTCTCCTAGACACGAGCTGAGAAATTGCAAACGTCGAGCAATTGCTCAGAGATGAAAAGTGCCAGCACTGAAAGCTGTTGCTAGCCAGCACCCTTCCTTGGAAGCGCTTTTGTAGGCCTAAGAACACTGCGGCTCTGGGCTTCTCTAGCCACCTAATCTTCTGCTCATCCTCTCGCGCACTCTAAAGAGAGCTCAGGTGAGAAATTGCAAACGTCGAGCAATTGCTCAGAGATGAAAAGTGCCAGCACTGAAAGCTCTTGCTAGCCAGCACCCTTCCTTGGAAGCGCTTTTGTAGGCCTAAGAACACTGGGGCTCTGGGCTTCTCTAGCCACCTAATCTTCTGCTCATCCTCTCGCGCACTCTAAAGAGAGCTCAGGTGAGAAATTGCAAACGTCCAGCAATTGCTCAGAGATGAAAAGTGCCAGCACTGAAAGCTGTTGCTAGCCAGCACCCTTCCTTGGAAGCGCTTTCACAGGCGCAGCAACACTGGGGCTTTGCGCTTCTCTACCCACCAAACATCACGGTCACTATCTCTCCGTCTCGTGGACACGAGCTGAGAAATTGCAAACGTCGAGCAATTGCTCAGAGATGAAAAGTGCCAGCACTGAAAGCTGTTGCTAGCCAGCACCCTTCCTTGGAAGCGCTTTTGTAGGCCTAAGAACACTGGGGCTCTGGGCTTCTCTAGCCACCTAATCTTCTGCTCATCCTCTCACGCACTCTAAAGAGAGCTCAGGTGAGAAATTGCAAACGTCCAGCAATTGCTCAGAGATGAAAAGTGCCAGCACTGAAAACTCTTGCTAGCCAGCACCCTTCCTTGGAAGCGCTTTCACAGGCGCAGTAACACTGGGGCTTTGCGCTTCTCTAGCCACCAAACGTCACGGTCATTCTCTTTCTGTCTCGTAGACACGAGCTGAGAAATTGCAAACGTCGAGCAATTGCTCAGAGATGAAAAGTGCCAGCACTGAAAGCTGTTGCTAGCCAGCACCCTTCCTTGGAAGCGCTTTTGTAGGCCTAAGAACACTGGGGCTCTGGGCTTCTCTAGCCACCTAATCCTCTGCTCATCCTCTCGCGCACTCTAAAGAGAGCTCAGGTGAGAAATTGCAAACGTCCAGCAATTGCTCAGAGATGAAAAGTGCCAGCACTGAAAGCTCTTGCTAGCCAGCACCCTTCCTTGGAAGCGCTTTCACAGGCGCAGTAACACTGGGGCTTTGCGCTTCTCTACCCACCAAACGTAATGGTCCTTCTCTTTCCGTCTCGTAGACACGAGCTGAGATATTGCAAACGTCGAGCAATTGCTCAGAGATGAAAAGTGCCAGCACTGAAAGCTCTTGCTAGCCAGCACCCTTCCTTGGAAGCGCTTTTGTAGGCCTAAGAACACTGGGGCTCTGGGCTTCTCTAGCCACCTAATCTTCTGCTCATCCTCTCGCGCACTCTAAAGAGAGCTCAGGTGAGAAATTGCAAATGTCCAGCAATTGCTCAGAGATGAAAAGTGCCAGCACTGAAAGCTGTTGCTAGCCAGCACCCTTCCTTGGAAGCGCTTTCAGAGGCGCAGCAACACTGGGGCTTTGCGCTTCTCTAGCCACCAAACGTCACGGTCCTTCTCTTTCCGTCTCGTAGACACGAGCTGAGAAATTGCAAACATCGAGGAATTGCTCAGAGATGAAAAGTGCCAGCACTGAAAGCTGTTGCTAGCCAGCACCCTTCCTTGGAAGCGCTTTTGTAGGCTCAGTAACACTGGGGTTTTGCGCTTCTATATCCACCAAAAATCACGGTCACTAACTCTCCGTCTCGTAGAGACGAGCTGAGAAATTGCAAACGTCGAGCAATTGCTCAGAGATGAAAAGTGCCAGCACTGAAAGCTGTTGCTAGCCAGCACCCTTCCTTGGAAGCGCTTTCACAGGCGCAGTAACACTGGGGCTTTGCGCTTCTCTACCCACCAAACGTCACGGTCCTTCTCTTTCCGTCTCGTAGACACGAGCTGAGAAATTGCAAATGTCCAGCAATTGCTCAGAGATGAAAAGTGCCAGCACTGAAAGCTCTTGCTAGCCAGCACCCTTCCTTGGAAGCGCTTTCACAGGCGCAGCAACACTGGGGCTTTGCGCTTCTCTAGCCACCAAACATCACGGTCACTATCTCTCCGTCTCGTGGACACGAGCTGAGAAATTGCAAACGTCCAGCAATTGCTCAGAGATGAAAAGTGCCAGCACTGAAAGCTCTTGCTAGCCAGCACCCTTCCTTGGAAGCGCTTTCACAGGCGCAGCAACACTGGGGCTTTGCGCTTCTCTACCCACCAAACGTCACGGTCCTTCTCTTTCCGTCTCGTAGACACGAGCTGAGAAATTGCAAACATCGAGCAATTGCTCAGAGATGAAAAGTGCCAGCACTGAAAGCTGTTGCTAGCCAGCACCCTTCCTTGGAAGCACTTTTGTAGGCCTAAGAACACTGGGGCTCTGGGCTTCTCTAGCCACCTAATCTTCTGCTCATCCTCTCGCGCACTCTAAAGAGAGCTCAGGTGAGAAATTGCAAACGTCCAGCAATTGCTCAGAGATGAAAAGTGCCAGCACTGAAAGCTCTTGCTAGCCAGCACCCTTCCTTGGAAGCGCTTTCACAGGCGCAGCAACACTGGGGCTTTGCGCTTCTCTAGCCACCAAACGTCACGGTCCTTCTCTTTCCGTCTCGTAGACACGAGCTGAGAAATTGCAAACGTCGAGCAATTGCTCAGAGATGAAAAGTGCCAGCACTGAAAGCTGTTGCTAGCCAGCACCCTTCCTTGGAAGCGCTTTTGTAGGCCTAAGAACACTGGGGCTCTGGGCTTCTCTAGCCACCTAATCTTCTGCTCATCCTCTCGCGCACTCTAAAGAGAGCTCAGGTGAGAAATTGCAAACGTCGAGCAATTGCTCAGAGATGAAAAGTGCCAGCACTGAAAGCTGTTGCTAGCCAGCACCCTTCCTTGGAAGCGCTTTCACAGGCGCAGTAACACTGGGGCTTTGCGCTTCTCTAGCCACCAAACATCATGGTCATTCTCTTTCCGTCTCGTAGACACGAGCTGAGAAATTGCAAACGTCGAGCAATTGCTCAGAGATGAAAAGTGCCAGCACTGAAAGCTGTTGCTAGCCAGCACCCTTCCTTGGAAGCGCTTTTGTAGGCCTAAGAACACTGGGGCTCTGGGCTTCTCTAGCCACCTAATCTTCTGCTCATCCTCTCGCGCACTCTAAAGAGAGCTCAGGTGAGAAATTGCAAACGTCGAGCAATTGCTCAGAGATGAAAAGTGCCAGCACTGAAAGCTGTTGCTAGCCAGCACCCTTCCTTGGAAGCGCTTTCACAGGCGCAGTAACACTGGGGCTTTGCGCTTCTCTACCCACCAAACGTCATGGTCCTTCTCTTTCCGTCTCGTAGACACGAGCTGAGATATTGCAAACGTCGAGCAATTGCTCAGAGATGAAAAGTGCCAGCACTGAAAGCTCTTGCTAGCCAGCACCCTTCCTTGGAAGCGCTTTTGTAGGCCTAAGAACACTGGGGCTCTGGGCTTCTCTAGCCACCTAATCTTCTGCTCATCCTCTCACGCACTCTAAAGAGAGCTCAGGTGAGAAATTGCAAATGTCCAGCAATTGCTCAGAGATGAAAAGTGCCAGCACTGAAAGCTGTTGCTAGCCAGCACCCTTCCTTGGAAGCGCTTTCAGAGGCGCAGCAACACTGGGGCTTTGCGCTTCTCTAGCCACCAAACGTCACGGTCCTTCTCTTTCCGTCTCGTAGACACGAGCTGAGAAATTGCAAACATCGAGGAATTGCTCAGAGATGAAAAGTGCCAGCACTGAAAGCTGTTGCTAGCCAGCACCCTTCCTTGGAAGCGCTTTTGTAGGCTCAGTAACACTGGGGTTTTGCGCTTCTATATCCACCAAAAATCACGGTCACTAACTCTCCGTCTCGTAGAGACGAGCTGAGAAATTGCAAACGTCGAGCAATTGCTCAGAGATGAAAAGTGCCAGCACTGAAAGCTGTTGCTAGCCAGCACCCTTCCTTGGAAGCGCTTTCACAGGCGCAGTAACACTGGGGCTTTGCGCTTCTCTACCCACCAAACATCACGGTCCTTCTCTTTCCGTCTCGTAGACACGAGCTGAGAAATTGCAAATGTCCAGCAATTGCTCAGAGATGAAAAGTGCCAGCACTGAAAGCTCTTGCTAGCCAGCACCCTTCCTTGGAAGCGCTTTCACAGGCGCAGCAACACTGGGGCTTTGCGCTTCTCTAGCCACCAAACATCACGGTCACTATCTCTCCGTCTCGTGGACACGAGCTGAGAAATTGCAAACGTCCAGCAATTGCTCAGAGATGAAAAGTGCCAGCACTGAAAGCTCTTGCTAGCCAGCACCCTTCCTTGGAAGCGCTTTCACAGGCGCAGCAACACTGGGGCTTTGCGCTTCTCTACCCACCAAACCTCACGGTCCTTCTCTTTCCGTCTCGTAGACACGAGCTGAGAAATTGCAAACATCGAGCAATTGCTCAGAGATGAAAAGTGCCAGCACTGAAAGCTCTTGCTAGCCAGCACCCTTCCTTGGAAGCGCTTTTGTAGGCCTAAGAACACTGGGGCTCTGGGCTTCTCTAGCCACCTAATCTTCTGCTCATCCTCTCGCGCACTCTAAAGAGAGCTCAGGGGAGAAATTGCAAACGTCGAGCAATTGCTCAGAGATGAAAAGTGCCAGCACTGAAAGCTCTTGCTAGCCAGCACCCTTCCTTGGAAGCGCTTTCACAGGCGCAGCAACACTGGGGCTTTGCGCTTCTCTAGCCACCAAACGTCACGGTCCTTCTCTTTCCGTCTCGTAGACACGAGCTGAGAAATTGCAAACATCGAGCAATTGCTCAGAGATGAAAAGTGCCAGCACTGAAAGCTGTTGCTAGCCAGCACCCTTCCTTGGAAGCGCTTTTGTAGGCCTAAGAACACTGGGGCTCTGGGCTTCTCTAGCCACCTAATCTTCTGCTCATCCTCTCGCGCACTCTAAAGAGAGCTCAGGTGAGAAATTGCAAACGTCCAGCAATTGCTCAGAGATGAAAAGTGCCAGCACTGAAAGCTGTTGCTAGCCAGCACCCTTCCTTGGAAGCGCTTTCACAGGCGCAGCAACACTGGGGCTTTGCGCTTCTCTAGCCACCAAACATCACGGTCCTTCTCTTTCCGTCTCGTAGACACGAGCTGAGAAATTGCAAACATCGAGCAATTGCTCAGAGATGAAAAGTGCCAGCACTGAAAGCTCTTGCTAGCCAGCACCCTTCCTTGGAAGCGCTTTTGTAGGCCTAAGAACACTGGGGCTCTGGGCTTCTCTAGCCACCTAATCTTCTGCTCATCCTCTCGCGCACTCTAAAGAGAGCTCAGGTGAGAAATTGCAAACGTCCAGCAATTGCTCAGAGATGAAAAGTGCCAGCACTGAGAGCTCTTGCTAGCCAGCACCCTTCCTTGGAAGCGCTTACACAGGCGCAGCAACACTGGGGCTTTGCGCTTCTCTAGCCACCAAACGTCACGGTCCTTCTCTTTCCGTCTCGTAGAGACGAGCTGAGAAATTGCAAACGTCGAGCAATTGCTCAGAGATGAAAAGTGCCAGCACTGAAAGCTCTTGCTAGCCAGCACCCTTCCTTGGAAGCGCTTTTGTAGGCCTAAGAACACTGGGGCTCTGGGCTTCTCTAGCCACCTAATCTTCTGCTCATCCTCTCGCGCACTCTAAAGAGAGCTCAGGTGAGAAATTGCAAACGTCGAGCAATTGCTCAGAGATGAAAAGTGCCAGCACTGAAAGCTGTTGCTAGCCAGCACCCTTCCTTGGAAGCGCTTTCACAGGCACAGCAACACTGGGGCTTTGCGCTTCTCTAGCCACCAAACATCACGGTCACTATCTCTCCGTCTCGTGGACACGAGCTGAGAAATTGCAAACGTCCAGCAATTGCTCAGAGATGAAAAGTGCCAGCACTGAAAGCTGTTGCTAGCCAGCACCCTTCCTTGGAAGCGCTTTTGTAGGCCTAAGAACACTGGGGCTCTGGGCTTCTCTAGCCACCTAATCTTCTGCTCATCCTCTCACGCACTCTAAAGAGAGCTCAGGTGAGAAATTGCAAACGTCGAGCAATTGCTCAGAGATGAAAAGTGCCAGCACTGAAAGCTGTTGCTAGCCAGCACCCTTCCTTGGAAGCGCTTTCACAGGCGCAGTAACACTGGGGCTTTGCGCTTCTCTAGCCACCAAACATCATGGTCATTCTCTTTCCGTCTCGTAGACACGAGCTGAGAAATTGCAAACGTCGAGCAATTGCTCAGAGATGAAAAGTGCCAGCACTGAAAGCTGTTGCTAGCCAGCACCCTTCCTTGGAAGCGCTTTTGTAGGCCTAAGAACACTGGGGCTCTGGGCTTCTCTAGCCACCTAATCTTCTGCTCATCCTCTCGCGCACTCTAAAGAGAGCTCAGGTGAGAAATTGCAAACGTCGAGCAATTGCTCAGAGATGAAAAGTGCCAGCACTGAAAGCTCTTGCTAGCCAGCACCCTTCCTTGGAAGCGCTTTCACAGGCGCAGCAACACTGGGGCTTTGCGCTTCTCTAGCCACCAAACGTCACGGTCCTTCTCTTTCCGTCTCGTAGACACGAGCTGAGAAATTGCAAACGTCGAGCAATTGCTCAGAGATGAAAAGTGCCAGCACTGAAAGCTGTTGCTAGCCAGCACCCTTCCTTGGAAGCGCTTTTGTAGGCGCAGTAACACTGGGGCTTTGCGCTTCTCTATCCACCAAAAATCACGGTCACTAACTCTCCGTCTCGTAGAGACGAGCTGAGAAATTGCAAACGTCGAGCAATTGCTCAGAGATGAAAAGTGCCAGCACTGAAAGCTGTTGCTAGCCAGCACCCTTCCTTGGAAGCGCTTTCACAGGCGCAGTAACACTGGGGCTTTGCGCTTCTCTAGCCACCAAACGTCACGGTCCTTCTCTTTCCGTCTCGTAGACACGAGCTGAGAAATTGCAAATGTCCAGCAATTGCTCAGAGATGAAAAGTGCCAGCACTGAAAGCTGTTGCTAGCCAGCACCCTTCCTTGGAAGCGCTTTCACAGGCGCAGCAACACTGGGGCTTTGCGCTTCTCTAGCCACCAAACATCACGGTCACTATCTCTCCGTCTCATGGACACGAGCTGAGAAATTGCAAACGTCCAGCAATTGCTCAGAGATGAAAAGTGCCAGCACTGAAAGCTCTTGCTAGCCAGCACCCTTCCTTGGAAGCGCTTTTGTAGGCCTAAGAACACTGGGGCTCTGGGCTTCTCTAGCCACCTAATCTTCTGCTCATCCTCTCGCGCACTCTAAAGAGAGCTCAGGTGAGAAATTGCAAACGTTGAGCAATTGCTCAGAGATGAAAAGTGCCAGCACTGAAAGCTCTTGCTAGCCAGCACCCTTCCTTGGAAGCGCTTACACAGGCGCAGCAACACTGGGGCTTTGCGCTTCTCTAGCCACCAAACATCACGGTCCTTCTCTTTCCGTCTCGTAGAGACGAGCTGAGAAATTGCAAACGTCGAGCAATTGCTCAGAGATGAAAAGTGCCAGCACTGAAAGCTGTTGCTAGCCAGCACCCTTCCTTGGAAGCGCTTTTGTAGGCCTAAGAACACTGGGGCTCTGGGCTTCTCTAGCCACCTAATCTTCTGCTCATCCTCTCGCGCACTCTAAAGAGAGCTCAGGTGAGAAATTGCAAACGTCGAGCAATTGCTCAGAGATGAAAAGTGCCAGCACTGAAAGCTCTTGCTAGCCAGCACCCTTCCTTGGAAGCGCTTACACAGGCGCAGCAACACTGGGGCTTTGCGCTTCTCTAGCCACCAAACGTCACGGTCCTTCTCTTTCCGTCTCGTAGACACGAGCTGAGAAATTGCAAACATCGAGCAATTGCTCAGAGATGAAAAGTGCCAGCACTGAAAGCTGTTGCTAGCCAGCACCCTTCCTTGGAAGCGCTTTTGTAGGCCTAAGAACACTGGGGCTCTGGGCTTCTCTAGCCACCTAATCTTCTGCTCATCCTCTCGCGCACTCTAAAGAGAGCTCAGGTGAGAAATTGCAAACGTCCAGCAATTGCTCAGAGATGAAAAGTGCCAGCAATGAAAGCTCTTGCTAGCCAGCACCCTTCCTTGGAAGCGCTTTCACAGGCGCAGTAACACTGGGGCTTTGCGCTTCTCTACCCAACAAACGTCACGGTCCTTCTCTTTCCGTCTCGTAGACACGAGCTGAGAAATTGCAAACGTCGAGCAATTGCTCAGAGATGAAAAGTGCCAGCACTGAAAGCTGTTGCTAGCCAGCACCCTTCCTTGGAAGCGCTTTTGTAGGCCTAAGAACACTGGGGCTCTGGGCTTCTCTAGCCACCTAATCTTCTGCTCATCCTCTCGCGCACTCTAAAGAGAGCTCAGGTGAGAAATTGCAAACGTCGAGCAATTGCTCAGAGATGAAAAGTGCCAGCACTGAAAGCTCTTGCTAGCCAGCACCCTTCCTTGGAAGCGCTTTCACAGGCGCAGCAACACTGGGGCTTTGCGCTTCTCTAGCCACCAAACGTCACGGTCCTTCTCTTTCCGTCTCGTAGACACGAGCTGAGAAATTGCAAACATCGAGGAATTGCTCAGAGATGAAAAGTGCCAGCACTGAAAGCTGTTGCTAGCCAGCACCCTTCCTTGGAAGCGCTTTTGTAGGCCTAAGAACACTGGGGCTCTGGGCTTCTCTAGCCACCTAATCTTCTGCTCATCCTCTCGCGCACTCTAAAGAGAGCTCAGGTGAGAAATTGCAAACGTCCAGCAATTGCTCAGAGATGAAAAGTGCCAGCACTGAAAGCTGTTGCTAGCCAGCACCCTTCCTTGGAAGCGCTTTCACAGGCGCAGCAACACTGGGGCTTTGCGCTTCTCTAGCCACCAAACATCACGGTCACTATCTCTCCGTCTCGTGGACACGAGCTGAGAAATTGCAAACGTCCAGCAATTGCTCAGAGATGAAAAGTGCCAGCACTGAAAGCTGTTGCTAGCTAGCAACCTTCCTTGGAAGCGCTTTTGTAGGCCTAAGAACACTGGGGCTCTGGGCTTCTCTAGCCACCTAATCTTCTGCTCATCCTCTCGCGCACTCTAAAGAGTGCTCAGGTGAGAAATTGCAAACGTCGAGCAATTGCTCAGAGATGAAAAGTGCCAGCACTGAAAGCTGTTGCTAGCCAGCACCCTTCCTTGGAAGCGCTTTTGTAGGCCTAAGAACACTGCGGCTCTGGGCTTCTCTACCCACCTAATCTTCTGCTCATCCTCTCGCGCACTCTAAAGAGAGCTCAGGTGAGAAATTGCAAACGTCGAGCAATTGCTCAGAGATGAAAAGTGCCAGCACTGAAAGCTGTTGCTAGCCAGCAACCTTCCTTGGAAGCGCTTTTGTAGCCCTAAGAACACTGGGGATTCTGGGCTTCTCTAGCCACCTCATCTTCTGCTCATCCTCTCGCGCACTCTAAAGAGAGCTCAGGTGAGAAATTGCAAACGTCGAGCAATTGCTCAGAGATGAAAAGTGCCAGCACTGAAAGCTCTTGCTAGCCAGCACCCTTCCTTGGAAGCGCTTTCACAGGCGCAGTAACACTGGGGCTTTGCGCTTCTATACGCACCAAACGTCGCTGTCATTCTCTTTCCGTCTCGTGGACACGAGCTGAGAAATTGCAAACGTCAAGCAATTGCTCAGAGATGAAAAGTGCCAGCACTGAAAGCTGTTGCTAGCCAGCACCCTTCCTTGGAAGCGCTTTTGTAGGCCTAAGAACACTGCGGCTCTGGGCTTCTCTAGCCACCAAACATCACTGTCATTCTCTTTCCGTCTCGTAGACACGAGCTGAGAAATTGCAAACGTCGAGCAATTGCTCAGAGATGAAAAGTGCCAGCACTGAAAGCTGTTGCTAGCCAGCACCCTTCCTTGGAAGCGCTTTTGTAGCCCTAAGAACACTGGGGCTCTGGGCTTCTCTAGCCACCTAATCTTCTGCTCATCCTCTCGCGCACTCTAAAGAGAGCTCAGGTGAGAAATTGCAAACGTCGAGCAATTGCTCAGAGATGAAAAGTGCCAGCACTGAAAGCTCTTGCTAGCCAGCACCCTTCCTTGGAAGCGCTTTCACAGGCACAGTAACACTGGGGCTTTGCGCTTCTCTAGCCACCAAACGTCACGGTCCTTCTCTTTCCGTCTCGTAGACACGAGCTGAGAAATTGCAAACGTCGAGCAATTGCTCAGAGATGAAAAGTGCCAGACCTGGAAGCTGTTGCTAGCCAACACCCTTCCTTGGAAGCGCTTTTGTAGGCCTAAGAATACTGGGGCTCTGGGCTTCTCTAGCCACCTAATCTTCTGCTCATCCTCTCGCGCACTCTAAAGAGAGCTCAGGTGAGAAATTGCAAACGTCGAGCAATTGCTCAGAGATGAAAAGTGCCAGCACTGAAAGCTCTTGCTAGCCAGCACCCTTCCTTGGAAGCGCTTTCACAGGTGCAGTAACACTGGGGCTTTGCGCTTCTCTAGCCACCAAACATCACGGTCATTCTCTTTCCGTCTCGTAGACACGAGCTGAGAAATTGCAAACGTCGAGCAATTGCTCAGAGATGAAAAGTGCCAGCACTGAAAGCTGTTGCTAGCCAGCACCCTTCCTTGGAAGCGCTTTCACAGGCGCAGCAACACTGGGGCTTTGCGCTTCTCTAGCCACCAAACGTTACGGTCACTATCTGTCCGTCTCGTAGACACGAGCTGAGAAATTGCAAACGTCGAGCAATTGTTCAGCGATGAAAAGTGCCAGCACTGAAAGCTGTTGCTAGCCAGCACCCTTCCTTGGAAGCGCTTTTGTAGACCTAAGAACACTGGGGCTCTGGGCTTCTCTACCCACCAAACATCACTGTCATTCTCTTTCCGTCTCGTAGACACGAGCTGAGAAATTGCAAACGTCGAGCAATTGCTCAGAGATGAAAAGTGCCAGCACTGAAAGCTGTTGCTAGCCAGCACCCTTCCTTGGAAGCGCTTTTGTAGCCCTAAGAACACTGCGGCTCTGGGCTTCTCAAGCCACCCAATCTTCTGCTCATCCTCTCGCACACTCTAAAGAGAGCTCAGGTGAGAAATTGCAAACGTCGAGCAATTGCTCAGAGATGAAAAGTGCCAGCACTGAAAGCTGTTGCTAGCCAGCACCCTTCCTTGGAAGCGCTTTCACAGGCGCAGTAACACTGGGGCTTTGCGCTTCTCTACCCACCAAACGTCATGGTCCTTCTCTTTCCGTCTCGTAGACACGAGCTGAGAAATTGCAAACGTCGAGCAATTGCTCAGAGATGAAAAGTGCCAGACCTGGAAGCTGTTGCTAGCCAACACCCTTCCTTGGAAGCGCTTTTGTAGCCCTAAGAACACTGGGGCTCTGGGCTTCTCTAGCCACCTAATCTTCTGCTCATCCTCTCGCGCACTCTAAAGAGTGCTCAGGTGAGAAATTGCAAACGTCGAGCAATTGCTCAGAGATGAAAAGTGCCAGCACTGAAAGCTGTTGCTAGCCAGCACCCTTCCTTGGAAGCGCTTTTGTAGGCCTAAGAACACTGCGGCTCTGGGCTTCTCTAGCCACCCAATCTTCTGCTCATCCTCTCGCGCACTCTAAAGAGTGCTCAGGTGAGAAATTGCAAACGTCCAGCAATTGCTCAGAGATGAAAAGTGCCAGCACTGAAAGCTCTTGCTAGCCAGCACCCTTCCTTGGAAGCGCTTTCACAGGCACAGTAACACTGGGGCTTTGCGCTTCTCTAGCCACCAAACATCACGGTCACTATCTCTCCATCTCGTAGACACGAGCTGAGAAATTGCAAACGTCGAGCAATTGCTCAGAGAGGAAAAGTGCCAGCACTGAAAGCTGTTGCTAGCCAGCACCCTTCCTTGGAAGCGCTTTCACAGGTGCAGTAACACTGGGGCTTTGCGCTTCTCTAGTCACCAAACATCACTGTCCTTCTCTTTCCGTCTCGTAGACACGAGCTGAGAAATTGCAAACGTCAAGCAATTGCTCAGAGATGAAAAGTGCCACCACTGAAAGCTGTTGCTAGCCAGCACCCTTCCTTGGAAGCGCTTTTGTAGCCCTGAGAACACTGCGGCTCTGGGCTTCTCTAGCCACCTAATCTTCTGCTCATCCGCTCGCGCACTCTAAAGAGAGCTCAGGTGAGAAATTGCAAATGTCCAGCAATTGCTCAGAGATGAAAAGTGCCAGCACTGAAAGCTCTTGCTAGCCAGCACCCTTCCTTGGAAGCGCTTTCACAGGCGCAGCAACACTGGGGCTTTGCGCTTCTCTAGCCACCAAACATCACCGTCACTATCTCTCCGTCTCGTAGACACGAGCTGAGAAATTGCAAACGTCGAGCAATTGTTCAGCGATGAAAAGTGCCAGCACTGAAAGCTGTTGCTAGCCAGCACCCTTCCTTGGAAGCGCTTTCACAGGTGCAGTAACACTGGGGCTTTGCGCTTCTCTAGCCACCAAACATCACTGTCCTTCTCTTTCCGTCTCGTAGACACGAGCTGAGAAATTGCAAACGTCAAGCAATTGCTCAGAGATGAAAAGTGCCAGCACTGAAAGCTGTTGCTAGCCAGCACCCTTCCTTGGAAGCGCTTTTGTAGGCCTAAGAACACTGCGGCTCTGGGCTTCTCTAGCCGCCTAATCTTCTGCTCATCCGCTCGCGCACTCTAAAGAGAGCTCAGGTGAGAAATTGCAAATGTCCAGCAATTGCTCAGAGATGAAAAGTGCCAGCACTGAAAGCTCTTGCTAGCCAGCACCCTTCCTTGGAAGCGCTTTCACAGGCGCAGCAACACTGGGGCTTTGCGCTTCTCTAGCCACCAAACATCACCGTCACTATCTCTCCGTCTCGTAGACACGAGCTGAGAAATTGCAAACGTCGAGCAATTGCTCAGCGATGAAAAGTGCCAGCACTGAAAGCTGTTGCTAGCCAGCACCCTTCCTTGGAAGCGCTTTTGTAGACCTAAGAACACTGGGGCTCTGGGCTTCTCTAGCCACCAAACATCACTGTCATTCTCTTTCCGTCTCGTAGACACGAGCTGAGAAATTGCAAACGTCAAGCAATTGCTCAGAGATGAAAAGTGCCAGCACTGAAAGCTGTTGCTAGCCAGCACCCTTCCTTGGAAGCGCTTTTGTAGGCCTAAGAACACTGGGGCTCTGGGCTTCTCTAGCCACCTAATCTTCTGCTCATCCTCTCGCGCACTCTAAAGAGAGCTCAGGTGAGAAATTGCAAACGTCGAGCAATTGCTCAGAGATGAAAAGTGCCAGCACTGAAAGCTCTTGCTAGCCAGCACCCTTCCTTGGAAGCGCTTTCACAGGCACAGTAACACTGGGGCTTTGCGCTTCTCTAGCCACCAAACGTCACGGTCCTTCTCTTTCCGTCTCGTAGACACGAGCTGAGAAATTGCAAACGTCGAGCAATTGCTCAGAGATGAAAAGTGCCAGACCTGGAAGCTGTTGCTAGCCAACACCCTTCCTTGGAAGCGCTTTTGTAGGCCTAAGAATACTGGGGCTCTGGGCTTCTCTAGCCACCTAATCTTCTGCTCATCCTCTCGCGCACTCTAAAGAGAGCTCAGGTGAGAAATTGCAAACGTCCAGCAATTGCTCAGAGATGAAAAGTGCCAGCACTGAAAGCTCTTGCTAGCCAGCACCCTTCCTTGGAAGCGCTTTCACAGGTGCAGTAACACTGGGGCTTTGCGCTTCTCTAGCCACCAAACATCACGGACACTATCTCTCCATCTCGTAGACACGAGCTGAGAAATTGCAAACGTCGAGCAATTGCTCAGAGAGGAAAAGTGCCAGCACTGAAAGCTGTTGCTAGCCAGCACCCTTCCTTGGCAGCGCTTTCACAGGTGCAGTAACACTGGGGGTTTGCGCTTCTCTAGCCACCAAACATCACGGTCATTCTCTTTCCGTCTCGTAGACACGAGCTGAGAAATTGCAAACGTCGAGCAATTGCTCAGAGATGAAAAGTGCCAGCACTGAAAGCTCTTGCTAGCCAGCACCCTTCCTTGGAAGCGCTTTCACAGGCGCAGCAACACTGGGGCTTTGCGCTTCTCTAGCCACCAAACGTTACGGTCACTATCTGTCCGTCTCGTAGACACGAGCTGAGAAATTGCAAACGTCGAGCAATTGTTCAGCGATGAAAAGTGCCAGCACTGAAAGCTGTTGCTAGCCAGCACCCTTCCTTGGAAGCGCTTTTGTAGACCTAAGAACACTGGGGCTCTGGGCTTCTCTAGCCACCAAACATCACTGTCATTCTCTTTCCGTCTCGTAGACACGAGCTGAGAAATTGCAAATGTCGAGCAATTGCTCAGAGATGAAAAGTGCCAGCACTGAAAGCTGTTGCTAGCCAGCACCCTTCCTTGGAAGCGCTTTTGTAGCCCTAAGAACACTGGGGCTCTGGGCTTCTCAAGCCACCCAATCTTCTGCTCATCCTCTCGCACACTCTAAAGAGAGCTCAGGTGAGAAATTGCAAACGTCGAGCAATTGCTCAGAGATGAAAAGTGCCAGCACTGAAAGCTCTTGCTAGCCAGCACCCTTCCTTGGAAGCGCTTTCACAGGCGCAGCAACACTGGGGCTTTGCGCTTCTCTAGCCACCAAACATCACGGTCATTCTCTTTCTGTCTCGTAGACACGAGCTGAGAAATTGCAAACGTCGAGCAATTGCTCAGAGATGAAAAGTGCCAGACCTGGAAGCTGTTGCTAGCCAACACCCTTCCTTGGAAGCGCTTTTGTAGCCCTAAGAACACTGGGGGTCTGGGCTTCTCTAGCCACCTAATCTTCTGCTCATCCTCTCGCGCACTCTAAAGAGAGCTCAGGTGAGAAATTGCAAACGTCGAGCAATTGCTCAGAGATGAAAAGTGCCAGCACTGAAAGCTGTTGCTAGCCAGCACCCTTCCTTGGAAGCGCTTTTGTAGGCCTAAGAACACTGGGGCTCTGGGCTTCTCTAGCCACCCAATCTTCTGCTCATCCTCTCGCGCACTCTAAAGAGTGCTCAGGTGAGAAATTGCAAACGTCCAGCAATTGCTCAGAGATGAAAAGTGCCAGCACTGAAAGCTCTTGCTAGCCAGCACCCTTCCTTGGAAGCGCTTTCACAGGCACAGTAACACTGGGGCTTTGCGCTTCTCTAGCCACCAAACATCACGGTCACTATCTCTCCATCTCGTAGACACGAGCTGAGAAATTGCAAACGTCGAGCAATTGCTCAGAGAGGAAAAGTGCCAGCACTGAAAGCTGTTGCTAGCCAGCACCCTTCCTTGGAAGCGCTTTCACAGGTGCAGTAACACTGGGGCTTTGCGCTTCTCTAGTCACCAAACATCACTGTCCTTCTCTTTCCGTCTCGTAGACACGAGCTGAGAAATTGCAAACGTCAAGCAATTGCTCAGAGATGAAAAGTGCCACCACTGAAAGCTGTTGCTAGCCAGCACCCTTCCTTGGAAGCGCTTTTGTAGGCCTAAGAACACTGCGGCTCTGGGCTTCTCTAGCCACCTAATCTTCTGCTCATCCGCTCGCGCACTCTAAAGAGAGCTCAGGTGAGAAATTGCAAATGTCCAGCAATTGCTCAGAGATGAAAAGTGCCAGCACTGAAAGCTGTTGCTAGCCAGCACCCTTCCTTGGAAGCGCTTTCACAGGCGCAGCAACACTGGGGCTTTGCGCTTCTCTAGCCACCAAACATCACCGTCACTATCTCTCCGTCTCGTAGACACGAGCTGAGAAATTGCAAACGTCGAGCAATTGTTCAGCGATGAAAAGTGCCAGCACTGAAAGCTGTTGCTAGCCAGCACCCTTCCTTGGAAGCGCTTTTGTAGACCTAAGAACACTGGGGCTCTGGGCTTCTCTAGCCACCAAACATCACTGTCATTCTCTTTCTGTCTCGTAGACACGAGCTGAGAAATTGCAAATGTCGAACAATTGCTCAGAGATGAAAAGTGCCAGCACTGAAAGCTGTTGCTAGCCAGCACCCTTCCCTGGAAGCGCTTTTGTAGGCCTAAGAACACTGCGGCTCTGGGCTTCTCTAGCTACCTAATCTTCTGCTCATCCTCTCGCGCACTCTAAAGAGAGCTCAGGTGAGAAATTGCAAACGTCGAGCAATTGCTCAGAGATGAAAAGTGCCAGCACTGAAAGCTCTTGCTAGCCAGCACCCTTCCTTGGAAGCGCTTTCACAGGCGCAGCAACACTGGGGCTTTGCGCTTCTCTACCCACCAAACGTCACGGTCATTCTCTTTCCATCTCGTAGACACGAGCTGAGAAATTGCAAACGTCGAGCAATTGCTCAGAGATGAAAAGTGCCAGCACTGAAAGCTGTTGCTAGCCAGCACCCTTCCTTGGAAGCGCTTTTGTAGGCCTAAGAACACTGGGGCTCTGGGCTTCTCTAGCCACCTAATCTTCTGCTCATCCTCTCGCGCACTCTAAAGAGAGCTCAGGTGAGAAATTGCAAACGTCGAGCAATTGCTCAGAGATGAAAAGTGCCAGCACTGAAAGCTCTTGCTAGCCAGCACCCTTCCTTGGAAGCGGTTTTGTAGGCCTAAGAACACTGCGGCTCTGGGCTTCTCTAGCCACCTAATCTTCTGCTCATCCTCTCGCGCACTCTAAAGAGAGCTCAGGTGAGAAATTGCAAACGTCGAGCAATTGCTCAGAGATGAAAAGTGCCAGCACTGAAAGCTCTTGCTAGCCAGCACCCTTCCTTGGAAGCGCTTTCACAGGCGCAGCAACACTGGGGCTTTGCGCTTCTCTAGCCACCAAATATCACGGTCACTATCTCTCCGTCTCGTAGACACGAGCTGAGAAATTGCAAACGTCGAGCAATTGTTCAGCGATGAAAAGTGCCAGCACTGAAAGCTGTTGCTAGCCAGCACCCTTCCTTGGAAGCGCTTTTGTAGACCTAAGAACACTGGGGCTCTGGGCTTCTCTAGCCACCAAACATCACTGTCATTCTCTTTCCGTCTCGTAGACACGAGCTGAGAAATTGCAAATGTCGAGCAATTGCTCAGAGATGAAAAGTGCCAGCACTGAAAGCTGTTGCTAGCCAGCACCCTTCCTTGGAAGCGCTTTTGTAGGCCTAAGAACACTGGGGCTCTGGGCTTCTCTAGCCACCCAATCTTCTGCTCATCCTCTCGCGCACTCTAAAGAGAGCTCAGGTGAGAAATTGCAAACGTCGAGCAATTGCTCAGAGATGAAAAGTGCCAGCACTGAAAGCTCTTGCTAGCCAGCACCCTTCCTTGGAAGCGCTTTCACAGGCGCAGCAACACTGGGGCTTTGCGCTTCTCTAGCCACCAAACATCACCGTGACTATCTCTCCGTCTCGTAGACACGAGCTGAGAAATTGCAAACGTCGAGCAATTGCTCAGAGATGAAAAGTGCCAGCACTGAAAGCTGTTGCTAGCCAGCACCCTTCCTTGGAAGCGCTTTCACAGGCGCAGTAACACTGGGGCTTTGCGCTTCTCTAGCCACCAAACATCACTGTCCTTCTCTTTCCGTCTCGTAGACACGAGCTGAGAAATTGCAAACGTCGAGCAATTGCTCAGCGATGAAAAGTGCCAGACCTGGAAGCTGTTGCTAGCCAACACCCTTCCTTGGAAGCGCTTTTATAGGCCTAAGAACACTGGGGCTCTGGGCTTCTCTAGCCACCTAATCTTCTGCTCATCCTCTCGCGCACTCTAAAGAGTGCTCAGGTGAGAAATTGCAAACGTCGAGCAATTGCTCAGAGATGAAAAGTGCCAGCACTGAAAGCTGTTGCTAGCCAGCACCCTTCCTTGGAAGCGCTTTTGTAGGCCTAAGAACACTGCGGCTCTGGGCTTCTCTAGCCACCTAATCTTCTGCTCATCCTCTCGCGCACTCTAAAGAGAGCTCAGGTGAGAAATTGCAAACGTCGAGCAATTGCTCAGAGATGAAAAGTGCCAGCACTGAAAGCTCTTGCTAGCCAGCACCCTTCCTTGGAAGCGCTTTTGTAGGCCTAAGAACACTGGGGATTCTGGGCTTCTCTAGCCACCTAATCTTCTGCTCATCCTCTCGCGCACTCTAAAGAGAGCTCAGGTGAGAAATTGCAAACGTCGAGCAATTGCTCAGAGATGAAAAGTGCCAGCACTGAAAGCTCTTGCTAGCCAGCACCCTTCCTTGGAAGCGCTTTCACAGGCGCAGTAACACTGGGGCTTTGCGCTTCTCTAGCCACCAAACGTCACGGTCATTCTCTTTCCGTCTCGTGGACACGAGCTGAGAAATTGCAAACGTCAAGCAATTGCTCAGAGATGAAAAGTGCCAGCACTGAAAGCTGTTGCTAGCCAGCACCCTTCCTTGGAAGCGCTTTCACAGGTGCAGTAACACTGGGGCTTTGCGCTTCTCTAGCCACCAAACCTCACGGTCATTCTCTTTCCGTCTCGTAGACACGAGCTGAGAAATTGCAAACGTCAAGCAATTGCTCAGAGATGAAAAGTGCCAGCACTGAAAGCTGTTGCTAGCCAGCACCCTTCCTTGGAAGCGCTTTTGTAGGCCTAAGAACACTGCGGCTCTGGGCTTCTCTAGCCGCCTAATCTTCTGCTCATCCTCTCGCGCACTCTAAAGAGAGCTCAGGTGAGAAATTGCAAATGTCCAGCAATTGCTCAGAGATGAAAAGTGCCAGCACTGAAAGCTCTTGCTAGCCAGCACCCTTCCTTGGAAGCGCTTTCACAGGCGCAGCAACACTGGGGCTTTGCGCTTCTCTACCCACCAAACATCACCGTCACTATCTCTCCGTCTCGTAGACACGAGCTGAGAAATTGCAAACGTCGAGCAATTGTTCAGCGATGAAAAGTGCCAGCACTGAAAGCTGTTGCTAGCCAGCACCCTTCCTTGGAAGCGCTTTTGTAGGCCTAAGAACACTGGGGCTCTGGGCTTCTCTAGCCACCAAACATCACTGTCATTCTCTTTCCGTCTCGTACACACGAGCTGAGAAATTGCAAACGTCGAGCAATTGCTCAGAGATGAAAAGTGCCAGCACTGAAAGCTCTTGCTAGCCAGCACCCTTCCTTGGAAGCGCTTTTGTAGCCCTAAGAACACTGGGGCTCTGGGCTTCTCTAGCCACCTAATCTTCTGCTCATCCTCTCGCGCACTCTAAAGAGAGCTCAGGTGAGAAATTGCAAACGTCGAGCAATTGCTCAGAGATGAAAAGTGCCAGCACTGAAAGCTCTTGCTAGCCAGCACCCTTCCTTGGAAGCGCTTTCACAGGCACAGTAACACTGGGGCTTTGCGCTTCTCTAGCCACCAAACGTCACGGTCCTTCTCTTTCCGTCTCGTAGACACGAGCTGAGAAATTGCAAACGTCGAGCAATTGCTCAGAGATGAAAAGTGCCAGACCTGGAAGCTGTTGCTAGCCAACACCCTTCCTTGGAAGCGCTTTTGTAGGCCTAAGAATACTGGGGCTCTGGGCTTCTCTAGCCACCTAATCTTCTGCTCATCCTCTCGCGCACTCTAAAGAGAGCTCAGGTGAGAAATTGCAAACGTCCAGCAATTGCTCAGAGATGAAAAGTGCCAGCACTGAAAGCTGTTGCTAGCCAGCACCCTTCCTTGGAAGCGCTTTCACAGGTGCAGTAACACTGGGGCTTTGCGCTTCTCTAGCCACCAAACGTCACTGTCCTTCTCTTTCCGTCTCGTAGACACGAGCTGAGAAATTGCAAACGTCAAGCAATTGCTCAGAGATGAAAAGTGCCACCACTGAAAGCTGTTGCTAGCCAGCACCCTTCCTTGGAAGCGCTTTTGTAGGCCTAAGAACACTGGGGCTCTGGGCTTCTCTAGCCACCTAATCTTCTGCTCATCCGCTCGCGCACTCTAAAGAGAGCTCAGGTGAGAAATTGCAAATGTCCAGCAATTGCTCAGAGATGAAAAGTGCCAGCACTGAAAGCTCTTGCTAGCCAGCACCCTTCCTTGGAAGCGCTTTCACAGGCGCAGCAACACTGGGGCTTTGCGCTTCTCTAGCCACCAAACATCACCGTCACTATCTCTCCGTCTCGTAGACACGAGCTGAGAAATTGCAAACGTCGAGCAATTGCTCAGCGATGAAAAGTGCCAGCACTGAAAGCTGTTGCTAGCCAGCACCCTTCCTTGGAAGCGCTTTTGTAGACCTAAGAACACTGGGGCTCTGGGCTTCTCTAGCCACCAAACATCACTGTCATTCTCTTTCCGTCTCGTAGACACGAGCTGAGAAATTGCAAATGTCGAGCAATTGCTCAGAGATGAAAAGTGCCAGCACTGAAAGCTGTTGCTAGCCAGCACCCTTCCTTGGAAGCGCTTTTGTAGGCCTAAGAACACTGGGGCTCTGGGCTTCTCTAGCTACCTAATCTTCTGCTCATCCTCTCGCGCACTCTAAAGAGAGCTCAGGTGAGAAATTGCAAACGTCGAGCAATTGCTCAGAGATGAAAAGTGCCAGCACTGAAAGCTCTTGCTAGCCAGCACCCTTCCTTGGAAGCGCTTTCCCAGGCACAGTAACACTGGGGCTTTGCGCTTCTCTAGCCACCAAACATCACGGTCATTCTCTTTCCGTCTCGTAGACACGAGCTGAGAAATTGCAAACGTCGAGCAATTGCTCAGAGATGAAAAGTGCCAGCACTGAAAGCTGTTGCTAGCCAGCACCCTTCCTTGGCAGCGCTTTCACAGGTGCAGTAACACTGGGGCTTTGCGCTTCTCTACCCACCAAACATCACGGTCCTTCTCTTTCCGTCTCGTAGACACGAGCTGAGAAATTGCAAACGTCGAGCAATTGCTCAGCGATGAAAAGTGCCAGACCTGGAAGCTGTTGCTAGCCAGCACCCTTCCTTGGAAGCGCTTTTGTAGGCCTAAGAACACTGGGGCTCTGGGCTTCTCTAGCCACCTAATCTTCTGCTCATCCTCTCGCGCACTCTAAAGAGAGCTCAGGTGAGAAATTGCAAACGTCGAGCAATTGCTCAGAGATGAAAAGTGCCAGCACTGAAAGCTGTTGCTAGCCAGCACCCTTCCTTGGAAGTGCTTTTGTAGGCCTAAGAACACTGCGGCTCTGGGCTTCTCTAGCCACCTAATCTTCTGCTCATCCTCTCGCGCACTCTAAAGAGAGCTCAGGTGAGAAATTGCAAACGTCGAGCAATTGCTCAGAGATGAAAAGTGCCAGCACTGAAAGCTCTTGCTAGCCAGCACCCTTCCTTGGAAGCGCTTTTGTAGGCCTAAGAACACTGGGGATTCTGGGCTTCTCTAGCCACCTAATCTTCTGCTCATCCTCTCGCGCACTCTAAAGAGAGCTCAGGTGAGAAATTGCAAACGTCCAGCAATTGCTCAGAGATGAAAAGTGCCAGCACTGAAAGCTCTTGCTAGCCAGCACCCTTCCTTGGAAGCGCTTTCACAGGTGCAGCAACACTGGGGCTTTGCGCTTCTATACGCACCAAACGTCACTGTCATTCTCTTTCCGTCTCGTAGACACGAGCTGAGAAATTGCAAACGTCAAGCAATTGCTCAGAGATGAAAAGTGCCAGCACTGAAAGCTCTTGCTAGCCAGCACCCTTCCTTGGAAGCCCTTTTGTAGGCCTAAGAACACTGGGGCTCTGGGCTTCTCTAGCCACCTAATCTTCTGCTCATCCTCTCGCGCACTCTAAAGCGAGCTCAGGTGAGAAATTGCAAACGTCGAGCAATTGCTCAGAGATGAAAAGTGCCAGCACTGAAAGCTCTGGCTAGCCAGCACCCTTCCTTGGAAGCGCTTTCACAGGCACAGTAACACTGGGGCTTTGCGCTTCTCTAGCCACCAAACATCACGGTCATTCTCTTTCCGTCTCGTAGACACGAGCTGAGAAATTGCAAACGTCGAGCAATTGCTCAGCGATGAAAAGTGCCAGACCTGGAAGCTGTTGCTAGCCAACACCCTTCCTTGGAAGCGCTTTTGTAGGCCTAAGAACACTGGGGCTCTGGGCTTCTCTAGCCACCTAATCTTCTGCTCATCCTCTCGCGCACTCTAAAGAGTGCTCAGGTGAGAAATTGCAAACGTCGAGCAATTGCTCAGAGATGAAAAGTGCCACCACTGAAAGCTGTTGCTAGCCAGCACCCTTCCTTGGACGCGCTTTTGTAGGCCTAAGAACACTGGGGCTCTGGGCTTCTCTAGCCACCTAATCTTCTGCTCATCCTCTCGCGCACTCTAAAGAGAGCTCAGGTGAGAAATTGCAAACGTCCAGCAATTGCTCAGAGATGAAAAGTGCCAGCACTGAAAGCTCTTGCTAGCCAGCACCCTTCCTTGGAAGCGCTTTTGTAGGCCTAAGAACACTGGGGATTCTGGGCTTCTCTAGCCACCTAATCTTCTGCTCATCCTCTCGCGCACTCTAAAGAAAGCTCAGGTGAGAAATTGCAAACGTCCAGCAATTGCTCAGAGATGAAAAGTGCCAGCACTGAAAGCTCTTGCTAGCCAGCACCCTTCCTTGGAAGCGCTTTCACAGGCGCAGCAACACTGGGGCTTTGCGCTTCTCTAGCCACCAAACATCACGGACACTATCTCTCCATCTCGTAGACACGAGCTGAGAAATTGCAAACGTCGAGCAATTGCTCAGAGAGGAAAAGTGCCAGCACTGAAAGCTGTTGCTAGCCAGCACCCTTCCTTGGCAGCGCTTTCACAGGTGCAGTAACACTGGGGCTTTGCGCTTCTCTAGCCACCAAACATCACTGTCCTTCTCTTTCCGTCTTGTAGACACGAGCTGAGAAATTGCAAACGTCAAGCAATTGCTCAGAGATGAAAAGTGCCAGCACTGAAAGCTGTTGCTAGCCAGCACCCTTCCTTGGAAGCGCTTTTGTAGGCCTAAGAACACTGGGGCTCTGGGCTTCTCTAGCCACCTAATCTTCTGCTCATCCTCTCGCGCACTCTAAAGAGAGCTCAGGTGAGAAATTGCAAACGTCGAGCAATTGCTCAGAGATGAAAAGTGCCAGCACTGAAAGCTCTTGCTAGCCAGCACCCTTCCTTGGAAGCGCTTTCACAGGCGCAGCAACACTGGGGCTTTGCGTTTCTCTAGCCACCAAACGTCACTGTCATTCTCTTTCCGTCTCGTAGACACGAGCTGAGAAATTGCAAACGTCAAGCAATTGCTCAGAGATGAAAAGTGCCAGCACTGAAAGCTGTTGCTAGCCAGCACCCTTCCTTGGAAGCGCTTTTGTAGGCCTAAGAACACTGGGGCTCTGGGCTTCTCTAGCCACCTAATCTTCTGCTCATCCTCTCGCGCACTCTAAAGAGAGCTCAGGTGAGAAATTGCAAACGTCCAGCAATTGCTCAGAGATGAAAAGTGCCAGCAATGAAAGCTCTTGCTAGCCAGCACCCTTCCTTGGAAGCGCTTTCACAGGCGCAGCAACACTGGGGCTTTGCGCTTCTCTAGCCACCAAACGTCACGGTCCTTCTCTTTCCGTCTCGTAGACACGAGCTGAGAAATTGCAAACGTCAAGCAACTGCTCAGAGATGAAAAGTGCCAGCACTGAAAGCTGTTGCTAGCCAGCACCCTTCCTTGGAAGCGCTTTTGTAGGCCTAAGAACAGTGGGGCTCTGGGCTTCTCTAGCCACCCCATCTTCTGCTCATCCTCTCGCGCACTCTAAAGAGAGCTCAGGTGAGAAATTGCAAACGTCGAGCAATTGCTCAGAGATGAAAAGTGCCAGCACTGAAAGCTGTTGCTAGCCAGCACCCTTCCTTGGAAGCGCTTTCACAGGCACAGTAACACTGGGGCTTTGCGCTTCTCTAGCCACCAAACATCACGGTCCTTCTCTTTCCGTCTCGTGGAGACGAGCTGAGAAATTGCAAACGTCGAGCAATTGCTCAGAGATGAAAAGTGCCAGACCTGGAAGCTGTTGCTAGCCAACACCCTTCCTTGGAAGCGCTTTTGTAGGCCTAAGAACACTGGGGCTCTGGGCTTCTCTAGCCACCTAATCTTCTGCTCATCCTCTCGCGCACTCTAAAGAGTGCTCAGGTGAGAAATTGCAAACGTCGAGCAATTGCTCAGAGATGAAAAGTGCCAGCACTGAAAGCTCTTGCTAGCCAGCACCCTTCCTTGGAAGCGCTTTTGTAGGCCTAAGAACACTGGGGATTCTGGGCTTCTCTAGCCACCTAATCTTCTGCTCATCCTCTCGCGCACTCTAAAGAGAGCTCAGGTGAGAAATTGCAAACGTCGAGCAATTGCTCAGAGATGAAAAGTGCCAGCACTGAAAGCTCTTGCTAGCCAGCACCCTTCCTTGGAAGCGCTTTTGTAGGCCTAAGAACACTGGGGATTCTGGGCTTCTCTAGCCACCTAATCTTCTGCTCATCCTCTCGCGCACTCTAAAGAGAGCTCAGGTGAGAAATTGCAAACGTCGAGCAATTGCTCAGAGATGAAAAGTGCCAGCACTGAAAGCTCTTGCTAGCCAGCACCCTTCCTTGGAAGCGCTTTCACAGGCGCAGCAACACTGGGGCTTTGCGCTTCTCTAGCCACCAAACATCACGGACACTATCTCTCCATCTCGTAGACACGAGCTGAGAAATTGCAAACGTCGAGCAATTGCTCAGAGAGGAAAAGTGCCAGCACTGAAAGCTGTTGCTAGCCAGCACCCTTCCTTGGCAGCGCTTTCACAGGTGCAGTAACACTGGGGCTTTGCGCTTCTCTAGCCACCAAACATCACTGTCCTTCTCTTTCCGCCTCGTAGACACGAGCTGAGAAATTGCAAACGTCAAGCAATTGCTCAGAGATGAAAAGTGCCACCACTGAAAGCTGTTGCTAGCCAGCACCCTTCCTTGGAAGCGCTTTCACAGGTGCAGCAACACTGGGGCTTTGCGCTTCTCTAGCCACCAAACGTTACGGTCCCTATCTCTCCGTCTCGTAGACACGAGCTGAGAAATTGCAAACGTCGAGCAATTGTTCAGCGATGAAAAGTGCCAGCACTGAAAGCTGTTGCTAGCCAGCAGCCTTCCTTGGAAGCGCTTTTGTAGGCCTAAGAACACTGGGGCTCTGGGCTTCTCTAGCCACCTAATCTTCTGCTCATCCTCTCGCGCACTCTAAAGAGAGCTCAGGTGAGAAATTGCAAACGTCCAGCAATTGCTCAGAGATGAAAAGTGCCAGCACTGAAAGCTGTTGCTAGCCAGCACCCTTCCTTGGAAGCGCTTACACAGGCGCAGCAACACTGGGGCTTTGCGCTTCTCTAGCCACCAAACATCACCGTCACTATCTCTCCATCTCGTAGACACGAGCTGAGAAATTGCAAACGTCGAGCAATTGCTCAGAGAGGAAAAGTGCCAGCACTGAAAGCTGTTGCTAGCCAGCACCCTTCCTTGGCAGCGCTTTCTCAGGTGCAGCAACACTGGGGCTTTGCGCTTCTCTAGCCACCAAACATCACTGTCCTTCTCTTTCCGTCTCGTAGACACGAGCTGAGAAATTGCAAACGTCAAGCAATTGCTCAGAGATGAAAAGTGCCAGCACTGAAAGCTGTTGCTAGCCAGCACCCTTCCTTGGAAGCGCTTTTGTAGGCCTAAGAACACTGGGGCTCTGGGCTTCTCTAGCCACCTAATCTTCTGCTCATCCTCTCGCGCACTCTAAAGAGAGCTCAGGTGAGAAATTGCAAACGTCGAGCAATTGCTCAGAGATGAAAAGTGCCAGCACTGAAAGCTCTTGCTAGCCAGCACCCTTCCTTGGAAGCGCTTTTGTAGGCCTAAGAACACTGGGGATTCTGGGCTTCTCTAGCCACCTAATCTTCTGCTCATCCTCTCGCGCACTCTAAAGAGAGCTCAGGTGAGAAATTGCAAACGTCGAGCAATTGCTCAGAGATGAAAAGTGCCAGCACTGAAAGCTCTTGCTAGCCAGCACCCTTCCTTGGAAGCGCTTTCACAGGCGCAGCAACACTGGGGCTTTGCGCTTCTCTAGCCACCAAACATCATGGACACTATCTCTCCATCTCGTAGACACGAGCTGAGAAATTGCAAACGTCGAGCAATTGCTCAGAGATGAAAAGTGCCAGCACTGAAAGCTGTTGCTAGCCAGCACCCTTCCTTGGCAGCGCTTTCACAGGTGCAGTAACACTGGGGCTTTGCGCTTCTCTAGCCACCAAACATCACTGTCCTTCTCTTTCCGCCTCGTAGACACGAGCTGAGAAATTGCAAACGTCAAGCAATTGCTCAGAGATGAAAAGTGCCACCACTGAAAGCTGTTGCTAGCCAGCACCCTTCCTTGGAAGCGCTTTCACAGGTGCAGCAACACTGGGGCTTTGCGCTTCTCTAGCCACCAAACGTTACGGTCCCTATCTCTCCGTCTCGTAGACACGAGCTGAGAAATTGCAAACGTCGAGCAATTGTTCAGCGATGAAAAGTGCCAGCACTGAAAGCTGTTGCTAGCCAGCAGCCTTCCTTGGAAGCGCTTTTGTAGGCCTAAGAACACTGGGGCTCTGGGCTTCTCTAGCCACCTAATCTTCTGCTCATCCTCTCGCGCACTCTAAAGAGAGCTCAGGTGAGAAATTGCAAACGTCCAGCAATTGCTCAGAGATGAAAAGTGCCAGCACTGAAAGCTCTTGCTAGCCAGCACCCTTCCTTGGAAGCGCTTACACAGGCGCAGCAACACTGGGGCTTTGCGCTTCTCTAGCCACCAAACATCACGGACACTATCTCTCCATCTCGTAGACACGAGCTGAGAAATTGCAAACGTCGAGCAATTGCTCAGAGAGGAAAAGTGCCAGCACTGAAAGCTGTTGCTAGCCAGCACCCTTCCTTGGCAGCGCTTTCTCAGGTGCAGCAACACTGGGGCTTTGCGCTTCTCTAGCCACCAAACATCACTGTCCTTCTCTTTCCGTCTCGTAGACACGAGCTGAGAAATTGCAAACGTCAAGCAATTGCTCAGAGATGAAAAGTGCCAGCACTGAAAGCTGTTGCTAGCCAGCACCCTTCCTTGGAAGCGCTTTTGTAGCCCTAAGAACACTGGGGCTCTGGGCTTCTCTAGCCACCTAATCTTCTGCTCATCCTCTCGCGCACTCTAAAGAGAGCTCAGGTGAGAAATTGCAAACGTCGAGCAATTGCTCAGAGATGAAAAGTGCCAGCACTGAAAGCTCTTGCTAGCCAGCACCCTTCCTTGGAAGCGCTTTCACAGGCGCAGCAACACTGGGGCTTTGCGTTTCTCTAGCCACCAAACGTCACTGTCATTCTCTTTCCGTCTCGTAGACACGAGCTGAGAAATTGCAAACGTCAAGCAATTGCTCAGAGATGAAAAGTGCCAGCACTGAAAGCTGTTGCTAGCCAGCACCCTTCCTTGGAAGCGCTTTTGTAGGCCTAAGAACACTGGGGCGCTGGGCTTCTCTAGCCACCTAATCTTCTGCTCATCCTCTCGCGCACTCTAAAGAGAGCTCAGGTGAGAAATTGCAAACGTCCAGCAATTGCTCAGAGATGAAAAGTGCCAGCAATGAAAGCTCTTGCTAGCCAGCACCCTTCCTTGGAAGCGCTTTCACAGGCGCAGCAACACTGGGGCTTTGCGCTTCTCTAGCCACCAAACGTCACGGTCCTTCTCTTTCCGTCTCGTAGACACGAGCTGAGAAATTGCAAATGTCGAGCAATTGCTCAGAGATGAAAAGTGCCAGCACTGAAAGCTGTTGCTAGCCAGCACCCTTCCTTGGAAGCGCTTTTGTAGGCCTAAGAACACTGGGGCTCTGGGCTTCTCTAGCCACCCCATCTTCTGCTCATCCTCTCGCGCACTCTAAAGAGAGCTCAGGTGAGAAATTGCAAACGTCGAGCAATTGCTCAGAGATGAAAAGTGCCAGCACTGAAAGCTCTTGCTAGCCAGCACCCTTCCTTGGAAGCGCTTTCACAGGCACAGTAACACTGGGGCTTTGCGCTTCTCTAGCCACCAAACATCACGGTCCTTCTCTTTCCGTCTCGTAGACACGAGGTGAGAAATTGCAAACGTCGAGCAATTGCTCAGAGATGAAAAGTGCCAGACCTGGAAGCTGTTGCTAGCCAGCACCCTTCCTTGGAAGCGCTTTTGTAGGCCTAAGAACACTGGGGCTCTGGGCTTCTCTAGCCACCTAATCTTCTGCTCATCCTCTCGCGCACTCTAAAGAGTGCTCAGGTGAGAAATTGCAAACGTCGAGCAATTGCTCAGAGATGAAAAGTGCCAGCACTGAAAGCTCTTGCTAGCCAGCACCCTTCCTTGGAAGCGCTTTTGTAGGCCTAAGAACACTGGGGCGCTGGGCTTCTCTAGCCACCTAATCTTCTGCTCATCCTCTCGCGCACTCTAAAGAGAGCTCAGGTGAGAAATTGCAAACGTCGAGCAATTGCTCAGAGATGAAAAGTGCCAGCACTGAAAGCTCTTGCTAGCCAGCACCCTTCCTTGGCAGCGCTTTCACAGGTGCAGTAACACTGGGGCTTTGCGCTTCTCTAGCCACCAAACATCACTGTCCTTCTCTTTCCGTCTCCTAGACACGAGCTGAGAAATTGCAAACGTCAAGCAATTGCTCAGAGATGAAAAGTGCCACCACTGAAAGCTGTTGCTAGCCAGCACCCTTCCTTGGAAGCGCTTTCACAGGTGCAGCAACACTGGGGCTTTGCGCTTCTCTAGCCACCAAACGTTACGGTCCCTATCTCTCCGTCTCGTAGACACGAGCTGAGAAATTGCAAACGTCGAGCAATTGTTCAGCGATGAAAAGTGCCAGCACTGAAAGCTGTTGCTAGCCAGCAGCCTTCCTTGGAAGCGCTTTTGTAGGCCTAAGAACACTGGGGCTCTGGGCTTCTCTAGCCACCTAATCTTCTGCTCATCCTCTCGCGCACTCTAAAGAGAGCTCAGGTGAGAAATTGCAAACGTCGAGCAATTGCTCAGAGATGAAAAGTGCCAGCACTGAAAGCTCTTGCTAGCCAGCACCCTTCCTTGGAAGCGCTTTCACAGGCGCAGCAACACTGGGGCTTTGCGCTTCTCTACCCACCAAACGTTACGGTCACTATCTCTCCGTCTCGTAGACACGAGCTGAGAAATTGCAAATGTCGAGCAATTGTTCAGAGATGAAAAGTGCCAGCACTGAAAGCTGTTGCTAGCCAGCACCCTTCCTTGGAAGCGCTTTTGTAGACCTAAGAACACTGGGGCTCTGGGCTTCTCTAGCCACCAAACATCACTGTCCTTCTCTTTCCGTCTCGTAGACACGAGCTGAGAAATTGCAAATGTCGAGCAATTGCTCAGAGATGAAAAGTGCCAGCACTGAAAGCTGTTGCTAGCCAGCACCCTTCCTTGGAAGCGCTTTTGTAGGCCTAAGAACACTGGGGCTCTGGGCTTCTCTAGCCACCTAATCTTCTGCTCATCCTCTCGCGCACTCTAAAGAGAGCTCAGGTGAGAAATTGCAAACGTCGAGCAATTGCTCAGAGATGAAAAGTGCCAGCACTGAAAGCTGTTGCTAGCCAGCACCCTTCCTTGGAAGCGCTTTTGTAGGCCTAAGAACACTGCGGCTCTGGGCTTCTCTAGCCACCTAATCTTCTGCTCATCCTCTCGCGCACTCTAAAGAGAGCTCAGGTGAGAAATTGCAAACGTCGAGCAATTGCTCAGAGATGAAAAGTGCCAGCACTGAAAGCTCTTGCTAGCCAGCACCCTTCCTTGGAAGCGCTTTTGTAGGCCTAAGAACACTGGGGATTCTGGGCTTCTCTAGCCACCTAATCTTCTGCTCATCCTCTCGCGCACTCTAAAGAAAGCTCAGGTGAGAAATTGCAAACGTCGAGCAATTGCTCAGAGATGAAAAGTGCCAGCACTGAAAGCTGTTGCTAGCCAGCACCCTTCCTTGGAAGCGCTTTCACAGGCGCAGCAACACTGGGGCTTTGCGCTTCTCTAGCCACCAAACATCACGGTCACTATCTCTCCATCTCGTAGACACGAGCTGAGAAATTGCAAACGTCGAGCAATTGCTCAGAGATGAAAAGTGCCAGCACTGAAAGCTGTTGCTAGCCAGCACCCTTCCTTGGCAGCGCTTTCACACGTGCAGTAACACTGGGGCTTTGCGCTTCTCTACCCACCAAACATCACTGTCATTCTCTTTCCGTCTCGTGGACACGAGCTGAGAAATTGCAAATGTCGAGCAATTGCTCAGAGATGAAAAGTGCCAGCACTGAAAGCTCTTGCTAGCCAGCACCCTTCCTTGGCAGCGCTTTTGTAGCCCTAAGAACACTGGGGCTCTGGGCTTCTCTAGCCACCTAATCTTCTGCTCATCCTCTCGCGCACTCTAAAGAGAGCTCAGGTGAGAAATTGCAAACGTCCAGCAATTGCTCAGAGATGAAAAGTGCCAGCACTGAAAGCTCTTGCTAGCCAGCACCCTTCCTTGGAAGCGCTTTCACAGGCGCAGCAACACTGGGGCTTTGCGCTTCTCTAGCCACCAAACATCACGCTCACTATCTCTCCGTCTCGTGGACACGAGCTGAGAAATTGCAAACGTCGAGCAATTGCTCAGAGATGAAAAGTGCCAGCACTGAAAGCTGTTGCTAGCCAGCACCCTTCCTTGGAAGCGCTTTTATAGGCCTAAGAACACTGGGGCTCTGGGCTTCTCTAGCCACCTAATCTTCTGCTCATCCTCTCGCGCACTCTAAAGAGAGCTCAGGTGAGAAATTGCAAACGTCGAGCAATTGCTCAGAGATGAAAAGTGCCAGCACTGAAAGCTCTTGCTAGCCAGCACCCTTCCTTGGAAGCGCTTTCACAGGCGCAGCAACACTGGGGCTTTGCGCTTCTCTAGCCACCAAACATCACGGTCACTATCTCTCCATCTCGTAGACACGAGCTGAGAAATTGCAAACGTCGAGCAATTGCTCAGAGATGAAAAGTGCCAGCACTGAAAGCTCTTGCTAGCCAGCACCCTTCCTTGGCAGCGCTTTCACAGGCGCAATAACACTGGGGCTTTGCGCTTCTCTACCCACCAAACATCACGGTCCTTCTCTTTCCGTCTCGTAGACACGAGCTGAGAAATTGCAAACGTCAAGCAACTGCTCAGAGATGAAAAGTGCCAGCACTGAAAGCTGTTGCTAGCCAGCACCCTTCCTTGGAAGCGCTTTTGTAGGCCTAAGAACAGTGGGGCTCTGGGCTTCTCTAGCCACCCAATCTTCTGCTCATCCTCTTGCGCACTCTAAAGAGAGCTCAGGTGAGAAATTGCAAATGTCCAGCAATTGCTCAGAGATGAAAAGTGCCAGCACTGAAAGCTGTTGCTAGCCAGCACCCTTCCTTGGAAGCGCTTTCACAGGCACAGTAACACTGGGGCTTTGCGCTTCTCTAGCCACCAAACATCACGGTCATTCTCTTTCCATCTCGTAGACACGAGCTGAGAAATTGCAAACGTCGAGCAATTGCTCAGAGATGAAAAGTGCCAGCACTGAAAGCTGTTGCTAGCCAGCACCCTTCCTTGGAAGCGCTTTTGTAGGCCTAAGAACACTGGGGCTCTGGGCTTCTCTAGCCACCTAATCTTCTGCTCATCCTCTCGCGCACTCTAAAGAGAGCTCAGGCGAGAAATTGCAAACGTCGAGCAATTGCTCAGAGATGAAAAGTGCCAGCACTGAAAGCTCTTGCTAGCCAGCACCCTTCCTTGGAAGCACTTTCACAGGTGCAGCAACACTGGGGCTTTGCGCTTCTCTAGCCACCAAACGTCACGCTCACTATCTCTCCGTCTCGTAGACACGAGCTGAGAAATTGCAAACGTCGAGCAATTGCTCAGAGATGAAAAGTGCCAGCACTGAAAGCTGTTGCTAGCCAGCACCCTTCCTTGGAAGCGCTTTTGTAGGCCTAAGAACACTGCGGCTCTGGGCTTCTCTAGCTACCTAATCTTCTGCTCATCCTCTCGCGCACTCTAAAGAGAGCTCAGGTGAGAAATTGCAAACGTCCAGCAATTGCTCAGAGATGAAAAGTGACAGCACTGAAAGCTCTTGCTAGCCAGCACCCTTCCTTGGAAGCGCTTTCACAGGCGCAGCAACACTGGGGCTTTGCGCTTCTCTAGCCACCAAACATCACCGTGACTATCTCTCCGTCTCGTAGACACGAGCTGAGAAATTGCAAACGTCGAGCAATTGCTCAGAGATGAAAAGTGCCAGCACTGAAAGCTGTTGCTAGCCAGCACCCTTCCTTGGAAGCGCTTTCACAGGCGCAGTAACACTGGGGCTTTGCGCTTCTCTAGCCACCAAACATCACTGTCCTTCTCTTTCCGTCTCGTAGAGACGAGCTGAGAAAATGCAGACGTCGAGCAATTGCTCAGCGATGAAAAGTGCCAGACCTGGAAGCTGTTGCTAGCCAACACCCTTCCTTGGAAGCGCTTTTGTAGGCCTAAGAACACTGGGGCTCTGGGCTTCTCTAGCCACCTAATCTTCTGCTCATCCTCTCGCGCACTCTAAAGAGTGCTCAGGTGAGAAATTGCAAACGTCGAGCAATTGCTCAGAGATGAAAAGTGCCAGCACTGAAAGCTGTTGCTAGCCAGCACCCTTCCTTGGAAGCGCTTTTGTAGGCCTAAGAACACTGCGGCTCTGGGCTTCTCTAGCCACCTAATCTTCTGCTCATCCTCTCGCGCACTCTAAAGAGAGCTCAGGTGAGAAATTGCAAACGTCGAGCAATTGCTCAGAGATGAAAAGTGCCAGCACTGAAAGCTCTTGCTAGCCAGCACCCTTCCTTGGAAGCGCTTTTGTAGGCCTAAGAACACTGGGGATTCTGGGCTTCTCTAGCCACCTAATCTTCTGCTCATCCTCTCGCGCACTCTAAAGAGAGCTCAGGTGAGAAATTGCAAACGTCGAGCAATTGCTCAGAGATGAAAAGTGCCAGCACTGAAAGCTCTTGCTAGCCAGCACCCTTCCTTGGAAGCGCTTTCACAGGCGCAGTAACACTGGGGCTTTGCGCTTCTCTAGCCACCAAACGTCACGGTCATTCTCTTTCCGTCTCGTGGACACGAGCTGAGAAATTGCAAACGTCAAGCAATTGCTCAGAGATGAAAAGTGCCAGCACTGAAAGCTGTTGCTAGCCAGCACCCTTCCTTGGAAGCGCTTTCACAGGTGCAGTAACACTGGGGCTTTGCGCTTCTCTAGCCACCAAACGTCACGGTCATTCTCTTTCCGTCTCGTAGACACGAGCTGAGAAATTGCAAACGTCAAGCAATTGCTCAGAGATGAAAAGTGCCAGCACTGAAAGCTGTTGCTAGCCAGCACCCTTCCTTGGAAGCGCTTTTGTAGGCCTAAGAACACTGCGGCTCTGGGCTTCTCTAGCCGCCTAATCTTCTGCTCATCCTCTCGCGCACTCTAAAGAGAGCTCAGGTGAGAAATTGCAAATGTCCAGCAATTGCTCAGAGATGAAAAGTGCCAGCACTGAAAGCTCTTGCTAGCCAGCACCCTTCCTTGGAAGCGCTTTCACAGGCGCAGCAACACTGGGGCTTTGCGCTTCTCTACCCACCAAACATCACCGTCACTATCTCTCCGTCTCGTAGACACGAGCTGAGAAATTGCAAACGTCGAGCAATTGTTCAGCGATGAAAAGTGCCAGCACTGAAAGCTGTTGCTAGCCAGCACCCTTCCTTGGAAGCGCTTTTGTAGGCCTAAGAACACTGGGGCTCTGGGCTTCTCTAGCCACCAAACATCACTGTCATTCTCTTTCCGTCTCGTAGACACGAGCTGAGAAATTGCAAACGTCGAGCAATTGCTCAGAGATGAAAAGTGCCAGCACTGAAAGCTCTTGCTAGCCAGCACCCTTCCTTGGAAGCGCTTTTGTAGCCCTAAGAACACTGGGGCTCTGGGCTTCTCTAGCCACCTAATCTTCTGCTCATCCTCTCGCGCACTCTAAAGAGAGCTCAGGTGAGAAATTGCAAACGTCGAGCAATTGCTCAGAGATGAAAAGTGCCAGCACTGAAAGCTCTTGCTAGCCAGCACCCTTCCTTGGAAGCGCTTTCACAGGCACAGTAACACTGGGGCTTTGCGCTTCTCTAGCCACCAAACGTCACGGTCCTTCTCTTTCCGTCTCGTAGACACGAGCTGAGAAATTGCAAACGTCGAGCAATTGCTCAGAGATGAAAAGTGCCAGACCTGGAAGCTGTTGCTAGCCAACACCCTTCCTTGGAAGCGCTTTTGTAGGCCTAAGAATACTGGGGCTCTGGGCTTCTCTAGCCACCTAATCTTCTGCTCATCCTCTCGCGCACTCTAAAGAGAGCTCAGGTGAGAAATTGCAAACGTCCAGCAATTGCTCAGAGATGAAAAGTGCCAGCACTGAAAGCTCTTGCTAGCCAGCACCCTTCCTTGGAAGCGCTTTCACAGGCGCAGCAACACTGGGGCTTTGCGCTTCTCTAGCCACCAAACATCACCGTCACTATCTCTCCGTCTCGTAGACACGAGCTGAGAAATTGCAAACGTCGAGCAATTGCTCAGCGATGAAAAGTGCCAGCACTGAAAGCTGTTGCTAGCCAGCACCCTTCCTTGGAAGCGCTTTTGTAGGCCTAAGAACACTGGGGCTCTGGGCTTCTCTAGCCACCAAACATCACTGTCATTCTCTTTCCGTCTCGTAGACACGAGCTGAGAAATTGCAAATGTCGAGCAATTGCTCAGAGATGAAAAGTGCCAGCACTGAAAGCTGTTGCTAGCCAGCACCCTTCCTTGGAAGCGCTTTTGTAGGCCTAAGAACACTGGGGCTCTGGGCTTCTCTAGCCACCTAATCTTCTGCTCATCCTCTCGCGCACTCTAAAGAGAGCTCAGGTGAGAAATTGCAAACGTCGAGCAATTGCTCAGAGATGAAAAGTGCCAGCACTGAAAGCTCTTGCTAGCCAGCACCCTTCCTTGGAAGCGCTTTCACAGGCGCAGCAACACTGGGGCTTTGCGCTTCTCTAGCCACCAAACATCACGGTCACTATCTCTCCATCTCGTAGACACGAGCTGAGAAATTGCAAACGTCGAGCAATTGCTCAGAGATGAAAAGTGCCAGCACTGAAAGCTCTTGCTAGCCAGCACCCTTCCTTGGCAGCGCTTTCACAGGTGCAGTAACACTGGGGCTTTGCGCTTCTCTACCCACCAAACATCACGGTCCTTCTCTTTCCGTCTCGTAGACACGAGCTGAGAAATTGCAAACGTCAAGCAACTGCTCAGAGATGAAAAGTGCCAGCACTGAAAGCTGTTGCTAGCCAGCACCCTTCCTTGGAAGCGCTTTTGTAGGCCTAAGAACAGTGGGGCTCTGGGCTTCTCTAGCCACCCAATCTTCTGCTCATCCTCTTGCGCACTCTAAAGAGAGCTCAGGTGAGAAATTGCAAATGTCCAGCAATTGCTCAGAGATGAAAAGTGCCAGCACTGAAAGCTGTTGCTAGCCAGCACCCTTCCTTGGAAGCGCTTTCACAGGCACAGTAACACTGGGGCTTTGCGCTTCTCTAGCCACCAAACGTCACGGTCCTTCTCTTTCCATCTCGTAGACACGAGCTGAGAAATTGCAAACGTCGAGCAATTGCTCAGAGATGAAAAGTGCCAGCACTGAAAGCTGTTGCTAGCCAGCACCCTTCCTTGGAAGCGCTTTTGTAGGCCTAAGAACACTGGGGCTCTGGGCTTCTCTAGCCACCTAATCTTCTGCTCATCCTCTCGCGCACTCTAAAGAGAGCTCAGGCGAGAAATTGCAAACGTCGAGCAATTGCTCAGAGATGAAAAGTGCCAGCACTGAAAGCTCTTGCTAGCCAGCACCCTTCCTTGGAAGCACTTTCACAGGTGCAGCAACACTGGGGCTTTGCGCTTCTCTAGCCACCAAACGTCACGCTCACTATCTCTCCGTCTCGTAGACACGAGCTGAGAAATTGCAAACGTCGAGCAATTGCTCAGAGATGAAAAGTGCCAGCACTGAAAGCTGTTGCTAGCCAGCACCCTTCCTTGGAAGCGCTTTTGTAGGCCTAAGAACACTGCGGCTCTGGGCTTCTCTAGCTACCTAATCTTCTGCTCATCCTCTCGCGCACTCTAAAGAGAGCTCAGGTGAGAAATTGCAAACGTCCAGCAATTGCTCAGAGATGAAAAGTGACAGCACTGAAAGCTCTTGCTAGCCAGCACCCTTCCTTGGAAGCGCTTTCACAGGCGCAGCAACACTGGGGCTTTGCGCTTCTCTAGCCACCAAACATCACCGTGACTATCTCTCCGTCTCGTAGACACGAGCTGAGAAATTGCAAACGTCGAGCAATTGCTCAGAGATGAAAAGTGCCAGCACTGAAAGCTGTTGCTAGCCAGCACCCTTCCTTGGAAGCGCTTTCACAGGCGCAGTAACACTGGGGCTTTGCGCTTCTCTAGCCACCAAACATCACTGTCCTTCTCTTTCCGTCTCGTAGAGACGAGCTGAGAAAATGCAGACGTCGAGCAATTGCTCAGCGATGAAAAGTGCCAGACCTGGAAGCTGTTGCTAGCCAACACCCTTCCTTGGAAGCGCTTTTGTAGGCCTAAGAACACTGGGGCTCTGGGCTTCTCTAGCCACCTAATCTTCTGCTCATCCTCTCGCGCACTCTAAAGAGTGCTCAGGTGAGAAATTGCAAACGTCGAGCAATTGCTCAGAGATGAAAAGTGCCAGCACTGAAAGCTGTTGCTAGCCAGCACCCTTCCTTGGAAGCGCTTTTGTAGGCCTAAGAACACTGCGGCTCTGGGCTTCTCTAGCCACCTAATCTTCTGCTCATCCTCTCGCGCACTCTAAAGAGAGCTCAGGTGAGAAATTGCAAACGTCGAGCAATTGCTCAGAGATGAAAAGTGCCAGCACTGAAAGCTCTTGCTAGCCAGCACCCTTCCTTGGAAGCGCTTTTGTAGGCCTAAGAACACTGGGGATTCTGGGCTTCTCTAGCCACCTAATCTTCTGCTCATCCTCTCGCGCACTCTAAAGAGAGCTCAGGTGAGAAATTGCAAACGTCGAGCAATTGCTCAGAGATGAAAAGTGCCAGCACTGAAAGCTCTTGCTAGCCAGCACCCTTCCTTGGAAGCGCTTTCACAGGCGCAGTAACACTGGGGCTTTGCGCTTCTCTAGCCACCAAACGTCACGGTCATTCTCTTTCCGTCTCGTAGACACGAGCTGAGAAATTGCAAACGTCAAGCAATTGCTCAGAGATGAAAAGTGCCAGCACTGAAAGCTGTTGCTAGCCAGCACCCTTCCTTGGAAGCGCTTTCACAGGTGCAGTAACACTGGGGCTTTGCGCTTCTCTAGCCACCAAACGTCACGGTCATTCTCTTTCCGTCTCGTAGACACGAGCTGAGAAATTGCAAACGTCAAGCAATTGCTCAGAGATGAAAAGTGCCAGCACTGAAAGCTGTTGCTAGCCAGCACCCTTCCTTGGAAGCGCTTTTGTAGGCCTAAGAACACTGCGGCTCTGGGCTTCTCTAGCCGCCTAATCTTCTGCTCATCCTCTCGCGCACTCTAAAGAGAGCTCAGGTGAGAAATTGCAAATGTCCAGCAATTGCTCAGAGATGAAAAGTGCCAGCACTGAAAGCTCTTGCTAGCCAGCACCCTTCCTTGGAAGCGCTTTCACAGGCGCAGCAACACTGGGGCTTTGCGCTTCTCTACCCACCAAACATCACCGTCACTATCTCTCCGTCTCGTAGACACGAGCTGAGAAATTGCAAACGTCGAGCAATTGTTCAGCGATGAAAAGTGCCAGCACTGAAAGCTGTTGCTAGCCAGCACCCTTCCTTGGAAGCGCTTTTGTAGGCCTAAGAACACTGGGGCTCTGGGCTTCTCTAGCCACCAAACATCACTGTCATTCTCTTTCCGTCTCGTACACACGAGCTGAGAAATTGCAAACGTCGAGCAATTGCTCAGAGATGAAAAGTGCCAGCACTGAAAGCTCTTGCTAGCCAGCACCCTTCCTTGGAAGCGCTTTTGTAGCCCTAAGAACACTGGGGCTCTGGGCTTCTCTAGCCACCTAATCTTCTGCTCATCCTCTCGCGCACTCTAAAGAGAGCTCAGGTGAGAAATTGCAAACGTCGAGCAATTGCTCAGAGATGAAAAGTGCCAGCACTGAAAGCTCTTGCTAGCCAGCACCCTTCCTTGGAAGCGCTTTCACAGGCACAGTAACACTGGGGCTTTGCGCTTCTCTAGCCACCAAACGTCACGGTCCTTCTCTTTCCGTCTCGTAGACACGAGCTGAGAAATTGCAAACGTCGAGCAATTGCTCAGAGATGAAAAGTGCCAGACCTGGAAGCTGTTGCTAGCCAACACCCTTCCTTGGAAGCGCTTTTGTAGGCCTAAGAATACTGGGGCTCTGGGCTTCTCTAGCCACCTAATCTTCTGCTCATCCTCTCGCGCACTCTAAAGAGAGCTCAGGTGAGAAATTGCAAACGTCCAGCAATTGCTCAGAGATGAAAAGTGCCAGCACTGAAAGCTCTTGCTAGCCAGCACCCTTCCTTGGAAGCGCTTTCACAGGCGCAGCAACACTGGGGCTTTGCGCTTCTCTAGCCACCAAACATCACCGTCACTATCTCTCCGTCTCGTAGACACGAGCTGAGAAATTGCAAACGTCGAGCAATTGCTCAGCGATGAAAAGTGCCAGCACTGAAAGCTGTTGCTAGCCAGCACCCTTCCTTGGAAGCGCTTTTGTAGGCCTAAGAACACTGGGGCTCTGGGCTTCTCTAGCCACCAAACATCACTGTCATTCTCTTTCCGTCTCGTAGACACGAGCTGAGAAATTGCAAATGTCGAGCAATTGCTCAGAGATGAAAAGTGCCAGCACTGAAAGCTGTTGCTAGCCAGCACCCTTCCTTGGAAGCGCTTTTGTAGGCCTAAGAACACTGGGGCTCTGGGCTTCTCTAGCTACCTAATCTTCTGCTCATCCTCTCGCGCACTCTAAAGAGAGCTCAGGTGAGAAATTGCAAACGTCGAGCAATTGCTCAGAGATGAAAAGTGCCAGCACTGAAAGCTGTTGCTAGCCAGCACCCTTCCTTGGCAGCGCTTTCACAGGTGCAGTAACACTGGGGCTTTGCGCTTCTCTACCCACCAAACATCACGGTCCTTCTCTTTCCGTCTCGTAGACACGAGCTGAGAAATTGCAAACGTCGAGCAATTGCTCAGCGATGAAAAGTGCCAGCACTGGAAGCTTTTGCTAGCCAACACCCTTCCTTGGAAGCGCTTTTGTAGGCCTAAGAACACTGGGGCTCTGGGCTTCTCTAGCCACCTAATCTTCTGCTCATCCTCTCGCGCACTCTAAAGAGAGCTCAGGTGAGAAATTGCAAACGTCGAGCAATTGCTCAGAGATGAAAAGTGCCAGCACTGAAAGCTGTTGCTAGCCAGCACCCTTCCTTGGAAGTGCTTTTGTAGGACTAAGAACACTGCGGCTCTGGGCTTCTCTAGCCACCTAATCTTCTGCTCATCCTCTCGCGCACTCTAAAGAGAGCTCAGGTGAGAAATTGCAAACGTCGAGCAATTGCTCAGAGATGAAAAGTGCCAGCACTGAAAGCTCTTGCTAGCCAGCACCCTTCCTTGGAAGCGCTTTTGTAGGCCTAAGAACACTGGGGATTCTGGGCTTCTCTAGCCACCTAATCTTCTGCTCATCCTCTCGCGCACTCTAAAGAGAGCTCAGGTGAGAAATTGCAAACGTCCAGCAATTGCTCAGAGATGAAAAGTGCCAGCACTGAAAGCTCTTGCTAGCCAGCACCCTTCCTTGGAAGCGCTTTCACAGGCGCAGCAACACTGGGGCTTTGCGCTTCTCTACCCACCAAACGTCACGGTCATTCTCTTTCCGTCTCGTGGACACGAGCTGAGAAATTGCAAACGTCAAGCAATTGCTCAGAGATGAAAAGTGCCAGCACTGAAAGCTGTTGCTAGCCAGCACCCTTCCTTGGAAGCGCTTTTGTAGGCCTAAGAACACTGGGGCTCTGGGCTTCTCTAGCCACCTAATCTTCTGCTCATCCTCTCGCGCACTCTAAAGAGAGCTCAGGTGAGAAATTGCAAACGTCCAGCAATTGCTCAGAGATGAAAAGTGCCAGCAATGAAAGCTCTTGCTAGCCAGCACCCTTCCTTGGAAGCGCTTTCACAGGCGCAGCAACACTGGGGCTTTGCGCTTCTCTAGCCACCAAACGTCACGGTCCTTCTCTTTCCGTCTCGTAGACACGAGCTGAGAAATTGCAAACGTCAAGCAACTGCTTAGAGATGAAAAGTGCCAGCACTGAAAGCTGTTGCTAGCCAGCACCCTTCCTTGGAAGCGCTTTTGTAGGCCTAAGAACACTGGGGCTCTGGGCTTCTCTAGCCACCCCATCTTCTGCTCATCCTCTCGCGCACTCTAAAGAGAGCTCAGGTGAGAAATTGCAAACGTCGAGCAATTGCTCAGAGATGAAAAGTGCCAGCACTGAAAGCTCTTGCTAGCCAGCACCCTTCCTTGGAAGCGCTTTCACAGGCACAGTAACACTGGGGCTTTGCGCTTCTCTAGCCACCAAACATCACGGTCCTTCTCTTTCCGTCTCGTAGACACGAGGTGAGAAATTGCAAACGTCGAGCAATTGCTCAGAGATGAAAAGTGCCAGACCTGGAAGCTGTTGCTAGCCAACACCCTTCCTTGGAAGCGCTTTTGTAGGCCTAAGAACACTGGGGCTCTGGGCTTCTCTAGCCACCTAATCTTCTGCTCATCCTCTCGCGCACTCTAAAGAGTGCTCAGGTGAGAAATTGCAAACGTCGAGCAATTGCTCAGAGATGAAAAGTGCCAGCACTGAAAGCTCTTGCTAGCCAGCACCCTTCCTTGGAAGCGCTTTTGTAGGCCTAAGAACACTGGGGATTCTGGGCTTCTCTAGCCACCTAATCTTCTGCTCATCCTCTCGCGCACTCTAAAGAGAGCTCAGGTGAGAAATTGCAAACGTCGAGCAATTGCTCAGAGATGAAAAGTGCCAGCACTGAAAGCTGTTGCTAGCCAGCACCCTTCCTTGGAAGCGCTTTTGTAGGCCTAAGAACACTGGGGATTCTGGGCTTCTCTAGCCACCTAATCTTTTGCTCATCCTCTCGCGCACTCTAAAGAAAGCTCAGGTGAGAAATTGCAAACGTCGAGCAATTGCTCAGAGATGAAAAGTGCCAGCACTGAAAGCTCTTGCTAGCCAGCACCCTTCCTTGGAAGCGCTTTCACAGGCGCAGCAACACTGGGGCTTTGCGCTTCTCTAGCCACCAAACATCACGGACACTATCTCTCCATCTCGTAGACACGAGCTGAGAAATTGCAAACGTCGAGCAATTGCTCAGAGATGAAAAGTGCCAGCACTGAAAGCTGTTGCTAGCCAGCACCCTTCCTTGGCAGCGCTTTCACAGGTGCAGTAACACTGGGGCTTTGCGCTTCTCTAGCCACCAAACATCACTGTCCTTCTCTTTCCGTCTCGTAGACACGAGCTGAGAAATTGCAAACGTCAAGCAATTGCTCAGAGATGAAAAGTGCCACCACTGAAAGCTGTTGCTAGCCAGCACCCTTCCTTGGAAGCGCTTTCACAGGTGCAGCAACACTGGGGCTTTGCGCTTCTCTAGCCACCAAACGTTACGGTCCCTATCTCTCCGTCTCGTAGACACGAGCTGAGAAATTGCAAACGTCGAGCAATTGTTCAGCGATGAAAAGTGCCAGCACTGAAAGCTGTTGCTAGCCAGCAGCCTTCCTTGGAAGCGCTTTTGTAGGCCTAAGAACACTGGGGCTCTGGGCTTCTCTAGCCACCTAATCTTCTGCTCATCCTCTCGCGCACTCTAAAGAGAGCTCAGGTGAGAAATTGCAAACGTCGAGCAATTGCTCAGAGATGAAAAGTGCCAGCACTGAAAGCTCTTGCTAGCCAGCACCCTTCCTTGGAAGCGCTTACACAGGCGCAGCAACACTGGGGCTTTGCGCTTCTCTAGCCACCAAACGTTACGGTCACTATCTCTCCGTCTCGTAGACACGAGCTGAGAAATTGCAAATGTCGAGCAATTGTTCAGCGATGAAAAGTGCCAGCACTGAAAGCTCTTGCTAGCCAGCACCCTTCCTTGGAAGCGCTTTTGTAGGCCTAAGAACACTGGGGATTCTGGGCTTCTCTAGCCACCTAATCTTCTGCTCATCCTCTCGCGCACTCTAAAGAAAGCTCAGGTGAGAAATTGCAAACGTCCAGCAATTGCTCAGAGATGAAAAGTGCCAGCACTGAAAGCTCTTGCTAGCCAGCACCCTTCCTTGGAAGCGCTTTCACAGGCGCAGCAACACTGGGGCTTTGCGCTTCTCTAGCCACCAAACATCACGGACACTATCTCTCCATCTCGTAGACACGAGCTGAGAAATTGCAAACGTCGAGCAATTGCTCAGAGAGGAAAAGTGCCAGCACTGAAAGCTGTTGCTAGCCAGCACCCTTCCTTGGCAGCGCTTTCACAGGTGCAGTAACACTGGGGCTTTGCGCTTCTCTAGCCACCAAACATCACTGTCCTTCTCTTTCCGTCTCGTAGACACGAGCTGAGAAATTGCAAACGTCAAGCAATTGCTCAGAGATGAAAAGTGCCAGCACTGAAAGCTGTTGCTAGCCAGCACCCTTCCTTGGAAGCGCTTTTGTAGCCCTAAGAACACTGGGGCTCTGGGCTTCTCTAGCCACCTAATCTTCTGCTCATCCTCTCGCGCACTCTAAAGAGAGCTCAGGTGAGAAATTGCAAACGTCGAGCAATTGCTCAGAGATGAAAAGTGCCAGCACTGAAAGCTCTTGCTAGCCAGCACCCTTCCTTGGAAGCGCTTTCACAGGCGCAGCAACACTGGGGCTTTGCGTTTCTCTAGCCACCAAACGTCACTGTCATTCTCTTTCCGTCTCGTAGACACGAGCTGAGAAATTGCAAACGTCAAGCAATTGCTCAGAGATGAAAAGTGCCAGCACTGAAAGCTGTTGCTAGCCAGCACCCTTCCTTGGAAGCGCTTTTGTAGGCCTAAGAACACTGGGGCGCTGGGCTTCTCTAGCCACCTAATCTTCTGCTCATCCTCTCGCGCACTCTAAAGAGAGCTCAGGTGAGAAATTGCAAACGTCCAGCAATTGCTCAGAGATGAAAAGTGCCAGCAATGAAAGCTCTTGCTAGCCAGCACCCTTCCTTGGAAGCGCTTTCACAGGCGCAGCAACACTGGGGCTTTGCGCTTCTCTAGCCACCAAACGTCACGGTCCTTCTCTTTCCGTCTCGTAGACACGAGCTGAGAAATTGCAAATGTCGAGCAATTGCTCAGAGATGAAAAGTGCCAGCACTGAAAGCTGTTGCTAGCCAGCACCCTTCCTTGGAAGCGCTTTTGTAGGCCTAAGAACACTGGGGCTCTGGGCTTCTCTAGCCACCCCATCTTCTGCTCATCCTCTCGCGCACTCTAAAGAGAGCTCAGGTGAGAAATTGCAAACGTCGAGCAATTGCTCAGAGATGAAAAGTGCCAGCACTGAAAGCTGTTGCTAGCCAGCACCCTTCCTTGGAAGCGCTTTCACAGGCACAGTAACACTGGGGCTTTGCGCTTCTCTAGCCACCAAACATCACGGTCCTTCTCTTTCCGTCTCGTAGACACGAGGTGAGAAATTGCAAACGTCGAGCAATTGCTCAGAGATGAAAAGTGCCAGACCTGGAAGCTGTTGCTAGCCAGCACCCTTCCTTGGAAGCGCTTTTGTAGGCCTAAGAACACTGGGGCTCTGGGCTTCTCTAGCCACCTAATCTTCTGCTCATCCTCTCGCACACTCTAAAGAGTGCTCAGGTGAGAAATTGCAAACGTCGAGCAATTGCTCAGAGATGAAAAGTGCCAGCACTGAAAGCTCTTGCTAGCCAGCACCCTTCCTTGGAAGCGCTTTTGTAGGCCTAAGAACACTGGGGATTCTGGGCTTCTCTAGCCACCTAATCTTCTGCTCATCCTCTCGCGCACTCTAAAGAGAGCTCAGGTGAGAAATTGCAAACGTCGAGCAATTGCTCAGAGATGAAAAGTGCCAGCACTGAAAGCTGTTGCTAGCCAGCACCCTTCCTTGGAAGCGCTTTTGTAGGCCTAAGAACACTGGGGATTCTGGGCTTCTCTAGCCACCTAATCTTTTGCTCATCCTCTCGCGCACTCTAAAGAAAGCTCAGGTGAGAAATTGCAAACGTCGAGCAATTGCTCAGAGATGAAAAGTGCCAGCACTGAAAGCTCTTGCTAGCCAGCACCCTTCCTTGGAAGCGCTTTCACAGGCGCAGCAACACTGGGGCTTTGCGCTTCTCTAGCCACCAAACATCACGGACACTATCTCTCCATCTCGTAGACACGAGCTGAGAAATTGCAAACGTCGAGCAATTGCTCAGAGAGGAAAAGTGCCAGCACTGAAAGCTGTTGCTAGCCAGCACCCTTCCTTGGAAGCGCTTTTGTAGGCCTAAGAACACTGGGGCTCTGGGCTTCTCTAGCTACCTAATCTTCTGCTCATCCTCTCGCGCACTCTAAAGAGAGCTCAGGTGAGAAATTGCAAACGTCGAGCAATTGCTCAGAGATGAAAAGTGCCAGCACTGAAAGCTGTTGCTAGCCAGCACCCTTCCTTGGCAGCGCTTTCACAGGTGCAGTAACACTGGGGCTTTGCGCTTCTCTACCCACCAAACATCACGGTCCTTCTCTTTCCGTCTCGTAGACACGAGCTGAGAAATTGCAAACGTCGAGCAATTGCTCAGCGATGAAAAGTGCCAGCACTGGAAGCTTTTGCTAGCCAACACCCTTCCTTGGAAGCGCTTTTGTAGGCCTAAGAACACTGGGGCTCTGGGCTTCTCTAGCCACCTAATCTTCTGCTCATCCTCTCGCGCACTCTAAAGAGAGCTCAGGTGAGAAATTGCAAACGTCGAGCAATTGCTCAGAGATGAAAAGTGCCAGCACTGAAAGCTGTTGCTAGCCAGCACCCTTCCTTGGAAGTGCTTTTGTAGGACTAAGAACACTGCGGCTCTGGGCTTCTCTAGCCACCTAATCTTCTGCTCATCCTCTCGCGCACTCTAAAGAGAGCTCAGGTGAGAAATTGCAAACGTCGAGCAATTGCTCAGAGATGAAAAGTGCCAGCACTGAAAGCTCTTGCTAGCCAGCACCCTTCCTTGGAAGCGCTTTTGTAGGCCTAAGAACACTGGGGATTCTGGGCTTCTCTAGCCACCTAATCTTCTGCTCATCCTCTCGCGCACTCTAAAGAGAGCTCAGGTGAGAAATTGCAAACGTCCAGCAATTGCTCAGAGATGAAAAGTGCCAGCACTGAAAGCTCTTGCTAGCCAGCACCCTTCCTTGGAAGCGCTTTCACAGGCGCAGCAACACTGGGGCTTTGCGCTTCTCTACCCACCAAACGTCACGGTCATTCTCTTTCCGTCTCGTGGACACGAGCTGAGAAATTGCAAACGTCAAGCAATTGCTCAGAGATGAAAAGTGCCAGCACTGAAAGCTGTTGCTAGCCAGCACCCTTCCTTGGAAGCGCTTTTGTAGGCCTAAGAACACTGGGGCTCTGGGCTTCTCTAGCCACCTAATCTTCTGCTCATCCTCTCGCGCACTCTAAAGAGAGCTCAGGTGAGAAATTGCAAACGTCCAGCAATTGCTCAGAGATGAAAAGTGCCAGCAATGAAAGCTCTTGCTAGCCAGCACCCTTCCTTGGAAGCGCTTTCACAGGCGCAGCAACACTGGGGCTTTGCGCTTCTCTAGCCACCAAACGTCACGGTCCTTCTCTTTCCGTCTCGTAGACACGAGCTGAGAAATTGCAAACGTCAAGCAACTGCTTAGAGATGAAAAGTGCCAGCACTGAAAGCTGTTGCTAGCCAGCACCCTTCCTTGGAAGCGCTTTTGTAGGCCTAAGAACACTGGGGCTCTGGGCTTCTCTAGCCACCCCATCTTCTGCTCATCCTCTCGCGCACTCTAAAGAGAGCTCAGGTGAGAAATTGCAAACGTCGAGCAATTGCTCAGAGATGAAAAGTGCCAGCACTGAAAGCTCTTGCTAGCCAGCACCCTTCCTTGGAAGCGCTTTCACAGGCACAGTAACACTGGGGCTTTGCGCTTCTCTAGCCACCAAACATCACGGTCCTTCTCTTTCCGTCTCGTAGACACGAGGTGAGAAATTGCAAACGTCGAGCAATTGCTCAGAGATGAAAAGTGCCAGACCTGGAAGCTGTTGCTAGCCAACACCCTTCCTTGGAAGCGCTTTTGTAGGCCTAAGAACACTGGGGCTCTGGGCTTCTCTAGCCACCTAATCTTCTGCTCATCCTCTCGCGCACTCTAAAGAGTGCTCAGGTGAGAAATTGCAAACGTCGAGCAATTGCTCAGAGATGAAAAGTGCCAGCACTGAAAGCTCTTGCTAGCCAGCACCCTTCCTTGGAAGCGCTTTTGTAGGCCTAAGAACACTGGGGATTCTGGGCTTCTCTAGCCACCTAATCTTCTGCTCATCCTCTCGCGCACTCTAAAGAGAGCTCAGGTGAGAAATTGCAAACGTCGAGCAATTGCTCAGAGATGAAAAGTGCCAGCACTGAAAGCTGTTGCTAGCCAGCACCCTTCCTTGGAAGCGCTTTTGTAGGCCTAAGAACACTGGGGATTCTGGGCTTCTCTAGCCACCTAATCTTTTGCTCATCCTCTCGCGCACTCTAAAGAAAGCTCAGGTGAGAAATTGCAAACGTCGAGCAATTGCTCAGAGATGAAAAGTGCCAGCACTGAAAGCTCTTGCTAGCCAGCACCCTTCCTTGGAAGCGCTTTCACAGGCGCAGCAACACTGGGGCTTTGCGCTTCTCTAGCCACCAAACATCACGGACACTATCTCTCCATCTCGTAGACACGAGCTGAGAAATTGCAAACGTCGAGCAATTGCTCAGAGATGAAAAGTGCCAGCACTGAAAGCTGTTGCTAGCCAGCACCCTTCCTTGGCAGCGCTTTCACAGGTGCAGTAACACTGGGGCTTTGCGCTTCTCTAGCCACCAAACATCACTGTCCTTCTCTTTCCGTCTCGTAGACACGAGCTGAGAAATTGCAAACGTCAAGCAATTGCTCAGAGATGAAAAGTGCCACCACTGAAAGCTGTTGCTAGCCAGCACCCTTCCTTGGAAGCGCTTTCACAGGTGCAGCAACACTGGGGCTTTGCGCTTCTCTAGCCACCAAACGTTACGGTCCCTATCTCTCCGTCTCGTAGACACGAGCTGAGAAATTGCAAACGTCGAGCAATTGTTCAGCGATGAAAAGTGCCAGCACTGAAAGCTGTTGCTAGCCAGCAGCCTTCCTTGGAAGCGCTTTTGTAGGCCTAAGAACACTGGGGCTCTGGGCTTCTCTAGCCACCTAATCTTCTGCTCATCCTCTCGCGCACTCTAAAGAGAGCTCAGGTGAGAAATTGCAAACGTCGAGCAATTGCTCAGAGATGAAAAGTGCCAGCACTGAAAGCTCTTGCTAGCCAGCACCCTTCCTTGGAAGCGCTTACACAGGCGCAGCAACACTGGGGCTTTGCGCTTCTCTAGCCACCAAACGTTACGGTCACTATCTCTCCGTCTCGTAGACACGAGCTGAGAAATTGCAAATGTCGAGCAATTGTTCAGCGATGAAAAGTGCCAGCACTGAAAGCTCTTGCTAGCCAGCACCCTTCCTTGGAAGCGCTTTTGTAGGCCTAAGAACACTGGGGATTCTGGGCTTCTCTAGCCACCTAATCTTCTGCTCATCCTCTCGCGCACTCTAAAGAAAGCTCAGGTGAGAAATTGCAAACGTCCAGCAATTGCTCAGAGATGAAAAGTGCCAGCACTGAAAGCTCTTGCTAGCCAGCACCCTTCCTTGGAAGCGCTTTCACAGGCGCAGCAACACTGGGGCTTTGCGCTTCTCTAGCCACCAAACATCACGGACACTATCTCTCCATCTCGTAGACACGAGCTGAGAAATTGCAAACGTCGAGCAATTGCTCAGAGAGGAAAAGTGCCAGCACTGAAAGCTGTTGCTAGCCAGCACCCTTCCTTGGCAGCGCTTTCACAGGTGCAGTAACACTGGGGCTTTGCGCTTCTCTAGCCACCAAACATCACTGTCCTTCTCTTTCCGTCTCGTAGACACGAGCTGAGAAATTGCAAACGTCAAGCAATTGCTCAGAGATGAAAAGTGCCAGCACTGAAAGCTGTTGCTAGCCAGCACCCTTCCTTGGAAGCGCTTTTGTAGCCCTAAGAACACTGGGGCTCTGGGCTTCTCTAGCCACCTAATCTTCTGCTCATCCTCTCGCGCACTCTAAAGAGAGCTCAGGTGAGAAATTGCAAACGTCGAGCAATTGCTCAGAGATGAAAAGTGCCAGCACTGAAAGCTCTTGCTAGCCAGCACCCTTCCTTGGAAGCGCTTTCACAGGCGCAGCAACACTGGGGCTTTGCGTTTCTCTAGCCACCAAACGTCACTGTCATTCTCTTTCCGTCTCGTAGACACGAGCTGAGAAATTGCAAACGTCAAGCAATTGCTCAGAGATGAAAAGTGCCAGCACTGAAAGCTGTTGCTAGCCAGCACCCTTCCTTGGAAGCGCTTTTGTAGGCCTAAGAACACTGGGGCGCTGGGCTTCTCTAGCCACCTAATCTTCTGCTCATCCTCTCGCGCACTCTAAAGAGAGCTCAGGTGAGAAATTGCAAACGTCCAGCAATTGCTCAGAGATGAAAAGTGCCAGCAATGAAAGCTCTTGCTAGCCAGCACCCTTCCTTGGAAGCGCTTTCACAGGCGCAGCAACACTGGGGCTTTGCGCTTCTCTAGCCACCAAACGTCACGGTCCTTCTCTTTCCGTCTCGTAGACACGAGCTGAGAAATTGCAAATGTCGAGCAATTGCTCAGAGATGAAAAGTGCCAGCACTGAAAGCTGTTGCTAGCCAGCACCCTTCCTTGGAAGCGCTTTTGTAGGCCTAAGAACACTGGGGCTCTGGGCTTCTCTAGCCACCCCATCTTCTGCTCATCCTCTCGCGCACTCTAAAGAGAGCTCAGGTGAGAAATTGCAAACGTCGAGCAATTGCTCAGAGATGAAAAGTGCCAGCACTGAAAGCTGTTGCTAGCCAGCACCCTTCCTTGGAAGCGCTTTCACAGGCACAGTAACACTGGGGCTTTGCGCTTCTCTAGCCACCAAACATCACGGTCCTTCTCTTTCCGTCTCGTAGACACGAGGTGAGAAATTGCAAACGTCGAGCAATTGCTCAGAGATGAAAAGTGCCAGACCTGGAAGCTCTTGCTAGCCAGCACCCTTCCTTGGAAGCGCTTTTGTAGGCCTAAGAACACTGGGGCTCTGGGCTTCTCTAGCCACCTAATCTTCTGCTCATCCTCTCGCACACTCTAAAGAGTGCTCAGGTGAGAAATTGCAAACGTCGAGCAATTGCTCAGAGATGAAAAGTGCCAGCACTGAAAGCTCTTGCTAGCCAGCACCCTTCCTTGGAAGCGCTTTTGTAGGCCTAAGAACACTGGGGATTCTGGGCTTCTCTAGCCACCTAATCTTCTGCTCATCCTCTCGCGCACTCTAAAGAGAGCTCAGGTGAGAAATTGCAAACGTCGAGCAATTGCTCAGAGATGAAAAGTGCCAGCACTGAAAGCTGTTGCTAGCCAGCACCCTTCCTTGGAAGCGCTTTTGTAGGCCTAAGAACACTGGGGATTCTGGGCTTCTCTAGCCACCTAATCTTTTGCTCATCCTCTCGCGCACTCTAAAGAAAGCTCAGGTGAGAAATTGCAAACGTCGAGCAATTGCTCAGAGATGAAAAGTGCCAGCACTGAAAGCTCTTGCTAGCCAGCACCCTTCCTTGGAAGCGCTTTCACAGGCGCAGCAACACTGGGGCTTTGCGCTTCTCTAGCCACCAAACATCACGGACACTATCTCTCCATCTCGTAGACACGAGCTGAGAAATTGCAAACGTCGAGCAATTGCTCAGAGAGGAAAAGTGCCAGCACTGAAAGCTGTTGCTAGCCAGCACCCTTCCTTGGCAGCGCTTTCACAGGTGCAGTAACACTGGGGCTTTGCGCTTCTCTAGCCACCAAACATCACTGTCCTTCTCTTTCCGTCTCGTAGACACGAGCTGAGAAATTGCAAACGTCAAGCAATTGCTCAGAGATGAAAAGTGCCACCACTGAAAGCTGTTGCTAGCCAGCACCCTTCCTTGGAAGCGCTTTCACAGGTGCAGCAACACTGGGGCTTTGCGCTTCTCTAGCCACCAAACGTTACGGTCCCTATCTCTCCGTCTCGTAGACACGAGCTGAGAAATTGCAAACGTCGAGCAATTGTTCAGCGATGAAAAGTGCCAGCACTGAAAGCTGTTGCTAGCCAGCAGCCTTCCTTGGAAGCGCTTTTGTAGGCCTAAGAACACTGGGGCTCTGGGCTTCTCTAGCCACCTAATCTTCTGCTCATCCTCTCGCGCACTCTAAAGAGAGCTCAGGTGAGAAATTGCAAACGTCGAGCAATTGCTCAGAGATGAAAAGTGCCAGCACTGAAAGCTCTTGCTAGCCAGCACCCTTCCTTGGAAGCGCTTACACAGGCGCAGCAACACTGGGGCTTTGCGCTTCTCTAGCCACCAAACGTTACGGTCACTATCTCTCCGTCTCGTAGACACGAGCTGAGAAATTGCAAATGTCGAGCAATTGTTCAGCGATGAAAAGTGCCAGCACTGAAAGCTCTTGCTAGCCAGCACCCTTCCTTGGAAGCGCTTTTGTAGGCCTAAGAACACTGGGGATTCTGGGCTTCTCTAGCCACCTAATCTTCTGCTCATCCTCTCGCGCACTCTAAAGAAAGCTCAGGTGAGAAATTGCAAACGTCCAGCAATTGCTCAGAGATGAAAAGTGCCAGCACTGAAAGCTCTTGCTAGCCAGCACCCTTCCTTGGAAGCGCTTTCACAGGCGCAGCAACACTGGGGCTTTGCGCTTCTCTAGCCACCAAACATCACGGTCCTTCTCTTTCCATCTCGTAGACACGAGCTGAGAAATTGCAAACGTCGAGCAATTGCTCAGAGATGAAAAGTGCCAGCACTGAAAGCTGTTGCTAGCCAGCACCCTTCCTTGGCAGCGCTTTCACAGGTGCAGTAACACTGGGGCTTTGCGCTTCTCTAGCCACCAAACATCACTGTCCTTCTCTTTCCGTCTCGTAGACACGAGCTGAGAAATTGCAAACGTCAAGCAATTGCTCAGAGATGAAAAGTGCCAGCACTGAAAGCTGTTGCTAGCCAGCACCCTTCCTTGGAAGCACTTTTGTAGCCCTAAGAACACTGGGGCTCTGGGCTTCTCTAGCCACCTAATCTTCTGCTCATCCTCTCGCGCACTCTAAAGAGAGCTCAGGTGAGAAATTGCAAACGTCGAGCAATTGCTCAGAGATGAAAAGTGCCAGCACTGAAAGCTCTTGCTAGCCAGCACCCTTCCTTGGAAGCGCTTTCACAGGCGCAGCAACACTGGGGCTTTGCGTTTCTCTAGCCACCAAACGTCACTGTCATTCTCTTTCCGTCTCGTAGACACGAGCTGAGAAATTGCAAACGTCAAGCAATTGCTCAGAGATGAAAAGTGCCAGCACTGAAAGCTGTTGCTAGCCAGCACCCTTCCTTGGAAGCGCTTTTGTAGGCCTAAGAACACTGGGGCGCTGGGCTTCTCTAGCCACCTAATCTTCTGCTCATCCTCTCGCGCACTCTAAAGAGAGCTCAGGTGAGAAATTGCAAACGTCCAGCAATTGCTCAGAGATGAAAAGTGCCAGCAATGAAAGCTCTTGCTAGCCAGCACCCTTCCTTGGAAGCGCTTTCACAGGCGCAGCAACACTGGGGCTTTGCGCTTCTCTAGCCACCAAACATCACGGTCCTTCTCTTTCCGTCTCGTAGACACGAGCTGAGAAATTGCAAATGTCGAGCAATTGCTCAGAGATGAAAAGTGCCAGCACTGAAAGCTGTTGCTAGCCAGCACCCTTCCTTGGAAGCGCTTTTGTAGGCCTAAGAACACTGGGGCTCTGGGCTTCTCTAGCCACCCCATCTTCTGCTCATCCTCTCGCGCACTCTAAAGAGAGCTCAGGTGAGAAATTGCAAACGTCGAGCAATTGCTCAGAGATGAAAAGTGCCAGCACTGAAAGCTGTTGCTAGCCAGCACCCTTCCTTGGAAGCGCTTTCACAGGCACAGTAACACTGGGGCTTTGCGCTTCTCTAGCCACCAAACATCACGGTCCTTCTCTTTCCGTCTCGTAGACACGAGGTGAGAAATTGCAAACGTCGAGCAATTGCTCAGAGATGAAAAGTGCCAGACCTGGAAGCTCTTGCTAGCCAGCACCCTTCCTTGGAAGCGCTTTTGTAGGCCTAAGAACACTGGGGCTCTGGGCTTCTCTAGCCACCTAATCTTCTGCTCATCCTCTCGCACACTCTAAAGAGTGCTCAGGTGAGAAATTGCAAACGTCGAGCAATTGCTCAGAGATGAAAAGTGCCAGCACTGAAAGCTCTTGCTAGCCAGCACCCTTCCTTGGAAGCGCTTTTGTAGGCCTAAGAACACTGGGGCGCTGGACTTCTCTAGCCACCTAATCTTCTGCTCATCCTCTCGCGCACTCTAAAGAGAGCTCAGGTGAGAAATTGCAAACGTCGAGCAATTGCTCAGAGATGAAAAGTGCCAGCACTGAAAGCTCTTGCTAGCCAGCACCCTTCCTTGGAAGCGCTTTTGTAGGCCTAAGAACACTGGGGATTCTGGGCTTCTCTAGCCACCTAATCTTCTGCTCATCCTCTCGCGCACTCTAAAGAAAGCTCAGGTGAGAAATTGCAAACGTCGAGCAATTGCTCAGAGATGAAAAGTGCCAGCACTGAAAGCTCTTGCTAGCCAGCACCCTTCCTTGGAAGCGCTTTCACAGGCGCAGCAACACTGGGGCTTTGCGCTTCTCTAGCCACCAAACATCACGGACACTATCTCTCCATCTCGTAGACACGAGCTGAGAAATTGCAAACGTCGAGCAATTGCTCAGAGAGGAAAAGTGCCAGCACTGAAAGCTGTTGCTAGCCAGCACCCTTCCTTGGCAGCACTTTCACAGGTGCAGTAACACTGGGGCTTTGCGCTTCTCTAGCCACCAAACATCACTGTCCTTCTCTTTCCGTCTCGTAGACACGAGCTGAGAAATTGCAAACGTCAAGCAATTGCTCAGAGATGAAAAGTGCCACCACTGAAAGCTGTTGCTAGCCAGCACCCTTCCTTGGAAGCGCTTTCACAGGTGCAGCAACACTGGGGCTTTGCGCTTCTCTAGCCACCAAACGTTACGGTCCCTATCTCTCCGTCTCGTAGACACGAGCTGAGAAATTGCAAACGTCGAGCAATTGTTCAGCGATGAAAAGTGCCAGCACTGAAAGCTGTTGCTAGCCAGCAGCCTTCCTTGGAAGCGCTTTTGTAGCCCTAAGAACACTGGGGCTCTGGGCTTCTCTAGCCACCTAATCTTCTGCTCATCCTCTCGCGCACTCTAAAGAGAGCTCAGGTGAGAAATTGCAAACGTCGAGCAATTGCTCAGAGATGAAAAGTGCCAGCACTGAAAGCTCTTGCTAGCCAGCACCCTTCCTTGGAAGCGCTTTCACAGGCGCAGCAACACTGGGGCTTTGCGCTTCTCTACCCACCAAACGTTACGGTCACTATCTCTCCGTCTCGTAGACACGAGCTGAGAAATTGCAAATGTCGAGCAATTGTTCAGCGATGAAAAGTGCCAGCACTGAAAGCTGTTGCTAGCCAGCACCCTTCCTTGGAAGCGCTTTTGTAGACCTAAGAACACTGGGGCTCTGGGCTTCTCTAGCCACCAAACATCACTGTCATTCTCTTTCCGTCTCGTAGACACGAGCTGAGAAATTGCAAACGTCGAGCAATTGCTCAGAGATGAAAAGTGCCAGCACTGAAAGCTGTTGCTAGCCAGCACCCTTCCTTGGAAGCGCTTTTGTAGGCCTAAGAACACTGCGGCTCTGGGCTTCTCTAGCCACCTAATCTTCTGCTCATCCTCTCGCGCACTCTAAAGAGAGCTCAGGTGAGAAATTGCAAACGTCGAGCAATTGCTCAGAGATGAAAAGTGCCAGCACTGAAAGCTCTTGCTAGCCAGCACCCTTCCTTGGAAGCGCTTTTGTAGGCCTAAGAACACTGGGGATTCTGGGCTTCTCTAGCCACCTAATCTTCTGCTCATCCTCTCGCGCACTCTAAAGAAAGCTCAGGTGAGAAATTGCAAACGTCGAGCAATTGCTCAGAGATGAAAAGTGCCAGCACTGAAAGCTCTTGCTAGCCAGCACCCTTCCTTGGAAGCGCTTTCACAGGCGCAGCAACACTGGGGCTTTGCGCTTCTCTAGCCACCAAACATCACGGTCACTATCTCTCCATCTCGTAGACACGAGCTGAGAAATTGCAAACGTCGAGCAATTGCTCAGAGATGAAAAGTGCCAGCACTGAAAGCTCTTGCTAGCCAGCACCCTTCCTTGGCAGCGCTTTCACAGGTGCAGTAACACTGGGGCTTTGCGCTTCTCTACCCACCAAACATCACTGTCATTCTCTTTCCGTCTCGTGGACACGAGCTGAGAAATTGCAAATGTCGAGCAATTGCTCAGAGATGAAAAGTGCCAGCACTGAAAGCTGTTGCTAGCCAGCACCCTTCCTTGGAAGCGCTTTTGTAGCCCTAAGAACACTGCGGCTCTGGGCTTCTCTAGCCACCTAATCTTCTGCTCATCCTCTCGCGCACTCTAAAGAGAGCTCAGGTGAGAAATTGCAAACGTCGAGCAATTGCTCAGAGATGAAAAGTGCCAGCACTGAAAGCTGTTGCTAGCCAGCACCCTTCCTTGGAAGCGCTTTCACAGGCGCAGCAACACTGGGGCTTTGCGCTTCTCTACCCACCAAACATCACGCTCACTATCTCTCCGTCTCGTGGACACGAGCTGAGAAATTGCAAACGTCGAGCAATTGCTCAGAGATGAAAAGTGCCAGCACTGAAAGCTGTTGCTAGCCAGCACCCTTCCTTGGAAGCGCTTTTATAGGCCTAAGAACACTGGGGCTCTGGGCTTCTCTAGCCACCTAATCTTCTGCTCATCCTCTCGCGCACTCTAAAGAGAGCTCAGGTGAGAAATTGCAAACGTCGAGCAATTGCTCAGAGATGAAAAGTGCCAGCACTGAAAGCTCTTGCTAGCCAGCACCCTTCCTTGGAAGCGCTTTCACAGGCGCAGCAACACTGGGGCTTTGCGCTTCTCTACCCACCAAACATCACGGTCACTATCTCTCCATCTCGTAGACACGAGCTGAGAAATTGCAAACATCGAGCAATTGCTCAGAGATGAAAAGTGCCAGCACTGAAAGCTCTTGCTAGCCAGCACCCTTCCTTGGCAGCGCTTTCACAGGTGCAGTAACACTGGGGCTTTGCGCTTCTCTACCCACCAAACATCACGGTCCTTCTCTTTCCGTCTCGTAGACACGAGCTGAGAAATTGCAAACGTCAAGCAACTGCTCAGAGATGAAAAGTGCCAGCACTGAAAGCTGTTGCTAGCCAGCACCCTTCCTTGGAAGCGCTTTTGTAGGCCTAAGAACAGTGGGGCTCTGGGCTTCTCTAGCCACCCAATCTTCTGCTCATCCTCTTGCGCACTCTAAAGAGAGCTCAGGTGAGAAATTGCAAATGTCCAGCAATTGCTCAGAGATGAAAAGTGCCAGCACTGAAAGCTGTTGCTAGCCAGCACCCTTCCTTGGAAGCGCTTTCACAGGCACAGTAACACTGGGGCTTTGCGCTTCTCTAGCCACCAAACATCACGGTCATTCTCTTTCCATCTCGTAGACACGAGCTGAGAAATTGCAAACGTCGAGCAATTGCTCAGAGATGAAAAGTGCCAGCACTGAAAGCTGTTGCTAGCCAGCACCCTTCCTTGGAAGCGCTTTTGTAGGCCTAAGAACACTGGGGCTCTGGGCTTCTCTAGCCACCTAATCTTCTGCTCATCCTCTCGCGCACTCTAAAGAGAGCTCAGGCGAGAAATTGCAAACGTCGAGCAATTGCTCAGAGATGAAAAGTGCCAGCACTGAAAGCTCTTGCTAGCCAGCACCCTTCCTTGGAAGCACTTTCACAGGCGCAGCAACACTGGGGCTTTGCGCTTCTCTAGCCACCAAACGTCACGCTCACTATCTCTCCGTCTCGTAGACACGAGCTGAGAAATTGCAAACGTCGAGCAATTGCTCAGAGATGAAAAGTGCCAGCACTGAAAGCTGTTGCTAGCCAGCACCCTTCCTTGGAAGCGCTTTTGTAGGCCTAAGAACACTGCGGCTCTGGGCTTCTCTAGCTACCTAATCTTCTGCTCATCCTCTCGCGCACTCTAAAGAGAGCTCAGGTGAGAAATTGCAAACGTCCAGCATTTGCTCAGAGATGAAAAGTGACAGCACTGAAAGCTGTTGCTAGCCAGCACCCTTCCTTGGAAGCGCTTTTGTAGGCCTAAGAACACTGGGGATTCTGGGCTTCTCTAGCCACCTAATCTTCTGCTCATCCTCTCGCGCACTCTAAAGAGAGCTCAGGTGAGAAATTGCAAACGTCCAGCAATTGCTCAGAGATGAAAAGTGCCAGCACTGAAAGCTCTTGCTAGCCAGCACCCTTCCTTGGAAGCGCTTTCACAGGCGCAGTAACACTGGGGCTTTGCGCTTCTCTACCCACCAAACGTCACTGTCATTCTCTTTCCGTCTCGTAGACACGAGCTGAGAAATTGCAAACGTCGAGCAATTGCTCAGAGATGAAAAGTGCCAGCACTGAAAGCTCTTGCTAGCCAGCACTCTTCCTTGGAAGCGCTTTCACAGGCACAGCAACACTGGGGCTTTGCGCTTCTCTAGCCACCAAACATCACGGACACTATCTCTCCGTCTCGTAGACGCGAGCTGAGAAATTGCAAACGTCAAGCAATTGCTCAGAGATGAAAAGTGCCAGCACTGAAAGCTGTTGCTAGCCAGCACCCTTCCTTGGAAGCGCTTTTGTAGGCCTAAGAACACTGCGGCTCTGGGCTTCTCTAGCCACCTAATCTTCTGCTCATCCTCTCGCGCAATCTAAAGAGAGCTCAGGTGAGAAATTGCAAACGTCGAGCAATTGCTCAGCGATGAAAAGTGCCAGCACTGAAAGCTCTTGCTAGCCAGCACCCTTCCTTGGAAGCGCTTTCACAGGCACAGCAACACTGGGGCTTTGCGCTTCTCTAGCCACCAAACGTCACGGTCCTTCTCTTTCCGTCTCCTAGACACGAGCTGAGAAATTGCAAACGTCGAGCAATTGCTCAGAGATGAAAAGTGCCAGCACTGAAAGCTGTTGCTAGCCAACACCCTTCCTTGGAAGCGCTTTCACAGGCGCAGCAACACTGGGGCTCTGGGCTTCTCTAGCCACCAAACATCACGGTCACTATCTCTCCGTCTCGTAGACACGAGCTGAGAAATTGCAAACGTCGAGCAATTGCTCAGAGATGAAAAGTGCCAGCACTGAAAGCTGTTGCTAGCCAGCACCCTTCCTTGGAAGCGCTTTTGTAGGCCTAAGAACACTGGGGCTCTGGGCTTCTCTAGCCACCTAATCTTCTGCTCATCCTCTCACGCACTCTAAAGAGAGCTCAGGTGAGAAATTGCAAATGTCGAGCAATTGCTCAGAGATGAAAAGTGCCAGCACTGAAAGCTGTTGCTAGCCAGCACCCTTCCTTGGAAGCGCTTTTGTAGGCCTAAGAACACTGGGGCTCTGGGCTTCTCTAGCCACCTAATCTTCTGCTCATCCTCTCGCGCACTCTAAAGAGAGCTCAGGTGAGAAAGTGCAAACGTCGAGCAATTGCTCTAGAGATGAAAAGTGCCAGACCTGGAAGCTGTTGCTAGCCAGCACCCTTCCTTGGAAGCGCTTTTGTAGGCCTAAGAACACTGGGGCTCTGGGCTTCTCTAGCCACCTAAACTTCTGCTCATCCTCTCGCGCACTCTAAAGAGTGCTCAGGTGAGAAATTGCAAACATCGAGCAATTGCTCAGAGATGAAAAGTGCCAGCACTGAAAGCTCTTGCTAGCCAGCACCCTTCCTTGGAAGCGCTTTTGTAGGCCTAAGAACACTGGGGCTCTGGGCTTCTCTAGCCACCTAATCTTCTGCTCATCCTCTCGCGCACTCTAAAGAGAGCTCAGGTGAGAAATTGCAAACGTCGAGCAATTGCTCAGAGATGAAAAGTGCCAGCACTGAAAGCTGTTGCTAGCCAGCACCCTTCCTTGGAAGCGCTTTTGTAGGCCTAAGAACACTGGGGATTCTGGGCTTCTCTAGCCACCTAATCTTCTGCTCATCCTCTCGCGCACTCTAAAGAAAGCTCAGGTGAGAAATTGCAAATGTCCAGCAATTGCTCAGAGATGAAAAGTGCCAGCACTGAAAGCTGTTGCTAGCCAACACCCTTCCTTGGAAGCGCTTTCACAGGCGCAGCAACACTGGGGCTCTGGGCTTCTCTAGCCACCAAACATCACGGTCACTATCTCTCCGTCTCGTAGACACGAGCTGAGAAATTGCAAACGTCGAGCAATTGCTCAGAGATGAAAAGTGCCAGCACTGAAAGCTCTTGCTAGCCAGCACCCTTCCTTGGAAGCGCTTTCACAGGCGCGGCAACACTGGGGCTTTGCGCTTCTCTAGCCACCAAACATCACTGTCCTTCTCTTTCCGTCTCGTAGACACGAGCTGAGAAATTGCAAACGTCGAGCAATTGCTCAGAGATTAAAAGTGCCAGCACTGAAAGCTGTTGCTAGCCAGCACCCTTCCTTGGAAGCGCTTTTGTAGGCCTAAGAACACTGCGGCTCTGGGCTTCTCTAGCCACCTAATCTTCTGCTCATCCGCTCGCGCACTCTAAAGAGAGCTCAGGTGAGAAATTGCAAATGTCCAGCAATTGCTCAGAGATGAAAAGTGCCAGCACTGAAAGCTGTTGCTAGCCAGCACCCTTCCTTGGAAGCGCTTTCACAGGCACAGCAACACTGGGGCTTTGCGCTTCTCTAGCCACCAAACATCACCGTCACTATCTCTCCGTCTCGTAGACACGAGCTGAGAAATTGCAAACGTCGAGCAATTGCTCAGAGATGAAAAGTGCCAGCACTGAAAGCTGTTGCTAGCCAGCACCCTTCCTTGGAAGCGCTTTTGTAGGCCTAAGAACACTGCAGCTCTGGGCTTCTCTAGCCACCTAATCTTCTGCTCATCCTCTCGCGCACTCTAAAGAGAGCTCAGGTGAGAAATTGCAAACGTCGAGCAATTGCTCAGAGATGAAAAGTGCCAGCACTGAAAGCTCTTGCTAGCCAGCACCCTTCCTTGGAAGCGCTTTCACAGGCACAGTAACACTGGGGCTTTGCGCTTCTCTAGCCACCAAACATCACTTTCATTCTCTTTCCGTCTCGTAGACACGAGCTGAGAAATTGCAAACGTCGAGCAATTGCTCAGCGATGAAAAGTGCCAGCACTGAAAGCTGTTGCTAGCCAGCACCCTTCCTTGGAAGCGCTTTTGTGGGCCTAAGAACACTGGGGCTCTGGGCTTCTCTAGCCACCTAATCTTCTGATCATCCTCTCGCGCACTCTAAAGAGAGCTCAGGTGAGAAATTGCAAACGTCCAGCAATTGCTCAGAGATGAAAAGTGCCAGCACTGAAAGCTCTTGCTAGCCAGCACCCTTCCTTGGAAGCGCTTTCACAGGCGCAGCAACACTGGAGCTTTGCGTTTCTCTACCCACCAAACGTCACGGTCATTCTCTTTCCGTCTCGTAGACACGAGCTGAGAAATTGCAAACGTCGAGCAATTGCTCAGAGATGAAAAGTGCCAGCACTGAAAGCTGTTGCTAGCCAGCACCCTTCCTTGGAAGCGCTTTCACAGGCACAGCAACACTGGGGCTTTGCGCTTCTCTACCCACCAAACGTCACGGTTACTATCTCTCCGTCTCGTAGACACGAGCTGAGAAATTGCAAACATCGAGCAATTGCTCAGAGATGAAAAGTGCCAGCACTGAAAGCTCTTGCTAGCCAGCACCCTTCCTTGGAAGCGCTTTCACAGCTGCAGCAACACTGGGGCTTTGCGCTTCTATACCCACCAAAAGTCACGGTCACTATCTCTCCGTCTCGTGGACACGAGCTGAGAAATTGCAAACGTCGAGCAATTGCTCAGAGATGAAAAGTGCCAGCACTGAAAGCTCTTGCTAGCCAGCACCCTTCCTTGGAAGCGCTTTCACAGGCGCAGCAAAACTGGGGCTTTGCGCTTCTCTAGCCACCAAACGTCACGGTCCTTCTCTTTCCGTCTCGTGGACACGAGCTGAGAAATTGCAAACGTCCAGCAATTGCTCAGAGATGAAAAGTGCCAGCACTGAAAGCTGTTGCTAGCCAGCACCCTTCCTTGGAAGCGCTTTTGTAGGCCTAAGAACACTGCGGCTCTGGGCTTCTCTAGCCACATAATCTTCTGCTCATCCTCTCGCGCACTCTAAAGAGAGCTCAGGTGAGAAATTGCAAACGTCGAGCAATTGCTCAGAGATGAAAAGTGCCAGCACTGAAAGCTCTTGCTAGCCAGCACCCTTCCTTGGAAGCGCTTTCACAGGCGCAGCAACACTGGGGCTTTGCGCTTCTCTAGCCACCAAACGTCACGGTCCTTCTCTTTCCGTCTCATGGACACGAGCTGAGAAATTGCAAACGTCGAGCAATTGCTCAGAGATGAAAAGTGCCAGCACTGAAAGCTGTTGCTAGCCAGCACCCTTCCTTGGAAGCGCTTTTGTAGGCCTAAGAACACTGGGGCTCTGGGCTTCTCTAGCCACCTAATCTTCTGCTCATCCTCTCGCGCACTCTAAAGAGAGCTCAGGTGAGAAATTGCAAATGTCCAGCAATTGCTCAGAGATGAAAAGTGCCAGCACTGAAAGCTGTTGCTAGCCAGCACCCTTCCTTGGAAGCGCTTTCACAGGCGCAGCAACACTGGGGCTTTGCGCTTCTCTACCCACCAAACATCGTGGTCACTATCTCTCCGTCTCGTAGACACGAGCTGAGAAATTGCAAACGTCGAGCAATTGCTCAGAGATGAAAAGTGCCAGCACTGAAAGCTGTTGCTAGCCAGCACCCTTCCTTGGAAGCGCTTTTGTAGACCTAAGAACACTGGGGCTTTGCGCTTCTCTAGCCACCAAACGTCACGGTCCTTCTCTTTCCGTCTCGTAGACACGAGCTGAGAAATTGCAAACGTCGAGCAATTGCTCAGAGATGAAAAGTGCCAGCACTGAAAGCTGTTGCTAGCCAGCACCCTTCCTTGGAAGCGCTTTTGTAGGCCTAAGAACACTGGGGCTCTGGGCTTCTCTAGCTACCTAATCTTTTGCTCATCCTCTCGCGCACTCTAAAGAGAGCTCAGGTGAGAAATTGCAAACGTCGAGCAATTGCTCAGAGATGAAAAGTGCCAGCACTGAAAGCTCTTGCTAGCCAGCACCCTTCCTTGGAAGCGCTTTCACAGGCGCAGTAACACTGGGGCTTTGCGCTTCTCTAGCCACCAAACATCACGGTCATTCTCTTTCCGTCTCGTAGACACGAGCTGAGAAATTGCAAACGTTGAGCAATTGCTCAGCGATGAAAAGTGCCAGCACTGAAAGCTGTTGCTAGCCAGCACCCTTCCTTGGAAGCGCTTTTGTAGGCCTAAGAACACTGGGGCTCTGGGCTTCTCTAGCCACCTAATCTTCTGCTCATCCTCTCGCGCACTCTAAAGAGAGCTCAGGTGACAAATTGCAAATGTCCAGCAATTGCTCAGAGATGAAAAGTGCCAGCACTGAAAGCTCTTGCTAGCCAGCACCCTTCCTTGGAAGCGCTTTCACAGGCACAGCAACACTGGGGCTTTGCGCTTCTCTTCCCACCAAACGTCACGGTCATTCTCTTTCCGTCTCGTAGACACGAGCTGAGAAATTGCAAATGTCGAGCAATTGCTCAGAGATGAAAAGTGCCAGCACTGAAAGCTGTTGCTAGCCAGCACCCTTCCTTGGAAGCGCTTTCACAGGCACAGCAACACTGGGGCTTTGCGCTTCTCTAGCCACCAAACATCACGGTCACTATATCTCCGTCTCGTAGACACGAGCTGAGAAATTGCAAACGTCGAGCAATTGCTCAGAGATGAAAAGTGCCAGCACTGAAAGCTGTTGCTAGCCAGCACCCTTCCTTGGCAGCGCTTTCACAGGTGCAGCAACACTGGGGCTTTGCGCTTCTATACCCACCAAAAGTCACGGTCACTATCTCTCCGTCTCGTAGACACGAGCTGAGAAATTGCAAACGTCCAGCAATTGCTCAGAGATGAAAAGTGCCAGCACTGAAAGCTCTTGCTAGCCAGCACCCTTCCTTGGAAGCGCTTTCACAGGCACAGCAACACTGGGGCTTTGCGCTTCTCTAGCCACCAAATATCACGGTCACTATCTCTCCGTCTCGTAGACACGAGCTGAGAAATTGCAAATGTCGAGCAATTGCTCAGAGAGGAAAAGTGCCAGCACTGAAAGCTGTTGCTAGCCAGCACCCTTCCTTGGCAGCGCTTTCAGAGGCACAGCAACACTGGGGCTTTGCGCTTCTCTAGCCACCAAACGTCACTGTCATTCTCTTTCCGTCTCGTGGACACGAGCTGAGAAATTGCAAACGTCAAGCAATTGCTCAGAGATGAGAAGTGCCACCACTGAAAGCTGTTGCTAGCCAGCACCCTTCCTTGGAAGCACTTTTGTAGGCCTAAGAACACTGGGGCTCTGGGCTTCTCTAGCCACCTAATCTTCTGCTCATCCTCTCGCGCACTCTAAAGAGAGCTCAGGTGAGAAATTGCAAACGTCGAGCAATTGCTCAGAGATGAAAAGTGCCAGCACTGAAAGCTCTTGCTAGCCAGCACCCTTCCTTGGCAGCGCTTTCACAGGCGCAGCAACACTGGGGCTTTGCGCTTCTCTAGCCACCAAACATCACGGTCACTATCTCTCCGTCTCGTGGACACGAGCTGAGAAATTGCAAACGTCGAGCAATTGCTCAGCGATGAAAAGTGCCAGCACTGAAAGCTGTTGCTAGCCAGCACCCTTCCTTGGAAGCACTTTTGTAGGCCTAAGAACACTGGGGCTCTGGGCTTCTCTAGCCACCTAATCTTCTGCTCATCCTCTCGCGCACTCTAAAGAGAGCTCAGGTGAGAAATTGCAAACGTCGAGCAATTGCTCAGAGATGAAAAGTGCCAGCACTGAAAGCTCTTGCTAGCCAGCACCCTTCCTTGGCAGCGCTTTCACAGGTGCAGTAACACTGGGGCTTTGCGCTTCTCTAGCCACCAAACATCAAGGTCACTATCTCTCCGTCTCGTAGACACGAGATGAGAAATTGCAAATGTCGAGCAATTGCTCAGAGATGAAAAGTGCCAGCACTGAAAGCTGTTGCTAGCCAGCACCCTTCCTTGGAAGCGCTTTTGTAGCCCTAAGAACACTGCGGCCCTGGGCTTCTCTAGCTACCTAATCTTCTGCTCATCCTCTCGCGTACTCTAAAGAGAGCTCAGGTGAGAAATTGCAAACGTCGAGCAATTGCTCAGAGACGAAAAGTGCCAGCACTGAAAGCTGTTGCTAGCCAGCACCCTTCCTTGGAAGCGCTTTCACAGGCACAGTAACAGTGGGGCTTTACGCTTCTCTAGCCACCAAACGTCACGGTCATTCTGTTTCCGTCTCGTGGACACGAGCTGAGAAATTGCAAACGTCGAGCAATTGCTCAGCGATGAAAAGTGCCAGACCTGGAAGCTTTTGCTAGCCAGCACCCTTCCTTGGAAGCGCTTTTGTAGGCCTAAGAACACTGGGGCTCTGGGCTTCTCTAGCCACCTAATCTTCTGCTCATCCTCTCGCACACTCTAAAGAGAGCTCAGGTGAGAAATTGCAAACGTCGAGCAATTGCTCAGAGATGAAAAGTGCCAGCACTGAAAGCTGTTGCTAGCCAGCACCCTTCCTTGGAAGCGCTTTTGTAGGCCTAAGAACACTGCGGCTCTGGGCTTCTCTAGCCACCTAATCTTCTGCTCATCCTCTCGCGCACTCTAAAGAGAGCTCAGGTGAGAAATTGCAAACGTCGAGCAATTGCTCAGAGATGAAAAGTGCCAGCACTGAAAGCTGTTGCTAGCCAGCACCCTTCCTTGGAAGCGCTTTCACAGGCGCAGCAACACTGGGGCTTTGCGCTTCTCTACCCACCAAACATCACGGTCACTATCTCTCCGTCTCGTGGACACGAGCTGAGAAATTGCAAACGACGAGCAATTGCTCAGAGATGAAAAGTGCCAGCACTGAAAGCTGTTGCTAGCCAGCACCCTTCCTTGGAAGCGCTTTTGTAGGCCTAAGAACACTGGGGCTCTGGGCTTCTCTAGCCACCTAATCTTCTGCTCATCCTCTCGCGCACTCTAAAGAGAGCTCAGGTGAGAAATTGCAAACGTCCAGCAATTGCTCAGAGATGAAAAGTGCCAGCACTGAAAGCTGTTGCTAGCCAGCACCCTTCCTTGGAAGCGCTTTCACAGGCACAGTAACAGTGGGGCTTTGCGCTTCTCTACCCACCAAACGTCACGGTCACTATCTCTCCGTCTCGTGGACACGAGCTGAGAAATTGCAAACGTCGAGCAATTGCTCAGAGATGAAAAGTGCCAGCACTGAAAGCTCTTGCTAGCCAGCACCCTTCCTTGGAAGCGCTTTCACAGGCACAGTAACAGTGGGGCTTTGCGCTTCTCTAGCCACCAAACGTCACGGTCCTTCTCTTTCCGTCTCGTAGACACGAGCTGAGAAATTGCAAATGTCGAGCAATTGCTCAGAGATGAAAAGTGCCAGCACTGAAAGCTGTTGCTAGCCAGCACCCTTCCTTGGAAGCGCTTTTGTAGGCCTAAGAACACTGGGGATTCTGGGCTTCTCTAGCCACCTAATCTTCTGCTCATCCTCTCGCGCACTCTAAAGAAAGCTCAGGTGAGAAATTGCAAACGTCCAGCAATTGCTCAGAGATGAAAAGTGCCAGCACTGAAAGCTGTTGCTAGCCAGCACCCTTCCTTGGAAGCGCTTTCACAGGCGCAGCAACACTGGGGCTTTGCGCTTCTCTAGCCACCAAACATCACGGTCACTATCTCTCCGTCTCGTGGACACGAGCTGAGAAATTGCAAACGTCGAGCAATTGTTCAGAGATGAAAAGTGCCAGCACTGAAAGCTGTTGCTAGCCAGCACCATTCCTTGGAAGCGCTTTTATAGGCCTAAGAACACTGGGGCTCTGGGCTTCTCTAGCCACCGAATCTTCTGCTCATCCTCTCGCGCACTCTAAAGAGAGCTCAGGTGAGAAATTGCAAACGTCCAGCAATTGCTCAGAGATGAAAAGTGCCAGCACTGAAAGCTCTTGCTAGCCAGCACCCTTCCTTGGAAGCGCTTTCACAGGCACAGTAACACTGGGGCTTTGCGCTTCTCTACCCACCAAACGTCACTGTCATTCTCTTTCCGTCTCGTAGACACGAGCTGAGAAATTGCAAACGTCGAGCAATTGCTCAGAGATGAAAAGTGCCAGCACTGAAAGCTGTTGCTAGCCAGCACCCTTCCTTGGAAGCGCTTTCACAGGCACAGCAACACTGGGGCTTTGCGCTTCACTAGCCACCAAACATCACGGTCACTATCTCTCCGTCTCGTAGACACGAGCTGAGAAATTGCAAACGTCCAGCAATTGCTCAGAGATGAAAAGTGCCAGCACTGAAAGCTGTTGCTAGCCAGCACCCTTCCTTGGCAGCGCTTTCACAGGTGCAGCAACACTGGGGCTTTGCGGTTCTATACCCACCAAAAGTCACGGTCACTATCTCTCCGTCTCGTAGACACGAGCTGAGAAATTGCAAACGTCCAGCAATTGCTCAGCGATGAAAAGTGCCAGCACTGAAAGCTGTTGCTAGCCAGCACCCTTCCTTGGAAGCGCTTTCACAGGCACAGCAACACTGGGGCTTTGCGCTTCTCTAGCCACCAAACATCACGGTCACTATCTCTCCGTCTCGTGGACACGAGCTGAGAAATTGCAAACGTCGAGCAATTGCTCAGAGATGAAAAGTGCCAGCACTGAAAGCTGTTGCTAGCCAGCACCCTTCCTTGGAAGCGCTTTTGTAGGCCTAAGAACACTGGGGCTCTGGGCTTCTCTAGCCACCTAATCTTCTGCTCATCCTCTCGCGCACTCTAAAGAGAGCTCAGGTGAGAAATTGCAAACGTCCAGCAATTGCTCAGAGATGAAAAGTGCCAGCACTGAAAGCTGTTGCTAGCCAGCACCCTTCCTTGGAAGCGCTTTTGTAGCCCTAAGAACACTGGGGATTCTGGGCTTCTCTAGCCACCTAATCTTCTGCTCATCCTCTCGCGCACTCTAAAGAAAGCTCAGGTGAGAAATTGCAAACGTCGAGCAATTGCTCAGAGATGAAAAGTGCCAGCACTGAAAGCTGTTGCTAGCCAGCACCCTTCCTTGGAAGCGCTTTCACAGGCACAGCAACACTGGGGCTTTGCTATTCTCTAGCCACCAAACGTCACTGTCATTCTCTTTCCGTCTCGTGGACACGAGCTGAGAAATTGCAAACGTCGAGCAATTGCTCAGAGATGAAAAGTGCCAGCACTGAAAGCTGTTGCTAGCCAGCACCCTTCCTTGGAAGCGCTTTTGTAGGCCTAAGAACACTGGGGCTCTGGGCTTCTCTAGCCACCTAATCTTCTGCTCATCCTCTCGCGCACTCTAAAGAGAGCTCAGGTGAGAAATTGCAAACGTCGAGCAATTGCTCAGAGATGAAAAGTGCCAGCACTGAAAGCTCTTGCTAGCCAGCACCCTTCCTTGGCAGCGCTTTCACAGGTGCAGTAACACTGGGGCTTTGCGCTTCTCTAGCCACCAAACATCACGGTCACTATCTCTCCGTCTCGTGGACACGAGATGAGAAATTGCAAACGACGAGCAATTGCTCAGAGATGAAAAGTGCCAGCACTGAAAGCTGTTGCTAGCCAGCACCCTTCCTTGGAAGCGCTTTTGTAGGCCTAAGAACACTGGGGCTCTGGGCTTCTCTAGCCACCAAACGTCACTGTCATTCTCTTTCCGTCTCGTAGACACGAGCTGAGAAATTGCAAATGTCGAGCAATTGCTCAGAGATGAAAAGTGCCAGCACTGAAAGCTGTTGCTAGCCAGCACCCTTCCTTGGAAGCGCTTTTGTAGGCCTAAGAACACTGCGGCCCTGGGCTTCTCTAGCTACCTAATCTTTTGCTCATCCTCTCGCGTACTCTAAAGAGAGCTCAGGTGAGAAATTGCAAACGTCGAGCAATTGCTCAGAGACGAAAAGTGCCAGCACTGAAAGCTCTTGCTAGCCAGCACCCTTCCTTGGAAGCGCTTTCACAGGCACAGTAACAGTGGGGCTTTACGCTTCTCTAGCCACCAAACGTCGCTGTCATTCTCTTTCCGTCTCGTGGACACGACCTGAGAAATTGCAAACGTCGAGCAATTGCTCAGCGATGAAAAGTGCCAGACCTGGAAGCTTTTGCTAGCCAGCACCCTTCCTTGGAAGCGCTTTTGTAGGCCTAAGAACACTGGGGCTCTGGGCTTCTCTAGCCACCTAATCTTCTGCTCATCCTCTCGCACACTCTAAAGAGAGCTCAGGTGAGAAATTGCAAACGTCCAGCAATTGCTCAGAGATGAAAAGTGCCAGCACTGAAAGCTGTTGCTAGCCAGCACCCTTCCTTGGAAGCGCTTTTGTAGGCCTAAGAACACTGGGGATCTGGGCTTCTCTAGCCACCTAATCTTCTGCTCATCCTCTCGCGCACTCTAAAGAGAGCTCAGGTGAGAAATTGCAAACGTCCAGCAATTGCTCAGAGATGAAAAGTGCCAGCACTGAAAGCTGTTGCTAGCCAGCACCCTTCCTTGGAAGCGCTTTCACAGGCGCAGCAACACTGGGGCTTTGCGCTTCTCTAGCCACCAAACATCACGGTCACTATCTCTCCGTCTCGTGGACACGAGCTGAGAAATTGCAAACGACGAGCAATTGCTCAGAGATGAAAAGTGCCAGCACTGAAAGCTGTTGCTAGCCAGCACCCTTCCTTGGAAGCGCTTTTGTAGGCCTAAGAACACTGGGGCTCTGGGCTTCTCTAGCCACCTAATCTTCTGCTCATCCGCTCGCGCACTCTAAAGAGAGCTCAGGGGAGAAATTGCAAACGTCCAGCAATTGCTCAGAGATGAAAAGTGCCAGCACTGAAAGCTGTTGCTAGCCAGCACCCTTCCTTGGAAGCGCTTTCACAGGCGCAGCAACACTGGGGCTTTGCGCTTCTCTACCCACCAAACGTCACGGTCACTATCTCTCCGTCTCGTGGACACGAGCTGAGAAATTGCAAACGTCGAGCAATTGCTCAGAGATGAAAAGTGCCAGCACTGAAAGCTGTTGCTAGCCAGCACCCTTCCTTGGCAGCGCTTTCACAGGCGCAGCAACACTGGGGCTTTGCGCTTCTCTAGCCACCAAACATCACGGTCCTTCTCTTTCCGTCTCGTAGACACGAGCTGAGAAATTGCAAACGTCGAGCAATTGCTCAGAGATGAAAAGTGCCAGCACTGAAAGCTGTTGCTAGCCAGCACCCTTCCTTGGAAGCGTTTTTGTAGGCCTAAGAACACTGGGGCTCTGGGCTTCTCTAGCCACCTAATCTTCTGCTCATCCTCTTGCGCACTCTAAAGAGAGCTCAGGTGAGAAATTGCAAACGTCCAGCAATTGCTCAGAGATGAAAAGTGCCAGCACTGAAAGCTGTTGCTAGCCAGCACCCTTCCTTGGAAGCGCTTTTGTAGGCCTAAGAACACTGGGGATTCTGGGCTTCTCTAGCCACCTAATCTTCTGCTCATCCTCTCGCGCACTCTAAAGAAAGCTCAGGTGAGAAATTGCAAACGTCCAGCAATTGCTCAGAGATGAAAAGTGCCAGCACTGAAAGCTCTTGCTAGCCAGCACCCTTCCTTGCAAGCGCTTTCACAGGCGCAGCAACACTGGGGCTTTGCGCTTCTCTAGCCACCAAACATCACGGTCACTATCTCTCCGTCTCGTGGACACGAGCTGAGAAATTGCAAACGTCGAGCAATTGCTCAGAGATGAAAAGTGCCAGCACTGAAAGCTGTTGCTAGCCAGCACCATTCCTTGGAAGCGCTTTTATAGGCCTAAGAACACTGGGGCTCTGGGCTTCTCTAGCCACCGAATCTTCTGCTCATCCTCTCGCGCACTCTAAAGAGAGCTCAGGTGAGAAATTGCAAACGTCCAGCAATTGCTCAGAGATGAAAAGTGCCAGCACTGAAAGCTCTTGCTAGCCAGCACCCTTCCTTGGAAGCGCTTTCACAGGCGCAGCAACACTGGGGCTTTGCGCTTCTCTAGCCACCAAACGTCACGGTCCTTCTCTTTCCGTCTCGTGGACACGAGCTGAGAAATTGCAAACGTCGAGCAATTGCTCAGAGATGAAAAGTGCCAGCACTGAAAGCTGTTGCTAGCCAGCACCCTTCCTTGGAAGCGCTTTTGTAGGCCTAAGAGCACTGGGGCTCTGGGCTTCTCTAGCCACCTAATCTTCTGCTCATCCTCTCGCGCACTCTAAAGAGAGCTCAGGTGAGAAATTGCAAACGTCGAGCAATTGCTCAGAGATGAAAAGTGCCAGCACTGAAAGCTCTTGCTAGCCAGCACCCTTCCTTGGAAGCGCTTTCACAGGCGCAGCAACACTGGGGCTTTGCGCTTCTCTAGCCACCAAACATCACTGTCCTTCTCTTTCCGTCTCGTAGACACGAGCTGAGAAATTGCAAACGTCGAGCAATTGCTCAGAGATGAAAAGTGCCAGCACTGAAAGCTGTTGCTAGCCAGCACCCTTCCTTGGCAGCGCTTTCACAGGCACAGCAACACTGGGGCTTTGCGCTTCTCTAGCCACCAAACATCACGGTCCTTCTCTTTCCGTCTCGTAGACACGAGCTGAGAAATTGCAAACGTCGAGCAATTGCTCAGAGATGAAAAGTGCCAGCACTGAAAGCTGTTGCTAGCCAGCACCCTTCCTTGGAAGCGTTTTTGTAGGCCTAAGAACACTGGGGCTCTGGGCTTCTCTAGCCACCTAATCTTCTGCTCATCCTCTCGCGCACTCTAAAGAGAGCTCAGGTGAGAAATTGCAAACGTCCAGCAATTGCTCAGAGATGAAAAGTGCCAGCACTGAAAGCTGTTGCTAGCCAGCACCCTTCCTTGGAAGCGCTTTTGTAGGCCTAAGAACACTGGGGATTCTGGGCTTCTCTAGCCACCTAATCTTCTGCTCATCCTCTCGCGCACTCTAAAGAAAGCTCAGGTGAGAAATTGCAAACGTCGAGCAATTGCTCAGAGATGAAAAGTGCCAGCACTGAAAGCTCTTGCTAGCCAGCACCCTTCCTTGGAAGCGCTTTCACAGGCGCAGCAACACTGGGGCTTTGCGCTTCTCTAGCCACCAAACATCACGGTCACTATCTCTCCGTCTCGTGGACACGAGCTGAGAAATTGCAAACGTCGAGCAATTGCTCAGAGATGAAAAGTGCCAGCACTGAAAGCTGTTGCTAGCCAGCACCATTCCTTGGAAGCGCTTTTATAGGCCTAAGAACACTGGGGCTCTGGGCTTCTCTAGCCACCGAATCTTCTGCTCATCCTCTCGCGCACTCTAAAGAGAGCTCAGGTGAGAAATTGCAAACGTCCAGCAATTGCTCAGAGATGAAAAGTGCCAGCACTGAAAGCTCTTGCTAGCCAGCACCCTTCCTTGGAAGCGCTTTCTTAGGCGCAGCAACACTGGGGCTTTGCGCTTCTCTAGCCACCAAACGTCACGGTCCTTCTCTTTCCGTCTCGTGGACACGAGCTGAGAAATTGCAAACGTCGAGCAATTGCTCAGAGATGAAAAGTGCCAGCACTGAAAGCTGTTGCTAGCCAGCACCCTTCCTTGGAAGCGCTTTTGTAGGCCTAAGAGCACTGGGGCTCTGGGCTTCTCTAGCCACCTAATCTTCTGCTCATCCTCTCGCGCACTCTAAAGAGAGCTCAGGTGAGAAATTGCAAACGTCGAGCAATTGCTCAGAGATGAAAAGTGCCAGCACTGAAAGCTCTTGCTAGCCAGCACCCTTCCTTGGAAGCGCTTTCACAGGCGCAGCAACACTGGGGCTTTGCGCTTCTCTAGCCACCAAACATCACTGTCCTTCTCTTTCCGTCTCGTAGACACGAGCTGAGAAATTGCAAACGTCGAGCAATTGCTCAGAGATGAAAAGTGCCAGCACTGAAAGCTGTTGCTAGCCAGCACCCTTCCTTGGAAGCGCTTTTGTAGGCCTAAGAACACTGCAGCTCTGGGCTTCTCTAGCCACCTAATCTTCTGCTCATCCTCTCGCGCACTCTAAAGAGAGCTCAGGTGAGAAATTGCAAACGTCGAGCAATTGCTCAGAGATGAAAAGTGCCAGCACTGAAAGCTGTTGCTAGCCAGCACCCTTCCTTGGAAGCGCTTTCACAGGCGCAGCAACACTGGGGCTTTGCACTTCTCTAGCCACCAAAAATCACGGTCACTATCTCTCCGTCTCGTAGACACGAGCTGAGAAATTGCAAACGTCGAGCAATTGCTCAGAGATGAAAAGTGCCAGCACTGAAAGCTCTTGCTAGCCAGCACCCTTCCTTGGAAGCGCTTTTGTAGACCTAAGAACACTGGGGCTCTGGGCTGCTCTAGCCACCAAACATCACTGTCATTCTCTTTCCGTCTCGTAGACACGAGCTGAGAAATTGCAAATGTCGAGCAATTGCTCAGAGATGAAAAGTGCCAGCACTGAAAGCTGTTGCTAGCCAGCACCCTTCCTTGGAAGCGCTTTTGTAGGCCTAAGAACACTGGGGCTCTGGGCTTCTCTAGCTACCTAATCTTTTGCTCATCCTCTCGCGCACTCTAAAGAGAGCTCAGGTGAGAAATTGCAAACGTCCAGCAATTGCTCAGAGATGAAAAGTGCCAGCACTGAAAGCTGTTGCTAGCCAGCACCCTTCCTTGGAAGCGCTTTCACAGGCACAGTAACACTGGGGCTTTGCGCTTCTCTAGCCACCAAACGTCACGGTCATTCTCTTTCCGTCTCGTAGACACGAGCTGAGAAATTGCAAACGTCGAGCAATTGCTCAGCGATGAAAAGTGCCAGCACTGAAAGCTGTTGCTAGCCAACACCCTTCCTTGGAAGCGCTTTTGTAGGCCTAAGAACACTGGGGCTCTGGGCTTCTCTAGCCACCTAATCTTCTGCTCATCCTCTCGCGCACTCTAAAGAGAGCTCAGGTGAGAAATTGCAAACGTCAAGCAATTGCTCAGAGATGAAAAGTGCCAGCACTGAAAGCTGTTGCTAGCCAGCACCCTTCCTTGGAAGCGCTTTCACAGGCACAGCAACACTGGGGCTTTGCGCTTCTCTACCCACCAAACGTCACGGTCATTCTCTTTCCGTCTCGTAGACACGAGCTGAGAAATTGCAAATGTCGAGCAATTGCTCAGAGATGAAAAGTGCCAGCACTGAAAGCTCTTGCTAGCCAGCACCCTTCCTTGGAAGCGCTTTCACAGGCACAGCAACACTGGGGCTTTGCGCTTCTCTAGCCACCAAACATCACAGTCACTATCTCTCCGTCTCGTAGACACGCGCTGAGAAATTGCAAACGTCGAGCAATTGCTCAGAGATGAAAAGTGCCAGCACTGAAAGCTGTTGCTAGCCAGCACCCTTCCTTGGCAGCGCTTTCACAGGTGCAGCAACACTGGGGCTTTGCGCTTCTATACCCACCAAAAGTCACGGTCACTATCTCTCCGTCTCGTAGACACGAGCTGAGAAATTGCAAATGTCCAGCAATTGCTCAGAGATGAAAAGTGCCAGCACTGAAAGCTGTTGCTAGCCAGCACCCTTCCTTGGAAGCGCTTTCACAGGCACAGCAACACTGGGGCTTTGCGCTTCTCTACCCACCAAACATCACCGTCACTATCTCTCCGTCTCGTAGACACGAGCTGAGAAATTGCAAACGTCGAGCAATTGCTCAGAGAGGAAAAGTGCCAGCACTTAAAGCTGTTGCTAGCCAGCACCCTTCCTTGGCAGCGCTTTCACAGGTGCAGTAACACTGGGGCTTTGCGCTTCTCTAGCCACCAAACGTCACTGTCATTCTCTTTCCGTCTCGTGGACACGAGCTGAGAAATTGCAAACGTCAAGCAATTGCTCAGAGATGAAAAGTGCCAGCACTGAAAGCTGTTGCTAGCCAGCACCCTTCCTTGGAAGCGCTTTTGTAGGCCTAAGAACACTGGGGCTCTGGGCTTCTCTAGCCACCTAATCTTCTGCTCATCCTCTCGCGCACTCTAAAGAGAGCTCAGGTGAGAAATTGCAAACGTCGAGCAATTGCTCAGAGATGAAAAGTGCCAGCACTGAAAGCTCTTGCTAGCCAGCACCCTTCCTTGGAAGCGCTTTCACAGGTGCAGTAACACTGGGGCTTTGCGCTTCTCTAGCCACCAAACGTCACGGTCACTATCTCTCCGTCTCGTGGACACGAGATGAGAAATTGCAAACGACGAGCAATTGCTCAGAGATGAAAAGTGCCAGCACTGAAAGCTCTTGCTAGCCAGCACCCTTCCTTGGAAGCGCTTTTGTAGACCTAAGAACACTGGGGCTCTGGGCTTCTCTAGCCACCAAACGTCACTGTCATTCTCTTTCCGTCTCGTAGACACGAGCTGAGAAATTGCAAATGTCGAGCAATTGCTCAGAGATGAAAAGTGACAGCACTGAAAGCTGTTGCTAGCCAGCACCCTTCCTTGGAAGCGCTTTTGTAGGCCTAAGAACACTGGGGCTCTGGGCTTCTCTAGCCACCTAATCTTCTGCTCATCCTCTCGCACACTCTAAAGAGAGTTCAGGTGAGAAATTGCAAACGTCGAGCAATTGCTCAGAGATGAAAAGTGCCAGCACTGAAAGCTGTTGCTAGCCAGCACCCTTCCTTGGAAGCGCTTTTGTAGGCCTAAGAACACTGGGGCTCTGGGCTTCTCTAGCCACCTAATCTTCTGCTCATCCTCTCGCGCACTCTAAAGAGAGCTCAGGGGAGAAATTGCAAACGTCGAGCAATTGCTCAGAGATGAAAAGTGCCAGCACTGAAAGCTGTTGCTAGCCAGCACCCTTCCTTGGAAGCGCTTTTGTAGGCCTAAGAACACTGGGGATTCTGGGCTTCTCTAGCCACCTAATCTTCTGCTCATCCTCTCGCGCACTATAAAGAAAGCTCAGGTGAGAAATTGCAAACGTCGAGCAATTGCTCAGAGATGAAAAGTGCCAGCACTGAAAGCTGTTGCTAGCCAGCACCCTTCCTTGGAAGCGCTTTCACAGGCGCAGCAACACTGGGGCTTTGCGCTTCTCTAGCCACCAAACATCACGGTCACTATCTCTCCGTCTCGTGGACACAAGCTGAGAAATTGCAAACGACGAGCAATTGCTCAGAGATGAAAAGTGCCAGCACTGAAAGCTCTTGCTAGCCAGCACCCTTCCTTGGAAGCGCTTTTGTAGGCCTAAGAACACTGGGGCTCTGGGCTTCTCTAGCCACCGAATCTTCTGCTCATCCTCTCGCGCACTCTAAAGAGAGCTCAGGTGAGAAATTGCAAACGTCCAGCAATTGCTCAGAGATGAAAAGTGCCAGCACTGAAAGCTCTTGCTAGCCAGCACCCTTCCTTGGAAGCGCTTTCACAGGCGCAGCAACACTGGGGCTTTGCGCTTCTCTAGCCACCAAACGTCACGGTCCTTCTCTTTCCGTCTCGTGGACACGAGCTGAGAAATTGCAAACGTCGAGCAATTGCTCAGAGATGAAAAGTGCCAGCACTGAAAGCTGTTGCTAGCCAGCACCCTTCCTTGGAAGCGCTTTTGTAGGCCTAAGAGCACTGGGGCTCTGGGCTTCTCTAGCCACCTAATCTTCTGCTCATCCTCTCGCGCACTCTAAAGAGAGCTCAGGTGAGAAATTGCAAACGTCGAGCAATTGCTCAGAGATGAAAAGTGCCAGCACTGAAAGCTCTTGCTAGCCAGCACCCTTCCTTGGAAGCGCTTTCACAGGCGCAGCAACACTGGGGCTTTGCGCTTCTCTAGCCACCAAACATCACTGTCCTTCTCTTTCCGTCTCGTAGACACGAGCTGAGAAATTGCAAACGTCGAGCAATTGCTCAGAGATGAAAAGTGCCAGCACTGAAAGCTGTTGCTAGCCAGCACCCTTCCTTGGCAGCGCTTTCACAGGTGCAGCAACACTGGGGCTTTGCGCTTCTCTAGCCACCAAACATCACGGTCCTTCTCTTTCCGTCTCGTAGACACGAGCTGAGAAATTGCAAACGTCGAGCAATTGCTCAGAGATGAAAAGTGCCAGCACTGAAAGCTGTTGCTAGCCAGCACCCTTCCTTGGAAGCGTTTTTGTAGGCCTAAGAACACTGGGGCTCTGGGCTTCTCTAGCCACCTAATCTTCTGCTCATCCTCTCGCGCACTCTAAAGAGAGCTCAGGTGAGAAATTGCAAACGTCCAGCAATTGCTCAGAGATGAAAAGTGCCAGCACTGAAAGCTGTTGCTAGCCAGCACCCTTCCTTGGAAGCGCTTTTGTAGGCCTAAGAACACTGGGGATTCTGGGCTTCTCTAGCCACCTAATCTTCTGCTCATCCTCTCGCGCACTCTAAAGAAAGCTCAGGTGAGAAATTGCAAACGTCGAGCAATTGCTCAGAGATGAAAAGTGCCAGCACTGAAAGCTCTTGCTAGCCAGCACCCTTCCTTGGAAGCGCTTTCACAGGCGCAGCAACACTGGGGCTTTGCGCTTCTCTAGCCACCAAACATCACGGTCACTATCTCTCCGTCTCGTGGACACGAGCTGAGAAATTGCAAACGTCGAGCAATTGCTCAGAGATGAAAAGTGCCAGCACTGAAAGCTGTTGCTAGCCAGCACCATTCCTTGGAAGCGCTTTTATAGGCCTAAGAACACTGGGGCTCTGGGCTTCTCTAGCCACCTAATCTTCTGCTCATCCTCTCGCGCACTCTAAAGAGAGCTCAGGTGAGAAATTGCAAACGTCCAGCAATTGCTCAGAGATGAAAAGTGCCAGCACTGAAAGCTCTTGCTAGCCAGCACCCTTCCTTGGAAGCGCTTTCTTAGGCGCAGCAACACTGGGGCTTTGCGCTTCTCTAGCCACCAAACGTCACGGTCCTTCTCTTTCCGTCTCGTGGACACGAGCTGAGAAATTGCAAACGTCGAGCAATTGCTCAGAGATGAAAAGTGCCAGCACTGAAAGCTGTTGCTAGCCAGCACCCTTCCTTGGAAGCGCTTTTGTAGGCCTAAGAGCACTGGGGCTCTGGGCTTCTCTAGCCACCTAATCTTCTGCTCATCCTCTCGCGCACTCTAAAGAGAGCTCAGGTGAGAAATTGCAAACGTCGAGCAATTGCTCAGAGATGAAAAGTGCCAGCACTGAAAGCTCTTGCTAGCCAGCACCCTTCCTTGGAAGCGCTTTCACAGGCGCAGCAACACTGGGGCTTTGCGCTTCTCTAGCCACCAAACATCACTGTCCTTCTCTTTCCGTCTCGTAGACACGAGCTGAGAAATTGCAAACGTCGAGCAATTGCTCAGAGATGAAAAGTGCCAGCACTGAAAGCTGTTGCTAGCCAGCACCCTTCCTTGGAAGCGCTTTTGTAGGCCTAAGAACACTGCAGCTCTGGGCTTCTCTAGCCACCTAATCTTCTGCTCATCCTCTCGCGCACTCTAAAGAGAGCTCAGGTGAGAAATTGCAAATGTCCAGCAATTGCTCAGAGATGAAAAGTGCCAGCACTGAAAGCTGTTGCTAGCCAGCACCCTTCCTTGGAAGCGCTTTCACAGGCGCAGCAACACTGGGGCTTTGCACTTCTCTAGCCACCAAAAATCACGGTCACTATCTCTCCGTCTCGTAGACACGAGCTGAGAAATTGCAAACGTCGAGCAATTGCTCAGAGATGAAAAGTGCCAGCACTGAAAGCTCTTGCTAGCCAGCACCCTTCCTTGGAAGCGCTTTTGTAGACCTAAGAACACTGGGGCTCTGGGCTGCTCTAGCCACCAAACATCACTGTCATTCTCTTTCCGTCTCGTAGACACGAGCTGAGAAATTGCAAATGTCGAGCAATTGCTCAGAGATGAAAAGTGCCAGCACTGAAAGCTGTTGCTAGCCAGCACCCTTCCTTGGAAGCGCTTTTGTAGGCCTAAGAACACTGGGGCTCTGGGCTTCTCTAGCTACCTAATCTTTTGCTCATCCTCTCGCGCACTCTAAAGAGAGCTCAGGTGAGAAATTGCAAACGTCCAGCAATTGCTCAGAGATGAAAAGTGCCAGCACTGAAAGCTGTTGCTAGCCAGCACCCTTCCTTGGAAGCGCTTTCACAGGCACAGTAACACTGGGGCTTTGCGCTTCTCTAGCCACCAAACATCACGGTCATTCTCTTTCCGTCTCGTAGACACGAGCTGAGAAATTGCAAACGTCGAGCAATTGCTCAGCGATGAAAAGTGCCAGCACTGAAAGCTGTTGCTAGCCAACACCCTTCCTTGGAAGCGCTTTTGTAGGCCTAAGAACACTGGGGCTCTGGGCTTCTCTAGCCACCTAATCTTCTGCTCATCCTCTCGCGCACTCTAAAGAGAGCTCAGGTGAGAAATTGCAAACGTCAAGCAATTGCTCAGAGATGAAAAGTGCCAGCACTGAAAGCTGTTGCTAGCCAGCACCCTTCCTTGGAAGCGCTTTCACAGGCACAGCAACACTGGGGCTTTGCGCTTCTCTACCCACCAAACGTCACGGTCATTCTCTTTCCGTCTCGTAGACACGAGCTGAGAAATTGCAAATGTCGAGCAATTGCTCAGAGATGAAAAGTGCCAGCACTGAAAGCTCTTGCTAGCCAGCACCCTTCCTTGGAAGCGCTTTCACAGGCACAGCAACACTGGGGCTTTGCGCTTCTCTAGCCACCAAACATCACAGTCACTATCTCTCCGTCTCGTAGACACGCGCTGAGAAATTGCAAACGTCGAGCAATTGCTCAGAGATGAAAAGTGCCAGCACTGAAAGCTGTTGCTAGCCAGCACCCTTCCTTGGCAGCGCTTTCACAGGTGCAGCAACACTGGGGCTTTGCGCTTCTATACCCACCAAAAGTCACGGTCACTATCTCTCCGTCTCGTAGACACGAGCTGAGAAATTGCAAATGTCCAGCAATTGCTCAGAGATGAAAAGTGCCAGCACTGAAAGCTGTTGCTAGCCAGCACCCTTCCTTGGAAGCGCTTTCACAGGCACAGCAACACTGGGGCTTTGCGCTTCTCTACCCACCAAACATCACCGTCACTATCTCTCCGTCTCGTAGACACGAGCTGAGAAATTGCAAACGTCGAGCAATTGCTCAGAGAGGAAAAGTGCCAGCACTTAAAGCTGTTGCTAGCCAGCACCCTTCCTTGGCAGCGCTTTCACAGGTGCAGTAACACTGGGGCTTTGCGCTTCTCTAGCCACCAAACGTCACTGTCATTCTCTTTCCGTCTCGTGGACACGAGCTGAGAAATTGCAAACGTCAAGCAATTGCTCAGAGATGAAAAGTGCCAGCACTGAAAGCTGTTGCTAGCCAGCACCCTTCCTTGGAAGCGCTTTTGTAGGCCTAAGAACACTGGGGCTCTGGGCTTCTCTAGCCACCTAATCTTCTGCTCATCCTCTCGCGCACTCTAAAGAGAGCTCAGGGGAGAAATTGCAAACGTCGAGCAATTGCTCAGAGATGAAAAGTGCCAGCACTGAAAGCTGTTGCTAGCCAGCACCCTTCCTTGGAAGCGCTTTTGTAGGCCTAAGAACACTGGGGATTCTGGGCTTCTCTAGCCACCTAATCTTCTGCTCATCCTCTCGCGCACTATAAAGAAAGCTCAGGTGAGAAATTGCAAACGTCGAGCAATTGCTCAGAGATGAAAAGTGCCAGCACTGAAAGCTGTTGCTAGCCAGCACCCTTCCTTGGAAGCGCTTTCACAGGCGCAGCAACACTGGGGCTTTGCGCTTCTCTAGCCACCAAACATCACGGTCACTATCTCTCCGTCTCGTGGACACGAGCTGAGAAATTGCAAACGACGAGCAATTGCTCAGAGATGAAAAGTGCCAGCACTGAAAGCTCTTGCTAGCCAGCACCCTTCCTTGGAAGCGCTTTTGTAGGCCTAAGAACACTGGGGCTCTGGGCTTCTCTAGCCACCTAATCTTCTGCTCATCCTCTCGCGCACTCTAAAGAGAGCTCAGGTGAGAAATTGCAAACGTCGAGCAATTGCTCAGAGATGAAAAGTGCCAGCACTGAAAGCTGTTGCTAGCCAGCACCCTTCCTTGTAAGCGCTTTCACAGGCACAGTAACACTGGGGCTTTGCGCTTCTCTACCCACCAAACGTCACGGTCACTATCTCTCCGTCTCGTGGACACGAGACGAGAAATTGCAAACGTCGAGCAATTGCTCAGCGATGAAAAGTGCCAGACCTGGAAGCTGTTGCTAGCCAGCACCCTTCCTTGGAAGCGCTTTTGTAGGCCTAAGAACACTGGGGCTCTGGGCTTCTCTAGCCATCTAATCTTCTGCTCATCCTCTCGCACAATCTAAAGAGAGCTCAGATGAGAAATTGCAAACGTCGAGCAATTGCTCAGCGATGAAAAGTGCCAGCACTGAAAGCTGTTGCTAGCCAGCACCCTTCCTTGGAAGCGCTTTTGTAGGCCTAAGAACACTGGGGCTCTGGGCTTCTCTAGCCACCTAATCTTCTGCTCATCCTCTTGCGCACTCTAAAGAGAGCTCAGGTGAGAAATTGCAAACGTCGAGCAATTGCTCAGAGATGAAAAGTGCCAGCACTGAAAGCTGTTGCTAGCCAGCACCCTTCCTTGGAAGCGCTTTTGTAGCCCTAAGAACACTGGGGATTCTGGGCTTCTCTAGCCACCTAATCTTCTGCTCATCCTCTCGCGCACTCTAAAGAGTGCTCAGGTGAGAAATTGCAAACGTCGAGCAATTGCTCAGAGATGAAAAGTGCCAGCACTGAAAGCTGTTGCTAGCCAGCACCCTTCCTTGGAAGCGCTTTCACAGGCGCAGCAACACTGGGGCTTTGCGCTTCTCTACCCACCAAATGTCACGGTCACTATCTCTCCGTCTCGTGGACACGAGCTGAGAAATTGCAAACGTCGAGCAATTGCTCAGAGAGGAAAAGTGCCAGCACTGAAAGCTGTTGCTAGCCAGCACCCTTCCTTGGCAGCGCTTTCACAGGTGCAGTAACACTGGGGCTTTGCGCTTCTCTACCCACCAAACGTCACTGTCATTCTCTTTCCGTCTCGTGGACACGAGCTGAGAAATTGCAAACGTCGAGCAATTGCTCAGCGATGAAAAGTGCCAGCACTGAAAGCTGTTGCTAGCCAGCACCCTTCCTTGGAAGCACTTTTGTAGGCCTAAGAACACTGGGGCTCTGGGCTTCTCTAGCCACCTAATCTTCTGCTCATCCTCTCGCGCACTCTAAAGAGAGCTCAGGTGAGAAATTGCAAACGTCAAGCAATTGCTCAGAGATGAAAAGTGCCAGCACTGAAAGCTCTTGCTAGCCAGCACCCTTCCTTGGAAGCGCTTTCACAGGCACAGTAACACTGGGGCTTTGCGCTTCTCTACCCACCAAACGTCACTGTCATTCTCTTTCCGTCTCGTAGACACGAGCTGAGAAATTGCAAATGTCGAGCAATTGCTCAGAGATGAAAAGTGCCAGCACTGAAAGCTCTTGCTAGACAGCACCCTTCCTTGGCAGCGCTTTCACAGGCGCAGCAACACTGGGGCTTTGCGCTTCACTAGCCACCAAACATCACGGTCAATATCTCTCCGTCTCGTAGACACGAGCTGAGAAATTGCAAACGTCCAGCAATTGCTCAGAGATGAAAAGTGCCAGCACTGAAAGCTGTTGCTAGCCAGCACCCTTCCTTGGCAGCGCTTTCACAGGTGCAGCAACACTGGGGCTTTGCGGTTCTATACCCACCAAAAGTCACGGTCACTATCTCTCCGTCTCGTAGACACGAGCTGAGAAATTGCAAACGTCCAGCAATTGCTCAGCGATGAAAAGTGCCAGCACTGAAAGCTGTTGCTAGCCAGCACCCTTCCTTGGAAGCGCTTTCACAGGCACAGCAACACTGGGGCTTTGCGCTTCTCTACCCACCAAACATCACGCTCACTATCTCTCCGTCTCGTGGACACGAGCTGAGAAATTGCAAACGTCGAGCAATTGCTCAGAGATGAAAAGTGCCAGCACTGAAAGCTCTTGCTAGCCAGCACCCTTCCTTGGAAGCGCTTTTGTAGGCCTAAGAACACTGGGGCTCTGGGCTTCTCTAGCCACCTAATCTTCTGCTCATCCTCTCGCGCACTCTAAGGAGAGCTCAGGTGAGAAATTGCAAACGTCCAGCAATTGCTCAGAGATGAAAAGTGCCAGCACTGAAAGCTGTTGCTAGCCAGCACCCTTCCTTGGAAGCGCTTTTGTAGCCCTAAGAACACTGGGGATTCTGGGCTTCTCTAGCCACCTAATCTTCTGCTCATCCTCTCGCGCACTCTAAAGAAAGCTCAGGTGAGAAATTGCAAACGTCGAGCAATTGCTCAGAGATGAAAAGTGCCAGCACTGAAAGCTGTTGCTAGCCAGCACCCTTCCTTGGAAGCGCTTTCACAGGCGCAGCAACACTGGGGCTTTGCTATTCTCTAGCCACCAAACGTCACTGTCATTCTCTTTCCGTCTCGTGGACACGAGCTGAGAAATTGCAAACGTCGAGCAATTGCTCAGACATGAAAAGTGCCAGCACTGAAAGCTGTTGCTAGCCAGCACCCTTCGTTGGAAGCGCTTTTGTAGGCCTAAGAACACTGCAGCTCTGGGCTTCTCTAGCCACCTAATCTTCTGCTCATCCTCTCGCGCACTCTAAAGAGAGCTCAGGTGAGAAATTGCAAACGTCGAGCAATTGCTCAGAGATGAAAAGTGCCAGCACTGAAAGCTCTTGCTAGCCAGCACCCTTCCTTGGCAGCGCTTTCACAGGTGCAGTAACACTGGGGCTTTGCGCTTCTCTAGCCACCAAACATCACGGTCACTATCTCTCCGTCTCGTGGACACGAGCTGAGAAATTGCAAATGTCCAGCAATTGCTCAGAGATGAAAAGTGCCAGCACTGAAAGCTGTTGCTAGCCAGCACCCTTCCTTGGAAGCGCTTTTGTAGGCCTAAGAGCACTGGGGCTCTGGGCTTCTCTAGCCACCAAACGTCACTGTCATTCTCTTTCCGTCTCGTAGACACGAGCTGAGAAATTGCAAATGTCGAGCAATTGCTCAGAGATGAAAAGTGCCAGCACTGAAAGCTCTTGCTAGCCAGCACCCTTCCTTGGAAGCGCTTTTGTAGGCCTAAGAACACTGCGGCCCTGGGCTTCTCTAGCTACCTAATCTTATGCTCATCCTCTCGCGCACTCTAAAGAGAGCTCAGGTGAGAAATTGCAAATGTCCAGCAATTGCTCAGAGATGAAAAGTGCCAGCACTGAAAGCTCTTGCTAGCCAGCACCCTTCCTTGGAAGCGCTTTCACAGGCACAGTAACACTGGGGCTTTGCGCTTCTCTACCCACCAAACGTCACGGTCATTCTGTTTCCGTCTCGTGGACACGAGCTGAGAAATTGCAAACGTCGAGCAATTGCTCAGCGATGAAAAGTGCCAGACCTGGAAGCTTTTGCTAGCCAGCACCCTTCCTTGGAAGCGCTTTTGTAGGCCTAAGAACACTGGGGCTCTGGGCTTCTCTAGCCACCTAATCTTCTGCTCATCCTCTCGCACACTCTAAAGAGAGCTCAGGTGAGAAATTGCAAACGTCCAGCAATTGCTCAGAGATGAAAAGTGCCAGCACTGAAAGCTGTTGCTAGCCAGCACCCTTCCTTGGAAGCGCTTTTGTAGGCCTAAGAACACTGGGGATTCTGGGCTTCTCTAGCCACCTAATCTTCTGCTCATCCTCTCGCGCACTCTAAAGAGAGCTCAGGTGAGAAATTGCAAACGTCCAGCAATTGCTCAGAGATGAAAAGTGCCAGCACTGAAAGCTCTTGCTAGCCAGCACCCTTCCTTGGAAGCGCTTTCACAGGCGCAGCAACACTGGGGCTTTGCGCTTCTCTAGCCACCAAACATCACGGTCACTATCTCTCCGTCTCGTGGACACGAGCTGAGAAATTGCAAACGTCGAGCAATTGCTCAGAGATGAAAAGTGCCAGCACTGAAAGCTGTTGCTAGCCAGCACCCTTCCTTGGAAGCGCTTTTGTAGGCCTAAGAACACTGGGGCTCTGGGCTTCTCTAGCCACCTAATCTTCTGCTCATCCGCTCGCGCACTCTAAAGAGAGCTCAGGTGAGAAATTGCAAACGTCCAGCAATTGCTCAGAGATGAAAAGTGCCAGCACTGAAAGCTGTTGCTAGCCAGCACCCTTCCTTGGAAGCGCTTTCACAGGCACAGTAACAGTGGGGCTTTGCGCTTCTCTACCCACCAAACGTCACGGTCACTATCTCTCCGTCTCGTGGACACGAGCTGAGAAATTGCAAACGTCGAGCAATTGCTCAGAGATGAAAAGTGCCAGCACTGAAAGCTGTTGCTAGCCAGCACCCTTCCTTGGAAGCGCTTTCACAGGTGCAGCAACACTGGGGCTTTGCGCTTCTCTAGCCACCAAACATCACGGTCCTTCTCTTTCCGTCTCGTGGACACGAGCTGAGAAATTGCAAACGTCGAGCAATTGCTCAGAGATGAAAAGTGCCAGCACTGAAAGCTGTTGCTAGCCAGCACCCTTCCTTGGAAGCGCTTTTGTAGGCCTAAGAACACTGGGGCTCTGGGCTTCTCTAGCCACCTAATCTTCTGCTCATCCTCTTGCGCACTCTAAAGAGAGCTCAGGTGAGAAATTGCAAACGTCAAGCAATTGCTCAGAGATGAAAAGTGCCAGCACTGAAAGCTGTTGCTAGCCAGCACCCTTCCTTGGAAGCGCTTTCACAGGCGCAGCAACACTGGGGCTTTGCGCTTCTCTAGCCACCAAACGTCACGGTCCTTCTCTTTCCGTCTCGTGGACACGAGCTGAGAAATTGCAAACGTCGAGCAATTGCTCAGAGATGAAAAGTGCCAGCACTGAAAGCTGTTGCTAGCCAGCACCCTTCCTTGGAAGCGCCTTTGTAGGCCTAAGAGCACTGGGGCTCTGGGCTTCTCTAGCCACCTAATCTTCTGCTCATCCTCTCGCGCACTCTAAAGAGAGCTCAGGTGAGAAATTGCAAACGTCCAGCAATTGCTCAGAGATGAAAAGTGCCAGCACTGAAAGCTCTTGCTAGCCAGCACCCTTCCTTGGAAGCGCTTTCACAGGCGCAGCAACACTGGGGCTTTGCGCTTCTCTAGCCACCAAACATCACTGTCCTTCTCTTTCCGTCTCGTAGACACGAGCTGAGAAATTGCAAACGTCGAGCAATTGCTCAGAGATGAAAAGTGCCAGCACTGAAAGCTGTTGCTAGCCAGCACCCTTCCTTGGAAGCGCTTTTGTAGGCCTAAGAACACTGCAGCTCTGGGCTTCTCTAGCCACCTAATCTTCTGCTCATCCTCTCGCGCACTCTAAAGAGAGCTCAGGTGAGAAATTGCAAATGTCCAGCAATTGCTCAGAGATGAAAAGTGCCAGCACTGAAAGCTGTTGCTAGCCAGCACCCTTCCTTGGAAGCGCTTTCACAGGCGCAGCAACACTGGGGCTTTGCACTTCTCTAGCCACCAAAAATCATGGTCACTATCTCTCCGTCTCGTAGACACGAGCTGAGAAATTGCAAACGTCGAGCAATTGCTCAGAGATGAAAAGTGCCAGCACTGAAAGCTCTTGCTAGCCAGCACCCTTCCTTGGAAGCGCTTTTGTAGACCTAAGAACACTGGGGCTCTGGGCTTCTCTAGCCACCAAACATCACTGTCATTCTCTTTCCGTCTCGTAGACACGAGCTGAGAAATTGCAAATGTCGAGCAATTGCTCAGAGATGAAAAGTGCCAGCACTGAAAGCTGTTGCTAGCCAGCACCCTTCCTTGGAAGCGCTTTTGTAGGCCTAAGAACACTGGGGCTCTGGGCTTCTCTAGCTACCTAATCTTTTGCTCATCCTCTCGCGCACTCTAAAGAGAGCTCAGGTGAGAAATTGCAAACGTCGAGCAATTGCTCAGAGATGAAAAGTGCCAGCACTGAAAGCTGTTGCTAGCCAGCACCCTTCCTTGGAAGCGCTTTCACAGGCACAGTAACAGTGGGGCTTTGCGCTTCTCTAGCCACCAAACATCACGGTCATTCTCTTTCCGTCTCGTAGACACGAGCTGAGAAATTGCAAACGTCGAGCAATTGCTCAGAGATGAAAAGTGCCAGCACTGAAAGCTGTTGCTAGCCAACACCCTTCCTTGGAAGCGCTTTTGTAGGCCTAAGAACACTGGGGCTCTGGGCTTCTCTAGCCACCTAATCTTCTGCTCATCCTCTCGCGCACTCTAAAGAGTGCTCAGGTGAGAAATTGCAAACGTCAAGCAATTGCTCAGAGATGAAAAGTGCCAGCACTGAAAGCTGTTGCTAGCCAGCACCCTTCCTTGGAAGCGCTTTCACAGGCACAGTAACACTGGGGCTTTGCGCTTCTCTACCCACCAAACGTCACGGTCATTCTCTTTCCGTCTCGTAGACACGAGCTGAGAAATTGCAAATGTCGAGCAATTGCTCAGAGATGAAAAGTGCCAGCACTGAAAGCTCTTGCTAGCCAGCACCCTTCCTTGGAAGCGCTTTCACAGGCACAGCAACACTGGGGCTTTGCGCTTCTCTAGCCACCAAACATCACGGTCACTATCTCTCCGTCTCGTAGACACGAGCTGAGAAATTGCAAACGTCGAGCAATTGCTCAGAGATGAAAAGTGCCAGCACTGAAAGCTGTTGCTAGCCAGCACCCTTCCTTGGCAGCGCTTTCACAGGTGCAGCAACACTGGGGCTTTGCGCTTCTATACCCACCAAAAGTCACTGTCACTATCTCTCCGTCTCGTAGACACGAGCTGAGAAATTGCAAATGTCCAGCAATTGCTCAGAGATGAAAAGTGCCAGCACTGAAAGCTGTTGCTAGCCAGCACCCTTCCTTGGAAGCGCTTTCACAGGCACAGCAACACTGGGGCTTTGCGCTTCTCTACCCACCAAACATCACCGTCACTATCTCTCCGTCTCGTAGACACGAGCTGAGAAATTGCAAACGTCGAGCAATTGCTCAGAGAGGAAAAGTGCCAGCACTTAAAGCTGTTGCTAGCCAGCACCCTTCCTTGGCAGCGCTTTCACAGGTGCAGTAACACTGGGGCTTTGCGCTTCTCTAGCCACCAAACGTCACTGTCATTGTCTTTCCGTCTCGTGGACACGAGCTGAGAAATTGCAAACGTCAAGCAATTGCTCAGAGATGAAAAGTGCCAGCACTGAAAGCTGTTGCTAGCCAGCACCCTTCGTTGGAAGCGCTTTTGTAGGCCTAAGAACACTGGGGCTCTGGGCTTCTCTAGCCACCTAATCTTCTGCTCATCCTCTCGCGCACTCTAAAGAGAGCTCAGGTGAGAAATTGCAAACGTCGAGCAATTGCTCAGAGATGAAAAGTGCCAGCACTGAAAGCTGTTGCTAGCCAGCACCCTTCCTTGGCAGCGCTTTCACAGGTGCAGTAACACTGGGGCTTTGCGCTTCTCTACCCACCAAACGTCACGGTCACTATCTCTCCGTCTCGTGGACACGAGATGAGAAATTGCAAACGACGAGCAATTGCTCAGAGATGAAAAGTGCCAGCACTGAAAGCTCTTGCTAGCCAGCACCCTTCCTTGGAAGCGCTTTTGTAGACCTAAGAAAACTGGGGCTCTGGGCTTCTCTAGCCACCAAACGTCACTGTCATTCTCTTTCCGTCTCGTAGACACGAGCTGAGAAATTGCAAATGTCGAGCAATTGCTCAGAGATGAAAAGTGACAGCACTGAAAGCTGTTGCTAGCCAGCACCCTTCCTTGGAAGCGCTTTTGTAGGCCTAAGAACACTGGGGCTCTGGGCTTCTCTAGCCACCTAATCTTCTGCTCATCCTCTCGCACACTCTAAAGAGAGTTCAGGTGAGAAATTGCAAACGTCGAGCAATTGCTCAGAGATGAAAAGTGCCAGCACTGAAAGCTCTTGCTAGCCAGCACCCTTCCTTGGAAGCGCTTTTGTAGGCCTAAGAACACTGGGGCTCTGGGCTTCTCTAGCCACCTAATCTTCTGCTCATCCTCTCGCGCACTCTAAAGAGAGCTCAGGGGAGAAATTGCAAACGTCGAGCAATTGCTCAGAGATGAAACGTGCCAGCACTGAAAGCTGTTGCTAGCCAGCACCCTTCCTTGGAAGCGCTTTTGTAGCCCTAAGAACACTGGGGATTCTGGGCTTCTCTAGCCACCTAATCTTCTGCTCATCCTCTCGCGCACTCTAAAGAAAGCTCAGGTGAGAAATTGCAAATGTCGAGCAATTGCTCAGAGATGAAAAGTGCCAGCACTGAAAGCTGTTGCTAGCCAGCACCCTTCCTTGGAAGCGCTTTCACAGGCGCAGCAACACTGGGGCTTTGCGCTTCTCTACCCACCAAACATCACGGTCACTATCTCTCCGTCTCGTGGACACGAGCTGAGAAATTGCAAACGACGAGCAATTGCTCAGAGATGAAAAGTGCCAGCACTGAAAGCTGTTGCTAGCCAGCACCCTTCCTTGGAAGCGCTTTTGTAGGCCTAAGAACACTGGGGCTCTGGGCTTCTCTAGCCACCTAATCTTCTGCTCATCCTCTCGCGCACTCTAAAGAGAGCTCACGTGAGAAATTGCAAATGTCCAGCAATTGCTCAGAGATGAAAAGTGCCAGCACTGAAAGCTGTTGCTAGCCAGCACCCTTCCTTGGAAGCGCTTTCACAGGCACAGTAACACTGGGGCTTTGCGCTTCTCTACCCACCAAACGTCACGGTCACTATCTCTCCGTCTCGTGGACACGAGACGAGAAATTGCAAACGTCGAGCAATTGCTCAGCGATGAAAAGTGCCAGACCTGGAAGCTGTTGCTAGCCAGCACCCTTCCTTGGAAGCGCTTTTGTAGGCCTAAGAACACTGGGGCTCTGGGCTTCTCTAGCCATCTAATCTTCTGCTCATCCTCTCGCACAATCTAAAGAGAGCTCAGATGAGAAATTGCAAACGTCGAGCAATTGCTCAGAGATGAAAAGTGCCAGCACTGAAAGCTGTTGCTAGCCAGCACCCTTCCTTGGAAGCGCTTTTGTAGGCCTAAGAACACTGGGGCTCTGGGCTTCTCTAGCCACCTAATCTTCTGCTCATCCTCTCGCGCACTCTAAAGAGAGCTCAGGTGAGAAATTGCAAACGTCGAGCAATTGCTCAGAGATGAAAAGTGCCAGCACTGAAAGCTGTTGCTAGCCAGCACCCTTCCTTGGAAGCGCTTTTGTAGGCCTAAGAACACTGGGGCTCTGGGCTTCTCTAGCCACCTAATCTTCTGCTCATCCTCTCGCACACTCTAAAGAGAGTTCAGGTGAGAAATTGCAAACGTCGAGCAATTGCTCAGAGATGAAAAGTGCCAGCACTGAAAGCTCTTGCTAGCCAGCACCCTTCCTTGGAAGCGCTTTTGTAGGCCTAAGAACACTGGGGCTCTGGGCTTCTCTAGCCACCTAATCTTCTGCTCATCCTCTCGCGCACTCTAAAGAGAGCTCAGGGGAGAAATTGCAAACGTCGAGCAATTGCTCAGAGATGAAACGTGCCAGCACTGAAAGCTGTTGCTAGCCAGCACCCTTCCTTGGAAGCGCTTTTGTAGCCCTAAGAACACTGGGGATTCTGGGCTTCTCTAGCCACCTAATCTTCTGCTCATCCTCTCGCGCACTCTAAAGAAAGCTCAGGTGAGAAATTGCAAATGTCGAGCAATTGCTCAGAGATGAAAAGTGCCAGCACTGAAAGCTGTTGCTAGCCAGCACCCTTCCTTGGAAGCGCTTTCACAGGCGCAGCAACACTGGGGCTTTGCGCTTCTCTACCCACCAAACATCACGGTCACTATCTCTCCGTCTCGTGGACACGAGCTGAGAAATTGCAAACGACGAGCAATTGCTCAGAGATGAAAAGTGCCAGCACTGAAAGCTGTTGCTAGCCAGCACCCTTCCTTGGAAGCGCTTTTGTAGGCCTAAGAACACTGGGGCTCTGGGCTTCTCTAGCCACCTAATCTTCTGCTCATCCTCTCGCGCACTCTAAAGAGAGCTCACGTGAGAAATTGCAAATGTCCAGCAATTGCTCAGAGATGAAAAGTGCCAGCACTGAAAGCTGTTGCTAGCCAGCACCCTTCCTTGGAAGCGCTTTCACAGGCACAGTAACACTGGGGCTTTGCGCTTCTCTACCCACCAAACGTCACGGTCACTATCTCTCCGTCTCGTGGACACGAGACGAGAAATTGCAAACGTCGAGCAATTGCTCAGCGATGAAAAGTGCCAGACCTGGAAGCTGTTGCTAGCCAGCACCCTTCCTTGGAAGCGCTTTTGTAGGCCTAAGAACACTGGGGCTCTGGGCTTCTCTAGCCATCTAATCTTCTGCTCATCCTCTCGCACAATCTAAAGAGAGCTCAGATGAGAAATTGCAAACGTCGAGCAATTGCTCAGAGATGAAAAGTGCCAGCACTGAAAGCTGTTGCTAGCCAGCACCCTTCCTTGGAAGCGCTTTTGTAGGCCTAAGAACACTGGGGCTCTGGGCTTCTCTAGCCACCTAATCTTCTGCTCATCCTCTCGCGCACTCTAAAGAGAGCTCAGGTGAGAAATTGCAAACGTCGAGCAATTGCTCAGAGATGAAAAGTGCCAGCACTGAAAGCTGTTGCTAGCCAGCACCCTTCCTTGGAAGCGCTTTTGTAGGCCTAAGAACACTGGGGCTCTGGGCTTCTCTAGCCACCTAATCTTCTGCTCATCCTCTCGCGCACTCTAAAGAGTGCTCAGGTGAGAAATTGCAAACGTCGAGCAATTGCTCAGAGATGAAAAGTGCCAGCACTGAAAGCTCTTGCTAGCCAGCACCCTTCCTTGGAAGCGCTTTCACAGGCGCAGCAACACTGGGGCTTTGCGCTTCTCTACCCACCAAATGTCACGGTCACTATCTCTCCGTCTCGTGGACACGAGCTGAGAAATTGCAAACGTCGAGCAATTGCTCAGAGAGGAAAAGTGCCAGCACTTAAAGCTGTTGCTAGCCAGCACCCTTCCTTGGCAGCGCTTTCACAGGTGCAGTAACACTGGGGCTTTGCGCTTCTCTACCCACCAAACGTCACTGTCATTCTCTTTCCGTCTCGTGGACACGAGCTGAGAAATTGCAAACGTCAAGCAATTGCTCAGAGATGAAAAGTGCCAGCACTGAAAGCTGTTGCTAGCCAGCACCCTTCCTTGGAAGCGCTTTTGTAGGCCTAAGAACACTGGGGCTCTGGGCTTCTCTAGCCACCTAATCTTCTGCTCATCCTCTCGCGCACTCTAAAGAGAGCTCATGTGAGAAATTGCAAACGTCGAGCAATTGCTCAGAGATGAAAAGTGCCAGCACTGAAAGCTCTTGCTAGCCAGCACCCTTCCTTGGCAGCGCTTTCACAGGTGCAGTAACACTGGGGCTTTGCGCTTCTCTAGCCACCAAACATCACGGTCACTACCTCTCCGTCTCGTGGACACGAGATGAGAAATTGCAAACGTCGAGCAATTGCTCAGAGATGAAAAGTGCCAGCACTGAAAGCTCTTGCTAGCCAGCACCCTTCCTTGGAAGCGCTTTTGTAGACCTAAGAACACTGGGGCTCTGGGCTTCTCTAGCCACCAAACGTCACGGTCCTTCTCTTTCCGTCTCGTAGACACGAGCTGAGAAATTGCAAATGTCGAGCAATTGCTCAGAGATGAAAAGTGCCAGCACTGAAAGCTGTTGCTAGCCAGCACCCTTCCTTGGAAGCGCTTTCACACGTGCAGTAACACTGGGGCTTTACGCTTCTCTAGCCACAAAACGTCACGGTCATTCTCCTTCCGTCTCGTGGACACGAGCTGAGAAATTGCAAACGTCGAGCAATTGCTCAGCGATGAAAAGTGCCAGCACTGAAAGCTCTTGCTAGCCAGCACCCTTCCTTGGAAGCGCTTTTGTAGGCCTAAGAACACTGGGGCTCTGGGCTTCTCTAGCCACCTAATCTTCTGCTCATCCTCTCGCGCACTCTAAAGAGAGCTCAGGTGAGAAATTGCAAACGTCGAGCAATTGCTCAGAGATGAAAAGTGCCAGCACTGAAAGCTCTTGCTAGCCAGCACCCTTCCTTGGAAGCGCTTTTGTAGGCCTAAGAACACCGGGGATTCTGGGCTTCTCTAGCCACCTAATCTTCTGCTCATCCTCTCGCGCACTCTAAAGAGAGCTCAGGTGAGAAATTGCAAACGTCGAGCAATTGCTCAGAGATGAAAAGTGCCAGCACTGAAAGCTGTTGCTAGCCAGCACCCTTCCTTGGAAGCGCTTTCACAGGCGCAGCAACACTGGGGCTTTGCGCTTCTCTAGCCACCAAACATCACGGTCACTATCTCTCCGTCTCGTGGACACGAGCTGAGAAATTGCAAACGACGAGCAATTGTTCAGAGATGAAAAGTGCCAGCACTGAAAGCTGTTGCTAGCCAGCACCCTTCCTTGGAAGCGCTTTTGTAGGCCTAAGAGCACTGGGGCTCTGGGCTTCTCTAGCCACCAAACATCACTGTCATTCTCTTTCCGTCTCGTAGACACGAGCTGAGAAATTGCAAACGTCGAGCAATTGCTCAGAGATGAAAAGTGCCAGCACTGAAAGCTGTTGCTAGCCAGCACCCTTCCTTGGAAGCGCTTTTGTAGGCCTAAGAACACTGGGGCTCTGGGCTTCTCTAGCCACATAATCTTCTGCTCATCCTCTCGCGCACTCTAAAGAGAGCTCAGGTGAGAAATTGCAAACGTCGAGCAATTGCTCAGAGATGAAAAGTGCCAGCACTGAAAGCTGTTGCTAGCCAGCACCCTTCCTTGGAAGCGCTTTCACAGGCGCAGCAACACTGGGGCTTTGCGCTTCTCTACCCACCAAATGTCACGGTCACTATCTCTCCGTCTCGTGGACACGAGCTGAGAAATTGCAAACGTCGAGCAATTGCTCAGAGATGAAAAGTGCCAGCACTGAAAGCTGTTGCTAGCCAGCACCCTTCCTTGGAAGCGCTTTTGTAGGCCTAAGAACACTGGGGCTCTGGGCTTCTCTAGCCACCTAATCTTCTGCTCATCCTCTCGCGCACTCTAAAGAGAGCTCAGGTGAGAAATTGCAAACGTCGAGCAATTGCTCAAAGATGAAAAGTGCCAGCACTGAAAGCTGTTGCTAGCCAGCACCCTTCCTTGGAAGCGCTTTCACAGGCGCAGCAACACTGGGGCTTTGCGCTTCTCTAGCCACCAAACGTCACGGTCCTTCTCTTTCCGTCTCGTGGACACGAGCTGAGAAATTGCAAACGTCGAGCAATTGCTCAGAGATGAAAAGTGCCAGCACTGAAAGCTGTTGCTAGCCAGCACCCTTCCTTGGAAGCGCTTTTGTAGGCCTAAGAGCACTGGGGCTCTGGGCTTCTCTAGCCACCTAATCTTCTGCTCATCCTCTCGCGCACTCTAAAGAGAGCTCAGGTGAGAAATTGCAAACGTCGAGCAATTGCTCAGAGATGAAAAGTGCCAGCACTGAAAGCTCTTGCTAGCCAGCACCCTTCCTTGGAAGCGCTTTCACAGGCGCAGTAACACTGGGGCTCTGGGCTTCTCTAGCCACCAAACATCACTGTCCTTCTCTTTCCGTCTCGTAGACACGAGCTGAGAAATTGCAAACGTCGAGCAATTGCTCAGAGATGAAAAGTGCCAGCACTGAAAGCTGTTGCTAGCCAGCACCCTTCCTTGGAAGCGCTTTTGTAGGCCTAAGAACACTGGGGCTCTGGGCTTCTCTAGCCACCTAATCTTCTGCTCATCCTCTCGCGCACTCTAAAGAGAGCTCAGGTGAGAAATTGCAAATGTCCAGCAATTGCTCAGAGATGAAAAGTGCCAGCACTGAAAGCTCTTGCTAGCCAGCACCCTTCCTTGGAAGCGCTTTCACAGGCGCAGCAACACTGGGGCTTTGCGCTTCTCTAGCCACCAAACATCACCGTCACTATCTCTCCATCTCGTAGACACGAGCTGAGAAATTGCAAACGTCGAGCAATTGCTCAGAGATGAAAAGTGCCAGCACTGAAAGCTCTTGCTAGCCAGCACCCTTCCTTGGAAGCGCTTTTGTAGACCTAAGAACACTGGGGCTCTGGGCTTCTCTAGCCACCAAACATCACTGTCATTCTCTTTCCGTCTCGTAGACATGAGCTGAGAAATTGCAAATGTCGAGCAATTGCTCAGAGATGAAAAGTGCCAGCACTGAAAGCTGTTGCTAGCCAGCACCCTTCCTTGGAAGCGCTTTTGTAGCCCTAAGAACACTGGGGCTCTGGGCTTCTCTAGCGACATAATCTTCTGCTCATCCTCTCGCGCACTCTAAAGAGAGCTCAGGTGAGAAATTGCAAACGTCCAGCAATTGCTCAGAGATTAAAAGTGCCAGCACTGAAAGCTGTTGCTAGCCAGCACCCTTCCTTGGAAGCGCTTTCACAGGCACAGTAACACTGGGGCTTTGCGCTTCTCTAGCCACCAAATGTCACGGTCACTATCTCTCCGTCTCGTAGACACGAGCTGAGAAATTGCAAACGACGAGCAATTGTTCAGCGATGAAAAGTGCCAGCACTGAAAGCTGTTGCTAGCCAGCACCCTTCCTTGGCAGCGCTTTCACAGGCACAGCAACACTGGGGCTTTGCGCTTCTCTAGCCACCAAACATCACGGTCACTATCTCTCCGTCTCGTAGACATGAGCTGAGAAATTGCAAACGTCGAGCAATTGCTCAGAGAGGAAAAGTGCCAGCACTTAAAGCTGTTGCTAGCCAGCACCCTTCCTTGGCAGCGCTTTCACAGGTGCAGTAACACTGGGGCTTTGCGCTTCTCTACCCACCAAACATCACGGTCACTATCTCTCCGTCTCGTAGACACGAGCTGAGAAATTGCAAACGTCGAGCAATTGCTCAGAGATGAAAAGTGCCAGCACTGAAAGCTGTTGCTAGCCAGCACCCTTCCTTGGCAGCGCTTTCACAGGTGCAGCAACACTGGGGCTTTGCGCTTCTATACCCACCAAAAGTCACGGTCACTATCTCTCCGTCTCGTAGACACGAGCTGAGAAATTGCAAACGACGAGCAATTGTTCAGCGATGAAAAGTGCCAGCACTGAAAGCTGTTGCTAGCCAGCACCCTTCCTTGGAAGCGCTTTCACAGGCACAGCAACACTGGGGCTTTGCGCTTCTCTACCCACCAAACATCACGGTCACTATCTCTCCGTCTCGTAGACATGAGCTGAGAAATTGCAAACGTCGAGCAATTGCTCAGAGATGAAAAGTGCCAGCACTGAAAGCTGTTGCTAGCCAGCACCCTTCCTTGGAAGTGCTTTTGTAGGCCTAAGAACACTGGGGCTCTGGGCTTCTCTAGCCACCTAATCTTCTGCTCATCCTCTCGCGCACTCTAAAGAGAGCTCAGGTGAGAAATTGCAAACGTCGAGCAATTGCCCAGAGATGAAAAGTGCCAGCACTGAAAGCTCTTGCTAGCCAGCACCCTTCCTTGGCAGCACTTTCACAGGTGCAGTAACACTGGGGCTTTGCGCTTCTCTACCCACCAAACATCACGGTCACTATCTCTCCGTCTCGTGGACACGAGATGAGAAATTGCAAACGACGAGCAATTGCTCAGAGATGAAAAGTGCCAGCACTGAAAGCTGTTGCTAGCCAGCACCCTTCCTTGGAAGCGCTTTTGTAGACCTAAGAACACTGGGGCTCTGGGCTTCTCTAGCCACCAAACGTCACTGTCATTCTCTCTCCGTCTCGTAGACACGAGCTGAGAAATTGCAAACGTCGAGCAATTGCTCAGAGATGAAAAGTGCCAGCACTGAAAGCTGTTGCTAGCCAGCACCCTTCCTTGGAAGCGCTTTTGTAGGACTAAGAACACTGGGGCTCTGGGCTTCTCTAGCCACCTAATCTTCTGCTCATCCTCTCGCGCACTCTAAAGAGAGCTCAGGTGAGAAATTGCAAATGTCCAGCAATTGCTCAGAGATGAAAAGTGCCAGCACTGAAAGCTCTTGCTAGCCAGCACCCTTCCTTGGAAGCGCTTTCACAGGCACAGTAACACTGGGGCTTTGCGCTTCTCTACCCACCAAACGTCACGGTCACTAACTCTCCGTCTCGTAGACACGAGCTGAGAAATTGCAAACGTCGAGCAATTGCTCAGAGATGAAAAGTGCCAGCACTGAAAGCTCTTGCTAGCCAGCACCCTTCCTTGGAAGCGCTTTTGTAGGCCTAAGAACACTGGGGCTCTGGGCTTCTCTAGCCACATAATTTTCTGCTCATCCTCTCGCGCACTCTAAAGAGAGCTCAGGTGAGAAATTGCAAACGTCGAGCAATTGCTCAGAGATGAAAAGTGCCAGCACTGAAAGCTGTTGCTAGCCAGCACCCTTCCTTGGAAGCGCTTTCACAGGCGCAGCAACACTGGGGCTTTGCGCTTCTCTAGCCACCAAACATGACGGTCAGTATCTCTCCGTCTCGTGGACACGAGCTGAGAAATTGCAAACGTCGAGCAATTGCTCAGAGATGAAAAGTGCCAGCACTGAAAGCTGTTGCTAGCCAGCACCCTTCCTTGGAAGCGCTTTTGTAGGCCTAAGAACACTGGGGCTCTGGGCTTCTCTAGCCACCTAATCTTCTGCTCATCCTCTCGCGCACTCTAAAGAGAGCTCAGGTGAGAAATTGCAAACGTCCAGCAATTGCTCAGAGATGAAAAGTGCCAGCACTGAAAGCTCTTGCTAGCCAGCACCCTTCCTTGGAAGCGCTTTCACAGGCGCAGTAACACTGGGGCTTTGCGCTTCTCTAGCCACCAAACCTCACGGTCCTTCTCTTTCCGTCTCGTGGACACGAGCTGAGAAATTGCAAACGTCGAGCAATTGCTCAGAGATGAAAAGTGCCAGCACTGAAAGCTGTTGCTAGCCAGCACCCTTCCTTGGAAGCGCTTTTGTAGGCCTAAGAGCACTGGGGCTCTGGGCTTCTCTAGCCACCTAATCTTCTGCTCATCCTCTCGCGCACTCTAAAGAGAGCTCAGGTGAGAAATTGCAAATGTCCAGCAATTGCTCAGAGATGAAAAGTGCCAGCACTGAAAGCTGTTGCTAGCCAGCACCCTTCCTTGGAAGCGCTTTCACAGGCGCAGCAACACTGGGGCTTTGCGCTTCTCTAGCCACCAAACATCACCGTCACTATCTCTCCGTCTCGTAGACACGAGCTGAGAAATTGTAAACGTCGAGCAATTGCTCAGAGATGAAAAGTGCCAGCACTGAAAGCTCTTGCTAGCCAGCACCCTTCCTTGGAAGCGCTTTTGTAGACCTAAGAACACTGGGGCTCTGGGCTTCTCTAGCCACCAAACATCACTGTCATTCTCTTTCCGTCTCGTAGACACGAGCTGAGAAATTGCAAATGTCGAGCAATTGCTCAGAGAGGAAAAGTGCCAGCACTGAAAGCTGTTGCTAGCCAGCACCCTTCCTTGGAAGCGCTTTTGTAGGCCTAAGAACACTGGGGCTCTGGGCTTCTCTAGCTACCTAATCTTCTGCTCATCCTCTCGCGCACTCTAAAGAGAGCTCAGGTGAGAAATTGCAAACGTCGAGCAATTGCTCAGAGATGAAAAGTGCCAGCACTGAAAGCTGTTGCTAGCCAGCACCCTTCCTTGGAAGCGCTTTCACAGGCACAGTAACACTGGGGCTTTGCGCTTCTCTACCCACCAAACGTCACGGTCATTCTCTTTCCGTCTCGTAGACACGAGCTGAGAAATTGCAAATGTCGAGCAATTGCTCAGAGATGAAAAGTGCCAGCACTGAAAGCTGTTGCTAGCCAGCACCCTTCCTTGGAAGCGCTTTTGTAGGCCTAAGAACACTGGGGCTCTGGGCATCTCTAGCCACCAAACATCACGGTCACTATCTCTCCGTCTCGTAGACACGAGCTGAGAAATTGCAAACGTCGAGCAATTGCTCAGAGATGAAAAGTGCCAGCACTGAAAGCTGTTGCTAGCCAGCACCCTTCCTTGGCAGCGCTTTCACAGGTGCAGCAACACTGGGGCTTTGCGCTTCTATACCCACCAAAAGTCACGGTCACTATCTCTCCGTCTCGTAGACACGAGCTGAGAAATTGCAAACGACGAGCAATTGTTCAGCGATGAAAAGTGCCAGCACTGAAAGCTGTTGCTAGCCAGCACCCTTCCTTGGAAGCGCTTTCACAGGCACAGCAACACTGGGGCTTTGCGCTTCTCTACCCACCAAACATCACCGTCACTATCTCTCCGTCTCGTAGACACGAGCTGAGAAATTGCAAACGTTGAGCAATTGCTCAGAGAGGAAAAGTGCCAGCACTTAAAGCTGTTGCTAGCCAGCACCCTTCCTTGGCAGCGCTTTCACAGGTGCAGTAACACTGGGGCTTTGCGCTTCTCTAGCCACCAAACGTCACTGTCATTTTCTTTCCGTCTCGTGGACACGAGCTGAGAAATTGCAAACGTCAAGCAATTGCTCAGAGATGAAAAGTGCCAGCACTGAAAGCTGTTGCTAGCCAGCACCCTTCGTTGGAAGCGCTTTTGTAGGCCTAAGAACACTGGGGCTCTGGGCTTCTCTAGCCACCTAATCTTCTGCTCATCCTCTCGCGCACTCTAAAGAGAGCTCAGGTGAGAAATTGCAAACGTCGAGCAATTGCTCAGAGATGAAAAGTGCCAGCACTGAAAGCTCTTGCTAGCCAGCACCCTTCCTTGGCAGCGCTTTCACAGGTGCAGTAACACTGGGGCTTTGCGCTTCTCTAGCCACCAAACGTCACGGTCACTATCTCTCCGTCTCGTGGACACGAGATGAGAAATTGCAAACGACGAGCAATTGCTCAGAGATGAAAAGTGCCAGCACTGAAAGCTCTTGCTAGCCAGCACCCTTCCTTGGAAGCGCTTTTGTAGACCTAAGAACACAGGGGCTCTAGGCTTCTCTAGCCACCAAACGTCACTGTCATTCTCTTTCCGTCTCGTAGACACGAGCTGAGAAATTGCAAATGTCGAGCAATTGCTCAGAGATGAAAAGTGACAGCACTGAAAGCTGTTGCTAGCCAGCACCCTTCCTTGGAAGCGCTTTTGTAGGCCTAAGAACACTGGGGCTCTGGGCTTCTCTAGCCACCTAATCTTCTGCTCATCCTCTCGCACACTCTAAAGAGAGTTCAGGTGAGAAATTGCAAACGTCGAGCAATTGCTCAGAGATGAAAAGTGCCAGCACTGAAAGCTGTTGCTAGCCAGCACCCTTCCTTGGAAGCGCTATTGTAGGCCTAAGAACACTGGGGCTCTGGGCTTCTCTAGCCACCTAATCTTCTGCTCATCCTCTCGCGCACTCTAAAGAGAGCTCAGGGGAGAAATTGCAAACGTCGAGCAATTGCTCAGAGATGAAACGTGCCAGCACTGAAAGCTGTTGCTAGCCAGCACCCTTCCTTGGAAGCGCTTTTGTAGCCCTAAGAACACTGGGGATTCTGGGCTTCTCTAGCCACCTAATCTTCTGCTCATCCTCTCGCGCACTCTAAAGAGAGCTCAGGTGAGAAATTGCAAACGTCGAGCAATTGCTCAGAGATGAAAAGTGCCAGCACTGAAAGCTGTTGCTAGCCAGCACCCTTCCTTGGAAGCGCTTTCACAGGCGCAGCAACACTGGGGCTTTGCGCTTCTCTAGCCACCAAACATCACGGTCACTATCTCTCCGTCTCGTGGACACGAGCTGAGAAATTGCAAACGACGAGCAATTGCTCAGAGATGAAAAGTGCCAGCACTGAAAGCTCTTGCTAGCCAGCACCCTTCCTTGGAAGCGCTTTTGTAGGCCTAAGAACACTGGGGCTCTGGGCTTCTCTAGCCACCTAATCTTCTGCTCATCCTCTCGCGCACTCTAAAGAGAGCTCAGGTGAGAAATTGCAAATGTCCAGCAATTGCTCAGAGATGAAAAGTGCCAGCACTGAAAGCTGTTGCTAGCCAGCACCCTTCCTTGTAAGCGCTTTCACAGGCACAGTAACACTGGGGCTTTGCGCTTCTCTACCCACCAAACGTCACGGTCACTATCTCTCCGTCTCGTGGACACGAGACGAGAAATTGCAAACGTCGAGCAATTGCTCAGAGATGAAAAGTGCCAGCACTGAAAGCTGTTGCTAGCCAGCACCCTTCCTTGGAAGCGCTTTTGTAGGCCTAAGAACACTGGGGCTCTGGGCTTCTCTAGCCACCTAATCTTCTGCTCATCCTCTCGCGCACTCTAAAGAGAGCTCAGGTGAGAAATTGCAAATGTCCAGCAATTGCTCAGAGATGAAAAGTGCCAGCACTGAAAGCTGTTGCTAGCCAGCACCCTTCCTTGGAAGCGCTTTCACAGGCACAGTAACACTGGGGCTTTGCGCTTCTCTACCCACCAAACGTCACGGTCACTAACTCTCCGTCTCGTAGACACGAGCTGAGAAATTGCAAACGTCGAGCAATTGCTCAGAGATGAAAAGTGCCAGCACTGAAAGCTGTTGCTAGCCAGCACCCTTCCTTGGAAGCGCTTTTGTAGGCCTAAGAACACTGGGGCTCTGGGCTTCTCTAGCCACCAAACATCACTGTCATTCTCTTTCCGTCTCGTAGACACGAGCTGAGAAATTGCAAACGTCGAGCAATTGCTCAGAGATGAAAAGTGCCAGCACTGAAAGCTGTTGCTAGCCAGCACCCTTCCTTGGAAGCGCTTTTATAGGCCTAAGAACACTGGGGCTCTGGGCTTCTCTAGCCACCTAATCTTCTGCTCATCCTCTCGCGCACTCTAAAGAGAGCTCAGGTGAGAAATTGCAAACGTCCAGCAATTGCTCAGAGATGAAAAGTGCCAGCACTGAAAGCTCTTGCTAGCCAGCACCCTTCCTTGGAAGCGCTTTCACAGGCGCAGTAACACTGGGGCTTTGCGCTTCTCTAGCCACCAAACCTCACGGTCCTTCTCTTTCCGTCTCGTGGACACGAGCTGAGAAATTGCAAACGTCGAGCAATTGCTCAGAGATGAAAAGTGCCAGCACTGAAAGCTGTTGCTAGCCAGCACCCTTCCTTGGAAGCGCTTTTGTAGGCCTAAGAGCACTGGGGCTCTGGGCTTCTCTAGCCACCTAATCTTCTGCTCATCCTCTCGCGCACTCTAAAGAGAGCTCAGGTGAGAAATTGCAAATGTCCAGCAATTGCTCAGAGATGAAAAGTGCCAGCACTGAAAGCTGTTGCTAGCCAGCACCCTTCCTTGGAAGCGCTTTCACAGGTGCAGCAACACTGGGGCTTTGCGCTTCTCTAGCCACCAAACATCACCGTCACTATCTCTCCGTCTCGTAGACACGAGCTGAGAAATTGTAAACGTCGAGCAATTGCTCAGAGATGAAAAGTGCCAGCACTGAAAGCTCTTGCTAGCCAGCACCCTTCCTTGGAAGCGCTTTTGTAGACCTAAGAACACTGGGGCTCTGGGCTTCTCTAGCCACCAAACATCACTGTCATTCTCTTTCCGTCTCGTAGACACGAGCTGAGAAATTGCAAATGTCGAGCAATTGCTCAGAGATGAAAAGTGCCAGCACTGAAAGCTGTTGCTAGCCAGCACCCTTCCTTGGAAGCGCTTTTGTAGGCCTAAGAACACTGGGGCTCTGGGCTTCTCTAGCTACATAATCTTCTGCTCATCCTCTCGCGCACTCTAAAGAGAGCTCAGGTGAGAAATTGCAAACGTCCAGCAATTGCTCAGAGATGAAAAGTGCCAGCACTGAAAGCTGTTGCTAGCCAGCACCCTTCCTTGGAAGCGCTTTCACAGGCACAGTAACACTGGGGCTTTGCGCTTCTCTACCCACCAAACGTCACGGTCATTCTCTTTCCGTCTCGTAGACACGAGCTGAGAAATTGCAAATGTCGAGCAATTGCTCAGAGATGAAAAGTGCCAGCACTGAAAGCTGTTGCTAGCCAGCACCCTTCCTTGGAAGCGCTTTTGTAGGCCTAAGAACACTGGGGCTCTGGGCATCTCTAGCCACCAAACATCACGGTCACTATCTCTCCGTCTCGTAGACACGAGCTGAGAAATTGCAAACGTCGAGCAATTGCTCAGAGATGAAAAGTGCCAGCACTGAAAGCTGTTGCTAGCCAGCACCCTTCCTTGGCAGCGCTTTCACAGGTGCAGCAACACTGGGGCTTTGCGCTTCTATACCCACCAAAAGTCACGGTCACTATCTCTCCGTCTCGTAGACACGAGCTGAGAAATTGCAAACGACGAGCAATTGTTCAGCGATGAAAAGTGCCAGCACTGAAAGCTGTTGCTAGCCAGCACCCTTCCTTGGAAGCGCTTTCACAGGCACAGCAACACTGGGGCTTTGCGCTTCTCTACCCACCAAACATCACCGTCACTATCTCTCCGTCTCGTAGACACGAGCTGAGAAATTGCAAATGTCGAGCAATTGCTCAGAGATGAAAAGTGCCAGCACTTAAAGCTGTTGCTAGCCAGCACCCTTCCTTGGCAGCGCTTTCACAGGTGCAGTAACACTGGGGCTTTGCGCTTCTCTAGCCACCAAACGTCACTGTCATTCTCTTTCCGTCTCGTGGACACGAGCTGAGAAATTGCAAACGTCAAGCAATTGCTCAGAGATGAAAAGTGCCAGCACTGAAAGCTGTTGCTAGCCAGCACCGTTCGTTGGAAGCGCTTTTGTAGGCCTAAGAACACTGGGGCTCTGGGCTTCTCTAGCCACCTAATCTTCTGCTCATCCTCTCGCGCACTCTAAAGAGAGCTCAGGTGAGAAATTGCAAACGTCGAGCAATTGCTCAGAGATGAAAAGTGCCAGCACTGAAAGCTCTTGCTAGCCAGCACCCTTCCTTGGCAGCGCTTTCACAGGTGCAGTAACACTGGGGCTTTGCGCTTCTCTAGCCACCAAACGTCACGGTCACTATCTCTCCGTCTCGTGGACACGAGATGAGAAATTGCAAACGACGAGCAATTGCTCAGAGATGAAAAGTGCCAGCACTGAAAGCTCTTGCTAGCCAGCACCCTTCCTTGGAAGCGCTTTTGTAGACCTAAGAAAACTGGGGCTCTGGGCTTCTCTAGCCACCAAACGTCACTGTCATTCTCTTTCCGTCTCGTAGACACGAGCTGAGAAATTGCAAATGTCGAGCAATTGCTCAGAGATGAAAAGTGCCAGCACTGAAAGCTCTTGCTAGCCAGCACCCTTCCTTGGAAGCGCTTTTGTAGGCCTAAGAACACTGGGGCTCTGGGCTTCTCTAGCCACCTAATCTTCTGCTCATCCTCTCGCACACTCTAAAGAGAGTTCAGGTGAGAAATTGCAAACGTCGAGCAATTGCTCAGAGATGAAAAGTGCCAGCACTGAAAGCTGTTGCTAGCCAGCACCCTTCCTTGGAAGCGCTTTTGTAGGCCTAAGAACACTGGGGCTCTGGGCTTCTCTAGCCACCTAATCTTCTGCTCATCCTCTCGCGCACTCTAAAGAGAGCTCAGGGGAGAAATTGCAAACGTCGAGCAATTGCTCAGAGATGAAACGTGCCAGCACTGAAAGCTGTTGCTAGCCAGCACCCTTCCTTGGAAGCGCTTTTGTAGCCCTAAGAACACTGGGGCTCTGGGCTTCTCTAGCCACCTAATCTTCTGCTCATCCTCTCGCGCACTCTAAAGAAAGCTCAGGTGAGAAATTGCAAACGTCGAGCAATTGCTCAGAGATGAAAAGTGCCAGCACTGAAAGCTCTTGCTAGCCAGCACCCTTCCTTGGAAGCGCTTTCACAGGCGCAGCAACACTGGGGCTTTGCGCTTCTCTAGCCACCAAACATCACGGTCACTATCTCTCCGTCTCGTGGACACGAGCTGAGAAATTGCAAACGACGAGCAATTGCTCAGAGATGAAAAGTGCCAGCACTGAAAGCTCTTGCTAGACAGCACCCTTCCTTGGAAGCGCTTTTGTAGGCCTAAGAACACTGGGGCTCTGGGCTTCTCTAGCCACCAAACATCACTGTCATTCTCTTTCCGTCTCGTAGACACGAGCTGAGAAATTGCAAACGTCGAGCAATTGCTCAGAGATGAAAAGTGCCAGCACTGAAAGCTCTTGCTAGCCAGCACCCTTCCTTGGAAGCGCTTTTGTAGGCCTAAGAACACTGGGGCTCTGGGCTTCTCTAGCCACATAATCTTCTGCTCATCCTCTCGCGCACTCTAAAGAGAGCTCAGGTGAGAAATTGCAAACGTCGAGCAATTGCTCAGAGATGAAAAGTGCCAGCACTGAAAGCTGTTGCTAGCCAGCACCCTTCCTTGGAAGCGCTTTCACAGGCGCAGCAACACTGGGGCTTTGCGCTTCTCTACCCACCAAATGTCACGGTCACTATCTCTCCGTCTCGTGGACACGAGCTGAGAAATTGCAAACGTCGAGCAATTGCTCAGAGATGAAAAGTGCCAGCACTGAAAGCTGTTGCTAGCCAGCACCCTTCCTTGGAAGCGCTTTTATAGGCCTAAGAACACTGGGGCTCTGGGCTTCTCTAGCCACCTAATCTTCTGCTCATCCTCTCGCGCACTCTAAAGAGAGCTCAGGTGAGAAATTGCAAACGTCCAGCAATTGCTCAGAGATGAAAAGTGCCAGCACTGAAAGCTCTTGCTAGCCAGCACCCTTCCTTGGAAGCGCTTTCACAGGCGCAGTAACACTGGGGCTTTGCGCTTCTCTAGCCACCAAACCTCACGGTCCTTCTCTTTCCGTCTCGTGGACACGAGCTGAGAAATTGCAAACGTCGAGCAATTGCTCAGAGATGAAAAGTGCCAGCACTGAAAGCTGTTGCTAGCCAGCACCCTTCCTTGGAAGCGCTTTTGTAGGCCTAAGAGCACTGGGGCTCTGGGCTTCTCTAGCCACCTAATCTTCTGCTCATCCTCTCGCGCACTCTAAAGAGAGCTCAGGTGAGAAATTGCAAATGTCCAGCAATTGCTCAGAGATGAAAAGTGCCAGCACTGAAAGCTGTTGCTAGCCAGCACCCTTCCTTGGAAGCGCTTTCACAGGTGCAGCAACACTGGGGCTTTGCGCTTCTCTAGCCACCAAACATCACCGTCACTATCTCTCCGTCTCGTAGACACGAGCTGAGAAATTGTAAACGTCGAGCAATTGCTCAGAGATGAAAAGTGCCAGCACTGAAAGCTCTTGCTAGCCAGCACCCTTCCTTGGAAGCGCTTTTGTAGACCTAAGAACACTGGGGCTCTGGGCTTCTCTAGCCACCAAACATCACTGTCATTCTCTTTCCGTCTCGTAGACACGAGCTGAGAAATTGCAAATGTCGAGCAATTGCTCAGAGATGAAAAGTGCCAGCACTGAAAGCTGTTGCTAGCCAGCACCCTTCCTTGGAAGCGCTTTTGTAGGCCTAAGAACACTGGGGCTCTGGGCTTCTCTAGCTACATAATCTTCTGCTCATCCTCTCGCGCACTCTAAAGAGAGCTCAGGTGAGAAATTGCAAACGTCCAGCAATTGCTCAGAGATGAAAAGTGCCAGCACTGAAAGCTGTTGCTAGCCAGCACCCTTCCTTGGAAGCGCTTTCACAGGCACAGTAACACTGGGGCTTTGCGCTTCTCTACCCACCAAACGTCACGGTCATTCTCTTTCCGTCTCGTAGACACGAGCTGAGAAATTGCAAATGTCGAGCAATTGCTCAGAGATGAAAAGTGCCAGCACTGAAAGCTGTTGCTAGCCAGCACCCTTCCTTGGAAGCGCTTTTGTAGGCCTAAGAACACTGGGGCTCTGGGCATCTCTAGCCACCAAACATCACGGTCACTATCTCTCCGTCTCGTAGACACGAGCTGAGAAATTGCAAACGTCGAGCAATTGCTCAGAGATGAAAAGTGCCAGCACTGAAAGCTGTTGCTAGCCAGCACCCTTCCTTGGAAGCGCTTTCACAGGTGCAGCAACACTGGGGCTTTGCGCTTCTATACCCACCAAAAGTCACGGTCACTATCTCTCCGTCTCGTAGACACGAGCTGAGAAATTGCAAACGACGAGCAATTGTTCAGCGATGAAAAGTGCCAGCACTGAAAGCTGTTGCTAGCCAGCACCCTTCCTTGGAAGCGCTTTCACAGGCACAGCAACACTGGGGCTTTGCGCTTCTCTACCCACCAAACATCACCGTCACTATCTCTCCGTCTCGTAGACACGAGCTGAGAAATTGCAAATGTCGAGCAATTGCTCAGAGATGAAAAGTGCCAGCACTTAAAGCTGTTGCTAGCCAGCACCCTTCCTTGGCAGCGCTTTCACAGGTGCAGTAACACTGGGGCTTTGCGCTTCTCTAGCCACCAAACGTCACTGTCATTCTCTTTCCGTCTCGTGGACACGAGCTGAGAAATTGCAAACGTCAAGCAATTGCTCAGAGATGAAAAGTGCCAGCACTGAAAGCTGTTGCTAGCCAGCACCCTTCGTTGGAAGCGCTTTTGTAGGCCTAAGAACACTGGGGCTCTGGGCTTCTCTAGCCACCTAATCTTCTGCTCATCCTCTCGCGCACTCTAAAGAGAGCTCAGGTGAGAAATTGCAAACGTCGAGCAATTGCTCAGAGATGAAAAGTGCCAGCACTGAAAGCTCTTGCTAGCCAGCACCCTTCCTTGGCAGCGCTTTCACAGGTGCAGTAACACTGGGGCTTTGCGCTTCTCTAGCCACCAAACGTCACGGTCACTATCTCTCCGTCTCGTGGACACGAGATGAGAAATTGCAAACGACGAGCAATTGCTCAGAGATGAAAAGTGCCAGCACTGAAAGCTCTTGCTAGCCAGCACCCTTCCTTGGAAGCGCTTTTGTAGACCTAAGAAAACTGGGGCTCTGGGCTTCTCTAGCCACCAAACGTCACTGTCATTCTCTTTCCGTCTCGTAGACACGAGCTGAGAAATTGCAAATGTCGAGCAATTGCTCAGAGATGAAAAGTGCCAGCACTGAAAGCTCTTGCTAGCCAGCACCCTTCCTTGGAAGCGCTTTTGTAGGCCTAAGAACACTGCGGCTCTGGGCTTCTCTAGCCACCTAATCTTCTGCTCATCCTCTCGCACACTCTAAAGAGAGTTCAGGTGAGAAATTGCAAACGTCGAGCAATTGCTCAGAGATGAAAAGTGCCAGCACTGAAAGCTGTTGCTAGCCAGCACCCTTCCTTGGAAGCGCTTTTGTAGGCCTAAGAACACTGGGGCTCTGGGCTTCTCTAGCCACCTAATCTTCTGCTCATCCTCTCGCGCACTCTAAAGAGAGCTCAGGGGAGAAATTGCAAACGTCGAGCAATTGCTCAGAGATGAAACGTGCCAGCACTGAAAGCTGTTGCTAGCCAGCACCCTTCCTTGGAAGCGCTTTTGTAGCCCTAAGAACACTGGGGATTCTGGGCTTCTCTAGCCACCTAATCTTCTGCTCATCCTCTCGCGCACTCTAAAGAAAGCTCAGGTGAGAAATTGCAAACGTCGAGCAATTGCTCAGAGATGAAAAGTGCCAGCACTGAAAGCTCTTGCTAGCCAGCACCCTTCCTTGGAAGCGCTTTCACAGGCGCAGCAACACTGGGGCTTTGCGCTTCTCTAGCCACCAAACATCACGGTCACTATCTCTCCGTCTCGTGGACACGAGCTGAGAAATTGCAAACGACGAGCAATTGTTCAGAGATGAAAAGTGCCAGCACTGAAAGCTCTTGCTAGACAGCACCCTTCCTTGGAAGCGCTTTTGTAGGCCTAAGAACACTGGGGCTCTGGGCTTCTCTAGCCACCTAATCTTCTGCTCATCCTCTCGCGCACTCTAAAGAGAGCTCACGTGAGAAATTGCAAATGTCCAGCAATTGCTCAGAGATGAAAAGTGCCAGCACTGAAAGCTGTTGCTAGCCAGCACCCTTCCTTGGAAGCGCTTTCACAGGCACAGTAACACTGGGGCTTTGCGCTTCTCTACCCACCAAACGTCACGGTCACTATCTCTCCGTCTCGTGGACACGAGACGAGAAATTGCAAACGTCGAGCAATTGCTCAGCGATGAAAAGTGCCAGCACTGAAAGCTGTTGCTAGCCAGCACCCTTCCTTGGAAGCGCTTTTGTAAGCCTAAGAACACTGGGGCTCTGGGCTTCTCTAGCCATCTAATCTTCTGCTCATCCTCTCGCACAATCTAAAGAGAGCTCAGATGAGAAATTGCAAACGTCGAGCAATTGCTCAGCGATGAAAAGTGCCAGCACTGAAAGCTGTTGCTAGCCAGCACCCTTCCTTGGAAGCGCTTTTGTAGGCCTAAGAACACTGGGGCTCTGGGCTTCTCTAGCCACCTAATCTTCTGCTCATCCTCTTGCGCACTCTAAAGAGAGCTCAGGTGAGAAATTGCAAACGTCGAGCAATTGCTCAGAGATGAAAAGTGCCAGCACTGAAAGCTGTTGCTAGCCAGCACCCTTCCTTGGAAGCGCTTTTGTAGCCCTAAGAACACTGGGGATTCTGGGCTTCTCTAGCCACCTAATCTTCTGCTCATCCTCTCGCGCACTCTAAAGAGTGCTCAGGTGAGAAATTGCAAACGTCGAGCAATTGCTCAGAGATGAAAAGTGCCAGCACTGAAAGCTCTTGCTAGCCAGCACCCTTCCTTGGAAGCGCTTTCACAGGCGCAGCAACACTGGGGCTTTGCGCTTCTCTACCCACCAAATGTCACGGTCACTATCTCTCCGTCTCGTGGACACGAGCTGAGAAATTGCAAACGTCGAGCAATTGCTCAGAGAGGAAAAGTGCCAGCACTTAAAGCTGTTGCTAGCCAGCACCCTTCCTTGGCAGCGCTTTCACAGGTGCAGTAACACTGGGGCTTTGCGCTTCTCTACCCACCAAACGTCACTGTCATTCTCTTTCCGTCTCGTGGACACGAGCTGAGAAATTGCAAACGTCGAGCAATTGCTCAGAGATGAAAAGTGCCAGCACTGAAAGCTGTTGCTAGCCAGCACCCTTCCTTGGAAGCGCTTTTGTAGGCCTAAGAACACTGGGGCTCTGGGCTTCTCTAGCCACCTAATCTTCTGCTCATCCTCTCGCGCACTCTAAAGAGAGCTCAGGTGAGAAATTGCAAACGTCGAGCAATTGCTCAGAGATGAAAAGTGCCAGCACTGAAAGCTCTTGCTAGCCAGCACCCTTCCTTGGCAGCGCTTTCACAGGTGCAGTAACACTGGGGCTTTGCGCTTCTCTAGCCACCAAACATCACGGTCACTATCTCTCCGTCTCGTGGACACGAGATGAGAAATTGCAAACGTCGAGCAATTGCTCAGAGATGAAAAGTGCCAGCACTGAAAGCTCTTGCTAGCCAGCACCCTTCCTTGGAAGCGCTTTTGTAGACCTAAGAAAACTGGGGCTCTGGGCTTCTCTAGCCACCAAACGTCACGGTCCTTCTCTTTCCGTCTCGTAGACACGAGCTGAGAAATTGCAAATGTCGAGCAATTGCTCAGAGATGAAAAGTGCCAGCACTGAAAGCTGTTGCTAGCCAGCACCCTTCCTTGGAAGCGCTTTCACACGTGCAGTAACACTGGGGCTTTACGCTTCTCTAGCCACCAAACGTCACGGTCATTCTCCTTCCGTCTCGTGGACACGAGCTGAGAAATTGCAAACGTCGAGCAATTGCTCAGCGATGAAAAGTGCCAGCACTGAAAGCTTTTGCTAGCCAGCACCCTTCCTTGGAAGCGCTTTTGTAGGCCTAAGAACACTGGGGCTCTGGGCTTCTCTAGCCACCTAATCTTCTGCTCATCCTCTCGCACACTCTAAAGAGAGCTCAGGTGAGAAATTGCAAACGTCCAGCAATTGCTCAGAGATGAAAAGTGCCAGCACTGAAAGCTCTTGCTAGCCAGCACCCTTCCTTGGAAGCGCTTTTGTAGGCCTAAGAACACTGGGGCTCTGGGCTTCTCTAGCCACCTAATCTTCTGCTCATCCTCTCGCGCACTCTAAAGAGAGCTCAGGGGAGAAATTGCAAACGTCGAGCAATTGCTCAGAGATGAAAAGTGCCAGCACTGAAAGCTCTTGCTAGCCAGCACCCTTCCTTGGAAGCGCTTTTGTAGGCCTAAGAACACTGGGGCTCTGGGCTTCTCTAGCCACCTAATCTTCTGCTCATCCTCTCGCGCACTCTAAAGAGAGCTCAGGTGAGAAATTGCAAACGTCGAGCAATTGCTCAGAGATGAAAAGTGCCAGCACTGAAAGCTGTTGCTAGCCAGCACCCTTCCTTGGAAGCGCTTTCACAGGCGCAGCAACACTGGGGCTTTGCGCTTCTCTAGCCACCAAACGTCACGGTCACTATCTCTCCGTCTCGTGGACACGAGCTGAGAAATTGCAAACGACGAGCAATTGTTCAGAGATGAAAAGTGCCAGCACTGAAAGCTGTTGCTAGCCAGCACCCTTCCTTGGAAGCGCTTTTGTAGGCCTAAGAACACTGGGGCTCTGGGCTTCTCTAGCCACCAAACATCACTGTCATTCTCTTTCCGTCTCGTAGACACGAGCTGAGAAATTGCAAACGTCGAGCAATTGCTCAGAGATGAAAAGTGCCAGCACTGAAAGCTGTTGCTAGCCAGCACCCTTCCTTGGAAGCGCTTTTGTAGGCCTAAGAACACTGGGGATTCTGGGCTTCTCTAGCCACCTAATCTTCTGCTCATCCTCTCGCGCACTCTAAAGAGAGCTCAGGTGAGAAATTGCAAACGTCGAGCAATTGCTCAGAGATGAAAAGTGCCAGCACTGAAAGCTGTTGCTAGCCAGCACCCTTCCTTGGAAGCGCTTTCACAGGCGCAGCAACACTGGGGCTTTGCGCTTCTCTACCCACCAAATGTCACGGTCACTATCTCTCCGTCTCGTGGACACGACCTGAGAAATTGCAAACGTCGAGCAATTGCTCAGAGATGAAAAGTGCCAGCACTGAAAGCTGTTGCTAGCCAGCACCCTTCCTTGGAAGCGCTTTTGTAGCCCTAAGAACACTGGGGCTCTGGGCTTCTCTAGCCACCTAATCTTCTGCTCATCCTCTCGCGCACTCTAAAGAGAGCTCAGGTGAGAAATTGCAAACGTCGAGCAATTGCTCAGAGATGAAAAGTGCCAGCACTGAAAGCTGTTGCTAGCCAGCACCCTTCCTTGGAAGCGCTTTCACAGGCGCAGCAACACTGGGGCTTTGCGCTTCTCTAGCCACCAAACGTCACGGTCCTTCTCTTTCCGTCTCGTGGACACGAGCTGAGAAATTGCAAACGTCGAGCAATTGCTCAAAGATGAAAAGTGCCAGCACTGAAAGCTGTTGCTAGCCAGCACCCTTCCTTGGAAGCGCTTTTGTAGGCCTAAGAGCACTGGGGCTCTGGGCTTCTCTAGCCACCTAATCTTCTGCTCATCCTCTCGCGCACTCTAAAGAGAGCTCAGGTGAGAAATTGCAAACGTCGAGCAATTGCTCAGAGATGAAAAGTGCCAGCACTGAAAGCTCTTGCTAGCCAGCACCCTTCCTTGGAAGCGCTTTCACAGGCGCAGTAACACTGGGGCTCTGGGCTTCTCTACCCACCAAACATCACTGTCCTTCTCTTTCCGTCTCGTAGACACGAGCTGAGAAATTGCAAACGTAGAGCAATTGCTCAGAGATGAAAAGTGCCAGCACTGAAAGCTCTTGCTAGCCAGCACCCTTCCTTGGAAGCGCTTTTGTAGGCCTAAGAACACTGGGGCTCTGGGCTTCTCTAGCCACCTAATCTTCTGCTCATCCTCTCGCGCACTCTAAAGAGAGCTCAGGTGAGAAATTGCAAATGTCCAGCAATTGCTCAGAGATGAAAAGTGCCAGCACTGAAAGCTGTTGCTAGCCAGCACCCTTCCTTGGAAGCGCTTTCACAGGCGCAGCAACACTGGGGCTTTGCGCTTCTCTAGCCACCAAACATCACCGTCACTATCTCTCCGTCTCGTAGACACGAGCTGAGAAATTGCAAACGTCGAGCAATTGCTCAGAGATGAAAAGTGCCAGCACTGAAAGCTCTTGCTAGCCAGCACCCTTCCTTGGAAGCGCTTTTGTAGACCTAAGAACACTGGGGCTCTGGGCTTCTCTAGCCACCAAACATCACTGTCATTCTCTTTCGGTCTCGTAGACATGAGCTGAGAAATTGCAAATGTCGAGCAATTGCTCAGAGATGAAAAGTGCCAGCACTGAAAGCTGTTGCTAGCCAGCACCCTTCCTTGGAAGCGCTTTTGTAGGCCTAAGAACACTGGGGCTCTGGGCTTCTCTAGCCACCTAATCTTCTGCTCATCCTCTCGCGCACTCTAAAGAGAGTTCAGGTGAGAAATTGCAAACGTCCAGCAATTGCTCAGAGATGAAAAGTGCCAGCACTGAAAGCTCTTGCTAGCCAGCACCCTTCCTTGGAAGCGCTTTCACAGGCACAGTAACACTGGGGCTTTGAGCTTCTCTAGCCACCAAACGTCACCGTCACTATCTCTCCGTCTCGTAGACACGAGCTGAGAAATTGCAAACGACGAGCAATTGTTCAGCGATGAAAAGTGCCAGCACTGAAAGCTGTTGCTAGCCAGCACCCTTCCTTGGCAGCGCTTTCACAGGCACAGCAACACTGGGGCTTTGCGCTTCTCTAGCCACCAAACATCACGGTCACTATCTCTCCGTCTCGTAGACATGAGCTGAGAAATTGCAAACGTCGAGCAATTGCTCAGAGAGGAAAAGTGCCAGCACTTAAAGCTGTTGCTAGCCAGCACCCTTCCTTGGCAGCGCTTTCACAGGTGCAGTAACACTGGGGCTTTGCGCTTCTCTACCCACCAAACATCACGGTCACTATCTCTCCGTCTCGTAGACACGAGCTGAGAAATTGCAAACGTCGAGCAATTGCTCAGAGATGAAAAGTGCCAGCACTGAAAGCTGTTGCTAGCCAGCACCCTTCCTTGGCAGCGCTTTCACAGGTGCAGCAACACTGGGGCTTTGCGCTTCTATACCCACCAAAAGTCACGGTCACTATCTCTCCGTCTCGTAGACACGAGCTGAGAAATTGCAAACGACAAGCAATTGTTCAGCGATGAAAAGTGCCAGCACTGAAAGCTGTTGCTAGCCAGCACCCTTCCTTGGAAGCGCTTTCACAGGCACAGCAACACTGGGGCTTTGCGCTTCTCTAGCCACCAAACATCACGGTCACTATCTCTCCGTCTCGTAGACATGAGCTGAGAAATTGCAAACGTCGAGCAATTGCTCAGAGATGAAAAGTGCCAGCACTGAAAGCTGTTGCTAGCCAGCACCCTTCCTTGGAAGTGCTTTTGTAGGCCTAAGAACACTGGGGCTCTGGGCTTCTCTAGCCACCTAATCTTCTGCTCATCCTCTCGCGCACTCTAAAGAGAGCTCAGGTGAGAAATTGCAAACGTCGAGCAATTGCCCAGAGATGAAAAGTGCCAGCACTGAAAGCTCTTGCTAGCCAGCACCCTTCCTTGGCAGCACTTTCACAGGTGCAGTAACACTGGGGCTTTGCGCTTCTCTACCCACCAAACATCACGGTCACTATCTCTCCGTCTCGTGGACACGAGATGAGAAATTGCAAACGACGAGCAATTGCTCAGCGATGAAAAGTGCCAGCACTGAAAGCTGTTGCTAGCCAGCACCCTTCCTTGGAAGCGCTTTTGTAGACCTAAGAACACTGGGGCTCTGGGCTTCTCTAGCCACCAAACGTCACTGTCATTCTCTCTCCGTCTCGTAGACACGAGCTGAGAAATTGCAAACGTCGAGCAATTGCTCAGAGATGAAAAGTGCCAGCACTGAAAGCTGTTGCTAGCCAGCACCCTTCCTTGGAAGCGCTTTTGTAGGCCTAAGAACACTGGGGCTCTGGGCTTCTCTAGCCACCTAATCTTCTGCTCATCCTCTCGCGCACTCTAAAGAGAGCTCAGGTGAGAAATTGCAAATGTCCAGCAATTGCTCAGAGATGAAAAGTGCCAGCACTGAAAGCTCTTGCTAGCCAGCACCCTTCCTTGGAAGCGCTTTCACAGGCACAGTAACACTGGGGCTTTGCGCTTCTCTACCCACCAAACGTCACGGTCACTAACTCTCCGTCTCGTAGACACGAGCTGAGAAATTGCAAACGTCGAGCAATTGCTCAGAGATGAAAAGTGCCAGCACTGAAAGCTGTTGCTAGCCAGCACCCTTCCTTGGAAGCGCTTTTGTAGGCCTAAGAACACTGGGGCTCTGGGCTTCTCTAGCCACCAAACATCACTGTCATTCTCTTTCCGTCTCGTAGACACGAGCTGAGAAATTGCAAACGTCGAGCAATTGCTCAGAGATGAAAAGTGCCAGCACTGAAAGCTCTTGCTAGCCAGCACCCTTCCTTGGAAGCGCTTTTGTAGGCCTAAGAACACTGGGGCTCTGGGCTTCTCTAGCCACATAATCTTCTGCTCATCCTCTCGCGCACTCTAAAGAGAGCTCAGGTGAGAAATTGCAAACGTCGAGCAATTGCTCAGAGATGAAAAGTGCCAGCACTGAAAGCTGTTGCTAGCCAGCACCCTTCCTTGGAAGCGCTTTCACAGGCGCAGCAACACTGGGGCTTTGCGCTTCTCTACCCACCAAATGTCACGGTCACTATCTCTCCGTCTCGTAGACACGAGCTGAGAAATTGCAAACGTCGAGCAATTGCTCAGAGATGAAAAGTGCCAGCACTGAAAGCTGTTGCTAGCCAGCACCCTTCCTTGGAAGCGCTTTCACAGGTGCAGCAACACTGGGGCTTTGCGCTTCTATACCCACCAAAAGTCACGGTCACTATCTCTCCGTCTCGTAGACACGAGCTGAGAAATTGCAAACGACGAGCAATTGTTCAGCGATGAAAAGTGCCAGCACTGAAAGCTGTTGCTAGCCAGCACCCTTCCTTGGAAGCGCTTTCACAGGCACAGCAACACTGGGGCTTTGCGCTTCTCTAGCCACCAAACATCACGGTCACTATCTCTCCGTCTCGTAGACATGAGCTGAGAAATTGCAAACGTCGAGCAATTGCTCAGAGATGAAAAGTGCCAGCACTGAAAGCTGTTGCTAGCCAGCACCCTTCCTTGGAAGTGCTTTTGTAGGCCTAAGAACACTGGGGCTCTGGGCTTCTCTAGCCACCTAATCTTCTGCTCATCCTCTCGCGCACTCTAAAGAGAGCTCAGGTGAGAAATTGCAAACGTCGAGCAATTGCCCAGAGATGAAAAGTGCCAGCACTGAAAGCTCTTGCTAGCCAGCACCCTTCCTTGGCAGCACTTTCACAGGTGCAGTAACACTGGGGCTTTGCGCTTCTCTACCCACCAAACATCACGGTCACTATCTCTCCGTCTCGTGGACACGAGATGAGAAATTGCAAACGACGAGCAATTGCTCAGCGATGAAAAGTGCCAGCACTGAAAGCTGTTGCTAGCCAGCACCCTTCCTTGGAAGCGCTTTTGTAGACCTAAGAACACTGGGGCTCTGGGCTTCTCTAGCCACCAAACGTCACTGTCATTCTCTCTCCGTCTCGTAGACACGAGCTGAGAAATTGCAAACGTCGAGCAATTGCTCAGAGATGAAAAGTGCCAGCACTGAAAGCTGTTGCTAGCCAGCACCCTTCCTTGGAAGCGCTTTTGTAGGCCTAAGAACACTGGGGCTCTGGGCTTCTCTAGCCACCTAATCTTCTGCTCATCCTCTCGCGCACTCTAAAGAGAGCTCAGGTGAGAAATTGCAAATGTCCGGCAATTGCTCAGAGATGAAAAGTGCCAGCACTGAAAGCTGTTGCTAGCCAGCACCCTTCCTTGGAAGCGCTTTCACAGGCACAGTAACACTGGGGCTTTGCGCTTCTCTACCCACCAAACGTCACGGTCACTAACTCTCCGTCTCGTAGACACGAGCTGAGAAATTGCAAACGTCGAGCAATTGCTCAGAGATGAAAAGTGCCAGCACTGAAAGCTGTTGCTAGCCAGCACCCTTCCTTGGAAGCGCTTTTGTAGGCCTAAGAACACTGGGGCTCTGGGCTTCTCTAGCCACCAAACATCACTGTCATTCTCTTTCCGTCTCGTAGACACGAGCTGAGAAATTGCAAACGTCGAGCAATTGCTCAGAGATGAAAAGTGCCAGCACTGAAAGCTCTTGCTAGCCAGCACCCTTCCTTGGAAGCGCTTTTGTAGGCCTAAGAACACTGGGGCTCTGGGCTTCTCTAGCCACATAATCTTCTGCTCATCCTCTCGCGCACTCTAAAGAGAGCTCAGGTGAGAAATTGCAAACGTCGAGCAATTGCTCAGAGATGAAAAGTGCCAGCACTGAAAGCTGTTGCTAGCCAGCACCCTTCCTTGGAAGCGCTTTCACAGGCGCAGCAACACTGGGGCTTTGCGCTTCTCTACCCACCAAATGTCACGGTCACTATCTCTCCGTCTCGTGGACACGAGCTGAGAAATTGCAAACGTCGAGCAATTGCTCAGAGATGAAAAGTGCCAGCACTGAAAGCTGTTGCTAGCCAGCACCCTTCCTTGGAAGCGCTTTTATAGGCCTAAGAACACTGGGGCTCTGGGCTTCTCTAGCCACCTCATCTTCTGCTCATCCTCTCGCGCACTCTAAAGAGAGCTCAGGTGAGAAATTGCAAACGTCCAGCAATTGCTCAGAGATGAAAAGTGCCAGCACTGAAAGCTCTTGCTAGCCAGCACCCTTCCTTGGAAGCGCTTTTGTAGGCCTAAGAGCACTGGGGCTCTGGGCTTCTCTAGCCACCTAATCTTCTGCTCATCCTCTCGCGCACTCTAAAGAGAGCTCAGGTGAGAAATTGCAAATGTCCAGCAATTGCTCAGAGATGAAAAGTGCCAGCACTGAAAGCTGTTGCTAGCCAGCACCCTTCCTTGGAAGCGCTTTCACAGGCGCAGCAACACTGGGGCTTTGCGCTTCTCTAGCCACCAAACATCACGCTCACTATCTCTCCGTCTCGTAGACATGAGCTGAGAAATTGTAAACGTCGAGCAATTGCTCAGAGATGAAAAGTGCCAGCACTGAAAGCTCTTGCTAGCCAGCACCCTTCCTTGGAAGCGCTTTTGTAGACCTAAGAACACTGGGGCTCTGGGCATCTCTAGCCACCAAACATCACGGTCACTATCTCTCCGTCTCGTAGACACGAGCTGAGAAATTGCAAACGTCGAGCAATTGCTCAGAGATGAAAAGTGCCAGCACTGAAAGCTGTTGCTAGCCAGCACCCTTCCTTGGCAGCGCTTTCACAGGTGCAGCAACACTGGGGCTTTGCGCTTCTATACCAACCAAAAGTCACGGTCACTATCTCTCCGTCTCGTAGACACGAGCTGAGAAATTGCAAACGACGAGCAATTGTTCAGCGATGAAAAGTGCCAGCACTGAAAGCTGTTGCTAGCCAGCACCCTTCCTTGGAAGCGCTTTCACAGGCACAGCAACACTGGGGCTTTGCGCTTCTCTAGCCACCAAACATCACGGTCACTATCTCTCCGTCTCGTAGACATGAGCTGAGAAATTGCAAACGTCGAGCAATTGCTCAGAGATGAAAAGTGCCAGCACTGAAAGCTGTTGCTAGCCAGCACCCTTCCTTGGAAGCGCTTTCACAGGTGCAGTAACACTGGGGCTTTGCGCTTCTCTAGCCACCAAACGTCACTGTCATTCTCTTTCCGTCTCGTGGACACGAGCTGAGAAATTGCAAACGTCGAGCAATTGCTCAGAGATGAAAAGTGCCAGCACTGAAAGCTGTTGCTAGCCAGCACCCTTCCTTGGAAGTGCTTTTGTAGGCCTAAGAACACTGCGGCTCTGGGCTTCTCTAGCCACCTAATCTTCTGCTCATCCTCTCGCGCACTCTAAAGAGAGCTCAGGTGAGAAATTGCAAACGTCGAGCAATTGCCCAGAGATGAAAAGTGCCAGCACTGAAAGCTCTTGCTAGCCAGCACCCTTCCTTGGCAGCGCTTTCACAGGCGCAGCAACACTGGGGCTTTGCGCTTCTCTAGCCACCAAACATCACGGTCACTATCTCTCCGTCTCGTAGACACGAGCTGAGAAATTGCAAACGTCGAGCAATTGCTCAGAGATGTAAAGTGCCAGCACTGAAAGCTGTTGCTAGCCAGCACCCTTCCTTGGCAGCGCTTTCACAGGTGCAGCAACACTGGGGCTTTGCGCTTCTATACCCACCAAAAGTCACGGTCACTATCTCTACGTCTCGTAGACACGAGCTGAGAAATTGCAAACGTCGAGCAATTGCTCAGCGATGAAAAGTGCCAGCACTGAAAGCTGTTGCTAGCCAGCACCCTTCCTTGGAAGCGCTTTCACAGGCACAGCAACACTGGGGCTTTGCGCTTCTCTAGCCACCAAACATCACGGTCACTATCTCTCCGTCTCGTGGACACGAGCTGAGAAATTGCAAACGACGAGCAATTGCTCAGAGATGAAAAGTGCCAGCACTGAAAGCTGTTGCTAGCCAGCACCCTTCCTTGGAAGCGCTTTTGTAGGCCTAAGAACACTGCGGTCCTGGGCTTCTGTAGCTACCTAATCTTCTGCTCATCCTCTCGCGTACTCTAAAGAGAGCTCAGGTGAGAAATTGCAAATGTCCAGCAATTGCTCAGAGATGAAAAGTGCCAGCACTGAAAGCTCTTGCTAGCCAGCACCCTTCCTTGGAAGCGCTTTCACAGGCGCAGCAACACTGGGGCTTTGCGCTTCTCTAGCCACCAAACATCACGGTCACTATCTCTCCGTCTCGTAGACACGAGCTGAGAAATTGCAAACGACGAGCAATTGCTCAGAGATGAAAAGTGCCAGCACTGAAAGCTGTTGCTAGCCAGCACCCTTCCTTGGAAGCGCTTTTGTAGGCCTAAGAACACTGGGGCTCTGGGCTTCTCTAGCCACCTAATCTTCTGCTCATCCTCTCGCGCACTCTAAAGAGAGCTCAGGTGAGAAATTGCAAACGTCCAGCAATTGCTCAGAGATGAAAAGTGCCAGCACTGAAAGCTGTTGCTAGCCAGCACCCTTCCTTGGAAGCGCTTTTGTAGGCCTAAGAACACTGGGGCTCTGGGCTTCTCTAGCCACCAAACATCACTGTCCTTCTCTTTCCGTCTCGTAGACACGAGCTGAGAAATTGCAAACGTCCAGCAATTGCTCAGAGATGAAAAGTGCCAGCACTGAAAGCTGTTGCTAGCCAGCACCCTTCCTTGGCAGCGCTTTCACAGGTGCAGTAACACTGGGGCTTTGCGCTTCTCTACCCACCAAACATCACGGTCACTATCTCTCCGTCTCGTAGACACGAGCTGAGAAATTGCAAACGTCGAGCAATTGCTCAGAGATGAAAAGTGCCAGCACTGAAAGCTGTTGCTAGCCAGCACCCTTCCTTGGCAGCGCTTTCACAGGTGCAGCAACACTGGGGCTTTGCGCTTCTATACCCACCAAAAGTCACGGTCACTATCTCTCCATCTCGTAGACACGAGCTGAGAAATTGCAAACGTCGAGCAATTGCTCAGAGATGAAAAGTGCCAGCACTGAAAGCTGTTGCTAGCCAGCACCCTTCCTTGGAAGCGCTTTCACAGGCACAGCAACACTGGGGCTTTGCGCTTCTCTAGCCACCAAACATCACGGTCACTATCTCTCCGTCTCGTAGACATGAGCTGAGAAATTGCAAACGTCGAGCAATTGCTCAGAGATGAAAAGTGCCAGCACTGAAAGCTGTTGCTAGCCAGCACCCTTCCTTGGAAGTGCTTTTGTAGGCCTAAGAACACTGGGGCTCTGGGCTTCTCTAGCCACCTAATCTTCTGCTCATCCTCTCGCGCACTCTAAAGAGAGCTCAGGTGAGAAATTGCAAACGTCGAGCAATTGCTCAGAGATGAAAAGTGCCAGCACTGAAAGCTCTTGCTAGCCAGCACCCTTCCTTGGCAGCACTTTCACAGGTGCAGTAACACTGGGGCTTTGCGCTTCTCTACCCACCAAACATCACGGTCACTATCTCTCCGTCTCGTGGACACGAGATGAGAAATTGCAAACGACGAGCAATTGCTCAGCGATGAAAAGTGCCAGCACTGAAAGCTGTTGCTAGCCAGCACCCTTCCTTGGAAGCGCTTTTGTAGACCTAAGAACACTGGGGCTCTGGGCTTCTCTAGCCACCAAACGTCACTGTCATTCTCTCTCCGTCTCGTAGACACGAGCTGAGAAATTGCAAACGTCGAGCAATTGCTCAGAGATGAAAAGTGCCAGCACTGAAAGCTGTTGCTAGCCAGCACCCTTCCTTGGAAGCGCTTTTGTAGGCCTAAGAACACTGGGGCTCTGGGCTTCTCTAGCCACCTAATCTTCTGCTCATCCTCTCGCGCACTCTAAAGAGAGCTCAGGTGAGAAATTGCAAATGTCCAGCAATTGCTCAGAGATGAAAAGTGCCAGCACTGAAAGCTGTTGCTAGCCAGCACCCTTCCTTGGAAGCGCTTTCACAGGCACAGTAACACTGGGGCTTTGCGCTTCTCTACCCACCAAACGTCACGGTCATTCTCTTTCCGTCTCGTAGACACGAGCTGAGAAATTGCAAACGTCGAGCAATTGCTCAGAGATGAAAAGTGCCAGCACTGAAAGCTGTTGCTAGCCAGCACCCTTCCTTGGAAGCGCTTTTGTAGGCCTAAGAACACTGGGGCTCTGGGCTTCTCTAGCCACCAAACATCACTGTCATTCTCTTTCCGTCTCGTAGACACGAGCTGAGAAATTGCAAACGTCGAGCAATTGCTCAGAGATGAAAAGTGCCAGCACTGAAAGCTCTTGCTAGCCAGCACCCTTCCTTGGAAGCGCTTTTGTAGGCCTAAGAACACTGGGGCTCTGGGCTTCTCTAGCCACAGAATCTTCTGCTCATCCTCTCGCGCACTCTAAAGAGAGCTCAGGTGAGAAATTGCAAACGTCGAGCAATTGCTCAGAGATGAAAAGTGCCAGCACTGAAAGCTGTTGCTAGCCAGCACCCTTCCTTGGAAGCGCTTTCACAGGCACAGTAACACTGGGGCTTTGCGCTTCTCTACCCACCAAACGTCACGGTCACTAACTCTCCGTCTCGTAGACACGAGCTGAGAAATTGCAAACGTCGAGCAATTGCTCAGAGATGAAAAGTGCCAGCACTGAAAGCTGTTGCTAGCCAGCACCCTTCCTTGGAAGCGCTTTTGTAGGCCTAAGAACACTGGGGCTCTGGGCTTCTCTAGCCACCAAACATCACTGTCATTCTCTTTCCGTCTCGTAGACACGAGCTGAGAAATTGCAAACGTCGAGCAATTGCTCAGAGATGAAAAGTGCCAGCACTGAAAGCTGTTGCTAGCCAGCACCCTTCCTTGGAAGCGCTTTCACAGGCGCAGCAACACTGGGGCTTTGCGCTTCTCTACCCACCAAATGTCACGGTCACTATCTCTCCGTCTCGTGGACACGAGCTGAGAAATTGCAAACGTCGAGCAATTGCTCAGAGATGAAAAGTGCCAGCACTGAAAGCTGTTGCTAGCCAGCACCCTTCCTTGGAAGCGCTTTTATAGGCCTAAGAACACTGGGGCTCTGGGCTTCTCTAGCCACCTCATCTTCTGCTCATCCTCTCGCGCACTCTAAAAGAGCTCAGGTGAGAAATTGCAAACGTCCAGCAATTGCTCAGAGATGAAAAGTGCCAGCACTGAAAGCTCTTGCTAGCCAGCACCCTTCCTTGGAAGCGCTTTCACAGGCGCAGTAACACTGGGGCTTTGCGCTTCTCTAGCCACCAAACCTCACGGTCCTTCTCTTTCCGTCTCGTGGACACGAGCTGAGAAATTGCAAACGTCGAGCAATTGCTCAGAGATGAAAAGTGCCAGCACTGAAAGCTGTTGCTAGCCAGCACCCTTCCTTGGAAGCGCTTTTGTAGGCCTAAGAACACTGGGGCTCTGGGCTTCTCTAGCCACCTAATCTTCTGCTCATCCTCTCGCGCACTCTAAAGAGAGCTCAGGTGAGAAATTGCAAATGTCCAGCAATTGCTCAGAGATGAAAAGTGCCAGCACTGAAAGCTGTTGCTAGCCAGCACCCTTCCTTGGAAGCGCTTTCACAGGCGCAGCAACACTGGGGCTTTGCGCTTCTCTAGCCACCAAACATCACGGTCACTATCTCTCCGTCTCGTAGACACGAGATGAGAAATTGTAAACGTCGAGCAATTGCTCAGAGATGAAAAGTGCCAGCACTGAAAGCTCTTGCTAGCCAGCACCCTTCCTTGGAAGCGCTTTTGTAGACCTAAGAACACTGGGGCTCTGGGCATCTCTAGCCACCAAACATCACGGTCACTATCTCTCCGTCTCGTAGACACGAGCTGAGAAATTGCAAACGTCGAGCAATTGCTCAGAGATGAAAAGTGCCAGCACTGAAAGCTGTTGCTAGCCAGCACCCTTCCTTGGCAGCGCTTTCACAGGTGCAGCAACACTGGGGCTTTGCGCTTCTATACCCACCAAAAGTCACGGTCACTATCTCTCCGTCTCGTAGACACGAGCTGAGAAATTGCAAACGACGAGCAATTGTTCAGCGATGAAAAGTGCCAGCACTGAAAGCTGTTGCTAGCCAGCACCCTTCCTTGGAAGCGCTTTCACAGGCACAGCAACACTGGGGCTTTGCGCTTCTCTAGCCACCAAACATCACGGTCACTATCTCTCCGTCTCGTAGACATGAGCTGAGAAATTGCAAACGTCGAGCAATTGCTCAGAGATGAAAAGTGCCAGCACTGAAAGCTGTTGCTAGCCAGCACCCTTCCTTGGAAGCGCTTTCACAGGTGCAGTAACACTGGGGCTTTGCGCTTCTCTAGCCACCAAACGTCACTGTCATTCTCTTTCCGTCTCGTGGACACGAGCTGAGAAATTGCAAACGTCGAGCAATTGCTCAGAGATGAAAAGTGCCAGCACTGAAAGCTGTTGCTAGCCAGCACCCTTCCTTGGAAGTGCTTTTGTAGGCCTAAGAACACTGGGGCTCTGGGCTTCTCTAGCCACCTAATCTTCTGCTCATCCTCTCGCGCACTCTAAAGAGAGCTCAGGTGAGAAATTGCAAACGTCGAGCAATTGCCCAGAGATGAAAAGTGCCAGCACTGAAAGCTCTTGCTAGCCAGCACCCTTCCTTGGCAGCGCTTTCACAGGCGCAGCAACACTGGGGCTTTGCGCTTCTCTAGCCACCAAACATCACGGTCACTATCTCTCCGTCTCGTAGACACGAGCTGAGAAATTGCAAACGTCCAGCAATTGCTCAGAGATGTAAAGTGCCAGCACTGAAAGCTGTTGCTAGCCAGCACCCTTCCTTGGCAGCGCTTTCACAGGCGCAGCAACACTGGGGCTTTGCGCTTCTATACCCACCAAAAGTCACGGTCACTATCTCTCCGTCTCGTAGACACGAGCTGAGAAATTGCAAACGTCGAGCAATTGCTCAGCGATGAAAAGTGCCAGCACTGAAAGCTGTTGCTAGCCAGCACCCTTCCTTGGAAGCGCTTTCACAGGCACAGCAACACTGGGGCTTTGCGCTTCTCTAGCCACCAAACATCACGGTCACTATCTCTCCGTCTCGTGGACACGAGCTGAGAAATTGCAAACGACGAGCAATTGCTCAGAGATGAAAAGTGCCAGCACTGAAAGCTGTTGCTAGCCAGCACCCTTCCTTGGAAGTGCTTTTGTAGACCTAAGAACACTGGGGCTCTGGGCTTCTCTAGCCACCAAACGTCACTGTCATTCTCTCTCCGTCTCGTAGACACGAGCTGAGAAATTGCAAACGTCGAGCAATTGCTCAGAGATGAAAAGTGCCAGCACTGAAAGCTGTTGCTAGCCAGCACCCTTCCTTGGAAGCGCTTTTGTAGGCCTAAGAACACTGGGGCTCTGGGCTTCTCTAGCCACCTAATCTTCTGCTCATCCTCTCGCGCACTCTAAAGAGAGCTCAGGTGAGAAATTGCAAATGTCCAGCAATTGCTCAGAGATGAAAAGTGCCAGCACTGAAAGCTGTTGCTAGCCAGCACCCTTCCTTGGAAGCGCTTTCACAGGCACAGTAACACTGGGGCTTTGCGCTTCTCTACCCACCAAACGTCACTGTCATTCTCTTTCCGTCTCGTAGACACGAGCTGAGAAATTGCAAACGTCGAGCAATTGCTCAGAGATGAAAAGTGCCAGCACTGAAAGCTGTTGCTAGCCAGCACCCTTCCTTGGAAGCGCTTTTGTAGGCCTAAGAACACTGGGGCTCTGGGCTTCTCTAGCCACCAAACATCACTGTCATTCTCTTTCCGTCTCGTAGACACGAGCTGAGAAATTGCAAACGTCGAGCAATTGCTCAGAGATGAAAAGTGCCAGCACTGAAAGCTCTTGCTAGCCAGCACCCTTCCTTGGAAGCGCTTTTGTAGGCCTAAGAACACTGGGGCTCTGGGCTTCTCTAGCCACAGAATCTTCTGCTCATCCTCTCGCGCACTCTAAAGAGAGCTCAGGTGAGAAATTGCAAACGTCGAGCAATTGCTCAGAGATGAAAAGTGCCAGCACTGAAAGCTGTTGCTAGCCAGCACCCTTCCTTGGAAGCGCTTTCACAGGCACAGTAACACTGGGGCTTTGCGCTTCTCTACCCACCAAACGTCACGGTCACTAACTCTCCGTCTCGTAGACACGAGCTGAGAAATTGCAAACGTCGAGCAATTGCTCAGAGATGAAAAGTGCCAGCACTGAAAGCTGTTGCTAGCCAGCACCCTTCCTTGGAAGCGCTTTTGTAGGCCTAAGAACACTGGGGCTCTGGGCTTCTCTAGCCACCAAACATCACTGTCATTCTCTTTCCGTCTCGTAGACACGAGCTGAGAAATTGCAAACGTCGAGCAATTGCTCAGAGATGAAAAGTGCCAGCACTGAAAGCTGTTGCTAGCCAGCACCCTTCCTTGGAAGCGCTTTCACAGGCGCAGCAACACTGGGGCTTTGCGCTTCTCTACCCACCAAATGTCACGGTCACTATCTCTCCGTCTCGTGGACACGAGCTGAGAAATTGCAAACGTCGAGCAATTGCTCAGAGATGAAAAGTGCCAGCACTGAAAGCTGTTGCTAGCCAGCACCCTTCCTTGGAAGCGCTTTTATAGGCCTAAGAACACTGGGGCTCTGGGCTTCTCTAGCCACCTCATCTTCTGCTCATCCTCTCGCGCACTCTAAAAGAGCTCAGGTGAGAAATTGCAAACGTCCAGCAATTGCTCAGAGATGAAAAGTGCCAGCACTGAAAGCTCTTGCTAGCCAGCACCCTTCCTTGGAAGCGCTTTCACAGGCGCAGTAACACTGGGGCTTTGCGCTTCTCTAGCCACCAAACCTCACGGTCCTTCTCTTTCCGTCTCGTGGACACGAGCTGAGAAATTGCAAACGTCGAGCAATTGCTCAGAGATGAAAAGTGCCAGCACTGAAAGCTGTTGCTAGCCAGCACCCTTCCTTGGAAGCGCTTTTGTAGGCCTAAGAACACTGGGGCTCTGGGCTTCTCTAGCCACCTAATCTTCTGCTCATCCTCTCGCGCACTCTAAAGAGAGCTCAGGTGAGAAATTGCAAATGTCCAGCAATTGCTCAGAGATGAAAAGTGCCAGCACTGAAAGCTGTTGCTAGCCAGCACCCTTCCTTGGAAGCGCTTTCACAGGCGCAGCAACACTGGGGCTTTGCGCTTCTCTAGCCACCAAACATCACGGTCACTATCTCTCCGTCTCGTAGACACGAGATGAGAAATTGTAAACGTCGAGCAATTGCTCAGAGATGAAAAGTGCCAGCACTGAAAGCTCTTGCTAGCCAGCACCCTTCCTTGGAAGCGCTTTTGTAGACCTAAGAACACTGGGGCTCTGGGCATCTCTAGCCACCAAACATCACGGTCACTATCTCTCCGTCTCGTAGACACGAGCTGAGAAATTGCAAACGTCGAGCAATTGCTCAGAGATGAAAAGTGCCAGCACTGAAAGCTGTTGCTAGCCAGCACCCTTCCTTGGCAGCGCCTTCACAGGTGCAGCAACACTGGGGCTTTGCGCTTCTATACCCACCAAAAGTCACGGTCACTATCTCTCCGTCTCGTAGACACGAGCTGAGAAATTGCAAACGACGAGCAATTGTTCAGCGATGAAAAGTGCCAGCACTGAAAGCTGTTGCTAGCCAGCACCCTTCCTTGGAAGCGCTTTCACAGGCACAGCAACACTGGGGCTTTGCGCTTCTCTAGCCACCAAACATCACGGTCACTATCTCTCCGTCTCGTAGACATGAGCTGAGAAATTGCAAACGTCGAGCAATTGCTCAGAGATGAAAAGTGCCAGCACTGAAAGCTGTTGCTAGCCAGCACCCTTCCTTGGAAGCGCTTTCACAGGTGCAGTAACACTGGGGCTTTGCGCTTCTCTAGCCACCAAACGTCACTGTCATTCTCTTTCCGTCTCGTGGACACGAGCTGAGAAATTGCAAACGTCGAGCAATTGCTCAGAGATGAAAAGTGCCAGCACTGAAAGCTGTTGCTAGCCAGCACCCTTCCTTGGAAGTGCTTTTGTAGGCCTAAGAACACTGGGGCTCTGGGCTTCTCTAGCCACCTAATCTTCTGCTCATCCTCTCGCGCACTCTAAAGAGAGCTCAGGTGAGAAATTGCAAACGTCGAGCAATTGCCCAGAGATGAAAAGTGCCAGCACTGAAAGCTCTTGCTAGCCAGCACCCTTCCTTGGCAGCGCTTTCACAGGCGCAGCAACACTGGGGCTTTGCGCTTCTCTAGCCACCAAACATCACGGTCACTATCTCTCCGTCTCGTAGACACGAGCTGAGAAATTGCAAACGTCCAGCAATTGCTCAGAGATGTAAAGTGCCAGCACTGAAAGCTGTTGCTAGCCAGCACCCTTCCTTGGCAGCGCTTTCACAGGCGCAGCAACACTGGGGCTTTGCGCTTCTATACCCACCAAAAGTCACGGTCACTATCTCTCCGTCTCGTAGACACGAGCTGAGAAATTGCAAACGTCGAGCAATTGCTCAGCGATGAAAAGTGCCAGCACTGAAAGCTGTTGCTAGCCAGCACCCTTCCTTGGAAGCGCTTTCACAGGCACAGCAACACTGGGGCTTTGCGCTTCTCTAGCCACCAAACATCACGGTCACTATCTCTCCGTCTCGTGGACACGAGCTGAGAAATTGCAAACGACGAGCAATTGCTCAGAGATGAAAAGTGCCAGCACTGAAAGCTGTTGCTAGCCAGCACCCTTCCTTGGAAGTGCTTTTGTAGACCTAAGAACACTGGGGCTCTGGGCTTCTCTAGCCACCAAACGTCACTGTCATTCTCTTTCCGTCTCGTAGACACGAGCTGAGAAATTGCAAATGTCGAGCAATTGCTCAGAGATGAAAAGTGCCAGCACTGAAAGCTGTTGCTAGCCAGCACCCTTCCTTGGAAGCGCTTTTGTAGGCCTAAGAACACTGCGGCCCTGGGCTTCTGTAGCTACCTAATCTTCTGCTCATCCTCTCGCGCACTCTAAAGAGAGCTCAGGTGAGAAATTGCAAACGTCGAGCAATTGTTCAGAGATGAAAAGTGCCAGCACTGAAAGCTGTTGCTAGCCAGCACCCTTCCTTGGAAGCGCTTTCACAGGCGCAGCAACACTGGGGCTTTGCGCTTCTCTAGCCACCAAACATCACGGTCACTATCTCTCCGTCTCGTAGACACGAGCTGAGAAATTGCAAAAGTCGAGCAATTGCTCAGAGATGAAAAGTGCCAGCACTGAAAGCTGTTGCTAGCCAGCACCCTTCCTTGGAAGCGCTTTTGTAGGCCTAAGAACACTGCGGTCCTGGGCTTCTGTAGCTACCTAATCTTCTGCTCATCCTCTCGCGTACTCTAAAGAGAGCTCAGGTGAGAAATTGCAAATGTCCAGCAATTGCTCAGAGATGAAAAGTGCCAGCACTGAAAGCTCTTGCTAGCCAGCACCCTTCCTTGGAAGCGCTTTCACAGGCGCAGCAACACTGGGGCTTTGCGCTTCTCTAGCCACCAAACATCACGGTCACTATCTCTCCGTCTCGTAGACACGAGCTGAGAAATTGCAAACGACGAGCAATTGCTCAGAGATGAAAAGTGCCAGCACTGAAAGCTGTTGCTAGCCAGCACCCTTCCTTGGAAGCGCTTTTGTAGGCCTAAGAACACTGTGGCTCTGGGCTTCTCTAGCCACCTAATCTTCTGCTCATCCTCTCGCGCACTCTAAAGAGAGCTCAGGTGAGAAATTGCAAACGTCCAGCAATTGCTCAGAGATGAAAAGTGCCAGCACTGAAAGCTGTTGCTAGCCAGCACCCTTCCTTGGAAGCGCTTTTGTAGACCTAAGAACACTGGGGCTCTGGGCTTCTCTAGCCACCAAACATCACTGTCCTTCTCTTTCCGTCTCGTAGACACGAGCTGAGAAATTGCAAACGTCCAGCAATTGCTCAGAGATGAAAAGTGCCAGCACTGAAAGCTGTTGCTAGCCAGCACCCTTCCTTGGCAGCGCTTTCACAGGTGCAGTAACACTGGGGCTTTGCGCTTCTCTACCCACCAAACATCACGGTCACTATCTCTCCGTCTCGTAGACACGAGCTGAGAAATTGCAAACGTCGAGCAATTGCTCAGCGATGAAAAGTGCCAGCACTGAAAGCTGTTGCTAGCCAGCACCCTTCCTTGGCAGCGCTTTCACAGGTGCAGCAACACTGGGGCTTTGCGCTTCTATACCCACCAAAAGTCACGGTCACTATCTCTCCGTCTCGTAGACACGAGCTGAGAAATTGCAAACGACGAGCAATTGTTCAGCGATGAAAAGTGCCAGCACTGAAAGCTGTTGCTAGCCAGCACCCTTCCTTGGAAGCGCTTTCACAGGCACAGCAACACTGGGGCTTTGCGCTTCTCTAGCCACCAAACATCACGGTCACTATCTCTCCGTCTCGTAGACATGAGCTGAGAAATTGCAAACGTCGAGCAATTGCTCAGAGATGAAAAGTGCCAGCACTGAAAGCTGTTGCTAGCCAGCACCCTTCCTTGGAAGTGCTTTTGTAGGCCTAAGAACACTGGGGCTCTGGGCTTCTCTAGCCACCTAATCTTCTGCTCATCCTCTCGCGCACTCTAAAGAGAGCTCAGGTGAGAAATTGCAAACGTCGAGCAATTGCCCAGAGATGAAAAGTGCCAGCACTGAAAGCTCTTGCTAGCCAGCACCCTTCCTTGGCAGCACTTTCACAGGTGCAGTAACACTGGGGCTTTGCGCTTCTCTACCCACCAAACATCACGGTCACTATCTCTCCGTCTCGTGGACACGAGATGAGAAATTGCAAACGACGAGCAATTGCTCAGCGATGAAAAGTGCCAGCACTGAAAGCTGTTGCTAGCCAGCACCCTTCCTTGGAAGCGCTTTTGTAGACCTAAGAACACTGGGGCTCTGGGCTTCTCTAGCCACCAAACGTCACTGTCATTCTCTCTCCGTCTCGTAGACACGAGCTGAGAAATTGCAAACGTCGAGCAATTGCTCAGAGATGAAAAGTGCCAGCACTGAAAGCTGTTGCTAGCCAGCACCCTTCCTTGGAAGCGCTTTTGTAGGCCTAAGAACACTGGGGCTCTGGGCTTCTCTAGCCACCTAATCTTCTGCTCATCCTCTCGCGCACTCTAAAGAGAGCTCAGGTGAGAAATTGCAAATGTCCAGCAATTGCTCAGAGATGAAAAGTGCCAGCACTGAAAGCTGTTGCTAGCCAGCACCCTTCCTTGGAAGCGCTTTCACAGGCACAGTAACACTGGGGCTTTGCGCTTCTCTACCCACCAAACGTCACGGTCACTAACTCTCCGTCTCGTAGACACGAGCTGAGAAATTGCAAACGTCGAGCAATTGCTCAGAGATGAAAAGTGCCAGCACTGAAAGCTGTTGCTAGCCAGCACCCTTCCTTGGAAGCGCTTTTGTAGGCCTAAGAACACTGGGGCTCTGGGCTTCTCTAGCCACCAAACATCACTGTCATTCTCTTTCCGTCTCGTAGACACGAGCTGAGAAATTGCAAACGTCGAGCAATTGCTCAGAGATGAAAAGTGCCAGCACTGAAAGCTCTTGCTAGCCAGCACCCTTCCTTGGAAGCGCTTTTGTAGGCCTAAGAACACTGGGGCTCTGGGCTTCTCTAGCCACATAATCTTCTGCTCATCCTCTCGCGCACTCTAAAGAGAGCTCAGGTGAGAAATTGCAAACGTCGAGCAATTGCTCAGAGATGAAAAGTGCCAGCACTGAAAGCTGTTGCTAGCCAGCACCCTTCCTTGGAAGCGCTTTCACAGGCGCAGCAACACTGGGGCTTTGCGCTTCTCTACCCACCAAATGTCACGGTCACTATCTCTCCGTCTCGTAGACACGAGCTGAGAAATTGCAAACGTCGAGCAATTGCTCAGAGATGAAAAGTGCCAGCACTGAAAGCTGTTGCTAGCCAGCACCCTTCCTTGGAAGCGCTTTCACAGGTGCAGCAACACTGGGGCTTTGCGCTTCTATACCCACCAAAAGTCACGGTCACTATCTCTCCGTCTCGTAGACACGAGCTGAGAAATTGCAAACGACGAGCAATTGTTCAGCGATGAAAAGTGCCAGCACTGAAAGCTGTTGCTAGCCAGCACCCTTCCTTGGAAGCGCTTTCACAGGCACAGCAACACTGGGGCTTTGCGCTTCTCTAGCCACCAAACATCACGGTCACTATCTCTCCGTCTCGTAGACATGAGCTGAGAAATTGCAAACGTCGAGCAATTGCTCAGAGATGAAAAGTGCCAGCACTGAAAGCTGTTGCTAGCCAGCACCCTTCCTTGGAAGTGCTTTTGTAGGCCTAAGAACACTGGGGCTCTGGGCTTCTCTAGCCACCTAATCTTCTGCTCATCCTCTCGCGCACTCTAAAGAGAGCTCAGGTGAGAAATTGCAAACGTCGAGCAATTGCCCAGAGATGAAAAGTGCCAGCACTGAAAGCTCTTGCTAGCCAGCACCCTTCCTTGGCAGCACTTTCACAGGTGCAGTAACACTGGGGCTTTGCGCTTCTCTACCCACCAAACATCACGGTCACTATCTCTCCGTCTCGTGGACACGAGATGAGAAATTGCAAACGACGAGCAATTGCTCAGCGATGAAAAGTGCCAGCACTGAAAGCTGTTGCTAGCCAGCACCCTTCCTTGGAAGCGCTTTTGTAGACCTAAGAACACTGGGGCTCTGGGCTTCTCTAGCCACCAAACGTCACTGTCATTCTCTCTCCGTCTCGTAGACACGAGCTGAGAAATTGCAAACGTCGAGCAATTGCTCAGAGATGAAAAGTGCCAGCACTGAAAGCTGTTGCTAGCCAGCACCCTTCCTTGGAAGCGCTTTTGTAGGCCTAAGAACACTGGGGCTCTGGGCTTCTCTAGCCACCAAACATCACTGTCATTCTCTTTCCGTCTCGTAGACACGAGCTGAGAAATTGCAAACGTCGAGCAATTGCTCAGAGATGAAAAGTGCCAGCACTGAAAGCTCTTGCTAGCCAGCACCCTTCCTTGGAAGCGCTTTTGTAGGCCTAGGAACACTGGGGCTCTGGGCTTCTCTAGCCACATAATCTTCTGCTCATCCTCTCGCGCACTCTAAAGAGAGCTCAGGTGAGAAATTGCAAACGTCGAGCAATTGCTCAGAGATGAAAAGTGCCAGCACTGAAAGCTGTTGCTAGCCAGCACCCTTCCTTGGAAGCGCTTTCACAGGCGCAGCAACACTGGGGCTTTGCGCTTCTCTACCCACCAAATGTCACGGTCACTATCTCTCCGTCTCGTGGACACGAGCTGAGAAATTGCAAACGTCGAGCAATTGCTCAGAGATGAAAAGTGCCAGCACTGAAAGCTGTTGCTAGCCAGCACCCTTCCTTGGAAGCGCTTTTATAGGCCTAAGAACACTGGGGCTCTGGGCTTCTCTAGCCACCTCATCTTCTGCTCATCCTCTCGCGCACTCTAAAGAGAGCTCAGGTGAGAAATTGCAAACGTCCAGCAATTGCTCAGAGATGAAAAGTGCCAGCACTGAAAGCTCTTGCTAGCCAGCACCCTTCCTTGGAAGCGCTTTCACAGGCGCAGTAACACTGGGGCTTTGCGCTTCTCTAGCCACCAAACCTCACGGTCCTTCTCTTTCCGTCTCGTGGACACGAGCTGAGAAATTGCAAACGTCGAGCAATTGCTCAGAGATGAAAAGTGCCAGCACTGAAAGCTGTTGCTAGCCAGCACCCTTCCTTGGAAGCGCTTTTGTAGGCCTAAGAGCACTGGGGCTCTGGGCTTCTCTAGCCACCTAATCTTCTGCTCATCCTCTCGCGCACTCTAAAGAGAGCTCAGGTGAGAAATTGCAAATGTCCAGCAATTGCTCAGAGATGAAAAGTGCCAGCACTGAAAGCTGTTGCTAGCCAGCACCCTTCCTTGGAAGCGCTTTCACAGGCGCAGCAACACTGGGGCTTTGCGCTTCTCTAGCCACCAAACATCACCGTCACTATCTCTCCGTCTCGTAGACACGAGCTGAGAAATTGTAAACGTCGAGCAATTGCTCAGAGATGAAAAGTGCCAGCACTGAAAGCTCTTGCTAGCCAGCACCCTTCCTTGGAAGCGCTTTTGTAGACCTAAGAACACTGGGGCTCTGGGCATCTCTAGCCACCAAACATCACGGTCACTATCTCTCCGTCTCGTAGACACGAGCTGAGAAATTGCAAACGTCGAGCAATTGCTCAGAGATGAAAAGTGCCAGCACTGAAAGCTGTTGCTAGCCAGCACCCTTCCTTGGCAGCGCTTTCACAGGTGCAGCAACACTGGGGCTTTGCGCTTCTATACCCACCAAAAGTCACGGTCACTATCTCTCCGTCTCGTAGACACGAGCTGAGAAATTGCAAACGACGAGCAATTGTTCAGCGATGAAAAGTGCCAGCACTGAAAGCTGTTGCTAGCCAGCACCCTTCCTTGGAAGCGCTTTCACAGGCGCAGCAACACTGGGGCTTTGCGCTTCTCTAGCCACCAAACATCACGGTCACTATCTCTCCGTCTCGTAGACATGAGCTGAGAAATTGCAAACGTCGAGCAATTGCTCAGAGATGAAAAGTGCCAGCACTGAAAGCTGTTGCTAGCCAGCACCCTTCCTTGGAAGCGCTTTCACAGGTGCAGTAACACTGGGGCTTTGCGCTTCTCTAGCCACCAAACGTCACTGTCATTCTCTTTCCGTCTCGTGGACACGAGCTGAGAAATTGCAAACGTCGAGCAATTGCTCAGAGATGAAAAGTGCCAGCACTGAAAGCTGTTGCTAGCCAGCACCCTTCCTTGGAAGTGCTTTTGTAGGCCTAAGAACACTGCGGCTCTGGGCTTCTCTAGCCACCTAATCTTCTGCTCATCCTCTCGCGCACTCTAAAGAGAGCTCAGGTGAGAAATTGCAAACGTCGAGCAATTGCCCAGAGATGAAAAGTGCCAGCACTGAAAGCTCTTGCTAGCCAGCACCCTTCCTTGGCAGCGCTTTCACAGGCGCAGCAACACTGGGGCTTTGCGCTTCTCTAGCCACCAAACATCACGGTCACTATCTCTCCGTCTCGTAGACACGAGCTGAGAAATTGCAAACGTCGAGCAATTGCTCAGAGATGTAAAGTGCCAGCACTGAAAGCTGTTGCTAGCCAGCACCCTTCCTTGGCAGCGCTTTCACAGGTGCAGCAACACTGGGGCTTTGCGCTTCTATACCCACCAAAAGTCACGGTCACTATCTCTCCGTCTCGTAGACACGAGCTGAGAAATTGCAAACGTCGAGCAATTGCTCAGCGATGAAAAGTGCCAGCACTGAAAGCTGTTGCTAGCCAGCACCCTTCCTTGGAAGCGCTTTCACAGGCACAGCAACACTGGGGCTTTGCGCTTCTCTAGCCACCAAACATCACGGTCACTATCTCTCCGTCTCGTGGACACGAGCTGAGAAATTGCAAACGACGAGCAATTGCTCAGAGATGAAAAGTGCCAGCACTGAAAGCTGTTGCTAGCCAGCACCCTTCCTTGGAAGTGCTTTTGTAGACCTAAGAACACTGGGGCTCTGGGCTTCTCTAGCCACCAAACGTCACTGTCATTCTCTTTCCGTCTCGTAGACACGAGCTGAGAAATTGCAAATGTCGAGCAATTGCTCAGAGATGAAAAGTGCCAGCACTGAAAGCTGTTGCTAGCCAGCACCCTTCCTTGGAAGCGCTTTTGTAGGCCTAAGAACACTGCGGCCCTGGGCTTCTGTAGCTACCTAATCTTCTGCTCATCCTCTCGCGCACTCTAAAGAGAGCTCAGGTGAGAAATTGCAAACGTCGAGCAATTGTTCAGAGATGAAAAGTGCCAGCACTGAAAGCTGTTGCTAGCCAGCACCCTTCCTTGGAAGCGCTTTCACAGGCGCAGCAACACTGGGGCTTTGCGCTTCTCTAGCCACCAAACATCACGGTCACTATCTCTCCGTCTCGTAGACACGAGCTGAGAAATTGCAAAAGTCGAGCAATTGCTCAGAGATGAAAAGTGCCAGCACTGAAAGCTGTTGCTAGCCAGCACCCTTCCTTGGAAGCGCTTTTGTAGGCCTAAGAACACTGCGGTCCTGGGCTTCTGTAGCTACCTAATCTTCTGCTCATCCTCTCGCGTACTCTAAAGAGAGCTCAGGTGAGAAATTGCAAATGTCCAGCAATTGCTCAGAGATGAAAAGTGCCAGCACTGAAAGCTCTTGCTAGCCAGCACCCTTCCTTGGAAGCGCTTTCACAGGCGCAGCAACACTGGGGCTTTGCGCTTCTCTAGCCACCAAACATCACGGTCACTATCTCTCCGTCTCGTAGACACGAGCTGAGAAATTGCAAACGACGAGCAATTGCTCAGAGATGAAAAGTGCCAGCACTGAAAGCTGTTGCTAGCCAGCACCCTTCCTTGGAAGCGCTTTTGTAGGCCTAAGAACACTGTGGCTCTGGGCTTCTCTAGCCACCTAATCTTCTGCTCATCCTCTCGCGCACTCTAAAGAGAGCTCAGGTGAGAAATTGCAAACGTCCAGCAATTGCTCAGAGATGAAAAGTGCCAGCACTGAAAGCTGTTGCTAGCCAGCACCCTTCCTTGGAAGCGCTTTTGTAGGCCTAAGAACACTGGGGCTCTGGGCTTCTCTAGCCACCAAACATCACTGTCCTTCTCTTTCCGTCTCGTAGACACGAGCTGAGAAATTGCAAACGTCCAGCAATTGCTCAGAGATGAAAAGTGCCAGCACTGAAAGCTGTTGCTAGCCAGCACCCTTCCTTGGAAGCGCTTTCACAGGCGCAGTAACACTGGGGCTTTGCGCTTCTCTACCCACCAAACGTCACAGTCACTATCTCTCCGTCTCATGGACACGACCTGAGAAATTGCAAACGTCGAGCAATTGCTCAGAGATGAAAAGTGCCAGCACTGAAAGCTGTTGCTAGCCAGCACCCTTCCTTGGAAGCGCTTTTGTAGGCCTAAGAACACTGGCGCTCTGGGCTTCTCTAGCCACCTAATCTTCTGCTCATCCTCTCGCGCACTCTAAAGAGAGCTCAGGGGAGAAATTGCAAACGTCGAGCAATTGCTCAGAGATGAAAAGTGCCAGCACTGAAAGCTGTTGCTAGCCAGCACCCTTCCTTGGAAGCGCTTTTGTAGCCCTAAGAACACTGGGGATTCTGGGCTTCTCTAGCCACCTAATCTTCTGCTCATCCTCTCGCGCACTCTAAAGAGAGCTCAGGTGAGAAATTGCAAATGTCCAGCAATTGCTCAGAGATGAAAAGTGCCAGCACTGAAAGCTGTTGCTAGCCAGCACCCTTCCTTGGAAGCGCTTTCACAGGCGCAGCAACACTGGGGCTTTGCGCTTCTCTACCCACCAAACATCACGGTCATTCTCTTTCCGTCTCGTAGACACGAGCTGAGAAATTGCAAACGTCGAGCAATTGCTCAGCGATGAAAAGTGCCAGCACTGAAAGCTGTTGCTAGCCAACACCCTTCCTTGGAAGCGCTTTTGTAGGCCTAAGAACACTGGGGCTCTGGGCTTCTCTAGCCACCTAATCTTCTGCTCATCCTCTCGCGCACTCTAAAGAGAGCTCAGGTGAGAAATTGCAAACGTCAAGCAATTGCTCAGAGATGAAAAGTGCCAGCACTGAAAGCTGTTGCTAGCCAGCACCCTTCCTTGGAAGCGCTTTCACAGGCACAGTAACAGTGGGGCTTTGCGCTTCTCTACCCACCAAACGTCACGGTCATTCTCTTTCCGTCTCGTAGACACGAGCTGAGAAATTGCAAATGTCGAGCAATTGCTCAGAGATGAAAAGTGCCAGCACTGAAAGCTGTTGCTAGCCAGCACCCTTCCTTGGAAGCGCTTTCACAGGCACAGCAACACTGGGGCTTTGCGCTTCTCTAGCCACCAAACATCACGCTCATTATCTCTCCGTCTCGTAGACACGAGCTGAGAAATTGCAAACGTCGAGCAATTGCTCAGAGATGAAAAGTGCCAGCACTGAAAGCTGTTGCTAGCCAGCACCCTTCCTTGGCAGCGCTTTCACAGGCGCAGCAACACTGGGGCTTTGCGCTTCTATACCCACCAAAAGTCACGGTCACTATCTCTCCGTCTCGTAGACACGAGCTGAGAAATTGCAAACGTCCAGCAATTGCTCAGCGATGAAAAGTGCCAGCACTGAAAGCTGTTGCTAGCCAGCACCCTTCCTTGGAAGCGCTTTCACAGGCACAGCAACACTGGGGCTTTGCGCTTCTCTAGCCACCAAACATCACGGTCACTATCTCTCCGTCTCGTAGACATGAGCTGAGAAATTGCAAACGTCGAGCAATTGCTCAGAGATGAAAAGTGCCAGCACTGAAAGCTGTTGCTAGCCAGCACCCTTCCTTGGAAGCGCTTTCACAGGTGCAGTAACACTGGGGCTTTGTGCTTCTCTAGCCACCAAACGTCACTGTCATTCTCTTTCCGTCTCGTAGACACGAGCTGAGAAATTGCAAACGTCAAGCAATTGCTCAGAGATGAAAAGTGCCAGCACTGAAAGCTGTTGCTAGCCAGCACCCTTCCTTGCAAGCGCTTTTGTAGGCCTAAGAACACTGGGGCTCTGGGCTTCTCTAGCCACCTAATCTTCTGCTCATCCTCTCGCGCACTCTAAAGAGAGCTCAGGTGAGAAATTGCAAACGTCGAGCAATTGCTCAGAGATGAAAAGTGCCAGCACTGAAAGCTCTTGCTAGCCAGCACCCTTCCTTGGCAGCGCTTTCACAGGCGCAGTAACACTGGGGCTTTGCGCTTCTCTAGCCACCAAACATCACGGTCACTATCTCTCCGTCTCGTGGACACGAGCTGAGAAATTGCAAACGTCGAGCAATTGCTCAGAGATGAAAAGTGCCAGCACTGAAAGCTGTTGCTAGCCAGCACCCTTCCTTGGAAGTGCTTTTGTAGCCCTAAGAACACTGGGGCTCTGGGCTTCTCTAGCCACCTAATCTTCTGCTCATCCTCTCGCGCACTCTAAAGAGAGCTCAGGTGAGAAATTGCAAACGTCCAGCAATTGCTCAGAGATGAAAAGTGCCAGCACTGAAAGCTCTTGCTAGCCAGCACCCTTCCTTGGAAGCGCTTTCACAGGCGCAGCAACACTGGGGCTTTGCGCTTCTCTAGCCACCAAACATCACCGTCACTATCTCTCCGTCTCGTAGACACGAGCTGAGAAATTGCAAACGTCGAGCAATTGCTCAGCGATGAAAAGTGCCAGCACTGAAAGCTGTTGCTAGCCAGCACCCTTCCTTGGAAGCGCTTTCACAGGCACAGCAACACTGGGGCTTTGCGCTTCTCTAGCCACCAAACATCACGGTCACTATCTCTCCGTCTCGTGGACACGAGCTGAGAAATTGCAAACGACGAGCAATTGCTCAGAGATGAAAAGTGCCAGCACTGAAAGCTGTTGCTAGCCAGCACCCTTCCTTGGAAGTGCTTTTGTAGACCTAAGAACACTGGGGCTCTGGGCTTCTCTAGCCACCAAACGTCACTGTCATTCTCTTTCCGTCTCGTAGACACGAGCTGAGAAATTGCAAATGTCGAGCAATTGCTCAGAGATGAAAAGTGCCAGCACTGAAAGCTGTTGCTAGCCAGCACCCTTCCTTGGAAGCGCTTTTGTAGGCCTAAGAACACTGCGGCCCTGGGCTTCTGTAGCTACCTAATCTTCTGCTCATCCGCTCGCGCACTCTAAAGAGAGCTCAGGTGAGAAATTGCAAACGTCGAGCAATTGTTCAGAGATGAAAAGTGCCAGCACTGAAAGCTGTTGCTAGCCAGCACCCTTCCTTGGAAGCGCTTTCACAGGCGCAGCAACACTGGGGCTTTGCGCTTCTCTAGCCACCAAACATCACGGTCACTATCTCTCCGTCTCGTAGACACGAGCTGAGAAATTGCAAACGTCGAGCAATTGCTCAGAGATGAAAAGTGCCAGCACTGAAAGCTGTTGCTAGCCAGCACCCTTCCTTGGAAGCGCTTTTGTAGGCCTAAGAACACTGGGGCTCTGGGCTTCTGTAGCTACCTAATCTTCTGCTCATCCTCTCGCGTACTCTAAAGAGAGCTCAGGTGAGAAATTGCAAATGTCCAGCAATTGCTCAGAGATGAAAAGTGCCAGCACTGAAAGCTCTTGCTAGCCAGCACCCTTCCTTGGCAGCGCTTTCACAGGCGCAGCAACACTGGGGCTTTGCGCTTCTCTAGCCACCAAACATCACGGTCACTATCTCTCCGTCTCGTAGACACGAGCTGAGAAATTGCAAACGACGAGCAATTGCTCAGAGATGAAAAGTGCCAGCACTGAAAGCTGTTGCTAGCCAGCACCCTTCCTTGGAAGCGCTTTTGTAGGCCTAAGAACACTGTGGCTCTGGGCTTCTCTAGCCACCTAATCTTCTGCTCATCCTCTCGCGCACTCTAAAGAGAGCTCAGGTGAGAAATTGCAAACGTCCAGCAATTGCTCAGAGATGAAAAGTGCCAGCACTGAAAGCTGTTGCTAGCCAGCACCCTTCCTTGGAAGCGCTTTTGTAGGCCTAAGAACACTGGGGCTCTGGGCTTCTCTAGCCACCAAACATCACTGTCCTTCTCTTTCCGTCTCGTAGACACGAGCTGAGAAATTGCAAACGTCCAGCAATTGCTCAGAGATGAAAAGTGCCAGCACTGAAAGCTGTTGCTAGCCAGCACCCTTCCTTGGAAGCGCTTTCACAGGCGCAGTAACACTGGGGCTTTGCGCTTCTCTACCCACCAAACGTCACAGTCACTATCTCTCCGTCTCATGGACACGACCTGAGAAATTGCAAACGTCGAGCAATTGCTCAGAGATGAAAAGTGCCAGCACTGAAAGCTGTTGCTAGCCAGCACCCTTCCTTGGAAGCGCTTTTGTAGGCCTAAGAACACTGGCGCTCTGGGCTTCTCTAGCCACCTAATCTTCTGCTCATCCTCTCGCGCACTCTAAAGAGAGCTCAGGGGAGAAATTGCAAACGTCGAGCAATTGCTCAGAGATGAAAAGTGCCAGCACTGAAAGCTGTTGCTAGCCAGCACCCTTCCTTGGAAGCGCTTTTGTAGCCCTAAGAACACTGGGGATTCTGGGCTTCTCTAGCCACCTAATCTTCTGCTCATCCTCTCGCGCAATCTAAAGAAAGCTCAGGTGAGAAATTGCAAATGTCCAGCAATTGCTCAGAGATGAAAAGTGCCAGCACTGAAAGCTGTTGCTAGCCAGCACCCTTCCTTGGAAGCGCTTTCACAGGCGCAGCAACACTGGGGCTTTGCGCTTCTCTACCCACCAAACATCACGGTCATTCTCTTTCCGTCTCGTAGACACGAGCTGAGAAATTGCAAACGTCGAGCAATTGCTCAGCGATGAAAAGTGCCAGCACTGAAAGCTGTTGCTAGCCAACACCCTTCCTTGGAAGCGCTTTTGTAGGCCTAAGAACACTGGGGCTCTGGGCTTCTCAAGCCACCTAATCTTCTGCTCATCCTCTCGCGCACTCTAAAGAGAGCTCAGGTGAGAAATTGCAAACGTCAAGCAATTGCTCAGAGATGAAAAGTGCCAGCACTGAAAGCTGTTGCTAGCCAGCACCCTTCCTTGGAAGCGCTTTCACAGGCACAGTAACACTGGGGCTTTGCGCTTCTCTACCCACCAAACGTCACGGTCATTCTCTTTCCGTCTCGTAGACACGAGCTGAGAAATTGCAAATGTCGAGCAATTGCTCAGAGATGAAAAGTGCCAGCACTGAAAGCTGTTGCTAGCCAGCACCCTTCCTTGGAAGCGCTTTCACAGGCACAGCAACACTGGGGCTTTGCGCTTCTCTAGCCACCAAACATCACGCTCATTATCTCTCCGTCTCGTAGACACGAGCTGAGAAATTGCAAACGTCGAGCAATTGCTCAGAGATGAAAAGTGCCAGCACTGAAAGCTGTTGCTAGCCAGCACCCTTCCTTGGCAGCGCTTTCACAGGCGCAGCAACACTGGGGCTTTGCGCTTCTATACCCACCAAAAGTCACGGTCACTATCTCTCCGTCTCGTAGACACGAGCTGAGAAATTGCAAACGTCCAGCAATTGCTCAGCGATGAAAAGTGCCAGCACTGAAAGCTGTTGCTAGCCAGCACCCTTCCTTGGAAGCGCTTTCACAGGCACAGCAACACTGGGGCTTTGCGCTTCTCTAGCCACCAAACATCACGGTCACTATCTCTCCGTCTCGTAGACATGAGCTGAGAAATTGCAAACGTCGAGCAATTGCTCAGAGATGAAAAGTGCCAGCACTGAAAGCTGTTGCTAGCCAGCACCCTTCCTTGGCAGCGCTTTCACAGGTGCAGTAACACTGGGGCTTTGTGCTTCTCTAGCCACCAAACGTCACTGTCATTCTCTTTCCGTCTCGTGGACACGAGCTGAGAAATTGCAAACGTCAAGCAATTGCTCAGAGATGAAAAGTGCCAGCACTGAAAGCTGTTGCTAGCCAGCACCCTTCCTTGCAAGCGCTTTTGTAGGCCTAAGAACACTGGGGCTCTGGGCTTCTCTAGCCACCTAATCTTCTGCTCATCCTCTCGCGCACTCTAAAGAGAGCTCAGGTGAGAAATTGCAAACGTCGAGCAATTGCTCAGAGATGAAAAGTGCCAGCACTGAAAGCTCTTGCTAGCCAGCACCCTTCCTTGGCAGCGCTTTCACAGGCGCAGTAACACTGGGGCTTTGCGCTTCTCTAGCCACCAAACATCACGGTCACTATCTCTCCGTCTCGTGGACACGAGCTGAGAAATTGCAAACGTCGAGCAATTGCTCAGAGAGGAAAAGTGCCAGCACTGAAAGCTGTTGCTAGCCAGCACCCTTCCTTGGAAGTGCTTTTGTAGCCCTAAGAACACTGGGGCTCTGGGCTTCTCTAGCCACCTAATCTTCTGCTCATCCTCTCGCGCACTCTAAAGAGAGCTCAGGTGAGAAATTGCAAATGTCCAGCAATTGCTCAGAGATGAAAAGTGCCAGCACTGAAAGCTCTTGCTAGCCAGCACCCTTCCTTGGAAGCGCTTTCACAGGCGCAGCAACACTGGGGCTTTGCGCTTCTCTAGCCACCAAACATCACCGTCACTATCTCTCCGTCTCGTAGACACGAGCTGAGAAATTGCAAACGTCGAGCAATTGCTCAGAGATGAAAAGTGCCAGCACTGAAAGCTGTTGCTAGCCAGCACCCTTCCTTGGAAGCGCTTTTGTAGGCCTAAGAACACTGGGGCTCTGGGCTTCTCTAGCTACATAATCTTCTGCTCATCCTCTCGCGCACTCTAAAGAGAGCTCAGGTGAGAAATTGCAAACGTCCAGCAATTGCTCAGAGATGAAAAGTGCCAGCACTGAAAGCTCTTGCTAGCCAGCACCCTTCCTTGGAAGCGCTTTCACAGGCACAGTAACACTGGGGCTTTGCGCTTCTCTACCCACCAAACGTCACGGTCATTCTCTTTCCGTCTCGTAGACACGAGCTGAGAAATTGCAAACATCGAGCAATTGCTCAGAGATGAAAAGTGCCAGCACTGAAAGCTGTTGCTAGCCAGCACCCTTCCTTGGAAGCGCTTTTGTAGGCCTAAGAAGACTGGGGCTCTGGGCTTCTCTAGCCACCAAACATCACGGTCACTATCTCTCCGTCTCGTAGACACGAGCTGAGAAATTGCAAACGTCGAGCAATTGCTCAGAGATGAAAAGTGCCAGCACTGAAAGCTCTTGCTAGCCAGCACCCTTCCTTGGCAGCGCTTTCACAGGTGCAGCAACACTGGGGCTTTGCGCTTCTATACCCACCAAAAGTCACGGTCACTATCTCTCCGTCTCGTAGACACGAGCTGAGAAATTGCAAACGACGAGCAATTGTTCAGAGATGAAAAGTGCCAGCACTGAAAGCTCTTGCTAGCCAGCACCCTTCCTTTGAAGCGCTTTCACAGGCACAGCAACACTGGGGCTTTGCGCTTCTCTAGCCACAAAACATCACGGTCACTATCTCTCCGTCTCGTAGACATGAGCTGAGAAATTGCAAACGTCGAGCAATTGCTCAGAGATGAAAAGTGCCAGCACTGAAAGCTGTTGCTAGCCAGCACCCTTCCTTGGAAGCGCTTTCACAGGTGCAGTAACACTGGGGCTTTGCGCTTCTCTAGCCACCAAACGTCACTGTCATTCTCTTTCCGTCTCGTGGACACGAGCTGAGAAATTGCAAACGTCGAGCAATTGCTCAGAGATGAAAAGTGCCAGCACTGAAAGCTGTTGCTAGCCAGCACCCTTCCTTGGAAGTGCTTTTGTAGGCCTAAGAACACTGGGGCTCTGGGCTTCTCTAGCCACCTAATCTTCTGCTCATCCTCTCGCGCACTCTAAAGAGAGCTCAGGTGAGAAATTGCAAACGTCGAGCAATTGCCCAGAGATGAAAAGTGCCAGCACTGAAAGCTCTTGCTAGCCAGCACCCTTCCTTGGAAGCGCTTTCACAGGTGCAGTAACACTGGGGCTTTGCGCTTCTCTACCCACCAAACATCACGGTCACTATCTCTCCGTCTCGTGGACACGAGATGAGAAATTGCAAACGAAGAGCAATTGCTCAGAGATGTAAAGTGCCAGCACTGAAAGCTCTTGCTAGCCAGCACCCTTCCTTGGAAGCGCTTTTGTAGACCTAAGAACACTGGGGCTCTGGGCTTCTCTAGCCACCAAACGTCACTGTCATTCTCTTTCCGTCTCGTAGACACGAGCTGAGAAATTGCAAACGTCGAGCAATTGCTCAGAGATGAAAAGTGCCAGCACTGAAAGCTCTTGCTAGCCAGCACCCTTCCTTGGAAGCGCTTTTGTAGGCCTAAGAACACTGCGGCCCTGGGATTCTGTAGCTACCTAATCTTCTGCTCATCCTCTCGCGTACTCTAAAGAGAGCTCAGGTGAGAAATTGCAAACGTCGAGCAATTGCTCAGAGATGGAAAGTGCCAGCACTGAAAGCTGTTGCTAGCCAGCACCCTTCCTTGGAAGCGCTTTCACAGGCGCAGCAACACTGGGGCTTTGCGCTTCTCTAGCCACCAAACATCACCGTCACTATCTCTCCGTCTCGTAGACACGAGCTGAGAAATTGCAAACGTCGAGCAATTGCTCAGAGATGAAAAGTGCCAGCACTGAAAGCTGTTGCTAGCCAGCACCCTTCCTTGGAAGCGCTTTCACAGGTGCAGAAACACTGGGGCTTTGCGCTTCTATACCCACCAAAAGTCACGGTCACTATCTCTCCGTCTCGTAGACACGAGCTGAGAAATTGCAAACGTCGAGCAATTGCTCAGCGATGAAAAGTGCCAGCACTGAAAGCTGTTGCTAGCCAGCACCCTTCCTTGGAAGCGCTTTCACAGGCACAGCAACACTGGGGCTTTGCGCTTCTCTAGCCACCAAACATCACGGTCACTATCTCTCCGTCTCGTGGACACGAGCTGAGAAATTGCAAACGACGAGCAATTGCTCAGAGATGAAAAGTGCCAGCACTGAAAGCTGTTGCTAGCCAGCACCCTTCCTTGGAAGCGCTTTTGTAGGCCTAAGAACACTGGGGCTCTGGGCTTCTCTAGCCACCAAACGTCACTGTCATTCTCTTTCCGTCTCGTAGACACGAGCTGAGAAATTGCAAATGTCGAGCAATTGCTCAGAGATGAAAAGTGCCAGCACTGAAAGCTGTTGCTAGCCAGCACCCTTCCTTGGAAGCGCTTTTGTAGGCCTAAGAACACTGGGGCTCTGGGCTTCTCTAGCCACCTAATCTTCTGCTCATCCTCGCGCGCACTCTAAAGAGAGCTCAGGTGAGAAATTGTAAACGACGAGCAATTGTTCAGAGATGAAAAGTGCCAGCACTGAAAGCTGTTGCTAGCCAGCACCCTTCCTTGGAAGCGCTTTCACAGGCGCAGCAACACTGGGGCTTTGCGCTTCTCTAGCCACCAAACATCACGGTCACTATCTCTCCGTCTCGTAGACACGAGCTGAGAAATTGCAAACGTCGAGCAATTGCTCAGAGATGAAAAGTGCCAGCACTGAAAGCTGTTGCTAGCCAGCACCCTTCCTTGGAAGCGCTTTTGTAGGCCTAAGAACACTGCGGCCCTGGGCTTCTGTAGCTACCTAATCTTCTGCTCATCCTCTCGCGTACACTAAAGAGAGCTCAGGTGAGAAATTGCAAATGTCCAGCAATTGCTCAGAGATGAAAAGTGCCAGCACTGAAAGCTCTTGCTAGCCAGCACCCTTCCTTGGAAGCGCTTTCACAGGCGCAGCAACACTGGGGCTTTGCGCTTCTCTAGCCACCAAACATCACGGTCACTATCTCTCCGTCTCGTAGAAACGAGCTGAGAAATTGCAAACGACGAGCAATTGCTCAGAGATGAAAAGTGCCAGCACTGAAAGCTGTTGCTAGCCAGCACCCTTCCTTGGAAGCGCTTTTGTAGGCCTAAGAACACTGGGGCTCTGGGCTTCTCTAGCCACCTAATCTTCTGCTCATCCTCTCGCGCACTCTAAAGAGAGCTCAGGTGAGAAATTGCAAACGTCAAGCAATTGCTCAGAGATGAAAAGTGCCAGCACTGAAAGCTCTTGCTAGCCAGCACCCTTCCTTGGAAGCGCTTTCACAGGCACAGTAACACTGGGGCTTTGCGCTTCTCTACCCACCAAACATCACGCTCACTATCTCTCCGTCTCGTAGACACGAGCTGAGAAATTGCAAACGTCGAGCAATTGCTCAGAGATGAAAAGTGCCAGCACTGAAAGCTGTTGCTAGCCAGCACCCTTCCTTGGAAGCGCTTTTGTAGGCCTAAGAACACTGCGGCTCTGGGCTTCTCTAGCCACCTAATCTTCTGCTCATCATCTCGCGCACTCTAAAGAGAGCTCAGGTGAGAAATTGCAAACGTCGAGCAATTGCTCAGAGATGAAAAGTGCCAGCACTGAAAGCTGTTGCTAGCCAGCACCCTTCCTTGGAAGCGCTTTTGTAGCCCTAAGAACACTGGGGCTCTGGGCTTCTCTAGCCACCAAACATCACTGTCCTTCTCTTTCCGTCTCGTAGACACGAGCTGAGAAATTGCAGACGTCGAGCAATTGCTCAGAGATGAAAAGTGCCAGCACTGAAAGCTGTTGCTAGCCAGCACCCTTCCTTGGAAGCGCTTTCACAGGCGCAGTAACACTGGGGCTTTGCGCTTCTCTACCCACCAAACGTCACGGTCACTATCTCTCCGTCTCATGGACACGACCTGAGAAATTGCAAACGTCGAGCAATTGCTCAGAGATGAAAAGTGCCAGCACTGAAAGCTCTTGCTAGCCAGCACCCTTCCTTGGAAGCGCTTTTGTAGGCCTAAGAACACTGGGGCTCTGGGCTTCTCTAGCCACCTAATCTTCTGCTCATCCTCTCGCGCACTCTAAAGAGAGCTCAGGTGAGAAATTGCAAACGTCGAGCAACTGCTCAGAGATGAAAAGTGCCAGCACTGAAAGCTGTTGCTAGCCAGCACCCTTCCTTGGAAGCGCTTTTGTAGCCCTAAGAACACTGGGGATTCTGGGCTTCTCTAGCCACCTAATCTTCTGCTCATCCTCTCGCGCACTCTAAAGAAAGCTCAGGTGAGAAATTGCAAACGTCCAGCAATTGCTCAGAGATGAAAAGTGCCAGCACTGAAAGCTGTTGCTAGCCAGCACCCTTCCTTGGAAGCGCTTTCACAGGCGCAGCAACACTGGGGCTTTGCGCTTCTCTAGCCACCAAACATCACTGTCCTTCTCTTTCCGTCTCGTAGACACGAGCTGAGAAATTGCAAACATCGAGCAATTGCTCAGAGATGAAAAGTGCCAGCACTGAAAGCTGTTGCTAGCCAACACCCTTCCTTGGAAGCGCTTTTGTAGGCCTAAGAACACTGGGGCTCTGGGCTTCTCTAGCCACCTAATCTTCTGCTCATCCTCTCGCGCACTCTAAAGAGAGCTCAGGTGAGAAATTGCAAACGTCAAGCAATTGCTCAGAGAGGAAAAGTGCCAGCACTGAAAGCTGTTGCTAGCCAGCACCCTTCCTTGGAAGCGCTTTCACAGGCACAGTAACACTGGGGCTTTGCGCTTCTCTACCCACCAAACATCACGCTCACTATCTCTCCGTCTCGTAGACACGAGCTGAGAAATTGCAAACGTCGAGCAATTGCTCAGAGATGAAAAGTGCCAGCACTGAAAGCTGTTGCTAGCCAGCACCCTTCCTTGGAAGCGCTTTTGTAGGCCTAAGAACACTGCGGCTCTGGGCTTCTCTAGCCACCTAATCTTCTGCTCATCATCTCGCGCACTCTAAAGAGAGCTCAGGTGAGAAATTGCAAACGTCGAGCAATTGCTCAGAGATGAAAAGTGCCAGCACTGAAAGCTGTTGCTAGCCAGCACCCTTCCTTGGAAGCGCTTTTGTAGGCCTAAGAACACTGGGGCTCTGGGCTTCTCTAGCCACCAAACATCACTGTCCTTCTCTTTCCGTCTCGTAGACACGAGCTGAGAAATTGCAGACGTCGAGCAATTGCTCAGAGATGAAAAGTGCCAGCACTGAAAGCTGTTGCTAGCCAGCACCCTTCCTTGGAAGCGCTTTCACAGGCGCAGTAACACTGGGGCTTTGCGCTTCTCTACCCACCAAACGTCACGGTCACTATCTCTCCGTCTCATGGACACGACCTGAGAAATTGCAAACGTCGAGCAATTGCTCAGAGATGAAAAGTGCCAGCACTGAAAGCTGTTGCTAGCCAGCCCCCTTCCTTGGAAGCGCTTTTGTAGGCCTAAGAACACTGGGGCTCTGGGCTTCTCTAGCCACCTAATCTTCTGCTCATCCTCTCGCGCACTCTAAAGAGAGCTCAGGGGAGAAATTGCAAACGTCGAGCAATTGCTCAGAGATGAAAAGTGCCAGCACTGAAAGCTGTTGCTAGCCAGCACCCTTCCTTGGAAGCGCTTTTGTAGCCCTAAGAACACTGGGGATTCTGGGCTTCTCTAGCCACCTAATCTTCTGCTCATCCTCTCGCGCACTCTAAAGAAAGCTCAGGTGAGAAATTGCAAACGTCGAGCAATTGCTCAGAGATGAAAAGTGCCAGCACTGAAAGCTGTTGCTAGCCAGCACCCTTCCTTGGAAGCGCTTTCACAGGCGCAGCAACACTGGGGCTTTGCGCTTCTCTAGCCACCAAACATCACGGTCATTCTCTTTCCGTCTCGTAGACACGAGCTGAGAAATTGCAAACGTCGAGCAATTGCTCAGCGATGAAAAGTGCCAGCACTGAAAGCTGTTGCTAGCCAACACCCTTCCTTGGAAGCGCTTTTGTAGGCCTAAGAACACTGGGGCTCTGGGCTTCTCTAGCCACCTAATCTTCTGCTCATCCTCTCGCGCACTCTAAAGAGAGCTCAGGTGAGAAATTGCAAACGTCAAGCAATTGCTCAGAGATGAAAAGTGCCAGCACTGAAAGCTCTTGCTAGCCAGCACCCTTCCTTGGAAGCGCTTTCACAGGCACAGTAACACTGGGGCTTTGCGCTTCTCTAACCACCAAACGTCACTGTCATTCTCTTTCCGTCTCGTAGACACGAGCTGAGAAATTGCAAATGTCGAGCAATTGCTCAGAGATGAAAAGTGCCAGCACTGAAAGCTGTTGCTAGCCAGCACCCTTCCTTGGAAGCGCTTTCACAGGCACAGCAACACTGGGGCTTTGCGCTTCTCTACCCACCAAACATCACGGTCATTCTCTCTCCGTCTCGTAGACACGAGCTGAGAAATTGCAAACGTCGAGCAATTGCTCAGAGATGAAAAGTGCCAGCACTGAAAGCTGTTGCTAGCCAGCACCCTTCCTTGGTAGCGCTTTCACAGGTGCAGCAACACTGGGGCTTTGCGCTTCTATACCCACCAAAAGTCACGGTCACTATCTCTCCGTCTCGTAGACACGAGCTGAGAAATTGCAAACGTCGAGCAATTGCTCAGCGATGAAAAGTGCCAGCACTGAAAGCTGTTGCTAGCCAGCACCCTTCCTTGGAAGCGCTTTCACAGGCACAGCAACACTGGGGCTTTGCGCTTCTCTAGCCACCAAACATCACGGTCACTATCTCTCCGTCTCGTAGACATGAGCTGAGAAATTGCAAACGTCGAGCAATTGCTCAGAGATGAAAAGTGCCAGCACTGAAAGCTGTTGCTAGCCAGCCCCCTTCCTTGGAAGCGCTTTTGTAGGCCTAAGAACACTGGGGCTCTGGGCTTCTCTAGCCACCTAATCTTCTGCTCATCCTCTCGCGCACTCTAAAGAGAGCTCAGGGGAGAAATTGCAAACGTCGAGCAACTGCTCAGAGATGAAAAGTGCCAGCACTGAAAGCTGTTGCTAGCCAGCACCCTTCCTTGGAAGCGCTTTTGTAGCCCTAAGAACACTGGGGATTCTGGGCTTCTCTAGCCACCTAATCTTCTGCTCATCCTCTCGCGCACTCTAAAGAAAGCTCAGGTGAGAAATTGCAAACGTCCAGCAATTGCTCAGAGATGAAAAGTGCCAGCACTGAAAGCTGTTGCTAGCCAGCACCCTTCCTTGGAAGCGCTTTCACAGGCGCAGCAACACTGGGGCTTTGCGCTTCTCTAGCCACCAAACATCACCGTCACTATCTCTCCGTCTCGTAGACACGAGCTGAGAAATTGCAAACGTCGAGCAATTGCTCAGAGAGGAAAAGTGCCAGCACTGAAAGCTGTTGCTAGCCAGCACCCTTCCTTGGAAGCGCTTTTGTAGGCCTAAGAACACTGGGGCTCTGGGCTTCTCTAGCCACCTAATCTTCTGCTCATCCTCTCGCGCACTCTAAAGAGAGCTCAGGTGAGAAATTGCAAACGTCGAGCAATTGCTCAGAGATGAAAAGTGCCAGCACTGAAAGCTGTTGCTAGCCAGCACCCTTCGTTGGAAGCGCTTTTGTAGGCCTAAGAACACTGGGGCTCTGGGCTTCTCTAGCCACCTAATCTTCTGCTCATCCTCTCGCGCACTCTAAAGAGAGCTCAGGTGAGAAATTGCAAACGTCCAGCAATTGCTCAGAGATGAAAAATGCCAGCACTGAAAGCTCTTGCTAGCCAGCACCCTTCCTTGGAAGCGCTTTTGTAGGCCTAAGAACACTGGGGCTCTGGGCTTCTCTACCCACCAAACGTCAAGGTCCTTCTCTTTCCGTCTCGTAGACACGAGCTGAGAAATTGCAAATGTCCAGCAATTGCTCAGAGATGAAAAGTGCCAGCACTGAAAGCTCTTGCTAGCCAGCACCCTTCCTTGGAAGCGCTTTCACAGGTGCAGTAACACTGGGGCTTTGCGCTTCTCTACCCACCAAACGTCACGGTCACTATCTCTCCGTCTCATGGACACGAGCTGAGAAATTGCAAACGTCCAGCAATTGCTCAGAGATGAAAAGTGCCAGCACTGAAAGCTGTTGCTAGCCAGCACCCTTCCTTGGAAGCGCTTTTGTAGGCCTAAGAACACTGGGGCTCTGGGCTTCTCTAGCCACCTAATCTTCTGCTCATCCTCTCGCGCACTCTAAAGAAAGCTCAGGTGAGAAATTGCAAACGTCGAGCAATTGCTCAGAGATGAAAAGTGCCAGCACTGAAAGCTCTTGATAGCCAGCACCCTTCCTTGGAAGTGCTTTTGTAGCCCTAAGAACACTGGGGCTCTGGGCTTCTCTAGCCACCTAATCTTCTGCTCATCCTCTCGCGCACTCTAAAGAAACCTCAGGTGAGAAATTGCAAATGTCGAGCAATTGCTCAGAGATGAAAAGTGCCAGCACTGAAAGCTGTTGCTAGCCAGCACCCTTCCTTGGAAGCGCTTTCACAGGCGCAGCAACACTGGGGCTTTGCGCTTCTCTAGCCACCAAACATCACGGTCACTATATCTCCGTCTCGTGGACACGAGCTGAGAAATTGCAAACGACGAGCAATTGCTCAGAGATGAAAAGTGCCAGCACTGAAAGCTGTTGCTAGCCAGCACCCTTCCTTGGAAGCGCTTTTGTAGGCCTAAGAACACTGGGGCTCTGGGCTTCTCTAGCCACCTCATCTTCTGCTCATCCTCTCGCGCACTCTAAAGAGAGCTCAGGGGAGAAATTGCAAACGTCGAGCAATTGCTCAGAGATGAAAAGTGCCAGCACTGAAAGCTGTTGCTAGCCAGCACCCTTCCTTGGAAGCGCTTTCACAGGCGCAGCAACACTGGGGCTTTGCGCTTCTCTAGCCACCAAACGTCACGGTCACTATCTCTCCGTCTCATGGACACGAGCTGAGAAATTGCAAACGTCGAGCAATTGCTCAGAGATGAAAAGTGCCAGCACTGAAAGCTGTTGCTAGCCAGCACCCTTCCTTGGAAGCGCTTTTGTAGGCCTAAGAACACTGGGGCTCTGGGCTTCTCTAGCCACCTAATCTTCTGCTCATCCTCTCGCGCAATCTAAAGAGAGCTCAGATGAGAAATTGCAAACGTCGAGCAATTGCTCAGAGATGAAAAGTGCCAGCACTGAAAGCTGTTGCTAGCCAGCACCCTTCCTTGGAAGCGCTTTTGTAGGCCTAAGAACACTGGGGCTCTGGGCTTCTCTAGCCACCAAATGTCACGGTCATTCTCTTTCCGTCTCGTAGACACGAGCTGAGAAATTGCAAACGTCGAGCAATTGCTCAGCGATGAAAAGTGCCAGCACTGAAAGCTGTTGCTAGCCAGCACCCTTCCTTGGAAGCGCTTTCACAGGCACAGCAACACTGGGGCTTTGCGCTTCTCTAGCCACCAAACATCACGGTCACTATCTCTCCGTCTCGTAGACATGAGCTGAGAAATTGCAAACGTCGAGCAATTGCTCAGAGATGAAAAGTGCCAGCACTGAAAGCTGTTGCTAGCCAGCACCCTTCCTTGGAAGCGCTTTTGTAGGCCTAAGAACACTGGGGCTCTGGGCTTCTCTAGCCACCTAATCTTCTGCTCATCCTCTCGCGCACTCTAAAGAGAGCTCAGGGGAGAAATTGCAAACGTCGAGCAACTGCTCAGAGATGAAAAGTGCCAGCACTGAAAGCTGTTGCTAGCCAGCACCCTTCCTTGGAAGCGCTTTTGTAGGCCTAAGAACACTGGGGATTCTGGGCTTCTCTAGCCACCTAATCTTCTGCTCATCCTCTCGCGCACTCTAAAGAAAGCTCAGGTGAGAAATTGCAAACGTCCAGCAATTGCTCAGAGATGAAAAGTGCCAGCACTGAAAGCTGTTGCTAGCCAGCACCCTTCCTTGGAAGCGCTTTCACAGGCGCAGCAACACTGGGGCTTTGCGCTTCTCTAGCCACCAAATGTCACGGTCATTCTCTTTCCGTCTCGTAGACACGAGCTGAGAAATTGCAAACGTCGAGCAATTGCTCAGAGAGGAAAAGTGCCAGCACTGAAAGCTGTTGCTAGCCAGCACCCTTCCTTGGAAGCGCTTTTGTAGGCCTAAGAACACTGGGGCTCTGGGCTTCTCTAGCCACCTAATCTTCTGCTCATCCTCTCGCGCACTCTAAAGAGAGCTCAGGTGAGAAATTGCAAACGTCGAGCAATTGCTCAGAGATGAAAAGTGCCACCACTGAAAGCTGTTGCTAGCCAGCACCCTTCCTTGGAAGCGCTTTTGTAGGCCTAAGAACACTGGGGCTCTGGGCTTCTCTAGCCACCTAATCTTCTGCTCATCCTCTCGCGCACTCTAAAGAGAGCTCAGGTGAGAAATTGCAAACGTCCAGCAATTGCTCAGAGATGAAAAGTGCCAGCACTGAAAGCTCTTGCTAGCCAGCACCCTTCCTTGGAAGCGCTTTTGTAGGCCTAAGAACACTGGGGCTCTGGGCTTCTCTACCCACCAAACGTCAAGGTCCTTCTCTTTCCGTCTCGTAGACACGAGCTGAGAAATTGCAAATGTCCAGCAATTGCTCAGAGATGAAAAGTGCCAGCACTGAAAGCTGTTGCTAGCCAGCACCCTTCCTTGGAAGCGCTTTCACAGGTGCAGTAACACTGGGGCTTTGCGCTTCTCTAGCCACCAAACGTCACGGTCACTATCTCTCCGTCTCATGGACACGAGCTGAGAAATTGCAAACGTCGAGCAATTGCTCAGAGATGAAAAGTGCCAGCACTGAAAGCTGTTGCTAGCCAGCACCCTTCCTTGGAAGCGCTTTTGTAGGCCTAAGAACACTGGGGCTCTGGGCTTCTCTAGCCACCTAATCTTCTGCTCATCCTCTCGCGCACTCTAAAGAGAGCTCAGGTGAGAAATTGCAAACGTCGAGCAATTGCTCAGAGATGAAAAGTGCCAGCACTGAAAGCTGTTGCTAGCCAGCACCCTTCCTTGGAAGCGCTTTTGTAGCCCTAAGAACACTGGGGCTCTGGGCTTCTCTAGCCACCTAATCTTCTGCTCATCCTCTCGCGCACTCTAAAGAAAGCTCAGGTGAGAAATTGCAAATGTCGAGCAATTGCTCAGAGATGAAAAGTGCCAGCACTGAAAGCTGTTGCTAGCCAGCACCCTTCCTTGGAAGCGCTTTCACAGGCGCAGCAACACTGGGGCTTTGCGCTTCTCTAGCCACCAAACATCACGGTCACTATATCTCCGTCTCGTGGACACGAGCTGAGAAATTGCAAACGACGAGCAATTGCTCAGAGATGAAAAGTGCCAGCACTGAAAGCTGTTGCTAGCCAGCACCCTTCCTTGGAAGCGCTTTTGTAGGCCTAAGAACACTGGGGCTCTGGGCTTCTCTAGCCACCTCATCTTCTGCTCATCCTCTCGCGCACTCTAAAGAGAGCTCAGGTGAGAAATTGCAAACGTCGAGCAATTGCTCAGAGATGAAAAGTGCCAGCACTGAAAGCTCTTGCTAGCCAGCACCCTTCCTTGGAAGCGCTTTCACAGGCGCAGCAACACTGGGGCTTTGCGCTTCTCTAGCCACCAAACGTCACGGTCACTATCTCTCCGTCTCGTGGACACGAGCTGAGAAATTGCAAACGTCGAGCAATTGCTCAGAGATGAAAAGTGCCAGCACTGAAAGCTGTTGCTAGCCAGCACCCTTCCTTGGAAGCGCTTTTGTAGGCCTAAGAACACTGGGGCTCTGGGCTTCTCTAGCCACCTAATCTTCTGCTCATCCTCTCGCGCACTCTAAAGAGAGCTCAGGGGAGAAATTGCAAATGTCCAGCAATTGCTCAGAGATGAAAAGTGCCAGCACTGAAAGCTGTTGCTAGCCAGCACCCTTCCTTGGAAGCGCTTTTGTAGGCCTAAGAACACTGGGGCTCTGGGCTTATCTAGCCACCAAATGTCACGGTCATTCTCTTTCCGTCTCGTAGACACGAGCTGAGAAATTGCAAACGTCGAGCAATTGCTCAGAGATGAAAAGTGCCAGCACTGAAAGCTGTTGCTAGCCAGCACCCTTCCTTGGAAGCGCTTTCACAGGCGCAGTAACACTGGGGCTTTGCGCTTCTCTAGCCACCAAACGTCACGGTCCTTCTCTTTCCGTCTCGTGGACACGAGCTGAGAAATTGTAAACGTCCAGCAATTGTTCAGAGATGAAAAGTGCCAGCACTGAAAGCTGTTGCTAGCCAGCACCCTTCCTTGGAAGCGCTTTCACAGGCGCAGCAACACTGGGGCTTTGCGCTTCTCTAGCCACCAAACATCACGGTCACTATCTCTCCGTCTCGTGGACACGAGCTGAGAAATTGCAAACGTCGAGCAATTGCTCAGAGATGAAAAGTGCCAGCACTGAAAGCTGTTGCTAGCCAGCACCCTTCCTTGGAAGCGCTTTTGTAGGCCTAAGAACACTGGGGCTCTGGGCTTCTCTAGCCACCTAATCTTCTGCTCATCCTCTCGCGCACTCTAAAGAGAGCTCAGGTGAGAAATTGCAAACGTCGAGCAATTGCTCAGAGATGAAAAGTGCCAGCACTGAAAGCTGTTGCTAGCCAGCACCCTTCATTGGAAGCGCTTTCACAGGTGCAGTAACACTGGGGCTTTGCGCTTCTCTACCCACCAAACGTCACGGTCCTTCTCTTTCCGTCACGTAGACACGAGCTGAGAAATTGCAAACGTCGAGCAATTGCTCAGAGATGAAAAGTGCCAGCACTGAAAGCTGTTGCTAGCCAGCACCCTTCCTTGGAAGCGCTTTTGTAGGCCGAAGAACACTGGGGCTCTGGGCTTATATAGCCACCAAATGTCACGGTCATTCTCTTTCCGTCTCGTAGAGACGAGCTGAGAAATTGCAAACGTCGAGCAATTGCTCAGAGATGAAAAGTGCCAGCACTGAAAGCTGTTGCTAGCCAGCCCCCTTCCTTGGAAGCGCTTTTGTAGGCCTAAGAACACTGGGGCTCTGGGCTTCTCTAGCCACCTAATCTTCTGCTCATCCTCTCGCGCACTCTAAAGAGAGCTCAGGTGAGAAATTGCAAACATCGAGCAATTGCTCAGAGATGAAAAGTGCCAGCACTGAAAGCTCTTGCTAGCCAGCACCCTTCCTTGGAAGCGCTTTCACAGGCGCAGCAACACTGGGGCTTTGCGCTTCTCTAGCCACCAAACATCACAGTCACTATCTCTCCGTCTCGTGGACACGAGCTGAGAAATTGCAAACGTCGAGCAATTGCTCAGAGATGAAAAGTGCCAGCACTGAAAGCTGTTACTAGCCAGCACCCTTCCTTGGAAGCGCTTTTGTAGGCCTAAGAACACTGGGGCTCTCGGCTTCTCTAGCCACCTAATCTTCTGCTCATCCTCTCGCGCACTCTAAAGAGAGCTCAGGTGAGAAATTGCAAACATCGAGCAATTGCTCAGAGATGAAAAGTGCCAGCACTGAAAGCTCTTGCTAGCCAGCACCCTTCCTTGGAAGCGCTTTCACAGGCGCAGCAACACTGGGGCTTTGCGCTTCTCTAGCCACCAAACATCACAGTCACTATCTCTCCGTCTCGTGGACACGAGCTGAGAAATTGCAAACGTCGAGCAATTGCTCAGAGATGAAAAGTGCCAGCACTGAAAGCTGTTGCTAGCCAGCACCCTTCCTTGGAAGCGCTTTTGTAGCCCTAAGAACACTGGGGCTCTGGGCTTCTCTAGCCACCTAATCTTCTGCTCATCCTCTCGCGCACTCTAAAGAGAGCTCAGGTGAGAAATTGCAAACGTCGAGCAATTGCTCAGAGATGAAAAGTGCCAGCACTGAAAGCTGTTGCTAGCCAGCACCCTTCCTTGGAAGCGCTTTCACAGGCGCAGCAACACTGGGGCTTTGCGCTTCTCTAGCCACCAAACGTCACGGTCATTCTCTTTCCGTCTCGTAGACACGAGCTGAGAAATTGCAAACGTCGAGCAATTGCTCAGAGATGAAAAGTGCCAGCACTGAAAGCTCTTGCTAGCCAGCACCCTTCCTTGGAAGCGCTTTCACAGGCGCAGCAACACTGGGGCTTTGCGCTTCTCTACCCACCAAACGTCACGGTCACTATCTCTCCGCCTCATGGACACGAGCTGAGAAATTGCAAACGTCGAGCAATTGCTCAGCGATGAAAAGTGCCAGCACTGAAAGCTGTTGCTAGCCAGCACCCTTCCTTGGAAGCGCTTTCACAGGCGCAGTAACACTGGGGCTTTGCGCTTCTCTACCCACCAAACGTCACGGTCCTTCTCTTTCCGTCTCGTGGACACGAGCTGAGAAATTGTAAACGTCCAGCAATTGTTCAGAGATGAAAAGTGCCAGCACTGAAAGCTGTTGCTAGCCAGCACCCTTCCTTGGAAGCGCTTTTGTAGGCCTAAGAACACTGGGGCTCTGGGCTTATCTAGCCACCAAATGTCACGGTCATTCTCTTTCCGTCTCGTAGACACGAGCTGAGAAATTGCAAACGTCGAGCAATTGCTCAGAGATGAAAAGTGCCAGCACTGAAAGCTGTTGCTAGCCAGCACCCTTCCTTGGAAGCGCTTTCACAGGCACAGTAACACTGGGGCTTTGCGCTTCTCTAGCCACCAAACGTCACGGTCCTTCTCTTTCCGTCTCGTGGACACGAGCTGAGAAATTGCAAACGTCCAGCAATTGTTCAGAGATGAAAAGTGCCAGCACTGAAAGCTGTTGCTAGCCAGCACCCTTCCTTGGAAGCGCTTTCACAGGCGCAGCAACACTGGGGCTTTGCGCTTCTCTAGCCACCAAACATCACGGTCACTATCTCTCCGTCTCGTGGACACGAGCTGAGAAATTGCAAACGTCGAGCAATTGCTCAGAGATGAAAAGTGCCAGCACTGAAAGCTGTTGCTAGCCAGCACCCTTCCTTGGAAGCGCTTTTGTAGCCCTAAGAACACTGGGGCTCTGGGCTTCTCTAGCCACCTAATCTTCTGCTCATCCTCTCGCGCACTCTAAAGAGAGCTCAGGTGAGAAATTGCAAACGTCGAGCAATTGCTCAGAGATGAAAAGTGCCAGCACTGAAAGCTGTTGCTAGCCAGCACCCTTCATTGGAAGCGCTTTCACAGGTGCAGTAACACTGGGGCTTTGCGCTTCTCTACCCACCAAAAGTCACGGTCCTTCTCTTTCCGTCACGTAGACACGAGCTGAGAAATTGCAAACGTCGAGCAATTGCTCAGAGATGAAAAGTGCCAGCACTGAAAGCTGTTGCTAGCCAGCACCCTTCCTTGGAAGCGCTTTTGTAGGCCGAAGAACACTGGGGCTCTGGGCTTATATAGCCACCAAATGTCACGGTCATTCTCTTTCCGTCTCGTAGAGACGAGCTGAGAAATTGCAAACGTCGAGCAATTGCTCAGAGATGAAAAGTGCCAGCACTGAAAGCTGTTGCTAGCCAGTACCCTTCCTTGGAAGCGCTTTTGTAGGCCTAAGAACACTGGGGCTCTGGGCTTCTCTAGCCACCTAATCTTCTGCTCATCCTCTCGCGCACTCTAAAGAGAGCTCAGGTGAGAAATTGCAAACGTCGAGCAATTGCTCAGAGATGAAAAGTGCCAGCACTGAAAGCTCTTGCTAGCCAGCACCCTTCCTTGGAAGCGCTTTCACAGGCGCAGCAACACTGGGGCTTTGCGCTTCTCTAGCCACCAAACATCACCGTCACTATCTCTCCGTCTCGTAGACACGAGCTGAGAAATTGCAAACGTCGAGCAATTGCTCAGAGATGAAAAGTGCCAGCACTGAAAGCTGTTGCTAGCCAGCACCCTTCCTTGGAAGCGCTTTCACAGGTGCAGAAACACTGGGGCTTTGCGCTTCTATACCCACCAAAAGTCACGGTCACTATCTCTCCGTCTCGTAGACACGAGCTGAGAAATTGCAAACGTCGAGCAATTGCTCAGCGATGAAAAGTGCCAGCACTGAAAGCTGTTGCTAGCCAGCACCCTTCCTTGGAAGCGCTTTCACAGGCACAGCAACACTGGGGCTTTGCGCTTCTCTAGCCACCAAACATCACGGTCACTATCTCTCCGTCTCGTGGACACGAGCTGAGAAATTGCAAACGACGAGCAATTGCTCAGAGATGAAAAGTGCCAGCACTGAAAGCTGTTGCTAGCCAGCACCCTTCCTTGGAAGCGCTTTTGTAGGCCTAAGAACACTGGGGCTCTGGGCTTCTCTAGCCACCAAACGTCACTGTCATTCTCTTTCCGTCTCGTAGACACGAGCTGAGAAATTGCAAATGTCGAGCAATTGCTCAGAGATGAAAAGTGCCAGCACTGAAAGCTGTTGCTAGCCAGCACCCTTCCTTGGAAGCGCTTTTGTAGGCCTAAGAACACTGGGGCTCTGGGCTTCTCTAGCCACCTAATCTTCTGCTCATCCTCTCGCGCACTCTAAAGAGAGCTCAGGTGAGAAATTGTAAACGACGAGCAATTGTTCAGAGATGAAAAGTGCCAGCACTGAAAGCTGTTGCTAGCCAGCACCCTTCCTTGGAAGCGCTTTCACAGGCGCAGCAACACTGGGGCTTTGCGCTTCTCTAGCCACCAAACATCACGGTCACTATCTCTCCGTCTCGTAGACACGAGCTGAGAAATTGCAAACGTCGAGCAATTGCTCAGAGATGAAAAGTGCCAGCACTGAAAGCTGTTGCTAGCCAGCACCCTTCCTTGGAAGCGCTTTTGTAGGCCTAAGAACACTGCGGCCCTGGGCTTCTGTAGCTACCTAATCTTCTGCTCATCCTCTCGCGTACACTAAAGAGAGCTCAGGTGAGAAATTGCAAATGTCCAGCAATTGCTCAGAGATGAAAAGTGCCAGCACTGAAAGCTCTTGCTAGCCAGCACCCTTCCTTGGAAGCGCTTTCACAGGCGCAGCAACACTGGGGCTTTGCGCTTCTCTAGCCACCAAACATCACGGTCACTATCTCTCCGTCTCGTAGAAACGAGCTGAGAAATTGCAAACGACGAGCAATTGCTCAGAGATGAAAAGTGCCAGCACTGAAAGCTGTTGCTAGCCAGCACCCTTCCTTGGAAGCGCTTTTGTAGGCCTAAGAACACTGGGGCTCTGGGCTTCTCTAGCCACCTAATCTTCTGCTCATCCTCTCGCGCACTCTAAAGAGAGCTCAGGTGAGAAATTGCAAACGTCAAGCAATTGCTCAGAGATGAAAAGTGCCAGCACTGAAAGCTCTTGCTAGCCAGCACCCTTCCTTGGAAGCGCTTTCACAGGCACAGTAACACTGGGGCTTTGCGCTTCTCTACCCACCAAACATCACGCTCACTATCTCTCCGTCTCGTAGACACGAGCTGAGAAATTGCAAACGTCGAGCAATTGCTCAGAGATGAAAAGTGCCAGCACTGAAAGCTGTTGCTAGCCAGCACCCTTCCTTGGAAGCGCTTTTGTAGGCCTAAGAACACTGCGGCTCTGGGCTTCTCTAGCCACCTAATCTTCTGCTCATCATCTCGCGCACTCTAAAGAGAGCTCAGGTGAGAAATTGCAAACGTCGAGCAATTGCTCAGAGATGAAAAGTGCCAGCACTGAAAGCTGTTGCTAGCCAGCACCCTTCCTTGGAAGCGCTTTTGTAGCCCTAAGAACACTGGGGCTCTGGGCTTCTCTAGCCACCAAACATCACTGTCCTTCTCTTTCCGTCTCGTAGACACGAGCTGAGAAATTGCAGACGTCGAGCAATTGCTCAGAGATGAAAAGTGCCAGCACTGAAAGCTGTTGCTAGCCAGCACCCTTCCTTGGAAGCGCTTTCACAGGCGCAGTAACACTGGGGCTTTGCGCTTCTCTACCCACCAAACGTCACGGTCACTATCTCTCCGTCTCATGGACACGACCTGAGAAATTGCAAACGTCGAGCAATTGCTCAGAGATGAAAAGTGCCAGCACTGAAAGCTCTTGCTAGCCAGCACCCTTCCTTGGAAGCGCTTTTGTAGGCCTAAGAACACTGGGGCTCTGGGCTTCTCTAGCCACCTAATCTTCTGCTCATCCTCTCGCGCACTCTAAAGAGAGCTCAGGTGAGAAATTGCAAACGTCGAGCAACTGCTCAGAGATGAAAAGTGCCAGCACTGAAAGCTGTTGCTAGCCAGCACCCTTCCTTGGAAGCGCTTTTGTAGCCCTAAGAACACTGGGGATTCTGGGCTTCTCTAGCCACCTAATCTTCTGCTCATCCTCTCGCGCACTCTAAAGAAAGCTCAGGTGAGAAATTGCAAACGTCCAGCAATTGCTCAGAGATGAAAAGTGCCAGCACTGAAAGCTGTTGCTAGCCAGCACCCTTCCTTGGAAGCGCTTTCACAGGCGCAGCAACACTGGGGCTTTGCGCTTCTCTAGCCACCAAACATCACTGTCCTTCTCTTTCCGTCTCGTAGACACGAGCTGAGAAATTGCAAACATCGAGCAATTGCTCAGAGATGAAAAGTGCCAGCACTGAAAGCTGTTGCTAGCCAACACCCTTCCTTGGAAGCGCTTTTGTAGGCCTAAGAACACTGGGGCTCTGGGCTTCTCTAGCCACCTAATCTTCTGCTCATCCTCTCGCGCACTCTAAAGAGAGCTCAGGTGAGAAATTGCAAACGTCAAGCAATTGCTCAGAGAGGAAAAGTGCCAGCACTGAAAGCTGTTGCTAGCCAGCACCCTTCCTTGGAAGCGCTTTCACAGGCACAGTAACACTGGGGCTTTGCGCTTCTCTACCCACCAAACATCACGCTCACTATCTCTCCGTCTCGTAGACACGAGCTGAGAAATTGCAAACGTCGAGCAATTGCTCAGAGATGAAAAGTGCCAGCACTGAAAGCTGTTGCTAGCCAGCACCCTTCCTTGGAAGCGCTTTTGTAGGCCTAAGAACACTGCGGCTCTGGGCTTCTCTAGCCACCTAATCTTCTGCTCATCATCTCGCGCACTCTAAAGAGAGCTCAGGTGAGAAATTGCAAACGTCCAGCAATTGCTCAGAGATGAAAAGTGCCAGCACTGAAAGCTGTTGCTAGCCAGCACCCTTCCTTGGAAGCGCTTTTGTAGGCCTAAGAACACTGGGGCTCTGGGCTTCTCTAGCCACCAAACATCACTGTCCTTCTCTTTCCGTCTCGTAGACACGAGCTGAGAAATTGCAGACGTCGAGCAATTGCTCAGAGATGAAAAGTGCCAGCACTGAAAGCTCTTGCTAGCCAGCACCCTTCCTTGGAAGCGCTTTCACAGGCGCAGTAACACTGGGGCTTTGCGCTTCTCTACCCACCAAACGTCACGGTCACTATCTCTCCGTCTCATGGACACGACCTGAGAAATTGCAAACGTCGAGCAATTGCTCAGAGATGAAAAGTGCCAGCACTGAAAGCTGTTGCTAGCCAGCCCCCTTCCTTGGAAGCGCTTTTGTAGGCCTAAGAACACTGGGGCTCTGGGCTTCTCTAGCCACCTAATCTTCTGCTCATCCTCTCGCGCACTCTAAAGAGAGCTCAGGGGAGAAATTGCAAACGTCGAGCAATTGCTCAGAGATGAAAAGTGCCAGCACTGAAAGCTGTTGCTAGCCAGCACCCTTCCTTGGAAGCGCTTTTGTAGCCCTAAGAACACTGGGGATTCTGGGCTTCTCTAGCCACCTAATCTTCTGCTCATCCTCTCGCGCACTCTAAAGAAAGCTCAGGTGAGAAATTGCAAACGTCGAGCAATTGCTCAGAGATGAAAAGTGCCAGCACTGAAAGCTGTTGCTAGCCAGCACCCTTCCTTGGAAGCGCTTTCACAGGCGCAGCAACACTGGGGCTTTGCGCTTCTCTAGCCACCAAACATCACGGTCATTCTCTTTCCGTCTCGTAGACACGAGCTGAGAAATTGCAAACGTCGAGCAATTGCTCAGCGATGAAAAGTGCCAGCACTGAAAGCTGTTGCTAGCCAACACCCTTCCTTGGAAGCGCTTTTGTAGGCCTAAGAACACTGGGGCTCTGGGCTTCTCTAGCCACCTAATCTTCTGCTCATCCTCTCGCGCACTCTAAAGAGAGCTCAGGTGAGAAATTGCAAACGTCAAGCAATTGCTCAGAGATGAAAAGTGCCAGCACTGAAAGCTGTTGCTAGCCAGCACCCTTCCTTGGAAGCGCTTTCACAGGCACAGTAACACTGGGGCTTTGCGCTTCTCTAACCACCAAACGTCACTGTCATTCTCTTTCCGTCTCGTAGACACGAGCTGAGAAATTGCAAATGTCGAGCAATTGCTCAGAGATGAAAAGTGCCAGCACTGAAAGCTGTTGCTAGCCAGCACCCTTCCTTGGAAGCGCTTTCACAGGCACAGCAACACTGGGGCTTTGCGCTTCTCTACCCACCAAACATCACGGTCATTCTCTCTCCGTCTCGTAGACACGAGCTGAGAAATTGCAAACGTCGAGCAATTGCTCAGAGATGAAAAGTGCCAGCACTGAAAGCTGTTGCTAGCCAGCACCCTTCCTTGGTAGCGCTTTCACAGGTGCAGCAACACTGGGGCTTTGCGCTTCTATACCCACCAAAAGTCACGGTCACTATCTCTCCGTCTCGTAGACACGAGCTGAGAAATTGCAAACGTCGAGCAATTGCTCAGCGATGAAAAGTGCCAGCACTGAAAGCTGTTGCTAGCCAGCACCCTTCCTTGGAAGCGCTTTCACAGGCACAGCAACACTGGGGCTTTGCGCTTCTCTAGCCACCAAACATCACGGTCACTATCTCTCCGTCTCGTAGACATGAGCTGAGAAATTGCAAACGTCGAGCAATTGCTCAGAGATGAAAAGTGCCAGCACTGAAAGCTGTTGCTAGCCAGCCCCCTTCCTTGGAAGCGCTTTTGTAGGCCTAAGAACACTGGGGCTCTGGGCTTCTCTAGCCACCTAATCTTCTGCTCATCCTCTCGCGCACTCTAAAGAGAGCTCAGGGGAGAAATTGCAAACGTCGAGCAACTGCTCAGAGATGAAAAGTGCCAGCACTGAAAGCTGTTGCTAGCCAGCACCCTTCCTTGGAAGCGCTTTTGTAGCCCTAAGAACACTGGGGATTCTGGGCTTCTCTAGCCACCTAATCTTCTGCTCATCCTCTCGCGCACTCTAAAGAAAGCTCAGGTGAGAAATTGCAAACGTCCAGCAATTGCTCAGAGATGAAAAGTGCCAGCACTGAAAGCTGTTGCTAGCCAGCACCCTTCCTTGGAAGCGCTTTCACAGGCGCAGCAACACTGGGGCTTTGCGCTTCTCTAGCCACCAAACATCACCGTCACTATCTCTCCGTCTCGTAGACACGAGCTGAGAAATTGCAAACGTCGAGCAATTGCTCAGAGAGGAAAAGTGCCAGCACTGAAAGCTGTTGCTAGCCAGCACCCTTCCTTGGAAGCGCTTTTGTAGGCCTAAGAACACTGGGGCTCTGGGCTTCTCTAGCCACCTAATCTTCTGCTCATCCTCTCGCGCACTCTAAAGAGAGCTCAGGTGAGAAATTGCAAACGTCGAGCAATTGCTCAGAGATGAAAAGTGCCAGCACTGAAAGCTGTTGCTAGCCAGCACCCTTCGTTGGAAGCGCTTTTGTAGGCCTAAGAACACTGGGGCTCTGGGCTTCTCTAGCCACCTAATCTTCTGCTCATCCTCTCGCGCACTCTAAAGAGAGCTCAGGTGAGAAATTGCAAACGTCCAGCAATTGCTCAGAGATGAAAAATGCCAGCACTGAAAGCTCTTGCTAGCCAGCACCCTTCCTTGGAAGCGCTTTTGTAGGCCTAAGAACACTGGGGCTCTGGGCTTCTCTACCCACCAAACGTCAAGGTCCTTCTCTTTCCGTCTCGTAGACACGAGCTGAGAAATTGCAAATGTCCAGCAATTGCTCAGAGATGAAAAGTGCCAGCACTGAAAGCTCTTGCTAGCCAGCACCCTTCCTTGGAAGCGCTTTCACAGGTGCAGTAACACTGGGGCTTTGCGCTTCTCTACCCACCAAACGTCACGGTCACTATCTCTCCGTCTCATGGACACGAGCTGAGAAATTGCAAACGTCCAGCAATTGCTCAGAGATGAAAAGTGCCAGCACTGAAAGCTGTTGCTAGCCAGCACCCTTCCTTGGAAGCGCTTTTGTAGGCCTAAGAACACTGGGGCTCTGGGCTTCTCTAGCCACCTAATCTTCTGCTCATCCTCTCGCGCACTCTAAAGAAAGCTCAGGTGAGAAATTGCAAACGTCGAGCAATTGCTCAGAGATGAAAAGTGCCAGCACTGAAAGCTCTTGATAGCCAGCACCCTTCCTTGGAAGTGCTTTTGTAGCCCTAAGAACACTGGGGCTCTGGGCTTCTCTAGCCACCTAATCTTCTGCTCATCCTCTCGCGCACTCTAAAGAAACCTCAGGTGAGAAATTGCAAATGTCGAGCAATTGCTCAGAGATGAAAAGTGCCAGCACTGAAAGCTGTTGCTAGCCAGCACCCTTCCTTGGAAGCGCTTTCACAGGCGCAGCAACACTGGGGCTTTGCGCTTCTCTAGCCACCAAACATCACGGTCACTATATCTCCGTCTCGTGGACACGAGCTGAGAAATTGCAAACGACGAGCAATTGCTCAGAGATGAAAAGTGCCAGCACTGAAAGCTGTTGCTAGCCAGCACCCTTCCTTGGAAGCGCTTTTGTAGGCCTAAGAACACTGGGGCTCTGGGCTTCTCTAGCCACCTCATCTTCTGCTCATCCTCTCGCGCACTCTAAAGAGAGCTCAGGTGAGAAATTGCAAACGTCGAGCAATTGCTCAGAGATGAAAAGTGCCAGCACTGAAAGCTGTTGCTAGCCAGCACCCTTCCTTGGAAGCGCTTTCACAGGCGCAGTAACACTGGGGCTTTGCGCTTCTCTAGCCACCAAACGTCACGGTCACTATCTCTCCGTCTCATGGACACGAGCTGAGAAATTGCAAACGTCGAGCAATTGCTCAGAGATGAAAAGTGCCAGCACTGAAAGCTGTTGCTAGCCAGCACCCTTCCTTGGAAGCGCTTTTGTAGGCCTAAGAACACTGGGGCTCTGGGCTTCTCTAGCCACCTAATCTTCTGCTCATCCTCTCGCGCAATCTAAAGAGAGCTCAGATGAGAAATTGCAAACGTCGAGCAATTGCTCAGAGATGAAAAGTGCCAGCACTGAAAGCTGTTGCTAGCCAGCACCCTTCCTTGGAAGCGCTTTTGTAGGCCTAAGAACACTGGGGCTCTGGGCTTCTCTAGCCACCAAATGTCACGGTCATTCTCTTTCCGTCTCGTAGACACGAGCTGAGAAATTGCAAACGTCGAGCAATTGCTCAGCGATGAAAAGTGCCAGCACTGAAAGCTGTTGCTAGCCAGCACCCTTCCTTGGAAGCGCTTTCACAGGCACAGCAACACTGGGGCTTTGCGCTTCTCTAGCCACCAAACATCACGGTCACTATCTCTCCGTCTCGTAGACATGAGCTGAGAAATTGCAAACGTCGAGCAATTGCTCAGAGATGAAAAGTGCCAGCACTGAAAGCTGTTGCTAGCCAGCACCCTTCCTTGGAAGCGCTTTTGTAGGCCTAAGAACACTGGGGCTCTGGGCTTCTCTAGCCACCTAATCTTCTGCTCATCCTCTCGCGCACTCTAAAGAGAGCTCAGGGGAGAAATTGCAAACGTCGAGCAACTGCTCAGAGATGAAAAGTGCCAGCACTGAAAGCTGTTGCTAGCCAGCACCCTTCCTTGGAAGCGCTTTTGTAGGCCTAAGAACACTGGGGATTCTGGGCTTCTCTAGCCACCTAATCTTCTGCTCATCCTCTCGCGCACTCTAAAGAAAGCTCAGGTGAGAAATTGCAAACGTCCAGCAATTGCTCAGAGATGAAAAGTGCCAGCACTGAAAGCTGTTGCTAGCCAGCACCCTTCCTTGGAAGCGCTTTCACAGGCGCAGCAACACTGGGGCTTTGCGCTTCTCTAGCCACCAAATGTCACGGTCATTCTCTTTCCGTCTCGTAGACACGAGCTGAGAAATTGCAAACGTCGAGCAATTGCTCAGAGAGGAAAAGTGCCAGCACTGAAAGCTGTTGCTAGCCAGCACCCTTCCTTGGAAGCGCTTTTGTAGGCCTAAGAACACTGGGGCTCTGGGCTTCTCTAGCCACCTAATCTTCTGCTCATCCTCTCGCGCACTCTAAAGAGAGCTCAGGTGAGAAATTGCAAACGTCGAGCAATTGCTCAGAGATGAAAAGTGCCACCACTGAAAGCTGTTGCTAGCCAGCACCCTTCCTTGGAAGCGCTTTTGTAGGCCTAAGAACACTGGGGCTCTGGGCTTCTCTAGCCACCTAATCTTCTGCTCATCCTCTCGCGCACTCTAAAGAGAGCTCAGGTGAGAAATTGCAAACGTCCAGCAATTGCTCAGAGATGAAAAGTGCCAGCACTGAAAGCTCTTGCTAGCCAGCACCCTTCCTTGGAAGCGCTTTTGTAGGCCTAAGAACACTGGGGCTCTGGGCTTCTCTACCCACCAAACGTCAAGGTCCTTCTCTTTCCGTCTCGTAGACACGAGCTGAGAAATTGCAAATGTCCAGCAATTGCTCAGAGATGAAAAGTGCCAGCACTGAAAGCTGTTGCTAGCCAGCACCCTTCCTTGGAAGCGCTTTCACAGGTGCAGTAACACTGGGGCTTTGCGCTTCTCTAGCCACCAAACGTCACGGTCACTATCTCTCCGTCTCATGGACACGAGCTGAGAAATTGCAAACGTCGAGCAATTGCTCAGAGATGAAAAGTGCCAGCACTGAAAGCTGTTGCTAGCCAGCACCCTTCCTTGGAAGCGCTTTTGTAGGCCTAAGAACACTGGGGCTCTGGGCTTCTCTAGCCACCTAATCTTCTGCTCATCCTCTCGCGCACTCTAAAGAGAGCTCAGGTGAGAAATTGCAAACGTCGAGCAATTGCTCAGAGATGAAAAGTGCCAGCACTGAAAGCTGTTGCTAGCCAGCACCCTTCCTTGGAAGCGCTTTTGTAGCCCTAAGAACACTGGGGCTCTGGGCTTCTCTAGCCACCTAATCTTCTGCTCATCCTCTCGCGCACTCTAAAGAAAGCTCAGGTGAGAAATTGCAAATGTCGAGCAATTGCTCAGAGATGAAAAGTGCCAGCACTGAAAGCTGTTGCTAGCCAGCACCCTTCCTTGGAAGCGCTTTCACAGGCGCAGCAACACTGGGGCTTTGCGCTTCTCTAGCCACCAAACATCACGGTCACTATATCTCCGTCTCGTGGACACGAGCTGAGAAATTGCAAACGACGAGCAATTGCTCAGAGATGAAAAGTGCCAGCACTGAAAGCTGTTGCTAGCCAGCACCCTTCCTTGGAAGCGCTTTTGTAGGCCTAAGAACACTGGGGCTCTGGGCTTCTCTAGCCACCTCATCTTCTGCTCATCCTCTCGCGCACTCTAAAGAGAGCTCAGGTGAGAAATTGCAAACGTCGAGCAATTGCTCAGAGATGAAAAGTGCCAGCACTGAAAGCTCTTGCTAGCCAGCACCCTTCCTTGGAAGCGCTTTCACAGGCGCAGCAACACTGGGGCTTTGCGCTTCTCTAGCCACCAAACGTCACGGTCACTATCTCTCCGTCTCGTGGACACGAGCTGAGAAATTGCAAACGTCGAGCAATTGCTCAGAGATGAAAAGTGCCAGCACTGAAAGCTGTTGCTAGCCAGCACCCTTCCTTGGAAGCGCTTTTGTAGGCCTAAGAACACTGGGGCTCTGGGCTTCTCTAGCCACCTAATCTTCTGCTCATCCTCTCGCGCACTCTAAAGAGAGCTCAGGGGAGAAATTGCAAATGTCCAGCAATTGCTCAGAGATGAAAAGTGCCAGCACTGAAAGCTGTTGCTAGCCAGCACCCTTCCTTGGAAGCGCTTTTGTAGGCCTAAGAACACTGGGGCTCTGGGCTTATCTAGCCACCAAATGTCACGGTCATTCTCTTTCCGTCTCGTAGACACGAGCTGAGAAATTGCAAACGTCGAGCAATTGCTCAGAGATGAAAAGTGCCAGCACTGAAAGCTGTTGCTAGCCAGCACCCTTCCTTGGAAGCGCTTTCACAGGCGCAGTAACACTGGGGCTTTGCGCTTCTCTAGCCACCAAACGTCACGGTCCTTCTCTTTCCGTCTCGTGGACACGAGCTGAGAAATTGTAAACGTCCAGCAATTGTTCAGAGATGAAAAGTGCCAGCACTGAAAGCTGTTGCTAGCCAGCACCCTTCCTTGGAAGCGCTTTCACAGGCGCAGCAACACTGGGGCTTTGCGCTTCTCTAGCCACCAAACATCACGGTCACTATCTCTCCGTCTCGTGGACACGAGCTGAGAAATTGCAAACGTCGAGCAATTGCTCAGAGATGAAAAGTGCCAGCACTGAAAGCTGTTGCTAGCCAGCACCCTTCCTTGGAAGCGCTTTTGTAGGCCTAAGAACACTGGGGCTCTGGGCTTCTCTAGCCACCTAATCTTCTGCTCATCCTCTCGCGCACTCTAAAGAGAGCTCAGGTGAGAAATTGCAAACGTCGAGCAATTGCTCAGAGATGAAAAGTGCCAGCACTGAAAGCTGTTGCTAGCCAGCACCCTTCATTGGAAGCGCTTTCACAGGTGCAGTAACACTGGGGCTTTGCGCTTCTCTACCCACCAAACGTCACGGTCCTTCTCTTTCCGTCACGTAGACACGAGCTGAGAAATTGCAAACGTCGAGCAATTGCTCAGAGATGAAAAGTGCCAGCACTGAAAGCTGTTGCTAGCCAGCACCCTTCCTTGGAAGCGCTTTTGTAGGCCGAAGAACACTGGGGCTCTGGGCTTATATAGCCACCAAATGTCACGGTCATTCTCTTTCCGTCTCGTAGAGACGAGCTGAGAAATTGCAAACGTCGAGCAATTGCTCAGAGATGAAAAGTGCCAGCACTGAAAGCTGTTGCTAGCCAGCCCCCTTCCTTGGAAGCGCTTTTGTAGGCCTAAGAACACTGGGGCTCTGGGCTTCTCTAGCCACCTAATCTTCTGCTCATCCTCTCGCGCACTCTAAAGAGAGCTCAGGTGAGAAATTGCAAACATCGAGCAATTGCTCAGAGATGAAAAGTGCCAGCACTGAAAGCTCTTGCTAGCCAGCACCCTTCCTTGGAAGCGCTTTCACAGGCGCAGCAACACTGGGGCTTTGCGCTTCTCTAGCCACCAAACATCACAGTCACTATCTCTCCGTCTCGTGGACACGAGCTGAGAAATTGCAAACGTCGAGCAATTGCTCAGAGATGAAAAGTGCCAGCACTGAAAGCTGTTACTAGCCAGCACCCTTCCTTGGAAGCGCTTTTGTAGGCCTAAGAACACTGGGGCTCTCGGCTTCTCTAGCCACCTAATCTTCTGCTCATCCTCTCGCGCACTCTAAAGAGAGCTCAGGTGAGAAATTGCAAACATCGAGCAATTGCTCAGAGATGAAAAGTGCCAGCACTGAAAGCTCTTGCTAGCCAGCACCCTTCCTTGGAAGCGCTTTCACAGGCGCAGCAACACTGGGGCTTTGCGCTTCTCTAGCCACCAAACATCACAGTCACTATCTCTCCGTCTCGTGGACACGAGCTGAGAAATTGCAAACGTCGAGCAATTGCTCAGAGATGAAAAGTGCCAGCACTGAAAGCTGTTGCTAGCCAGCACCCTTCCTTGGAAGCGCTTTTGTAGCCCTAAGAACACTGGGGCTCTGGGCTTCTCTAGCCACCTAATCTTCTGCTCATCCTCTCGCGCACTCTAAAGAGAGCTCAGGTGAGAAATTGCAAACGTCGAGCAATTGCTCAGAGATGAAAAGTGCCAGCACTGAAAGCTGTTGCTAGCCAGCACCCTTCCTTGGAAGCGCTTTCACAGGCGCAGCAACACTGGGGCTTTGCGCTTCTCTAGCCACCAAACGTCACGGTCATTCTCTTTCCGTCTCGTAGACACGAGCTGAGAAATTGCAAACGTCGAGCAATTGCTCAGAGATGAAAAGTGCCAGCACTGAAAGCTCTTGCTAGCCAGCACCCTTCCTTGGAAGCGCTTTCACAGGCGCAGCAACACTGGGGCTTTGCGCTTCTCTACCCACCAAACGTCACGGTCACTATCTCTCCGCCTCATGGACACGAGCTGAGAAATTGCAAACGTCGAGCAATTGCTCAGCGATGAAAAGTGCCAGCACTGAAAGCTGTTGCTAGCCAGCACCCTTCCTTGGAAGCGCTTTCACAGGCGCAGTAACACTGGGGCTTTGCGCTTCTCTACCCACCAAACGTCACGGTCCTTCTCTTTCCGTCTCGTGGACACGAGCTGAGAAATTGTAAACGTCCAGCAATTGTTCAGAGATGAAAAGTGCCAGCACTGAAAGCTGTTGCTAGCCAGCACCCTTCCTTGGAAGCGCTTTTGTAGGCCTAAGAACACTGGGGCTCTGGGCTTATCTAGCCACCAAATGTCACGGTCATTCTCTTTCCGTCTCGTAGACACGAGCTGAGAAATTGCAAACGTCGAGCAATTGCTCAGAGATGAAAAGTGCCAGCACTGAAAGCTGTTGCTAGCCAGCACCCTTCCTTGGAAGCGCTTTCACAGGCACAGTAACACTGGGGCTTTGCGCTTCTCTAGCCACCAAACGTCACGGTCCTTCTCTTTCCGTCTCGTGGACACGAGCTGAGAAATTGCAAACGTCGAGCAATTGCTCAGAGATGAAAAGTGCCAGCACTGAAAGCTGTTGCTAGCCAGCACCCTTCCTTGGAAGCGCTTTCACAGGCGCAGCAACACTGGGGCTTTGCGCTTCTCTAGCCACCAAACATCACGGTCACTATCTCTCCGTCTCGTGGACACGAGCTGAGAAATTGCAAACGTCGAGCAATTGCTCAGAGATGAAAAGTGCCAGCACTGAAAGCTGTTGCTAGCCAGCACCCTTCCTTGGAAGCGCTTTTGTAGCCCTAAGAACACTGGGGCTCTGGGCTTCTCTAGCCACCTAATCTTCTGCTCATCCTCTCGCGCACTCTAAAGAGAGCTCAGGTGAGAAATTGCAAACGTCGAGCAATTGCTCAGAGATGAAAAGTGCCAGCACTGAAAGCTGTTGCTAGCCAGCACCCTTCATTGGAAGCGCTTTCACAGGTGCAGTAACACTGGGGCTTTGCGCTTCTCTACCCACCAAAAGTCACGGTCCTTCTCTTTCCGTCACGTAGACACGAGCTGAGAAATTGCAAACGTCGAGCAATTGCTCAGAGATGAAAAGTGCCAGCACTGAAAGCTGTTGCTAGCCAGCACCCTTCCTTGGAAGCGCTTTTGTAGGCCGAAGAACACTGGGGCTCTGGGCTTATATAGCCACCAAATGTCACGGTCATTCTCTTTCCGTCTCGTAGAGACGAGCTGAGAAATTGCAAACGTCGAGCAATTGCTCAGAGATGAAAAGTGCCAGCACTGAAAGCTGTTGCTAGCCAGTACCCTTCCTTGGAAGCGCTTTTGTAGGCCTAAGAACACTGGGGCTCTGGGCTTCTCTAGCCACCTAATCTTCTGCTCATCCTCTCGCGCACTCTAAAGAGAGCTCAGGTGAGAAATTGCAAACGTCGAGCAATTGCTCAGAGATGAAAAGTGCCAGCACTGAAAGCTCTTGCTAGCCAGCACCCTTCCTTGGAAGCGCTTTCACAGGCGCAGCAACACTGGGGCTTTGCGCTTCTCTAGCCACCAAACATCACAGTCACTATCTCTCCGTCTCGTGGACACGAGCTGAGAAATTGCAAACGTCGAGCAATTGCTCAGAGATGAAAAGTGCCAGCACTGAAAGCTGTTACTAGCCAGCACCCTTCCTTGGAAGCGCTTTTGTAGGCCTAAGAACACTGGGGCTCTGGGCTTCTCTAGCCACCTAATCTTCTGCTCATCCTCTCGCGCACTCTAAAGAGAGCTCAGGTGAGAAATTGCAAACGTCGAGCAATTGCTCAGAGATGAAAAGTGCCAGCACTGAAAGCTGTTGCTAGCCAGCACCCTTCCTTGGAAGCGCTTTCACAGGCGCAGCAACACTGGGGCTTTGCGCTTCTCTAGCCACCAAACGTCACGGTCATTCTCTTTCCGTCTCGTAGACACGAGCTGAGAAATTGCAAACGTCGAGCAATTGCTCAGAGATGAAAAGTGCCAGCACTGAAAGCTGTTGCTAGCCAGCACCCTTCCTTGGAAGCGCTTTCACAGGCGCAGCAACACTGGGGCTTTGCGCTTCTCTACCCACCAAACGTCACGGTCACTATCTCTCCGTCTCGTAGACACGAGCTGAGAAATTGCAAACGTCGAGCAATTGCTCAGAGATGAAAAGTGCCAGCACTGAAAGCTGTTGCTAGCCAGCACCCTTCCTTGGAAGCGCTTTCACAGGCGCAGTAACACTGGGGCTTTGCGCTTCTCTACCCACCAAACGTCACGGTCCTTCTCTTTCCGTCTCGTGGACACGAGCTGAGAAATTGCAAACGTCGAGCAATTGCTCAGCGATGAAAGGTGCCAGACCTGGAAGCTGTTGCTAGCCAACACCCTTCCTTGGAAGCGCTTTTGTAGGCCTAAGAACACTGGGGCTCTGGGCTTCTCTAGCCACCTAATCTTCTGCTCATCCTCTCGCGCACTCTAAAGAGAGCTCAGGTGAGAAATTGCAAACGTCGAGCAATTGCTCAGAGATGAAAAGTGCCAGCACTGAAAGCTGTTGCTAGCCAGCACCCTTCCTTGGAAGCGCTTTCACAGGCGCAGCAACACTGGGGCTTTGCGCTTCTCTAGCCACCAAACATCACGGTCACTATCTCTCCGTCTCGTAGACATGAGCTGAGAAATTGCAAACGTCGAGCAATTGCTCAGAGATGAAAAGTGCCAGCACTGAAAGCTGTTGCTAGCCAGCACCCTTCCTTGGAAGCGCTTTTGTAGGCCTAAGAACACTGGGGCTCTGGGCTTCTCTAGCCACCTAATCTTCTGCTCATCCTCTCGCGCACTCTAAAGAGAGCTCAGGGGAGAAATTGCAAACGTCGAGCAACTGCTCAGAGATGAAAAGTGCCAGCACTGAAAGCTGTTGCTAGCCAGCACCCTTCCTTGGAAGCGCTTTTGTAGCCCTAAGAACACTGGGGATTCTGGGCTTCTCTAGCCACCTAATCTTCTGCTCATCCTCTCGCGCACTCTAAAGAAAGCTCAGGTGAGAAATTGCAAACGTCGAGCAATTGCTCAGAGATGAAAAGTGCCAGCACTGAAAGCTGTTGCTAGCCAGCACCCTTCCTTGGAAGCGCTTTCACAGGCGCAGCAACACTGGGGCTTTGCGCTTCTCTAGCCACCAAACATCACCGTCACTATCTCTCCGTCTCGTAGACACGAGCTGAGAAATTGCAAACGTCGAGCAATTGCTCAGAGAGGAAAAGTGCCAGCACTGAAAGCTGTTGCTAGCCAGCACCCTTCCTTGGAAGCGCTTTTGTAGGCCTAAGAACACTGGGGCTCTGGGCTTCTCTAGCCACCTAATCTTCTGCTCATCCTCTCGCGCACTCTAAAGAGAGCTCAGGTGAGAAATTGCAAACGTCGAGCAATTGCTCAGAGATGAAAAGTGCCACCACTGAAAGCTGTTGCTAGCCAGCACCCTTCCTTGGAAGCGCTTTTGTAGGCCTAAGAACACTGGGGCTCTGGGCTTCTCTAGCCACCTAATCTTCTGCTCATCCTCTCGCGCACTCTAAAGAGAGCTCAGGTGAGAAATTGCAAACGTCCAGCAATTGCTCAGAGATGAAAAGTGCCAGCACTGAAAGCTCTTGCTAGCCAGCACCCTTCCTTGGAAGCGCTTTTGTAGGCCTAAGAACACTGGGGCTCTGGGCTTCTCTACCCACCAAACGTCAAGGTCCTTCTCTTTCCGTCTCGTAGACACGAGCTGAGAAATTGCAAATGTCCAGCAATTGCTCAGAGATGAAAAGTGCCAGCACTGAAAGCTCTTGCTAGCCAGCACCCTTCCTTGGAAGCGCTTTCACAGGTGCAGTAACACTGGGGCTTTGCGCTTCTCTAGCCACCAAACGTCACGGTCACTATCTCTCCGTCTCATGGACACGAGCTGAGAAATTGCAAACGTCCAGCAATTGCTCAGAGATGAAAAGTGCCAGCACTGAAAGCTGTTGCTAGCCAGCACCCTTCCTTGGAAGCGCTTTTGTAGGCCTAAGAACACTGGGGCTCTGGGCTTCTCTAGCCACCTAATCTTCTGCTCATCCTCTCGCGCACTCTAAAGAGAGCTCAGGGGAGAAATTGCAAACGTCGAGCAATTGCTCAGAGATGAAAAGTGCCAGCACTGAAAGCTGTTGCTAGCCAGCACCCTTCCTTGGAAGCGCTTTTGTAGCCCTAAGAACACTGGGGCTCTGGGCTTCTCTAGCCACCTAATCTTCTGCTCATCCTCTCGCGCACTCTAAAGAAAGCTCAGGTGAGAAATTGCAAATGTCGAGCAATTGCTCAGAGATGAAAAGTGCCAGCACTGAAAGCTGTTGCTAGCCAGCACCCTTCCTTGGAAGCGCTTTCACAGGCGCAGCAACACTGGGGCTTTGCGCTTCTCTAGCCACCAAACATCACGGTCACTATATCTCCGTCTCGTGGACACGAGCTGAGAAATTGCAAACGACGAGCAATTGCTCAGAGAGGAAAAGTGCCAGCACTGAAAGCTGTTGCTAGCCAGCACCCTTCCTTGGAAGCGCTTTTGTAGGCCTAAGAACACTGGGGCTCTGGGCTTCTCTAGCCACCTAATCTTCTGCTCATCCTCTCGCGCACTCTAAAGAGAGCTCAGGTGAGAAATTGCAAACGTCGAGCAATTGCTCAGAGATGAAAAGTGCCAGCACTGAAAGCTGTTGCTAGCCAGCACCCTTCCTTGGAAGCGCTTTTGTAGGCCTAAGAACACTGGGGCTCTGGGCTTCTCTAGCCACCTAATCTTCTGCTCATCCTCTCGCGCACTCTAAAGAGAGCTCAGGTGAGAAATTGCAAACGTCGAGCAATTGCTCAGAGATGAAAAGTGCCAGCACTGAAAGCTGTTGCTAGCCAGCACCCTTCCTTGGAAGCGCTTTCACAGGCGCAGCAACACTGGGGCTTTGCGCTTCTCTAGCCACCAAACATCACGGTCACTATATCTCCGTCTCGTGGACACGAGCTGAGAAATTGCAAACGTCGAGCAATTGCTCAGAGATGAAAAGTGCCAGCACTGAAAGCTGTTGCTAGCCAGCACCCTTCCTTGGAAGCGCTTTTGTAGGCCTAAGAACACTGGGGCTCTGGGCTTCTCTAGCCACCTCATCTTCTGCTCATCCTCTCGCACACTCTAAAGAGAGCTCAGGTGAGAAATTGCAAACGTCCAGCAATTGCTCAGAGATGAAAAGTGCCAGCACTGAAAGCTGTTGCTAGCCAGCACCCTTCCTTGGAAGCGCTTTCACAGGCGCAGCAACACTGGGGCTTTGCGCTTCTCTAGCCACCAAACGTCACGGTCACTATCTCTCCGTCTCATGGACACGAGCTGAGAAATTGCAAACGTCGAGCAATTGCTCAGAGATGAAAAGTGCCAGCACTGAAAGCTGTTGCTAGCCAGCACCCTTCCTTGGAAGCGCTTTTGTAGGCCTAAGAACACTGGGGCTCTGGGCTTCTCTAGCCACCTAATCTTCTGCTCATCCTCTCGCGCACTCTAAAGAGAGCTCAGGGGAGAAATTGCAAATGTCCAGCAATTGCTCAGAGATGAAAAGTGCCAGCACTGAAAGCTGTTGCTAGCCAGCACCCTTCCTTGGAAGCGCTTTTGTAGGCCTAAGAACACTGGGGCTCTGGGCTTATCTAGCCACCAAATGTCACGGTCATTCTCTTTCCGTCTCGTAGACACGAGCTGAGAAATTGCAAACGTCGAGCAATTGCTCAGAGATGAAAAGTGCCAGCACTGAAAGCTCTTGCTAGCCAGCACCCTTCCTTGGAAGCGCTTTCACAGGCGCAGTAACACTGGGGCTTTGCGCTTCTCTAGCCACCAAACGTCACGGTCCTTCTCTTTCCGTCTCGTGGACACGAGCTGAGAAATTGTAAACGTCCAGCAATTGTTCAGAGATGAAAAGTGCCAGCACTGAAAGCTGTTGCTAGCCAGCACCCTTCCTTGGAAGCGCTTTCACAGGCGCAGCAACACTGGGGCTTTGCGCTTCTCTAGCCACCAAACATCACGGTCACTATCTCTCCGTCTTGTGGACACGAGCTGAGAAATTGCAAACGTCGAGCAATTGCTCAGAGATGAAAAGTGCCAGCACTGAAAGCTGTTGCTAGCCAGCACCCTTCCTTGGAAGCGCTTTTGTAGGCCTAAGAACACTGGGGCTCTGGGCTTCTCTAGCCACCTAATCTTCTGCTCATCCTCTCGCGCACTCTAAAGAGAGCTCAGGTGAGAAATTGCAAACGTCGAGCAATTGCTCAGAGATGAAAAGTGCCAGCACTGAAAGCTGTTGCTAGCCAGCACCCTTCATTGGAAGCGCTTTCACAGGTGCAGTAACACTGGGGCTTTGCGCTTCTCTACCCACCAAACGTCGCGGTCCTTCTCTTTCCGTCACGTAGACACGAGCTGAGAAATTGCAAACGTCGAGCAATTGCTCAGAGATGAAAAGTGCCAGCACTGAAAGCTGTTGCTAGCCAGCACCCTTCCTTGGAAGCGCTTTTGTAGGCCTAAGAACACTGGGGCTCTGGGCTTATATAGCCACCAAATGTCACGGTCATTCTCTTTCCGTCTCGTAGAGACGAGCTGAGAAATTGCAAACGTCGAGCAATTGCTCAGAGATGAAAAGTGCCAGCACTGAAAGCTGTTGCTAGCCAGCACCCTTCCTTGGAAGCGCTTTTGTAGGCCTAAGAACACTGGGGCTCTGGGCTTCTCTAGCCACCTAATCTTCTGCTCATCCTCTCGCGCACTCTAAAGAGAGCTCAGGTGAGAAATTGCAAACATCGAGCAATTGCTCAGAGATGAAAAGTGCCAGCACTGAAAGCTCTTGCTAGCCAGCACCCTTCCTTGGAAGCGCTTTCACAGGCGCAGCAACACTGGGGCTTTGCGCTTCTCTAGCCACCAAACATCACAGTCACTATCTCTCCGTCTCGTGGACACGAGCTGAGAAATTGCAAACGTCGAGCAATTGCTCAGAGATGAAAAGTGCCAGCACTGAAAGCTTTTACTAGCCAGCACTCTTCCTTGGAAGCGCTTTTGTAGGCCTAAGAACACTGGGGCTCTGGGCTTCTCTAGCCACCTAATCTTCTGCTCATCCTCTCGCGCACTCTAAAGAGAGCTCAGGTGAGAAATTGCAAACATCGAGCAATTGCTCAGAGATGAAAAGTGCCAGCACTGAAAGCTCTTGCTAGCCAGCACCCTTCCTTGGAAGCGCTTTCACAGGCGCAGCAACACTGGGGCTTTGCGCTTCTCTAGCCACCAAACATCACAGTCACTATCTCTCCGTCTCGTGGACACGAGCTGAGAAATTGCAAACGTCGAGCAATTGCTCAGAGATGAAAAGTGCCAGCACTGAAAGCTGTTGCTAGCCAGCACCCTTCCTTGGAAGCGCTTTTGTAGGCCTAAGAACACTGGGGCTCTGGGCTTCTCTAGCCACCTAATCTTCTGCTCATCCTCTCGCGCACTCTAAAGAGAGCTCAGGTGAGAAATTGCAAACGTCCAGCAATTGCTCAGAGATGAAAAGTGCCAGCACTGAAAGCTGTTGCTAGCCAGCACCCTTCCTTGGAAGCGCTTTCACAGGCGCAGCAACACTGGGGCTTTGCGCTTCTCTAGCCACCAAAAATCACGGTCATTCTCTTTCCGTCTCGTAGACACGAGCTGAGAAATTGCAAACGTCGAGCAATTGCTCAGAGATGAAAAGTGCCAGCACTGAAAGCTCTTGCTAGCCAGCACCCTTCCTTGGAAGCGCTTTCACAGGCGCAGCAACACTGGGGCTTTGCGCTTCTCTAGCCACCAAACGTCACGGTCACTATCTCTCCGTCTCGTAGACACGAGCTGAGAAATTGCAAACGTCGAGCAATTGCTCAGAGATGAAAAGTGCCAGCACTGAAAGCTGTTGCTAGCCAGCACCCTTCCTTGGAAGCGCTTTCACAGGCGCAGTAACACTGGGGCTTTGCGCTTCTCTACCCACCAAACGTCACGGTCACTATCTCTCCGTCTCGTAGACACGAGCTGAGAAATTGCAAACGTCGAGCAATTGCTCAGCGATGAAAGGTGCCAGACCTGGAAGCTGTTGCTAGCCAACACCCTTCCTTGGAAGCGCTTTTGTAGGCCTAAGAACACTGGGGCTCTGGGCTTCTCTAGCCACCTAATCTTCTGCTCATCCTCTCGCGCACTCTAAAGAGAGCTCAGGTGAGAAATTGCAAACGTCGAGCAATTGCTCAGAGATGAAAAGTGCCAGCACTGAAAGCTGTTGCTAGCCAGCACCCTCCCTGGAAGCGCTTTCACAGGCGCAGCAACACTGGGGCTTTGCGCTTCTCTAGCCACCAAACGTCACGGTCCTTCTCTTTCCGTCTCGTAGACACGAGCTGAGAAATTGCAAACGTCGAGCAATTGCTCAGCGATGAAAAGTGCCAGACCTGGAAGCTGTTGCTAGCCAACACCCTTCCTTGGAAGCGCTTTTGTAGGCCTAAGAACACTGGGGCTCTGGGCTTCTCTAGCCACCTAATCTTCTGCTCATCCTCTCGCGCACTCTAAAGAGAGCTCAGGTGAGAAATTGCAAACGTCCAGCAATTGCTCAGAGATGAAAAGTGCCAGCACTGAAAGCTGTTGCTAGCCAGCACCCTTCCTTGGAAGCGCTTTCACAGGCGCAGCAACACCGGGGCTTTGCGCTTCTCTAGCCACCAAACGTCACGGTCCTTCTCTTTCCGCCTCGTAGAGACGAGCTGAGAAATTGCAAACGTCGAGCAATTGCTCAGAGATGAAAAGTGCCAGCACTGAAAGCTGTTGCTAGCCAGCACCCTTCCTTGGAAGCGCTTTTGTAGGCCTAAGAACACTGGGGCTCTGGGCTTCTCTAGCCACCTAATCTTCTGCTCATCCTCTCGCGCACTCTAAAGAGAGCTCAGGTGAGAAATTGCAAACGTCCAGCAATTGCTCAGAGATGAAAAGTGCCAGCACTGAAAGCAGTTGCTAGCCAGCACCCTTCCTTGGAAGCGCTTTCACAGGCGCAGCAACACTGGGGCTTTGCGCTTCTCTAGCCACCAAACGTCACGGTCCTTCTCTTTCCGTCTCGTAGACACGAGCTGAGAAATTGCAAACGTCGAGCAATTGCTCAGAGATGAAAAGTGCCAGCACTGAAAGCTCTTGCTAGCCAGCACCCTTCCTTGGAAGCGCTTTCACAGGCGCAGCAACACTGGGGCTTTGCGCTTCTCTACCCACCAAACGTCACGGTCACTATCTCTCCGTCTCGTAGACACGAGCTGAGAAATTGCAAACGTCGAGCAATTGCTCAGAGATGAAAAGTGCCAGCACTGAAAGCTCTTGCTAGCCAGCACCCTTCCTTGGAAGCGCTTTCACAGGCGCAGCAACACTGGGGCTTTGCGCTTCTCTAGCCACCAAACATCACGGTCACTATCTCTCCGTCTCGTGGACACGAGCTGAGAAATTGCAAACGTCGAGCAATTGCTCAGAGATGAAAAGTGCCAGCACTGAAAGCTGTTGCTAGCCAGCACCCTTCCTTGGAAGCGCTTTTGTAGGCCTAAGAACACTGGGGCTCTGGGCTTCTCTAGCCACCTAATCTTCTGCTCATCCTCTCGCGCACTCTAAAGAGAGCTCAGGTGAGAAATTGCAAACGTCCAGCAATTGCTCAGAGATGAAAAGTGCCAGCACTGAAAGCTGTTGCTAGCCAGCACCCTTCCTTGGAAGCGCTTTCACAGGCGCAGCAACACTGGGGCTTTGCGCTTCTCTAGCCACCAAACGTCACGGTCACTATCTCTCCGTCTCGTGGACACGAGCTGAGAAATTGCAAACGTCGAGCAATTGCTCAGAGATGAAAAGTGCCAGCACTGAAAGCTGTTGCTAGCCAGCACCCTTCCTTGGAAGCGCTTTTGTAGGCCTAAGAACACTGGGGCTCTGGGCTTCTCTAGCCACCTAATCTTCTGCTCATCCTCTCGCGCACTCTAAAGAGAGCTCAGGGGAGAAATTGCAAATGTCCAGCAATTGCTCAGAGATGAAAAGTGCCAGCACTGAAAGCTGTTGCTAGCCAGCACCCTTCCTTGGAAGCGCTTTTGTAGGCCTAAGAACACTGGGGCTCTGGGCTTATCTAGCCACCAAATGTCACGGTCATTCTCTTTCCGTCTCGTAGACACGAGCTGAGAAATTGCAAACGTCGAGCAATTGCTCAGAGATGAAAAGTGCCAGCACTGAAAGCTCTTGCTAGCCAGCACCCTTCCTTGGAAGCGCTTTCACAGGCGCAGTAACACTGGGGCTTTGCGCTTCTCTAGCCACCAAACGTCACGGTCCTTCTCTTTCCGTCTCGTGGACACGAGCTGAGAAATTGTAAACGTCCAGCAATTGTTCAGAGATGAAAAGTGCCAGCACTGAAAGCTGTTGCTAGCCAGCACCCTTCCTTGGAAGCGCTTTCACAGGCGCAGCAACACTGGGGCTTTGCGCTTCTCTAGCCACCAAACATCACGGTCACTATCTCTCCGTCTTGTGGACACGAGCTGAGAAATTGCAAACGTCGAGCAATTGCTCAGAGATGAAAAGTGCCAGCACTGAAAGCTGTTGCTAGCCAGCACCCTTCCTTGGAAGCGCTTTTGTAGGCCTAAGAACACTGGGGCTCTGGGCTTCTCTAGCCACCTAATCTTCTGCTCATCCTCTCGCGCACTCTAAAGAGAGCTCAGGTGAGAAATTGCAAACGTCGAGCAATTGCTCAGAGATGAAAAGTGCCAGCACTGAAAGCTGTTGCTAGCCAGCACCCTTCATTGGAAGCGCTTTCACAGGTGCAGTAACACTGGGGCTTTGCGCTTCTCTACCCACCAAACGTCGCGGTCCTTCTCTTTCCGTCACGTAGACACGAGCTGAGAAATTGCAAACGTCGAGCAATTGCTCAGAGATGAAAAGTGCCAGCACTGAAAGCTGTTGCTAGCCAGCACCCTTCCTTGGAAGCGCTTTTGTAGGCCTAAGAACACTGGGGCTCTGGGCTTATATAGCCACCAAATGTCACGGTCATTCTCTTTCCGTCTCGTAGAGACGAGCTGAGAAATTGCAAACGTCGAGCAATTGCTCAGAGATGAAAAGTGCCAGCACTGAAAGCTGTTGCTAGCCAGCACCCTTCCTTGGAAGCGCTTTTGTAGGCCTAAGAACACTGGGGCTCTGGGCTTCTCTAGCCACCTAATCTTCTGCTCATCCTCTCGCGCACTCTAAAGAGAGCTCAGGTGAGAAATTGCAAACATCGAGCAATTGCTCAGAGATGAAAAGTGCCAGCACTGAAAGCTCTTGCTAGCCAGCACCCTTCCTTGGAAGCGCTTTCACAGGCGCAGCAACACTGGGGCTTTGCGCTTCTCTAGCCACCAAACATCACAGTCACTATCTCTCCGTCTCGTGGACACGAGCTGAGAAATTGCAAACGTCGAGCAATTGCTCAGAGATGAAAAGTGCCAGCACTGAAAGCTTTTACTAGCCAGCACTCTTCCTTGGAAGCGCTTTTGTAGGCCTAAGAACACTGGGGCTCTGGGCTTCTCTAGCCACCTAATCTTCTGCTCATCCTCTCGCGCACTCTAAAGAGAGCTCAGGTGAGAAATTGCAAACATCGAGCAATTGCTCAGAGATGAAAAGTGCCAGCACTGAAAGCTCTTGCTAGCCAGCACCCTTCCTTGGAAGCGCTTTCACAGGCGCAGCAACACTGGGGCTTTGCGCTTCTCTAGCCACCAAACATCACAGTCACTATCTCTCCGTCTCGTGGACACGAGCTGAGAAATTGCAAACGTCGAGCAATTGCTCAGAGATGAAAAGTGCCAGCACTGAAAGCTGTTGCTAGCCAGCACCCTTCCTTGGAAGCGCTTTTGTAGGCCTAAGAACACTGGGGCTCTGGGCTTCTCTAGCCACCTAATCTTCTGCTCATCCTCTCGCGCACTCTAAAGAGAGCTCAGGTGAGAAATTGCAAACGTCCAGCAATTGCTCAGAGATGAAAAGTGCCAGCACTGAAAGCTGTTGCTAGCCAGCACCCTTCCTTGGAAGCGCTTTCACAGGCGCAGCAACACTGGGGCTTTGCGCTTCTCTAGCCACCAAAAATCACGGTCATTCTCTTTCCGTCTCGTAGACACGAGCTGAGAAATTGCAAACGTCGAGCAATTGCTCAGAGATGAAAAGTGCCAGCACTGAAAGCTCTTGCTAGCCAGCACCCTTCCTTGGAAGCGCTTTCACAGGCGCAGCAACACTGGGGCTTTGCGCTTCTCTAGCCACCAAACGTCACGGTCACTATCTCTCCGTCTCGTAGACACGAGCTGAGAAATTGCAAACGTCGAGCAATTGCTCAGAGATGAAAAGTGCCAGCACTGAAAGCTGTTGCTAGCCAGCACCCTTCCTTGGAAGCGCTTTCACAGGCGCAGTAACACTGGGGCTTTGCGCTTCTCTACCCACCAAACGTCACGGTCACTATCTCTCCGTCTCGTAGACACGAGCTGAGAAATTGCAAACGTCGAGCAATTGCTCAGCGATGAAAGGTGCCAGACCTGGAAGCTGTTGCTAGCCAACACCCTTCCTTGGAAGCGCTTTTGTAGGCCTAAGAACACTGGGGCTCTGGGCTTCTCTAGCCACCTAATCTTCTGCTCATCCTCTCGCGCACTCTAAAGAGAGCTCAGGTGAGAAATTGCAAACGTCGAGCAATTGCTCAGAGATGAAAAGTGCCAGCACTGAAAGCTGTTGCTAGCCAGCACCCTCCCTGGAAGCGCTTTCACAGGCGCAGCAACACTGGGGCTTTGCGCTTCTCTAGCCACCAAACGTCACGGTCCTTCTCTTTCCGTCTCGTAGACACGAGCTGAGAAATTGCAAACGTCGAGCAATTGCTCAGCGATGAAAAGTGCCAGACCTGGAAGCTGTTGCTAGCCAACACCCTTCCTTGGAAGCGCTTTTGTAGGCCTAAGAACACTGGGGCTCTGGGCTTCTCTAGCCACCTAATCTTCTGCTCATCCTCTCGCGCACTCTAAAGAGAGCTCAGGTGAGAAATTGCAAACGTCCAGCAATTGCTCAGAGATGAAAAGTGCCAGCACTGAAAGCTCTTGCTAGCCAGCACCCTTCCTTGGAAGCGCTTTCACAGGCGCAGCAACACCGGGGCTTTGCGCTTCTCTAGCCACCAAACGTCACGGTCCTTCTCTTTCCGCCTCGTAGAGACGAGCTGAGAAATTGCAAACGTCGAGCAATTGCTCAGAGATGAAAAGTGCCAGCACTGAAAGCTGTTGCTAGCCAGCACCCTTCCTTGGAAGCGCTTTTGTAGGCCTAAGAACACTGGGGCTCTGGGCTTCTCTAGCCACCTAATCTTCTGCTCATCCTCTCGCGCACTCTAAAGAGAGCTCAGGTGAGAAATTGCAAACGTCCAGCAATTGCTCAGAGATGAAAAGTGCCAGCACTGAAAGCAGTTGCTAGCCAGCACCCTTCCTTGGAAGCGCTTTCACAGGCGCAGCAACACTGGGGCTTTGCGCTTCTCTAGCCACCAAACGTCACGGTCCTTCTCTTTCCGTCTCGTAGACACGAGCTGAGAAATTGCAAACGTCGAGCAATTGCTCAGAGATGAAAAGTGCCAGCACTGAAAGCTCTTGCTAGCCAGCACCCTTCCTTGGAAGCGCTTTCACAGGCGCAGCAACACTGGGGCTTTGCGCTTCTCTACCCACCAAACGTCACGGTCACTATCTCTCCGTCTCGTAGACACGAGCTGAGAAATTGCAAACGTCGAGCAATTGCTCAGAGATGAAAAGTGCCAGCACTGAAAGCTCTTGCTAGCCAGCACCCTTCCTTGGAAGCGCTTTCACAGGCGCAGCAACACTGGGGCTTTGCGCTTCTCTAGCCACCAAACATCACGGTCACTATCTCTCCGTCTCGTGGACACGAGCTGAGAAATTGCAAACGTCGAGCAATTGCTCAGAGATGAAAAGTGCCAGCACTGAAAGCTGTTGCTAGCCAGCACCCTTCCTTGGAAGCGCTTTTGTAGGCCTAAGAACACTGGGGCTCTGGGCTTCTCTAGCCACCTAATCTTCTGCTCATCCTCTCGCGCACTCTAAAGAGAGCTCAGGTGAGAAATTGCAAACGTCCAGCAATTGCTCAGAGATGAAAAGTGCCAGCACTGAAAGCTCTTGCTAGCCAGCACCCTTCCTTGGAAGCGCTTTCACAGGCGCAGCAACACTGGGGCTTTGCGCTTCTCTAGCCACCAAACGTCACGGTCACTATCTCTCCGTCTCGTGGACACGAGCTGAGAAATTGCAAACGTCGAGCAATTGCTCAGAGATGAAAAGTGCCAGCACTGAAAGCTGTTGTTAGCCAGCACCCTTCCTTGGAAGCGCTTTTGTAGGCCTAAGAACACTGGGGCTCTGGGCTTCTCTAGCAACCTAATCTTCTGCTCATCCTCTCGCGCACTCTAAAGAGAGCTCAGGTGAGAAATTGCAAACGTCGAGCAATTGCTCAGAGATGAAAAGTGCCAGCACTGAAAGCTCTTGCTAGCCAGCACCCTTCCTTGGAAGCGCTTTCACAGGCGCAGCAACACTGGGGCTTTGCGCTTCTCTAGCCACCAAACGTCACGGTCCTTCTCTTTCCGTCTCCTAGACACGAGCTGAGAAATTGCAAACGTCGAGCAATTGCTCAGAGATGAAAAGTGCCAGCACTGAAAGCTGTTGCTAGCCAGCACCCTTCCTTGGAAGCGCTTTTGTAGGCCTAAGAACACTGGGGCTCTGGGCTTATCTAGCCACCAAATGTCACTGTCATTCTCTTTCCGTCTCGTAGACACGAGCTGAGAAATTGCAAACGTCGAGCAATTGCTCAGAGATGAAAAGTGCCAGCACTGAAAGCTGTTGCTAGCCAGCACCCTTCCTTGGAAGCGCTTTTGTAGGCCTAAGAACACTGGGGCTCTGGGCTTCTCTAGCCACCTAATCTTCTGCTCATCTTCTCGCGCACTCTAAAGAGAGCTCAGGTGAGAAATTGCAAACGTCCAGCAATTGCTCAGAGATGAAAAGTGCCAGCACTGAAAGCTGTTGCTAGCCAGCACCCTTCCTTGGAAGCGCTTTCACAGGCGCAGCAACACTGGGGCTTTGCGCTTCTCTAGCCACCAAACATCACAGTCACTATCTCTCCGTCTCGTGGACACGAGCTGAGAAATTGCAAACGTCGAGCAATTGCTCAGAGATGAAAAGTGCCAGCACTGAAAGCTCTTGCTAGCCAGCACCCTTCCTTGGAAGCGCTTTTGTAGGCCTAAGAACACTGGGGCTCTGGGCTTCTCTAGCCACCTAATCTTCTGCTCATCCTCTCGCGCACTCTAAAGAGAGCTCAGCTGAGAAATTGCAAATGTCCAGCAATTGCTCAGAGATGAAAAGTGCCAGCACTGAAAGCTCTTGCTAGCCAGCACCCTTCCTTGGAAGCGCTTTCACAGGCACAGTAACACTGGGGCTTTGCGCTTCTCTAGCCACCAAACGTCACTGTCATTCTCTTTCCGTCTCCTAGACACGAGCTGAGAAATTGCAAACGTCGAGCAATTGCTCAGAGATGAAAAGTGCCAGCACTGAAAGCTGTTGCTAGCCAGCACCCTTCCTTGGAAGCGCTTTCACAGGCGCAGTAACACTGGGGCTTTGCGCTTCTCTACCCACCAAACATCACGGTCACTATCTCTCCGTCTCGTAGACACGAGCTGAGAAATTGCAAACGTCAAGCAATTGCTCAGAGATGAAAAGTGCCAGCACTGAAAGCTGTTGCTAGCCAGCACCCTTCCTTGGAAGCGCTTTCACAGGCGCAGCAACACTGGGGCTTTGCGCTTCTCTAGCCACCAAACATCACGGTCACTATCTCTCCGTCTCGTGGACACGAGCTGAGAAATTGCAAACGTCGAGCAATTGCTCAGCGATGAAAAGTGCCAGACCTGGAAGCTGTTGCTAGCCAGCACCCTTTCTTGGAAGCGCTTTTGTAGGCCTAAGAACACTGGGGCTCTGGGCTTCTCTAGCCACCTAATCTTCTGCTCATCCTCTCGCGCACTCTAAAGAGAGCTCAGGTGAGAAATTGCAAACGTCGAGCAATTGCTCAGAGATGAAAAGTGCCAGCACTGAAAGCTCTTGCTAGCCAGCACCCTTCCTTGGAAGCGCTTTCACAGGCGCAGTAACACTGGGGCTTTGCGCTTCTCTAGCCACCAAACGTCACGGTCCTTCTCTTTCCGTCTCCTAGACACGAGCTGAGAAATTGCAAACGTCGAGCAATTGCTCAGAGATGAAAAGTGCCAGCACTGAAAGCTCTTGCTAGCCAGCACCCTTCCTTGGAAGCGCTTTTGTAGGCCTAAGAACACTGGGGCTCTGGGCTTCTCTAGCCACCTAATCTTCTGCTCATCCTCTCGCGCACTCTAAAGAGAGCTCAGGTGAGAAATTGCAAACGTCGAGCAATTGCTCAGAGATGAAAAGTGCCAGCACTGAAAGCTCTTGCTAGCCAGCACCCTTCCTTGGCAGCGCTTTCACAGGCACAGTAACACTGGGGCTTTGCGCTTCTCTAGCCACCAAACGTCACGGTCCTTCTCTTTCCGTCTCGTAGACACGAGCTGAGAAATTGCAAACGTCGAGCAATTGCTCAGAGATGAAAAGTGCCAGCACTGAAAGCTGTTGCTAGCCAGCACCCTTCCTTGGAAGCGCTTTTGTAGGCCTAAGAACACTGGGGCTCTGGGCTTCTCTAGCCACCGAATCTTCTGCTCATCCTCTCGCGCACTCTAAAGAGAGCTAAGGTGAGAAATTGCAAACGTCGAGCAATTGCTCAGCGATGAAAAGTGCCAGCACTGAAAGCTCTTGCTAGCCAGCACCCTTCCTTGGAAGCGCTTTTGTAGGCCTAAGAACACTGGGGCTCTGGGCTTCTCTAGCCACCTAATCTTCTGCTCATCCTCTCGCGCACTCTAAAGAGAGCTCAGCTGAGAAATTGCAAACGTCGAGCAATTGCTCAGAGATGAAAAGTGCCAGCACTGAAAGCTCTTGCTAGCCAGCACCCTTCCTTGGAAGCGCTTTCACAGGCGCAGTAACACTGGGGCTTTGCGCTTCTCTAGCCAACAAACGTCACTGTCATTCTATTTCCGTCTCCTAGACACGAGCTGAGAAATTGCAAACGTCGAGCAATTGCTCAGAGATGAAAAGTGCCAGCACTGAAAGCTCTTGCTAGCCAGCACCCTTCCTTGGAAGCGCTTTCACAGGCGCAGTAACACTGGGGCTTTGCGCTTCTCTACCCACCAAACGTCACGGTCACTATCTCTCCGCCTCGTGGACACGAGCTGAGAAATTGCAAACGTCGAGCAATTGCTTCAGCGATGAAAAGTGCCAGCACTGAAAGCTGTTGCTAGCCAGCACCCTTCCTTGGAAGCGCTTTTGTAGGCCTAAGAACACTGGGGCTCTGGGCTTCTCTAGCCACCTAATCTTCTGCTCATCCTCTCGCGCACTCTAAAGAGAGCTCAGGTGAGAAATTGCAAACGTCGAGCAATTGCTCAGAGATGAAAAGTGCCAGCACTGAAAGCTGTTGCTAGCCAGCACCCTTCCTTGGAAGCGCTTTTGTAGGCCTAAGAACACTGGGGCTCTGGGCTTCTCTAGCCACCTAATCTTCTGCTCATCCTCTCGCGCACTCTAAAGAGAGCTCAGGTGAGAAATTGCAAACGTCCAGCAATTGCTCAGAGATGAAAAGTGCCAGCACTGAAAGCTCTTGCTAGCCAGCACCCTTCCTTGGAAGCGCTTTTGTAGGCCTAAGAACACTGGGGCTCTGGGCTTCTCTAGCCACCTAATCTTCTGCTCATCCTCTCGCGCACTCTAAAGAGAGCTCAGGTGAGAAATTGCAAACGTCGAGCAATTGCTCAGAGATGAAAAGTGCCAGCACTGAAAGCTGTTGCTAGCCAGCACCCTTCCTTGGAAGCGCTTTCACAGGCACAGTAACACTGGGGCTTTGCGCTTCTCTAGCCACCAAACGTCACGGTCCTTCTCTTTCCGTCTCGTAGACACGAGCTGAGAAATTGCAAACGTCGAGCAATTGCTCAGAGATGAAAAGTGCCAGCACTGAAAGCTGTTGCTAGCCAGCACCCTTCCTTGGAAGCGCTTTTGTAGGCCTAAGAACACTGGGGCTCTGGGCTTCTCTAGCCACCTAATCTTCTGCTCATCCTCTCGCGCACTCTAAAGAGAGCTCAGGTGAGAAATTGCAAACGTCCAGCAATTGCTCAGAGATGAAAAGTGCCAGCACTGAAAGCTCTTGCTAGCCAGCACCCTTCCTTGGAAGCGCTTTCACAGGCACAACAACACTGGGGCTTTGCGCTTCTCTAGCCACCAAACGTCACGGTCCTTCTCTTTCCGTCTCGTGGACACGAGCTGAGAAATTGCAAACGTCGAGCAATTGCTCAGAGATGAAAAGTGCCAGCACTGAAAGCTGTTGCTAGCCAGCACCCTTCCTTGGAAGTGCTTTTGTAGGCCTAAGAACACTGGGGCTCTGGGCTTCTCTAGCCACCTAATCTTCTGCTCATCCTCTCGCGCACTCTAAAGAGAGCTCAGGTGAGAAATTGCAAACGTCGAGCAATTGCTCAGAGATGAAAAGTGCCAGCACTGAAAGCTGTTGCTAGCCAGCACCCTTCCTTGGAAGCGCTTTCACAGGCGCAGTAACACTGGGGCTTTGCGCTTCTCTAGCCACCAAACATCACGGTCCTTCTCTTTCCGTCTCGTAGACACGAGCTGAGAATTTGAAACGTCCAGCAATTGCTCAGAGATGAAAAGTGCCAGCACTGAAAGCTGTTGCTAGCCAGCACCCTTCCTTGGAAGCGCTTTTGTAGGCCTAAGAACACTGGGGCTCTGGGCTTCTCTAGCCACCTAATCTTCTGCTCATCCTCTCGCGCACTCTAAAGAGAGCTCAGGTGAGAAATTGCAAACGTCCAGCAATTGCTCAGAGATGAAAAGTGCCAGCACTGAAAGCTCTTGCTAGCCAGCACCCTTCCTTGGAAGCGCTTTCACAGGCGCAGTAACACTGGGGCTTTGCGCTTCTCTAGCCACCAAACCTCACGGTCCTTCTCTTTCCGTCTCGTAGACACGAGCTGAGAAATTGCAAATGTCGAGCAATTGCTCAGAGATGAAAAGTGCCAGCACTGAAAGCTGTTGCTAGCCAGCACCCTTCCTTGGAAGCGCTTTCACAGGCACAGCAACACTGGGGCTTTGCGCTTCTCTACCCACCAAACATTACGGTCACTTACTCTCTGTCTCGTAGACACTAGCTGAGAAAATGCAAATGTCGAGCAATTGCTCAGAGAGGAAAAGTGCCAGCACTGAAAGCTGTTGCTAGCCAGCACCCTTCCTTGGCAGCGCTTTCACAGGTGCAGTAACACTGGGGCTTTGCGCTTCTCTAGCCACCAAACTTCACTGTCATTCTCTTTCCGTATCGTAGACACGAGCTGAGAAATTGCAAACGTCGAGCAATTGCTCAGAGATGAAAAGTGCCAGCACTGAAAGCTGTTGCTAGCCAGCACCCTTCCTTGGAAGCGCTTTTGTAGGCCTAAGAACACTGCGGCCCTGGGCTTCTCTAGCCACCTAATCTTCTGCTCATCCTCTCGCGCACTCTAAAGAGAGCTCAGGTGAGAAATTGCAAATGTCCAGCAATTGCTCAGAGAGGAAAAGTGCCAGCACTGAAAGCTGTTGCTAGCCAGCACCCTTCCTTGGAAGCGCTTTCACAGGCGCAGCAACACTGGGGCTTTGCGCTTCTCTAGCCACCAAACATCACCGTCACTATCTCTCCGTCTAGTAGACACGAGCTGAGAAATTGCAAACGACGAGCAATTGTTCAGCGATGAAAAGTGCCAGCACTGAAAGCTGTTGCTAGCCAGCACCCTTCCTTGGAAGCGCTTTTGTAGACCTAAGAACACTGGGGCTCTGGGCTTCTCTAGCCACCAAACGTCACTGTCATTCTCTTTCCGTCTCGTAGACACGAGCTGAGAAATTGCAAACGTCGAGCAATTGCTCAGAGATGAAAAGTGCCAGCAATGAAAGCTGTTGCTAGCCAGCACCCTTCCTTGGAAGCGCTTTTGTAGGCCTAAGAACACTGGGGCTCTGGGCTTCTCTAGCCACCTAAACTTCTGCTCATCCTCTTGCGCACTCTAAAGAGAGCTCAGGTGAGAAATTGCAAACGTCCAGCATTTGCTCAGAGATGAAAAGTGCCAGCACTGAAAGCTGTTGCTAGCCAGCACCCTTCCTTGGCAGCGCTTTTGTAGGCCTAAGAACACTGGGGCTCTGGGCTTCTCTAGCCACCTAATCTTCTGCTCATCCTCTCGCACACTCTAAAGAGAGCTCAGGTGAGAAATTGCAAACGTCGAGCAATTGCTCAGAGATGAAAAGTGCCAGCACTGAAAGCTGTTGCTAGCCAGCACCCTTCCTTGGAAGCGCTTTCACAGGCGCAGTAACACTGGGGCTTTGCGCTTCTCTAGCCACCAAACGTCACGGTCCTTCTCTTTCCGTCTCGTAGACACGAGCTGAGAAATTGCAAACGTCGAGCAATTGCTCAGAGATGAAAAGTGCCAGCACTGAAAGCTCTTGCTAGCCAGCACCCTTCCTTGGAAGCGCTTTTGTAGGCCTAAGAACACTGGGGCTCTGGGCTGCTCTAGCCACCTAATCTTCTGCTCATCCTCTCGCGCACTCTAAAGAGAGCTCAGGTGAGAAATTGCAAACGTCCAGCAATTGCTCAGAGATGAAAAGTGCCAGCACTGAAAGCTGTTGCTAGCCAGCACCCTTCCTTGGAAGCGCTTTCACAGGCACAGTAACACTGGGGCTTTGCGCTTCTCTAGCCACCAAACGTCACTGTCATTCTCTTTCCGTCTCCTAGACACGAGCTGAGAAATTGCAAACGTCGAGCAATTGCTCAGAGATGAAAAGTGCCAGCACTGAAAGCTGTTGCTAGCCAGCACCCTTCCTTGGAAGCGCTTTCACAGGCGCAGTAACACTGGGGCTTTGCGCTTCTCTACCCACCAAACATCACGCTCACTATCTCTCCGTCTCGTGGACACGAGCTGAGAAATTGCAAACGTCGAGCAATTGCTCAGAGATGAAAAGTGCCAGACCTGGAAGCTGTTGCTAGCCAACACCCTTCCTTGGAAGCGCTTTTGTAGGCCTAAGAACACTGGGGCTCTGGGCTTCTCTAGCCACCTAATCTTCTGCTCATCCTCTCGCGCACTCTAAAGAGAGCTCAGGTGAGAAATTGCAAACGTCGAGCAATTGCTCAGAGATGAAAAGTGCCAGCACTGAAAGCTCTTGCTAGCCAGCACCCTTCCTTGGCAGCGCTTTCACAGGCACAGTAACACTGGGGCTTTGCGCTTCTCTAGCCACCAAACGTCACGGTCCTTCTCTTTCCGTCTCCTAGACACGAGCTGAGAAATTGCAAACGTCGAGCAATTGCTCAGAGATGAAAAGTGCCAGCACTGAAAGCTCTTGCTAGCCAGCACCCTTCCTTGGAAGCGCTTTCACAGGCGCAGTAACACTGGGGCTATGCGCTTCTCTACCCACCAAACGTCACGGTCACTATCTCTCCGCCTCATGGACACGAGCTGAGAAATTGCAAACGTCGAGCAATTGCTCAGCGATGAAAAGTGCCAGCACTGAAAGCTGTTGCTAGCCAACACCCTTCCTTGGAAGCGCTTTTGTAGGCCTAAGAACACTGGGGCTCTGGGCTTCTCTAGCCACCTAATCTTCTGCTCATCCTCTCGCGCACTCTAAAGAGAGCTCAGGTGAGAAATTGCAAACGTCGAGCAATTGCTCAGAGATGAAAAGTGCCAGCACTGAAAGCTGTTGCTAGCCAGCACCCTTCCTTGGAAGCGCTTTTGTAGGCCTAAGAACACTGGGGCTCTGGGCTTCTCTAGCCACCTAATCTTCTGCTCATCCTCTCGCGCACTCTAAAGAGAGCTCAGGTGAGAAATTGCAAACGTCCAGCAATTGCTCAGAGATGAAAAGTGCCAGCACTGAAAGCTGTTGCTAGCCAGCACCCTTCCTTGGAAGCGCTTTTGTAGGCCTAAGAACACTGGGGCTCTGGGCTTCTCTAGCCACCTAATCTTCTGCTCATCCTCTCGCGCACTCTAAAGAGAGCTCAGGTGAGAAATTGCAAACGTCCAGCAATTGCTCAGAGATGAAAAGTGCCAGCACTGAAAGCTCTTGCTAGCCAGCACCCTTCCTTGGAAGCGCTTTCACAGGCGCAGTAACACTGGGGCTTTGCGCTTCTCTAGCCACCAAACCTCACGGTCCTTCTCTTTCCGTCTCATAGACACGAGCTGAGAAATTGCAAATGTCGAGCAATTGCTCAGAGATGAAAAGTGCCAGCACTGAAAGCTGTTGCTAGCCAGCACCCTTCCTTGGAAGCGCTTTCACAGGCACAGCAACACTGGGGCTTTGCGCTTCTCTAGCCACCAAACATTACGGTCACTTACTCTCTGTCTCGTAGACACGAGCTGAGAAAATGCAAATGTCGAGCAATTGCTCAGAGAGGAAAAGTGCCAGCACTGAAAGCTGTTGCTAGCCAGCACCCTTCCTTGGCAGCGCTTTCACAGGTGCAGTAACACTGGGGCTTTGCGCTTCTCTAGCCACCAAACTTCACTGTCATTCTCTTTCCGTATCGTAGACACGAGCTGAGAAATTGCAAACGTCGAGCAATTGCTCAGAGATGAAAAGTGCCAGCACTGAAAGCTGTTGCTAGCCAGCACCCTTCCTTGGAAGCGCTTTTGTAGGCCTAAGAACACTGCGGCCCTGGGCTTCTCTAGCCACCTAATCTTCTGCTCATCCTCTCGCGCACTCTAAAGAGAGCTCAGGTGAGAAATTGCAAATGTCCAGCAATTGCTCAGAGAGGAAAAGTGCCAGCACTGAAAGCTGTTGCTAGCCAGCACCCTTCCTTGGAAGCGCTTTCACAGGCGCAGCAACACTGGGGCTTTGCGCTTCTCTAGCCACCAAACATCACCGTCACTATCTCTCCGTCTAGTAGACACGAGCTGAGAAATTGCAAACGACGAGCAATTGTTCAGCGATGAAAAGTGCCAGCACTGAAAGCTGTTGCTAGCCAGCACCCTTCCTTGGAAGCGCTTTTGTAGACCTAAGAACACTGGGGCTCTGGGCTTCTCTAGCCACCAAACGTCACTGTCATTCTCTTTCCGTCTCGTAGACACGAGCTGAGAAATTGCAAACGTCGAGCAATTGCTCAGAGATGAAAAGTGCCAGCAATGAAAGCTGTTGCTAGCCAGCACCCTTCCTTGGCAGCGCTTTTGTAGGCCTAAGAACACTGGGGCTCTGGGCTTCTCTAGCCACCTAATCTTCTGCTCATCCTCTCGCACACTCTAAAGAGAGCTCAGGTGAGAAATTGCAAACGTCGAGCAATTGCTCAGAGATGAAAAGTGCCAGCACTGAAAGCTGTTGCTAGCCAGCACCCTTCCTTGGAAGCGCTTTCACAGGCGCAGTAACACTGGGGCTTTGCGCTTCTCTAGCCACCAAACGTCACGGTCCTTCTCTTTCCGTCTCGTAGACACGAGCTGAGAAATTGCAAACGTCGAGCAATTGCTCAGAGATGAAAAGTGCCAGCACTGAAAGCTGTTGCTAGCCAGCACCCTTCCTTGGAAGCGCTTTTGTAGGCCTAAGAACACTGGGGCTCTGGGCTGCTCTAGCCACCTAATCTTCTGCTCATCCTCTCGCGCACTCTAAAGAGAGCTCAGGTGAGAAATTGCAAACGTCCAGCAATTGCTCAGAGATGAAAAGTGCCAGCACTGAAAGCTGTTGCTAGCCAGCACCCTTCCTTGGAAGCGCTTTCACAGGCACAGTAACACTGGGGCTTTGCGCTTCTCTAGCCACCAAACGTCACGGTCCTTCTCTTTCCGCCTCGTAGAGACGAGCTGAGAAATTGCAAACGTCGAGCAATTGCTCAGAGATGAAAAGTGCCAGCACTGAAAGCTGTTGCTAGCCAGCACCCTTCCTTGGAAGCGCTTTCACAGGCGCAGTAACACTGGGGCTTTGCGCTTCTCTACCCACCAAACATCACGGTCACTATCTCTCCGTCTCGTGGACACGAGCTGAGAAATTGCAAACGTCGAGCAATTGCTCAGAGATGAAAAGTGCCAGACCTGGAAGCTGTTGCTAGCCAACACCCTTCCTTGGAAGCGCTTTTGTAGGCCTAAGAACACTGGGGCTCTGGGCTTCTCTAGCCACCTAATCTTCTGCTCATCCTCTCGCGCACTCTAAAGAGAGCTCAGGTGAGAAATTGCAAACGTCGAGCAATTGCTCAGAGATGAAAAGTGCCAGCACTGAAAGCTCTTGCTAGCCAGCACCCTTCCTTGGAAGCGCTTTCACAGGCACAGTAACACTGGGGCTTTGCGCTTCTCTAGCCACCAAACGTCACGGTCCTTCTCTTTCCGTCTCCTAGACACGAGCTGAGAAATTGCAAACGTCGAGCAATTGCTCAGAGATGAAAAGTGCCAGCACTGAAAGCTCTTGCTAGCCAGCACCCTTCCTTGGAAGCGCTTTCACAGGCGCAGTAACACTGGGGCTATGCGCTTCTCTACCCACCAAACGTCACGGTCACTATCTCTCCGCCTCATGGACACGAGCTGAGAAATTGCAAACGTCGAGCAATTGCTCAGCGATGAAAAGTGCCAGCACTGAAAGCTGTTGCTAGCCAACACCCTTCCTTGGAAGCGCTTTTGTAGGCCTAAGAACACTGGGGCTCTGGGCTTCTCTAGCCACCTAATCTTCTGCTCATCCTCTCGCGCACTCTAAAGAGAGCTCAGGTGAGAAATTGCAAACGTCGAGCAATTGCTCAGAGATGAAAAGTGCCAGCACTGAAAGCTGTTGCTAGCCAGCACCCTTCCTTGGAAGCGCTTTTGTAGGCCTAAGAACACTGGGGCTCTGGGCTTCTCTAGCCACCTAATCTTCTGCTCATCCTCTCGCGCACTCTAAAGAGAGCTCAGGTGAGAAATTGCAAACGTCCAGCAATTGCTCAGAGATGAAAAGTGCCAGCACTGAAAGCTGTTGCTAGCCAGCACCCTTCCTTGGAAGCGCTTTTGTAGGCCTAAGAACACTGGGGCTCTGGGCTTCTCTAGCCACCTAATCTTCTGCTCATCCTCTCGCGCACTCTAAAGAGAGCTCAGGTGAGAAATTGCAAACGTCCAGCAATTGCTCAGAGATGAAAAGTGCCAGCACTGAAAGCTCTTGCTAGCCAGCACCCTTCCTTGGAAGCGCTTTCACAGGCACAGCAACACTGGGGCTTTGCGCTTCTCTAGCCACCAAACGTCACGGTCCTTCTCTTTCCGTCTCGTGGACACGAGCTGAGAAATTGCAAACGTCGAGCAATTGCTCAGAGATGAAAAGCGCCAGCACTGAAAGCTGTTGCTAGCCAGCACCCTTCCTTGGAAGTGCTTTTGTAGGCCTAAGAACACTGGGGCTCTGGGCTTCTCTAGCCACCTAATCTTCTGCTCATCCTCTCGCGCACTCTAAAGAGAGCTCAGGTGAGAAATTGCAAACGTCGAGCAATTGCTCAGAGATGAAAAGTGCCAGCACTGAAAGCTGTTGCTAGCCAGCACCCTTCCTTGGAAGCGCTTTCACAGGCGCAGTAACACTGGGGCTTTGCGCTTCTCTAGCCACCAAACATCACGGTCATTCTCTTTCCGTCTCGTAGACACGAGCTGAGAAATTGCAAACGTCCAGCAATTGCTCAGAGATGAAAAGTGCCAGCACTGAAAGCTGTTGCTAGCCAGCACCCTTCCTTGGAAGCGCTTTCACAGGCACAGCAACACTGGGGCTTTGCGCTTCTCTAGCCACCAAACATTACGGTCACTTACTCTCTGTCTCGTAGACACGAGCTGAGAAAATGCAAATGTCGAGCAATTGCTCAGAGATGAAAAGTGCCAGCACTGAAAGCTCTTGCTAGCCAGCACCCTTCCTTGGAAGCGCTTTCACAGGTGCAGTAACACTGGGGCTTTGCGCTTCTCTAGCCACCAAACTTCACTGTCATTCTCTTTCCGTCTCGTAGACACGAGCTGAGAAATTGCAAACGTCGAGCAATTGCTCAGAGATGAAAAGTGCCAGCACTGAAAGCTGTTGCTAGCCAGCACCCTTCCTTGGAAGCGCTTTTGTAGGCCTAAGAACACTGCGGCCCTGGGCTTCTCTAGCCACCTAATCTTCTGCTCATCCTCTCGCGCACTCTAAAGAGAGCTCAGGTGAGAAATTGCAAATGTCCAGCAATTGCTCAGAGATGAAAAGTGCCAGCACTGAAAGCTGTTGCTAGCCAGCACCCTTCCTTGGAAGCGCTTTCACAGGCGCAGCAACACTGGGGCTTTGCGCTTCTCTAGCCACCAAACATCACCGTCACTATCTCTCCGTCTCGTAGACACGAGCTGAGAAATTGCAAACGACGAGCAATTGCTCAGAGATGAAAAGTGCCAGCACTGAAAGCTGTTGCTAGCCAGCACCCTTCCTTGGAAGCGCTTTTGTAGACCTAAGAACACTGGGGCTCTGGGCTTCTCTAGCCACCAAACGTCACTGTCATTCTCTTTCCGTCTCGTAGACACGAGCTGAGAAATTGCAAACGTCGAGCAATTGCTCAGAGATGAAAAGTGCCAGCAATGAAAGCTGTTGCTAGCCAGCACCCTTCCTTGGAAGCGCTTTTGTAGGCCTAAGAACACTGGGGCTCTGGGCTTCTCTAGCCACCTAAACTTCTGCTCATCCTCTTGCGCACTCTAAAGAGAGCTCAGGTGAGAAATTGCAAACGTCCAGCATTTGCTCAGAGATGAAAAGTGCCAGCACTGAAAGCTGTTGCTAGCCAGCACCCTTCCTTGGAAGCGCTTTTGTAGGCCTAAGAACACTGCGGCTCTGGGCTTCTCTAGCCACCTAATCTTCTGCTCATCCTCTCGCACACTCTAAAGAGAGCTCAGGTGAGAAATTGCAAACGTCGAGCAATTGCTCAGAGATGAAAAGTGCCAGCACTGAAAGCTCTTGCTAGCCAGCACCCTTCCTTGGAAGCGCTTTCACAGGCGCAGTAACACTGGGGCTTTGCGCTTCTCTAGCCACCAAACGTCACGGTCCTTCTCTTTCCGTCTCGTAGACACGAGCTGAGAAATTGCAAACGTCGAGCAATTGCTCAGAGATGAAAAGTGCCAGCACTGAAAGCTGTTGCTAGCCAGCACCCTTCCTTGGAAGCGCTTTTGTAGGCCTAAGAACACTGGGGCTCTGGGCTGCTCTAGCCACCTAATCTTCTGCTCATCCTCTCGCGCACTCTAAAGAGAGCTCAGGTGAGAAATTGCAAACGTCCAGCAATTGCTCAGAGATGAAAAGTGCCAGCACTGAAAGCTGTTGCTAGCCAGCACCCTTCCTTGGAAGCGCTTTCACAGGCGCAGTAACACTGGGGCTTTGCGCTTCTCTAGCCACCAAACGTCACTGTCATTCTCTTTCCGTCTCCTAGACACGAGCTGAGAAATTGCAAACGTCGAGCAATTGCTCAGAGATGAAAAGTGCCAGCACTGAAAGCTGTTGCTAGCCAGCACCCTTCCTTGGAAGCGCTTTCACAGGCGCAGTAACACTGGGGCTTTGCGCTTCTCTACCCACCAAACATCACGGTCACTATCTCTCCGTCTCGTGGACACGAGCTGAGAAATTGCAAACGTCGAGCAATTGCTCAGAGATGAAAAGTGCCAGACCTGGAAGCTGTTGCTAGCCAACACCCTTCCTTGGAAGCGCTTTTGTAGCCCTAAGAACACTGGGGCTCTGGGCTTCTCTAGCCACCTAATCTTCTGCTCATCCTCTCGCGCACTCTAAAGAGAGCTCAGGTGAGAAATTGCAAACGTCGAGCAATTGCTCAGAGATGAAAAGTGCCAGCACTGAAAGCTCTTGCTAGCCAGCACCCTTCCTTGGCAGCGCTTTCACAGGCACAGTAACACTGGGGCTTTGCGCTTCTCTACCCACCAAACGTCACGGTCCTTCTCTTTCCGTCTCCTAGACACGAGCTGAGAAATTGCAAACGTCGAGCAATTGCTCAGAGATGAAAAGTGCCAGCACTGAAAGCTGTTGCTAGCCAGCACCCTTCCTTGGAAGCGCTTTTGTAGCCCTAAGAACACTGGGGCTCTGGGCTTCTCTAGCCACCGAATCTTCTGCTCATCCTCTCGCGCACTCTAAAGAGAGCTCAGGTGAGAAATTGCAAACGTCCAGCAATTGCTCAGAGATGAAAAGTGCCAGCACTGAAAGCTCTTGCTAGCCAGCACCCTTCCTTGGAAGCGCTTTTGTAGGCCTAAGAACACTGGGGCTCTGGGCTTCTCTAGCCACCTAATCTTCTGCTCATCCTCTCGCGCACTCTAAAGAGAGCTCAGGTGAGAAATTGCAAACGTCCAGCAATTGCTCAGAGATGAAAAGTGCCAGCACTGAAAGCTCTTGCTAGCCAGCACCCTTCCTTGGAAGCGCTTTCACAGGCGCAGTAACACTGGGGCTTTGCGCTTCTCTAGCCAACAAACGTCACTGTCATTCTATTTCCGTCTCGTAGACACGAGCTGAGAAATTGCAAACGTCCAGCAATTGCTCAGAGATGAAAAGTGCCAGCACTGAAAGCTCTTGCTAGCCAGCACCCTTCCTTGGAAGCGCTTTCACAGGCGCAGTAACACTGGGGCTATGCGCTTCTCTACCCACCAAACGTCACGGTCACTATCTCTCCGCCTCATGGACACGAGCTGAGAAATTGCAAACGTCGAGCAATTGCTCAGCGATGAAACGTGCCAGCACTGAAAGCTGTTGCTAGCCAACACCCTTCCTTGGAAGCGCTTTTGTAGGCCTAAGAACACTGGGGCTCTGGGCTTCTCTAGCCACCTAATCTTCTGCTCATCCTCTCGCGCACTCTAAAGAGAGCTCAGGTGAGAAATTGCAAACGTCGAGCAATTGCTCAGAGATGAAAAGTGCCAGCACTGAAAGCTGTTGCTAGCCAGCACCCTTCCTTGGAAGCGCTTTTGTAGGCCTAAGAACACTGGGGCTCTGGGCTTCTCTAGCCACCTAATCTTCTGCTCATCCTCTCGCGCACTCTAAAGAGAGCTCAGGTGAGAAATTGCAAACGTCCAGCAATTGCTCAGAGATGAAAAGTGCCAGCACTGAAAGCTCTTGCTAGCCAGCACCCTTCCTTGGAAGCGCTTTTGTAGCCCTAAGAACACTGGGGCTCTGGGCTTCTCTAGCCACCTAATCTTCTGCTCATCCTCTCGCGCACTCTAAAGAGAGCTCAGGTGAGAAATTGCAAACGTCCAGCAATTGCTCAGAGATGAAAAGTGCCAGCACTGAAAGCTCTTGCTAGCCAGCACCCTTCCTTGGAAGCGCTTTCACAGGCACAGCAACACTGGGGCTTTGCGCTTCTCTAGCCACCAAACGTCACGGTCCTTCTCTTTCCGTCTCGTGGACACGAGCTGAGAAATTGCAAACGTCGAGCAATTGCTCAGAGATGAAAAGCGCCAGCACTGAAAGCTGTTGCTAGCCAGCACCCTTCCTTGGAAGTGCTTTTGTAGGCCTAAGAACACTGCGGCTCTGGGCTTCTCTAGCCACCTAATCTTCTGCTCATCCTCTCGCGCACTCTAAAGAGAGCTCAGGTGAGAAATTGCAAACGTCCAGCAATTGCTCAGAGATGAAAAGTGCCAGCACTGAAAGCTCTTGCTAGCCAGCACCCTTCCTTGGAAGCGCTTTCACAGGCGCAGTAACACTGGGGCTTTGCGCTTCTCTAGCCACCAAACATCACGGTCATTCTCTTTCCGTCTCGTAGACACGAGCTGAGAAATTGCAAACGTCCAGCAATTGCTCAGAGATGAAAAGTGCCAGCACTGAAAGCTGTTGCTAGCCAGCACCCTTCCTTGGAAGCGCTTTCACAGGCACAGCAACACTGGGGCTTTGCGCTTCTCTAGCCACCAAACATTACGGTCACTTACTCTCTGTCTCGTAGACACGAGCTGAGAAAATGCAAATGTCGAGCAATTGCTCAGAGATGAAAAGTGCCAGCACTGAAAGCTCTTGCTAGCCAGCACCCTTCCTTGGAAGCGCTTTCACAGGTGCAGTAACACTGGGGCTTTGCGCTTCTCTAGCCACCAAACTTCACTGTCATTCTCTTTCCGTCTCGTAGACACGAGCTGAGAAATTGCAAACGTCGAGCAATTGCTCAGAGATGAAAAGTGCCAGCACTGAAAGCTGTTGCTAGCCAGCACCCTTCCTTGGAAGCGCTTTTGTAGGCCTAAGAACACTGGGGCTCTGGGCTTCTCTAGCCACCTAATCTTCTGCTCATCCTCTCGCGCACTCTAAAGAGAGCTCAGGTGAGAAATTGCAAATGTCCAGCAATTGCTCAGAGATGAAAAGTGCCAGCACTGAAAGCTGTTGCTAGCCAGCACCCTTCCTTGGAAGCGCTTTCACAGGCGCAGCAACACTGGGGCTTTGCGCTTCTCTAGCCACCAAACATCACCGTCACTATCTCTCCGTCTAGTAGACACGAGCTGAGAAATTGCAAACGACGAGCAATTGTTCAGCGATGAAAAGTGCCAGCACTGAAAGCTGTTGCTAGCCAGCACCCTTCCTTGGAAGCGCTTTTGTAGACCTAAGAACACTGGGGCTCTGGGCTTCTCTAGCCACCAAACGTCACTGTCATTCTCTTTCCGTCTCGTAGACACGAGCTGAGAAATTGCAAACGTCGAGCAATTGCTCAGAGATGAAAAGTGCCAGCAATGAAAGCTGTTGCTAGCCAGCACCCTTCCTTGGAAGCGCTTTTGTAGGCCTAAGAACACTGGGGCTCTGGGCTTCTCTAGCCACCTAAACTTCTGCTCATCCTCTTGCGCACTCTAAAGAGAGCTCAGGTGAGAAATTGCAAACGTCCAGCATTTGCTCAGAGATGAAAAGTGCCAGCACTGAAAGCTGTTGCTAGCCAGCACCCTTCCTTGGAAGCGCTTTTGTAGGCCTAAGAACACTGGGGCTCTGGGCTTCTCTAGCCACCTAATCTTCTGCTCATCCTCTCGCGCACTCTAAAGAGAGCTCAGGTGAGAAATTGCAAACGTCCAGCAATTGCTCAGAGATGAAAAGTGCCAGCACTGAAAGCTGTTGCTAGCCAGCACCCTTCCTTGGAAGCGCTTTCACAGGCACAGTAACACTGGGGCTTTGCGCTTCTCTAGCCACCAAACGTCACTGTCATTCTCTTTCCGTCTCCTAGACACGAGCTGAGAAATTGCAAACGTCGAGCAATTGCTCAGAGATGAAAAGTGCCAGCACTGAAAGCTGTTGCTAGAGAGCACCCTTCCTTGGAAGCGCTTTCACAGGCGCAGTAACACTGGGGCTTTGCGCTTCTCTACCCACCAAACATCACGGTCACTATCTCTCCGTCTCGTGGACACGAGCTGAGAAATTGCAAACGTCGAGCAATTGCTCAGAGATGAAAAGTGCCAGACCTGGAAGCTGTTGCTAGCCAACACCCTTCCTTGGAAGCGCTTTTGTAGCCCTAAGAACACTGGGGCTCTGGGCTTCTCTAGCCACCTAATCTTCTGCTCATCCTCTCGCGCACTCTAAAGAGAGCTCAGGTGAGAAATTGCAAACGTCGAGCAATTGCTCAGAGATGAAAAGTGCCAGCAATGAAAGCTGTTGCTAGCCAGCACCCTTCCTTGGAAGCGCTTTCACAGGCGCAGTAACACTGGGGCTTTGCGCTTCTCTAGCCACCAAACGTCACGGTCATTCTCTTTCCGTCTCGTAGACACGAGCTGAGAAATTGCAAACGTCCAGCAATTGCTCAGAGATGAAAAGTGCCAGCACTGAAAGCTGTTGCTAGCCAGCACCCTTCCTTGGAAGCGCTTTTGTAGGCCTAAGAACACTGGGGCTCTGGGCTTCTCTAGCCACCTAATCTTCTGCTCATCCTCTCGTGCACTCTAAAGAGAGCTCAGGTGAGAAATTGCAAACGTCGAGCAATTGCTCAGAGATGAAAAGTGCCAGCACTGAAAGCTGTTGCTAGCCAGCACCCTTCCTTGGAAGCGCTTTCACAGGCGCAGCAACACTGGGGCTTTGCGCTTCTCTAGCCACCAAACGTCACTGTCATTCTCTTTCCGTCTCGTGGACACGAGCTGAGAAATTGCAAACGTCGAGCAATTGCTCAGAGATGAAAAGTGCCAGCACTGAAAGCTGTTGCTAGCCAGCACCCTTCCTTGGAAGCGCTTTTGTAGCCCTAAGAACACTGGGGCTCTGGGCTTCTCTAGCCACCGAATCTTCTGCTCATCCTCTCGCGCACTCTAAAGAGAGCTCAGGTGAGAAATTGCAAATGTCCAGCAATTGCTCAGAGATGAAAAGTGCCAGCACTGAAAGCTCTTGCTAGCCAGCACCCTTCCTTGGAAGCGCTTTCACAGGCGCAGCAACACTGGGGCTTTGCGCTTCTCTACCCACCAAACGTCACGGTCATTCTCTTTCCGTCTCGTAGACACGAGCTGAGAAATTGCAAATGTCGAGCAATTGCTCAGAGATGAAAAGTGCCAGCACTGAAAGCTCTTGCTAGCCAGCACCCTTCCTTGGAAGCACTTTTGTAGGCCTAAGAACACTGGGGCTCTGGGCTTCTCTAGCCACCTAATCTTCTGCTCATCCTCTCGCGCACTCTAAAGAGAGCTCAGGTGAGAAATTGCAAACGTCGAGCAATTGCTCAGAGATGAAAAGTGCCAGCACTGAAAGCTGTTGCTAGCCAGCACCCTTCCTTGGAAGCGCTTTCACAGGCACAGCAACACTGGGTTTTTGCGCTTCTCTAGCCACCAAACATTACGGTCACTTACTCTCTGTCTCGTAGACACGAGCTGAGAAAATGCAAACGTCGAGCAATTGCTCAGAGAGGAAAAGTGCCAGCACTGAAAGCTGTTGCTAGCCAGCACCCTTCCTTGGCAGCGCTTTCACAGGTGCAGTAACACTGGGGCTTTGCGCTTCTCTAGCCACCAAACGTCACTGTCATTCTCTTTCCGTCTCGTAGACACGAGCTGAGAAATTGCAAACGTCGAGCAATTGCTCAGAGATGAAAAGTGCCAGCACTGAAAGCTCTTGCTAGCCAGCACCCTTCCTTGGAAGCGCTTTTGTAGGCCTAAGAACACTGGGGCTCTGGGCTTCTCTAGCCACCTAATCTTCTGCTCATCCTCTCGCGCACTCTAAAGAGAGCTCAGGTGAGAAATTGCAAACGTCCAGCAATTGCTCAGAGATGAAAAGTGCCAGCACTGAAAGCTCTTGCTAGCCAGCACCCTTCCTTGGAAGCGCTTTCACAGGCGCAGCAACACTGGGGCTTTGCGCTTCTCTAGCCACCAAACATCACCGTCACTATCTCTCCGTCTAGTAGACACGAGCTGAGAAATTGCAAACGTCGAGCAATTGTTCAGCGATGAAAAGTGCCAGCACTGAAAGCTGTTGCTAGCCAGCACCCTTCCTTGGAAGCGCTTTTGTAGGCCTAAGAACACTGGGGCTCTGGGCTTCTCTAGCCACCTAATCTTCTGCTCATCCTCTCGCGCACTCTAAAGAGAGCTCAGGTGAGAAATTGCAAACGTCCAGCAATTGCTCAGAGATGAAAAGTGCCAGCACTGAAAGCTCTTGCTAGCCAGCACCCTTCCTTGGAAGCGCTTTCACAGGCGCAGCAACACTGGGGCTTTGCGCTTCTCTACCCACCAAACGTCACGGTCCTTCTCTTTCCGTCTCGTAGACACGAGCTGAGAAATTGCAAACGTCGAGCAATTGCTCAGAGATGAAAAGTGCCAGCACTGAAAGCTGTTGCTAGCCAGCACCCTTCCTTGGAAGCGCTTTTGTAGGCCTAAGAACACTGGGGCTCTGGGCTGCTCTAGCCACCTAATCTTCTGCTCATCCTCTCGCGCACTCTAAAGAGAGCTCAGGTGAGAAATTGCAAACGTCCAGCAATTGCTCAGAGATGAAAAGTGCCAGCACTGAAAGCTCTTGCTAGCCAGCACCCTTCCTTGGAAGCGCTTTCACAGGCGCAGTAACACTGGGGCTTTGCGCTTCTCTACCCACCAAACATCACGGTCACTATCTCTCCGTCTCGTGGACACGAGCTGAGAAATTGCAAACGTCGAGCAATTGCTCAGAGATGAAAAGTGCCAGACCTGGAAGCTGTTGCTAGCCAACACCCTTCCTTGGAAGCGCTTTTGTAGCCCTAAGAACACTGGGGCTCTGGGCTTCTCTAGCCACCTAATCTTCTGCTCATCCTCTCGCGCACTCTAAAGAGAGCTCAGGTGAGAAATTGCAAACGTCGAGCAATTGCTCAGAGATGAAAAGTGCCAGCAATGAAAGCTGTTGCTAGCCAGCACCCTTCCTTGGAAGCGCTTTCACAGGCGCAGTAACACTGGGGCTTTGCGCTTCTCTAGCCACCAAACGTCACGGTCATTCTCTTTCCGTCTCGTAGACACGAGCTGAGAAATTGCAAACGTCCAGCAATTGCTCAGAGATGAAAAGTGCCAGCACTGAAAGCTGTTGCTAGCCAGCACCCTTCCTTGGAAGCGCTTTTGTAGGCCTAAGAACACTGGGGCTCTGGGCTTCTCTAGCCACCTAATCTTCTGCTCATCCTCTCGTGCACTCTAAAGAGAGCTCAGGTGAGAAATTGCAAACGTCGAGCAATTGCTCAGAGATGAAAAGTGCCAGCACTGAAAGCTGTTGCTAGCCAGCACCCTTCCTTGGAAGCGCTTTCACAGGCGCAGCAACACTGGGGCTTTGCGCTTCTCTACCCACCAAACGTCACGGTCCTTCTCTTTCCGTCTCGTGGACACGAGCTGAGAAATTGCAAACGTCGAGCAATTGCTCAGAGATGAAAAGTGCCAGCACTGAAAGCTGTTGCTAGCCAGCACCCTTCCTTGGAAGCGCTTTTGTAGCCCTAAGAACACTGGGGCTCTGGGCTTCTCTAGCCACCGAATCTTCTGCTCATCCTCTCGCGCACTCTAAAGAGAGCTCAGGTGAGAAATTGCAAACGTCGAGCAATTGCTCAGAGATGAAAAGTGCCAGCACTGAAAGCTGTTGCTAGCCAGCACCCTTCCTTGGAAGCGCTTTCACAGGCACAGCAACACTGGGGCTTTGCGCTTCTCTAGCCACCAAACGTCACGGTCCTTCTCTTTCCGTCTCGTGGACACGAGCTGAGAAATTGCAAACGTCGAGCAATTGCTCAGAGATGAAAAGTGCCAGCACTGAAAGCTGTTGCTAGCCAGCACCCTTCCTTGGAAGTGCTTTTGTAGGCCTAAGAACACTGCGGCTCTGGGCTTCTCTAGCCACATAATCTTCTGCTCATCCTCTCGCGCACTCTAAAGAGAGCTCAGGTGAGAAATTGCAAACGTCGAGCAATTGCTCAGAGATGAAAAGTGCCAGCACTGAAAGCTCTTGCTAGCCAGCACCCTTCCTTGGAAGCGCTTTCACAGGCGCAGTAACACTGGGGCTTTGCGCTTCTCTAGCCACCAAACGTCACGGTCATTCTCTTTCCGTCTCGTAGACACGAGCTGAGAAATTGCAAACGTCCAGCAATTGCTCAGAGATGAAAAGTGCCAGCACTGAAAGCTGTTGCTAGCCAGCACCCTTCCTTGGAAGCGCTTTTGTAGGCCTAAGAACACTGGGGCTCTGGGCTTCTCTAGCCACCTAATCTTCTGCTCATCCTCTCGCGCACTCTAAAGAGAGCTCAGGTGAGAAATTGCAAACGTCCAGCAATTGCTCAGAGATGAAAAGTGCCAGCACTGAAAGCTCTTGCTAGCCAGCACCCTTCCTTGGAAGCGCTTTCACAGGCGCAGTAACACTGGGGCTTTGCGCTTCTCTAGCCACCAAACCTCACGGTCCTTCTCTTTCCGTCTCGTAGACACGAGCTGAGAAATTGCAAATGTCGAGCAATTGCTCAGAGATGAAAAGTGCCAGCACTGAAAGCTGTTGCTAGCCAGCACCCTTCCTTGGAAGCGCTTTCACAGGCACAGCAACACTGGGGCTTTGCGCTTCTCTAGCCACCAAACATTACGGTCACTTACTCTCTGTCTCGTAGACACGAGCTGAGAAAATGCAAATGTCGAGCAATTGCTCAGAGATGAAAAGTGCCAGCACTGAAAGCTCTTGCTAGCCAGCACCCTTCCTTGGCAGCGCTTTCACAGGTGCAGTAACACTGGGGCTTTGCGCTTCTCTAGCCACCAAACTTCACTGTCATTCTCTTTCCGTATCGTAGACACGAGCTGAGAAATTGCAAACGTCGAGCAATTGCTCAGAGATGAAAAGTGCCAGCACTGAAAGCTGTTGCTAGCCAGCACCCTTCCTTGGAAGCGCTTTTGTAGGCCTAAGAACACTGCGGCCCTGGGCTTCTCTAGCCACCTAATCTTCTGCTCATCCTCTCGCGCACTCTAAAGAGAGCTCAGGTGAGAAATTGCAAATGTCCAGCAATTGCTCAGAGATGAAAAGTGCCAGCACTGAAAGCTGTTGCTAGCCAGCACCCTTCCTTGGAAGCGCTTTCACAGGCGCAGCAACACTGGGGCTTTGCGCTTCTCTAGCCACCAAACATCACCGTCACTATCTCTCCGTCTAGTAGACACGAGCTGAGAAATTGCAAACGACGAGCAATTGTTCAGCGATGAAAAGTGCCAGCACTGAAAGCTGTTGCTAGCCAGCACCCTTCCTTGGAAGCGCTTTTGTAGGCCTAAGAACACTGGGGCTCTGGGCTTCTCTAGCCACCAAACGTCACTGTCATTCTCTTTCCGTCTCGTAGACACGAGCTGAGAAATTGCAAACGTCGAGCAATTGCTCAGAGATGAAAAGTGCCAGCACTGAAAGCTGTTGCTAGCCAGCACCCTTCCTTGGAAGCGCTTTTGTAGCCCTAAGAACACTGGGGCTCTGGGCTTCTCTAGCCACCTAAACTTCTGCTCATCCTCTTGCGCACTCTAAAGAGAGCTCAGGTGAGAAATTGCAAACGTCCAGCATTTGCTCAGAGATGAAAAGTGCCAGCACTGAAAGCTGTTGCTAGCCAGCACCCTTCCTTGGAAGCGCTTTTGTAGGCCTAAGAACAGTGGGGCTCTGGGCTTCTCTAGCCACCTAATCTTCTGCTCATCCTCTCGCACACTCTAAAGAGAGCTCAGGTGAGAAATTGCAAACGTCGAGCAATTGCTCAGAGATGAAAAGTGCCAGCACTGAAAGCTCTTGCTAGCCAGCACCCTTCCTTGGAAGCGCTTTCACAGGCGCAGCAACACTGGGGCTTTGCGCTTCTCTAGCCACCAAACGTCACGGTCCTTCTCTTTCCGTCTCGTAGACACGAGCTGAGAAATTGCAAACGTCGAGCAATTGCTCAGAGATGAAAAGTGCCAGCACTGAAAGCTGTTGCTAGCCAGCACCCTTCCTTGGAAGCGCTTTTGTAGGCCTAAGAACACTGGGGCTCTGGGCTGCTCTAGCCACCTAATCTTCTGCTCATCCTCTCGCGCACTCTAAAGAGAGCTCAGGTGAGAAATTGCAAACGTCCAGCAATTGCTCAGAGATGAAAAGTGCCAGCACTGAAAGCTGTTGCTAGCCAGCACCCTTCCTTGGAAGCGCTTTCACAGGCACAGTAACACTGGGGCTTTGCACTTCTCTAGCCACCAAACGTCACTGTCATTCTCTTTCCGTCTCCTAGACACGAGCTGAGAAATTGCAAACGTCGAGCAATTGCTCAGAGATGAAAAGTGCCAGCACTGAAAGCTGTTGCTAGCCAGCACCCTTCCTTGGAAGCGCTTTCACAGGCGCAGCAACACTGGGGCTTTGCGCTTCTCTAGCCACCAAACGTCACGGTCCTTCTCTTTCCGTCTCGTAGAGACGAGCTGAGAAATTGCAAACGTCGAGCAATTGCTCAGAGATGAAAAGTGCCAGCACTGAAAGCTGTTGCTAGCCAGCACCCTTCCTTGGAAGCGCTTTTGTAGGCCTAAGAACACTGGGGCTCTGGGCTTCTCTAGCCACCTAATCTTCTGCTCATCCTCTCGCGCACTCTAAAGAGAGCTCAGGTGAGAAATTGCAAACGTCCAGCAATTGCTCAGAGATGAAAAGTGCCAGCACTGAAAGCTCTTGCTAGCCAGCACCCTTCCTTGGCAGCGCTTTCACAGGCACAGTAACACTGGGGCTTTGCGCTTCTCTAGCCACCAAACGTCACGGTCCTTCTCTTTCCGTCTCCTAGACACGAGCTGAGAAATTGCAAACGTCGAGCAATTGCTCAGAGATGAAAAGTGCCAGCACTGAAAGCTGTTGCTAGCCAGCACCCTTCCTTGGAAGCGCTTTTGTAGGCCTAAGAACACTGGGGCTCTGGGCTTCTCTAGCCACCGAATCTTCTGCTCATCCTCTCGCGCACTCTAAAGAGAGCTCAGGTGAGAAATTGCAAACGTCGAGCAATTGCTCAGCGATGAAAAGTGCCAGCACTGAAAGCTCTTGCTAGCCAGCACCCTTCCTTGGAAGCGCTTTTGTAGGCCTAAGAACACTGGGGCTCTGGGCTTCTCTAGCCACCTAATCTTCTGCTCATCCTCTCGCGCACTCTAAAGAGAGCTCAGGTGAGAAATTGCAAACGTCGAGCAATTGCTCAGAGATGAAAAGTGCCAGCACTGAAAGCTCTTGCTAGCCAGCACCCTTCCTTGGAAGCGCTTTCACAGGCGCAGTAACACTGGGGCTTTGCGCTTCTCTAGCCAACAAACGTCACTGTCATTCTATTTCCGTCTCCTAGACACGAGCTGAGAAATTGCAAACGTCGAGCAATTGCTCAGAGATGAAAAGTGCCAGCACTGAAAGCTCTTGCTAGCCAGCACCCTTCCTTGGAAGCGCTTTCACAGGCGCAGTAACACTGGGGCTATGCGCTTCTCTACCCACCAAACGTCACGGTCACTATCTCTCCGCCTCATGGACACGAGCTGAGAAATTGCAAACGTCGAGCAATTGCTCAGCGATGAAAAGTGCCAGCACTGAAAGCTGTTGCTAGCCAACACCCTTCCTTGGAAGCGCTTTTGTAGGCCTAAGAACACTGGGGCTCTGGGCTTCTCTAGCCACCTAATCTTCTGCTCATCCTCTCGCGCACTCTAAAGAGAGCTCAGGTGAGAAATTGCAAACGTCGAGCAATTGCTCAGAGATGAAAAGTGCCAGCACTGAAAGCTGTTGCTAGCCAGCACCCTTCCTTGGAAGCGCTTTTGTAGGCCTAAGAACACTGGGGCTCTGGGCTTCTCTAGGCACCTAATCTTCTGCTCATCCTCTCGCGCACTCTAAAGAGAGCTCAGGTGAGAAATTGCAAACGTCCAGCAATTGCTCAGAGATGAAAAGTGCCAGCACTGAAAGCTGTTGCTAGCCAGCACCCTTCCTTGGAAGCGCTTTTGTAGGCCTAAGAACACTGGGGCTCTGGGCTTCTCTAGCCACCTAATCTTCTGCTCATCCTCTCGCGCACTCTAAAGAGAGCTCAGGTGAGAAATTGCAAACGTCGAGCAATTGCTCAGAGATGAAAAGTGCCAGCACTGAAAGCTGTTGCTAGCCAGCACCCTTCCTTGGAAGCGCTTTCACAGGCACAGTAACACTGGGGCTTTGCGCTTCTCTAGCCACCAAACGTCACGGTCCTTCTCTTTCCGTCTCGTAGACACGAGCTGAGAAATTGCAAACATCGAGCAATTGCTCAGAGATGAAAAGTGCCAGCACTGAAAGCTGTTGCTAGCCAGCACCCTTCCTTGGAAGCGCTTTTGTAGGCCTAAGAACACTGGGGCTCTGGGCTTCTCTAGCCACCTAATCTTCTGCTCATCCTCTCGCGCACTCTAAAGAGAGCTCAGGTGAGAAATTGCAAACGTCCAGCAATTGCTCAGAGATGAAAAGTGCCAGCACTGAAAGCTCTTGCTAGCCAGCACCCTTCCTTGGAAGCGCTTTCACAGGCACAGCAACACTGGGGCTTTGCGCTTCTCTAGCCACCAAACGTCACGGTCCTTCTCTTTCCGTCTCGTGGACACGAGCTGAGAAATTGCAAACGTCGAGCAATTGCTCAGAGATGAAAAGTGCCAGCACTGAAAGCTGTTGCTAGCCAGCACCCTTCCTTGGAAGTGCTTTTGTAGGCCTAAGAACACTGCGGCTCTGGGCTTCTCTAGCCACCTAATCTTCTGCTCATCCTCTCGCGCACTCTAAAGAGAGCTCAGGTGAGAAATTGCAAACGTCGAGCAATTGCTCAGAGATGAAAAGTGCCAGCACTGAAAGCTGTTGCTAGCCAGCACCCTTCCTTGGAAGCGCTTTCACAGGCGCAGTAACACTGGGGCTTTGCGCTTCTCTAGCCACCAAACATCACGGTCATTCTCTTTCCGTCTCGTAGACACGAGCTGAGAAATTGCAAACGTCCAGCAATTGCTCAGAGATGAAAAGTGCCAGCACTGAAAGCTGTTGCTAGCCAGCACCCTTCCTTGGAAGCGCTTTCACAGGCACAGCAACACTGGGGCTTTGCGCTTCTCTAGCCACCAAACATTACGGTCACTTACTCTCTGTCTCGTAGACACGAGCTGAGAAAATGCAAATGTCGAGCAATTGCTCAGAGAGGAAAAGTGCCAGCACTGAAAGCTGTTGCTAGCCAGCACCCTTCCTTGGCAGCGCTTTCACAGGTGCAGTAACACTGGGGCTTTGCGCTTCTCTAGCCACCAAACTTCACTGTCATTCTCTTTCCGTCTCGTAGACACGAGCTGAGAAATTGCAAACGTCGAGCAATTGCTCAGAGATGAAAAGTGCCAGCACTGAAAGCTGTTGCTAGCCAGCACCCTTCCTTGGAAGCGCTTTTGTAGGCCTAAGAACACTGCGGCCCTGGGCTTCTCTAGCCACCTAATCTTCTGCTCATCCTCTCGCGCACTCTAAACAGAGCTCAGGTGAGAAATTGCAAATGTCCAGCAATTGCTCAGAGATGAAAAGTGCCAGCACTGAAAGCTGTTGCTAGCCAGCACCCTTCCTTGGAAGCGCTTTCACAGGCGCAGCAACACTGGGGCTTTGCGCTTCTCTAGCCACCAAACATCACCGTCACTATCTCTCCGTCTAGTAGACACGAGCTGAGAAATTGCAAACGACGAGCAATTGTTCAGCGATGAAAAGTGCCAGCACTGAAAGCTGTTGCTAGCCAGCACCCTTCCTTGGAAGCGCTTTTGTAGACCTAAGAACACTGGGGCTCTGGGCTTCTCTAGCCACCAAACGTCACTGTCATTCTCTTTCCGTCTCGTAGACACGAGCTGAGAAATTGCAAACGTCGAGCAATTGCTCAGAGATGAAAAGTGCCAGCAATGAAAGCTGTTGCTAGCCAGCACCCTTCCTTGGAAGCGCTTTTGTAGGCCTAAGAACACTGGGGCTCTGGGCTTCTCTAGCCACCTAAACTTCTGCTCATCCTCTTGCGCACTCTAAAGAGAGCTCAGGTGAGAAATTGCAAACGTCCAGCATTTGCTCAGAGATGAAAAGTGCCAGCACTGAAAGCTGTTGCTAGCCAGCACCCTTCCTTGGAAGCGCTTTTGTAGGCCTAAGAACACTGGGGCTCTGGGCTTCTCTAGCCACCTAATCTTCTGCTCATCCTCTCGCACACTCTAAAGAGAGCTCAGGTGAGAAATTGCAAACGTCGAGCAATTGCTCAGAGATGAAAAGTGCCAGCACTGAAAGCTCTTGCTAGCCAGCACCCTTCCTTGGAAGCGCTTTCACAGGCGCAGTAACACTGGGGCTTTGCGCTTCTCTAGCCACCAAACATCACGGTCCTTCTCTTTCCGTCTCGTAGACACGAGCTGAGAAATTGCAAACGTCCAGCAATTGCTCAGAGATGAAAAGTGCCAGCACTGAAAGCTGTTGCTAGCCAGCACCCTTCCTTGGAAGCGCTTTTGTAGGCCTAAGAACACTGGGGCTCTGGGCTGCTCTAGCCACCTAATCTTCTGCTCATCCTCTCGCGCACTCTAAAGAGAGCTCAGGTGAGAAATTGCAAACGTCGAGCAATTGCTCAGAGATGAAAAGTGCCAGCACTGAAAGCTGTTGCTAGCCAGCACCCTTCCTTGGAAGCGCTTTCACAGGCACAGTAACACTGGGGCTTTGCGCTTCTCTAGCCACCAAACGTCACTGTCATTCTCTTTCCGTCTCCTAGACACGAGCTGAGAAATTGCAAACGTCGAGCAATTGCTCAGAGATGAAAAGTGCCAGCACTGAAAGCTGTTGCTAGCCAGCACCCTTCCTTGGAAGCGCTTTCACAGGCGCAGTAACACTGGGGCTTTGCGCTTCTCTACCCACCAAACATCACGGTCACTATCTCTCCGTCTCGTGGACACGAGCTGAGAAATTGCAAACGTCAAGCAATTGCTCAGAGATGAAAAGTGCCAGACCTGGAAGCTGTTGCTAGCCAACACCCTTCCTTGGAAGCGCTTTTGTAGCCCTAAGAACACTGGGGCTCTGGGCTTCTCTAGCCACCTAATCTTCTGCTCATCCTCTCGCGCACTCTAAAGAGAGCTCAGGTGAGAAATTGCAAACGTCGAGCAATTGCTCAGAGATGAAAAGTGCCAGCACTGAAAGCTCTTGCTAGCCAGCACCCTTCCTTGGAAGCGCTTTCACAGGCGCAGTAACACTGGGGCTTTGCGCTTCTCTAGCCACCAAACGTCACGGTCATTCTCTTTCCGTCTCGTAGACACGAGCTGAGAAATTGCAAACGTCCAGCAATTGCTCAGAGATGAAAAGTGCCAGCACTGAAAGCTGTTGCTAGCCAGCAGCCTTCCTTGGAAGCGCTTTTGTAGGCCTAAGAACACTGGGGCTCTGGGCTTCTCTAGCCACCTAATCTTCTGCTCATCCTCTCGCGCACTCTAAAGAGAGCTCAGGTGAGAAATTGCAAATGTCCAGCAATTGCTCAGAGATGAAAAGTGCCAGCACTGAAAGCTGTTGCTAGCCAGCACCCTTCCTTGGAAGCGCTTTCACAGGCGCAGTAACACTGGGGCTTTGCGCTTCTCTAGCCACCAAACGTCACGGTCCTTCTCTTTCCGTCTCGTAGACACGAGCTGAGAAATTGCAAACGTCGAGCAATTGCTCAGAGATGAAAAGTGCCAGCACTGAAAGCTGTTGCTAGCCAGCACCCTTCCTTGGAAGCGCTTTTGTAGGCCTAAGAACACTGCGGCCCTGGGCTTCTCTAGCCACCTAATCTTCTGCTCATCCTCTCGCGCACTCTAAACAGAGCTCAGGTGAGAAATTGCAAATGTCCAGCAATTGCTCAGAGATGAAAAGTGCCAGCACTGAAAGCTGTTGCTAGCCAGCACCCTTCCTTGGAAGCGCTTTCACAGGCGCAGCAACACTGGGGCTTTGCGCTTCTCTAGCCACCAAACATCACCGTCACTATCTCTCCGTCTAGTAGACACGAGCTGAGAAATTGCAAACGACGAGCAATTGTTCAGCGATGAAAAGTGCCAGCACTGAAAGCTGTTGCTAGCCAGCACCCTTCCTTGGAAGCGCTTTTGTAGGCCTAAGAACACTGGGGCTCTGGGCTTCTCTAGCCACCAAACGTCACTGTCATTCTCTTTCCGTCTCGTAGACACGAGCTGAGAAATTGCAAACGTCGAGCAATTGCTCAGAGATGAAAAGTGCCAGCAATGAAAGCTGTTGCTAGCCAGCACCCTTCCTTGGAAGCGCTTTTGTAGGCCTAAGAACACTGGGGCTCTGGGCTTCTCTAGCCACCTAAACTTCTGCTCATCCTCTTGCGCACTCTAAAGAGAGCTCAGGTGAGAAATTGCAAACGTCCAGCATTTGCTCAGAGATGAAAAGTGCCAGCACTGAAAGCTGTTGCTAGCCAGCACCCTTCCTTGGAAGCGCTTTTGTAGGCCTAAGAACACTGGGGCTCTGGGCTTCTCTAGCCACCTAATCTTCTGCTCATCCTCTCGCACACTCTAAAGAGAGCTCAGGTGAGAAATTGCAAACGTCGAGCAATTGCTCAGAGATGAAAAGTGCCAGCACTGAAAGCTCTTGCTAGCCAGCACCCTTCCTTGGAAGCGCTTTCACAGGCGCAGTAACACTGGGGCTTTGCGCTTCTCTAGCCACCAAACGTCACGGTCCTTCTCTTTCCGTCTCGTAGACACGAGCTGAGAAATTGCAAACGTCGAGCAATTGCTCAGAGATGAAAAGTGCCAGCACTGAAAGCTGTTGCTAGCCAGCACCCTTCCTTGGAAGCGCTTTTGTAGGCCTAAGAACACTGGGGCTCTGGGCTGCTCTAGCCACCTAATCTTCTGCTCATCCTCTCGCGCACTCTAAAGAGAGCTCAGGTGAGAAATTGCAAACGTCCAGCAATTGCTCAGAGATGAAAAGTGCCAGCACTGAAAGCTGTTGCTAGCCAGCACCCTTCCTTGGAAGCGCTTTCACAGGCACAGTAACACTGGGGCTTTGCGCTTCTCTACCCACCAAACGTCACTGTCATTCTCTTTCCGTCTCCTAGACACGAGCTGAGAAATTGCAAACGTCGAGCAATTGCTCAGAGATGAAAAGTGCCAGCACTGAAAGCTGTTGCTAGCCAGCACCCTTCCTTGGAAGCGCTTTCACAGGCACAGTAACACTGGGGCTTTGCGCTTCTCTACCCACCAAACATCACGGTCACTATCTCTCCGTCTCGTGGACACGAGCTGAGAAATTGCAAACGTCGAGCAATTGCTCAGAGATGAAAAGTGCCAGACCTGGAAGCTGTTGCTAGCCAACACCCTTCCTTGGAAGCGCTTTTGTAGGCCTAAGAACACTGGGGCTCTGGGCTTCTCTAGCCACCTAATCTTCTGCTCATCCTCTCGCGCACTCTAAAGAGAGCTCAGGTGAGAAATTGCAAACGTCAAGCAATTGCTCAGAGATGAAAAGTGCCAGCAATGAAAGCTGTTGCTAGCCAGCACCCTTCCTTGGAAGCGCTTTCACAGGCGCAGTAACACTGGGGCTTTGCGCTTCTCTAGCCACCAAACGTCACGGTCATTCTCTTTCCGTCTCGTAGACACGAGCTGAGAAATTGCAAACGTCCAGCAATTGCTCAGAGATGAAAAGTGCCAGCACTGAAAGCTGTTGCTAGCCAGCACCCTTCCTTGGAAGCGCTTTTGTAGGCCTAAGAACACTGGGGCTCTGGGCTTCTCTAGCCACCTAATCTTCTGCTCATCCTCTCGTGCACTCTAAAGAGAGCTCAGGTGAGAAATTGCAAACGTCCAGCAATTGCTCAGAGATGAAAAGTGCCAGCACTGAAAGCTCTTGCTAGCCAGCACCCTTCCTTGGAAGCGCTTTCACAGGCGCAGTAACACTGGGGCTTTGCGCTTCTCTAGCCACCAAACGTCACGGTCCTTCTCTTTCCGTCTCGTAGACACGAGCTGAGAAATTGCAAACGTCGAGCAATTGCTCAGAGATGAAAAGTGCCAGCACTGAAAGCTGTTGCTAGCCAGCACCCTTCCTTGGAAGCGCTTTTGTAGGCCTAAGAACACTGGGGCTCTGGGCTGCTCTAGCCACCTAATCTTCTGCTCATCCTCTCGCGCACTCTAAAGAGAGCTCAGGTGAGAAATTGCAAACGTCCAGCAATTGCTCAGAGATGAAAAGTGCCAGCACTGAAAGCTGTTGCTAGCCAGCACCCTTCCTTGGAAGCGCTTTCACAGGCACAGTAACACTGGGGCTTTGCGCTTCTCTACCCACCAAACGTCACTGTCATTCTCTTTCCGTCTCCTAGACACGAGCTGAGAAATTGCAAACGTCGAGCAATTGCTCAGAGATGAAAAGTGCCAGCACTGAAAGCTGTTGCTAGCCAGCACCCTTCCTTGGAAGCGCTTTCACAGGCGCAGTAACACTGGGGCTTTGCGCTTCTCTACCCACCAAACATCACGGTCACTATCTCTCCGTCTCGTGGACACGAGCTGAGAAATTGCAAACGTCGAGCAATTGCTCAGAGATGAAAAGTGCCAGACCTGGAAGCTGTTGCTAGCCAACACCCTTCCTTGGAAGCGCTTTTGTAGCCCTAAGAACACTGGGGCTCTGGGCTTCTCTAGCCACCTAATCTTCTGCTCATCCTCTCGCGCACTCTAAAGAGAGCTCAGGTGAGAAATTGCAAACGTCGAGCAATTGCTCAGAGATGAAAAGTGCCAGCAATGAAAGCTGTTGCTAGCCAGCACCCTTCCTTGGAAGCGCTTTCACAGGCGCAGCAACACTGGGGCTTTGCGCTTCTCTAGCCACCAAACGTCACGGTCATTCTCTTTCCGTCTCGTAGACACGAGCTGAGAAATTGCAAACGTCCAGCAATTGCTCAGAGATGAAAAGTGCCAGCACTGAAAGCTGTTGCTAGCCAGCACCCTTCCTTGGAAGCGCTTTTGTAGGCCTAAGAACACTGGGGCTCTGGGCTTCTCTAGCCACCTAATCTTCTGCTCATCCTCTCGTGCACTCTAAAGAGAGCTCAGGTGAGAAATTGCAAACGTCGAGCAATTGCTCAGAGATGAAAAGTGCCAGCACTGAAAGCTGTTGCTAGCCAGCACCCTTCCTTGGAAGCGCTTTCACAGGCGCAGCAACACTGGGGCTTTGCGCTTCTCTAGCCACCAAACGTCACGGTCCTTCTCTTTCCGTCTCGTGGACACGAGCTGAGAAATTGCAAACGTCGAGCAATTGCTCAGAGATGAAAAGTGCCAGCACTGAAAGCTGTTGCTAGCCAGCACCCTTCCTTGGAAGCGCTTTTGTAGGCCTAAGAACACTGGGGCTCTGGGCTTCTCTAGCCACCGAATCTTCTGCTCATCCTCTCGCGCACTCTAAAGAGAGCTCAGGTGAGAAATTGCAAACGTCCAGCAATTGCTCAGAGATGAAAAGTGCCAGCAATGAAAGCTCTTGCTAGCCAGCACCCTTCCTTGGAAGCGCTTTCACAGGCGCAGCAACACTGGGGCTTTGCGCTTCTCTACCCACCAAACGTCACGGTCATTCTCTTTCCGTCTCGTAGACACGAGCTGAGAAATTGCAAATGTCGAGCAATTGCTCAGAGATGAAAAGTGCCAGCACTGAAAGCTCTTGCTAGCCAGCACCCTTCCTTGGAAGCGCTTTTGTAGGCCTAAGAACACTGGGGCTCTGGGCTTCTCTAGCCACCTAATCTTCTGCTCATCCTCTCGCGCACTCTAAAGAGAGCTCAGGTGAGAAATTGCAAACGTCGAGCAATTGTTCAGAGATGAAAAGTGCCAGCACTGAAAGCTGTTGCTAGCCAGCACCCTTCCTTGGAAGCGCTTTCACAGGCACAGCAACACTGGGGCTTTGCGCTTCTCTAGCCACCAAACATTACGGTCACTTACTCTCTGTCTCGTAGACACGAGCTGAGAAAATGCAAACGTCGAGCAATTGCTCAGAGATGAAAAGTGCCAGCACTGAAAGCTGTTGCTAGCCAGCACCCTTCCTTGGCAGCGCTTTCACAGGTGCAGTAACACTGGGGCTTTGCGCTTCTCTAGCCACCAAACGTCACTGTCATTCTCTTTCCGTCTCGTAGACACGAGCTGAGAAATTGCAAACGTCGAGCAATTGCTCAGAGATGAAAAGTGCCAGCACTGAAAGCTCTTGCTAGCCAGCACCCTTCCTTGGAAGCGCTTTTGTAGGCCTAAGAACACTGGGGCTCTGGGCTTCTCTAGCCACCTAATCTTCTGCTCATCCTCTCGCGCACTCTAAAGAGAGCTCAGGTGAGAAATTGCAAACGTCCAGCAATTGCTCAGAGATGAAAAGTGCCAGCACTGAAAGCTCTTGCTAGCCAGCACCCTTCCTTGGAAGCGCTTTCACAGGCGCAGCAACACTGGGGCTTTGCGCTTCTCTAGCCACCAAACATCACCGTCACTATCTCTCCGTCTAGTAGACACGAGCTGAGAAATTGCAAACGTCGAGCAATTGTTCAGCGATGAAAAGTGCCAGCACTGAAAGCTGTTGCTAGCCAGCACCCTTCCTTGGAAGCGCTTTTGTAGCCCTAAGAACACTGGGGCTCTGGGCTTCTCTAGCCACCTAATCTTCTGCTCATCCTCTCGCGCACTCTAAAGAGAGCTCAGGTGAGAAATTGCAAACGTCCAGCAATTGCTCAGAGATGAAAAGTGCCAGCACTGAAAGCTCTTGCTAGCCAGCACCCTTCCTTGGAAGCGCTTTCACAGGCGCAGCAACACTGGGGCTTTGCGCTTCTCTACCCACCAAACGTCACGGTCCTTCTCTTTCCGTCTCGTAGACACGAGCTGAGAAATTGCAAACGTCGAGCAATTGCTCAGAGATGAAAAGTGCCAGCACTGAAAGCTGTTGCTAGCCAGCACCCTTCCTTGGAAGCGCTTTTGTAGACCTAAGAACACTGGGGCTCTGGGCTGCTCTAGCCACCTAATCTTCTGCTCATCCTCTCGCGCACTCTAAAGAGAGCTCAGGTGAGAAATTGCAAACGTCCAGCAATTGCTCAGAGATGAAAAGTGCCAGCACTGAAAGCTGTTGCTAGCCAGCACCCTTCCTTGGAAGCGCTTTCACAGGCACAGTAACACTGGGGCTTTGCGCTTCTCTAGCCACCAAACGTCACGGTCCTTCTCTTTCCGTCTCGTAGACACGAGCTGAGAAATTGCAAACGTCCAGCAATTGCTCAGAGATGAAAAGTGCCAGCACTGAAAGCTGTTGCTAGCCAGCACCCTTCCTTGGAAGCGCTTTCACAGGCGCAGTAACACTGGGGCTTTGCGCTTCTCTACCCACCAAACATCACGGTCACTATCTCTCCGTCTCGTGGACACGAGCTGAGAAATTGCAAACGTCGAGCAATTGCTCAGAGATGAAAAGTGCCAGCACTGAAAGCTGTTGCTAGCCAGCACCCTTCCTTGGAAGCGCTTTCACAGGCGCAGCAACACTGGGGCTTTGCGCTTCTCTAGCCACCAAACGTCACGGTCCTTCTCTTTCCGTCTCGTGGACACGAGCTGAGAAATTGCAAACGTCGAGCAATTGCTCAGAGATGAAAAGTGCCAGCACTGAAAGCTGTTGCTAGCCAGCACCCTTCCTTGGAAGCGCTTTTGTAGGCCTAAGAACACTGGGGCTCTGGGCTTCTCTAGCCACCGAATCTTCTGCTCATCCTCTCGCGCACTCTAAAGAGAGCTCAGGTGAGAAATTGCAAACGTCCAGCAATTGCTCAGAGATGAAAAGTGCCAGCAATGAAAGCTCTTGCTAGCCAGCACCCTTCCTTGGAAGCGCTTTCACAGGCGCAGCAACACTGGGGCTTTGCGCTTCTCTACCCACCAAACGTCACGGTCATTCTCTTTCCGTCTCGTAGACACGAGCTGAGAAATTGCAAATGTCGAGCAATTGCTCAGAGATGAAAAGTGCCAGCACTGAAAGCTCTTGCTAGCCAGCACCCTTCCTTGGAAGCGCTTTTGTAGGCCTAAGAACACTGGGGCTCTGGGCTTCTCTAGCCACCTAATCTTCTGCTCATCCTCTCGCGCACTCTAAAGAGAGCTCAGGTGAGAAATTGCAAACGTCGAGCAATTGTTCAGAGATGAAAAGTGCCAGCACTGAAAGCTGTTGCTAGCCAGCACCCTTCCTTGGAAGCGCTTTCACAGGCACAGCAACACTGGGGCTTTGCGCTTCTCTAGCCACCAAACATTACGGTCACTTACTCTCTGTCTCGTAGACACGAGCTGAGAAAATGCAAACGTCGAGCAATTGCTCAGAGATGAAAAGTGCCAGCACTGAAAGCTGTTGCTAGCCAGCACCCTTCCTTGGCAGCGCTTTCACAGGTGCAGTAACACTGGGGCTTTGCGCTTCTCTAGCCACCAAACGTCACTGTCATTCTCTTTCCGTCTCGTAGACACGAGCTGAGAAATTGCAAACGTCGAGCAATTGCTCAGAGATGAAAAGTGCCAGCACTGAAAGCTCTTGCTAGCCAGCACCCTTCCTTGGAAGCGCTTTTGTAGGCCTAAGAACACTGGGGCTCTGGGCTTCTCTAGCCACCTAATCTTCTGCTCATCCTCTCGCGCACTCTAAAGAGAGCTCAGGTGAGAAATTGCAAACGTCCAGCAATTGCTCAGAGATGAAAAGTGCCAGCACTGAAAGCTCTTGCTAGCCAGCACCCTTCCTTGGAAGCGCTTTCACAGGCGCAGCAACACTGGGGCTTTGCGCTTCTCTAGCCACCAAACATCACCGTCACTATCTCTCCGTCTAGTAGACACGAGCTGAGAAATTGCAAACGTCGAGCAATTGTTCAGCGATGAAAAGTGCCAGCACTGAAAGCTGTTGCTAGCCAGCACCCTTCCTTGGAAGCGCTTTTGTAGCCCTAAGAACACTGGGGCTCTGGGCTTCTCTAGCCACCTAATCTTCTGCTCATCCTCTCGCGCACTCTAAAGAGAGCTCAGGTGAGAAATTGCAAACGTCCAGCAATTGCTCAGAGATGAAAAGTGCCAGCACTGAAAGCTCTTGCTAGCCAGCACCCTTCCTTGGAAGCGCTTTCACAGGCGCAGCAACACTGGGGCTTTGCGCTTCTCTACCCACCAAACGTCACGGTCCTTCTCTTTCCGTCTCGTAGACACGAGCTGAGAAATTGCAAACGTCGAGCAATTGCTCAGAGATGAAAAGTGCCAGCACTGAAAGCTGTTGCTAGCCAGCACCCTTCCTTGGAAGCGCTTTTGTAGACCTAAGAACACTGGGGCTCTGGGCTGCTCTAGCCACCTAATCTTCTGCTCATCCTCTCGCGCACTCTAAAGAGAGCTCAGGTGAGAAATTGCAAACGTCCAGCAATTGCTCAGAGATGAAAAGTGCCAGCACTGAAAGCTGTTGCTAGCCAGCACCCTTCCTTGGAAGCGCTTTCACAGGCACAGTAACACTGGGGCTTTGCGCTTCTCTAGCCACCAAACGTCACGGTCCTTCTCTTTCCGTCTCGTAGACACGAGCTGAGAAATTGCAAACGTCCAGCAATTGCTCAGAGATGAAAAGTGCCAGCACTGAAAGCTGTTGCTAGCCAGCACCCTTCCTTGGAAGCGCTTTCACAGGCGCAGTAACACTGGGGCTTTGCGCTTCTCTACCCACCAAACATCACGGTCACTATCTCTCCGTCTCGTGGACACGAGCTGAGAAATTGCAAACGTCGAGCAATTGCTCAGAGATGAAAAGTGCCAGACCTGGAAGCTGTTGCTAGCCAACACCCTTCCTTGGAAGCGCTTTTGTAGGCCTAAGAACACTGGGGCTCTGGGCTTCTCTAGCCACCTAATCTTCTGCTCATCCTCTCGCGCACTCTAAAGAGAGCTCAGGTGAGAAATTGCAAACGTCGAGCAATTGTTCAGAGATGAAAAGTGCCAGCACTGAAAGCTGTTGCTAGCCAGCACCCTTCCTTGGAAGCGCTTTCACAGGCACAGCAACACTGGGGCTTTGCGCTTCTCTAGCCACCAAACATTACGGTCACTTACTCTCTGTCTCGTAGACACGAGCTGAGAAAATGCAAACGTCGAGCAATTGCTCAGAGAGGAAAAGTGCCAGCACTGAAAGCTGTTGCTAGCCAGCACCCTTCCTTGGCAGCGCTTTCACAGGTGCAGTAACACTGGGGCTTTGCGCTTCTCTACCCACCAAACATCACGGTCATTCTCTTTCCGTCTCGTAGACACGAGCTGAGAAATTGCAAACGTCGAGCAATTGCTCAGCGATGAAAAGTGCCAGCACTGAAAGCTCTTGCTAGCCAGCACCCTTCCTTGGAAGCGCTTTTGTAGGCCTAAGAACACTGGGGCTCTGGGCTTCTCTAGCCACCTAATCTTCTGCTCATCCTCTCGCGCACTCTAAAGAGAGCTCAGGTGAGAAATTGCAAACGTCCAGCAATTGCTCAGAGATGAAAAGTGCCAGCACTGAAAGCTCTTGCTAGCCAGCACCCTTCCTTGGAAGCGCTTTCACAGGCGCAGCAACACTGGGGCTTTGCGCTTCTCTAGCCACCAAACATCACAGTCACTATCTCTCCGTCTAGTAGACACGAGCTGAGAAATTGCAAACCTCGAGCAATTGTTCAGCGATGAAAAGTGCCAGCACTGAAAGCTGTTGCTAGCCAGCACCCTTCCTTGGAAGCGCTTTTGTAGGCCTAAGAACACTGGGGCTCTGGGCTTCTCTAGCCACCTAATCTTCTGCTCATCCTCTCGCGCACTCTAAAGAGAGCTCAGGTGAGAAATTGCAAACGTCCAGCAATTGCTCAGAGATGAAAAGTGCCAGCACTGAAAGCTCTTGCTAGCCAGCACCCTTCCTTGGAAGCGCTTTCACAGGCGCAGCAACACTGGGGCTTTGCGCTTCTCTACCCACCAAACGTCACGGTCCTTCTCTTTCCGTCTCGTAGACACGAGCTGAGAAATTGCAAACGTCGAGCAATTGCTCAGAGATGAAAAGTGCCAGCACTGAAAGCTCTTGCTAGCCAGCACCCTTCCTTGGAAGCGCTTTTGTAGGCCTAAGAACACTGGGGCTCTGGGCTGCTCTAGCCACCTAATCTTCTGCTCATCCTCTCGCGCACTCTAAAGAGAGCTCAGGTGAGAAATTGCAAACGTCGAGCAATTGCTCAGAGATGAAAAGTGCCAGCACTGAAAGCTGTTGCTAGCCAGCACCCTTCCTTGGAAGCGCTTTTGTAGCCCTAAGAACACTGGGGCTCTGGGCTTCTCTAGCCACCTAATCTTCTGCTCATCCTCTCGCGCACTCTAAAGAGAGCTCAGGTGAGAAATTGCAAACGTCCAGCAATTGCTCAGAGATGAAAAGTGCCAGCACTGAAAGCTGTTGCTAGCCAGCACCCTTCCTTGGAAGCGCTTTTGTAGGCCTAAGAACACTGGGGCTCTGGGCTTCTCTAGCCACCTAATCTTCTGCTCATCCTCTCGCGCACTCTAAAGAGAGCTCAGGTGAGAAATTGCAAACGTCCAGCAATTGCTCAGAGATGAAAAGTGCCAGCACTGAAAGCTCTTGCTAGCCAGCACCCTTCCTTGGAAGCGCTTTCACAGGCGCAGCAACACTGGGGCTTTGCGCTTCTCTACCCACCAAACGTCACCGTCACTATCTCTCCGTCTCGTAGACACGAGCTGAGAAATTGCAAACGTCGAGCAATTGTTCAGCGATGAAAAGTGCCAGCACTGAAAGCTGTTGCTAGCCAGCACCCTTCCTTGGAAGCGCTTTTGTAGCCCTAAGAACACTGGGGCTCTGGGCTTCTCTAGCCACCTAATCTTCTGCTCATCCTCTCGCGCACTCTAAAGAGAGCTCAGGTGAGAAATTGCAAACGTCGAGCAATTGCTCAGAGATGAAAAGTGCCAGCACTGAAAGCTGTTGCTAGCCAGCACCCTTCCTTGGAAGCGCTTTCACAGGCGCAGCAACACTGGGGCTTTGCGCTTCTCTACCCACCAAACCTCACGGTCCTTCTCTTTCCGTCTCGTAGACACGAGCTGAGAAATTGCAAACATCGAGCAATTGCTCAGAGATGAAAAGTGCCAGCACTGAAAGCTGTTGCTAGCCAGCACCCTTCCTTGGAAGCGCTTTTGTAGACCTAAGAACACTGGGGCTCTGGGCTTCTCTAGCCACCTAAACTTCTGCTCATCCTCTCGCGCACTCTAAAGAGAGCTCAGGTGAGAAACTGCAAACGTCCAGCAATTGCTCAGAGATGAAAAGTGCCAGCACTGAAAGCTCTTGCTAGCCAGCACCCTTCCTTGGAAGCGCTTTTGTAGGCCTAAGAACACTGGGGCTCTGGGCTTCTCTAGCCACCTAATCTTCTGCTCATCCTCTCGCGCACTCTAAAGAGAGCTCAGGTGAGAAATTGCAAACGTCCAGCAATTGCTCAGAGATGAAAAGTGCCAGCACTGAAAGCTCTTGCTAGCCAGCACCCTTCCTTGGAAGCGCTTTCACAGGCGCAGTAACACTGGGGCTTTGCGCTTCTCTAGCCACCAAACATCACGGTCCTTCTCTTTCCGTCTCGTAGACACGAGCTGAGAAATTGCAAACGTCAAGCAATTGCTCAGAGATGAAAAGTGCCAGCACTGAAAGCTGTTGCTAGCCAGCACCCTTCCTTGGAAGCGCTTTTGTAGGCCTAAGAACACTGGGGCTCCGGGCTGCTCTAGCCACCTAATCTTCTGCTCATCCTCTCGCGCACTCTAAAGAGAGCTAAGGTGAGAAATTGCAAACGTCCAGCAATTGCTCAGAGATGAAAAGTGCCAGCACTGAAAGCTCTTGCTAGCCAGCACCCTTCCTTGGAAGCGCTTTCACAGGCGCAGCAACACTGGGGCTTTGCGCTTCTCTAGCCACCAAACGTCACGGTCCTTCTCTTTCCGTCTCGTAGACACGAGCTGAGAAATTGCAAACGTCGAGCAATTGCTCAGAGATGAAAAGTGCCAGCACTGAAAGCTGTTGCTAGCCAGCACCCTTCCTTGGAAGCGCTTTCACAGGCGCAGTAACACTGGGGCTTTGCGCTTCTCTACCCACCAAACATCACGGTCACTATCTCTCCGTCTCGTGGACACGAGCTGAGAAATTGCAAACGTCGAGCAATTGCTCAGAGATGAAAAGTGCCAGCACTGAAAGCTGTTGCTAGCCAGCACCCTTCCTTGGAAGCGCTTTTGTAGGCCTAAGAACACTGGGGCTCTGGGCTTCTCTAGCCACCTAATCTTCTGCTCATCCTCTCGCGCACTCTAAAGAGAGCTCAGGTGAGAAATTGCAAACGTCCAGCAATTGCTCAGAGATGAAAAGTGCCAGCACTGAAAGCTGTTGCTAGCCAGCACCCTTCCTTGGAAGCGCTTTTGTAGGCCTAAGAACACTGGGGCTCTGGGCTTCTCTAGCCACCTAATCTTCTGCTCATCCTCTCGCGCACTCTAAAGAGAGCTCAGGTGAGAAATTGCAAACGTCAAGCAATTGCTCAGAGATGAAAAGTGCCAGCAATGAAAGCTGTTGCTAGCCAGCACCCTTCCTTGGAAGCGCTTTCACAGGCACAGTAACACTGGGGCTTTGCGCTTCTCTAGCCACCAAACGTCACGGTCATTCTCTTTCCGTCTCGTAGACACGAGCTGAGAAATTGCAAACGTCGAGCAATTGCTCAGAGATGAAAAGTGCCAGCACTGAAAGCTGTTGCTAGCCAGCACCCTTCCTTGGAAGCGCTTTTGTAGGCCTAAGAACACTGGGGCTCTGGGCTTCTCTAGCCACCTAATCTTCTGCTCATCCTCTCGCGCACTCTAAAGAGAGCTCAGGTGAGAAATTGCAAACGTCCAGCAATTGCTCAGAGATGAAAAGTGCCAGCACTGAAAGCTCTTGCTAGCCAGCACCCTTCCTTGGAAGCGCTTTCACAGGCGCAGCAACACTGGGGCTTTGCGCTTCTCTAGCCACCAAACGTCACGGTCATTCTCTTTCCGTCTCGTAGACACGAGCTGAGAAATTGCAAATGTCGAGCAATTGCTCAGAGATGAAAAGTGCCAGCACTGAAAGCTGTTGCTAGCCAGCACCCTTCCTTGGAAGCGCTTTCACAGGCGCAGTAACACTGGGGCTTTGCGCTTCTCTACCCACCAAAAATCACGGTCCTTCTCTTTCCGTCTCGTAGACACGAGCTGAGAAATTGCAAACGTCCAGCAATTGCTCAGAGATGAAAAGTGCCAGCACTGAAAGCTCTTGCTAGCCAGCACCCTTCCTTGGAAGCGCTTTCACAGGCGCAGTAACACTGGGGCTTTGCGCTTCTCTACCCACCAAAAATCACGGTCCTTCTCTTTCCGTCTCGTAGACACGAGCTGAGAAATTGCAAACGTCCAGCAATTGCTCAGAGATGAAAAGTGCCAGCACTGAAAGCTGTTGCTAGCCAGCACCCTTCCTTGGAAGCACTTTCACAGGCACAGCAACACTGGGGCTTTGCGCTTCTCTAGCCACCAAACGTCACGGTCACTTACTCTCTGTCTCGTAGACACGAGCTGAGAAAATGCAAACGTCGAGCAATTGCTCAGAGAGGAAAAGTGCCAGCAATGAAAGCTGTTGCTAGCCAGCACCCTTCCTTGGAAGCGCTTTCACAGGCACAGTAACACTGGGGCTTTGCGCTTCTCTACCCACCAAACGTCACGGTCATTCTCTTTCCGTCTCGTAGACACGAGCTGAGAAATTGCAAACATCGAGCAATTGCTCAGAGATGAAAAGTGCCAGCACTGAAAGCTCTTGCTAGCCAGCACCCTTCCTTGGAAGCGCTTTTGTAGCCCTAAGAACACTGGGGCTCTGGGCTTCTCTAGCCACCTAAACTTCTGCTCATCCTCTCGCGCACTCTAAAGAGAGCTCAGGTGAGAAATTGCAAACGTCCAGCATTTGCTCAGAGATGAAAAGTGCCAGCACTGAAAGCTGTTGCTAGCCAGCACCCTTCCTTGGAAGCGCTTTTGTAGGCCTAAGAACACTGGGGCTCTGGGCTTCTCTAGCCACCTAATCTTCTGCTCATCCTCTCGCGCACTCTAAAGAGAGCTCAGGTGAGAAATTGCAAACGTCCAGCAATTGCCCAGAGATGAAAAGTGCCAGCACTGAAAGCTCTTGCTAGCCAGCACCCTTCCTTGGAAGCGCTTTTGTAGGCCTAAGAACACTGGGGCTTTGCGCTTCTCTAGCCACCAAACATCACGGTCATTCTCTTTCCGTCTCGTAGACACGAGCTGAGAAATTGCAAACGTCGAGCAATTGCTCAGAGATGAAAAGTGCCAGCACTGAAAGCTGTTGCTAGCCAGCACCCTTCCTTGGAAGCGCTTTCACAGGCACAGTAACACTGGGGCTTTGCGCTTCTCTAGCCACCAAACGTCACTGTCATTCTCTTTCCGTCTCGTAGACATGAGCTGAGAAATTGCAAACGTCGAGCAATTGCTCAGAGATGAAAAGTGCCAGCACTGAAAGCTCTTGCTAGCCAGCACCCTTCCTTGGAAGCGCTTTCACAGGCGCAGTAACACTGGGGCTTTGCGCTTCTCTACCCACCAAACATCACGGTCACTATCTCTCCGTCTCGTGGACACGAGCTGAGAAATTGCAAACGTCGAGCAATTGCTCAGCGATGAAAAGTGCCAGACCTGGAAGCTGTTGCTAGCCAACACCCTTCCTTGGAAGCGCTTTTGTAGGCCTAAGAACACTGGGGCTCTGGGCTTCTCTAGCCACCTAATCTTCTGCTCATCCTCTCGCGCACTCTAAAGAGAGCTCAGGTGAGAAATTGCAAACGTCCAGCAATTGCTCAGAGATGAAAAGTGCCAGCACTGAAAGCTCTTGCTAGCCAGCACCCTTCCTTGGAAGCGCTTTTGTAGGCCTAAGAACACTGGGGCTCTGGGCTTCTCTAGCCACCTAATCTTCTGCTCATCCTCTCGCGCACTCTAAAGAGAGCTCAGGTGAGAAATTGCAAACGTCCAGCAATTGCTCAGAGATGAAAAGTGCCAGCAATGAAAGCTGTTGCTAGCCAGCACCCTTCCTTGGAAGCGCTTTCACAGGCGCAGTAACACTGGGGCTTTGCGCTTCTCTAGCCACCAAACGTCACGGTCATTCTCTTTCCGTCTCGTAGACACGAGCTGAGAAATTGCAAACGTCCAGCAATTGCTCAGAGATGAAAAGTGCCAGCACTGAAAGCTGTTGCTAGCCAGCACCCTTCCTTGGAAGCGCTTTTGTAGGCCTAAGAACACTGGGGCTCTGGGCTTCTCTAGCCACCTAATCTTCTGCTCATCCTCTCGCGCACTCTAAAGAGAGCTCAGGTGAGAAATTGCAAACGTCGAGCAATTGCTCAGAGATGAAAAGTGCCAGCACTGAAAGCTGTTGCTAGCCAGCACCCTTCCTTGGAAGCGCTTTCACAGGCGCAGCAACACTGGGGCTTTGCGCTTCTCTAGCCACCAAACGTCACGGTCATTCTCTTTCCGTCTCGTGGACACGAGCTGAGAAATTGCAAACGTCGAGCAATTGCTCAGAGATGAAAAGTGCCAGCACTGAAAGCTGTTGCTAGCCAGCACCCTTCCTTGGAAGCGCTTTTGTAGGCCTAAGAACACTGGGGCTCTGGGCTTCTCTAGCCACCTAATCTTCTGCTCATCCTCTCGCGCACTCTAAAGAGAGCTCAGGTGAGAAATTGCAAACGTCGAGCAATTGCTCAGAGATGAAAAGTGCCAGCAATGAAAGCTCTTGCTAGCCAGCACCCTTCCTTGGAAGCGCTTTCACAGGCGCAGTAACACTGGGGCTTTGCGCTTCTCTAGCCACCAAACGTCACTGTCATTCTCTTTCCGTCTCGTAGACACGAGCTGAGAAATTGCAAATGTCGAGCAATTGCTCAGAGATGAAAAGTGCCAGCACTGAAAGCTGTTGCTAGCCAGCACCCTTCCTTGGAAGCGCTTTTGTAGGCCTAAGAACACTGGGGCTCTGGGCTTCTCTAGCCACCTAATCTTCTGCTCATCCTCTCGCGCACTCTAAAGAGAGCTCAGGTGAGAAATTGCAAACGTCCAGCAATTGCTCAGAGATGAAAAGTGCCAGCACTGAAAGCTCTTGCTAGCCAGCACCCTTCCTTGGAAGCGCTTTCACAGGCGCAGTAACACTGTGGCTTTGCGCTTCTCTAGCCACCAAACATCACGGTCCTTCTCTTTCCGCCTCGTAGACACGAGCTGAGAAATTGCAAACGTCGAGCAATTGTTCAGAGATGAAAAGTGCCAGCACTGAAAGCTGTTGCTAGCCAGCACCCTTCCTTGGAAGCGCTTTCACAGGCACAGCAACACTGGGGCTTTGCGCTTCTCTAGCCACCAAACATTACGGTCACTTACTCTCTGTCTCGTAGACACGAGCTGAGAAAATGCAAACGTCGAGCAATTGCTCAGAGAGGAAAAGTGCCAGCACTGAAAGCTGTTGCTAGCCAGCACCCTTCCTTGGAAGCGCTTTCACAGGTGCAGTAACACTGGGGGTTTGCGCTTCTCTAGCCACCAAACGTCACTGTCATTCTCTTTCCGTCTCCTAGACACGAGCTGAGAAATTGCAAACGTCGAGCAATTGCTCAGAGATGAAAAGTGCCAGCACTGAAAGCTGTTGCTAGCCAGCACCCTTCCTTGGAAGCGCTTTTGTAGGCCTAAGAACACTGGGGCTCTGGGCTTCTCTAGCCACCTAATCTTCTGCTCATCCTCTCGCGCACTCTAAAGAGAGCTCAGGTGAGAAATTGCAAATGTCCAGCAATTGCTCAGAGATGAAAAGTGCCAGCACTGAAAGCTGTTGCTAGCCAGCACCCTTCCTTGGAAGCGCTTTCACAGGCACAGCAACACTGGGGCTTTGCGCTTCTCTAGCCACCAAAAGTCACCGTCACTATCTCTCCGTCTCGTAGACACGAGCTGAGAAATTGCAAACGTCGAGCAATTGTTCAGCGATGAAAAGTGCCAGCACTGAAAGCTGTTGCTAGCCAGCACCCTTCCTTGGAAGCGCTTTTATAGACCTAAGAACACTGGGGCTCTGGGCTTCTCTAGCCACCAAACGTCACTGTCATTCTCTTTCCGTCTCGTAGACACGAGCTGAGAAATTGCAAACGTCCAGCAATTGCTCAGAGATGAAAAGTGCCAGCACTGAAAGCTGTTGCTAGCCAGCACCCTTCCTTGGAAGCGCTTTCACAGGCGCAGCAACACTGGGGCTTTGCGCTTCTCTACCCACCAAACTTCACGGTCCTTCTCTTTCCGTCTCGTAGAGACGAGCTGAGAAATTGCAAACGTCGAGCAATTGCTCAGAGATGAAAAGTGCCAGCACTGAAAGCTGTTGCTAGCCAGCACCCTTCCTTGGAAGTGCTTTTGTAGGCCTAAGAACACTGGGGCTCTGGGCTTCTCTAGCCACCTAATCTTCTGCTCATCCTCTCGCGCACTCTAAAGAGAGCTCAGGTGAGAAATTGCAAACGTCGAGCAATTGCTCAGAGATGAAAAGTGCCAGCACTGAAAGCTCTTGCTAGCCAGCACCCTTCCTTGGAAGCGCTTTCACAGGCGCAGTAACACTGGGGCTTTGCGCTTCTCTAGCCACCAAACGTCACGGTCATTCTCTTTCCGTCTCGTAGACACGAGCTGAGAAATTGCAAACGTCGAGCAATTGCTCAGCGATGAAAAGTGCCAGCACTGAAAGCTGTTGCTAGCCAGCACCCTTCCTTGGAAGCGCTTTTGTAGGCCTAAGAACACTGGGGCTCTGGGCTGCTCTGGCCACCTAATCTTCTGCTCATCCTGTCGCGCACTCTAAAGAGAGCTCAGGTGAGAAATTGCAAACGTCCAGCAATTGCTCAGAGATGAAAAGTGCCAGCACTGAAAGCTGTTGCTAGCCAGCACCCTTCCTTGGAAGCGCTTTCACAGGCACAGCAACACTGGGGCTTTGCGCTTCTCTATCCACCAAACGTCACTGTCATTCTCTTTCCGTCTCGTAGACATGAGCTGAGAAATTGCAAATGTCGAGCAATTGCTCAGAGATGAAAAGTGCCAGCACTGAAAGCTGTTGCTAGCCAGCACCCTTCCTTCGAAGCGCTTTCACAGGCGCAGTAACACTGGGGCTTTGCACTTCTCTACCCACCAAACATCACGGTCACTATCTCTCCGTCTCGTGGACAAGAGCTGAGAAATTGCAAACGTCGAGCAATTGCTCAGAGATGAAAAGTGCCAGCACTGAAAGCTGTTGCTAGCCAGCACCCTTCCTTGGAAGCGCTTTTATAGACCTAAAACACTGGGGCTCTGGGCTTCTCTAGCCACCAAACGTCACGGTCATTCTCTTTCCGTCTCGTAGACACGAGCTGAGAAATTGCAAACGTCCAGCAATTGCTCAGAGATGAAAAGTGCCAGCACTGAAAGCTGTTGCTAGCCAGCACCCTTCCTTGGAAGCGCTTTCACAGGCGCAGCAACACTGGGGCTTTGCGCTTCTCTACCCACCAAACGTCACGGTCCTTCTCTTTCCGTCTCGTAGACACGAGCTGAGAAATTGCAAACGTCGAGCAATTGCTCAGAGATGAAAAGTGCCAGCACTGAAAGCTGTTGCTAGCCAGCACCCTTCCTTGGAAGCGCTTTTGTAGCCCTAAGAACACTGGGGCTCTGGGCTTCTCTAGCCACCTAATCTTCTGCTCATCCTCTCGCGCACTCTAAAGAGAGCTCAGGTGAGAAATTGCAAACGTCGAGCAATTGCTCAGAGATGAAAAGTGCCAGCACTGAAAGCTGTTGCTAGCCAGCACCCTTCCTTGGAAGCGCTTTTATAGACCTAAGAACACTGGGGCTCTGGGCTTCTCTAGCCACCAAACGTCACTGTCATTCTCTTTCCGTCTCGTAGACACGAGCTGAGAAATTGCAAACGTCCAGCAATTGCTCAGAGATGAAAAGTGCCAGCACTGAAAGCTGTTGCTAGCCAGCACCCTTCCTTGGAAGCGCTTTCACAGGCGCAGCAACACTGGGGCTTTGCGCTTCTCTACCCACCAAACGTCACGGTCCTTCTCTTTCCGTCTCGTAGAGACGAGCTGAGAAATTGCAAACGTCGAGCAATTGCTCAGAGATGAAAAGTGCCAGCACTGAAAGCTGTTGCTAGCCAGCACCCTTCCTTGGAAGTGCTTTTGTAGGCCTAAGAACACTGGGGCTCTGGGCTTCTCTAGCCACCTAATCTTCTGCTCATCCTCTCGCGCACTCTAAAGAGAGCTCAGGTGAGAAATTGCAAACGTCGAGCAATTGCTCAGAGATGAAAAGTGCCAGCACTGAAAGCTCTTGCTAGCCAGCACCCTTCCTTGGAAGCGCTTTCACAGGCGCAGTAACACTGGGGCTTTGCGCTTCTCTACCCACCAAACGTCACGGTCCTTCTCTTTCCGTCTCGTAGACACGAGCTGAGAAATTGCAAACGTCGAGCAATTGCTCAGCGATGAAAAGTGCCAGCACTGAAAGCTGTTGCTAGCCAGCACCCTTCCTTGGAAGCGCTTTTGTAGGCCTAAGAACACTGGGGCTCTGGGCTGCTCTGGCCACCTAATCTTCTGCTCATCCTGTCGCGCACTCTAAAGAGAGCTCAGGTGAGAAATTGCAAACGTCCAGCAATTGCTCAGAGATGAAAAGTGCCAGCACTGAAAGCTGTGGCTAGCCAGCACCCTTCCTTGGAAGCGCTTTCACAGGCACAGCAACACTGGGGCTTTGCGCTTCTCTAGCCACCAAACGTCACTGTCATTCTCTTTCCGTCTCGTAGACATGAGCTGAGAAATTGCAAATGTCGAGCAATTGCTCAGAGATGAAAAGTGCCAGCACTGAAAGCTGTTGCTAGCCAGCACCCTTCCTTGGAAGCGCTTTCACAGGCGCAGTAACACTGGGGCTTTGCGCTTCTCTACCCACCAAACATCACGGTCACTATCTCTCCGTCTCGTAGACACGAGCTGAGAAATTGCAAACGTCGAGCAATTGCTCAGAGATGAAAAGTGCCAGCACTGAAAGCTCTTGCTAGCCAGCACCCTTCCTTGGAAGCGCTTTTATAGACCTAAGAACACTGGGGCTCTGGGCTTCTCTAGCCACCAAACGTCACTGTCATTCTCCATCCGTCTCGTAGACACGAGCTGAGAAATTGCAAACGTCCAGCAATTGCTCAGAGATGAAAAGTGCCAGCACTGAAAGCTGTTGCTAGCCAGCACCCTTCCTTGGAAGCGCTTTCACAGGCGAAGCAACACTGGGGCTTTGCGCTTCTCTAGCCACCAAACCTCACGGTCCTTCTCTTTCCGTCTCGTAGACACGAGCTGAGAAATTGCAAACATCGAGCAATTGCTCAGAGATGAAAAGTGCCAGCACTGAAAGCTGTTGCTAGCCAGCACCCTTCCTTGGAAGCGCTTTTGTAGACCTAAGAACACTGGGGCTCTGGGCTTCTCTAGCCACCTAAACTTCTGCTCATCCTCTCGCGCACTCTAAAGAGAGCTCAGGTGAGAAATTGCAAACGTCGAGCAATTGCTCAGAGATGAAAAGTGCCAGCACTGAAAGCTGTTGCTAGCCAGCACCCTTCCTTGGAAGCGCTTTTGTAGGCCTAAGAACACTGGGGCTCTGGGCTTCTCTAGCCACCTAATCTTCTGCTCATCCTCTCGCGCACTCTAAAGAGAGCTCAGGTGAGAAATTGCAAACGTCGAGCAATTGCTCAGAGATGAAAAGTGCCAGCACTGAAAGCTCTTGCTAGCCAGCACCCTTCCTTGGAAGCGCTTTCACAGGCGCAGTAACACTGGGGCTTTGCGCTTCTCTACCCACCAAACGTCACGGTCATTCTCTTTCCGTCTCGTAGACACGAGCTGAGAAATTGCAAACGTCGAGCAATTGCTCAGAGATGAAAAGTGCCAGCACTGAAAGCTGTTGCTAGCCAGCACCCTTCCTTGGAAGCGCTTTTGTAGGCCTAAGAACACTGGGGCTCTGGGCTGCTCTAGACACCTAATCTTCTGCTCATCCTCTCGCGCACTCTAAAGAGAGCTCAGGTGAGAAATTGCAAACGTCCAGCAATTGCTCAGAGATGAAAAGTGCCAGCACTGAAAGCTCTTGCTAGCCAGCACCCTTCCTTGGAAGCGCTTTCACAGGCACAGTAACACTGGGGCTTTGCGCTTCTCTACCCACCAAACGTCACTGTCATTCTATTTCCGTCTCCTAGACACGAGCTGAGAAATTGCAAACGTCGAGCAATTGCTCAGAGATGAAAAGTGCCAGCACTGAAAGCTGTTGCTAGCCAGCACCCTTCCTTGGAAGCGCTTTCACAGGCGCAGTAACACTGGGGCTTTGCGCTTCTCTACCCACCAAACCTCACGGTCACTATCTCTCCGTCTCGTGGACACGAGCTGAGAAATTGCAAACGTCGAGCAATTGCTCAGAGATGAAAAGTGCCAGACCTGGAAGCTGTTGCTAGCCAGCACCCTTCCTTGGAAGCGCTTTTGTAGGCCTAAGAACACTGGGGCTCTGGGCTTCTCTAGCCACCTAATCTTCTGCTCATCCTCTCGCGCACTCTAAAGAGAGCTCAGGTGAGAAATTGCAAACGTCGAGCAATTGCTCAGAGATGAAAAGTGCCAGCACTGAAAGCTGTTGCTAGCCAGCACCCTTCCTTGGAAGCGCTTTTGTAGGCCTAAGAACACTGGGGCTCTGGGCTTCTCTAGCCACCTAATCTGCTCATCCTCTCGCGCACTCTAAAGAGAGCTCAGGTGAGAAATTGCAAACGTCGAGCAATTGCTCAGAGATGAAAAGTGCCAGCAATGAAAGCTCTTGCTAGCCAGCACCCTTCCTTGGAAGCGCTTTCACAGGCACAGTAACACTGGGGCTTTGCGCTTCTCTAGCCACCAAACGTCACGGTCATTCTCTTTCCGTCTCGTAGACACGAGCTGAGAAATTGCAAACGTCCAGCAATTGCTCAGAGATGAAAAGTGCCAGCACTGAAAGCTGTTGCTAGCCAGCACCCTTCCTTGGAAGCGCTTTTGTAGGCCTAAGAACACTGCGGCTCTGGGCTTCTCTAGCCACCTCATCTTCTGCTCATCCTCTCGCGCACTCTAAAGAGAGCTCAGGTGAGAAATTGCAAACGTCCAGCAATTGCTCAGAGATGAAAAGTGCCAGCACTGAAAGCTCTTGCTAGCCAGCACCCTTCCTTGGAAGCGCTTTCACAGGCGCAGTAACACTGGGGCTTTGCGCTTCTCTAGCCACCAAACGTCACGGTCCTTCTCTTTCCGTCTCGTGGAGACGAGCTGAGAAATTGCAAATGTCGAGCAATTGCTCAGAGGTGAAAAGTGCCAGCACTGAAAGCTCTTGCTAGCCAGCACCCTTCCTTGGAAGCGCTTTTGTAGGCCTAAGAACACTGGGGCTCTGGGCTTCTCTAGCCACCTAATCTTCTGCTCATCCGCTCGCGCACTCTAAAGAGAGCTCAGGTGAGAAATTGCAAACGTCGAGCAATTGCTCAGAGATGAAAAGTGCCAGCACTGAAAGCTCTTGCTAGCCAGCACCCTTCCTTGGAAGCGCTTTCACAGGCGCAGTAACACTGGGGCTTTGCGCTTCTCTAGCCACCAAACGTCACGGTCCTTCTCTTTCCGTCTCGTAGACACGAGCTGAGAAATTGCAAACGTCGAGCAATTGTTCAGAGATGAAAAGTGCCAGCACTGAAAGCTGTTGCTAGCCAGCACCCTTCCTTGGAAGCGCTTTCACAGGCACAGCAACACTGGGGCTTTGCGCTTCTCTAGCCACCAAACATTACGGTCACTTACTCTCTGTCTCGTAGACACGAGCTGAGAAATTGCAAACGTCGAGCAATTGCTCAGAGATGAAAAGTGCCAGCACTGAAAGCTGTTGCTAGCCAGCACCCTTCCTTGGCAGCGCTTTCACAGGTGCAGTAACACTGGGGCTTTGCGCTTCTCTAGCCACCAAACGTCACTGTCATTCTCTTTCCGTCTCGTAGACACGAGCTGAGAAATTGCAAACGTCGAGCAATTGCTCAGAGATGAAAAGTGCCAGCACTGAAAGCTCTTGCTAGCCAGCACCCTTCCTTGGAAGCGCTTTTGTAGGCCTAAGAACACTGGGGCTCTGGGCTTCTCTAGCCACCTAATCTTCTGCTCATCCTCTCGCGCACTCTAAAGAGAGCTCAGGTGAGAAATTGCAAATGTCCAGCAATTGCTCAGAGATGAAAAGTGCCAGCACTGAAAGCTCTTGCTAGCCAGCACCCTTCCTTGGAAGCACTTTCACAGGCACAGCAACACTGGGGCTTTGCGCTTCTCTAGCCACCAAACATCACCGTCACTATCTCTCCGTCTAGTAGACACGAGCTGAGAAATTGCAAACGTCGAGCAATTGTTCAGCGATGAAAAGTGCCAGCACTGAAAGCTGTTGCTAGCCAGCACCCTTCCTTGGAAGCGCTTTTATAGACCTAAGAACACTGGGGATCTGGGCTTCTCTACCCACCAAACGTCACTGTCATTCTCTTTCCGTCTCGTAGACACGAGCTGAGAAATTGCAAACGTCGAGCAATTGCTCAGAGATGAAAAGTGCCAGCACTGAAAGCTGTTGCTAGCCAGCACCCTTCCTTGGAAGCGCTTTCACAGGCGCAGCAACACTGGGGCTTTGCGCTTCTCTACCCACCAAACCTCACGGTCCTTCTCTTTCCGTCTCGTAGACACGAGCTGAGAAATTGCAAACATCGAGCAATTGCTCAGAGATGAAAAGTGCCAGCACTGAAAGCTGTTGCTAGCCAGCACCCTTCCTTGGAAGCGCTTTTGTAGCCCTTAGAACACTGGGGCTCTGGGCTTCTCTAGCCACCTAATCTTCTGCTCATCCTCTCGCGCACTCTAAAGAGAGCTCAGGTGAGAAATTGCAAACGTCGAGCAATTGCTCAGCGATGAAAAGTGCCAGCACTGAAAGCTGTTACTAGCCAGCACCCTTCCTTGGAAGCGCTTTTGTAGGCCTAAGAACACTGGGGCTCTGGGCTTCTCTAGCCACCTAATCTTCTGCTCATCCTCTCGCGCACTCTAAAGAGAGCTCAGGTGAGAAATTGCAAACGTCCAGCAATTGCTCAGAGATGAAAAGTGCCAGCACTGAAAGCTCTTGCTAGCCAGCACCCTTCCTTGGAAGCGCTTTCACAGGCGCAGCAACACTGGGGCTTTGCGCTTCTCTAGCCACCAAATGTCACGGTCCTTCTCTTTCCGTCTCGTGGACAGAAGCTGAGAAATTGCAAACGTCGAGCAATTGCTCAGAGATGAAAAGTGCCAGCACTGAAAGCTGTTGCTAGCCAGCACCCTTCCTTGGAAGCGCTTTTGTAGGCCTAAGAACACTGGGGCTCTGGGCTTCTCTAGCCACCTAATCTTCTGCTCATCCTCTCGCGCACTCTAAAGAGAGCTCAGGTGAGAAATTGCAAACGTCGAGCAATTGCTCAGAGATGAAAAGTGCCAGCACTGAAAGCTCTTGCTAGCCAGCACCCTTCCTTGGAAGCGCTTTCACAGGCGCAGTAACACTGGGGCTTTGCGCTTCTCTAGCCACCAAACGTCACGGTCATTCTCTTTCCGTCTCCTAGACACGAGCTGAGAAATTGCAAACGTCGAGCAATTGCTCAGAGATGAAAAGTGCCAGCACTGAAAGCTCTTGCTAGCCAGCACCCTTCCTTGGAAGCGCTTTTGTAGGCCTAAGAACACTGGGGCTCTGGGCTTCTCTAGCTACCTAATCTTCTGCTCATCCTCTCGCGCACTCTAAAGAGAGCTCAGGTGAGAAATTGCAAACGTCGAGCAATTGCTCAGAGATGAAAAGTGCCAGACCTGGAAGCTGTTGCTAGCCAACACCCTTCCTTGGAAGCGCTTTCACAGGCGCAGTAACACTGGGGCTTTGCGCTTCTCTAGCCACCAAACCTCACGGTCCTTCTCTTTCCGTCTCGTAGACACGAGCTGAGAAATTGCAAACGTCGAGCAATTGTTCAGAGATGAAAAGTGCCAGCACTGAAAGCTGTTGCTAGCCAGCACCCTTCCTTGGAAGCGCTTTCACAGGCACAGCAACACTGGGGCTTTGCGCTTCTCTAGCCACCAAACATTACGGTCACTTACTCTCTGTCTCGTAGAAACGAGCTGAGAAAATGCAAATGTCGAGCAATTGCTCAGAGATGAAAAGTGCCAGCACTGAAAGCTGTTGCTAGCCAGCACCCTTCCTTGGAAGCGCTTTCACAGCTGCAGTAACACTGGGGCTTTGCGCTTCTCTAGCCACCAAACGTCACTGTCATTCTCTTTCCGTCTCGTAGACACGAGCTGAGAAATTGCAAACGTCGAGCAATTGCTCAGAGATGAAAAGTGCCAGCACTGAAAGCTCTTGCTAGCCAGCACCCTTCCTTGGAAGCGCTTTCACAGGCGCAGCAACACTGGGGCTTTGCGCTTCTCTAGCCACCAAACGTCACGGTCCTTCTCTTTCCGTCTCGTGGACACGAGCTGAGAAATTGCAAACGTCGAGCAATTGCTCAGAGATGAAAAGTGCCAGCACTGAAAGCTGTTGCTAGCCAGCACCCTTCCTTGGAAGCGCTTTTGTAGCCCTAAGAACACTGGGGCTCTGGGCTTCTCTAGCCACCTAATCTTCTGCTCATCCTCTCGCGCACTCTAAAGAGAGCTCAGGTGAGAAATTGCAAACGTCGACCAATTGCTCAGAGATGAAAAGTGCCAGCACTGAAAGCTCTTGCTAGCCAGCACCCTTCCTTGGAAGCGCTTTCACAGGCACAGTAACACTGGGGCTTTGCGCTTCTCTAGCCACCAAACATCACGGTCCTTCTCTTTCCGTCTCGTAGACACGAGCTGAGAAATTGCAAACATCGAGCAATTGCTCAGAGATGAAAAGTGCCAGCACTGAAAGCTGTTGCTAGCCAGCACCCTTCCTTGGAAGCGCTTTTGTAGGCCTAAGAACACTGGGGCTCTGGGCTTCTCTAGCCACCTAATCTTCTGCTCATCCTCTCGCGCACTCTAAAGAGAGCTCAGGTGAGAAATTGCAAACGTCCAGCATTTGCTCAGAGATGAAAAGTGCCAGCACTGAAAGCTCTTGCTAGCCAGCACCCTTCCTTGGAAGCGCTTTTGTAGGCCTAAGAACACTGGGGATTCTGGGCTTCTCTAGCCACCTAATCTTCTGCTCATCCTCTCGCGCACTCTAAAGAGAGCTCAGGTGAGAAATTGCAAACGTCCAGCAATTGCTCAGAGATGAAAAGTGCCAGCACTGAAAGCTCTTGCTAGCCAGCACCCTTCCTTGGAAGCGCTTTCACAGGCACAGCAACACTGGGGCTTTGCGCTTCTCTAGCCACCAAACGTCACTGTCATTCTCTTTCCGTCTCGTAGACACGAGCTGAGAAATTGCAAAACGTCAAGCAATTGCTCAGAGATGAAAAGTGCCAGCACTGAAAGCTGTTGCTAGCCAGCACCCTTCCTTGGAAGCGCTTTTGTAGGCCTAAGAACACTGGGGCTCTGGGCTTCTCTAGCCACCTAATCTTCTGCTCATCCTCTCGCGCACTCTAAAGAGAGCTCAGGTGAGAAATTGCAAACGTCCAGCAATTGCTCAGAGATGAAAAGTGCCAGCACTGAAAGCTCTTGCTAGCCAGCACCCTTCCTTGGAAGCGCTTTCACAGGCGCAGCAACACTGGGGCTTTGCGCTTCTCTAGCCACCAAACATCACTGTCACTATCTCTCCGTCTCGTAGACACGAGCTGAGAAATTGCAAACGTCAAGCAATTGCTCAGAGAGGAAAAGTGCCAGCACTGAAAGCTGTTGCTAGCCAGCACCCTTCCTTGGAAGCGCTTTTGTAGGCCTAAGAACACTGGGGCTCTGGGCTTCTCTAGCCACCTAATCTTCTGCTCATCCTCTCGCGCACTCTAAAGAGAGCTCAGGTGAGAAATTGCAAACGTCCAGCAATTGCTCAGAGATGAAAAGTGCCAGCACTGAAAGCTCTTGCTAGCCAGCACCCTTCCTTGGAAGCGCTTTCACAGGCACAGTAACACTGGGGCTTTGCGCTTCTCTAGCCACCAAACGTCACTGTCATTCTCTTTCCGTCTCGTAGACACGAGCTGAGAAATTGCAAATGTCGAGCAATTGCTCAGAGATGAAAAGTGCCAGCACTGAAAGCTGTTGCTAGCCAGCACCCTTCCTTGGAAGCGCTTTCACAGGCACAGCAACACTGGGGCTTTGCGCTTCTCTAGCCACCAAACATCACGGTCACTATCTCTCCGTCTCGTAGACACGAGCTGAGAAATTGCAAACGTCGAGCAATTGCTCAGAGATGAAAAGTGCCAGCACTGAAAGCTCTTGCTAGCCAGCACCCTTCCTTGGAAGCGCTTTTGTAGGCCTAAGAACACTGGGGCTCTGGACTTCTCTAGCCACCTAATCTTCTGCTCATCCTCTCGCGCACTCTAAAGAGAGCTCAGGTGAGAAATTGCAAATGTCCAGCAATTGCTCAGAGATGAAAAGTGCCAGCACTGAAAGCTCTTGCTAGCCAGCACCCTTCCTTGGAAGCGCTTTCACAGGCGCAGCAACACTGGGGCTTTGCGCTTCTCTAGCCACCAACATCACGGTCACTATCTCTCCGTCTCGTAGACACGAGCTGAGAAATTGCAAACGACGAGCAATTGTTCAGCGATGAAAAGTGCCAGACCTGGAAGCTGTTGCTAGCCAACACCCTTCCTTGGAAGCGCTTTTGTAGGCCTAAGAACACTGGGGCTCTGGGCTTCTCTAGCCACCTAATCTTCTGCTCATCCTCTCGCGCACTCTAAAGAGAGCTCAGGTGAGAAATTGCAAACGTCGAGCAATTGCTCAGAGAGGAAAAGTGCCAGCACTGAAAGCTGTTGCTAGCCAGCACCCTTCCTTGGAAGCGCTTTTGTAGGCCTAAGAACACTGGGGCTCTGGGCTTCTCTAGCCACCTAGTCTTCTGCTCATCCTCTCGCGCACTCTAAAGAGAGCTCAGGTGAGAAATTGCAAACGTCGACCAATTGCTCAGAGATGAAAAGTGCCAGCACTGAAAGCTCTTGCTAGCCAGCACCCTTCCTTGGAAGCGCTTTTGTAGCCCTAAGAACACTGGGGATTCTGGGCTTCTCTAGCCACCTAATCTTCTGCTCACCCTCTCGCGCACTCTAAAGAGAGCTCAGGTGAGAAATTGCAAACGTCGAGCAATTGCTCAGAGATGAAAAGTGCCAGCACTGAAAGCTCTTGCTAGCCAGCACCCTTCCTTGGAAGCGCTTTCACAGGCGCAGCAACACTGGGGCTCTGGGCTTCTCTACCCACCAAACATCACCGTCACTATCTCTCCGTCTCGTGGACACGAGCTGAGAAATTGCAAACGTCGAGCAATTGCTCAGAGATGACAAGTACCAGCACTGAAAGCTCTTGCTAGCCAGCACCCTTCCTTGGCAGCGCTTTCACAGGCGCAGCAACACTGGGGCTTTGCGCTTCTCTACCCACCAAAAGTCACGGTCATTCTCTTTCCGTCTCGTAGACACGAGCTGAGAAATTGCAAACGTCGAGCAATTGCTCAGAGATGAAAAGTGCCAGCACTGAAAGCTGTTGCTAGCCAGCACCCTACCTTGGAAGCGCTTTCACAGGCACAGCAACACTGGGGCTTTGCGCTTCTCTACCCACCAAACGTCACGGTCACTAACTCTCCGTCTCGTAGACACGAGCTGAGAAATTGCAAATGTCGAGCAATTGCTCAGAGATGAAAAGTGCCAGCACTGAAAGCTGTTGCTAGCCAGCACCCTTCCTTGGCAGCGCTTTCACAGGCGCAGCAACTCTGGGGCTTTGCGCTTCTCTACCCACCAAACATCACGGTCCTTCTCTTTCCGTCTCGTAGAGACGAGCTGAGAAATTGCAAACGACGAGCAATTGTTCAGAGATGAAAAGTGCCAGTACTGAAAGCTGTTGCTAGCCAGCACCCTTCCTTGGAAGCGCTTTTGTAGGCCTAAGAACACTGGGGCTCTGGGCTTCTCTAGCCACCTAATCTTCTGCTCATCCTCTTGCGCACTCTAAAGAGAGCTCAGGTGAGAAATTGCAAACGACGAGCAATTGTTCAGAGACGAAAAGTGCCAGCACTGAAAGCTGTTGCTAGCCAGCACCCTTCCTTGGAAGCGCTTTTGTAGGCCTAAGAACACTGCGGCTCTGGGCTTCTCTAGCCACCTAATCTTCTGCTCATCCTCTCGCGCACTCTAAAGAGAGCTCAGGTGAGAAATTGCAAATGTCGAGCAATTGCTCAGAGATGAAAAGTGCCAGCACTGAAAGCTGTTGCTAGCCAGCACCCTTCCTTGGAAGCGCTTTCACAGGCACAGCAACACTGGGGCTTTGCGCTTCTCTAGCCACCAAACGTCACTTTCATTCTCTTTCCGTCCCGTAGACAAGAGCTGAGAAATTGCAAACGTCGAGCAATTGCTCAGCGATGAAAAGTGCCAGCACTGAAAGCTGTCGCTAGCCAGCACCCTTCCTTGGAAGCGCTTTTGTAGGCCTAAGAACACTGGGGCTCTGGGCTTCTCTAGCCACCTAATGTTCTGCTCATCCTCTCGCGCACTCTAAAGAGAGCTCAGGTGAGAAATTGCAAACGACGAGCAATTGTTCAGAGATGAAAAGTGCCAGCACTGAAAGCTGTTGCTAGCCAGCACCCTTCCTTGGAAGCGCTTTTGTAGGCCTAAGAACACTGGGGCTCTGGGCTTCTCTAGCCACCTAATCTTCTGCTCATCCTCTCGCGCACTCTAAAGAGAGCTCAGGTGAGAAATTGCAAACGTCGAGCAATTGCTCAGAGATGAAAAGTGCCAGCACTGAAAGCTCTTGCTAGCCAGCACCCTTCCTTGGAAGCGCTTTCACAGGCGCAGCAACACTGGGGCTTTGCGCTTCTCTAGCCACCAACATCACGGTCACTATCTCTCCGTCTCGTAGACACGAGCTGAGAAATTGCAAACGACGAGCAATTGTTCAGCGATGAAAAGTGCCAGCACTGAAAGCTGTTGCTAGCCAGCAGCCTTCCTTGGAAGCGCTTTCACAGGCACAGCAACACTGGGGCTTTGCGCTTCTCTACCCACCAAACGTCACGGTCACTAACTCTCCGTCTCGTAGACACGAGCTGAGAAATTGCAAATGTCGAGCAATTGCTCAGCGATGAAAAGTGCCAGACCTGGAAGCTGTTGCTAGCCAGCACCCTTCCTTGGAAGCGCTTTTGTAGGCCTAAGAACACTGGGGCTCTGGGCTTCTCTAGCCACCTAATCTTCTGCTCATCCTCTCGCGCACTCTAAAGAGAGCTCAGGTGAGAAATTGCAAACGTCGAGCAATTGCTCAGAGATGAAAAGTGCCAGCACTGAAAGCTGTTGCTAGCCAACACCCTTCCTTGGAAGCGCTTTTGTAGGCCTAAGAACACTGGGGCTCTGGGCTTCTCTAGCCACCTAGTCTTCTGCTCATCCTCTCGCGCACTCTAAAGAGAGCTCAGGTGAGAAATTGCAAACGTCGACCAATTGCTCAGAGATGAAAAGTGCCAGCACTGAAAGCTCTTGCTAGCCAGCACCCTTCCTTGGAAGCGCTTTTGTAGCCCTAAGAACACTGGGGATTCTGGGCTTCTCTAGCCACCTAATCTTCTGCTCACCCTCTCGCGCACTCTAAAGAGAGCTCAGGTGAGAAATTGCAAACGTCGAGCAATTGCTCAGAGATGAAAAGTGCCAGCACTGAAAGCTCTTGCTAGCCAGCACCCTTCCTTGGAAGCGCTTTCACAGGCGCAGCAACACTGGGGCTCTGGGCTTCTCTACCCACCAAACATCACCGTCACTATCTCTCCGTCTCGTGGACACGAGCTGAGAAATTGCAAACGTCGAGCAATTGCTCAGAGATGACAAGTACCAGCACTGAAAGCTCTTGCTAGCCAGCACCCTTCCTTGGCAGCGCTTTCACAGGCGCAGCAACACTGGGGCTTTGCGCTTCTCTACCCACCAAACGTCACGGTCATTCTCTTTCCGTCTCGTAGACACGAGCTGAGAAATTGCAAACGTCGAGCAATTGCTCAGAGATGAAAAGTGCCAGCACTGAAAGCTGTTGCTAGCCAGCACCCTACCTTGGAAGCGCTTTCACAGGCACAGCAACACTGGGGCTTTGCGCTTCTCTACCCACCAAACGTCACGGTCACTAACTCTCCGTCTCGTAGACACGAGCTGAGAAATTGCAAATGTCGAGCAATTGCTCAGAGAGGAAAAGTGCCAGCACTGAAAGCTGTTGCTAGCCAGCACCCTTCCTTGGCAGCGCTTTCACAGGTGCAGTAACACTGGGGCTTTGCGCTTCTCTAGCCACCAAACGTCACTGTCATTCTCTTTCCGTCTCGTAGACACGAGCTGAGAAATTGCAAACGTCAAGCAATTGCTCAGAGAGGAAAAGTGCCAGCACTGAAAGCTGTTGCTAGCCAGCACCCTTCCTTGGAAGCGCTTTTGTAGGCCTAAGAACAGTGGGTCTCTGGGCTTCTCTAGCCACCTAATCTTCTGCTCATCCTCTCGCGCACTCTAAAGAGAGCTCAGGTGAGAAATTGCAAACGTCCAGCAATTGCTCAGAGATGAAAAGTGCCAGCACTGAAAGCTCTTGCTAGCCAGCACCCTTCCTTGGAAGCGCTTTCACAGGCGCAGCAACTCTGGGGCTTTGCGCTTCTCTACCCACCAAACATCACGGTCCTTCTCTTTCCGTCTCGTAGCCACGAGCTGAGAAATTGCAAACGACGAGCAATTGTTCAGCGATGAAAAGTGCCAGTACTGAAAGCTGTTGCTAGCCAGCACCCTTCCTTGGAAGCGCTTTTGTAGGCCTAAGAACACTGGGGCTCTGGGCTTCTCTAGCCACCTAATCTTCTGCTCATCCTCTCGCGCACTCTAAAGAGAGCTCAGGTGAGAAATTGCAAACGACGAGCAATTGTTCAGAGATGAAAAGTGCCAGCACTGAAAGCTGTTGCTAGCCAGCACCCTTCCTTGGAAGCGCTTTTGTAGGCCTAAGAACACTGGGGCTCTGGGCTTCTCTAGCCACCTAATCTTCTGCTCATCCTCTCGCGCACTCTAAAGAGAGCTCAGGTGAGAAATTGCAAACGTCGAGCAATTGCTCAGAGATGAAAAGTGCCAGCACTGAAAGCTGTTGCTAGCCAGCACCCTTCCTTGGAAGCGCTTTCACAGGCACAGCAACACTGGGGCTTTGCGCTTCTCTAGCCACCAAACATTACGGTCACTTACTCTCTGTCTCGTAGACACGAGCTGAGAAAATGCAAATGTCGAGCAATTGCTCAGAGAGGAAAAGTGCCAGCACTGAAAGCTGTTGCTAGCCAGCACCCTTCCTTGGCAGCGCTTTCACAGGTGCAGTAACACTGGGGCTTTGCGCTTCTCTAGCCACCAAACGTCACTGTCATTCTATTTCCGTCTCGTAGACACGAGCTGAGAAATTGCAAACGTCGAGCAATTGCTCAGAGATGAAAAGTGCCAGCACTGAAAGCTGTTGCTAGCCAGCACCCTTCCTTGGAAGCGCTTTTGTAGGCCTAAGAACACTGGGGCTCTGGGCTTCTCTACCCACCAAATGTCACTGTCATTCTCTTTCTGTCTCGTAGACACGAGCTGAGAAATTGCAAACGTCGAGCAATTGCTCAGAGATGAAAAGTGCCAGCACTGGAAGCTGTTGCTAGCCAACACCCTTCCTTGGAAGCGCTTTTGTAGCCCTAAGAACACTGGGGCTCTGGGCTTCTCTAGCCACCTAATCTTCTGCTCATCCTCTCGCGCACTCTAAAGAGAGCTCAGGTGAGAAATTGCAAACGTCGAGCAATTGCTCAGAGATGAAAAGTGCCAGCACTGAAAGCTCTTGCTAGCCAGCACCCTTCCTTGGAAGCGCTTTCACAGGCACAGTAACACTGGGGCTTTGCGCTTCTCTACCCACCAAACGTCACGGTCCTTCTCTTTCCGTCTCGTAGACACGAGCTGAGAAATTGCAAACGTCGAGCAATTGCTCAGAGATGAAAAGTGCCAGCACTGAAAGCTGTTGCTAGCCACCACCCTTCCTTGGAAGCGCTTTTGTAGGCCTAAGAACACTGGGGCTCTGGGCTTCTCTAGCCACCTAATCTTCTGCTCATCCTCTCGCGCACTCTAAAGAGAGCTCAGGTGAGAAATTGCAAACGTCGAGCATTTGCTCAGAGATGAAAAGTGCCAGCACTGAAAGCTCTTGCTAGCCAGCACCCTTCCTTGGAAGCGCTTTCACAGGTGCAGTAACACTGTGGCTTTGCGATTCTCTAGCCACCAAACGTCACTTTCATTCTCTTTCCGTCCCGTAGACACGAGCTGAGAAATTGCAAACGTCCAGCAATTGCTCAGCGATGAAAAGTGCCAGCACTGAAAGCTGTTGCTAGCCAGCACCCTTCCTTGGAAGCGCTTTTGTAGGCCTAAGAACACTGGGGCTCTGGGCTTCTCTAGCCACCTAATCTTCTGCTCATCCTCTCGCGCACTCTAAAGAGAGCTCAGGTGAGAAATTGCAAACGACGAGCAATTGTTCAGAGATGAAAAGTGCCAGCACTGAAAGCTGTTGCTAGCCAGCACCCTTCCATGGAAGCGCTTTTGTAGGCCTAAGAACACTGGGGCTCTGGGCTTCTCTAGCCACCTAATCTTCTGCTCATCCTCTCGCGCACTCTAAAGAGAGCTCAGGTGAGAAATTGCAAACGTCGAGCAATTGCTCAGAGATGAAAAGTGCCAGCACTGAAAGCTCTTGCTAGCCAGCACCCTTCCTTGGAAGCGCTTTCACAGGCACAGTAACACTGGGGCTTTGCGCTTCTCTAGCCACCAAACGTCACTGTCATTCTCTTTCCGTCTCGTAGACACGAGCTGAGAAATTGCAAATGTCGAGCAATTGCTCAGAGATGAAAAGTGCCAGCACTGAAAGCTGTTGCTAGCCAGCACCCTTCCTTGGAAGCGCTTTCACAGGCACAGCAACACTGGGGCTTTGCGCTTCTCTAGCCACCAAACATCACGGTCACTATCTCTCCGTCTCGTAGACACGAGCTGAGAAATTGCAAACGTCGAGCAATTGCTCAGAGATGAAAAGTGCCAGCACTGAAAGCTCTTGCTAGCCAGCACCCTTCCTTGGAAGCGCTTTTGTAGGCCTAAGAACACTGGGGCTCTGGGCTTCTCTAGCCACCTCATCTTCTGCTCATCCTCTCGCGCACTCTAAAGAGAGCTCAGGTGAGAAATTGCAAATGTCCAGCAATTGCTCAGAGATGAAAAGTGCCAGCACTGAAAGCTCTTGCTAGCCAGCACCCTTCCTTGGAAGCGCTTTCACAGGCGCAGTAACACTGTGGCTTTGCGATTCTCTAGCCACCAAACGTCACTTTCATTCTCTTTCCGTCCCGTAGACACGAGCTGAGAAATTGCAAACGTCCAGCAATTGCTCAGAGATGAAAAGTGCCAGCACTGAAAGCTCTTGCTAGCCAGCACCCTTCCTTGGAAGCGCTTTTGTAGGCCTAAGAACACTGGGGCTCTGGGCTTCTCTAGCCACCTAATCTTCTGCTCATCCTCTCGCGCACTCTAAAGAGAGCTCAGGTGAGAAATTGCAAACGTCCAGCAATTGCTCAGAGATGAAAAGTGCCAGCACTGAAAGCTCTTGCTAGCCAGCACCCTTCCTTGGAAGCGCTTTTGTAGGCCTAAGAACACTGGGGCTCTGGGCTTCTCTAGCCACCTAATCTTCTGCTCATCCTCTCGCGCACTCTAAAGAGAGCTCAGGTGAGAAATTGCAAACGTCCAGCAATTGCTCAGAGATGAAAAGTGCCAGCACTGAAAGCTGTTGCTAGCCAGCACCCTTCCTTGGAAGCGCTTTCACAGGCACAGCAACACTGGGGCTTTGCGCTTCTCTACCCACCAAAAATCACGGTCACTATCTCTCCGTCTCGTAGACACAAGCTGAGAAATTGCAAACGTCGAGCAATTGCTCAGAGATGAAAAGTGCCAGCACTGAAAGCTGTTGCTAGCCAGCACCCTTCCTTGGAAGCGCTTTTGTAGGCCTAAGAACGCTGGGGCTCTGGGCTTCTCTAGCCACCTAATCTTCTGCTCATCCTCTCGCGCACTCTAAAGAGAGCTCAGGTGAGAAATTGCAAATGTCCAGCAATTGCTCAGAGATGAAAAGTGCCAGCACTGAAAGCTCTTGCTAGCCAGCACCCTTCCTTGGAAGCGCTTTCACAGGCGCAGCAACACTGGGGCTTTGCGCTTCTCTAGCCACCAACATCACTGTCACTATCTCTCCGTCTCGTAGACACGAGCTGAGAAATTGCAAACGACGAGCAATTGTTCAGCGATGAAAAGTGCCAGCACTGAAAGCTGTTGCTAGCCAGCAGCCTTCTTTGGAAGCGCTTTTGTAGACCTAAGAACACTGGGGCTTTACGCTTCTCTAGCCACCAAACGTCACGGTCCTTCTCTTTCCGTCTCGCGGACACGAGCTGAGAAATTGCAAATGTCGAGCAATTGCTCAGCGATGAAAAGTGCCAGACCTGGAAGCTGTTGCTAGCCAACACCCTTCCTTGGAAGCGCTTTTGTAGGCCTAAGAACACCGGGGCTCTGGGCTTCTCTAGCCACCTAATCTTCTGCTCATCCTCTCGCGCACTCTAAAGAGAGCTCAGGTGAGAAATTGCAAACGTCGAGCAATTGCTCAGAGAGGAAAAGTGCCAGCACTGAAAGCTCTTGCTAGCCAGCACCCTTCCTTGGAAGCGCTTTTGTAGGCCTAAGAACACTGGGGCTCTGGGCTTCTCTAGCCACCTAGTCTTCTGCTCATCCTCTCGCGCACTCTAAAGAGAGCTCAGGTGAGAAATTGCAAACGTCGAGCAATTGCTCAGAGATGAAAAGTGCCAGCACTGAAAGCTGTTGCTAGCCAGCACCCTTCCTTGGAAGCGCTTTCACAGGCGCAGCAACACTGGGGCTTTGCGCTTCTCTAGCCACCAAACATCACCGTCACTATCTCTCCGTCTCGTGGACACGAGCTGAGAAATTGCAAATGTCGAGCAATTGCTCAGAGATGACAAGTACCAGCACTGAAAGCTCTTGCTAGCCAGCACCCTTCCTTGGAAGCGCTTTCACAGGCGCAGCAACACTGGGGCTTTGCGCTTCTCTACCCACCAAACGTCACGGTCATTCTCTTTCCGTCTCGTAGACACGAGCTGAGAAATTGCAAACGTCGAGCAATTGCTCAGAGATGAAAAGTGCCAGCACTGAAAGCTGTTGCTACCCAGCACCTTTCCTTGGAAGCGCTTTCACAGGCACAGCAACACTGGGGCTTTGCGCTTCTCTACCCACCAAACGTCACGGTCACTAACTCTCCGTCTCGTAGACACGAGCTGAGAAATTGCAAATGTCGAGCAATTGCTCAGAGATGAAAAGTGCCAGCACTGAAAGCTGTTGCTAGCCAGCACCCTTCCTTGGAAGCGCTTTCACAGGTGCAGTAACACTGGGGCTTTGCGCTTCTCTAGCCACCAAACGTCACGGTCATTCTCTTTCCGACTCGTAGACACGAGCTGAGAAATTGCAAACGTCAAGCAATTGCTCAGAGATGAAAAGTGCCAGCACTGAAAGCTGTTGCTAGCCAGCACCCTTCCTTGGAAGCGCTTTTGTAGGCCTAAGAACACTGGGGCTCTGGGCTTCTCTAGCCACCTAATATTCTGCTCATCCTCTCGCGCACTCTAAAGAGAGCTCAGGTGAGAAATTGCAAACGTCCAGCAATTGCTCAGAGATGAAAAGTGCCAGCACTGAAAGCTGTTGCTAGCCAGCACCCTTCCTTGGAAGCGCTTTCACAGGCACAGCAACACTGGGGCTTTGCGCTTCTCTAGCCACCAAACATCACGCTCACTATCTCTCCGTCTCGTAGACACGAGCTGAGAAATTGCAAACGTCGAGCAATTGCTCAGAGATGAAAAGTGCCAGCACTGAAAGCTGTTGCTAGCCAGCACCCTTCCTTGGAAGCGCTTTCACAGGTGCAGTAACACTGGGGCTTTGCGCTTCTCTAGCCACCAAACATCACGGTCCTTCTCTTTCCGTCTCGTAGACACGAGCTGAGAAATTGCAAACGTCAAGCAATTGCTCAGAGATGAAAAGTGCCAGCACTGAAAGCTGTTGCTAGCCAGCACCCTTCCTTGGAAGCGCTTTTGTAGGCCTAAGAACACTGGGGCTCTGGGCTTCTCTAGCCACCTAATCTTCTGCTCATCCTCTTGCGCACTCTAAAGAGAGCTCAGGTGAGAAATTGCAAACGACGAGCAATTGTTCAGAGACGAAAAGTGCCAGCACTGAAAGCTGTTGCTAGCCAGCACCCTTCCTTGGAAGCGCTTTTGTAGGCCTAAGAACACTGGGGCTCTGGGCTTCTCTAGCCACCTAATCTTCTGCTCATCCTCTCGCGCACTTTAAAGAGAGCTCAGGTGAGAAATTGCAAATGTCGAGCAATTGCTCAGAGATGAAAAGTGCCAGCACTGAAAGCTGTTGCTAGCCAGCACCCTTCCTTGGCAGCGCTTTCACAGGCACAGCAACACTGGGGCTTTGCGCTTCTCTAGCCACCAAACATCACGCTCACTATCTCTCCGTCTCGTAGACACGAGCTGAGAAATTGCAAACGTCAAGCAATTGCTCAGAGATGAAAAGTGCCAGCACTGAAAGCTGTTGCTAGCCAGCACCCTTCCTTGGAAGCGCTTTTGTAGCCCTAAGAACACTGGGGCTCTGGGCTTCTCTAGCCACCTAATCTTCTGCTCATCCTCTCGCGCACTCTAAAGAGAGCTCAGGTGAGAAATTGCAAACGTCGAGCAATTGCTCAGAGATGAAAAGTGCCAGCACTGAAAGCTCTTGCTAGCCAGCACCCTTCCTTGGAAGCGCTTTCACAGGCACAGCAACACTGGGGCTTTGCGCTTCTCTACCCACCAAACGTCACGGTCACTAACTCTCCATCTCGTAGACACGAGCTGAGAAATTGCAAATGTCGAGCAATTGCTCAGAGAGGAAAAGTGCCAGCACTGAAAGCTGTTGCTAGCCAGCACCCTTCCTTGGAAGCGCTTTCACAGGTGCAGTAACACTGGGGCTTTGCGCTTCTCTAGCCACCAAACGTCACTGTCATTCTCTTTCCGTCTCGTAGACACGAGCTGAGAAATTGCAAACGTCAAGCAATTGCTCAGAGAGGAAAAGTGCCAGCACTGAAAGCTGTTGCTAGCCACCACCCTTCCTTGGAAGCGCTTTTGTAGGCCTAAGAACACTGGGGCTCTGGGCTTCTCTAGCCACCTAATCTTCTGCTCATCCTCTCGCGCACTCTAAAGAGAGCTCAGGTGAGAAATTGCAAACGTCCAGCAATTGCTCAGAGATGAAAAGTGCCAGCACTGAAAGCTGTTGCTAGCCAGCACCCTTCCTTGGAAGCGCTTTCACAGGCGCAGCAACACTGGGGCTTTGCGCTTCTCTACCCACCAAACGTCACCGTCAATATCTCTCCGTCTCGTAGACACGAGCTGAGAAATTGCAAACGACGAGCAATTGTTCAGCGATGAAAAGTGCCAGCACTGAAAGCTGTTGCTAGCCAGCACCCTTCCTTGGAAGCGCTTTTGTAGGCCTAAGAACACTGGGGCTCTGGGCTTCTCTAGCCACCAAACGTCACTGTCATTCTCTTTCTGTCTCGTAGACACGAGCTGAGAAATTGCAAACGTCGAGCAATTGCTCAGAGATGAAAAGTGCCAGCACTGAAAGCTGTTGCTAGCCAGCACCCTTCCTTGGAAGCGCTTTTGTAGGCCTAAGAACACTGCGGCTCTGGGCTTCTCTAGCCACCTAATCTTCTGCTCATCCTCTCGCGCACTCTAAAGAGAGCTCAGGTGAGAAATTGCAAACGACGAGCAATTGCTCAGAGATGAAAAGTGCCAGCACTGAAAGCTCTTGCTAGCCAGCACCCTTCCTTGGAAGCGCTTTCACAGGCACAGTAACACTGGGGCTTTGCGCTTCTCTAGCCACCAAACATCACGCTCACTATCTCTCCGTCTCGTAGACACGAGCTGAGAAATTGCAAACGTCGAGCAATTGCTCAGAGATGAAAAGTGCCAGCACTGAAAGCTCTTGCTAGCCAGCACCCTTCCTTGGAAGCGCTTTTGTAGGCCTAAGAACGCTGGGGCTCTGGGCTTCTCTAGCCACCTAATCTTCTGCTCATCCTCTCGCGCACTCTAAAGAGAGCTCAGGTGAGAAATTGCAAATGTCCAGCAATTGCTCAGAGATGAAAAGTGCCAGCACTGAAAGCTCTTGCTAGCCAGCACCCTTCCTTGGAAGCGCTTTCACAGGCGCAGTAACACTGTGGCTTTGCGATTCTCTAGCCACCAAACGTCACTTTAATTCTCTTTCCGTCCCGTAGACACGAGCTGAGAAATTGCAAACGTCCAGCAATTGCTCAGCGATGAAAAGTGCCAGCACTGAAAGCTCTTGCTAGCCAGCACCCTTCCTTGGAAGCGCTTTTGTAGGCCTAAGAACACTGGGGCTCTGGGCTGCTCTAGCCACCTAATCTTCTGCTCATCCTCTCGCGCACTCTAAAGAGAGCTCAGGTGAGAAATTGCAAACGTCCAGCAATTGCTCAGAGATGAAAAGTGCCAGCACTGAAAGCTCTTGCTAGCCAGCACCCTTCCTTGGAAGCGCTTTCACAGGCACAGTAACACTGGGGCTTTGCGCTTCTCTACCCACCAAACGTCACGGTCCTTCTCTTTCCGTCTCGTAGACACGAGCTGAGAAATTGCAAACGTCGAGCAATTGCTCAGAGATGAAAAGTGCCAGCACTGAAAGCTGTTGCTAGCCAGTACCCTTCCTTGGAAGCGCTTTTGTAGGCCTAAGAACACTGGGGCTCTGGGCTTCTCTAGCCACCTAATCTTCTGCTCATCCTCTCGCGCACTCTAAAGAGAGCTCAGGTGAGAAATTGCAAACGTCGAGCAATTGCTCAGAGATGAAAAGTGCCAGCACTGAAAGCTCTTGCTAGCCAGCACCCTTCCTTGGAAGCGCTTTCACAGGTGCAGTAACACTGTGGCTTTGCGCTTCTCTAGCCACCAAACGTCACTTTCATTCTCTTTCCGTCCCGTAGACACGAGCTGAGAAATTGCAAACGTCCAGCAATTGCTCAGCGATGAAAAGTGCCAGCACTGAAAGCTCTTGCTAGCCAGCACCCTTCCTTGGAAGCGTTTTTGTAGGCCTAAGAACACTGCGGCCCTGGGCTTCTCTAGCCACCTAATCTTCTGCTCATCCTCTCGCGCACTCTAAAGAGAGCTCAGGTGAGAAATTGCAAACGACGAGCAATTGCTCAGAGATGAAAAGTGCCAGCACTGAAAGCTGTTGCTAGCCAGCACCCTTCCTTGGAAGCACTTTTGTAGCCCTAAGAACACTGGGGCTCTGGGCTTCTCTAGCCACCTAATCTTCTGCTCATCCTCTCGCGCACTCTAAAGAGAGCTCAGGTGAGAAATTGCAAACGTCGAGCAATTGCTCAGAGATGAAAAGTGCCAGCACTGAAAGCTCTTGCTAGCCAGCACCCTTCCTTGGAAGCGCTTTCACAGGCACAGTAACACTGGGGCTTTGCGCTTCTCTAGCCACCAAAAATCACGGTCACTATCTCTCCGTCTCGTAGACACGAGCTGAGAAATTGCAAATGTCGAGCAATTGCTCAGAGATGAAAAGTGCCAGCACTGAAAGCTGTTGCTAGCCAGCACCCTTCCTTGGAAGCGCTTTCACAGGTGCAGCAACACTGGGGCTTTGCGCTTCTCTAGCCACCAAACATCACGGTCACTATCTCTCCGTCTCGTAGACAAGAGCTGAGAAATTGCAAACGTCGAGCAATTGCTCAGAGATGAAAAGTGCCAGCACTGAAAGCTGTTGCTAGCCAGCACCCTTCCTTGGAAGCGCTTTTGTAGGCCTAAGAACACTGGGGCTCTGGGCTTCTCTAGCCACCTAATCTTCTGCTCATCCTCTCGCGCACTCTAAAGAGAGCTCAGGTGAGAAATTGCAAATGTCCAGCAATTGCTCAGAGATGAAAAGTGCCAGCACTGAAAGCTCTTGCTAGCCAGCACCCTTCCTTGGAAGCGCTTTCACAGGCGCAGTAACACTGGGGCTTTGCGATTCTCTAGCCACCAAACGTCACTTTCATTCTCTTTCCGTCCCGTAGACACGAGCTGAGAAATTGCAAACGTCCAGCAATTGCTCAGAGATGAAAAGTGCCAGCACTGAAAGCTGTTGCTAGCCAGCACCCTTCCTTGGAAGCGCTTTTGTAGGCCTAAGAACACTGGGGCTCTGGGCTTCTCTAGCCACCTAATCTTCTGCTCATCCTCTCGCGCACTCTAAAGAGTGCTCAGGTGAGAAATTGCAAACGTCCAGCATTTGCTCAGAGATGAAAAGTGCCAGCACTGAAAGCTGTTGCTAGCCAGCACCCTTCCTTGGAAGCGCTTTTGTAGGCCTAAGAACACTGGGGCTCTGGGCTTCTCTAGCCACCTAATCTTCTGCTCATCCTCTCGCGCACTCTAAAGAGAGCTCAGGTGAGAAATTGCAAACGTCGAGCAATTGCTCAGAGATGAAAAGTGCCAGCACTGAAAGCTCTTGCTAGCCAGCACCCTTCCTTGGAAGCGCTTTCACAGGCACAGCAACACTGGGGCTTTGCGCTTCTCTACCCACCAAAAATCACGGTCACTATCTCTCCGTCTCGTAGACACGAGCTGAGAAATTGCAAACGTCGAGCAATTGCTCAGAGATGAAAAGTGCCAGCACTGAAAGCTGTTGCTTGCCAGCACCCTTCCTTGGAAGCGCTTTTGTAGACCTAAGAACACTGGGGCTCTGGGCTTCTCTAGCCACCAAACGTCACGGTCCTTCTCTTTCCGTCTCGCGGACACGAGCTGAGAAATTGCAAATGTCGAGCAATTGCTCAGCGATGAAAAGTGCCAGACCTGGAAGCTGTTGCTAGCCAACACCCTTCCTTGGAAGCGCTTTTGTAGGCCTAAGAACACTGGGGCTCTGGGCTTCTCTAGCCACCTAATCTTCTGCTCATCCTCTCGCGCACTCTAAAGAGAGATCAAGTGAGAAATTGCAAACGTCCAGCAATTGCTCAGAGAGGAAAAGTGCCAGCACTGAAAGCTGTTGCTAGCCAGCACCCTTCCTTGGAAGCGCTTTTGTAGGCCTAAGAACACTGGGGCTCTGGGCTTCTCTAGCCACCTAATCTTCTGCTCATCCTCTCGCGCACTCTAAAGAGAGCTCAGGTGAGAAATTGCAAACGTCGAGCAATTGCTCAGAGATGAAAAGTGCCAGCACTGAAAGCTCTTGATAGCCAGCACCCTTCCTTGGAAGCGCTTTTGTAGCCCTAAGAACACTGGGGATTCTGGGCTTCTCTAGCCACCTAATCTTCTGCTCATCCTCTCGCGCACTCTAAAGAGAGCTCAGGTGAGAAATTGCAAACGTCGAGCAATTGCTCAGAGATGAAAAGTGCCAACACTGAAAGCTGTTGCTAGCCAGCACCCTTCCTTGGAAGCGCTTTCACAGGCGCAGCAACACTGGGGCTTTGCGCTTCTCTAGCCACCAAACATCACCGTCACTATCTCTCCGTCTCGTGGACACGAGCTGAGAAATTGCAAACGTCGAGCAATTGCTCAGAGATGAAAAGTACCAGCACTGAAAGCTGTTGCTAGCCAGCACCCTTCCTTGGAAGCGCTTTCACAGGCGCAGCAACACTGGGGCTTTGCGCTTCTCTACCCACCAAACGTCACGGTCATTCTCTTTCCGTCTCGTAGACACGAGCTGAGAAATTGCAAACGTCGAGCAATTGCTCAGAGATGAAAAGTGCCAGCACTGAAAGCTGTTGCTAGCCAGCACCCTTCCTTGGAAGCGCTTTCACAGGCACAGCAACACTGGGGCTTTGCGCTTCTCTACCCACCAAACATCACGGTCACTAACTCTCCGTCTCGTAGACACGAGCTGAGAAATTGCAAATGTCGAGCAATTGCTCAGAGAGGAGAAGTGCCAGCACTGAAAGCTGTTGCTAGCCAGCACCCTTCCTTGGCAGCGCTTTCACAGGTGCAGTAACACTGGGGCTTTGCGCTTCTCTAGCCACCAAACGTCACTGTCATTCTCTTTCCGTCTCGTAGACACGAGCTGAGAAATTGCAAACGTCAAGCAATTGCTCAGAGAGGAAAAGTGCCAGCACTGAAAGCTGTTGCTAGCCAGCACCCTTCCTTGGAAGCGCTTTTGTAGGCCTAAGAACACTGGGGCTCTGGGCTTCTCTAGCCACCTAATCTTCTGCTCATCCTCTCGCGCACTCTAAAGAGAGCTCAGGTGAGAAATTGCAAACGTCCAGCAATTGCTCAGAGATGAAAAGTGCCAGCACTGAAAGCTCTTGCTAGCCAGCACCCTTCCTTGGAAGCGCTTTCACAGGCGCAGCAACACTGGGGCTTTGCGCTTCTCTAGCCACCAAACATCACAGTCAATATCTCTCCGTCTCGTAGACACGAGCTGAGAAATTGCAAATGTCGAGCAATTGCTCAGAGAGGAAAAGTGCCAGCACTGAAAGCTGTTGCTAGCCAGCACCCTTCCTTGGAAGCGCTTTTGTAGGCCTAAGAACACTGGGGCTCTGGGCTTCTCTAGCCACCTAATCTTCTGCTCATCCTCTTGCGCACTCTAAAGAGAGTTCAGGTGAGAAATTGCAAACGACGAGCAATTGTTCAGAGATGAAAAGTGCCAGCACTGAAAGCTGTTGCTAGCCAGCACCCTTCCTTGGAAGCGCTTTTGTAGGCCTAAGAACACTGGGGCTCTGGGCTTCTCTAGCCACCTAATCTTCTGCTCATCCTCTCGCGCACTCTAAAGAGAGCTCAGGTGAGAAATTGCAAACGTCGAGCAATTGCTCAGAGATGAAAAGTGCCAGCACTGAAAGCTGTTGCTAGCCAGCACCCTTCCTTGGAAGCGCTTTCACAGGCACAGCAACACTGGGGCTTTGCGCTTCTCTACCCACCAAACGTCACGGTCACTAACTCTCCATCTCGTAGACACGAGCTGAGAAATTGCAAATGTCGAGCAATTGCTCAGAGAGGAAAAGTGCCAGCACTGAAAGCTGTTGCTAGCCAGCACCCTTCCTTGGCAGCGCTTTCACAGGTGCAGTAACACTGGGGCTTTGCGCTTCTCTAGCCACCAAACGTCACTGTCCTTCTCTTTCCGTCTCGTAGACACGAGCTGAGAAATTGCAAACGTCAAGCAATTGCTCAGAGAGGAAAAGTGCCAGCACTGAAAGCTGTTGCTAGCCAGCACCCTTCCTTGGAAGCGCTTTTGTAGGCCTAAGAACACTGGGGCTCTGGGCTTCTCTAGCCACCTAATCTTCTGCTCATCCTCTTGCGCACTCTAAAGAGAGCTCAGGTGAGAAATTGCAAACGTCGAGCAATTGCTCAGAGATGAAAAGTGCCAGCACTGAAAGCTGTTGCTAGCCAGCACCCTTCCTTGGAAGCGCTTTCACAGGCACAGCAACACTGGGGCTTTGCGCTTCTCTACCCACCAAACGTCACGGTCACTAACTCTCCGTCTCCTAGACACGAGCTGAGAAATTGCAAATGTCGAGCAATTGCTCAGAGAGGAAAAGTGCCAGCACTGAAAGCTGTTGCTAGCCAGCACCCTTCCTTGGCAGCGCTTTCACAGGTGCAGTAACACTGGGGCTTTGCGCTTCTCTAGCCACCAAACGTCACTGTCATTCTCTTTCCGTCTCGTAGACACGAGCTGAGAAATTGCAAACGTCAAGCAATTGCTCAGAGAGGAAAAGTGCCAGCACTGAAAGCTGTTGCTAGCCAGCACCCTTCCTTGGAAGCGCTTTTGTAGGCCTAAGAACACTGGGGCTCTGGGCTTCTCTAGCCACCTAATCTTCTGCTCATCCTCTCGCGCACTCTAAAGAGAGCTCAGGTGAGAAATTGCAAACGTCCAGCAATTGCTCAGAGATGAAAAGTGCCAGCACTGAAAGCTGTTGCTAGCCAGCACCCTTCCTTGGAAGCGCTTTCACAGGCGCAGCAACACTGGGGCTTTGCGCTTCTCTAGCCACCAAACATCACGGTCCTTCTATTTCCGTCTCGTAGACACGAGCTGAGAAATTGCAAACGACGAGCAATTGTTCAGCGATGAAAAGTGCCAGCACTGAAAGCTGTTGCTAGCCAGCACCCTTCCTTGGAAGCGCTTTTGTAGGCCTAAGAACACTGGGGCTCTGGGCTTCTCTAGCCACCTAATCTTCTGCTCATCCTCTTGCGCACTCTAAAGAGAGCTCAGGTGAGAAATTGCAAACGTCCAGCAATTGCTCAGAGATGAAAAGTGCCAGCACTGAAAGCTGTTGCTAGCCACCACCCTTCCTTGGAAGCGCTTTTGTAGGCCTAAGAACACTGGGGCTCTGGGCTTCTCTAGCCACCTAATCTTCTGCTCATCCTCTCGCGCACTCTAAAGAGAGCTCAAGTGAGAAATTGCAAATGTCGAGCAATTGCTCAGAGATGAAAAGTGCCAGCACTGAAAGCTCTTGCTAGCCAGCACCCTTCCTTGGAAGCGCTTTCACAGGCACAGCAACACTGGGGCTTTGCGCTTCTCTAGCCATCAAACATCACGCTCACTATCTCTCCGTCTCGTAGACACGAGCTGAGAAATTGCAAACGTCGAGCAATTGCTCAGAGATGAAAAGTGCCAGCACTGAAAGCTGTTGCTAGCCAGCACCCTTCCTTGGAAGCGCTTTCACAGGTGCAGTAACACTGGGGCTTTGCGCTTCTCTACCCACCAAATATCACGGTCCTTCTCTTTCCGTCTCGTAGACACGAGCTGAGAAATTGCAAACGTCAAGCAATTGCTCAGAGATGAAAAGTGCCAGCACTGAAAGCTGTTGCTAGCCAGCACCCTTCCTTGGAAGTGCTTTTGTAGCCCTAAGAACACTGGGGCTCTGGGCTTCTCTAGCCACCTAATCTTCTGCTCATCCGCTCGCGCACTCTAAAGAGAGCTCAGGTGAGAAATTGCAAACGTCGAGCAATTGCTCAGAGATGAAAAGTGCCAGCACTGAAAGCTCTTGCTAGCCAGCACCCTTCCTTGGAAGCGCTTTCACAGGCGCAGCAACACTGGGGGTTTGCGCTTCTCTAGCCACCAAACATCACCGTCACTATCTCTCCGTCTCGTAGACACGAGCTGAGAAATTGCAAACGACGAGCAATTGTTCAGCGATGAAAAGTGCCAGCACTGAAAGCTCTTGCTAGCCAGCACCCTTCCTTGGAAGCGCTTTCACAGGCGCAGCAACACTGGGGGTTTGCGCTTCTCTAGCCACCAAACATCACCGTCACTATCTCTCCGTCTCGTAGACACGAGCTGAGAAATTGCAAACGTCGAGCAATTGCTCAGAGATGAAAAGTGCCAGCACTGAAAGCTGTTGCTAGCCAGCACCCTTCCTTGGAAGCGCTTTTGTAGACCTAAGAACACTGGGGATCTGGGCTTCTCTAGCCACCAAACGTCACTGTCATTCTCTTTCCGTCTCGTAGACACGAGCTGAGAAATTGCAAACGTCGAGCAATTGCTCAGAGATGAAAAGTGCCAGCACTGAAAGCTGTTGCTAGCCAGCACCCTTCCTTGGAAGAGCTTTTGTAGGCCTAAGAACACTGCGGCCCTGGGCTTCTCTAGCTACCTAATCTTCTGCTCATCCTCTCGCGCACTCTAAAGAGAGCTCAGGTGAGAAATTGCAAAAGTCCAGCAGTTGCTCAGAGATGAAAAGTGCCAGCACTGAAAGCTCTTGCTAGCCAGCACCCTTCCTTGGAAGCGCTTTCACAGGCACAGTAACACTGGGGCTTTACGCTTCTCTACCCACCAAACGTCACGGTCCTTCTCTTTCCGTCTCGCGGACACGAGCTGAGAAATTGCAAATGTCGAGCAATTGCTCAGCGATGAAAAGTGCCAGACCTGGAAGCTGTTGCTAGCCAACACCCTTCCTTGGAAGCGCTTTTGTAGGCCTAAGAACACTGGGGCTCTGGGCTTCTCTAGCCACCTAATCTTCTGCTCATCCTCTCGCGCACTCTAAAGAGAGTTCAGGTGTGAAATTGCAAACGTCGAGCAATTGCTCAGAGATGAACAGTGCCAGCACTGAAAGCTGTTGCTAGCCAGCACCCTTCCTTGGAAGTGCTTTTGTAGCCCTAAGAACACTGGGGCTCTGGGCTTCTCTAGCCACCTAATCTGCTCATCCTCTCGCGCACTCTAAAGAGAGCTCAAGTGAGAAATTGCAAACGTCGAGCAATTGCTCAGAGATGAAAAGTGCCAGCACTGAAAGCTGTTGCTAGCCAGCACCCTTCCTTGGCAGCGCTTTTGTAGGCCTAAGAACACTGGGGCTCTGGGCTTCTCTAGCCACCTAATCTTCTGCTCATCCTCTCGCGCAGTCTAAAGAAAGCTCAGGTGAGAAATTGCAAATGTCGAGCAATTGCTCAGAGATGAAAAGTGCCAGCACTGAAAGCTGTTGCTAGCCAGCACCCTTCCTTGGAAGCGCTTTCACAGGCGCAGCAACACTGGGGCTTTGCGCTTCTCTAGCCACCAAACATCACCGTCACTATCTCTCCGTCTCGTGGACACGAGCTGAGAAATTGCAAACGTCGAGCAATTGCTCAGAGATGAAAAGTACCAGCACTGAAAGCTCTTGCTAGCCAGCACCCTTCCTTGGAAGCGCTTTCACAGGCGCAGCAACACTGGGGCTTTGCGCTTCTCTACCCACCAAACGTCACGGTCATTCTCTTTCCGTCTCCTAGACACGAGCTGAGAAATTGCAAACGTCGAGCAATTGCTCAGAGATGAAAAGTGCCAGCACTGAAAGCTGTTGCTAGCCAGCACCCTTCCTTGGAAGCGCTTTCACAGGCACAGCAACACTGGGGCTTTGCGCTTCTCTACCCACCAAACATCACGGTCACTAACTCTCCGTCTCGTAGACACGAGCTGAGAAATTGCAAATGTCGAGCAATTGCTCAGAGAGGAAAAGTGCCAGCACTGAAAGCTGTTGCTAGCCAGCACCCTTCCTTGGAAGCGCTTTTGTAGGCCTAAGAACACTGGGGCTCTGGGCTTCTTTAGACACCTAATCTTCTGCTCATCCTCTCGCGCACTCTAAAGAGAGCTCAGGTGAGAAATTGCAAACGTCGAGCAATTGCTCAGAGATGAAAAGTGCCAGCACTGAAAGCTGTTGCTAGCCAGCACCCTTCCTTGGAAGCGCTTTTGTAGCCCTAAGAACACTGGGGCTCTGGGCTTCTCTACCCACCAAACGTCACTGTCATTCTCTTTCCGTCTCCTAGACACGAGCTGAGAAATTGCAAACGTCGAGCAATTGCTCAGAGAGGAAAAGTGCCAGCACTGAAAGCTCTTGCTAGCCAGCACCCTTCCTTGGAAGAGCTTTTGTAGGCCTAAGAACACTGCGGCCCTGGGCTTCTCTAGCTACCTAATCTTCTGCTCATCCTCTCGCGCACTCTAAAGAGAGCTCAGGTGAGAAATTGCAAACGTCGAGCAATTGCTCAGCGATGAAAAGTGCCAGCACTGAAAGCTCTTGCTAGCCAGCACCCTTCCTTGGAAGCGCTTTTGTAGGCCTAAGAACACTGGGGCTCTGGGCTTCTCTAGCCACCTAATCTTCTGCTCATCCTCTCGCGCACTCTAAAGAGAGCTCAGGTGAGAAATTGCAAACGTCGAGCAATTGCTCAGAGATGAAAAGTGCCAGCACTGAAAGCTCTTGCTAGCCAGCACCCTTCCTTGGAAGCGCTTTTGTAGGCCTAAGAACACTGGGGATTCTGGGCTTCTCTAGCCACCTAATCTTCTGCTCATCCTCTCGCGCACTCTAAAGAAAGCTCAGGTGAGAAATTGCAAACGTCGAGCAATTGCTCAGCGATGAAAAGTGCCAGCACTGAAAGCTCTTGCTAGCCAGCACCCTTCCTTGGAAGCGCTTTCACAGGCGCAGCAACACTGGGGCTTTGCGCTTCTCTACCCACCAAACATCACGGTCACTATCTCTCCGTCTCGTGGACACGAGCTGAGAAATTGCAAACGTCGAGCAATTGCTCAGAGATGAAAAGTGCCAGCACTGAAAGCTGTTGCTAGCCAGCACCCTTCCTTGGAAGCGCTTTCACAGGCACAGTAACACTGGGGCTTTGCGCTTCTCTACCCACCAAACGTCACGGTCATTCTCTTTCCGTCTCGTAGACACGAGCTGAGAAATTGCAAATGTCGAGCAATTGCTCAGAGATGAAAAGTGCCAGCACTGAAAGCTGTTGCTAGCCAGCACCCTTCCTTGGAAGCGCTTTCACAGGCACAGCAACACTGGGGCTTTGCGCTTCTCTACCCACCAAACATCACGCTCACTATCTCTCCGTCTCGTAGAGACGAGCTGAGAAATTGCAAACGTCGAGCAATTGCTCAGAGATGAAAAGTGCCAGCACTGAAAGCTGTTGCTAGCCAGCACCCTTCCTTGGAAGCGCTTTCACAGGTGCAGTAACACTGGGGCTTTGCGCTTCTCTACCCACCAAACATCACGGTCCTTCTCTTTCCGTCTCGTAGACACGAGCTGAGAAATTGCAAACGTCAAGCAATTGCTCAGAGATGAAAAGTGCCAGCACTGAAAGCTGTTGCTAGCCAGCACCCTTCCTTGGAAGCGCTTTTGTAGGCCTAAGAACACTGGGGCTCTGGGCTTCTCTAGCCACCTAATCTTCTGCTCATCCTCTCGCGCACTCTAAAGAGAGCTCAGGTGAGAAATTGCAAACGTCGAGCAATTGCTCAGAGATGAAAAGTGCCAGCACTGAAAGCTGTTGCTAGCCAGCACCCTTCCTTGGAAGCGCTTTCACAGGTGCAGTAACACTGGGGCTTTGCGCTTCTCTAGCCACCAAACGTCACGGTCCTTCTCTTTCCGTCTCGTAGACACGAGCTGAGAAATTGCAAATGTCGAGCAATTGCTCAGAGATGAAAAGTGCCAGCACTGAAAGCTGTTGCTAGCCAGCACCCTTCCTTGGAAGCACTTTCACAGGCGCAGCAACACTGGGGCTTTGCGCTTCTCTAGCCACCAAACGTCACGCTCACTATCTCTCCGTCTCGTAGACACGAGCTGAGAAATTGCAAACGTCGAGCAATTGCTCAGAGATGAAAAGTGCCAGCACTGAAAGCTGTTGCTAGCCAGCACCCTTCCTTGGAAGCGCTTTCACAGGTGCAGTAACACTGGGGCTTTGCGCTTCTCTACCCACCAAACATCACGGTCCTTCTCTTTCCGTCTCGTAGACACGAGCTGAGAAATTGCAAACGTCGAGCAATTGCTCAGAGATGAAAAGTGCCAGCACTGAAAGCTGTTGCTAGCCAGCACCCTTCCTTGGAAGCGCTTTTGTAGGCCTAAGAACACTGGGGCTCTGGGCTTCTCTAGCCACCTAATCTTCTGCTCATCCTCTCGCGCACTCTAAAGAGAGCTCAGGTGAGAAATTGCAAACGTCGAGCAATTGCTCAGAGATGAAAAGTGCCAGCACTGAAAGCTCTTGCTAGGCAGCACGCTTCCTTGGAAGCGCTTTCACAGGCGCAGCAACACTGGGGCTTTGCGCTTCTCTAGCCACCAAACGTCACGGTCACTATCTCTCCGTCTCTTGGACACGAGCTGAGAAATTGCAAACGACGAGCAATTGTTCAGCGATGAAAAGTGCCAGCACTGAAAGCTGTTGCTAGCCAGCACCCTTCCTTGGAAGCGCTTTTGTAGACCTAAGAACACTGGGGCTCTGGGCTTCTCTAGCCACCAAACGTCACTGTCATTCTCTTTCCGTCTCCTAGACACGAGCTGAGAAATTGCAAACATCGAGCAATTGCTCAGAGATGAAAAGTGCCAGCACTGAAAGCTCTTGCTAGCCAGCACCCTTCCTTGGAAGAGCTTTTGTAGGCCTAAGAACACTGCGGCCCTGGGCTTCTCTAGCTACCTAATCTTCTGCTCATCCTCTCGCGCACTCTAAAGAGAGCTCAGGTGAGAAATTGCAAACGTCCAGCAGTTGCTCAGAGAGGAAAAGTGCCAGCACTGAAAGCTCTTGCTAGCCAGCACCCTTCCTTGGAAGCGCTTTCACAGGCGCAGTAACACTGGGGCTTTACGCTTCTCTACCCACCAAACGTCACGGTCCTTCTCTTTCCGTCTCGCGGACACGAGCTGAGAAATTGCAAATGTCGAGCAATTGCTCAGCGATGAAAAGTGCCAGACCTGGAAGCTGTTGCTAGCCAACACCCTTCCTTGGAAGCGCTTTTGTAGGCCTAAGAACACTGGGGCTCTGGGCTTCTCTAGCCACCTAATCTTCTGCTCATCCTCTCGCGCACTCTAAAGAGAGCTCAGCTGAGAAATTGCAAACGTCGAGCAATTGCTCAGAGATGAAAAGTGCCAACACTGAAAGCTGTTGCTAGCCAGCACCCTTCCTTGGAAGCGCTTTTGTAGGCCTAAGAACACTGGGGCTCTGGGCTTCTCTAGCCACCTAATCTTCTGCTCATCCTCTCGCGCACTCTAAAGAGAGCTCAGGTGAGAAATTGCAAACGTCGAGCAATTGCTCAGAGATGAAAAGTGCCAGCACTGAAAGCTCTTGCTAGCCAGCACCCTTCCTTGGAAGCGCTTTTGTAGGCCTAAGAACACTGGGGATTCTGGGCTTCTCTAGCCACCTAATCTTCTGCTCATCCTCTCGCGCACTCTAAAGAAAGCTCAGGTGAGAAATTGCAAACGTCGAGCAATTGCTCAGAGATGAAAAGTGCCAGCACTGAAAGCTCTTGCTAGCCAGCACCCTTCCTTGGAAGCGCTTTCACAGGCGCAGCAACACTGGGGCTTTGCGCTTCTCTACCCACCAAACATCACGGTCACTATCTCTCCGTCTCGTAGACACGAGCTGAGAAATTGCAAACGTCGAGCAATTGCTCAGAGATGAAAAGTACCAGCACTGAAAGCTCTTGCTAGCCAGCACCCTTCCTTGGAAGCGCTTTTGTAGGCCTAAGAACACTGGGGCTCTGGGCTTCTCTAGCCACCTAATCTTCTGCTCATCCTCTTGCGCACTCTAAAGAGAGTTCAGGTGAGAAATTGCAAACGACGAGCAATTGTTCAGAGATGAAAAGTGCCAGCACTGAAAGCTGTTGCTAGCCAGCACCCTTCCTTGGAAGCGCTTTTGTAGGCCTAAGAACACTGGGGCTCTGGGCTTCTCTAGCCACCTAATCTTCTGCTCATCCTCTCGCGCACTCTAAAGAGAGCTCAGGTGAGAAATTGCAAATGTCGAGCAATTGCTCAGAGATGAAAAGTGCCAGCACTGAAAGCTGTTGCTAGCCAGCACCCTTCCTTGGAAGCGCTTTTGTAGGCCTAAGAACACTGGGGCTCTGGGCTTCTCTAGCCACCTAATCTTCTGCTCATCCTCTCGCGCACTCTAAAGAGAGCTCAGGTGAGAAATTGCAAACGTCGAGCAATTGCTCAGAGATGAAAAGTGCCAGCACTGAAAGCTGTTGCTAGCCAGCACCCTTCCTTGGAAGCGCTTTCACAGGCACAGCAACACTGGGGCTTTGCGCTTCTCTACCCACCAAACGTCACGGTCACTAACTCTCCATCTCGTAGACACGAGCTGAGAAATTGCAAATGTCGAGCAATTGCTCAGAGAGGAAAAGTGCCAGCACTGAAAGCTGTTGCTAGCCAGCACCCTTCCTTGGCAGCGCTTTCACAGGTGCAGTAACACTGGGGCTTTGCGCTTCTCTAGCCACCAAACGTCACTGTCCTTCTCTTTCCGTCTCGTAGACACGAGCTGAGAAATTGCAAACGTCAAGCAATTGCTCAGAGAGGAAAAGTGCCAGCACTGAAAGCTGTTGCTAGCCAGCACCCTTCCTTGGAAGCGCTTTTGTAGGCCTAAGAACACTGGGGCTCTGGGCTTCTCTAGCCACCTAATCTTCTGCTCATCCTCTTGCGCACTCTAAAGAGAGCTCAGGTGAGAAATTGCAAACGTCGAGCAATTGCTCAGAGATGAAAAGTGCCAGCACTGAAAGCTGTTGCTAGCCAGCACCCTTCCTTGGAAGCGCTTTCACAGGCACAGCAACACTGGGGCTTTGCGCTTCTCTACCCACCAAACGTCACGGTCACTAACTCTCCGTCTCCTAGACACGAGCTGAGAAATTGCAAATGTCGAGCAATTGCTCAGAGAGGAAAAGTGCCAGCACTGAAAGCTGTTGCTAGCCAGCACCCTTCCTTGGCAGCGCTTTCACAGGTGCAGTAACACTGGGGCTTTGCGCTTCTCTAGCCACCAAACGTCACTGTCATTCTCTTTCCGTCTCGTAGACACGAGCTGAGAAATTGCAAACGTCAAGCAATTGCTCAGAGAGGAAAAGTGCCAGCACTGAAAGCTGTTGCTAGCCAGCACCCTTCCTTGGAAGCGCTTTTGTAGGCCTAAGAACACTGGGGCTCTGGGCTTCTCTAGCCACCTAATCTTCTGCTCATCCTCTCGCGCACTCTAAAGAGAGCTCAGGTGAGAAATTGCAAACGTCCAGCAATTGCTCAGAGATGAAAAGTGCCAGCACTGAAAGCTGTTGCTAGCCAGCACCCTTCCTTGGAAGCGCTTTCACAGGCGCAGCAACACTGGGGCTTTGCGCTTCTCTAGCCACCAAACATCACGGTCCTTCTATTTCCGTCTCGTAGACACGAGCTGAGAAATTGCAAACGACGAGCAATTGTTCAGCGATGAAAAGTGCCAGCACTGAAAGCTGTTGCTAGCCAGCACCCTTCCTTGGAAGCGCTTTTGTAGGCCTAAGAACACTGGGGCTCTGGGCTTCTCTAGCCACCTAATCTTCTGCTCATCCTCTTGCGCACTCTAAAGAGAGCTCAGGTGAGAAATTGCAAACGTCCAGCAATTGCTCAGAGATGAAAAGTGCCAGCACTGAAAGCTCTTGCTAGCCACCACCCTTCCTTGGAAGCGCTTTTGTAGGCCTAAGAACACTGGGGCTCTGGGCTTCTCTAGCCACCTAATCTTCTGCTCATCCTCTCGCGCACTCTAAAGAGAGCTCAAGTGAGAAATTGCAAATGTCGAGCAATTGCTCAGAGATGAAAAGTGCCAGCACTGAAAGCTGTTGCTAGCCAGCACCCTTCCTTGGAAGCGCTTTCACAGGCACAGCAACACTGGGGCTTTGCGCTTCTCTAGCCATCAAACATCACGCTCACTATCTCTCCGTCTCGTAGACACGAGCTGAGAAATTGCAAACGTCGAGCAATTGCTCAGAGAGGAAAAGTGCCAGCACTGAAAGCTGTTGCTAGCCAGCACCCTTCCTTGGAAGCGCTTTCACAGGTGCAGTAACACTGGGGCTTTGCGCTTCTCTACCCACCAAACATCACGGTCCTTCTCTTTCCGTCTCGTAGACACGAGCTGAGAAATTGCAAACGTCAAGCAATTGCTCAGAGATGAAAAGTGCCAGCACTGAAAGCTGTTGCTAGCCAGCACCCTTCCTTGGAAGTGCTTTTGTAGCCCTAAGAACACTGGGGCTCTGGGCTTCTCTAGCCACCTCATCTTCTGCTCATCCGCTCGCGCACTCTAAAGAGAGCTCAGGTGAGAAATTGCAAACGTCGAGCAATTGCTCAGAGATGAAAAGTGCCAGCACTGAAAGCTCTTGCTAGCCAGCACCCTTCCTTGGAAGCGCTTTCACAGGCGCAGCAACACTGGGGGTTTGCGCTTCTCTAGCCACCAAACATCACCGTCACTATCTCTCCGTCTCGTAGACACGAGCTGAGAAATTGCAAACGACGAGCAATTGTTCAGCGATGAAAAGTGCCAGCACTGAAAGCTGTTGCTAGCCAGCACCCTTCCTTGGAAGCGCTTTTGTAGACCTAAGAACACTGGGGATCTGGGCTTCTCTAGCCACCAAACGTCACTGTCATTCTCTTTCCGTCTCGTAGACACGAGCTGAGAAATTGCAAACGTCGAGCAATTGCTCAGAGATGAAAAGTGCCAGCACTGAAAGCTGTTGCTAGCCAGCACCCTTCCTTGGAAGAGCTTTTGTAGGCCTAAGAACACTGCGGCCCTGGGCTTCTCTAGCTACCTAATCTTCTGCTCATCCTCTCGCGCACTCTAAAGAGAGCTCAGGTGAGAAATTGCAAAAGTCCAGCAGTTGCTCAGAGATGAAAAGTACCAGCACTGAAAGCTCTTGCTAGCCAGCACCCTTCCTTGGAAGCGCTTTCACAGGCACAGTAACACTGGGGCTTTACGCTTCTCTACCCACCAAACGTCACGGTCATTCTCTTTCCATCTCCTAGACACGAGCTGAGAAATTGCAAACGTCGAGCAATTGCTCAGAGATGAAAAGTGCCAGCACTGAAAGCTGTTGCTAGCCAGCACCCTTCCTTGGAAGCGCTTTCACAGGCACAGCAACACTGGGGCTTTGCGCTTCTCTACCCACCAAACATCACGGTCACTAACTCTCCGTCTCGTAGACACGAGCTGAGAAATTGCAAATGTCGAGCAATTGCTCAGAGAGGAAAAGTGCCAGCACTGAAAGCTGTTGCTAGCCAGCACCCTTCCTTGGAAGCGCTTTTGTAGGCCTAAGAACACTGGGGCTCTGGGCTTCTCTAGCCACCTAATCTTCTGCTCATCCTCTTGCGCACTCTAAAGAGAGCTCAGGTGAGAAATTGCAAACGACGAGCAATTGCTCAGAGATGAAAAGTGCCAGCACTGAAAGCTGTTGCTAGCCAGCACCCTTCCTTGGAAGCGCTTTTGTAGGCCTAAGAACACTGGGGCTCTGGGCTTCTTTAGACACCTAATCTTCTGCTCATCCTCTCGCGCACTCTAAAGAGAGCTCAGGTGAGAAATTGCAAACGTCGAGCAATTGCTCAGAGATGAAAAGTGCCAGCACTGAAAGCTGTTGCTAGCCAGCACCCTTCCTTGGAAGCGCTTTTGTAGCCCTAAGAACACTGGGGCTCTGGGCTTCTCTACCCACCAAACGTCACTGTCATTCTCTTTCCGTCTCCTAGACACGAGCTGAGAAATTGCAAACGTCGAGCAATTGCTCAGAGATGAAAAGTGCCAGCACTGAAAGCTCTTGCTAGCCAGCACCCTTCCTTGGAAGAGCTTTTGTAGGCCTAAGAACACTGCGGCCCTGGGCTTCTCTAGCTACCTAATCTTCTGCTCATCCTCTCGCGCACTCTAAAGAGAGCTCAGGTGAGAAATTGCAAACGTCGAGCAATTGCTCAGCGATGAAAAGTGCCAGCACTGAAAGCTCTTGCTAGCCAGCACCCTTCCTTGGAAGCGCTTTTGTAGGCCTAAGAACACTGGGGCTCTGGGCTTCTCTAGCCACCTAATCTTCTGCTCATCCTCTCGCGCACTCTAAAGAGAGCTCAGGTGAGAAATTGCAAACGTCCAGCAATTGCTCAGAGATGAAAAGTGCCAGCACTGAAAGCTGTTGCTAGCCAGCACCCTTCCTTGGAAGCGCTTTTGTAGGCCTAAGAACACTGGGGATTCTGGGCTTCTCTAGCCACCTAATCTTCTGCTCATCCTCTCGCGCACTCTAAAGAAAGCTCAGGTGAGAAATTGCAAACGTCGAGCAATTGCTCAGCGATGAAAAGTGCCAGCACTGAAAGCTCTTGCTAGCCAGCACCCTTCCTTGGAAGCGCTTTCACAGGCGCAGCAACACTGGGGCTTTGCGCTTCTCTAGCCACCAAACATCACGGTCACTATCTCTCCGTCTCGTGGACACGAGCTGAGAAATTGCAAACGTCGAGCAATTGCTCAGAGATGAAAAGTGCCAGCACTGAAAGCTGTTGCTAGCCAGCACCCTTCCTTGGAAGCGCTTTCACAGGCACAGTAACACTGGGGCTTTGCGCTTCTCTACCCACCAAACGTCACGGTCATTCTCTTTCCGTCTCGTAGACACGAGCTGAGAAATTGCAAATGTCGAGCAATTGCTCAGAGATGAAAAGTGCCAGCACTGAAAGCTGTTGCTAGCCAGCACCCTTCCTTGGAAGCGCTTTCACAGGCACAGCAACACTGGGGCTTTGCGCTTCTCTAGCCACCAAACATCACGCTCACTCTCTCTCCGTCTCGTAGACACGAGCTGAGAAATTGCAAACGTCGAGCAATTGCTCAGAGATGAAAAGTGCCAGCACTGAAAGCTGTTGCTAGCCAGCACCCTTCCTTGGAAGCGCTTTCACAGGTGCAGTAACACTGGGGCTTTGCGCTTCTCTACCCACCAAACATCACGGTCCTTCTCTTTCCGTCTCGTAGACACGAGCTGAGAAATTGCAAACGTCAAGCAATTGCTCAGAGATGAAAAGTGCCAGCACTGAAAGCTGTTGCTAGCCAGCACCCTTCCTTGGAAGCGCTTTTGTAGGCCTAAGAACACTGGGGCTCTGGGCTTCTCTAGCCACCTAATCTTCTGCTCATCCTCTCGCGCACTCTAAAGAGAGCTCAGGTGAGAAATTGCAAACGTCGAGCAATTGCTCAGAGATGAAAAGTGCCAGCACTGAAAGCTGTTGCTAGCCAGCACCCTTCCTTGGAAGCGCTTTCACAGGTGCAGTAACACTGGGGCTTTGCGCTTCTCTAGCCACCAAACGTCACGGTCATTCTCTTTCCGTCTCCTAGACACGAGCTGAGAAATTGCAAATGTCGAGCAATTGCTCAGAGATGAAAAGTGCCAGCACTGAAAGCTGTTGCTAGCCAGCACCCTTCCTTGGAAGCACTTTCACAGGCGCAGCAACACTGGGGCTTTGCGCTTCTCTAGCCACCAAACATCACGCTCACTATCTCTCCGTCTCGTAGACACGAGCTGAGAAATTGCAAACGTCGAGCAATTGCTCAGAGATGAAAAGTGCCAGCACTGAAAGCTGTTGCTAGCCAGCACCCTTCCTTGGAAGCGCTTTCACAGGTGCAGTAACACTGGGGCTTTGCGCTTCTCTACCCACCAAACATCACGGTCCTTCTCTTTCCGTCTCGTAGACACGAGCTGAGAAATTGCAAACGTCGAGCAATTGCTCAGAGATGAAAAGTGCCAGCACTGAAAGCTGTTGCTAGCCAGCACCCTTCCTTGGAAGCGCTTTTGTAGGCCTAAGAACACTGGGGCTCTGGGCTTCTCTAGCCACCTAATCTTCTGCTCATCCTCTCGCGCACTCTAAAGAGAGCTCAGGTGAGAAATTGCAAACGTCGAGCAATTGCTCAGAGATGAAAAGTGCCAGCACTGTAAGCTCTTGCTAGCCAGCACGCTTCCTTGGAAGCGCTTTCACAGGCGCAGCAACACTGGGGCTTTGCGCTTCTCTAGCCACCAAACGTCACGGTCACTATCTCTCCGTCTCTTGGACACGAGCTGAGAAATTGCAAACGACGAGCAATTGTTCAGCGATGAAAAGTGCCAGCACTGAAAGCTGTTGCTAGCCAGCACCCTTCCTTGGAAGCGCTTTTGTAGACCTAAGAACACTGGGGCGCTGGGCTTCTCTAGCCACCAAACGTCACTGTCATTCTCTTTCCGTCTCCTAGACACGAGCTGAGAAATTGCAAACATCGAGCAATTGCTCAGAGATGAAAAGTGCCAGCACTGAAAGCTCTTGCTAGCCAGCACCCTTCCTTGGAAGAGCTTTTGTAGGCCTAAGAACACTGCGGCCCTGGGCTTCTCTAGCTACCTAATCTTCTGCTCATCCTCTCGCGCACTCTAAAGAGAGCTCAGGTGAGAAATTGCAAACGTCCAGCAGTTGCTCAGAGAGGAAAAGTGCCAGCACTGAAAGCTCTTGGTAGCCAGCACCCTTCCTTGGAAGCGCTTTCACAGGCGCAGTAACACTGGGGCTTTACGCTTCTCTACCCACCAAACGTCACGGTCCTTCTCTTTCCGTCTCGCGGACACGAGCTGAGAAATTGCAAATGTCGAGCAATTGCTCAGCGATGAAAAGTGCCAGACCTGGAAGCTGTTGCTAGCCAACACCCTTCCTTGGAAGCGCTTTTGTAGGCCTAAGAACACTGGGGCTCTGGGCTTCTCTAGCCACCTAATCTTCTGCTCATCCTCTCGCGCACTCTAAAGAGAGCTCAGCTGAGAAATTGCAAACGTCGAGCAATTGCTCAGAGATGAAAAGTGCCAGCACTGAAAGCTGTTGCTAGCCAGCACCCTTCCTTGGAAGCGCTTTTGTAGGCCTAAGAACACTGGGGCTCTGGGCTTCTCTAGCCACCTAATCTTCTGCTCATCCTCTCGCACACTCTAAAGAGAGCTCAGGTGAGAAATTGCAAATGTCGAGCAATTGCTCAGAGATGAAAAGTGCCAGCACTGAAAGCTCTTGCTAGCCAGCACCCTTCCTTGGAAGCGCTTTTGTAGGCCTAAGAACACTGGGGATTCTGGGCTTCTCTAGCCACCTAATCTTCTGCTCATCCTCTCGCGCACTCTAAAGAAAGCTCAGGTGAGAAATTGCAAACGTCCAGCAATTGCTCAGAGATGAAAAGTGCCAGCACTGAAAGCTGTTGCTAGCCAGCACCCTTCCTTGGAAGCGCTTTCACAGGCGCAGCAACACTGGGGCTTTGCGCTTCTCTACCCACCAAACATCACCGTCACTATCTCTCCGTCTCGTAGACACGAGCTGAGAAATTGCAAACGTCGAGCAATTGCTCAGAGATGAAAAGTACCAGCACTGAAAGCTCTTGCTAGCCAGCACCCTTCCTTGGAAGCGCTTTCACAGGCGCAGCAACACTGGGGCTTTGCGCTTCTCTAGCCACCAAACGTCACAGTCATTCTCTTTCCGTCTCGTAGACACGAGCTGAGAAATTGCAAACGTCGAGCAATTGCTCAGAGATGAAAAGTGCCAGCACTGAAAGCTGTTGCTAGCCAGCACCCTTCCTTGGAAGCGCTTTCACAGGCACAGCAACACTGGGGCTTTGCGCTTCTCTACCCACCAAACATCACCGTCACTAACTCTCCGTCTCGTAGACACGAGCTGAGAAATTGCAAATGTCGAGCAATTGCTCAGAGAGGAAAAGTACCAGCACTGAAAGCTGTTTCTAGCCAGCACCCTTCCTTGGCAGCGCTTTCACAGGTGCAGTAACACTGGGGCTTTGCGCTTCTCTAGCCACCAAACGTCACTGTCATTCTCTTTCCGTCTCGTAGACATGAGCTGAGAAATTGCAAACGTCAAGCAATTGCTCAGAGATGAAAAGTGCCAGCACTGAAAGCTCTTGCTAGCCAGCACCCTTCCTTGGAAGCGCTTTTGTAGGCCTAAGAACACTGGGGCTCTGGGCTTCTCTAGCCACCTAATCTTCTGCTCATCCTCTTGCGCACTCTAAAGAGAGCTCAGGTGAGAAATTGCAAACGACGAGCAATTGTTCAGAGATGAAAAGTGCCAGCACTGAAAGCTGTTGCTAGCCAGCACCCTTCCTTGGAAGCGCTTTTGTAGGCCTAATAACACTGGGGCTCTGGGCTTCTCTAGCCACCTAATCTTCTGCTCATCCTCTCGCGCACTCTAAAGAGAGCTCAGGTGAGAAATTGCAAACGTCGAGCAATTGCTCAGAGATGAAAAGTGCCAGCACTGAAAGCTCTTGCTAGCCAGCACCCTTCCTTGTAAGCGCTTTCACAGGCACAGTAACACTGGGGCTTTGCGCTTCTCTACCCACCAAACGTCACGGTCATTCTCTTTCCGTCTCGTAGACACGAGCTGAGAAATTGCAAACGTCGAGCAATTGCTCAGAGATGAAAAGTGCCAGCACTGAAAGCTGTTGCTAGCCAGCACCCTTCCTTGGAAGCGCTTTCACAGGCGCAGCAACACTGGGGCTTTGCGCTTCTCTACCCACCAAACTTCACGGTCATTCTCTTTCCGTCTCCTAGACACGAGCTGAGAAATTGCAAAAGTCGAGCAATTGCTCAGAGATGAAAAGTGCCAGCACTGAAAGCTGTTGCTAGCCAGCACCCTTCCTTGGAAGCGCTTTCACAGGCACAGCAACACTGGGGCTTTGCGCTTCTCTACCCACCAAACATCACGGTCACTAACTCTCCGTCTCGTAGACACGAGCTGAGAAATTGCAAATGTCGAGCAATTGCTCAGAGAGGAAAAGTGCCAGCACTGAAAGCTCTTGCTAGCCAGCACCCTTCCTTGGAAGCGCTTTTGTAGGCCTAAGAACACTGGGGCTCTGGGCTTCTCTAGCCACCTAATCTTCTGCTCATCCTCTCGCGCAGTCTAAAGAGAGCTCAGGTGAGAAATTGCAAACGACGAGCAATTGTTCAGAGATGAAAAGTGCCAGCACTGAAAGCTGTTGCTAGCCAGCACCCTTCCTTGGAAGCGCTTTTGTAGGCCTAAGAACACTGGGGCTCTGGGCTTCTTTAGACACCTAATCTTCTGCTCATCCTCTCGCGCACTCTAAAGAGAGCTCAGGTGAGAAATTGCAAACGTCGAGCAATTGCTCAGAGATGAAAAGTGCCAGCACTGAAAGCTGTTGCTAGCCAGCACCCTTCCTTGGAAGCGCTTTTGTAGCCCTAAGAACACTGGGGCTCTGGGCTTCTCTACCCACCAAACGTCACTGTCATTCTCTTTCCGTCTCCTGGACACGAGCTTAGAAATTGCAAACGTCGAGCAATTGCTCAGAGATGAAAAGTGCCCGCACTGAAAGCTGTTGCTAGCCAGCACCCTTCCTTGGAAGCGCTTTTGTAGGCCTAAGAACACTGGGGCTCTGGGCTTCTCTAGCCACCTAATCTTCTGCTCATCCTCTCGCGCACTCTAAAGAGAGCTCAGGTGAGAAATTGCAAACGTCGAGCAATTGCTCAGAGATGAAAAGTGCCAGCACTGAAAGCTGTTGCTAGCCAGCACCCTTCCTTGGAAGCGCTTTTGTAGGCCTAAGAACACTGGGGATTCTGGGCTTCTCTAGCCACCTAATCTTCTGCTCATCCTCTCGCGCACTCTAAAGAAAGCTCAGGTGAGAAATTGCAAACGTCGAGCAATTGCTCAGCGATGAAAAGTGCCAGCACTGAAAGCTCTTGCTAGCCAGCACCCTTCCTTGGAAGCGCTTTCACAGGCGCAGCAACACTGGGGCTTTGCGCTTCTCTAGCCACCAAACGTCACGGTCACTATCTCTCCGTCTCGTGGACACGAGCTGAGAAATTGCAAACGTCGAGCAATTGCTCAGAGAGGAAAAGTGCCAGCACTGAAAGCTGTTGCTAGCCAGCACCCTTCCTTGGCAGCGCTTTCACAGGTGCAGTAACACTGGGGCTTTGCGCTTCTCTACCCACCAAACGTCACTGTCATTCTCTTTCCGTCTCGTAGACATGAGCTGAGAAATTGCAAACGTCAAGCATTTGCTCAGAGATGAAAAGTGCCAGCACTGAAAGCTGTTGCTAGCCAGCACCCTTCCTTGGAAGAGCTTTTGTAGGCCTAAGAACACTGGGGCTCTGGGCTTCTCTAGCCACCTCATCTTCTGCTCATCCTCTCGCGCACTCTAAAGAGAGCTCAGGTGAGAAATTGCAAACGTCGAGCAATTGCTCAGCGATGAAAAGTGCCAGCACTGAAAGCTGTTGCTAGCCAGCACCCTTCCTTGGAAGCGCTTTTGTAGGCCTAAGAACACTGGGGCTCTGGGCTTCTCTAGCCACCTAATCTTCTGCTCATCCTCTCGCGCACTCTAAAGAGAGCTCAGGTGAGAAATTGCAAACGTCCAGCAATTGCTCAGAGATGAAAAGTGCCAGCACTGAAAGCTCTTGCTAGCCAGCACCCTTCCTTGGAAGCGCTTTTATAGGCCTAAGAACACTGGGGATTCTGGGCTTCTCTAGCCACCTAATCTTCTGCTCATCCTCTCGCGCACTCTAAAGAAAGCTCAGGTGAGAAATTGCAAACGTCGAGCAATTGCTCAGAGATGAAAAGTGCCAGCACTGAAAGCTCTTGCTAGCCAGCACCCTTCCTTGGAAGCGCTTTCACAGGCGCAGCAACACTGGGGCTTTGCGCTTCTCTACCCACCGAACATCACGGTCACTATCTCTCCGTCTCGTGGACACGAGCTGAGAAATTGCAAACGTCGAGCAATTGCTCAGAGATGAAAAGTACCAGCACTGAAAGCTGTTGCTAGCCAGCACCCTTCCTTGGAAGCGCTTTCACAGGCGCAGCAACACTGGGGCTTTGCGCTTCTCTACCCACCAAACGTCACGGTCCTTCTCTTTCCGTCTCCTAGACACGAGCTGAGAAATTGCAAACGTCGAGCAATTGCTCAGAGATGAAAAGTGCCAGCACTGAAAGCTGTTGCTAGCCAGCACCCTTCCTTGGAAGCGCTTTCACAGGCACAGCAACACTGGGGCTTTGCGCTTCTCTACCCACCAAACATCACCGTCACTAACTCTCCGTCTCGTAGACACGAGCTGAGAAATTGCAAATGTCGAGCAATTGCTCAGAGATGAAAAGTGCCAGCAATGAAAGCTCTTGCTAGCCAGCACCCTTCCTTGGCAGCGCTTTCACAGGTGCAGTAACACTGGGGCTTTGCGCTTCTATACCCACCAAACGTCACTGTCATTCTCTTTCCGTCTCGTAGACACGAGCTGAGAAATTGCAAATGTCGAGCAATTGCTCAGAGATGAAAAGTGCCAGCACTGAAAGCTCTTGCTAGCCAGCACCCTTCCTTGGAAGCGCTTTCACAGGCGCAGCAACACTGGGGCTCTGGGCTTCTCTACCCACCAAACATCACCGTCACTATCTCTCCGTCTCGTAGACACGAGCTGAGAAATTGCAAACGACGAGCAATTGTTCAGCGATGAAAAGTGCCAGCACTGAAAGCTGTTGCTAGCCAGCACCCTTCCTTGGAAGCGCTTTCACAGGCACAGCAACACTGGGGCTTTGCGCTTCTCTACCCACCAAACATCACCGTCACTAACTCTCCGTCTCGTAGACACGAGCTGAGAAATTGCAAATGTCGAGCAATTGCTCAGAGATGAAAAGTGCCAGCACTGAAAGCTGTTGCTAGCCAGCACCCTTCCTTGGAAGCGCTTTCACAGGTGCAGTAACACTGGGGCTTTGCGCTTCTATACCCACCAAACGTCACTGTCATTCTCTTTCCGTCTCGTAGACACAAGCTGAGAAATTGCAAACGTCAAGCAATTGCTCAGAGATGAAAAGTGCCAGGACTGAAAGCTCTTGCTAGCCAGCACCCTTCCTTGGAAGCGCTTTTGTAGGCCTAAGAACACTGGGGCTCTGGGCTTCTCTAGCCACCTAATCTTCTGCTCATCCTCTCGCGCACTCTAAAGAGAGCTCAGGTGAGAAATTGCAAACGTCGAGCAATTGCTCAGAGATGAAAAGTGCCAGCACTGAAAGCTCTTGCTAGCCAGCACCCTTCCTTGGAAGCGCTTTCACAGGCGCAGCAACACTGGGGCTTTGCGCTTCTCTAGCCACCAAACATCACCGTCACTATCTCTCCGTCTCGTAGACACGAGCTGAGAAATTGCAAACGACGAGCAATTGTTCAGCGATGAAAAGTGCCAGCACTGAAAGCTCTTGCTAGCCAGCACCCTTCCTTGGAAGCGCTTTTGTAGGCCTAAGAACACTGGGGCTCTGGGCTTCTCTAGCCACCAAACGTCACTGTCATTCTCTTTCCGTCTCGTAGACACGAGCTGAGAAATTGCAAACGTCGAGCAATTGCTCAGAGATGAAAAGTGCCAGCACTGAAAGCTCTTGCTAGCCAGCACCCTTCCTTGGAAGCGCTTTCACAGGCGCAGCAACACTGGGGCTTTGCGCTTCTCTACCCACCAAACATCACAGTCAATATCTCTCCGTCTCGTAGACACGAGCTGAGAAATTGCAAACGTCGAGCAATTGCTCAGAGATGAAAAGTGCCAGCACTGAAAGCTCTTGCTAGCCAGCACCCTTCCTTGGAAGCGCTTTTGTAGGCCTAAGAACACTGGGGCTCTGGGCTTCTCTAGCTACCTAATCTTCTGCTCATCCTCTCGCGCAGTCTAAAGAGAGCTCAGGTGAGAAATTGCAAACGACGAGCAATTGTTCAGCGATGAAAAGTGCCAGCACTGAAAGCTGTTGCTAGCCAGCACCCTTCCTTGGAAGCGCTTTTGTAGGCCTAAGAACACTGGGGCTCTGGGCTTCTCTAGCCACCTAATCTTCTGCTCATCCTCTCGCGCACTCTAAAGAGAGCTCAGGTGAGAAATTGCAAATGTCCAGCAATTGCTCAGAGATGAAAAGTGCCAGCACTGAAAGCTCTTGCTAGCCAGCACCCTTCCTTGGAAGCGCTTTCACAGGCGCAGCAACACTGGGGCTTTGCGCTTCTCTAGCCACCAAACATCACGGTCACTATCTCTCCGTCTCGTAGACACGAGCTGAGAAATTGCAAACGACGAGCAATTGTTCAGCGATGAAAAGTGCCAGCACTGAAAGCTCTTGCTAGCCAGCACCCTTCCTTGGAAGCGCTTTTGTAGGCCTAAGAACACTGGGGCTCTGGGCTTCTCTAGCCACCAAACGTCACTGTCATTCTCTTTCCGTCTCCTAGACACGAGCTGAGAAATTGCAAACGTCGAGCAATTGCTCAGAGATGAAAAGTGCCAGCACTGAAAGCTGTTGCTAGCCAGCACCCTTCCTTGGAAGAGCTTTTGTAGGCCTAAGAACACTGCGGCCCTGGGCTTCTCTAGCTACCTAATCTTCTGCTCATCCTCTCGCGCACTCTAAAGAGAGCTCAGGTGAGAAATTGCAAACGTCGAGCAATTGCTCAGCGATGAAAAGTGCCAGCACTGAAAGCTGTTGCTAGCCAGCACCCTTCCTTGGAAGCGCTTTTGTAGGCCTAAGAACACTGGGGCTCTGGGCTTCTCTAGCCACCTAATCTTCTGCTCATCCTCTCGCGCACTCTAAAGAGAGCTCAGGTGAGAAATTGCAAACGTCGAGCAATTGCTCAGAGATGAAAAGTGCCAGCACTGAAAGCTGTTGCTAGCCAGCACCCTTCCTTGGAAGCGCTTTTGTAGGCCTAAGAACACTGGGGATTCTGGGCTTCTCTAGCCACCTAATCTTCTGCTCATCCTCTCGCGCACTCTAAAGAAAGCTCAGGTGAGAAATTGCAAACGTCGAGCAATTGCTCAGAGATGAAAAGTGCCAGCACTGAAAGCTCTTGCTAGCCAGCACCCTTCCTTGGAAGCGCTTTCACAGGCGCAGCAACACTGGGGCTTTGCGCTTCTCTACCCACCAAACATCACGGTCACTATCTCTCCGTCTCGTAGACACGAGCTGAGAAATTGCAAACGTCGAGCAATTGCTCAGAGATGAAAAGTACCAGCACTGAAAGCTGTTGCAAGCCAGCACCCTTCCTTGGAAGCGCTTTCACAGGCGCAGCAACACTGGGGCTTTGCGCTTCTCTACCCACCAAACGTCACGGTCCTTCTCTTTCCGTCTCCTAGACACGAGCTGAGAAATTGCAAACATCGAGCAATTGCTCAGAGATGAAAAGTGCCAGCACTGAAAGCTGTTGCTAGCCAGCACCCTTCCTTGGAAGCACTTTCACAGGCACAGCAACACTGGGGCTTTGCGCTTCTCTAGCCACCAAACATCACGGTCACTAACTCTCCGTCTCATAGACCAGAGCTGAGAAATTGCAAACGTCGAGCAATTGCTCAGAGATGAAAAGTGCCAGCACTGAAAGCTCTTGCTAGCCAGCACCCTTCCTTGGAAGCGCTTTTGTAGGCCTAAGAACACTGGGGCTCTGGGCTTCTCTAGCCACCTAATCTTCTGCTCATCCTCTCACGCACTCTAAAGAGAGCTCAGGTGAGAAATTGCAAACGTCCAGCAATTGCTCAGAGATGAAAAGTGCAAGCACTGAAAGCTCTTGCTAGCCAGCACCCTTCCTTGGAAGCGCTTTCACAGGCACAGTAACACTGGGGCTTTGCGCTTCTCTACCCACCAAACGTCACTGTCATTCTATTTCCGTCTCGTAGAAACGAGCTGAGAAATTGCAAACGTCGAGCAATTGCTCAGAGATGAAAAGTGCCAGCACTGAAAGCTGTTGCTAGCCAGCACCCTTCCTTGGCAGCGCTTTCACAGGTGCAGCAACACTGGGGCTTTGCGCTTCTCTAGCCACCAAACATCACAGTCACTATCTCTCCGTCTCGTGGACACGAGCTGAGAAATTGCAAACGTCGAGCAATTGCTCAGAGATGAAAAGTGCCAGCACTGAAAGCTCTTGCTAGCCAGCACCCTTCCTTGGAAGCGCTTTTGTAGGCCTAAGAACACTGGGGCTCTGGGCTTCTCTAGCCACCAAACGTCACTGTCATTCTCTTTCCGTCTCGTAGACACGAGCTGAGAAATTGCAAACGTCAAGCAATTGCTCAGAGATGAAAAGTGCCAGCACTGAAAGCTGTTGCTAGCCAGCACCCTTCCTTGGAAGAGCTTTTGTAGGCCTAAGAACACTGCGGCCCTGGGCTTCTCTAGCTACATAATCTTCTGCTCATCCTCTCGCGCACTCTAAAGAGAGCTCAGGTGAGAAATTGCAAACGTCGAGCAATTGCTCAGAGATGAAAAGTGCCAGCACTGAAAGCTCTTGCTAGCCAGCACCCTTCCTTGGAAGCGCTTTCACAGGCACAGTAACACTGGGGCTTTGCGCTTCTCTAGCCACCAAACGTCACGGTCATTCTCTTTCCGTCTCGTGGACACGAGCTGAGAAATTGCAAACGTCGAGCAATTGCTCAGAGATGAAAAGTGCCAGCACTGAAAGCTGTTGCTAGCCAGCACCCTTCCTTGGAAGCGCTTTCACAGGCACAGCAACACTGGGGCTTTGCGCTTCTCTACCCACCAAACATCACTGTCATTCACTTTCGGTCTCGTAGACACGAGCTGAGAAATTGCAAACGTCGAGCAATTGCTCAGAGATGAAAAGTGCCAGCACTGAAAGCTCTTGCTAGCCAGCACCCTTCCTTGGCAGCGCTTTCACAGGTGCAGTAACACTGGGGCTTTGCGCTTCTCTACCCACCAAACGTCACGGTCATTCTCTTTCCGTCTCGTAGACACGAGCTGAGAAATTGCAAACGTCAAGCAATTGCTCAGAGATGAAAAGTGCCAGCACTGAAAGCTCTTGCTAGCCAGCACCCTTCCTTGGAAGCGCTTTTGTAGGCCTAAGAACACTGGGGCTCTGGGCTTCTCTAGCCACCTAATCTTCTGCTCATCCTCTCGCGCACTCTAAAGAGAGCTCAGGTGAGAAATTGCAAACGTCGAGCAATTGCTCAGAGATGAAAAGTGCCAGCACTGAAAGCTCTTGCTAGCCAGCACCCTTCCTTGGAAGCGCTTTCACAGGCGCAGCAACACTGGGGCTTTGCGCTTCTCTAGCCACCAAACATCACCGTCACTATCTCTCCGTCTCGTAGACACGAGCTGAGAAATTGCAAACGACGAGCAATTGTTCAGCGATGAAAAGTGCCAGCACTGAAAGCTGTTGCTAGCCAGCACCCTTCCTTGGAAGCGCTTTCACAGGCGCAGCAACACTGGGGCTTTACGCTTCTCTACCCACCAAACATCACGGTCACTATCTCTCCGTCTCGTGGACACGAGCTGAGAAATTGCAAACGTCGAGCAATTGCTCAGAGATGAAAAGTGCCAGCACTGAAAGCTCTTGCTAGCCAGCACCCTTCCTTGGCAGCGCTTTCACAGGTGCAGTAACACGGGCTTTGCGCTTCTCTACCCACCAAACATCACGGTCATTCTCTTTCCGTCTCGTAGACACGAGCTGAGAAATTGCAAACGTCAAGCAATTGCTCAGAGATGAAAAGTGCCAGCACTGAAAGCTCTTGCTAGCCAGCACCCTTCCTTGGAAGCGCTTTTGTAGGCCTAAGAACACTGGGGCTCTGGGCTTCTCTAGCCACCTAATCTTCTGCTCATCCTCTCGCGCACTCTAAAGAGAGCTCAGGTGAGAAATTGCAAACGTCGAGCAATTGCTCAGAGATGAAAAGTGCCAGCACTGAAAGCTCTTGCTAGCCAGCACCCTTCCTTGGAAGCGCTTTCACAGGCGCAGCAACACTGGGGCTTTGCGCTTCTCTACCCACCAAACATCACGGTCACTATCTCTCCGTCTCGTAGACACGAGCTGAGAAATTGCAAACGACGAGCAATTGTTCAGCGATGAAAAGTGCCAGCACTGAAAGCTGTTGCTAGCCAGCACCCTTCCTTGGAAGCGCTTTCACAGGCGCAGCAACACTGGGGCTTTACGCTTCTCTAGCCACCAAACATCACGGTCACTATCTCTCCGTCTCGTGGACACGAGCTGAGAAATTGCAAACGTCGAGCAATTGCTCAGAGATGAAAAGTGCCAGCACTGAAAGCTCTTGCTAGCCAGCACCCTTCCTTGGAAGCGCTTTTGTAGGCCTAAGAACACTGGGGCTCTGGGCTTCTCTACCCACCAAACATCACGGTCCTTCTCTTTCCGTCTCGTAGAAACGAGCTGAGAAATTGCAAACGTCGAGCAATTGCTCAGAGATGAAAAGTGCCAGCACTGAAAGCTCTTGCTAGCCAGCACCCTTCCTTGGAAGCGCTTTTGTAGGCCTAAGAACACTGGGGCTCTGGGCTTCTCTAGCCACCTAATCTTCTGCTCATCCTCTCACGCACTCTAAAGAGAGCTCAGGTGAGAAATTGCAAACGTCGAGCAATTGCTCAGAGATGAAAAGTGCAAGCACTGAAAGCTCTTGCTAGCCAGCACCCTTCCTTGGAAGCGCTTTCACAGGCACAGCAACACTGGGGCTTTGCGCTTCTCTACCCACCAAACGTCACTGTCATTCTATTTCCGTCTCGTAGAAACGAGCTGAGAAATTGCAAACGTCGAGCAATTGCTCAGAGATGAAAAGTGCCAGCACTGAAAGCTGTTGCTAGCCAGCACCCTTCCTTGGCAGCGCTTTCACAGGTGCAGTAACACTGGGGCTTTGCGCTTCTCTACCCACCAAACATCACAGTCACTATCTCTCCGTCTCGTAGACACGAGCTGAGAAATTGCAAACGACGAGCAATTGTTCAGCGATGAAAAGTGCCAGCACTGAAAGCTGTTGCTAGCCAGCACCCTTCCTTGGAAGCGCTTTCACAGGCGCAGCAACACTGGGGCTTTACGCTTCTCTAGCCACCAAACATCACCGTCACTATCTCTCCGTCTCGTAGACACGAGCTGAGAAATTGCAAACGTCGAGCAATTGCTCAGAGATGAAAAGTGCCAGCACTGAAAGCTCTTGCTAGCCAGCACCCTTCCTTGGAAGCGCTTTTGTAGGCCTAAGAACACTGGGGCTCTGGGCTTCTCTACCCACCAAACATCACGGTCCTTCTCTTTCCGTCTCGTAGAAACGAGCTGAGAAATTGCAAACGTCGAGCAATTGCTCAGAGATGAAAAGTGCCAGCACTGAAAGCTGTTGCTAGCCAGCACCCTTCCTTGGAAGTGCTTTTGTAGGCCTAAGAACACTGCGCCCTGGCCTTCTCTAGCTACCTAATCTTCTGCTCATCCTCTCGCGCACTCTAAAGAGAGCTCAGGTGAGAAATTGCAAACGTCGAGCAATTGCTCAGAGATGAAAAGTGCCAGCACTGAAAGCTGTTGCTAGCCAGCACCCTTCCTTGGAAGCGCTTTTGTAGGCCTAAGAACACTGGGGCTCTGGACTTCTCTAGCCACCTAATCTTCTGCTCATCCTCTCACGCACTCTAAAGAGAGCTCAGGGGAGAAATTGCAAACGTCGAGCAATTGCTCAGAGATGAAAAGTGCCAGCACTGAGAGCTCTTGCTAGCCAGCACCCTTCCTTGGAAGCGCTTTCACAGGCGCAGTAACACTGGGGCTTTGCACTTCTCTACCCACCAAACGTCACGGTCATTCTCTTTCCGTCTCGTAGACACGAGCTGAGAAATTGCAAACGTCGAGCAATTGCTCAGAGATGAAAAGTGCCAGCACTGAAAGCTGTTGCTAGCCAGCACCCTTCCTTGGAAGCGCTTTCACAGGCACAGCAACACTGGGGCTTTGCGCTTCTCTAGCCACCAAACATCACGGTCACTAACTCTCCGTCTCGTAGACACGAGCTGAGAAATTGCAAACGTCGAGCAATTGCTCAGAGATGAAAAGTGCCAGCACTGAAAGCTCTTGCTAGCCAGCACCCTTCCTTGGAAGCGCTTTCACAGGCACAGCAACACTGGGGCTTTGCGCTTCTCTAGCCACCAAACGTCACGGTCATTCTCTTTCCGTCTCGTAGACACGAGCTGAGAAATTGCAAACGACGAGCAATTGTTCAGCGATGAAAAGTGCCAGCACTGAAAGCTGTTGCTAGCCAGCACCCTTCCTTGGCAGCGCTTTTGTAGACCTAAGAACACTGGGGCTCTGGGCTTCTCTAGCCACCAAACGTCACTGTCATTCTCTTTCCGTCTCGTAGACACGAGCTGAGAAATTGCAAACGTCGAGCAATTGCTCAGAGATGAAAAGTACCAGCACTGAAAGCTGTTGCTAGCCAGCACCCTTCCTTGGAAGAGCTTTTGTAGGCCTAAGAACACTGCGGCCCTGGGCTTCTCTAGCTACATAAACTTCTGCTCATCCTCTCGCGCACTCTAAAGAGAGCTCAGGTGACAAATTGCAAACGTCGAGCAATTGCTCAGAGATGAAAAGTGCCAGCACTGAAAGCTGTTGCTAGCCAGCACCCTTCCTTGGAAGCGCTTTCACAGGCACAGTAACACTGGGGCTTTACGCTTCTCTAGCCACCAAACGTCACGGTCATTCTCTTTCCGTCTCGTGGACACGAGCTGAGAAATTGCAAACGTCCAGCAATTGCTCAGAGATGAAAAGTGCCAGCACTGAAAGCTATTGCTAGCCAGCACCCTTCCTTGGAAGCGCTTTTGTAGGCCTAAGAACACTGGGGATTCTGGGCTTCTCTAGCCACCTAATCTTCTGCTCATCCTCTCGCGCACTCTAAAGAGAGCTCAGGTGAGAAATTGCAAACGTCGAGCAATTGCTCAGAGATGAAAAGTGCCAGCACTGAAAGCTGTTGCTAGCCAGCACCCTTCCTTGGAAGCGCTTTCACAGGCGCAGCAACACTGGGGCTTTGCACTTCTCTAGCCACCAAACGTCACTGTCATTCTCTTTCCGTCTCATAGACACGAGCTGAGAAATTGCAAACGTCCAGCAATTGCTCAGCGATGAAAAGTGCCAGCACTGAAAGCTGTTGCTAGCCAGCACCCTTCCTTGGAAGCGCTTTTGTAGGCCTAAGAACACTGGGGCTCTGGACTTCTCTAGCCACCTAATCTTCTGCTCATCCTCTCACGCACTCTAAAGAGAGCTCAGGGGAGAAATTGCAAACGTCGAGCAATTGCTCAGAGATGAAAAGTGCCAGCACTGAGAGCTCTTGCTAGCCAGCACCCTTCCTTGGAAGCGCTTTCACAGGCGCAGTAACACTGGGGCTTTGCACTTCTCTACCCACCAAACGTCACGGTCATTCACTTTCCGTCTCGTAGACACGAGCTGAGAAATTGCAAACGTCGAGCAATTGCTCAGAGATGAAAAGTGCCAGCACTGAAAGCTGTTGCTAGCCAGCACCCTTCCTTGGAAGCGCTTTCACAGGCACAGCAACACTGGGGCTTTGCGCTTCTCTAGCCACCAAACATCACGGTCACTATCTCTCCGTCTCATAGACACAAGCTGAGAAATTGCAAACGTCGAGCAATTGCTCAGAGATGAAAAGTGCCAGCACTGAAAGCTCTTGCTAGCCAGCACCCTTCCTTGGAAGCGCTTTCACAGGCACAGCAACACTGGGGCTTTGCGCTTCTCTACCCACCAAACATCACGGTCACTATCTCTCCGTCTCGTAGACACGAGCTGAGAAATTGCAAACGACGAGCAATTGCTCAGCGATGAAAAGTGCCAGCACTGAAAGCTGTTTCTAGCCAGCACCCTTCCTTGGCAGCGCTTTTGTAGACCTAAGAACACTGGGGCTCTGGGCTTCTCTAGCCACCAAACGTCACTGTCATTCTCTTTCCGTCTCGTAGACACGAGCTGAGAAATTGCAAACGTCGAGCAATTGCTCAGAGATGAAAAGTGCCAGCACTGAAAGCTGTTGCTAGCCAGCACCCTTCCTTGGAAGCGCTTTTGTAGGCCTAAGAACACTGGGGCTCTGGGCTGCTCTAGCTACCTAATCTTCTGCTCATCCTCTCGCGCACTCTAAAGAGAGCTCAGGTGAGAAATTGCAAACGTCGAGCAATTGCTCAGAGATGAAAAGTGACAGCACTGAAAGCTCTTGCTAGCCAGCACCCTTCCTTGGAAGCGCTTTCACAGGCACAGTAACACTGGGGCTTTACGCTTCTCTAGCCACCAAACGTCACGGTCATTCTCTTTCCGTCTCGTGGACACGAGCTGAGAAATTGCAAACGTCGCGCAATTGCTCAGCGATGAAAAGTGCCAGACCTGGAAGCTCTTGCTAGCCAACACCCTTCCTTGGAAGCGCTTTTGTAGGCCTAAGAACACTGGGGATTCTGGGCTTCTCTAGCCACCTAATCTTCTGCTCATCCTCTCGCGCACTCTAAAGAGAGCTCAGGTGAGAAATTGCAAACGTCGAGCAATTGCTCAGAGATGAAAAGTGCCAGCACTGAAAGCTGTTGCTAGCCAGCACCCTTCCTTGGAAGCGCTTTCACAGGCGCAGCAACACTGGGGCTTTGCACTTCTCTAGCCACCAAACGTCACTGTCATTCTCTTTCCGTCTCATAGACACGAGCTGAGAAATTGCAAACGTCCAGCAATTGCTCAGAGATGAAAAGTGCCAGCACTGAAAGCTGTTGCTAGCCAGCACCCTTCCTTGGAAGCGCTTTTGTAGCCCTAAGAACACTGGGGCTCTGGCCTTCTCTAGCCACCAAACGTCACGGTCCTTCTCTTTCCGTCTCGTAGACACGAGCTGAGAAATTGCAAACGTCGAGCAATTGCTCAGAGATGAAAAGTGCCAGCACTGAAAGCTGTTGCTAGCCAGCACCCTTCCTTGGAAGCGCTTTCACAGGCGCAGCAACACTGGGGCTCTGGGCTTCTCTAGCCACCTAATCTTCTGCTCATCCTCTCGCGCACTCTAAAGAGAGTTCAGGTGAGAAATTGCAAACGTCGAGCAATTGCTCAGAGATGAAAAGTGCCAGCACTGAAAGCTCTTGCTAGCCAGCACCCTTCCTTGGAAGCGCTTTCACAGGCGCAGCAACACTGGGGCTTTGCGCTTCTCTAGCCACCAAACATCACCGTCACTATCTCTCCGTCTCGTAGACACGAGCTGAGAAATTGCAAACGACGAGCAATTGTTCAGCGATGAAAAGTGCCAGCACTGAAAGCTGTTGCTAGCCAGCACCCTTCCTTGGAAGCGCTTTCACAGGCGCAGCAACACTGGGGCTTTACGCTTCTCTAGCCACCAAACATCACGGTCACTATCTCTCCGTCTCGTGGACACGAGCTGAGAAATTGCAAACGTCGAGCAATTGCTCAGAGATGAAAAGTGCCAGCACTGAAAGCTCTTGCTAGCCAGCACCCTTCCTTGGAAGCGCTTTTGTAGCCCTAAAAACTCTGGGGTTCTGGGCTTCTCTAGCCACCAAACATCACTGTCATTCTCTTTTCGTCTCGTAGACACGAGCTGAGAAATTGCAAACGTCAAGCAATTGCTCAGAGATGAAAAGTGCCAGCACTGAAAGCTGTTGCTAGCCAGCACCCTTCCTTGGAAGCGCTTTTGTAGGCCTAAGAACACTGGGGCTCTGGACTTCTCTAGCCACCTAATCTTCTGCTCATCCTCTCACGCACTCTAAAGAGAGCTCAGGGGAGAAATTGCAAACGTCGAGCAATTGCTCAGAGATGAAAAGTGCCAGCACTGAAAGCTCTCGCTAGCCAGCACCCTTCCTTGGAAGCGCTTTCACAGGCGCAGTAACACTGGGGTTTTGCGCTTCTCTAGCCACCAAACGTCACGGTCATTCTCTTTCCGTCTCGTAGACACGAGCTGAGAAATTGCAAACGTCGAGCAATTGCTCAGAGATGAAAAGTGACAGCACTGAAAGCTCTTGCTAGCCAGCACCCTTCCTTGGAAGCGCTTTCACAGGCACAGCAACACTGGGGCTTTGCGCTTCTCTAGCCACCAAACATCACGGTCACTATCTCTCCGTCTCGTAGACACGAGCTGAGAAAATGCAAACGTCGAGCAATTGCTCAGAGATGAAAAGTGCCAGCACTGAAAGCTGTTGCTAGCCAGCACCCTTCCTTGGAAGCGCTTTTGTAGGCCTAAGAACACTGGGGCTCTGGGCTTCTCTAGCCACCTAATCTTCTGCTCATCCTCTCGCGCACTCTAAAGAGAGCTCAGGTGAGAAATTGCAAACGTCGAGCAATTGCTCAGAGATGAAAAGTGCCAGCACTGAAAGCTGTTGCTAGCCAGCACCCTTCCTTGGAAGCGCTTTCACAGGCACAGTAACACTGGGGCTTTGCGCTTCTCTAGCCACCAAACATCACCGTCACTATCTCTCCATCTCGTAGACACGAGCTGAGAAATTGCAAACGACGAGCAATTGTTCAGAGATGAAAAGTGCCAGCACTGAAAGCTGTTGCTAGCCAGCACCCTTCCTTGGAAGCGCTTTTGTAGACCTAAGAACACTGGGGCTCTGGGCTTCTCTAGCCACCAAACGTCACTGTCATTCTCTTTCCGTCTCGTAGACACGAGCTGAGAAATTGCAAACGTCGAGCAATTGCTCAGAGATGAAAAGTGCCAGCACTGAAAGCTCTTGCTAGCCAGCACCCTTCCTTGGAAGCGCTTTGGTAGGCCTAAGAACACTGGGGCTCTGGGCTTCTCTAGCCACCTAATCTTCTGCTCATCCTCTCGCGCACTCTAAAGAGAGCTCAGGTGACAAATTGCAAACGTCGAGCAATTGCTCAGAGATGAAAAGTGCCAGCACTGAAAGCTCTTGCTAGCCAGCACCCTTCCTTGGAAGCGCTTTCACAGGCGCAGTAACACTGGGGCTTTGCGCTTCTCTACCCACCAAACGTCACTGTCATTCTCTTTCCGTCTCGTAGACACGAGCTGAGAAATTGCAAAGGTCGAGCAATTGCTCAGAGATGAAAAGTGCCAGCACTGAAAGCTCTTGCTAGCCAGCACCCTTCCTTGGCAGCGCTTTCACAGGTGCAGTAACACTGGGGCTTTGCGCTTCTCTGGCCACCAAACGTCACTGTCACTATCTCTCCGTCTCGTAGACACGAGCTGAGAAATTGCAAACGACGAGCAATTGTTCAGCGATGAAAAGTGCCAGCACTGAAAGCTGTTGCTAGCCAGCACCCTTCCTTGGAAGCGCTTTTGTAGGCCTAAGAACACTGGGGCTCTGGGCTTCTCTAGCCACCTAATCTTCTGCTCATCCTCTCGCGCACTCTAAAGAGAGCTCAGGTGAGAAATTGCAAACGTCGAGCAATTGCTCAGAGATGAAAAGTGCCAGCACTGAAAGCTCTTGCTAGCCAGCACCCTTCCTTGGAAGCGCTTTCACAGGCACAGCAACACTGGGGCTTTGCGCTTCTCTAGCCACCAAACATCACCGTCACTATCTCTCCGTCTCGTAGACACGAGCTGAGAAATTGCAAATGTCGAGCAATTGCTCAGAGATGAAAAGTGCCAGCACTGAAAGCTCTTGCTAGCCAGCACCCTTCCTTGGAAGCGCTTTCACAGGCACAGCAACACTGGGGCTTTGCGCTTCTCTACCCACCAAACATCACGGTCATTATCTTTCCGTCTCGTGGACACGAGCTGAGAAATTGCAAATGTCGAGCAATTGCTCAGCGATGAAAAGTGCCAGACCTGGAAGCTGTTGCTAGCCAGCACCCTTCCTTGGAAGCGCTTTTGTAGGCCTAAGAACACTGGGGCTCTGGGCTTCTCTAGCCACCTAATCTTCTGCTCATCCTCTCGCGCACTCTAAAGAGAGCTCAGGTGAGAAATTGCAAACGTCGAGCAATTGCTCAGAGATGAAAAGTGCCAGCACTGAAAGCTGTTGCTAGCCAGCACCCTTCCTTGGAAGCGCTTTCACAGGCACAGTAACACTGGGGCTTTGCGCTTCTCTACCCACCAAACGTCACGGTCCTTCTCCTTCCGTCTTGTAGACACGAGCTGAGAAATTGCAAATGTCGAGCAATTGCTCAGAGATGAAAAGTGCCAGCACTGAAAGCTCTTGCTAGCCAGCACCCTTCCTTGGAAGCGCTTTCACAGGCACAGCAACACTGGGGCTTTGCGCTTCTCTACCCACCAAACATCACGGTCATTCTCATTCCGTCTCGTAGACACGAGCTGAGAAATTGCAAACGTCGAGCAATTGCTCAGAGATGAAAAGTGCCAGCACTGAAAGCTCTTGCTAGCCAGCACCCTTCCTTGGCAGCGCTTTCACAGGTGCAGTAACACTGGGGCTTTGCGCTTCTCTACCCACCAAACGTCACGGTCATTCTCTTTCCGTCTCGTAGACACGAGCTGAGAAATTGCAAACGTCAAGCAATTGCTCAGAGATGAAAAGTGCCAGCACTGAAAGCTCTTGCTAGCCAGCACCCTTCCTTGGAAGCGCTTTTGTAGGCCTAAGAACACTGGGGCTCTGGGCTTCTCTAGCCACCTAATCTTCTGCTCATCCTCTCGCGCACTCTAAAGAGAGCTCAGGTGAGAAATTGCAAACGTCGAGCAATTGCTCAGAGATGAAAAGTGCCAGCACTGAAAGCTCTTGCTAGCCAGCACCCTTCCTTGGAAGCGCTTTCACAGGCGCAGCAACACTGGGGCTTTGCGCTTCTCTAGCCACCAAACATCACCGTCACTATCTCTCCGTCTCGTAGACACGAGCTGAGAAATTGCAAACGACGAGCAATTGTTCAGCGATGAAAAGTGCCAGCACTGAAAGCTGTTGCTAGCCAGCACCCTTCCTTGGAAGCGCTTTCACAGGCGCAGCAACACTGGGGCTTTACGCTTCTCTAGCCACCAAACATCACGGTCACTATCTCTCCGTCTCGTGGACACGAGCTGAGAAATTGCAAACGTCGAGCAATTGCTCAGAGATGAAAAGTGCCAGCACTGAAAGCTCTTGCTAGCCAGCACCCTTCCTTGGCAGCGCTTTCACAGGTGCAGTAACACGGGCTTTGCGCTTCTCTACCCACCAAACATCACGGTCATTCTCTTTCCGTCTCGTAGACACGAGCTGAGAAATTGCAAACGTCAAGCAATTGCTCAGAGATGAAAAGTGCCAGCACTGAAAGCTCTTGCTAGCCAGCACCCTTCCTTGGAAGCGCTTTTGTAGGCCTAAGAACACTGGGGCTCTGGGCTTCTCTAGCCACCTAATCTTCTGCTCATCCTCTCGCGCACTCTAAAGAGAGCTCAGGTGAGAAATTGCAAACGTCGAGCAATTGCTCAGAGATGAAAAGTGCCAGCACTGAAAGCTCTTGCTAGCCAGCACCCTTCCTTGGAAGCGCTTTCACAGGCGCAGCAACACTGGGGCTTTGCGCTTCTCTAGCCACCAAACATCACCGTCACTATCTCTCCGTCTCGTAGACACGAGCTGAGAAATTGCAAACGACGAGCAATTGTTCAGCGATGAAAAGTGCCAGCACTGAAAGCTGTTGCTAGCCAGCACCCTTCCTTGGAAGCGCTTTCACAGGCGCAGCAACACTGGGGCTTTACGCTTCTCTAGCCACCAAACATCACGGTCACTATCTCTCCGTCTCGTGGACACGAGCTGAGAAATTGCAAACGTCGAGCAATTGCTCAGAGATGAAAAGTGCCAGCACTGAAAGCTCTTGCTAGCCAGCACCCTTCCTTGGAAGCGCTTTTGTAGGCCTAAGAACACTGGGGCTCTGGGCTTCTCTACCCACCAAACATCACGGTCCTTCTCTTTCCGTCTCGTAGAAACGAGCTGAGAAATTGCAAACGTCGAGCAATTGCTCAGAGATGAAAAGTGCCAGCACTGAAAGCTGTTGCTAGCCAGCACCCTTCCTTGGAAGCGCTTTTGTAGGCCTAAGAACACTGGGGCTCTGGGCTTCTCTAGCCACCTAATCTTCTGCTCATCCTCTCGCGCACTCTAAAGAGAGCTCAGGTGAGAAATTGCAAACGTCGAGCAATTGCTCAGAGATGAAAAGTGCCAGCACTGAAAGCTCTTGCTAGCCAGCACCCTTCCTTGGAAGCGCTTTCACAGGCGCAGCAACACTGGGGCTTTGCGCTTCTCTAGCCACCAAACATCACCGTCACTATCTCTCCGTCTCGTAGACACGAGCTGAGAAATTGCAAACGACGAGCAATTGTTCAGCGATGAAAAGTGCCAGCACTGAAAGCTGTTGCTAGCCAGCACCCTTCCTTGGAAGCGCTTTCACAGGCGCAGCAACACTGGGGCTTTACGCTTCTCTACCCACCAAACATCACGGTCACTATCTCTCCGTCTCGTGGACACGAGCTGAGAAATTGCAAACGTCGAGCAATTGCTCAGAGATGAAAAGTGCCAGCACTGAAAGCTCTTGCTAGCCAGCACCCTTCCTTGGCAGCGCTTTCACAGGTGCAGTAACACGGGCTTTGCGCTTCTCTACCCACCAAACATCACGGTCATTCTGTTTCCGTCTCGTAGACACGAGCTGAGAAATTGCAAACGTCAAGCAATTGCTCAGAGATGAAAAGTGCCAGCACTGAAAGCTCTTGCTAGCCAGCACCCTTCCTTGGAAGCGCTTTTGTAGGCCTAAGAACACTGGGGCTCTGGGCTTCTCTAGCCACCTAATCTTCTGCTCATCCTCTCGCGCACTCTAAAGAGAGCTCAGGTGAGAAATTGCAAACGTCGAGCAATTGCTCAGAGATGAAAAGTGCCAGCACTGAAAGCTCTTGCTAGCCAGCACCCTTCCTTGGAAGCGCTTTCACAGGCGCAGCAACACTGGGGCTTTGCGCTTCTCTAGCCACCAAACATCACGGTCACTATCTCTCCGTCTCGTAGACACGAGCTGAGAAATTGCAAACGTCGAGCAATTGCTCAGAGATGAAAAGTGCCAGCACTGAAAGCTGTTGCTAGCCAGCACCCTTCCTTGGAAGCGCTTTCACAGGCGCAGCAACACTGGGGCTTTACGCTTCTCTAGCCACCAAACATCACGGTCACTATCTCTCCGTCTCGTGGACACGAGCTGAGAAATTGCAAACGTCGAGCAATTGCTCAGAGATGAAAAGTGCCAGCACTGAAAGCTCTTGCTAGCCAGCACCCTTCCTTGGAAGCGCTTTTGTAGGCCTAAGAACACTGGGGCTCTGGGCTTCTCTACCCACCAAACATCACGGTCCTTCTCTTTCCGTCTCGTAGAAACGAGCTGAGAAATTGCAAACGTCGAGCAATTGCTCAGAGATGAAAAGTGCCAGCACTGAAAGCTGTTGCTAGCCAGCACCCTTCCTTGGAAGTGCTTTTGTAGGCCTAAGAACACTGCGCCCTGGCCTTCTCTAGCTACCTAATCTTCTGCTCATCCTCTCGCGCACTCTAAAGAGAGCTCAGGTGAGAAATTGCAAACGTCGAGCAATTGCTCAGAGATGAAAAGTGCCAGCACTGAAAGCTGTTGCTAGCCAGCACCCTTCCTTGGAAGCGCTTTTGTAGGCCTAAGAACACTGGGGCTCTGGACTTCTCTAGCCACCTAATCTTCTGCTCATCCTCTCACGCACTCTAAAGAGAGCTCAGGGGAGAAATTGCAAACGTCGAGCAATTGCTCAGAGATGAAAAGTGCCAGCACTGAGAGCTCTTGCTAGCCAGCACCCTTCCTTGGAAGCGCTTTCACAGGCGCAGTAACACTGGGGCTTTGCACTTCTCTACCCACCAAACGTCACGGTCATTCACTTTCCGTCTCGTAGACACGAGCTGAGAAATTGCAAACGTCGAGCAATTGCTCAGAGATGAAAAGTGCCAGCACTGAAAGCTGTTGCTAGCCAGCACCCTTCCTTGGAAGCGCTTTCACAGGCACAGCAACACTGGGGCTTTGCGCTTCTCTAGCCACCAAACATCACGGTCACTATCTCTCCGTCTCATAGACACGAGCTGAGAAATTGCAAACGTCGAGCAATTGCTCAGAGATGAAAAGTGCCAGCACTGAAAGCTCTTGCTAGCCAGCACCCTTCCTTGGAAGCGCTTTCACAGGCACAGCAACACTGGGGCTTTGCGCTTCTCTACCCACCAAACATCACCGTCACTATCTCTCCGTCTCGTAGACACGAGCTGAGAAATTGCAAACGACGAGCAATTGTTCAGCGATGAAAAGTGCCAGCACTGAAAGCTGTTTCTAGCCAGCACCCTTCCTTGGAAGCGCTTTTGTAGACCTAAGAACACTGGGGCTCTGGGCTTCTCTAGCCACCAAACGTCACTGTCATTCTCTTTCCGTCTCGTAGACACGAGCTGAGAAATTGCAAACGTCGAGCAATTGCTCAGCGATGAAAAGTGCCAGCACTGAAAGCTCTTGCTAGCCAGCACCCTTCCTTGGAAGCGCTTTTGTAGGCCTAAGAACACTGGGGCTCTGGGCTGCTCTAGCTACCTAATCTTCTGCTCATCCTCTCGCGCACTCTAAAGAGAGCTCAGGTGAGAAATTGCAAACGTCGAGCAATTGCTCAGAGATGAAAAGTGCCAGCACTGAAAGCTGTTGCTAGCCAGCACCCTTCCTTGGAAGCGCTTTCACAGGCACAGTAACACTGGGGCTTTACGCTTCTCTAGCCACCAAACATCACGGTCATTCTCTTTCCGTCTCGTGGACACGAGCTGAGAAATTGCAAACGTCGCGCAATTGCTCAGCGATGAAAAGTGCCAGACCTGGAAGCTCTTGCTAGCCAACACCCTTCCTTGGAAGCGCTTTTGTAGGCCTAAGAACACTGGGGATTCTGGGCTTCTCTAGCCACCTAATCTTCTGCTCATCCTCTCGCGCACTCTAAAGAGAGCTCAGGTGAGAAATTGCAAACGTCGAGCAATTGCTCAGAGATGAAAAGTGCCAGCACTGAAAGCTGTTGCTAGCCAGCACCCTTCCTTGGAAGCGCTTTCACAGGCGCAGCAACACTGGGGCTTTGCACTTCTCTAGCCACCAAACGTCACTGTCATTCTCTTTCCGTCTCATAGACACGAGCTGAGAAATTGCAAACGTCCAGCAATTGCTCAGAGATGAAAAGTGCCAGCACTGAAAGCTGTTGCTAGCCAGCACCCTTCCTTGGAAGCGCTTTTGTAGCCCTAAGAACACTGGGGCTCTGGGCTTCTCTAGCCACCAAACGTCACGGTCCTTCTCTTTCCGTCTCGTAGACACGAGCTGAGAAATTGCAAACGTCCAGCAGTTGCTCAGAGAGGAAAAGTGCCAGCACTGAAAGCTCTTGGTAGCCAGCACCCTTCCTTGGAAGCGCTTTCACAGGCGCAGCAACACTGGGGCTCTGGGCTTCTCTAGCCACCTAATCTTCTGCTCATCCTCTCGCGCACTCTAAAGAGAGTTCAGGTGAGAAATTGCAAACGTCGAGCAATTGCTCAGAGATGAAAAGTGCCAGCACTGAAAGCTCTTGCTAGCCAGCACCCTTCCTTGGAAGCGCTTTCACAGGCGCAGCAACACTGGGGCTTTGCGCTTCTCTAGCCACCAAACATCACCGTCACTATCTCTCCGTCTCGTAGACACGAGCTGAGAAATTGCAAACGACGAGCAATTGTTCAGCGATGAAAAGTGCCAGCACTGAAAGCTGTTGCTAGCCAGCACCCTTCCTTGGAAGCGCTTTCACAGGCGCAGCAACACTGGGGCTTTACGCTTCTCTAGCCACCAAACATCACGGTCACTATCTCTCCGTATCGTGGACACGAGCTGAGAAATTGCAAACGTCGAGCAATTGCTCAGAGATGAAAAGTGCCAGCACTGAAAGCTCTTGCTAGCCAGCACCCTTCCTTGGAAGCGCTTTTGTAGCCCTAAAAACTCTGGGGTTCTGGGCTTCTCTAGCCACCAAACATCACTGTCATTCTCTTTTCGTCTCGTAGACACGAGCTGAGAAATTGCAAACGTCAAGCAATTGCTCAGAGATGAAAAGTGCCAGCACTGAAAGCTGTTGCTAGCCAGCACCCTTCCTTGGAAGCGCTTTTGTAGGCCTAAGAACACTGGGGCTCTGGACTTCTCTAGCCACCTAATCTTCTGCTCATCCTCTCACGCACTCTAAAGAGAGCTCAGGGGAGAAATTGCAAACGTCGAGCAATTGCTCAGAGATGAAAAGTGCCAGCACTGAAAGCTCTCGCTAGCCAGCACCCTTCCTTGGAAGCGCTTTCACAGGCGCAGTAACACTGGGGTTTTGCGCTTCTCTAGCCACCAAACGTCACGGTCATTCTCTTTCCGTCTCGTAGACACGAGCTGAGAAATTGCAAATGTCCAGCAATTGCTCAGAGATGAAAAGTGACAGCACTGAAAGCTCTTGCTAGCCAGCACCCTTCCTTGGAAGCGCTTTCACAGGCGCAGTAACACTGGGGTTTTGCGCTTCTCTAGCCACCAAACGTCACGGTCATTCTCTTTCCGTCTCGTAGACACGAGCTGAGAAAATGCAAACGTCGAGCAATTGCTCAGAGATGAAAAGTGCCAGCACTGAAAGCTGTTGCTAGCCAGCACCCTTCCTTGGAAGCGCTTTTGTAGGCCTAAGAACACTGGGGCTCTGGGCTTCTCTAGCCACCTAATCTTCTGCTCATCCTCTCGCGCACTCTAAAGAGAGCTCAGGTGAGAAATTGCAAACGTCGAGCAATTGCTCAGAGATGAAAAGTGCCAGCACTGAAAGCTGTTGCTAGCCAGCACCCTTCCTTGGAAGCGCTTTCACAGGCACAGTAACACTGGGGCTTTGCGCTTCTCTAGCCACCAAACATCACCGTCACTATCTCTCCATCTCGTAGACACGAGCTGAGAAATTGCAAACGACGAGCAATTGTTCAGAGATGAAAAGTGCCAGCACTGAAAGCTGTTGCTAGCCAGCACCCTTCCTTGGAAGCGCTTTTGTAGACCTAAGAACACTGGGGCTCTGGGCTTCTCTAGCCACCAAACGTCACTGTCATTCTCTTTCCGTCTCGTAGACACGAGCTGAGAAATTGCAAACGTCGAGCAATTGCTCAGAGATGAAAAGTGCCAGCACTGAAAGCTCTTGCTAGCCAGCACCCTTCCTTGGAAGCGCTTTGGTAGGCCTAAGAACACTGGGGCTCTGGGCTTCTCTAGCCACCTAATCTTCTGCTCATCCTCTCGCGCACTCTAAAGAGAGCTCAGGTGACAAATTGCAAACGTCGAGCAATTGCTCAGAGATGAAAAGTGCCAGCACTGAAAGCTCTTGCTAGCCAGCACCCTTCCTTGGAAGCGCTTTCACAGGCGCAGTAACACTGGGGCTTTGCGCTTCTCTACCCACCAAACGTCACTGTCATTCTCTTTCCGTCTCGTAGACACGAGCTGAGAAATTGCAAAGGTCGAGCAATTGCTCAGAGATGAAAAGTGCCAGCACTGAAAGCTCTTGCTAGCCAGCACCCTTCCTTGGCAGCGCTTTCACAGGTGCAGTAACACTGGGGCTTTGCGCTTCTCTGGCCACCAAACGTCACTGTCACTATCTCTCCGTCTCGTAGACACGAGCTGAGAAATTGCAAACGACGAGCAATTGTTCAGCGATGAAAAGTGCCAGCACTGAAAGCTGTTGCTAGCCAGCACCCTTCCTTGGAAGCGCTTTTGTAGGCCTAAGAACACTGGGGCTCTGGGCTTCTCTAGCCACCTAATCTTCTGCTCATCCTCTCGCGCACTCTAAAGAGAGCTCAGGGGAGAAATTGCAAACGTCGAGCAATTGCTCAGAGATGAAAAGTGCCAGCACTGAAAGCTCTTGCTAGCCAGCACCCTTCCTTGGAAGCGCTTTCACAGGCACAGCAACACTGGGGCTTTGCGCTTCTCTAGCCACCAAACATCACCGTCACTATCTCTCCGTCTCGTAGACACGAGCTGAGAAATTGCAAATGTCGAGCAATTGCTCAGAGATGAAAAGTGCCAGCACTGAAAGCTGTTGCTAGCCAGCACCCTTCCTTGGAAGCGCTTTCACAGGCACAGCAACACTGGGGCTTTGCGCTTCTCTACCCACCAAACATCACGGTCATTATCTTTCCGTCTCGTGGACACGAGCTGAGAAATTGCAAATGTCGAGCAATTGCTCAGCGATGAAAAGTGCCAGACCTGGAAGCTGTTGCTAGCCAGCACCCTTCCTTGGAAGCGCTTTTGTAGGCCTAAGAACACTGGGGCTCTGGGCTTCTCTAGCCACCTAATCTTCTGCTCATCCTCTCGCGCACTCTAAAGAGAGCTCAGGTGAGAAATTGCAAACGTCGAGCAATTGCTCAGAGATGAAAAGTGCCAGCACTGAAAGCTGTTGCTAGCCAGCACCCTTCCTTGGAAGCGCTTTCACAGGCACAGTAACACTGGGGCTTTGCGCTTCTCTACCCACCAAACGTCACGGTCCTTCTCCTTCCGTCTTGTAGACAAGAGCTGAGAAATTGCAAATGTCGAGCAATTGCTCAGAGATGAAAAGTGCCAGCACTGAAAGCTCTTGCTAGCCAGCACCCTTCCTTGGAAGCGCTTTCACAGGCACAGCAACACTGGGGCTTTGCGCTTCTCTACCCACCAAACATCACGGTCATTCTCATTCCGTCTCGTAGACACGAGCTGAGAAATTGCAAACGTCGAGCAATTGCTCAGAGATGAAAAGTGCCAGCATTGAAAGCTCTTGCTAGCCAGCACCCTTCCTTGGAAGCGCTTTCACAGGTGCAGTAACACTGGGGCTTTGCGCTTCTCTAGCCACCAAACGTCACGGTCATTCTCTTTCCGTCTCGTAGACACGAGCTGAGAAATTGCAAACGTCAAGCAATTGCTCAGAGATGAAAAGTGCCAGCACTGAAAGCTGTTGCTAGCCAGCACCCTTCCTTGGAAGCGCTTTTGTAGGCCTAAGAACACTGGGGCTCTGGGCTTCTCTAGCCACCTAATCTTCTGCTCATCCTCTCGCGCACTCTAAAGAGAGCTCAGGTGAGAAATTGCAAACGTCGAGCAATTGCTCAGAGATGAAAAGTGCCAGCACTGAAAGCTCTTGCTAGCCAGCACCCTTCCTTGGAAGCGCTTTCACAGGCGCAGCAACACTGGGGCTTTGCGCTTCTCTAGCCACCAAACATCACCGTCACTATCTCTCCGTCTCGTAGACACGAGCTGAGAAATTGCAAACGACGAGCAATTGTTCAGCGATGAAAAGTGCCAGCACTGAAAGCTGTTGCTAGCCAGCACCCTTCCTTGGAAGCGCTTTCACAGGCGCAGCAACACTGGGGCTTTGCGCTTCTCTACCCACCAAACGTCACGGTCACTATCTCTCCGTCTCGTGGACACGAGCTGACAAATTGCAAACGTCGAGCAATTGCTCAGAGAGGAAAAGTGCCAGCACTGAAAGCTGTTGCTAGCCAGCACCCTTCCTTGGAAGCGCTTTTGTAGGCCTAAGAACACTGGGGCTCTGGGCTTCTCTAGCCACCAAACATCACTGTCCTTCTCTTTCCGTCTCGTAGACACGAGCTGAGAAATTGCAAACGTCGAGCAATTGCTCAGAGATGAAAAGTGCCAGCACTGAAAGCTGTTGCTAGCCAGCACCCTTCCTTGGAAGCGCTTTTGTAGGCCTAAGAACACTGCGGCCCTGGGCTTCTCTAGCTACCTAATCTTCTGCTCATCCTCTCGCGCACTCTAAAGAGAGCTCAGGTGAGAAATTGCAAACGTCGAGCAATTGCTCAGAGATGAAAAGTGCCAGCACTGAAAGCTGTTGCTAGCCAGCACCCTTCCTTGGAAGCGCTTTTGTAGGCCTAAGAACACTGGGGCTCTGGGCTTCTCTAGCCACCTAATCTTCTGCTCATCCTCTCACGCACTCTAAAGAGAGCTCAGGGGAGAAATTGCAAACGTCGAGCAATTGCTCAGAGATGAAAAGTGCCAGCACTGAAAGCTGTTGCTAGCCAGCACCCTTCCTTGGAAGCGCTTTCACAGGCGCAGTAACACTGGGGCTTTGCGCTTCTCTACCCACCAAACGTCACGGTCTTTCTCTTTCCGTCTCGTAGAGACGAGCTGAGAAATTGCAAACGTCGAGCAATTGCTCAGAGATGAAAAGTGCCAGCACTGAAAGCTCTTGCTAGCCAGCACCCTTCCTTGGAAGCGCTTTCACAGGCACAGCAACACTGGGGCTTTGCGCTTCTCTAGCCACCAAACATCACGGTCACTATCTCTCCGTCTCGTAGACACGAGCTGAGAAATTGCAAACGTCGAGCAATTGCTCAGAGATGAAAAGTGCCAGCACTGAAAGCTGTTGCTAGCCAGCACCCTTCCTTGGAAGCGCTTTTGTAGGCCTAAGAACACTGGGGCTCTGGGCTTCTCTAGCCACCTAATCTTCTGCTCATCCTCTCGCGCACTCTAAAGAGAGCTCAGGTGAGAAATTGCAAATGTCCAGCAATTGCTCAGAGATGAAAAGTGCCAGCACTGAAAGCTGTTGCTAGCCAGCACCCTTCCTTGGAAGCGCTTTCACAGGCACAGTACACTGGGGCTTTGCGCTTCTCTAGCCAACAAACATCACCGTCACTATCTCTCCATCTCGGAGACACGAGCTGAGAAATTGCAAACGTCGAGCAATTGTTCAGAGATGAAAAGTGCCAGCACTGAAAGCTGTTGCTAGCCAGCACCCTTCCTTGGAAGCGCTTTTGTAGACCTAAGAACACTGGGGCTTTGCTCTTCTCTAGCCACCAAACGTCACTGTCATTCTCTTTCCGTCTCGTAGACACGAGCTGAGAAATTGCAAACGTCCAGCATTTGCTCAGAGATGAAAAGTGACAGCACTGAAAGCTCTTGCTAGCCAGCACCCTTCCTTGGAAGCGCTTTTGTAGGCCTAAGAACACTGGGGCTCTGGGCTTCTCTAGCTACCGAATCTTCTGCTCATCCGCTCGCGCACTCTCAAGAGAGCTCAGGTGAGAAATTGCAAACGTCGAGCAATTGCTCAGAGATGAAAAGTGCCAGCACTGAAAGCTGTTGCTAGCCAGCACCCTTCCTTGGAAGCGCTTTTGTAGGCCTAAGAACACTGCGGCTCTGGGCTTCTCTAGCCACCTAATCTTCTGCTCGTCCTCTCGCGCACTCTAAAGAGAGCTCAGGTGAGAAATTGCAAACGTCGAGCAATTGCTCAGAGATGAAAAGTGCCAGCACTGAAAGCTCTTGCTAGCCAGCACCCTTCCTTGGAAGCGCTTTCACAGGCACAGTACACTGGGGCTTTGCGCTTCTCTACCCACCAAACATCACCGTCACTATCTCTCCATCTCGGAGACACGAGCTGAGAAATTGCAAACGTCGAGCAATTGTTCAGAGATGAAAAGTGCCAGCACTGAAAGCTGTTGCTAGCCAGCACCCTTCCTTGGAAGCGCTTTTGTAGGCCTAAGAACACTGGGGCTCTGGGCTTCTCTAGCCACCAAACGTCACTGTCATTCTCTTTCCGTCTCGTAGACACGAGCTGAGAAATTGCAAACGTCGAGCAATTGCTCAGCGATGAAAAGTGCCAGCACTGAAAGCTGTTGCTAGCCAGCACCTTTCCTTGGAAGCGCTTTTGTAGGCCTAAGAACACTGGGGCTCAGGGCTTCTCTAGCTACCTAATCTTCTGCTCATCCTCTCGCGCACTCTAAAGAGAGCTCAGGTGAGAAATTGCAAACGTCGAGCAATTGCTCAGAGATGAAAAGTGCCAGCACTGAAAGCTCTTGCTAGCCAGCACCCTTCCTTGGAAGCGCTTTTGTAGGCCTAAGAACACTGGGGCTCTGGGCTTCTCTAGCCACCTAATCTTCTGCTCGTCCTTTCGCGCACTCTAAAGAGAGCTCAGGTGAGAAATTGCAAACGTCGAGCAATTGCTCAGAGATGAAAAGTGCCAGCACTGAAAGCTGTTGCTAGCCAGCACCCTTCCTTGGAAGCGCTTTTGTAGGCCTAAGAACACTGGGGATTCTGGGCTTCTCTAGCCACCTAATCTTCTGCTCATCCTCTCGCGCACTCTAAAGAAAGCTCAGGTGAGAAATTGCAAACGTCGAGCAATTGCTCAGAGATGAAAAGTGCCAGCACTGAAAGCTGTTGCTAGCCAGCACCCTTCCTTGGAAGCGCTTTCACAGGCGCAGCAACACTGGGGCTTTGCGCTTCTCTAGCCACCAAACATCACGGTCACTATCTCTCCGTCTCGTGGACACGAGCTGAGAAATTGCAAACGTCGAGCAATTGCTCAGAGATGAAAAGTGCCAGCACTGAAAGCTGTTGCTAGCCAGCACCCTTCCTTGGAAGCGCTTTTGTAGACCTAAGAACACTGGGGCTCTGGGCTGCTCTAGCCACCTAATCTTCTGCTCATCCTCTCGCGCACTCTAAAGAGAGCTCAGGTGAGAAATTGCAAACGTCGAGCAATTGCTCAGAGATGAAAAGTGACAGCACTGAAAGCTCTTGCTAGCCAGCACCCTTCCTTGGAAGCGCTTTTGTAGGCCTAAGAACACTGGGGCTCTGGGCTTCTCTAGCCACCAAACGTCACGGTCCTTCTCTTTCCGTCTCGTAGACACGAGCTGAGAAATTGCAAACGTCGAGCAATTGCTCAGAGAGGAAAAGTGCCAGCACTGAAAGCTGTTGCTAGCCAGCACCCTTCCTTGGAAGCGCTTTTGTAGGCCTAAGAACACTGGGGCTCTGGGCTTCTCTAGCCACCTAATCTTCTGCTCATCCTCTCGCGCACTCTAAAGAGAGCTCAGGTGAGAAATTGCAAACGTCCAGCAATTGCCCAGAGATGAAAAGTGCCAGCACTGAAAGCTGTTGCTAGCCAGCACCCTTCCTTGGAAGCGCTTTCACAGGCGCAGCAACACTGGGGCTTTGCGCTTCTCTAGCCACCAAACGTCACGGTCCTTCTCTTTCCGTCTCGTAGACACGAGCTGAGAAATTGCAAACGTCGAGCAATTGCTCAGAGATGAAAAGTGCCAGCACTGAAAGCTGTTGCTAGCCAGCACCCTTCCTTGGAAGCGCTTTCACAGGCGCAGCAACACTGGGGCTTTGCGCTTCTCTACCCACCAAACGTCACGGTCACTATCTCTCCGTCTCGTGGACACGAGCTGAGAAATTGCAAACGTCGAGCAATTGCTCAGAGATGAAAAGTGCCAGCACTGAAAGCTGTTGCTAGCCAGCACCCTTCCTTGGAAGCGCTTTTGTAGGCCTAAGAACACTGGGGCTCTGGGCTTCTCTAGCCACCAAACATCACTGTCATTCTCTTTCCGTCTCGTAGACACGAGCTGAGAAATTGCAAACGTCGAGCAATTGCTCAGCGATGAAAAGTGCCAGCACTGAAAGCTGTTGCTAGCCAGCACCCTTCCTTGGAAGTGCTTTTGTAGGCCTAAGAACACTGCGGCCCTGGGCTTCTCTAGCCACCTAATCTTCTGCTCATCCTCTCGCGCACTCTAAAGAGAGCTCAGGTGAGAAATTGCAAACGTCGAGCAATTGCTCAGAGATGAAAAGTGCCAGCACTGAAAGCTGTTGCTAGCCAGCACCCTTCCTTGGAAGCGCTTTTGTAGGCCTAAGAACACTGGGGCTCTGGACTTCTCTAGCCACCTAATCTTCTGCTCATCCTCTCACGCACTCTAAAGAGAGCTCAGGTGAGAAATTGCAAACGTCGAGCAATTGCTCAGAGATGAAAAGTGCCAGCACTGAAAGCTGTTGCTAGCCAGCACCCTTCCTTGGAAGCGCTTTCACAGGCGCAGTAACACTGGGGCTTTGCGCTTCTCTAGCCACCAAACGTCACGGTCTTTCTCTTTCCGTCTCGTAGAGACGAGCTGAGAAATTGCAAACGTCGAGCAATTGCTCAGAGATGAAAAGTGCCAGCACTGAAAGCTGTTGCTAGCCAGCACCCTTCCTTGGAAGCGCTTTCACAGGCACAGCAACACTGGGGCTTTGCGCTTCTCTAGCCACCAAACATCACGGTCACTATCTCTCCGTCTCGTAGACACGAGCTGAGAAATTGCAAACGTCGAGCAATTGCTCAGAGATGAAAAGTGCCAGCACTGAAAGCTGTTGCTAGCCAGCACCCTTCCTTGGAAGCGCTTTTGTAGGCCTAAGAACACTGGGGCTCTGGGCTTCTCTAGCCACCTAATCTTCTGCTCATCCTCTCGCGCACTCTAAAGAGAGCTCAGGTGAGAAATTGCAAATGTCCAGCAATTGCTCAGAGATGAAAAGTGCCAGCACTGAAAGCTGTTGCTAGCCAGCACCCTTCCTTGGAAGCGCTTTCACAGGCACAGTACACTGGGGCTTTACGCTTCTCTAGCCAACAAACATCACCGTCACTATCTCTCCATCTCGGAGACACGAGCTGAGAAATTGCAAACGTCGAGCAATTGTTCAGAGATGAAAAGTGCCAGCACTGAAAGCTGTTGCTAGCCAGCACCCTTCCTTGGAAGCGCTTTTGTAGACCTAAGAACACTGGGGCTTTGCTCTTCTCTAGCCACCAAACGTCACTGTCATTCTCTTTCCGTCTCGTAGACACGAGCTGAGAAATTGCAAACGTCCAGCATTTGCTCAGAGATGAAAAGTGCCAGCACTGAAAGCTCTTGCTAGCCAGCACCCTTCCTTGGAAACGCTTTTGTAGGCCTAAGAACACTGGGGCTCTGGGCTTCTCTAGCTACCTCATCTTCTGCTCATCCGCTCGCGCACTCTCAAGAGAGCTCAGGTGAGAAATTGCAAACGTCCAGCAATTGCTCAGAGATGAAAAGTGCCAGCACTGAAAGCTCTTGCTAGCCAGCACCCTTCCTTGGAAGCGCTTTTGTAGGCCTAAGAACACTGGGGCTCTGGGCTTCTCTAGCCACCTAATCTTCTGCTCGTCCTCTCGCGCACTCTAAAGAGAGCTCAGGTGAGAAATTGCAAACGTCGAGCAATTGCTCAGAGATGAAAAGTGCCAGCACTGAAAGCTCTTGCTAGCCAGCACCCTTCCTTGGAAGCGCTTTCACAGGCACAGTACACTGGGCCTTTGCGCTTCTCTACCCACCAAACATCACCGTCACTATCTCTCCATCTCGGAGACACGAGCTGAGAAATTGCAAACGTCGAGCAATTGTTCAGAGATGAAAAGTGCCAGCACTGAAAGCTGTTGCTAGCCAGCACCCTTCCTTGGAAGCGCTTTTGTAGACCTAAGAACACTGGGGCTCTGGGCTTCTCTAGCCACCAAACGTCACTGTCATTCTCTTTCTGTCTCGTAGACACGAGCTGAGAAATTGCAAACGTCGAGCAATTGCTCAGCGATGAAAAGTGCCAGCACTGAAAGCTGTTGCTAGCCAGCACCTTTCCTTGGAAGCGGTTTTGTAGGCCTAAGAACACTGGGGCTCAGGGCTTCTCTAGCTACCTAATCTTCTGCTCATCCTCTCGCGCACTCTAAAGAGAGCTCAGGTGAGAAATTGCAAACGTCGAGCAATTGCTCAGAGATGAAAAGTGCCAGCACTGAAAGCTGTTGCTAGCCAGCACCCTTCCTTGGAAGCGCTTTTGTAGGCCTAAGAACACTGGGGCTCTGGGCTTCTCTAGCCACCTAATCTTCTGCTCGTCCTCTCGCGCACTCTAAAGAGAGCTCAGGTGAGAAATTGCAAACGTCGAGCAATTGCTCAGAGATGAAAAGTGCCAGCACTGAAAGCTGTTGCTAGCCAGCACCCTTCCTTGGAAGCGCTTTTGTAGGCCTAAGAACACTGCGGCTCTGGGCTTCTCTAGCCACCTAATCTTCTGCTCATCCTCTCGCGCACTCTAAAGAGAGCTCAGGTGAGAAATTGCAAACGTCGAGCAATTGCTCAGAGATGAAAAGTGCCAGCACTGAAAGCTGTTGCTAGCCAGCACCCTTCCTTGGAAACGCTTTCACAGGTGCAGTAACACTGGGGCTTTGCGCTTCTCTAGCCACCAAACGTCACGGTCCTTCTCTTTCCGTCTCGTAGACACGAGCTGAGAAACTGCAAACGTCGAGCAATTGCTCAGAGATGAAAAGTGCCAGCACTGAAAGCTGTTGCTAGCCAGCACCCTTCCTTGGAAGCGCTTTTGTAGGCCTAAGAACACTGGGGCTCTGGGCTTCTCTAGCCACCTAATCTTCTGCTCATCCTCTCGCGCACTCTAAAGAGAGCTCAGGTGAGAAATTGCAAACGTCGAGCAATTGCTCAGAGATGAAAAGTGCCAGCACTGAAAGCTCTTGCTAGCCAGCACCCTTCCTTGGAAGCGCTTTCACAGGTGCAGCAACACTGGGGCTTTGCGCTTCTCTAGCCACCAAACGTCACGGTCCTTCTCTTTCCGTCTCGTAGACACGAGCTGAGAAATTGCAAACGTCGAGCAATTGCTCAGAGATGAAAAGTGCCAGCACTGAAAGCTCTTGCTAGCCAGCACCCTTCCTTGGAAGCGCTTTCACAGGTGCAGCAACACTGGGGCTTTGCGCTTCTCTACCCACCAAACGTCACTGTCATTCTCTTTCCGTCTCCTAGACACGAGCTGAGAAATTGCAAACGTCGAGCAATTGCTCAGAGATGAAAAGTGCCAGCACTGAAAGCTGTTGCTAGCCAGCACCCTTCCTTGGAAGCGCTTTTGTAGGCCTAAGAACACTGGGGCTCTGGGCTTCTCTAGCCACCTAATCTTCTGCTCATCCTCTCGCGCACTCTAAAGAGAGCTCAGGTGAGAAATTGCAAACGTCGAGCAATTGCTCAGAGATGAAAAGTGCCAGCACTGAAAGCTCTTGCTAGCCAGCACCCTTCCTTGGAAGCGCTTTCACAGGTGCAGCAACACTGGGGCTTTGCGCTTCTCTAGCCACCAAACGTCACGGTCCTTCTCTTTCCGTCTCGTAGACACGAGCTGAGAAATTGCAAACGTCGAGCAATTGCTCAGAGATGAAAAGTGCCAGCACTGAAAGCTCTTGCTAGCCAGCACCCTTCCTTGGAAGCGCTTTCACAGGTGCAGCAACACTGGGGCTTTGCGCTTCTCTACCCACCAAACGTCACTGTCATTCTCTTTCCGTCTCCTAGACACGAGCTGAGAAATTGCAAACGTCGAGCAATTGCTCAGAGATGAAAAGTGCCAGCACTGAAAGCTGTTGCTAGCCAGCACCCTTCCTTGGAAGCGCTTTTGTAGGCCTAAGAACACTGGGGCTCTGGGCTTCTCTAGCCACCTCATCTTCTGCTCATCCTCTCGCGCACTCTAAAGAGAGCTCAGGTGAGAAATTGCAAACGTCGAGCAATTGCTCAGAGATGAAAAGTGCCAGCACTGAAAGCTCTTGCTAGCCAGCACCCTTCCTTGGAAGCGCTTTCACAGGCGCAGTAACACTGGGGCTTTGCGCTTCTCTAGCCACCAAACGTCACTGTCATTCTCTTTCCGTCTCGTAGACACGAGCTGAGAAATTGCAAATGTCCAGCAATTGCTCAGAGATGAAAAGTGCCAGCACTGAAAGCTGTTGCTAGCCAGCACCCTTCCTTGGAAGCGCTTTCACAGGCGCAGTAACACTGGGGCTTTGCTCTTCTCTAGCCACCAAACGTCACTGTCATTCTCTTTCCGTCTCGTAGACACGAGCTGAGAAATTGCAAACGTCCAGCATTTGCTCAGAGATGAAAAGTGCCAGCACTGAAAGCTCTTGCTAGCCAGCACCCTTCCTTGGAAACGCTTTTGTAGGCCTAAGAACACTGGGGCTCTGGGCTTCTCTAGCTACCTCATCTTCTGCTCATCCGCTCGCGCACTCTCAAGAGAGCTCAGGTGAGAAATTGCAAACGTCCAGCAATTGCTCAGAGATGAAAAGTGCCAGCACTGAAAGCTCTTGCTAGCCAGCACCCTTCCTTGGAAGCGCTTTTGTAGGCCTAAGAACACTGGGGCTCTGGGCTTCTCTAGCCACCTAATCTTCTGCTCGTCCTCTCGCGCACTCTAAAGAGAGCTCAGGTGAGAAATTGCAAACGTCGAGCAATTGCTCAGAGATGAAAAGTGCCAGCACTGAAAGCTCTTGCTAGCCAGCACCCTTCCTTGGAAGCGCTTTCACAGGCACAGTACACTGGGCCTTTGCGCTTCTCTACCCACCAAACATCACCGTCACTATCTCTCCATCTCGGAGACACGAGCTGAGAAATTGCAAACGTCGAGCAATTGTTCAGAGATGAAAAGTGCCAGCACTGAAAGCTGTTGCTAGCCAGCACCCTTCCTTGGAAGCGCTTTTGTAGACCTAAGAACACTGGGGCTCTGGGCTTCTCTAGCCACCAAACGTCACTGTCATTCTCTTTCTGTCTCGTAGACACGAGCTGAGAAATTGCAAACGTCGAGCAATTGCTCAGCGATGAAAAGTGCCAGCACTGAAAGCTGTTGCTAGCCAGCACCTTTCCTTGGAAGCGGTTTTGTAGGCCTAAGAACACTGGGGCTCAGGGCTTCTCTAGCTACCTAATCTTCTGCTCATCCTCTCGCGCACTCTAAAGAGAGCTCAGGTGAGAAATTGCAAACGTCGAGCAATTGCTCAGAGATGAAAAGTGCCAGCACTGAAAGCTGTTGCTAGCCAGCACCCTTCCTTGGAAGCGCTTTTGTAGGCCTAAGAACACTGGGGCTCTGGGCTTCTCTAGCCACCTAATCTTCTGCTCGTCCTCTCGCGCACTCTAAAGAGAGCTCAGGTGAGAAATTGCAAACGTCGAGCAATTGCTCAGAGATGAAAAGTGCCAGCACTGAAAGCTGTTGCTAGCCAGCACCCTTCCTTGGAAGCGCTTTTGTAGGCCTAAGAACACTGCGGCTCTGGGCTTCTCTAGCCACCTAATCTTCTGCTCATCCTCTCGCGCACTCTAAAGAGAGCTCAGGTGAGAAATTGCAAACGTCGAGCAATTGCTCAGAGATGAAAAGTGCCAGCACTGAAAGCTGTTGCTAGCCAGCACCCTTCCTTGGAAACGCTTTCACAGGTGCAGTAACACTGGGGCTTTGCGCTTCTCTAGCCACCAAACGTCACGGTCCTTCTCTTTCCGTCTCGTAGACACGAGCTGAGAAACTGCAAACGTCGAGCAATTGCTCAGAGATGAAAAGTGCCAGCACTGAAAGCTGTTGCTAGCCAGCACCCTTCCTTGGAAGCGCTTTTGTAGGCCTAAGAACACTGGGGCTCTGGGCTTCTCTAGCCACCTAATCTTCTGCTCATCCTCTCGCGCACTCTAAAGAGAGCTCAGGTGAGAAATTGCAAACGTCGAGCAATTGCTCAGAGATGAAAAGTGCCAGCACTGAAAGCTCTTGCTAGCCAGCACCCTTCCTTGGAAGCGCTTTCACAGGTGCAGCAACACTGGGGCTTTGCGCTTCTCTAGCCACCAAACGTCACGGTCCTTCTCTTTCCGTCTCGTAGACACGAGCTGAGAAATTGCAAACGTCGAGCAATTGCTCAGAGATGAAAAGTGCCAGCACTGAAAGCTCTTGCTAGCCAGCACCCTTCCTTGGAAGCGCTTTCACAGGTGCAGCAACACTGGGGCTTTGCGCTTCTCTACCCACCAAACGTCACTGTCATTCTCTTTCCGTCTCCTAGACACGAGCTGAGAAATTGCAAACGTCGAGCAATTGCTCAGAGATGAAAAGTGCCAGCACTGAAAGCTGTTGCTAGCCAGCACCCTTCCTTGGAAGCGCTTTTGTAGGCCTAAGAACACTGGGGCTCTGGGCTTCTCTAGCCACCTCATCTTCTGCTCATCCTCTCGCGCACTCTAAAGAGAGCTCAGGTGAGAAATTGCAAACGTCGAGCAATTGCTCAGAGATGAAAAGTGCCAGCACTGAAAGCTCTTGCTAGCCAGCACCCTTCCTTGGAAGCGCTTTCACAGGCGCAGTAACACTGGGGCTTTGCGCTTCTCTAGCCACCAAACGTCACTGTCATTCTCTTTCCGTCTCGTAGACACGAGCTGAGAAATTGCAAATGTCCAGCAATTGCTCAGAGATGAAAAGTGCCAGCACTGAAAGCTGTTGCTAGCCAGCACCCTTCCTTGGAAGCGCTTTCACAGGCGCAGTAACACTGGGGCTTTGCGCTTCTCTAGCCACCAAACGTCACGGTCCTTCTCTTTCCGTCTCGTAGACACGAGCTGAGAAATTGCAAACGTCCAGCAATTGCTCAGAGATGAAAAGTGCCAGCACTGAAAGCTCTTGCTAGCCAGCACCCTTCCTTGGAAGCGCTTTTGTAGGCCTAAGAACACTGGGGCTCTGGGCTTCTCTAGCCACCTCATCTTCTGCTCATCCGCTCGTGCACTCTAAAGAGAGCTCAGGTGAGAAATTGCAAATGTCCAGCAATTGCTCAGAGATGAAAAGTGCCAGCACTGAAAGCTCTTGCTAGCCAGCACCCTTCCTTGGAAGCGCTTTCACAGGCGCAGTAACACTGGGGCTTTGCGCTTCTCTAGCCACCAAACGTCACGGTCCTTCTCTTTCCGTCTCGTAGACACGAGCTGAGAAATTGCAAAAGTCGAGCAATTGCTCAGCGATGGAAAGTGCCAGACCTGGAAGCTGTTGCTAGCCAACACCCTTCCTTGGAAGCGCTTTTGTAGGCCTAAGAACACTGGGGCTTTGCGCTTCTCTAGCCACCTAATCTTCTGCTCATCCTCTCGCGCACTCTAAAGAGAGCTCAGGTGAGAAATTGCAAACGTCGAGCAATTGCTCAGAGATGAAAAGTGCCAGACCTGGAAGCTGTTGCTAGCCAACACCCTTCCTTGGAAGCGCTTTTGTAGGCCTAAGAACACTGGGGCTCTGGGCTTCTCTAGCCACCTAATCTTCTGCTCATCCTCTCGCGCACTCTAAAGAGAGCTCAGGTGAGAAATTGCAAACGTCGAACAATCGCTCAGAGATGAAAAGTGCCAACACTGAAAGCTGTTGCTAGCCAGCACCCTTCCTTGGAAGCGCTTTTGTAGCCCTAAGAACACTGGGGATTCTGGGCTTCTCTAGCCACCTAATCTTCTGCTCATCCTCTCGCGCACTCTAAAGAAAGCTCAGGTGAGAAATTGCAAACGTCCAGCAATTGCTCAGAGATGAAAAGTGCCAGCACTGAAAGCTCTTGCTAGCCAGCACCCTTCCTTGGAAGCGCTTGCACAGGCGCAGCAACACTGGGGCTTTGCGCTTCTCTACCCACCAAACATCACGCTCACTATCTCTCCGTCTCGTAGACACGAGCTGAGAAATTGCAAACGTCGAGTAATTGCTCAGAGATGAAAAGTGCCAGCACTGAAAGCTGTTGCTAGCCAGCACCCTTCCTTGGAAGCGCTTTCACAGGTGCAGTAACACTGGGGCTTTGCGCTTCTCTACCCACCAAACATCACGGTCCTTCTCTTTCCGTCTCGTAGACACGAGCTGAGAAATTGCAAACGTCAAGCAATTGCTCAGAGATGAAAAGTGCCAGCACTGAAAGCTCTTGCTAGCCAGCACCCTTCCTTGGAAGCGCTTTTGTAGGCCTAAGAACACTGGGGCTCTGGGCTTCTCTAGCCACCTAATCTTCTGCTCATCCTCTTGCGCACTCTAAAGAGAGCTCAGGTGAGAAATTGCAAACGTCGAGCAATTGCTCAGAGATGAAAAGTGCCAGCACTGAAAGCTCTTGCTAGCCAGCACCCTTCCTTGGAAGCGCTTTTGTAGGCCTAAGAACACTGGGGCTCTGGGCTTCTCTAGCCACCTAATCTTCTGCTCATCCTCTCGCGCACTCTAAAGAGAGCTCAGGTGAGAAATTGCAAACGTCGAGCAATTGCTCAGAGATGAAAAGTGACAGCACTGAAAGCTCTTGCTAGCCAGCACCCTTCCTTGGAAGCGCTTTCACAGGCGCAGCAACACTGGGGCTTTGCGCTTCTCTAGCCACCAAACGTCTCGGTCCTTCTCTTTCCGTCTCGTAGACACGAGCTGAGAAATTGCAAACGTCGAGCAATTGCTCAGAGATGAAAAGTGCCAGCACTGAAAGCTCTTGCTAGCCAGCACCCTTCCTTGGAAGCGCTTTTGTAGGCCTAAGAACACTGGGGCTCTGGGCTTCTCTAGCCACCTAATCTTCTGCTCATCCTCTCGCGCACTCTAAAGAGAGCTCAGGTGAGAAATTGCAAACGTCCAGCAATTGCTCAGAGATGAAAAGTGCCAACACTGAAAGCTCTTGCTAGCCAGCACCCTTCCTTGGAAGCGCTTTCACAGGCGCAGCAACACTGGGGCTTTGCGCTTCTCTAGCCACCAAACGTCACTGTCATTCTCTTTCCGTCTCGTAGACACGAGCTGAGAAATTGCAAACGTCGAGCAATTGCTCAGAGATGAAAAGTGCCAGCACTGAAAGCTGTTGCTAGCCAGCACCCTTCCTTGGAAGCGCTTTCAAAGGCGCAGTAACACTGGGGCTTTGCGCTTCTCTACCCACCAAACATCACGGTCACTATCTCTCCATCTCGTAGACACGAGCTGAGAAATTGCAAACGTCGAGCAATTGCTCAGAGATGAAAAGTGCCAGCACTGAAAGCTCTTGCTAGCCAGCACCCTTCCTTGGAAGCGCTTTCACAGGCGCCGCAACACTGGGGCTTTGCGCTTCTCTAGCCACCAAACGTCACGGTCCTTCTCTTTCCATCTCGTAGACACGAGCTGAGAAATTGCAAACGTCGAGCAATTGCTCAGAGATGAAAAGTGCCAGCACTGAAAGCTCTTGATAGCCAGCACCCTTCCTTGGAAGCGCTTTTGTAGGCCTAAGAACACTGGGGCTCTGGGCTTCTCTAGCCACCTAATCTTCTGCTCATCCTCTCGCGCACTCTAAAGAGAGCTCAGGTGAGAAATTGCAAACGTCGAGCAATTGCTCAGAGATGAAAAGTGCCAGCACTGAAAGCTCTTGCTAGCCAGCACCCTTCCTTGGAAGCGCTTTCACAGGCGCAGCAACACTGGGGCTTTGCGCTTCTCTAGCCACCAAACGTCACGGTCCTTCTCTTTCCGTCTCGTAGACACGAGCTGAGAAATTGCAAACGTCGAGCAATTGCTCAGAGATGAAAAGTGCCAGCACTGAAAGCTGTTGCTAGCCAGCACCCTTCCTTGGAAGCGCTTTCACAGGTGCAGCAACACTGGGGCTTTGCGCTTCTCTACCCACCAAACGTCACTGTCATTCTCTTTCCGTCTCCTAGACACGAGCTGAGAAATTGCAAACGTCCAGCAATTGCTCAGAGATGAAAAGTGCCAGCACTGAAAGCTGTTGCTAGCCAGCACCCTTCCTTGGAAGCGCTTTTGTAGGCCTAAGAACAGTGGGGCTCTGGGCTTCTCTAGCCACCTAATCTTCTGCTCATCCTCTCGCGCACTCTAAAGAGAGCTCAGGTGAGAAATTGCAAACGTCGAGCAATTGCTCAGAGATGAAAAGTGCCAGCACTGAAAGCTGTTGCTAGCCAGCACCCTTCCTTGGAAGAGCTTTTGTAGACCTAAGAACACTGGGGCTCTGGGCTTCTCTAGCCACCAAACGTCACTGTCATTCTCTTTCCGTCTCGTAGACACGAGCTGAGAAATTGCAAACGTCGAGCAATTGCTCAGAGATGAAAAGTGCCAGCACTGAAAGCTCTTGATAGCCAGCACCCTTCCTTGGAAGCGCTTTTGTAGGCCTAAGAACACTGCGGACCTGGGCTTCTCTAGCTACCTAATCTTCTGCTCATCCTCTCGCGCACTCTAAAGAGAGCTCAGGTGAGAAATTGCAAACGTCGAGCAATTGCTCAGAGATGAAAAGTGCCAGCACTGAAAGCTCTTGCTAGCCAGCACCCTTCCTTGGAAGCGCTTTCACAGGTGCAGCAACACTGGGGCTTTGCGCTTCTCTAGCCACCAAACATCACGGTCCTTCTCTTTCCGTCTCGTAGACACGAGCTGAGAAATTGCAAACGTCGAGCAATTGCTCAGAGATGAAAAGTGCCAGCACTGAAAGCTGTTGCTAGCCAGCACCCTTCCTTGGAAGCGCTTTCACAGGCGCAGCAACACTGGGGCTTTGCGCTTCTCTACCCACCAAACGTCACGGTCACTATCTCTCCGTCTCGTGGACACGAGCTGAGAAATTGCAAACGTCGAGCAATTGCTCAGAGATGAAAAGTGCCAGCACTGAAAGCTGTTGCTAGCCAGCACCCTTCCTTGGAAGCGCTTTTGTAGGCCTAAGAACACTGGGGCTCTGGGCTTCTCTAGCCACCAAACATCACTGTCATTCTCTTTCCGTCTCGTAGACACGAGCTGAGAAATTGCAAACGTCGAGCAATTGCTCAGCGATGAAAAGTGCCAGCACTGAAAGCTGTTGCTAGCCAGCACCCTTCCTTGGAAGTGCTTTTGTAGGCCTAAGAACACTGCGGCCCTGGGCTTCTCTAGCCACCTAATCTTCTGCTCATCCTCTCGCGCACTCTAAAGAGAGCTCAGGTGAGAAATTGCAAACGTCGAGCAATTGCTCAGAGATGAAAAGTGCCAGCACTGAAAGCTGTTGCTAGCCAGCACCCTTCCTTGGAAGCGCTTTTGTAGGCCTAAGAACACTGGGGCTCTGGACTTCTCTAGCCACCTAATCTTCTGGTCATCCTCTCACGCACTCTAAAGAGAGCTCAGGTGAGAAATTGCAAACGTCGAGCAATTGCTCAGAGATGAAAAGTGCCAGCACTGAAAGCTGTTGCTAGCCAGCACCCTTCCTTGGAAGCGCTTTCACAGGCGCAGTAACACTGGGGCTTTGCGCTTCTCTAGCCACCAAACGTCACGGTCTTTCTCTTTCCGTCTCGTAGAGACGAGCTGAGAAATTGCAAACGTCGAGCAATTGCTCAGAGATGAAAAGTGCCAGCACTGAAAGCTGTTGCTAGCCAGCACCCTTCCTTGGAAGCGCTTTCACAGGCACAGCAACACTGGGGCTTTGCGCTTCTCTACCCACCAAACATCACGGTCACTATCTCTCCGTCTCGTAGACACGAGCTGAGAAATTGCAAACGTCGAGCAATTGCTCAGAGATGAAAAGTGCCAGCACTGAAAGCTGTTGCTAGCCAGCACCCTTCCTTGGAAGCGCTTTTGTAGGCCTAAGAACACTGGGGCTCTGGGCTTCTCTAGCCACCTAATCTTCTGCTCATCCTCTCGCGCACTCTAAAGAGAGCTCAGGTGAGAAATTGCAAATGTCCAGCAATTGCTCAGAGATGAAAAGTGCCAGCACTGAAAGCTGTTGCTAGCCAGCACCCTTCCTTGGAAGCGCTTTCACAGGCACAGTACACTGGGGCTTTACGCTTCTCTAGCCAACAAACATCACCGTCACTATCTCTCCATCTCGGAGACACGAGCTGAGAAATTGCAAACGTCGAGCAATTGTTCAGAGATGAAAAGTGCCAGCACTGAAAGCTGTTGCTAGCCAGCACCCTTCCTTGGAAGCGCTTTTGTAGACCTAAGAACACTGGGGCTTTGCTCTTCTCTAGCCACCAAACGTCACTGTCATTCTCTTTCCGTCTCGTAGACACGAGCTGAGAAATTGCAAACGTCCAGCATTTGCTCAGAGATGAAAAGTGCCAGCACTGAAAGCTCTTGCTAGCCAGCACCCTTCCTTGGAAACGCTTTTGTAGGCCTAAGAACACTGGGGCTCTGGGCTTCTCTAGCTACCTCATCTTCTGCTCATCCGCTCGCGCACTCTCAAGAGAGCTCAGGTGAGAAATTGCAAACGTCCAGCAATTGCTCAGAGATGAAAAGTGCCAGCACTGAAAGCTCTTGCTAGCCAGCACCCTTCCTTGGAAGCGCTTTTGTAGGCCTAAGAACACTGGGGCTCTGGGCTTCTCTAGCCACCTAATCTTCTGCTCGTCCTCTCGCGCACTCTAAAGAGAGCTCAGGTGAGAAATTGCAAACGTCGAGCAATTGCTCAGAGATGAAAAGTGCCAGCACTGAAAGCTCTTGCTAGCCAGCACCCTTCCTTGGAAGCGCTTTCACAGGCACAGTACACTGGGCCTTTGCGCTTCTCTACCCACCAAACATCACCGTCACTATCTCTCCATCTCGGAGACACGAGCTGAGAAATTGCAAACGTCGAGCAATTGTTCAGAGATGAAAAGTGCCAGCACTGAAAGCTCTTGCTAGCCAGCACCCTTCCTTGGAAGCGCTTTTGTAGACCTAAGAACACTGGGGCTCTGGGCTTCTCTAGCCACCAAACGTCACTGTCATTCTCTTTCTGTCTCGTAGACACGAGCTGAGAAATTGCAAACGTCGAGCAATTGCTCAGCGATGAAAAGTGCCAGCACTGAAAGCTGTTGCTAGCCAGCACCTTTCCTTGGAAGCGGTTTTGTAGGCCTAAGAACACTGGGGCTCAGGGCTTCTCTAGCTACCTAATCTTCTGCTCATCCTCTCGCGCACTCTAAAGAGAGCTCAGGTGAGAAATTGCAAACGTCGAGCAATTGCTCAGAGATGAAAAGTGCCAGCACTGAAAGCTGTTGCTAGCCAGCACCCTTCCTTGGAAGCGCTTTTGTAGGCCTAAGAACACTGGGGCTCTGGGCTTCTCTAGCCACCTAATCTTCTGCTCGTCCTCTCGCGCACTCTAAAGAGAGCTCAGGTGAGAAATTGCAAACGTCGAGCAATTGCTCAGAGATGAAAAGTGCCAGCACTGAAAGCTGTTGCTAGCCAGCACCCTTCCTTGGAAGCGCTTTTGTAGGCCTAAGAACACTGCGGCTCTGGGCTTCTCTAGCCACCTAATCTTCTGCTCATCCTCTCGCGCACTCTAAAGAGAGCTCAGGTGAGAAATTGCAAACGTCGAGCAATTGCTCAGAGATGAAAAGTGCCAGCACTGAAAGCTGTTGCTAGCCAGCACCCTTCCTTGGAAGCGCTTTCACAGGCGCAGTAACACTGGGGCTTTGCGCTTCTCTAGCCACCAAACGTCACGGTCCTTCTCTTTCCGTCTCGTGGACACGAGCTGAGAAACTGCAAACGTCGAGCAATTGCTCAGAGATGAAAAGTGCCAGCACTGAAAGCTCTTGCTAGCCAGCACCCTTCCTTGGAAGCGCTTTTGTAGGCCTAAGAACACTGGGGCTCTGGGCTTCTCTAGCCACCTAATCTTCTGCTCATCCTCTCGCGCACTCTAAAGAGAGCTCAGGTGAGAAATTGCAAACGTCGAGCAATTGCTCAGAGATGAAAAGTGCCAGCACTGAAAGCTCTTGCTAGCCAGCACCCTTCCTTGGAAGCGCTTTCACAGGTGCAGCAACACTGGGGCTTTGCGCTTCTCTAGCCACCAAACGTCACGGTCCTTCTCTTTCCGTCTCGTAGACACGAGCTGAGAAATTGCAAACGTCGAGCAATTGCTCAGAGATGAAAAGTGCCAGCACTGAAAGCTCTTGCTAGCCAGCACCCTTCCTTGGAAGCGCTTTCACAGGTGCAGCAACACTGGGGCTTTGCGCTTCTCTACCCACCAAACGTCACTGTCATTCTCTTTCCGTCTCCTAGACACGAGCTGAGAAATTGCAAACGTCGAGCAATTGCTCAGAGATGAAAAGTGCCAGCACTGAAAGCTGTTGCTAGCCAGCACCCTTCCTTGGAAGCGCTTTTGTAGGCCTAAGAACACTGGGGCTCTGGGCTTCTCTAGCCACCTCATCTTCTGCTCATCCTCTCGCGCACTCTAAAGAGAGCTCAGGTGAGAAATTGCAAACGTCGAGCAATTGCTCAGAGATGAAAAGTGCCAGCACTGAAAGCTCTTGCTAGCCAGCACCCTTCCTTGGAAGCGCTTTCACAGGCGCAGTAACACTGGGGCTTTGCGCTTCTCTAGCCACCAAACGTCACGGTCATTCTCTTTCCGTCTCGTAGACACGAGCTGAGAAATTGCAAATGTCCAGCAATTGCTCAGAGATGAAAAGTGCCAGCACTGAAAGCTGTTGCTAGCCAGCACCCTTCCTTGGAAGCGCTTTCACAGGCGCAGTAACACTGGGGCTTTGCGCTTCTCTAGCCACCAAACGTCACGGTCCTTCTCTTTCCGTCTCGTAGACACGAGCTGAGAAATTGCAAACGTCCAGCAATTGCTCAGAGATGAAAAGTGCCAGCACTGAAAGCTCTTGCTAGCCAGCACCCTTCCTTGGAAGCGCTTTTGTAGGCCTAAGAACACTGGGGCTCTGGGCTTCTCTAGCCACCTCATCTTCTGCTCATCCGCTCGTGCACTCTAAAGAGAGCTCAGGTGAGAAATTGCAAATGTCCAGCAATTGCTCAGAGATGAAAAGTGCCAGCACTGAAAGCTCTTGCTAGCCAGCACCCTTCCTTGGAAGCGCTTTCACAGGCGCAGTAACACTGGGGCTTTGCGCTTCTCTAGCCACCAAACGTCACGGTCCTTCTCTTTCCGTCTCGTAGACACGAGCTGAGAAATTGCAAAAGTCGAGCAATTGCTCAGCGATGGAAAGTGCCAGACCTGGAAGCTGTTGCTAGCCAACACCCTTCCTTGGAAGCGCTTTAGTAGGCCTAAGAACACTGGGGCTTTGCGCTTCTCTAGCCACCTAATCTTCTGCTCATCCTCTCGCGCACTCTAAAGAGAGCTCAGGTGAGAAATTGCAAACGTCGAGCAATTGCTCAGAGATGAAAAGTGCCAGACCTGGAAGCTGTTGCTAGCCAACACCCTTCCTTGGAAGCGCTTTTGTAGGCCTAAGAACACTGGGGCTCTGGGCTTCTCTAGCCACCTAATCTTCTGCTCATCCTCTCGCGCACTCTAAAGAGAGCTCAGGTGAGAAATTGCAAACGTCGAGCAATCGCTCAGAGATGAAAAGTGCCAACACTGAAAGCTGTTGCTAGCCAGCACCCTTCCTTGGAAGCGCTTTTGTAGGCCTAAGAACACTGGGGATTCTGGGCTTCTCTAGCCACCTAATCTTCTGCTCATCCTCTCGCGCACTCTAAAGAAAGCTCAGGTGAGAAATTGCAAACGTCCAGCAATTGCTCAGAGATGAAAAGTGCCAGCACTGAAAGCTCTTGCTAGCCAGCACCCTTCCTTGGAAGCGCTTGCACAGGCGCAGCAACACTGGGGCTTTGCGCTTCTCTACCCACCAAACATCACGCTCACTATCTCTCCGTCTCGTAGACACGAGCTGAGAAATTGCAAACGTCGAGTAATTGCTCAGAGATGAAAAGTGCCAGCACTGAAAGCTGTTGCTAGCCAGCACCCTTCCTTGGAAGCGCTTTCACAGGTGCAGTAACACTGGGGCTTTGCGCTTCTCTACCCACCAAACATCACGGTCCTTCTCTTTCCGTCTCGTAGACACGAGCTGAGAAATTGCAAACGTCAAGCAATTGCTCAGAGATGAAAAGTGCCAGCACTGAAAGCTCTTGCTAGCCAGCACCCTTCCTTGGAAGCGCTTTTGTAGGCCTAAGAACACTGGGGCTCTGGGCTTCTCTAGCCACCTAATCTTCTGCTCATCCTCTTGCGCACTCTAAAGAGAGCTCAGGTGAGAAATTGCAAACGTCGAGCAATTGCTCAGAGATGAAAAGTGCCAGCACTGAAAGCTCTTGCTAGCCAGCACCCTTCCTTGGAAGCGCTTTTGTAGGCCTAAGAACACTGGGGCTCTGGGCTTCTCTAGCCACCTAATCTTCTGCTCATCCTCTCGCGCACTCTAAAGAGAGCTCAGGTGAGAAATTGCAAACGTCGAGCAATTGCTCAGAGATGAAAAGTGACAGCACTGAAAGCTCTTGCTAGCCAGCACCCTTCCTTGGAAGCGCTTTCACAGGCGCAGCAACACTGGGGCTTTGCGCTTCTCTAGCCACCAAACGTCACGGTCCTTCTCTTTCCGTCTCGTAGACACGAGCTGAGAAATTGCAAACGTCGAGCAATTGCTCAGAGATGAAAAGTGCCAGCACTGAAAGCTCTTGCTAGCCAGCACCCTTCCTTGGAAGCGCTTTTGTAGGCCTAAGAACACTGGGGCTCTGGGCTTCTCTAGCCACCTAATCTTCTGCTCATCCTCTCGCGCACTCTAAAGAGAGCTCAGGTGAGAAATTGCAAACGTCCAGCAATTGCTCAGAGATGAAAAGTGCCAACACTGAAAGCTCTTGCTAGCCAGCACCCTTCCTTGGAAGCGCTTTCACAGGCGCAGCAACACTGGGGCTTTGCGCTTCTCTAGCCACCAAACGTCACTGTCATTCTCTTTCCGTCTCGTAGACACGAGCTGAGAAATTGCAAACGTCGAGCAATTGCTCAGAGATGAAAAGTGCCAGCACTGAAAGCTGTTGCTAGCCAGCACCCTTCCTTGGAAGCGCTTTCAAAGGCGCAGTAACACTGGGGCTTTGCGCTTCTCTACCCACCAAACATCACGGTCACTATCTCTCCATCTCGTAGACACGAGCTGAGAAATTGCAAACGTCGAGCAATTGCTCAGAGATGAAAAGTGCCAGCACTGAAAGCTCTTGCTAGCCAGCACCCTTCCTTGGAAGCGCTTTCACAGGCGCCGCAACACTGGGGCTTTGCGCTTCTCTAGCCACCAAACGTCACGGTCCTTCTCTTTCCATCTCGTAGACACGAGCTGAGAAATTGCAAACGTCGAGCAATTGCTCAGAGATGAAAAGTGCCAGCACTGAAAGCTCTTGATAGCCAGCACCCTTCCTTGGAAGCGCTTTTGTAGGCCTAAGAACACTGGGGCTCTGGGCTTCTCTAGCCACCTAATCTTCTGCTCATCCTCTCGCGCACTCTAAAGAGAGCTCAGGTGAGAAATTGCAAACGTCGAGCAATTGCTCAGAGATGAAAAGTGCCAGCACTGAAAGCTCTTGCTAGCCAGCACCCTTCCTTGGAAGCGCTTTCACAGGCGCAGCAACACTGGGGCTTTGCGCTTCTCTAGCCACCAAACGTCACGGTCCTTCTCTTTCCGTCTCGTAGACACGAGCTGAGAAATTGCAAACGTCGAGCAATTGCTCAGAGATGAAAAGTGCCAGCACTGAAAGCTGTTGCTAGCCAGCACCCTTCCTTGGAAGCGCTTTCACAGGTGCAGCAACACTGGGGCTTTGCGCTTCTCTACCCACCAAACGTCACTGTCATTCTCTTTCCGTCTCCTAGACACGAGCTGAGAAATTGCAAACGTCCAGCAATTGCTCAGAGATGAAAAGTGCCAGCACTGAAAGCTGTTGCTAGCCAGCACCCTTCCTTGGAAGCGCTTTTGTAGGCCTAAGAACACTGGGGCTCTGGGCTTCTCTAGCCACCTAATCTTCTGCTCATCCTCTCGCGCACTCTAAAGAGAGCTCAGGTGAGAAATTGCAAACGTCGAGCAATTGCTCAGAGATGAAAAGTGCCAGCACTGAAAGCTGTTGCTAGCCAGCACCCTTCCTTGGAAGAGCTTTTGTAGACCTAAGAACACTGGGGCTCTGGGCTTCTCTAGCCACCAAACGTCACTGTCATTCTCTTTCCGTCTCGTAGACACGAGCTGAGAAATTGCAAACGTCGAGCAATTGCTCAGAGATGAAAAGTGCCAGCACTGAAAGCTGTTGCTAGCCAGCACCCTTCCTTGGAAGCGCTTTTGTAGGCCTAAGAACACTGCGGACCTGGGCTTCTCTAGCTACCTAATCTTCTGCTCATCCTCTCGCGCACTCTAAAGAGAGCTCAGGTGAGAAATTGCAAACGTCGAGCAATTGCTCAGAGATGAAAAGTGACAGCACTGAAAGCTCTTGCTAGCCAGCACCCTTCCTTGGAAGCGCTTTCACAGGCGCAGTAAAACTGGGGCTTTGCGCTTCTCTAGCCACCAAACGTCACTGTCATTCTCTTTCCGTCTCGTAGACACGAGCTGAGAAATTGCAAACGTCCAGCAATTGCTCAGAGAGGAAAAGTGCCAGCACTGAAAGCTGTTGCTAGCCAGCACCCTTCCTTGGCAGCGCTTTCACAGGCGCAGCAACACTGGGGCTTTGCGCTTCTCTACCCACCAAAAATCACGGTCACTAACTCTCCGCCTCGTGGACACGAGCTGAGAAATTGCAAACGTCCAGCAATTGCTCAGAGATGAAAAGTGCCAGCACTGAAAGCTGTTGCTAGCCAGCACCCTTCCTTGGAAGCGCTTTCACAGGCGCAGCAACACTGGGGCTTTGCGCTTCTCTAGCCACCAAACATCACGCTCACTATCTCTCCGTCTCGTGGACACGAGCTGAGAAATTGCAAACGTCGAGCAATTGCTCAGAGATGAAAAGTGCCAGCACTGAAAGCTGTTGCTAGCCAGCACCCTTCATTCGAAGCGCTTTCACAGGTGCAGTAACACTGGGGCTTTGCGCTTCTCTACCCACCAAACGTCACGGTCACTATCTCTCCGTCTCGTAGACACGAGCTGAGAAATTGCAAACGTCAAGCAATTGCTCAGAGATGAAAAGTGCCAGCACTGAAAGCTGTTGCTAGCCAGCACCCTTCCTTGGAAGCGCTTTTGTAGGCCTAAGAACACTGCGGCCCTGGGCTTCTCTAGCTACCTAATCTTCTGCTCATCCTCTCGCGCACTCTAAAGAGAGCTCAGGTGAGAAATTGCAAACGTCGAGCAATTGCTCAGAGATGAAAAGTGCCAGCACTGAAAGCTCTTGCTAGCCAGCACCCTTCCTTGGAAGCGCTTTCACAGGCGCAGTAACACTGGGGCTTTGCGCTTCTCTAGCCACCAAACGTCACGGTCATTATCTCTCCGTCTCGTGGACACGAGCTGAGAAATTGCAAACGTCGAGCAATTGCTCAGAGATGAAAAGTGCCAGCACTGAAAGCTCTTGCTAGCCAGCACCCTTCCTTGGAAGCGCTTTTGTAGGCCTAAGAACACTGCGGTCTGGGCTTCTCTAGCCACCTAATCTTCTGCTCATCCTCTCGCGCACTCTAAAGAAAGCTCAGGTGAGAAATTGCAAACGTCCAGCAATTGCTCAGAGATGAAAAGTGACAGCACTGAAAGCTGTTGCTAGCCAGCACCCTTCCTTGGAAGCGCTTTCACAGGCGCAGTAACACTGGGGCTTTGCGCTTCTCTAGCCACCAAACGTCACGGTCCTTCTCTTTCCGTCTCGTAGACACGAGCTGAGAAATTGCAAACGTCGAGCAATTGCTCAGAGAGGAAAAGTGCCAGCACTGAAAGCTCTTGCTAGCCAGCACCCTTCCTTGGAAGCGCTTTTGTAGGCCTAAGAACACTGGGGCTCTGGGCTTCTCTAGCCACCTAATCTTCTGCTCATCCTCTCGCGCACTCTAAAGAGAGCTCAGGTGAGAAATTGCAAATGTCCAGCAATTGCTCAGAGATGAAAAGTGCCAGCACTGAAAGCTCTTGCTAGCCAGCACCCTTCCTTGGAAGTGCTTTCACAGGCACAGTAACACTGGGGCTTTGCGCTTCTCTACCCGCCAAACGTCACGGTCATTCTCTTTCCGTCTCGTAGACACGAGCTGAGAAATTGCAAACGTCGAGCAATTGCTCAGCGATGAAAAGTGCCAGCACTGAAAGCTCTTGCTAGCCAACACCCTTCCTTGGAAGCGCTTTTGTAGGCCTAAGAACACCAGGGCTTTGCGCTTCTCTAGCCACCTAATCTTCTGCTCATCCTCTCGCGCACTCTAAAGAGAGCTCAGGTGAGAAATTGCAAACGTCCAGCAATTGCTCAGAGATGAAAAGTGCCAGCACTGAAAGCTCTTGCTAGCCAGCACCCTTCCTTGGAAGCGCTTTTGTAGGCCTAAGAACACTGGGGCTCTGGGCTTCTCTAGCCACCTAATCTTCTGCTCATCCTCTCGCGCACTCTAAAGAGAGCTCAGGTGAGAAATTGCAAACGTCGAGCAATTGCTCAGAGATGAAAAGTGCCAGCACTGAAAGCTGTTGCTAGCCAGCACCCTTCCTTGGAAGCGCTTTTGTAGCCCTAAGAACACTGGGGATTCTGGGCTTCTCTAGCCACCTAATCTTCTGCTCATCCTCTCGCGCACTCTAAAGAAAGCTCAGGTGAGAAATTGCAAACGTCGAGCAATTGCTCAGAGATGAAAAGTGCCAGCACTGAAAGCTGTTGCTAGCCAGCACCCTTCCTTGGAAGCGCTTTCACAGGCGCAGCAACACTGGGGCTTTGCGCTTCTCTAGCCACCAAACATCACGGTCACTATCTGTCCGTCTCGTGGACATGAGCTGAGAAATTGCAAACGTCGAGCAATTGCTCAGAGATGAAAAGTGCCAGCACTGAAAGCTCTCGCTAGCCAGCACCCTTCCTTGGAAGTGCTTTTGTAGGCCTAAGAACACTGCGGCCCTGGGCTTCTCTAGCTACCTAATCTTCTGCTCATCCTCTCGCGCACTCTAAAGAGAGCTCAGGTGAGAAATTGCAAACGTCGAGCAATTGCTCAGAGATGAAAAGTGCCAGCACTGAAAGCTCTTGCTAGCCAGCACCCTTCCTTGGAAGCGCTTTCACAGGCACAGTAACACTGGGGCTTTGCGCTTCTCTAGCCACCAAACGTCACGGTCCTTCTCTTTCCGTCTCGTAGACACGAGCTGAGAAATTGCAAATGTCCAGCAATTGCTCAGAGATGAAAAGTGCCAGCACTGAAAGCTGTTGCTAGCCAGCACCCTTCCTTGGAAGCGCTTTTGTAGGCCTAAGAACACTGGGGCTCTGGGCTTCTCTAGCCACCTAATCTTCTGCTCATCCTCTCGCGCACTCTAAAGAGAGCTCAGGTGAGAAGTTGCAAACGTCGAGCAATTGCTCAGAGATGAAAAGTGCCAGCACTGAAAGCTGTTGCTAGCCAGCACCCTTCCTTGGAAGCGCTTTCACAGGCACAGTAACACTGGGGCTTTGCGCTTCTCTAGCCACCAAACGTCACGGTCATTCTCTTTCCGTCTCCTAGACACGAGCTGAGAAATTGCAAACGTCCAGCAATTGCTCAGAGATGAAAAGTGCCAGCACTGAAAGCTCTTGCTAGCCAGCACCCTTCCTTGGAAGCGCTTTCACAGGCACAGCAACACTGGGGCTTTGCGCTTCTCTACCCACCAAACATCACCGTCACTATCTCTCCGTCTCGTAGACACGAGCTGAGAAAATGCAAACGTCGAGCAATTGCTCAGAGATGAAAAGTGCCAGCACTGAAAGCTGTTGCTAGCCAGCACCCTTCCTTGGAAGCGCTTTTGTAGGCCTAAGAACACTGGGGCTCTGGGCTTCTCTAGCCACCTCATCTTCTGCTCATCCTCTCGCGCACTCCAAAGAGAGCTCAGGTGAGAAATTGCAAACGTCGAGCAATTGCTCAGAGATGAAAAGTGCCAGCACTGAAAGCTCTTGCTAGCCAGCACCCTTCCTTGGAAGCGCTTTTGTAGGCCTAAGAACACTGGGGATTCTGGGCTTCTCTAGCCACCTAATCTTCTGCTCATCCTCTCGCGCACTCTAAAGAAAGCTCAGGTGAGAAATTGCAAACGTCGAGCAATTGCTCAGAGATGAAAAGTGCCAGCACTGAAAGCTCTTGCTAGCCAGCACCCTTCCTTGGAAGCGCTTTCACAGGCGCAGCAACACTGGGGCTTTGCGCTTCTCTAGCCACCAAACGTCACGGTCATTCTCTTTCCGTCTCGTACACACGAGCTGAGAAATTGCAAACGTCGAGCAATTGCTCAGAGATGAAAAGTGCCAGCACTGAAAGCTCTTGCTAGCCAGCACCCTTCCTTGGAAGCGCTTTCACAGGCACAGCAACACTGGGGCTTTGCGCTTCTCTAGCCACCAAACATCACGGTCACTATCTCTCCGTCTCGTAGACACGAGCTGAGAAATTGCAAACGTCGAGCAATTGCTCAGAGATGAAAAGTGCCAGCACTGAAAGCTCTTGCTAGCCAGCACCCTTCCTTGGAAGCGCTTTTGTAGGCCTAAGAACACTGCGGCTCTGGGCTTCTCTAGCCACCTAATCTTCTGCTCATCCGCTCGCGCACTCTAAAGAGAGCTCAGGAGAGAAATTGCAGATGTCCAGCAATTGCTCAGAGATGAAAAGTGCCAGCACTGAAAGCTCTTGCTAGCCAGCACCCTTCCTTGGAAGCGCTTTCACAGGCGCAGCAACACTGGGGCTTTGCGCTTCTCTAGCCACCAAACATCACCGTCACTATCTCTCCGTCTCCTAGACACGAGCTGAGAAATTGCAAACGACGAGCAATTGTTCAGCGATGAAAAGTGCCAGCACTGAAAGCTGTTGCTAGCCAGCACCCTTCCTTGGAAGCGCTTTTGTAGGCCTAAGAACACTGCGGCCCTGGGCTTCTCTAGCTACCTAATCTTCTGCTCATCCTCTCGCGCACTCTAAAGAGAGCTCAGGTGAGAAATTGCAAACGTCCAGCAATTGCTCAGAGATGAAAAGTGCCAGCACTGAAAGCTGTTGCTAGCCAGCACCCTTCCTTGGAAGCGCTTTCACAGGCGCAGTAACACTGGGGCTTTGCGCTTCTCTACCCACCAAACATCACCGTCACTATCTCTCCATCTCGTAGACACGAGCTGAGAAATTGCAAACGACGAGCAATTGTTCAGAGATGAAAAGTGCCAGCACTGAAAGCTGTTGCTAGCCAGCACCCTTCCTTGGAAGCGCTTTTGTAGGCCTAAGAACACTGGGGCTTTGCGCTTCTCTAGCCACCTAATCTTCTGCTCATCCTCTCGCGCACTCTAAAGAGAGCTCAGGTGAGAAATTGCAAACGTCCAGCAATTGCTCAGAGATGAAAAGTGCCAGCACTGAAAGCTGTTGCTAGCCAGCACCCTTCCTTGGAAGCGCTTTTGTAGGCCTAAGAACACTGCGGCTCTGGGCTTCTCTAGCCACCTAATCTTCTGCTCATCCTCTCGCGCACTCTAAAGAGAGCTCAGGTGAGAAATTGCAAACGTCGAGCAATTGCTCAGAGATGAAAAGTGCCAACACTGAAAGCTGTTGCTAGCCAGCACCCTTCCTTGGAAGCGCTTTTGTAGCCCTAAGAACACTGGGGATTCTGGGCTTCTCTAGCCACCTAATCTTCTGCTCATCCTCTCGCGCACTCTAAAGAAAGCTCAGGTGAGAAATTGCAAACGTCGAGCAATTGCTCAGAGATGAAAAGTGCCAGCACTGAAAGCTCTTGCTAGCCAGCACCCTTCCTTGGAAGCGCTTTCACAGGCGCAGCAACACTGGGGCTTTGCGCTTCTCTAGCCACCAAACGTCACGGTCCTTCTCTTTCCGTCTCCTAGACACGAGCTGAGAAATTGCAAACGTCGAGCAATTGCTCAGAGAGGAAAAGTGCCAGCACTGAAAGCTGTTGCTAGCCAGCAGCCTTCCTTGGAAGCGCATTCACAGGCACAGCAACACTGGGGCTTTGCGCTTCTCTAGCCACCAAACATCACCGTCACTATCTCTCCGTCTCGTAGACACGAGCTGAGAAATTGCAAACGTCGAGCAATTGCTCAGAGATGAAAAGTGCCAGCACTGAAAGCTCTTGCTAGCCAGCACCCTTCCTTGGCAGCGCTTTCACTGGTGCAGTAACACTGGGGCTTTGCGCTTCTCTAGCCACCAAACATCACGGTTCTTCTCTTTCCGTCTCGTAGACACGAGCTGAGAAATTGCAAACGTCAAGCAATTGCTCAGAGATGAAAAGTGCCACCACTGAAAGCTGTTGCTAGCCAGCACCCTTCCTTGGAAGCGCTTTTGTAGGCCTAAGAACACTGCGGCTCTGGGCTTCTCTAGCCACCTAATCTTCTGCTCATCCTCTCGCGCACTCTAAAGAGAGCTCAGGTGAGAAATTGCAAATGTCCAGCAATTGCTCAGAGATGAAAAGTGCCAGCACTGAAAGCTCTTGCTAGCCAGCACCCTTCCTTGGCAGCGCTTTCACAGGCACAGCAACACTGGGGCTTTGCGCTTCTCTAGCCACCAAACTTCACTGTCATTCTCTTTCCGTCTCGTACACACGAGCTGAGAAATTGCAAACGTCCAGCAATTGCTCAGAGATGAAAAGTGCCAGCACTGAAAGCTGTTGCTAGCCAACACCCTTCCTTGGAAGCGCTTTTGTAGGCCTAAGAACACTGGGGCTTTGCGCTTCTCTAGCCACCTAATCTTCTGCTCATCCTCTCGCGCACTCTAAAGAGAGCTCAGGTGAGAAATTGCAAACGTCCAGCAATTGCTCAGAGATGAAAAGTGCCAGCACTGAAAGCTGTTGCTAGCCAGCACCCTTCCTTGGAAGCGCTTTTGTAGGCCTAAGAACACTGGGGCTCTGGGCTTCTCTAGCCACCTCATCTTCTGCTCATCCGCTCGCGCACTCTAAAGAGAGCTCAGGTGAGAAATTGCAAATGTCCAGCAATTGCTCAGAGATGAAAAGTGCCAGCACTGAAAGCTGTTGCTAGCCAGCACCCTTCCTTGGAAGCGCTTTCACAGGCGCAGTAACACTGGGGCTTTGCGCTTCTCTAGCCACCAAACATCACGGTCCTTCTCTTTCCGTCTCGTAGACACGAGCTGAGAAATTGCAAACGTCGAGCAATTGCTCAGCGATGAAAAGTGCCAGCACTGAAAGCTGTTGCTAGCCAACACCCTTCCTTGGAAGCGCTTTTGTAGGCCTAAGAACACTGGGGCTTTGCGCTTCTCTAGCCACCTAATCTTCTGCTCATCCTCTCGCGCACTCTAAAGAGAGCTCAGGTGAGAAATTGCAAACGTCGAGCAATTGCTCAGAGATGAAAAGTGCCAGCACTGAAAGCTGTTGCTAGCCAGCACCCTTCCTTGGAAGCGCTTTTGTAGGCCTAAGAACACTGCGGCTCTGGGCTTCTCTAGCCACCTAATCTTCTGCTCATCCTCTCGCGCACTCTAAAGAGAGCTCAGGTGAGAAATTGCAAACGTCGAACAATCGCTCAGAGATGAAAAGTGCCAACACTGAAAGCTGTTGCTAGCCAGCACCCTTCCTTGGAAGCGCTTTTGTAGCCCTAAGAACACTGGGGATTCTGGGCTTCTCTAGCCACCTAATCTTCTGCTCATCCTCTCGCGCACTCTAAAGAAAGCTCAGGTGAGAAATTGCAAACGTCGAGCAATTGCTCAGAGATGAAAAGTGCCAGCACTGAAAGCTCTTGCTAGCCAGCACCCTTCCTTGGAAGCGCTTTCACAGGCGCAGCAACACTGGGGCTTTGCGCTTCTCTACCCACCAAACATCACGCTCACTATCTCTCCGTCTCGTGGACACGAGCTGAGAAATTGCAAACGTTGAGCAATTGCTCAGAGATGAAAAGTGCCAGCACTGAAAGCTGTTGCTAGCCAGCACCCTTCCTTGGCAGCGCTTTCACAGGTGCAGTAACACTGGGGCTTTGCGCTTCTCTACCCACCAAACGTCACGGTCCTTCTCTTTCCGTCTCGTAGACACGAGCTGAGAAATTGCAAACGTCGAGCAATTGCTCAGAGATGAAAAGTGCCAGCACTGAAAGCTGTTGCTAGCCAGCACCCTTCCTTGGAAGCGCTTTTGTAGGCCTAAGAACACTGGGGCTCTGGGCTTCTCTAGCCACCTAATCTTCTGCTCATCCTCTCGCGCACTCTAAAGAGAGCTCAGGTGAGAAATTGCAAACGTCCAGCAATTGCTCAGAGATGAAAAGTGCCAGCACTGAAAGCTCTTGCTAGCCAGCACCCTTCCTTGGAAGCGCTTTCACAGGCGCAGCAACACTGGGGCTTTGCGCTTCTCTAGCCACCAAACGTCACGGTCCTTCTCTTTCCGTCTCGTAGACACGAGCTGAGAAATTGCAAACGTCGAGCAATTGCTCAGAGATGAAAAGTGCCAGCACTGAAAGCTGTTGCTAGCCAGCACCCTTCCTTGGAAGCGCTTTCACAGGCACAGCAACACTGGGGCTTTGCGCTTCTCTAGCCACCAAACATCACGGTCACTATCTCTCCGTCTCGTACACACGAGCTGAGAAATTGCAAACGTCGAGCAATTGCTCAGAGAGGAAAAGTGCCAGCACTGAAAGCTGTTGCTAGCCAGCCCCCTTCCTTGGAAGCGCTTTCACAGGCACAGCAACACTGGGGCTTTGCGCTTCTCTAGCCACCAAACATCACGGTCCTTCTCTTTCCGTCTCGTAGACACGAGCTGAGAAATTGCAAACGTCGAGCAATTGCTCAGAGATGAAAAGTGCCAGCACTGAAAGCTGTTGCTAGCCAGCACCCTTCCTTGGAAGCGCTTTTGTAGGCCTAAGAACACTGGGGCTCTGGGCTTCTCTAGCCACCTAATCTTCTGCTCATCCTCTCGCGCACTCTAAAGAGAGCTCAGGTGAGAAATTGCAAACGTCCAGCAATTGCTCAGAGATGAAAAGTGCCAGCACTGAAAGCTGTTGCTAGCCAGCACCCTTCCTTGGAAGCGCTTTTGTAGGCCTAAGAACACTGGGGCTCTGGGCTTCTCTAGCCACCTAATCTTCTGCTCATCCGCTCGCGCACTCTAAAGAGAGCTCAGGTGAGAAATTGCAAATGTCCAGCTATTGCTCAGAGATGAAAAGTGCCAGCACTGAAAGCTGTTGCTAGCCAGCACCCTTCCTTGGAAGCGCTTTCACAGGCGCAGTAACACTGGGGCTTTGGGCTTCTCTAGCCACCAAACGTCACGGTCCTTCTCTTTCCGTCTCGTAGACACGAGCTGAGAAATTGCAAACGTCGAGCAATTGCTCAGAGATGAAAAGTGCCAGACCTGGAAGCTGTTGCTAGCCAACACCCTTCCTTGGAAGCGCTTTTGTAGGCCTAAGAACACTGGGGCTTTGCGCTTCTCTAGCCACCTAATCTTCTGCTCATCCTCTCGCGCACTCTAAAGAGAGCTCAGGTGAGAAATTGCAAACGTCGAGCAATTGCTCAGAGATGAAAAGTGCCAGCACTGAAAGCTGTTGCTAGCCAGCACCCTTCCTTGGAAGCGCTTTTGTAGGCCTAAGAACACTGGGGCTCTGGGCTTCTCTAGCCACCTAATCTTCTGCTCATCCTCTCGCGCACTCTAAAGAGAGCTCAGGTGAGAAATTGCAAACGTCGAGCAATCGCTCAGAGATGAAAAGTGCCAACACTGAAAGCTGTTGCTAGCCAGCACCCTTCCTTGGAAGCGCTTTTGTAGCCCTAAGAACACTGGGGATTCTGGGCTTCTCTAGCCACCTAATCTTCTGCTCATCCTCTCGCGCACTCTAAAGAAAGCTCAGGTGAGAAATTGCAAACGTCGAGCAATTGCTCAGAGATGAAAAGTGCCAGCACTGAAAGCTCTTGCTAGCCAGCACCCTTCCTTGGAAGCGCTTTCACAGGCGCAGCAACACTGGGGCTTTGCGCTTCTCTACCCACCAAACATCACGCTCACTATCTCTCCGTCTCGTGGACACGAGCTGAGAAATTGCAAACGTCGAGCAATTGCTCAGAGATGAAAAGTGCCAGCACTGAAAGCTCTTGCTAGCCAGCACCCTTCCTTGGCAGCGCTTTCACAGGTGCAGTAACACTGGGGCTTTTTGCTTCTCTACCCACCAAACGTCACGGTCCTTCTCTTTCCGTCTCGTAGACACGAGCTGAGAAATTGCAAACGTCGAGCAATTGCTCAGAGATGAAAAGTGCCAGCACTGAAAGCTGTTGCTAGCCAGCACCCTTCCTTGGAAGCGCTTTTGTAGGCCTAAGAACACTGGGGCTCTGGGCTTCTCTAGCCACCTAATCTTCTGCTCATCCTCTCGCGCACTCTAAAGAGAGCTCAGGTGAGAAATTGCAAACGTCCAGCAATTGCTCAGAGATGAAAAGTGCCAGCACTGAAAGCTCTTGCTAGCCAGCACCCTTCCTTGGAAGCGCTTTCACAGGCGCAGCAACACTGGGGCTTTGCGCTTCTCTAGCCACCAAACATCACGGTCCTTCTCTTTCCGTCTCGTAGACACGAGCTGAGAAAATGCAAACGTCGAGCAATTGCTCAGAGATGAAAAGTGCCAGCACTGAAAGCTGTTGCTAGCCAGCACCCTTCCTTGGAAGCGCTTTCACAGGCACAGCAACACTGGGGCTTTGCGCTTCTCTAGCCACCAAACATCACGGTCACTATCTCTCCGTCTCGTAGACACGAGCTGAGAAATTGCAAACGTCGAGCAATTGCTCAGAGAGGAAAAGTGCCAGCACTGAAAGCTCTTGCTAGCCAGCACCCTTCCTTGGCAGCGCTTTCACAGGCGCAGTAACACTGGGGCTTTGCGCTTCTCTACCCACCAAAAATCATGGTCCTTCTCTTTCCGTCTCGTGGACACGAGCTGAGAAATTGCAAACGTCGAGCAATTGCTCAGAGAGGAAAAGTGCCAGCACTGAAAGCTGTTGCTAGCCAGCACCCTTCCTTGGAAGCGCTTTCACAGGCGCAGCAACACTGGGGCTTTGCGCTTCTCTACCCACCAAACGTCACAGTCCTTCTCTTTCCGTCTCCTAGACACGAGCTGAGAAATTGCAAACGTCGAGCAATTGCTCAGAGATGAAAAGTGCCAGCACTGAAAGCTCTTGCTAGCCAGCACCCTTCCTTGGAAGCGCTTTCACAGGCGCAGTAACACTGGGGCTTTGCGCTTCTCTAGCCACCAAACATCACCGTCACTAACTCTCCGTCTCGTAGACACGAGCTGAGAAATTGCAAACGTCGAGCAATTGCTCAGAGATGAAAAGTGCCAGCACTGAAAGCTCTTGCTAGCCAGCACCCTTCCTTGGAAGCGCTTTCACAGGCACAGCAACACTGGGGCTTTGCGCTTCTCTAGCCACCAAACATCACGGTCACTATCTCTCCGTCTCGTGGACACGAGCTGAGAAATTGCAAACGTCGAGCAATTGCTCAGAGATGAAAAGTGCCAGCACTGAAAGCTGTTGCTAGCCAGCACCCTTCCTTGGAAGCGCTTTTGTAGGCCTAAGAACACTGGGGCTCTGGGCTTCTCTAGCCACCTAATCTTCTGCTCATCCTCTCGCGCACTCTAAAGAGAGCTCAGGTGAGAAATTGCAAACGTCGAGCAATTGCTCAGAGATGAAAAGTGCCAGCACTGAAAGCTCTTGCTAGCCAGCACCCTTCCTTGGAAGCGCTTTCACAGGCGCAGCAACACTGGGGCTTTGCGCTTCTCTAGCCACCAAACGTCACGGTCCTTCTCTTTCCGTCTCGTAGACACGAGCTGAGAAATTGCAAACGTCGAGCAATTGCTCAGCGATGAAAAGTGCCAGCACTGAAAGCTGTTGCTAGCCAGCACCCTTCCTTGGAAGCGCTTTTGTAGGCCTAAGAACACTGGGGCTCTGGGCTGCTCTAGCCACCTAATCTTCTGCTCATCCTCTCGCGCACTCTAAAGAGAGCTCAGGTGAGAAATTGCAAACGTCGAGCAATTGCTCAGAGATGAAAAGTGCCAGCACTGAAAGCTCTTGCTAGCCAGCACCCTTCCTTGGCAGCGCTTTCACAGGCGCAGTAACACTGGGGCTTTGCGCTTCTCTACCCAACAAAAATCACGGTCCTTCTCTTTCCGTCTCGTGGACACGAGCTGAGAAATTGCAAACGTCGAGCAATTGCTCAGAGATGAAAAGTGCCAGCACTGAAAGCTGTTGCTAGCCAGCACCCTTCCTTGGAAGCGCTTTCACAGGCACAGCAACACTGGGGCTTTGCGCTTCTCTAGCCACCAAACATCACGGTCACTATCTCTCCGTCTCGTACACACGAGCTGAGAAATTGCAAACGTCGAGCAATTGCTCAGAGAGGAAAAGTGCCAGCACTGAAAGCTGTTGCTAGCCAGCCCCCTTCCTTGGAAGCGCTTTCACAGGCACAGCAACACTGGGGCTTTGCGCTTCTCTAGCCACCAAACATCACGGTCCTTCTCTTTCCGTCTCGTAGACACGAGCTGAGAAATTGCAAACGTCGAGCAATTGCTCAGAGATGAAAAGTGCCAGCACTGAAAGCTGTTGCTAGCCAGCACCCTTCCTTGGAAGCGCTTTTGTAGGCCTAAGAACACTGGGGCTCTGGGCTTCTCTAGCCACCTAATCTTCTGCTCATCCTCTCGCGCACTCTAAAGAGAGCTCAGGTGAGAAATTGCAAACGTCCAGCAATTGCTCAGAGATGAAAAGTGCCAGCACTGAAAGCTGTTGCTAGCCAGCACCCTTCCTTGGAAGCGCTTTTGTAGGCCTAAGAACACTGCGGCTCTGGGCTTCTCTAGCCACCTAATCTTCTGCTCATCCGCTCGCGCACTCTAAAGAGAGCTCAGGTGAGAAATTGCAAATGTCCAGCTATTGCTCAGAGATGAAAAGTGCCAGCACTGAAAGCTGTTGCTAGCCAGCACCCTTCCTTGGAAGCGCTTTCACAGGCGCAGTAACACTGGGGCTTTGGGCTTCTCTAGCCACCAAACGTCACGGTCCTTCTCTTTCCGTCTCGTAGACACGAGCTGAGAAATTGCAAACGTCGAGCAATTGCTCAGAGATGAAAAGTGCCAGACCTGGAAGCTGTTGCTAGCCAACACCCTTCCTTGGAAGCGCTTTTGTAGGCCTAAGAACACTGGGGCTTTGCGCTTCTCTAGCCACCTAATCTTCTGCTCATCCTCTCGCGCACTCTAAAGAGAGCTCAGGTGAGAAATTGCAAACGTCGAGCAATTGCTCAGAGATGAAAAGTGCCAGCACTGAAAGCTGTTGCTAGCCAGCACCCTTCCTTGGAAGCGCTTTTGTAGGCCTAAGAACACTGGGGCTCTGGGCTTCTCTAGCCACCTAATCTTCTGCTCATCCTCTCGCGCACTCTAAAGAGAGCTCAGGTGAGAAATTGCAAACGTCGAGCAATCGCTCAGAGATGAAAAGTGCCAACACTGAAAGCTGTTGCTAGCCAGCACCCTTCCTTGGAAGCGCTTTTGTAGCCCTAAGAACACTGGGGATTCTGGGCTTCTCTAGCCACCTAATCTTCTGCTCATCCTCTCGCGCACTCTAAAGAAAGCTCAGGTGAGAAATTGCAAACGTCGAGCAATTGCTCAGAGATGAAAAGTGCCAGCACTGAAAGCTCTTGCTAGCCAGCACCCTTCCTTGGAAGCGCTTTCACAGGCGCAGCAACACTGGGGCTTTGCGCTTCTCTACCCACCAAACATCACGCTCACTATCTCTCCGTCTCGTGGACACGAGCTGAGAAATTGCAAACGTCGAGCAATTGCTCAGAGATGAAAAGTGCCAGCACTGAAAGCTGTTGCTAGCCAGCACCCTTCCTTGGCAGCGCTTTCACAGGTGCAGTAACACTGGGGCTTTTTGCTTCTCTACCCACCAAACGTCACGGTCCTTCTCTTTCCGTCTCGTAGACACGAGCTGAGAAATTGCAAACGTCGAGCAATTGCTCAGAGATGAAAAGTGCCAGCACTGAAAGCTGTTGCTAGCCAGCACCCTTCCTTGGAAGCGCTTTTGTAGGCCTAAGAACACTGGGGCTCTGGGCTTCTCTAGCCACCTAATCTTCTGCTCATCCTCTCGCGCACTCTAAAGAGAGCTCAGGTGAGAAATTGCAAACGTCCAGCAATTGCTCAGAGATGAAAAGTGCCAGCACTGAAAGCTCTTGCTAGCCAGCACCCTTCCTTGGAAGCGCTTTCACAGGCGCAGCAACACTGGGGCTTTGCGCTTCTCTAGCCACCAAACATCACGGTCCTTCTCTTTCCGTCTCGTAGACACGAGCTGAGAAAATGCAAACGTCGAGCAATTGCTCAGAGATGAAAAGTGCCAGCACTGAAAGCTGTTGCTAGCCAGCACCCTTCCTTGGAAGCGCTTTCACAGGCACAGCAACACTGGGGCTTTGCGCTTCTCTAGCCACCAAACATCACGGTCACTATCTCTCCGTCTCGTAGACACGAGCTGAGAAATTGCAAACGTCGAGCAATTGCTCAGAGAGGAAAAGTGCCAGCACTGAAAGCTCTTGCTAGCCAGCACCCTTCCTTGGCAGCGCTTTCACAGGCGCAGTAACACTGGGGCTTTGCGCTTCTCTACCCACCAAAAATCATGGTCCTTCTCTTTCCGTCTCGTGGACACGAGCTGAGAAATTGCAAACGTCGAGCAATTGCTCAGAGAGGAAAAGTGCCAGCACTGAAAGCTGTTGCTAGCCAGCACCCTTCCTTGGAAGCGCTTTCACAGGCGCAGCAACACTGGGGCTTTGCGCTTCTCTACCCACCAAACGTCACAGTCCTTCTCTTTCCGTCTCCTAGACACGAGCTGAGAAATTGCAAACGTCGAGCAATTGCTCAGAGATGAAAAGTGCCAGCACTGAAAGCTCTTGCTAGCCAGCACCCTTCCTTGGAAGCGCTTTCACAGGCGCAGTAACACTGGGGCTTTGCGCTTCTCTAGCCACCAAACATCACCGTCACTAACTCTCCGTCTCGTAGACACGAGCTGAGAAATTGCAAACGTCGAGCAATTGCTCAGAGATGAAAAGTGCCAGCACTGAAAGCTCTTGCTAGCCAGCACCCTTCCTTGGAAGCGCTTTCACAGGCACAGCAACACTGGGGCTTTGCGCTTCTCTAGCCACCAAACATCACGGTCACTATCTCTCCGTCTCGTGGACACGAGCTGAGAAATTGCAAACGTCGAGCAATTGCTCAGAGATGAAAAGTGCCAGCACTGAAAGCTGTTGCTAGCCAGCACCCTTCCTTGGAAGCGCTTTTGTAGGCCTAAGAACACTGGGGCTCTGGGCTTCTCTAGCCACCTAATCTTCTGCTCATCCTCTCGCGCACTCTAAAGAGAGCTCAGGTGAGAAATTGCAAACGTCGAGCAATTGCTCAGAGATGAAAAGTGCCAGCACTGAAAGCTCTTGCTAGCCAGCACCCTTCCTTGGAAGCGCTTTCACAGGCGCAGCAACACTGGGGCTTTGCGCTTCTCTAGCCACCAAACGTCACGGTCCTTCTCTTTCCGTCTCGTAGACACGAGCTGAGAAATTGCAAACGTCGAGCAATTGCTCAGCGATGAAAAGTGCCAGCACTGAAAGCTGTTGCTAGCCAGCACCCTTCCTTGGAAGCGCTTTTGTAGGCCTAAGAACACTGGGGCTCTGGGCTGCTCTAGCCACCTAATCTTCTGCTCATCCTCTCGCGCACTCTAAAGAGAGCTCAGGTGAGAAATTGCAAACGTCGAGCAATTGCTCAGAGATGAAAAGTGCCAGCACTGAAAGCTCTTGCTAGCCAGCACCCTTCCTTGGCAGCGCTTTCACAGGCGCAGTAACACTGGGGCTTTGCGCTTCTCTACCCAACAAAAATCACGGTCCTTCTCTTTCCGTCTCGTGGACACGAGCTGAGAAATTGCAAACGTCGAGCAATTGCTCAGAGAGGAAAAGTGCCAGCACTGAAAGCTCTTGTTAGCCAGCACCCTTCCTTGGAAGCGCTTTCACAGGCGCAGCAACACTGGGGCTTTGCGCTTCTCTACCCACCAAACGTCACAGTCCTTCTCTTTCCGTCTCCTAGACACGAGCTGAGAAATTGCAAACGTCGAGCAATTGCTCAGAGAGGAAAAGTGCCAGCACTGAAAGCTCTTGCTAGCCAGCACCCTTCCTTGGAAGCGCTTTCACAGGCGCAGTAACACTGGGGCTTTGCGCTTCTCTAGCCACCAAACATCACCGTCACTAACTCTCCGTCTCGTAGACACGAGCTGAGAAATTGCAAACGTCGAGCAATTGCTCAGAGATGAAAAGTGCCAGCACTGAAAGCTCTTGCTAGCCAGCACCCTTCCTTGGAAGCGCTTTCACAGGCACAGCAACACTGGGGCTTTGCGCTTCTCTAGCCACCAAACATCACGGTCACTATCTCTCCGTCTCGTGGACACGAGCTGAGAAATTGCAAACGTCGAGCAATTGCTCAGAGATGAAAAGTGCCAGCACTGAAAGCTGTTGCTAGCCAGCACCCTTCCTTGGAAGCGCTTTTGTAGGCCTAAGAACACTGGGGCTCTGGGCTTCTCTAGCCACCTAATCTTCTGCTCATCCTCTCGCGCACTCTAAAGAGAGCTCAGGTGAGAAATTGCAAACGTCGAGCAATTGCTCAGAGATGAAAAGTGCCAGCACTGAAAGCTCTTGCTAGCCAGCACCCTTCCTTGGAAGCGCTTTCACAGGCGCAGCAACACTGGGGCTTTGCGCTTCTCTACCCACCAAACGTCACGGTCCTTCTCTTTCCGTCTCGTAGACACGAGCTGAGAAATTGCAAACGTCGAGCAATTGCTCAGCGATGAAAATTGCCAGCACTGAAAGCTGTTGCTAGCCAGCACCCTTCCTTGGAAGCGCTTTTGTAGGCCTAAGAACACTGGGGCTTTGCGCTTCTCTACCCACCTAATCTTCTGCTCATCCTCTCGCGCACTCTAAAGAGAGCTCAGGTGAGAAATTGCAAACGTCGAGCAATTGCTCAGAGATGAAAAGTGCCAGCACTGAAAGCTCTTGCTAGCCAGCACCCTTCCTTGGAAGCGCTTTTGTAGGCCTAAGAACACTGGGGCTCTGGGCTTCTCTAGCCACCTAATCTTCTGCTCATCCTCTCGCGCACTCTAAAGAGAGCTCAGGTGAGAAATTGCAAACGTCGAGCAATTGCTCAGAGATGAAAAGTGCCAACACTGAAAGCTGTTGCTAGCCAGCACCCTTCCTTGGAAGCGCTTTTGTAGCCCTAAGAACACTGGGGATTCTGGGCTTCTCTAGCCACCTAATCTTCTGCTCATCCTCTCGCGCACTCTAAAGAAAGCTCAGGTGAGAAATTGCAAACGTCCAGCAATTGCTCAGAGATGAAAAGTGCCAGCACTGAAAGCTCTTGCTAGCCAGCACCCTTCCTTGGAAGCGCTTTCACAGGCGCAGCAACACTGGGGCTTTGCGCTTCTCTACCCACCAAACATCACGCTCACTATCTCTCCGTCTCGTGGACACGAGCTGAGAAATTGCAAACGTCGAGCCATTGCTCAGAGATGAAAAGTGCCAGCACTGAAAGCTGTTGCTAGCCAGCACCCTTCCTTGGAAGCGCTTTCACAGGCGCAGTAACACTGGGGCTTTGCGCTTCTCTACCCACCAAACGTCACGGTCCTTCTCTTTCCGTGTCGTACACACGAGCTGAGAAATTGCAAACGTCCAGCAATTGCTCAGAGATGAAAAGTGCCAGCACTGAAAGCTGTTGCTAGCCAGCACCCTTCCTTGGAAGCGCTTTCACAGGCGCAGCAACACTGGGGCTTTGCACTTCTCTAGCCACCAAACGTCACGGTCCTTCTCTTTCCGTCTCGTACACACGAGCTGAGAAATTGCAAACGTCGAGCAATTGCTCAGAGATGAAAAGTGCCAGCACTGAAAGCTCTTGCTAGCCAGCACCCTTCCTTGGAAGCGCTTTCACAGGCGCAGCAACACTGGGGCTTTGCGCTTCTCTACCCACCAAACATCACGGTCACTATCTCTCCGTCTCGTAGACACGAGCTGAGAAATTGCAAACGTCGAGCAATTGCTCAGAGAGGAAAAGTGCCAGCACTGAAAGCTCTTGCTAGCCAGCACCCTTCCTTGGCAGCGCTTTCACAGGTGCAGTAACACTGGGGCTTTGCGCTTCTCTACCCACCAAACGTCACTGCCATTCTCTTTCCGTCTCGTAGACACGAGCTGAGAAATTGCAAACGTCAAGCAATTGCTCAGAGATGAAAAGTGCCAGCACTGAAAGCTGTTGCTAGCCAGCACCCTTCCTTGGAAGCGCTTTTGTAGGCCTAAGAACACTGCGGCTCTGGGCTTCTCTAGCCACCTAATCTTCTGCTCATCCTCTCGCGCACTCTAAAGAGAGCTCAGGTGAGAAATTGCAAATGTCCAGCAATTGCTCAGAGATGAAAAGTGCCAGCACTGAAAGCTGTTGCTAGCCAGCACCCTTCCTTGGAAGCGCTTTCACAGGCGCAGCAACACTGGGGCTTTGCGCTTCTATACGCACCAAACATCACCGTCACTATCTCTCTGTCTCGTAGACACGAGCTGAGAAATTGCAAACGTCGAGCAATTGCTCAGAGATGAAAAGTGCCAGCACTGAAAGCTGTTGCTAGCCAGCACCCTTCCTTGGAAGCGCTTTCACAGGCGCAGCAACACTGGGGCTTTGCGCTTCTCTACCCACCAAACGTCACAGTCCTTCTCTTTCCGTCTCCTAGACACGAGCTGAGAAATTGCAAACGTCGAGCAATTGCTCAGAGATGAAAAGTGCCAGCACTGAAAGCTCTTGCTAGCCAGCACCCTTCCTTGGAAGCGCTTTCACAGGCGCAGTAACACTGGGGCTTTGCGCTTCTCTAGCCACCAAACATCACCGTCACTATCTCTCCGTCTCGTAGACACGAGCTGAGAAATTGCAAACGTCGAGCAATTGCTCAGAGATGAAAAGTGCCAGCACTGAAAGCTCTTGCTAGCCAGCACCCTTCCTTGGAAGCGCTTTCACAGGCACAGCAACACTGGGGCTTTGCGCTTCTCTAGCCACCAAACATCACGGTCACTATCTCTCCGTCTCGTGGACACGAGCTGAGAAATTGCAAACGTCGAGCAATTGCTCAGAGATGAAAAGTGCCAGCACTGAAAGCTGTTGCTAGCCAGCACCCTTCCTTGGAAGCGCTTTTGTAGGCCTAAGAACACTGGGGCTCTGGGCTTCTCTAGCCACCTAATCTTCTGCTCATCCTCTCGCGCACTCTAAAGAGAGCTCAGGTGAGAAATTGCAAACGTCGAGCAATTGCTCAGAGATGAAAAGTGCCAGCACTGAAAGCTCTTGCTAGCCAGCACCCTTCCTTGGAAGCGCTTTCACAGGCGCAGCAACACTGGGGCTTTGCGCTTCTCTAGCCACCAAACGTCACGGTCCTTCTCTTTCCGTCTCGTAGACACGAGCTGAGAAATTGCAAACGTCGAGCAATTGCTCAGCGATGAAAAGTGCCAGCACTGAAAGCTGTTGCTAGCCAGCACCCTTCCTTGGAAGCGCTTTTGTAGGCCTAAGAACACTGGGGCTCTGGGCTGCTCTAGCCACCTAATCTTCTGCTCATCCTCTCGCGCACTCTAAAGAGAGCTCAGGTGAGAAATTGCAAATGTCCAGCAATTGCTCAGAGATGAAAAGTGCCAGCACTGAAAGCTCTTGCTAGCCAGCACCCTTCCTTGGCAGCGCTTTCACAGGCGCAGTAACACTGGGGCTTTGCGCTTCTCTACCCAACAAAAATCACGGTCCTTCTCTTTCCGTCTCGTGGACACGAGCTGAGAAATTGCAAACGTCGAGCAATTGCTCAGAGAGGAAAAGTGCCAGCACTGAAAGCTCTTGCTAGCCAGCACCCTTCCTTGGAAGCGCTTTCACAGGCGCAGCAACACTGGGGCTTTGCGCTTCTCTACCCACCAAACGTCACAGTCCTTCTCTTTCCGTCTCCTAGACACGAGCTGAGAAATTGCAAACGTCGAGCAATTGCTCAGAGAGGAAAAGTGCCAGCACTGAAAGCTCTTGCTAGCCAGCACCCTTCCTTGGAAGCGCTTTCACAGGCGCAGTAACACTGGGGCTTTGCGCTTCTCTAGCCACCAAACATCACCGTCACTAACTCTCCGTCTCGTAGACACGAGCTGAGAAATTGCAAACGTCGAGCAATTGCTCAGAGATGAAAAGTGCCAGCACTGAAAGCTCTTGCTAGCCAGCACCCTTCCTTGGAAGCGCTTTCACAGGCACAGCAACACTGGGGCTTTGCGCTTCTCTAGCCACCAAACATCACGGTCACTATCTCTCCGTCTCGTGGACACGAGCTGAGAAATTGCAAACGTCGAGCAATTGCTCAGAGATGAAAAGTGCCAGCACTGAAAGCTGTTGCTAGCCAGCACCCTTCCTTGGAAGCGCTTTTGTAGGCCTAAGAACACTGGGGCTCTGGGCTTCTCTAGCCACCTAATCTTCTGCTCATCCTCTCGCGCACTCTAAAGAGAGCTCAGGTGAGAAATTGCAAACGTCGAGCAATTGCTCAGAGATGAAAAGTGCCAGCACTGAAAGCTCTTGCTAGCCAGCACCCTTCCTTGGAAGCGCTTTCACAGGCGCAGCAACACTGGGGCTTTGCGCTTCTCTACCCACCAAACGTCACGGTCCTTCTCTTTCCGTCTCGTAGACACGAGCTGAGAAATTGCAAACGTCGAGCAATTGCTCAGCGATGAAAATTGCCAGCACTGAAAGCTGTTGCTAGCCAGCACCCTTCCTTGGAAGCGCTTTTGTAGGCCTAAGAACACTGGGGCTTTGCGCTTCTCTACCCACCTAATCTTCTGCTCATCCTCTCGCGCACTCTAAAGAGAGCTCAGGTGAGAAATTGCAAACGTCGAGCAATTGCTCAGAGATGAAAAGTGCCAGCACTGAAAGCTCTTGCTAGCCAGCACCCTTCCTTGGAAGCGCTTTTGTAGGCCTAAGAACACTGGGGCTCTGGGCTTCTCTAGCCACCTAATCTTCTGCTCATCCTCTCGCGCACTCTAAAGAGAGCTCAGGTGAGAAATTGCAAACGTCGAGCAATTGCTCAGAGATGAAAAGTGCCAACACTGAAAGCTGTTGCTAGCCAGCACCCTTCCTTGGAAGCGCTTTTGTAGCCCTAAGAACACTGGGGATTCTGGGCTTCTCTAGCCACCTAATCTTCTGCTCATCCTCTCGCGCACTCTAAAGAAAGCTCAGGTGAGAAATTGCAAACGTCCAGCAATTGCTCAGAGATGAAAAGTGCCAGCACTGAAAGCTCTTGCTAGCCAGCACCCTTCCTTGGAAGCGCTTTCACAGGCGCAGCAACACTGGGGCTTTGCGCTTCTCTACCCACCAAACATCACGCTCACTATCTCTCCGTCTCGTGGACACGAGCTGAGAAATTGCAAACGTCGAGCCATTGCTCAGAGATGAAAAGTGCCAGCACTGAAAGCTGTTGCTAGCCAGCACCCTTCCTTGGAAGCGCTTTCACAGGCGCAGTAACACTGGGGCTTTGCGCTTCTCTACCCACCAAACGTCACGGTCCTTCTCTTTCCGTCTCGTACACACGAGCTGAGAAATTGCAAACGTCCAGCAATTGCTCAGAGATGAAAAGTGCCAGCACTGAAAGCTGTTGCTAGCCAGCACCCTTCCTTGGAAGCGCTTTCACAGGCGCAGCAACACTGGGGCTTTGCACTTCTCTAGCCACCAAACGTCACGGTCCTTCTCTTTCCGTCTCGTAGACACGAGCTGAGAAATTGCAAACGTCGAGCAATTGCTCAGAGATGAAAAGTGCCAGCACTGAAAGCTCTTGCTAGCCAGCACCCTTCCTTGGAAGCGCTTTCACAGGCGCAGCAACACTGGGGCTTTGCGCTTCTCTACCCACCAAACATCACGGTCACTATCTCTCCGTCTCGTAGACACGAGCTGAGAAATTGCAAACGTCGAGCAATTGCTCAGAGAGGAAAAGTGCCAGCACTGAAAGCTCTTGCTAGCCAGCACCCTTCCTTGGCAGCGCTTTCACAGGTGCAGTAACACTGGGGCTTTGCGCTTCTCTACCCACCAAACGTCACTGCCATTCTCTTTCCGTCTCGTAGACACGAGCTGAGAAATTGCAAACGTCAAGCAATTGCTCAGAGATGAAAAGTGCCAGCACTGAAAGCTGTTGCTAGCCAGCACCCTTCCTTGGAAGCGCTTTTGTAGGCCTAAGAACACTGCGGCTCTGGGCTTCTCTAGCCACCTAATCTTCTGCTCATCCGCTCGCGCACTCTAAAGAGAGCTCAGGTGAGAAATTGCAAATGTCCAGCAATTGCTCAGAGATGAAAAGTGCCAGCACTGAAAGCTGTTGCTAGCCAGCACCCTTCCTTGGAAGCGCTTTCACAGGCGCAGCAACACTGGGGCTTTGCGCTTCTATACGCACCAAACATCACCGTCACTATCTCTCTGTCTCGTAGACACGAGCTGAGAAATTGCAAACGACGAGCAATTGCTCAGAGATGAAAAGTGCCAGCACTGAAAGCTGTTGCTAGCCAGCACCCTTCCTTGGAAGCGCTTTTGTAGGCCTAAGAACACTGCGGCCCTGGGCTTCTCTAGCTACCTAATCTTCTGCTCATCCTCTCGCGCACTCTAAAGAGAGCTCAGGTGAGAAATTGCAAACGTCGAGCAATTGCTCAGAGATGAAAAGTGCCAGCACTGAAAGCTGTTGCTAGCCAGCACCCTTCCTTGGAAGCGCTTTTGTAGGCCTAAGAACACTGGGGATTCTGGGCTTCTCTAGCCACCTAATCTTCTGCTCATCCTCTCGCGCACTCTAAAGAAAGCTCAGGTGAGAAATTGCAAACGTCGAGCAATTGCTCAGAGATGAAAAGTGCCAGCACTGAAAGCTCTTGCTAGCCAGCACCCTTCCTTGGAAGCGCTTTCACAGGCGCAGCAACACTGGGGCTTTGCGCTTCTCTAGCCACCAAACGTCACTGCCATTCTCTTTCCGTCTCGTACACATGAGCTGAGAAATTGCAAACGTCGAGCAATTGCTCAGAGATGAAAAGTGCCAGCACTGAAAGCTGTTGCTAGCCAGCACCCTTCCTTGGAAGCGCTTTTGTAGGCCTAAGAACACTGCGGCTCTGGGCTTCTCTAGCCACCTAATCTTCTGCTCATCCTCTCGCGCACTCTAAAGAGAGCTCAGGTGAGAAATTGCAAACGTCGAGCAATTGCTCAGAGATGAAAAGTGCCAACACTGAAAGCTGTTGCTAGCCAGCACCCTTCCTTGGAAGCGCTTTTGTAGCCCTAAGAACACTGGGGATTCTGGGCTTCTCTAGCCACCTAATCTTCTGCTCATCCTCTCGCGCACTCTAAAGAAAGCTCAGGTGAGAAATTGCAAACGTCGAGCAATTGCTCAGAGATGAAAAGTGCCAGCACTGAAAGCTGTTGCTAGCCAGCACCCTTCCTTGGAAGCGCTTTCACAGGCGCAGCAACACTGGGGCTTTGCGCTTCTCTACCCACCAAACATCACGGTCACTATCTCTCCGTCTCGTGGACACGAGCTGAGAAATTGCAAACGTCGAGCAATTGCTCAGAGATGAAAAGTGCCAGCACTGAAAGCTGTTGCTAGCCAGCACCCTTCCTTGGAAGCGCTTTCACAGGTGCAGTAACACTGGGGCTTTGCGCTTCTCTACCCACCAAACGTCACGGTCCTTCTCTTTCCGTCTCGTAGACACGAGCTGAGAAATTGCAAACGTCCAGCAATTGCTCAGAGATGAAAAGTGCCAGCACTGAAAGCTGTTGCTAGCCAGCACCCTTCCTTGGAAGCGCTTTCACAGGCACAGCAACACTGGGGCTTTGCGCTTCTCTAGCCACCAAACGTCACGGTCCTTCTCTTTCCGTCTCGTAGACACGAGCTGAGAAATTGCAAACGTCGAGCAATTGCTCAGAGATGAAAAGTGCCAGCACTGAAAGCTCTTGCTAGCCAGCACCCTTCCTTGGAAGCGCTTTCACAGGCGCAGCAACACTGGGGCTTTGCGCTTCTCTAGCCACCAAACATCACGGTCACTATCTCTCCGTCTCGTAGACACGAGCTGAGAAATTGCAAACATCGAGCAATTGCTCAGAGAGGAAAAGTGCCAGCACTGAAAGCTGTTGCTAGCCAGCACCCTTCCTTGGCAGCGCTTTCACAGGTGCAGTAACACTGGGGATTTGCGCTTCTCTAGCCACCAAACGTCACTGCCATTCTCTTTCCGTCTCGTAGACACGAGCTGAGAAATTGCAAACGTCCAGCAATTGCTCAGAGATGAAAAGTGCCAGCACTGAAAGCTGTTGCTAGCCAGCACCCTTCCTTGGAAGCGCTTTTGTAGGCCTAAGAACACTGGGGATTCTGGGCTTCTCTAGCCACCTAATCTTCTGCTCATCCTCTCGCGCACTCTAAAGAAAGCTCAGGTGAGAAATTGCAAACGTCGAGCAATTGCTCAGAGATGAAAAGTGCCAGCACTGAAAGCTCTTGCTAGCCAGCACGCTTCCTTGGAAGCGCTTTCACAGGCGCAGTAACACTGGGGCTTTGCGCTTCTCTACCCACCAAAAATCACGGTCCTTCTCTTTCCGTCTCGTAGACACGAGCTGAGAAATTGCAAACGTCCAGCAATTGCTCAGAGATGAAAAGTGCCAGCACTGAAAGCTGTTGCTAGCCAGCCCCCTTCCTTGGAAGCGCTTTCACAGGCGCAGTAACACTGGGGCTTTGCGCTTCTCTACCCACCAAACATCACCGTCACTAACTCTCCGTCTCGTAGACACGAGCTGAGAAATTGCAAACGTCGAGCAATTGCTCAGAGATGAAAAGTGCCAGCACTGAAAGCTGTTGCTAGCCAGCACCCTTCCTTGGAAGCGCTTTCACAGGCACAGCAACACTGGGGCTTTGCGCTTCTCTAGCCACCAAACATCACGGTCACTATCTCTCCGTCTCGTGGACACGAGCTGAGAAATTGCAAACGTCGAGCAATTGCTCAGAGATGAAAAGTGCCAGCACTGAAAGCTGTTGCTAGCCAGCACCCTTCCTTGGAAGCGCTTTTGTAGGCCTAAGAACACTGGGGCTCTGGGCTTCTCTAGCCACCTAATCTTCTGCTCATCCTCTCGCGCACTCTAAAGAGAGCTCAGGTGAGAAATTGCAAACGTCGAGCAATTGCTCAGAGATGAAAAGTGCCAGCACTGAAAGCTCTTGCTAGCCAGCACCCTTCCTTGGAAGCGCTTTCACAGGCGCAGCAACACTGGGGCTTTGCGCTTCTCTACCCACCAAACGTCACGGTCCTTCTCTTTCCGTCTCGTAGACACGAGCTGAGAAATTGCAAACGTCGAGCAATTGCTCAGCGATGAAAAGTGCCAGCACTGAAAGCTGTTGCTAGCCAGCACCCTTCCTTGGAAGCGCTTTTGTAGGCCTAAGAACACTGGGGCTCTGGGCTTCTCTAGCCACCTAATCTTCTGCTCATCCTCTCGCGCACTCTAAAGAAAGCTCAGGTGAGAAATTGCAAACGTCGAGCAATTGCTCAGAGATGAAAAGTGCCAGCACTGAAAGCTGTTGCTAGCCAGCACCCTTCCTTGGAAGCGCTTTTGTAGCCCTAAGAACACTGCGGCTCTGGGCTTCTCTAGCCACCTAATCTTCTGCTCATCCTCTCGCGCACTCTAAAGAAAGCTCAGGTGAGAAATTGCAAACGTCGAGCAATTGCTCAGAGATGAAAAGTGCCAGCACTGAAAGCTCTTGCTAGCCAGCACCCTTCCTTGGAAGCGCTTTCACAGGCGCAGCAACACTGGGGCTTTGCGCTTCTCTAGCCACCAAACGTCACGGTCCTTCTCTTTCCGTCTCGTAGACACGAGCTGAGAAATTGCAAACGTCGAGCAATTGCTCAGAGATGAAAAGTGCCAGCACTGAAAGCTGTTGCTAGCCAGCACCCTTCCTTGGAAGCGCTTTCACAGGCACAGCAACACTGGGGCTTTGCGCTTCTCTAGCCACCAAACATCACGGTCACTATCTCTCCGTCTCGTAGACACGAGCTGAGAAATTGCAAACGTCGAGCAATTGCTCAGAGATGAAAAGTGCCAGCACTGAAAGCTCTTGCTAGCCAGCACCCTTCCTTGGAAGCGCTTTCACAGGTGCAGTAACACTGGGGCTTTGCGCTTCTCTAGCCACCAAACGTCACTGTCATTCTCTTTCCGTCTCGTAGACACGAGCTGAGAAATTGCAAACGTCAAGCAATTGCTCAGAGATGAAAAGTGCCAGCACTGAAAGCTGTTGCTAGCCAGCACCCTTCCTTGGAAGCGCTTTGGTAGGCCTAAGAACACTGGGGCTCTGGGCTTCTCTAGCCACCTAATCTTCTGCTCATCCTCTCGCGCACTCTAAAGAAAGCTCAGGTGAGAAATTGCAAACGTCGAGCAATTGCTCAGAGATGAAAAGTGCCAGCACTGAAAGCTCTTGCTAGCCAGCACCCTTCCTTGGAAGCGCTTTCACAGGCGCAGCAACACTGGGGCTTTGCGCTTCTCTAGCCACCAAACGTCACGGTCCTTCTCTTTCCGTCTCGTACACACGAGCTGAGAAATTGCAAACGTCGAGCAATTGCTCAGAGATGAAAAGTGCCAGCACTGAAAGCTGTTGCTAGCCAGCACCCTTCCTTGGAAGCGCTTTCACAGGCACAGCAACACTGGGGCTTTGCGCTTCTCTAGCCACCAAACATCACGATCACTATCTCTCCGTCTCGTAGACACGAGCTGAGAAATTGCAAACGTCGAGCAATTGCTCAGAGAGGAAAAGTGCCAGCACTGAAAGCTCTTGCTAGCCAGCACCCTTCCTTGGAAGCGCTTTCACAGGTGCAGTAACACTGGGGCTTTGCGCTTCTCTAGCCACCAAACGTCACTGTCATTCTCTTTCCGTCTCGTAGAAACGAGCTGAGAAATTGCAAACGTCCAGCAATTGCTCAGAGATGAAAAGTGCCAGCACTGAAAGCTGTTGCTAGCCAGCACCCTTCCTTGGAAGCGCTTTTGTAGCCCTAAGAACACTGCGGCTCTGGGCTTCTCTAGCCACCTAATCTTCTGCTCATCCTCTCGCGCACTCTAAAGAGAGCTCAGGTGAGAAATTGCAAACGTCGAGCAATTGCTCAGAGATGAAAAGTGCCAGCACTGAAAGCTCTTGCTAGCCAGCACCCTTCCTTGGAAGCGCTTTCACAGGCGCAGCAACACTGGGGCTTTGCGCTTCTCTAGCCACCAAACATCACGGTCCTTCTCTTTCCGTCTCGTAGAGACGAGCTGAGAAATTGCAAACGTCGAGCAATTGCTCAGCGATGAAAAGTGCCAGCACTGAAAGCTGTTGCTAGCCAGCACCCTTCCTTGGAAGCGCTTTTGTAGGCCTAAGAACACTGGGGCTCTGGGCTTCTCTAGCCACCTAATCTTCTGCTCATCCTCTCGCGCACTCTAAAGAGAGTTCAGGTGAGAAATTGCAAACGTCGAGCAATTGCTCAGAGATGAAAAGTGCCAGCACTGAAAGCTGTTGCTAGCCAGCACCCTTCCTTGGAAGCGCTTTTGTAGGCCTAAGAACACTGGGGCTCTGGGCTTCTCTAGCCACCTAATCTTCTGCTCATCCTCTCGCGCACTCTAAAGAAAGCTCAGGTGAGAAATTGCAAACGTCGAGCAATTGCTCAGAGATGAAAAGTGCCAGCACTGAAAGCTCTTGCTAGCCAGCGCCCTTCCTTGGAAGCGCTTTCACAGGCGCAGCAACACTGGGGCTTTGCGCTTCTCTAGCCACCAAACGTCACGGTCCTTCTCTTTCCGTCTCGTACACACGAGCTGAGAAATTGCAAACGTCGAGCAATTGCTCAGAGATGAAAAGTGCCAGCACTGAAAGCTGTTGCTAGCCAGCACCCTTCCTTGGAAGCGCTTTCACAGGCACAGCAACACTGGGGCTTTGCGCTTCTCTAGCCACCAAACATCACGGTCACTATCTCTCCGTCTCGTAGACACGAGCTGAGAAATTGCAAACGTCGAGCAATTGCTCAGAGAGGAAAAGTGCCAGCACTGAAAGCTGTTGCTAGCCAGCACCCTTCCTTGGAAGCGCTTTTGTAGGCCTAAGAACACTGGGGCTCTGGGCTTCTCTAGCCACCTAATCTTCTGCTCATCCTCTCGCGCACTCTAAAGAGAGCTCAGGTGAGAAATTGCAAATGTCCAGCAATTGCTCAGAGATGAAAAGTGCCAGCACTGAAAGCTGTTGCTAGCCAGCACCCTTCCTTGGAAGCGCTTTCACAGGCGCAGCAACACTGGGGCTTTGCGCTTCTCTAGCCACCAAACATCACCGTCACTATCTCTCCGTCTCGTAGACACGAGCTGAGAAATTGCAAACGTCGAGCAATTGCTCAGAGATGAAAAGTGCCAGCACTGAAAGCTGTTGCTAGCCAGCACCCTTCCTTGGAAGCGCTTTTGTAGGCCTAAGAACACTGCGGCCCTGGGCTTCTCTAGCTACCTAATCTTCTGCTCATCCTCTCGCGCACTCTAAAGAGAGCTCAGGTGAGAAATTGCAAACGTCCAGAAATTGCTCAGAGATGAAAAGTGCCAGCACTGAAAGCTCTTGCTAGCCAGCACCCTTCCTTGGAAGCGCTTTCACAGGCGCAGCAACACTGGGCTTTGCGCTTCTCTAGCCACCAAACGTCACGGTCCTTCTCTTTCCGTCTCGTAGACACGAGCTGAGAAATTGCAAACGTCCAGCAATTGCTCAGCGATGAAAAGTGCCAGACCTGGAAGCTGTTGCTAGCCAGCACCCTTCCTTGGAAGCGCTTTTGTAGGCCTAAGAACACCAGGGCTTTGCGCTTCTCTAGTCACCTAATCTTCTGCTCATCCTCTCGCGCACTCTAAAGAGAGCTCAGGTGAGAAATTGCAAACGTCGAGCAATTGCTCAGAGATGAAAAGTGCCAGCACTGAAAGCTCTTGCTAGCCAGCACCCTTCCTTGGAAGCGCTTTTGTAGGCCTAAGAACACTGGGGCTCTGGGCTTCTCTAGCCACCTAATCTTCTGCTCATCCTCTCGCGCACTCTAAAGAGAGCTCAGGTGAGAAATTGCAAACGTCGAGCAATTGCTCAGAGATGAAAAGTGCCAACACTGAAAGCTGTTGCTAGCCAGCACCCTTCCTTGGAAGCGCTTTTGTAGGCCTAAGAACACTGGGGATTCTGGGCTTCTCTAGCCACCTAATCTTCTGCTCATCCTCTCGCGCACTCTAAAGAAAGCTCAGGTGAGAAATTGCAAACGTCAAGCAATTGCTCAGAGATGAAAAGTGCCAGCACTGAAAGCTCTTGCTAGCCAGCACCCTTCCTTGGAAGCGCTTTCACAGGCGCAGCAACACTGGGGCTTTGCGCTTCTCTAGCCACCAAACTTCACGGTCCTTCTCTTTCCATCTCGTAGACACGAGCTGAGAAATTGCAAACGTCGAGCAATTGCTCAGAGATGAAAAGTGCCAGCACTGAAAGCTGTTGCTAGCCAGCACCCTTCCTTGGAAGCGCTTTCACAGGCACAGCAACACTGGGGCTTTGCGCTTCTCTAGCCACCAAACATCACCGTCACTATCTCTCCGTCTCGTAGACACGAGCTGAGAAATTGCAAACGTCGAGCAATTGCTCAGAGATGAAAAGTGCCAGCACTGAAAGCTGTTGCTAGCCAGCACCCTTCCTTGGCAGCGCTTTCACAGGTGCAGTAACACTGGGGCTTTGCGCTTCTCTAGCCACCAAACGTCACTGTCATTCTCTTTCCGTCTCGTAGACACGAGCTGAGAAATTGCAAACGTCCAGCAATTGCTCAGAGATGAAAAGTGCCAGCACTGAAAGCTCTTGCTAGCCAGCACCCTTCCTTGGAAGCACTTTTGTAGGCCTAAGAACACTGCCGCTCTGGGCTTCTCTAGCCACCTAATCTTCTGCTCATCCGCTCGCGCACTCTAAAGAGAGCTCAGGTGAGAAATTGCAAATGTCCAGCAATTGCTCAGAGATGAAAAGTGCCAGCACTGAAAGGTCTTGCTAGCCAGCACCCTTCCTTGGAAGCGCTTTCACAGGCGCAGCAACACTGGGGCTTTGCGCTTCTCTAGCCACCAAACATCACCGTCACTATCTCTCCGTCTCGTAGACACGAGCTGAGAAATTGCAAACGTCGAGCAATTGTTCAGCGATGAAAAGTGCCAGACCTGGAAGCTGTTGCTAGCCAACACCCTTCCTTGGAAGCGCTTTTGTAGGCCTAAGAACACTGGGGCTCTGGGCTTCTCTAGCCACCTAATCTTCTGCTCATCCTCTCGCGCACTCTAAAGAGAGCTCAGGTGAGAAATTGCAAACGTCCAGAAATTGCTCAGAGATGAAAAGTGCCAGCACTGAAAGCTCTTGCTAGCCAGCACCCTTCCTTGGAAGCGCTTTCACAGGCGCAGTAACACTGGGGCTTTGCGCTTCTCTACCCACCAAACGTCACTGTCATTCTATTTCCGTCTCCTAGACACGAGCTGAGAAATTGCAAACGTCGAGCAATTGCTCAGAGATGAAAAGTGCCAGCACTGAAAGCTGTTGCTAGCCAGCACCCTTCCTTGGAAGCGCTTTCACAGGCGCAGTAACACTGGGGCTTTGCGCTTCTCTAGCCACCAAACGTCACGGTCCTTCTCTTTCCGTCTCGTAGACACGACCTGAGAAATTGCAAACGTCGAGCAATTGCTCAGCGATGAAAAGTGCCAGACCTGGAAGCTGTTGCTAGCCAACACCCTTCCTTGGAACCGCTTTTGTAGGCCTAAGAACACTGGGGATTTGCGCTTCTCTAGCCACCTAATCTTCTGCTCATCCTCTCGCGCACTCTAAAGAGAGCTCAGGTGAGAAATTGCAAACGTCCAGCAATTGCTCAGAGATGAAAAGTGCCAGCACTGAAAGCTCTTGCTAGCCAGCACCCTTCCTTGGAAGCGCTTTTGTAGGCCTAAGAACACTGGGGCTCTGGGCTTCTCTAGCCACCTAATCTTCTGCTCATCCTCTCGCGCACTCTAAAGAGAGCTCAGGTGAGAAATTGCAAACGTCGAGCAATCGCTCAGAGATGAAAAGTGCCAACACTGAAAGCTGTTGCTAGCCAGCACCCTTCCTTGGAAGCGCTTTTGTAGGCCTAAGAACACTGGGGATTCTGGGCTTCTCTAGCCACCTAATCTTCTGCTCATCCTCTCGCGCACTCTAAAGAAAGCTCAGGTGAGAAATTGCAAACGTCAAGCAATTGCTCAGAGATGAAAAGTGCCAGCACTGAAAGCTCTTGCTAGCCAGCACCCTTCCTTGGAAGCGCTTTCACAGGCGCAGCAACACTGGGGCTTTGCGCTTCTCTAGCCACCAAACTTCACGGTCCTTCTCTTTCCGTCTCGTAGACACGAGCTGAGAAATTGCAAACGTCGAGCAATTGCTCAGAGATGAAAAGTGCCAGCACTGAAAGTTGTTGCTAGCCAGCACCCTTCCTTGGAAGCGCTTTCACAGGCACAGCAACACTGGGGCTTTGCGCTTCTCTAGCCACCAAACATCACCGTCACTATCTCTCCGTCTCGTAGACACGAGCTGAGAAATTGCAAACGTCGAGCAATTGCTCAGAGATGAAAAGTGCCAGCACTGAAAGCTGTTGCTAGCCAGCACCCTTCCTTGGCAGCGCTTTCACAGGTGCAGTAACACTGGGGCTTTGCGCTTCTCTAGCCACCAAACGTCACTGTCCTTCTCTTTCCGTCTCGTAGACACGAGCTGAGAAATTGCAAACGTCCAGCAATTGCTCAGAGATGAAAAGTGCCAGCACTGAAAGCTCTTGCTAGCCAGCACCCTTCCTTGGAAGCACTTTTGTAGGCCTAAGAACACTGGGGCTCTGGGCTTCTCTAGCCACCTAATCTTCTGCTCATCCGCTCGCGCACTCTAAAGAGAGCTCAGGTGAGAAATTGCAAATGTCCAGCAATTGCTCAGAGATGAAAAGTGCCAGCACTGAAAGGTCTTGCTAGCCAGCACCCTTCCTTGGAAGCGCTTTCACAGGCGCAGCAACACTGGGGCTTTGCGCTTCTCTAGCCACCAAACATCACCGTCACTATCTCTCCGTCTCGTAGACACGAGCTGAGAAATTGCAAACGTCGAGCAATTGTTCAGCGATGAAAAGTGCCAGACCTGGAAGCTGTTGCTAGCCAACACCCTTCCTTGGAAGCGCTTTTGTAGGCCTAAGAACACTGGGGCTCTGGGCTTCTCTAGCCACCTAATCTTCTGCTCATCCTCTCGCGCACTCTAAAGAGAGCTCAGGTGAGAAATTGCAAACGTCGAGCAATTGCTCAGAGATGAAAAGTGCCAGCACTGAAAGCTCTTGCTAGCCAGCACCCTTCCTTGGAAGCGCTTTCACAGGCGCAGTAACACTGGGGCTTTGCGCTTCTCTACCCACCAAACGTCACTGTCATTCTATTTCCGTCTCCTAGACACGAGCTGAGAAATTGCAAACGTCGAGCAATTGCTCAGAGATGAAAAGTGCCAGCACTGAAAGCTGTTGCTAGCCAGCACCCTTCCTTGGAAGCGCTTTCACAGGCGCAGTAACACTGGGGCTTTGCGCTTCTCTAGCCACCAAACGTCACGGTCCTTCTCTTTCCGTCTCGTAGACACGACCTGAGAAATTGCAAACGTCGAGCAATTGCTCAGCGATGAAAAGTGCCAGACCTGGAAGCTGTTGCTAGCGAACACCCTTCCTTGGAACCGCTTTTGTAGGCCTAAGAACACTGGGGATTTGCGCTTCTCTAGCCACCTAATCTTCTGCTCATCCTCTCGCGCACTCTAAAGAGAGCTCAGGTGAGAAATTGCAAACGTCGAGCAATTGCTCAGAGATGAAAAGTGCCAGCACTGAAAGCTGTTGCTAGCCAGCACCCTTCCTTGGAAGCGCTTTTGTAGGCCTAAGAACACTGGGGCTCTGGGCTTCTCTAGCCACCTAATCTTCTGCTCATCCTCTCGCGCACTCTAAAGAGAGCTCAGGTGAGAAATTGCAAATGTCCAGCAATTGCTCAGAGATGAAAAGTGCCAGCACTGAAAGCTCTTGCTAGCCAGCACCCTTCCTTGGAAGCGCTTTCACAGGCGCAGCAACACTGGGCTTTGCGCTTCTCTAGCCACCAAACGTCACGGTCCTTCTCTTTCCGTCTCGTAGACACGAGCTGAGAAATTGCAAACGTCCAGCAATTGCTCAGCGATGAAAAGTGCCAGACCTGGAAGCTGTTGCTAGCCAGCACCCTTCCTTGGAAGCGCTTTTGTAGGCCTAAGAACACCAGGGCTTTGCGCTTCTCTAGTCACCTAATCTTCTGCTCATCCTCTCGCGCACTCTAAAGAGAGCTCAGGTGAGAAATTGCAAACGTCGAGCAATTGCTCAGAGATGAAAAGTGCCAGCACTGAAAGCTCTTGCTAGCCAGCACCCTTCCTTGGAAGCGCTTTTGTAGGCCTAAGAACACTGGGGCTCTGGGCTTCTCTAGCCACCTAATCTTCTGCTCATCCTCTCGCGCACTCTAAAGAGAGCTCAGGTGAGAAATTGCAAACGTCGAGCAATTGCTCAGAGATGAAAAGTGCCAACACTGAAAGCTGTTGCTAGCCAGCACCCTTCCTTGGAAGCGCTTTTGTAGGCCTAAGAACACTGGGGATTCTGGGCTTCTCTAGCCACCTAATCTTCTGCTCATCCTCTCGCGCACTCTAAAGAAAGCTCAGGTGAGAAATTGCAAACGTCAAGCAATTGCTCAGAGATGAAAAGTGCCAGCACTGAAAGCTCTTGCTAGCCAGCACCCTTCCTTGGAAGCGCTTTCACAGGCGCAGCAACACTGGGGCTTTGCGCTTCTCTAGCCACCAAACTTCACGGTCCTTCTCTTTCCATCTCGTAGACACGAGCTGAGAAATTGCAAACGTCGAGCAATTGCTCAGAGATGAAAAGTGCCAGCACTGAAAGCTGTTGCTAGCCAGCACCCTTCCTTGGAAGCGCTTTCACAGGCACAGCAACACTGGGGCTTTGCGCTTCTCTAGCCACCAAACATCACCGTCACTATCTCTCCGTCTCGTAGACACGAGCTGAGAAATTGCAAACGTCGAGCAATTGCTCAGAGATGAAAAGTGCCAGCACTGAAAGCTGTTGCTAGCCAGCACCCTTCCTTGGCAGCGCTTTCACAGGTGCAGTAACACTGGGGCTTTGCGCTTCTCTAGCCACCAAACGTCACTGTCATTCTCTTTCCGTCTCGTAGACACGAGCTGAGAAATTGCAAACGTCCAGCAATTGCTCAGAGATGAAAAGTGCCAGCACTGAAAGCTCTTGCTAGCCAGCACCCTTCCTTGGAAGCACTTTTGTAGGCCTAAGAACACTGCCGCTCTGGGCTTCTCTAGCCACCTAATCTTCTGCTCATCCGCTCGCGCACTCTAAAGAGAGCTCAGGTGAGAAATTGCAAATGTCCAGCAATTGCTCAGAGATGAAAAGTGCCAGCACTGAAAGGTCTTGCTAGCCAGCACCCTTCCTTGGAAGCGCTTTCACAGGCGCAGCAACACTGGGGCTTTGCGCTTCTCTAGCCACCAAACATCACCGTCACTATCTCTCCGTCTCGTAGACACGAGCTGAGAAATTGCAAACGTCGAGCAATTGTTCAGCGATGAAAAGTGCCAGACCTGGAAGCTGTTGCTAGCCAACACCCTTCCTTGGAAGCGCTTTTGTAGGCCTAAGAACACTGGGGCTCTGGGCTTCTCTAGCCACCTAATCTTCTGCTCATCCTCTCGCGCACTCTAAAGAGAGCTCAGGTGAGAAATTGCAAACGTCCAGAAATTGCTCAGAGATGAAAAGTGCCAGCACTGAAAGCTCTTGCTAGCCAGCACCCTTCCTTGGAAGCGCTTTCACAGGCGCAGTAACACTGGGGCTTTGCGCTTCTCTACCCACCAAACGTCACTGTCATTCTATTTCCGTCTCCTAGACACGAGCTGAGAAATTGCAAACGTCGAGCAATTGCTCAGAGATGAAAAGTGCCAGCACTGAAAGCTGTTGCTAGCCAGCACCCTTCCTTGGAAGCGCTTTCACAGGCGCAGTAACACTGGGGCTTTGCGCTTCTCTAGCCACCAAACGTCACGGTCCTTCTCTTTCCGTCTCGTAGACACGACCTGAGAAATTGCAAACGTCGAGCAATTGCTCAGCGATGAAAAGTGCCAGACCTGGAAGCTGTTGCTAGCCAACACCCTTCCTTGGAACCGCTTTTGTAGGCCTAAGAACACTGGGGATTTGCGCTTCTCTAGCCACCTAATCTTCTGCTCATCCTCTCGCGCACTCTAAAGAGAGCTCAGGTGAGAAATTGCAAACGTCCAGCAATTGCTCAGAGATGAAAAGTGCCAGCACTGAAAGCTCTTGCTAGCCAGCACCCTTCCTTGGAAGCGCTTTTGTAGGCCTAAGAACACTGGGGCTCTGGGCTTCTCTAGCCACCTAATCTTCTGCTCATCCTCTCGCGCACTCTAAAGAGAGCTCAGGTGAGAAATTGCAAACGTCGAGCAATCGCTCAGAGATGAAAAGTGCCAACACTGAAAGCTGTTGCTAGCCAGCACCCTTCCTTGGAAGCGCTTTTGTAGGCCTAAGAACACTGGGGATTCTGGGCTTCTCTAGCCACCTAATCTTCTGCTCATCCTCTCGCGCACTCTAAAGAAAGCTCAGGTGAGAAATTGCAAACGTCAAGCAATTGCTCAGAGATGAAAAGTGCCAGCACTGAAAGCTCTTGCTAGCCAGCACCCTTCCTTGGAAGCGCTTTCACAGGCGCAGCAACACTGGGGCTTTGCGCTTCTCTAGCCACCAAACTTCACGGTCCTTCTCTTTCCGTCTCGTAGACACGAGCTGAGAAATTGCAAACGTCGAGCAATTGCTCAGAGATGAAAAGTGCCAGCACTGAAAGTTGTTGCTAGCCAGCACCCTTCCTTGGAAGCGCTTTCACAGGCACAGCAACACTGGGGCTTTGCGCTTCTCTAGCCACCAAACATCACCGTCACTATCTCTCCGTCTCGTAGACACGAGCTGAGAAATTGCAAACGTCGAGCAATTGCTCAGAGATGAAAAGTGCCAGCACTGAAAGCTGTTGCTAGCCAGCACCCTTCCTTGGCAGCGCTTTCACAGGTGCAGTAACACTGGGGCTTTGCGCTTCTCTAGCCACCAAACGTCACTGTCCTTCTCTTTCCGTCTCGTAGACACGAGCTGAGAAATTGCAAACGTCCAGCAATTGCTCAGAGATGAAAAGTGCCAGCACTGAAAGCTCTTGCTAGCCAGCACCCTTCCTTGGAAGCACTTTTGTAGGCCTAAGAACACTGCGGCTCTGGGCTTCTCTAGCCACCTAATCTTCTGCTCATCCGCTCGCGCACTCTAAAGAGAGCTCAGGTGAGAAATTGCAAATGTCCAGCAATTGCTCAGAGATGAAAAGTGCCAGCACTGAAAGGTCTTGCTAGCCAGCACCCTTCCTTGGAAGCGCTTTCACAGGCGCAGCAACACTGGGGCTTTGCGCTTCTCTAGCCACCAAACATCACCGTCACTATCTCTCCGTCTCGTAGACACGAGCTGAGAAATTGCAAACGTCGAGCAATTGTTCAGCGATGAAAAGTGCCAGACCTGGAAGCTGTTGCTAGCCAACACCCTTCCTTGGAAGCGCTTTTGTAGGCCTAAGAACACTGGGGCTCTGGGCTTCTCTAGCCACCTAATCTTCTGCTCATCCTCTCGCGCACTCTAAAGAGAGCTCAGGTGAGAAATTGCAAACGTCGAGCAATTGCTCAGAGATGAAAAGTGCCAGCACTGAAAGCTCTTGCTAGCCAGCACCCTTCCTTGGAAGCGCTTTCACAGGCGCAGTAACACTGGGGCTTTGCGCTTCTCTACCCACCAAACGTCACTGTCATTCTATTTCCGTCTCCTAGACACGAGCTGAGAAATTGCAAACGTCGAGCAATTGCTCAGAGATGAAAAGTGCCAGCACTGAAAGCTGTTGCTAGCCAGCACCCTTCCTTGGAAGCGCTTTCACAGGCGCAGTAACACTGGGGCTTTGCGCTTCTCTAGCCACCAAACGTCACGGTCCTTCTCTTTCCGTCTCGTAGACACGACCTGAGAAATTGCAAACGTCGAGCAATTGCTCAGCGATGAAAAGTGCCAGACCTGGAAGCTGTTGCTAGCGAACACCCTTCCTTGGAACCGCTTTTGTAGGCCTAAGAACACTGGGGATTTGCGCTTCTCTAGCCACCTAATCTTCTGCTCATCCTCTCGCGCACTCTAAAGAGAGCTCAGGTGAGAAATTGCAAACGTCGAGCAATTGCTCAGAGATGAAAAGTGCCAGCACTGAAAGCTGTTGCTAGCCAGCACCCTTCCTTGGAAGCGCTTTTGTAGGCCTAAGAACACTGGGGCTCTGGGCTTCTCTAGCCACCTAATCTTCTGCTCATCCTCTCGCGCACTCTAAAGAGAGCTCAGGTGAGAAATTGCAAATGTCCAGCAATTGCTCAGAGATGAAAAGTGCCAACACTGAAAGCTGTTGCTAGCCAGCACCCTTCCTTGGAAGCGCTTTTGTAGGCCTAAGAAAACTGGGGATTCTGGGCTTCTCTAGCCACCTAATCTTCTGCTCATCCTCTCGCGCACTCTAAAGAGAGCTCAGGTGAGAAATTGCAAACGTCGAGCAATTGCTCAGAGATGAAAAGTGCCAGCACTGAAAGCTCTTGCTAGCCAGCACCCTTCCTTGGAAGCGCTTTCACAGGCGCAGCAACACTGGGGCTTTGCGCTTCTCTAGCCACCAAACGTCACGGTCCTTCTCTTTCCGTCTCGTAGACACGAGCTGAGAAATTGCAAACGTCGAGCAATTGCTCAGAGATGAAAAGTGCCAGCACTGAAAGCTGTTGCTAGCCAGCACCCTTCCTTGGAAGCGCTTTCACAGGCACAGCAACACTGGGGCTTTGCGTTTCTCTACCCACCAAACATCACGGTCACTATCTCTCCGTCTCGTAGACACGAGCTGAGAAATTGCAAACGTCGAGCAATTGCTCAGAGATGAAAAGTGCCAGCACTGAAAGCTCTTGCTAGCCAGCACCCTTCCTTGGCAGCGCTTTCACAGGCGCAGTAACACTGGGGCTTTGCGCTTCTCTAGCCACCAAACGTCACTGTCATTCTCTTTCCGTCTCGTAGACACGAGCTGAGAAATTGCAAACGTCGAGCAATTGCTCAGAGATGAAAAGTGCCAGCACTGAAAGCTGTTGCTAGCCAGCACCCTTCCTTGGAAGCGCTTTTGTAGGCCTAAGAACACTGCGGCTCTGGGCTTCTCTAGCCACCTAATCTTCTGCTCATCCTCTCGCGCACTCTAAAGAAAGCTCAGGTGAGAAATTGCAAACGTCCAGCAATTGCTCAGAGATGAAAAGTGCCAGCACTGAAAGCTCTTGCTAGCCAGCACCCTTCCTTGGAAGCGCTTTCACAGGCGCAGCAACACTGGGGCTTTGCGCTTCTCTACCCACCAAACATCACCGTCACTATCTCTCCGTCTCGTAGACACGAGCTGAGAAATTGCAAACGTCAAGCAATTGTTCAGCGATGAAAAGTGCCAGCACTGAAAGCTGTTGCTAGCCAGCACCCTTCCTTGGAAGCGCTTTTGTAGGCCTAAGAACACTGGGGCTCTGGGCTTCTCTAGCCACCTAATCTTCTGCTCATCCTCTCGCGCACTCTAAAGAGAGCTCAGGTGAGAAATTGCAAACGTCGAGCAATTGCTCAGAGATGAAAAGTGCCAGCACTGAAAGCTGTTGCTAGCCAGCACCCTTCCTTGGAAGCGCTTTCACAGGCGCAGTAACACTGGGGCTTTGCGCTTCTCTAGCCACCAAACATCACTGTCATTCTCTTTCCGTCTCGTAGACACGAGCTGAGAAATTGCAAACGACGAGCAATTGCTCAGAGATGAAAAGTGCCAGCACTGAAAGCTGTTGCTAGCCAGCACCCTTCCTTGGAAGCGCTTTCAGAGGCACAGCAACACTGGGGCTTTGCGCTTCTCTAGCCACCAAACATCACGGTCACTATCTCTCCGTCTCGTAGACACGAGCTGAGAAATTGCAAACGTCGAACAATTGCTCAGAGATGAAAAGTGCCAGCACTGAAAGCTGTTGCTAGCCAGCACCCTTCCTTGGCAGCGCTTTCACAGGCACAGCAACACTGGGGCTTTGCGCTTCTCTACCCACCAAACATCACTGTCATTCTCTTTCCGTCTCGTAGACACGAGCTGAGAAATTGCAAACGTCGAGCAATTGCTCAGAGATGAAAAGTGCCAGACCTGGAAGCTGTTGCTAGCCAACACCCTTCCTTGGAAGCGCTTTTGTAGGCCTAAGAACACTGGGGCTCTGGGCTTCTCTAGCCACCTAATCTTCTGCTCATCCTCTCGCGCACTCTAAAGAGAGCTCAGGTGAGAAATTGCAAACGTCCAGCAATTGCTCAGAGATGAAAAGTGCCAGCACTGAAAGCTCTTGCTAGCCAGCACCCTTCCTTGGAAGCGCTTTCACAGGCGCAGCAACACTGGGGCTTTGCGCTTCTCTAGCCACCAAACGTCACGGTCCTTCTCTGTCCGTCTCGTAGACACGAGCTGAGAAATTGCAAACATCGAGCAATTGCTCAGAGATGAAAAGTGCCAGCACTGAAAGCTGTTGCTAGCCAGCACCCTTCCTTGGAAGCGCTTTCACAGGCGCAGTAACACTGGGGCTTTGCGCTTCTCTAGCCACCAAAGATCACGGTCCCTCTCTTTCCGTCTCGTAGACACGAGCTGAGAAATTGCAAACGTCGAGCAATTGCTCAGAGATGAAAAGTGCCAGCACTGGAAGCTGTTGCTAGCCAGCACCCTTCCTTGGAAGCGCTTTCCCAGGCGCAATAACACTGGGGCTTTGCGCTTCTCTAGCCAACAAACATCACGGTCACTATCTCTCCGTCTCGTAGACACGAGCTGAGAAATTGCAAACGTCGAGCAATTGCTCAGAGATGAAAAGTGCCAGCGCTGAAAGCTCTTGCTAGCCAGCACCCTTCCTTCGAAGCGCTTTCACAGGCGCAGCAACACTGGGGCTTTGCGCTTCTCTACCCACCAAATGTCACGGTCCTTCTCTTTCCGTCTCGTAGACACGAGCTGAGAAATTGCAAATGTCGAGCAATTGCTCAGAGATGAAAAGTGCCAGACCTGGAAGCTGTTGCTAGCCAGCACCCTTCCTTGGAAGCGCTTTTGTAGGCCTAAGAACACTGCGGCTCTGGGCTTCTCTAGCCACCTAATCTTCTGCTCATCCTCTCGCGCACTCTAAAGAGAGCTCAGGTGAGAAATTGCAAATGTCCAGCAATTGCTCAGAGATGAAAAGTGCCAGCACTGAAAGCTGTTGCTAGCCCGCACCCTTCCTTGGAAGCGCTTTCACAGGCGCAGCAACACTGGGGCTTTGCGCTTCTCTACCCACCAAATGTCACGGTCCTTCTCTTTCCGTCTCGTAGACACGAGCTGAGAAATTGCAAACGTCGAGCAATTGCTCAGAGATGAAAAGTGCCAGACCTGGAAGCTCTTGCTAGCCAGCACCCTTCCTTGGAAGCGCTTTTGTAGGCCTAAGAACACTGGGGCTCTGGGCTTCTCTAGCCACCTAATCTTCTGCTCATCCTCTCGCGCACTCTAAAGAGAGCTCAGGTGAGAAATTGCAAACATCGAGCAATTGCTCAGAGATGAAAAGTGCCAGCACTGAAAGCTGTTGCTAGCCAGCACCCTTCCTTGGAAGCACTTTTGTAAGCCTAAGAACACTGGGGCTCTGGGCTTCTCTAGCCACCTAATCTTCTGCTCATCCTTTCGCGCAGTCTAAAGAGAGCTCAGGTGAGAAATTGCAAACGTCGAGCAATTGCTCAGAGATGAAAAGTGCCAGCACTGAAAGCTGTTGTTAGCCAGCACCCTTCCTTGGAAGCGCTTTCACAGGCACAGCAACACTGGGGCTTTGCGCTTCTCTAGCCACCAAACGTCACGGTCCTTCTCTTTCCGTCTCGTAGACACGAGCTGAGAAATTGCAAACGTAGAGCAATTGCTCAGAGATGAAAAGTGCCAGCACTGGAAGCTGTTGCTAGCCAACACCCTTCCTTGGAAGCGCTTTTGTAGGCCTAAGAACACTGGGGCTCTGGGCTTCTCTAGCCACCTAATCTTCTGCTCATCCTCTCGCGCACTCTAAAGAGAGCTCAGGTGAGAAATTGCAAACGTCGAGCAATTGCTCAGAGATGAAAAGTGCCAGCACTGAAAGCTTTTGCTAGCCAGCACCCTTCCTTGGAAGCGCTTTCACAGGCACAGCAACACTGGGGCTTTGCGCTTCTCTACCCACCAAACATCACGGTCACTATCTCTCCGTCTCGTAGACACGAGCTGAGAAATTGCAAACGTCGAGCAATTGCTCAGAGATGAAAAGTGCCAGCACTGAAAGCTCTTGCTAGCCAGCACCCTTCCTTGGAAGCGCTTTCACAGGCACAGCAACACTGGGGCTTTGCGCTTCTCTAGCCACCAAACGTCACGGTCACTATCTCTCCGTCTCGTAGACACGAGCTGAGAAATTGCAAACGTCGAGCAATTGCTCAGAGATGAAAAGTGCCAGCACTGAAAGCTGTTGCTAGCCAGCACCCTTCCTTGGAAGCGCTTTCACAGGCGCAGCAACACTGGGGCTTTGCGCTTCTCTACCCACCAAACGTCACGGTCCTTCTCTTTCTGTCTCGTAGACACGAGCTGAAAAATTGCAAACGTCGAGCAATTGCTCAGAGATGAAAAGTACCAGCACTGAAAGCTCTTGCTAGCCAGCACCCTTCCTTGGAAGCGCTTTCACAAGCGCAGCAACACTGGGGCTTTGCGCTTCTCTACTCACCAAACGTCACGGTCCTTCTCTTTCCGTCTCGTAGACACGACCTGAGAAATTGCAAACGTCGAGCAATTGCTCAGAGATGAAAAGTGCCAACACTGAAAGCTGTTGCTAGCCAGCACCCTTCCTTGGAAGCGCTTTTGTAGGCCTAAGAACACTGCGGCTCTGGGCTTCTCTAGCCACCTAATCTTCTGCTCATCCTCTCGCGCACTCTAAAGAGAGCTCAGGTGAGAAATTGCAAACGTCCAGCAATTGCTCAGAGATGAAAAGTGCCAGCACTGAAAGCTGTTGCTAGCCAGCACCCTTCCTTGGAAGCGCTTTCACAGGCGCAGCAACACTGGGGCTTTGCGCTTCTCTAGCCACCAAATGTCACGGTCCTTCTCTTTCCGTCTCGTAGACACGAGCTGAGAAATTGCAAACGTCGAGCAATTGCTCAGAGATGAAAAGTGCCAGCACTGAAAGCTGTTGCTAGCCAGCACCCTTCCTTGGAAGCGCTTTCACAGGCGCAGCAACACTGGGGCTTTGCGCTTCTCTAGCCACCAAACGTCACGGTCCTTCTCTTTCTGTCTCGTAGACACGAGCTGAAAAATTGCAAACGTCGAGCAATTGCTCAGAGATGAAAAGTGCCAGCACTGAAAGCTCTTGCTAGCCAGCACCCTTCCTTGGAAGCGCTTTCACAAGCGCAGCAACACTGGGGCTTTGCGCTTCTCTACTCACCAAACGTCACGGTCCTTCTCTTTCCGTGCAGTAGACACGAGCTGAGAAATTGCAAACGTCGAGCAATTGCTCAGAGATGAAAAGTGCCAACACTGAAAGCTGTTGCTAGCCAGCACCCTTCCTTGGAAGCGCTTTTGTAGCCCTAAGAACACTGGGGCTCTGGGCTTCTCTAGCCACCTAATCTTCTGCTCATCCTCTCGCGCACTCTAAAGAGAGCTCAGGTGAGAAATTGCAAACGTCGAGCAATTGCTCAGAGATGAAAAGTGCCAGCACTGAAAGCTTTTGCTAGCCAGCACCCTTCCTTGGAAGCGCTTTCACAGGCACAGCAACACTGGGGCTTTGCGCTTCTCTAGCCACCAAACATCACGGTCACTATCTCTCCGTCTCGTAGACACGAGCTGAGAAATTGCAAACGTCGAGCAATTGCTCAGAGATGAAAAGTGCCAGCACTGAAAGCTCTTGCTAGCCAGCACCCTTCCTTGGAAGCGCTTTCACAGGCACAGCAACACTGGGGCTTTGCGCTTCTCTAGCCACCAAACGTCACGGTCACTATCTCTCCGTCTCGTAGACACGAGCTGAGAAATTGCAAACGTCGAGCAATTGCTCAGAGATGAAAAGTGCCAGCACTGAAAGCTGTTGCTAGCCAGCACCCTTCCTTGGAAGCGCTTTCACAGGCGCAGCAACACTGGGGCTTTGCGCTTCTCTACCCACCAAACGTCACGGTCCTTCTCTTTCTGTCTCGTAGACACGAGCTGAAAAATTGCAAACGTCGAGCAATTGCTCAGAGATGAAAAGTACCAGCACTGAAAGCTCTTGCTAGCCAGCACCCTTCCTTGGAAGCGCTTTTGTAGGCCTAAGAACACTGCGGCTCTGGGCTTCTCTAGCCACCTAATCTTCTGCTCATCCTCTCGCGCACTCTAAAGAGAGCTCAGGTGAGAAATTGCAAACGTCGAGCAATTGCTCAGAGATGAAAAGTGCCAGCACTGAAAGCTGTTGCTAGCCAGCACCCTTCCTTGGAAGCGCTTTCACAGGCGCAGCAACACTGGGGCTTTGCGCTTCTCTAGCCACCAAACGTCACGGTCCTTCTCTTTCTGTCTCGTAGACACGAGCTGAAAAATTGCAAACGTCGAGCAATTGCTCAGAGATGAAAAGTGCCAGCACTGAAAGCTCTTGCTAGCCAGCACCCTTCCTTGGAAGCGCTTTCACAAGCGCAGCAACACTGGGGCTTTGCGCTTCTCTACTCACCAAACGTCACGGTCCTTCTCTTTCCGTGCAGTAGACATGAGCTGAGAAATTGCAAACGTCGAGCAATTGCTCAGAGATGAAAAGTGCCAACACTGAAAGCTGTTGCTAGCCAGCACCCTTCCTTGGAAGCGCTTTTGTAGCCCTAAGAACACTGGGGCTCTGGGCTTCTCTAGCCACCTAATCTTCTGCTCATCCTCTCGCGCACTCTAAAGAGAGCTCAGGTGAGAAATTGCAAACGTCGAGCAATTGCTCAGAGATGAAAAGTGCCAGCACTGAAAGCTCTTGCTAGCCAGCACCCTTCCTTGGAAGCGCTTTCACAGGCGCAGCAACACTGGGGCTTTGCGCTTCTCTACCCACCAAACATCACTGTCCTTCTCTTTCCGTCTCGTAGACACGAGCTGAGAAATTGCAAACGTCGAGCAATTGCTCAGAGATGAAAAGTGCCAGCACTGGAAGCTGTTGCTAGCCAGCACCCTTCCTTGGAAGCGCTTTTGTAGGCCTAAGAACACTGGGGCTCTGGGCTTCTCTAGCCACCTAATCTTCTGCTCATCCTCTCGCGCACTCTAAAGAGAGCTCAGGTGAGGAATTGCAAACGTCGAGCAATTGCTCAGAGATGAAAAGTGCCAGACCTGGAAGCTGTTGCTAGCCAGCACCCTTCCTTGGAAGCGCTTTTGTAGGCCTAAGAACACTGGGGCTCTGGGCTTCTCTAGCCACCTAATCTTCTGCTCATCCTCTCGCGCACTCTAAAGAGAGCTCAGGTGAGAAATTGCAAACGTCGAGCAATTGCTCAGAGATGAAAAGTGCCAGCACTGAAAGCTCTTGCTAGCCAGCACCCTTCCTTGGAAGCGCTTTCACAGGCGCAGCAACACTGGGGCTTTGCACTTCTCTACCCACCAAACGTCACGGTCATTCTCATTCCGTCTCGTAGACACGAGCTGAGAAATTGCAAACGTCCAGCAATTGCTCAGAGATGAAAAGTGCCAGCACTGAAAGCTGTTGCTAGCCAGCACCCTTCCTTGGAAGCGCTTTTGTAGGCCTAAGAACACTGGGGCTTTGCGCTTCTCTAGCCACCTAATCTTCTGCTCATCCTCTCGCGCACTCTAAAGAGAGCTCAGGTGAGAAATTGCAAACGTCCAGCAATTGCTCAGCGATGAAAAGTGCCAGCACTGAAAGCTGTTGCTAGCCAGCACCCTTCCTTGGAAGCGCTTTCACAGGCGCAGCAACACTGGGGCTTTGCGCTTCTCTAGCCACCAAACATCACGGTCACTATCTCTCCGTCTCGTAGACACGAGCTGAGAAATTGCAAACGTCGAGCAATTGCTCAGAGATGAAAAGTGCCAACACTGAAAGCTGTTGCTAGCCAGCACCATTCCTTGGAAGCGCTTTTGTAGGCCTAAGAACACTGGGGCTCTGGGCTTCTCTAGCCACCTCATCTTCTGCTCATCCTTTCGCGCAGTTTAAAGAGAGCTCAGGTGAGAAATTGCAAACGTCGAGCAATTGCTCAGAGATGAAAAGTGCCAGCACTGAAAGCTCTTGCTAGCCAGCACCCTTCCTTGGAAGCGCTTTTGTAGGCCTAAGAACACTGGGGCTCTGGGCTTCTCTAGCCACCTAATCTTCTGCTCATCCTCTCGCGCACTCTAAAGAGAGCTCAGGTGAGAAATTGCAAACGTCGAGCAATTGCTCAGAGATGAAAAGTGCCAGCACTGAAAGCTCTTGCTAGCCAGCACCCTTCCTTGGAAGCGCTTTCACAGGCGCAGCAACACTGGGGCTTTGCGCTTCTCTAGCCACCAAACATCACGGTCGTTCTCTTTCCGTCTCGTAGACACGAGCTGAGAAATTGCAAACGTCGAGCAATTGCTCAGAGATGAAAAGTGCCAGCACTGGAAGCTGTTGCTAGCCAGCACCCTTCCTTGGAAGCGCTTTTGTAGGCCTAAGAACACTGGGGCTCTGGGCTTCTCTAGCCACCTAATCTTCTGCTCATCCTCTCGCGCACTCTAAAGAGAGCTCAGGTGAGGAATTGCAAACGTCGAGCAATTGCTCAGAGATGAAAAGTGCCAGACCTGGAAGCTGTTGCTAGCCAGCACCCTTCCTTGGAAGCGCTTTTGTAGGCCTAAGAACACTGGGGCTCTGGGCTTCTCTAGCCACCTAATCTTCTGCTCATCCTCTCGCCCACTCTAAAGAGAGCTCAGGTGAGAAATTGCAAACGTCGAGCAATTGCTCAGAGATGAAAAGTGCCAGCACTGAAAGCTCTTGCTAGCCAGCACCCTTCCTTGGAAGCGCTTTCACAGGCGCAGCAACACTGGGGCTTTGCGCTTCTCTACCCACCAAATGTCACGGTCCTTCTCTTTCCGTCTCGTAGACACGAGCTGAGAAATTGCAAACGTCGAGCAATTGCTCAGAGATGAAAAGTGCCAGCACTGGAAGCTGTTGCTAGCCAGCACCCTTCCTTGGAAGCGCTTTTGTAGGCCTAAGAACACTGCGGCTCTGGGCTTCTCTAGCCACCTAATCTTCTGCTCATCCTCTCGCGCACTCTAAAGAGAGCTCAGGTGAGAAATTGCAAACGTCGAGCAATTGCTCAGAGATGAAAAGTGCCAGCACTGAAAGCTCTTGCTAGCCAGCACCCTTCCTTGGAAGCGCTTTCACAGGCGCAGCAACACTGGGGCTTTGCGCTTCTCTAGCCACCAAACGTCACGGACCTTCTCTTTCTGTCTCGTAGACACGAGCTGAGAAATTGCAAACGTCGAGCAATTGCTCAGAGATGAAAAGTGCCAGCACTGAAAGCTCTTGCTAGCCAGCACCCTTCCTTGGAAGCGCTTTCACAAGCGCAGCAACACTGGGGCTTTGCGCTTCTCTACTCACCAAACGTCACGGTCCTTCTCTTTCCGTCCCGTAGACACGAGCTGAGAAATTGCAAACGTCGAGCAATTGCTCAGAGATGAAAAGTGCCAACACTGAAAGCTGTTGCTAGCCAGCACCCTTCCTTGGAAGCGCTTTTGTAGGCCTAAGAACACTGGGGCTCTGGGCTTCTCTAGCCACCTAATCTTCTGCTCATCCTCTCGCGCACTCTAAAGAGAGCTCAGGTGAGAAATTGCAAACGTCGAGCAATTGCTCAGAGATGAAAAGTGCCAGCACTGAAAGCTGTTGCTAGCCAGCACCCTTCCTTGGAAGCGCTTTCACAGGCGCAGCAACACTGGGGCTTTGCGCTTCTCTACCCACCAAATGTCACGGTCCTTCTCTTTCCGTCTCGTAGACACGAGCTGAGAAATTGCAAACGTCGAGCAATTGCTCAGAGATGAAAAGTGCCAGCACTGGAAGCTGTTGCTAGCCAGCACCCTTCCTTGGAAGCGCTTTTGTAGGCCTAAGAACACTGGGGCTCTGGGCTTCTCTAGCCACCTAATCTTCTGCTCATCCTCTCGCGCACTCTAAAGAGAGCTCAGGTGAGGAATTGCAAACGTCGAGCAATTGCTCAGAGATGAAAAGTGCCAGACCTGGAAGCTGTTGCTAGCCAGCACCCTTCCTTGGAAGCGCTTTTGTAGGCCTAAGAACACTGGGGCTCTGGGCTTCTCTAGCCACCTAATCTTCTGCTCATCCTCTCGCGCACTCTAAAGAGAGCTCAGGTGAGAAATTGCAAACGTCGAGCAATTGCTCAGAGATGAAAAGTGCCAGCACTGAAAGCTCTTGCTAGCCAGCACCCTTCCTTGGAAGCGCTTTTGTAAGCCTAAGAACACTGGGGCTCTGGGCTTCTCTAGCCACCTAATCTTCTGCTCATCCTTTCGCGCAGTCTAAAGAGAGCTCAGGTGAGAAATTGCAAACGTCGAGCAATTGCTCAGAGATGAAAAGTGCCAGCACTGAAAGCTCTTGCTAGCCAGCACCCTTCCTTGGAAGCGCTTTCACAGGCACAGCAACACTGGGGCTTTGCGCTTCTCTAGCCACCAAACGTCACGGTCCTTCTCTTTCCGTCTCGTAGACACGAGCTGAGAAATTGCAAACGTAGAGCAATTGCTCAGAGATGAAAAGTGCCAGCACTGGAAGCTGTTGCTAGCCAACACCCTTCCTTGGAAGCGCTTTTGTAGGCCTAAGAACACTGGGGCTCTGGGCTTCTCTAGCCACCTAATCTTCTGCTCATCCTCTCGCGCACTCTAAAGAGAGCTCAGGTGAGAAATTGCAAACGTCGAGCAATTGCTCAGAGATGAAAAGTGCCAGCACTGAAAGCTTTTGCTAGCCAGCACCCTTCCTTGGAAGCGCTTTCACAGGCACAGCAACACTGGGGCTTTGCGCTTCTCTAGCCACCAAACATCACGGTCACTATCTCTCCGTCTCGTAGACACGAGCTGAGAAATTGCAAACGTCGAGCAATTGCTCAGAGATGAAAAGTGCCAGCACTGAAAGCTCTTGCTAGCCAGCACCCTTCCTTGGAAGCGCTTTCACAGGCACAGCAACACTGGGGCTTTGCGCTTCTCTAGCCACCAAACGTCACGGTCACTATCTCTCCGTCTCGTAGACACGAGCTGAGAAATTGCAAACGTCGAGCAATTGCTCAGAGATGAAAAGTGCCAGCACTGAAAGCTGTTGCTAGCCAGCACCCTTCCTTGGAAGCGCTTTCACAGGCGCAGCAACACTGGGGCTTTGCGCTTCTCTACCCACCAAACGTCACGGTCCTTCTCTTTCTGTCTCGTAGACACGAGCTGAAAAATTGCAAACGTCGAGCAATTGCTCAGAGATGAAAAGTACCAGCACTGAAAGCTCTTGCTAGCCAGCACCCTTCCTTGGAAGCGCTTTCACAAGCGCAGCAACACTGGGGCTTTGCGCTTCTCTACCCACCAAACGTCACGGTCCTTCTCTTTCCGTCCCGTAGACACGAGCTGAGAAATTGCAAACGTCGAGCAATTGCTCAGAGATGAAAAGTGCCAACACTGAAAGCTGTTGCTAGCCAGCACCCTTCCTTGGAAGCGCTTTTGTAGGCCTAAGAACACTGCGGCTCTGGGCTTCTCTAGCCACCTAATCTTCTGCTCATCCTCTCGCGCACTCTAAAGAGAGCTCAGGTGAGAAATTGCAAACGTCGAGCAATTGCTCAGAGATGAAAAGTGCCAGCACTGAAAGCTGTTGCTAGCCAGCACCCTTCCTTGGAAGCGCTTTCACAGGCGCAGCAACACTGGGGCTTTGCGCTTCTCTAGCCACCAAATGTCACGGTCCTTCTCTTTCCGTCTCGTAGACACGAGCTGAGAAATTGCAAACGTCGAGCAATTGCTCAGAGATGAAAAGTGCCAGCACTGAAAGCTGTTGCTAGCCAGCACCCTTCCTTGGAAGCGCTTTCACAGGCGCAGCAACACTGGGGCTTTGCGCTTCTCTAGCCACCAAACATCACGGTCCTTCTCTTTCTGTCTCGTAGACACGAGCTGAAAAATTGCAAACGTCGAGCAATTGCTCAGAGATGAAAAGTGCCAGCACTGAAAGCTCTTGCTAGCCAGCACCCTTCCTTGGAAGCGCTTTCACAAGCGCAGCAACACTGGGGCTTTGCGCTTCTCTACTCAACAAACGTCACGGTCCTTCTCTTTCCGTGCAGTAGACACGAGCTGAGAAATTGCAAACGTCGAGCAATTGCTCAGAGATGAAAAGTGCCAACACTGAAAGCTGTTGCTAGCCAGCACCCTTCCTTGGAAGCGCTTTTGTAGCCCTAAGAACACTGGGGCTCTGGGCTTCTCTAGCCACCTAATCTTCTGCTCATCCTCTCGCGCACTCTAAAGAGAGCTCAGGTGAGAAATTGCAAACGTCGAGCAATTGCTCAGAGATGAAAAGTGCCAGCACTGAAAGCTTTTGCTAGCCAGCACCCTTCCTTGGAAGCGCTTTCACAGGCACAGCAACACTGGGGCTTTGCGCTTCTCTACCCACCAAACATCACGGTCACTATCTCTCCGTCTCGTAGACACGAGCTGAGAAATTGCAAACGTCGAGCAATTGCTCAGAGATGAAAAGTGCCAGCACTGAAAGCTCTTGCTAGCCAGCACCCTTCCTTGGAAGCGCTTTCACAGGCGCAGCAACACTGGGGCTTTGCGCTTCTCTAGCCACCAAACGTCACGGTCACTATCTCTCCGTCTCGTAGACACGAGCTGAGAAATTGCAAACGTCGAGCAATTGCTCAGAGATGAAAAGTGCCAGCACTGAAAGCTCTTGCTAGCCAGCACCCTTCCTTGGAAGCGCTTTCACAGGCGCAGCAACACTGGGGCTTTGCGCTTCTCTACCCACCAAACGTCACGGTCCTTCTCTTTCTGTCTCGTAGACACGAGCTGAAAAATTGCAAACGTCGAGCAATTACTCAGAGATGAAAAGTACCAGCACTGAAAGCTCTTGCTAGCCAGCACCCTTCCTTGGAAGCGCTTTCACAAGCGCAGCAACACTGGGGCTTTGCGCTTCTCTACTCACCAAACGTCACGGTCCTTCTCTTTCCGTCTCGTAGACACGAGCTGAGAAATTGCAAACGTCGAGCAATTGCTCAGAGATGAAAAGTGCCAACACTGAAAGCTGTTGCTAGCCAGCACCCTTCCTTGGAAGCGCTTTTGTAGGCCTAAGAACACTGCGGCTCTGGGCTTCTCTAGCCACCTAATCTTCTGCTCATCCTCTCGCGCACTCTAAAGAGATCTCAGGTGAGAAATTGCAAACGTCGAGCAATTGCTCAGAGATGAAAAGTGCCAGCACTGAAAGCTGTTGCTAGCCAGCACCCTTCCTTGGAAGCGCTTTCACAGGCGCAGCAACACTGGGGCTTTGCGCTTCTCTAGCCACCAAATGTCACGGTCCTTCTCTTTCCGTCTCGTAGACACGAGCTGAGAAATTGCAAACGTCGAGCAATTGCTCAGAGATGAAAAGTGCCAGCACTGAAAGCTGTTGCTAGCCAGCACCCTTCCTTGGAAGCGCTTTCACAGGCACAGCAACACTGGGGCTTTGCGCTTCTCTAGCCACCAAACGTCACGGTCCTTCTCTTTCTGTCTCGTAGACACGAGCTGAAAAATTGCAAACGTCGAGCAATTGCTCAGAGATGAAAAGTGCCAGCACTGAAAGCTCTTGCTAGCCAGCACCCTTCCTTGGAAGCGCTTTCACAAGCGCAGCAACACTGGGGCTTTGCGCTTCTCTACTCACCAAACGTCACGGTCCTTCTCTTTCCGTCCCGTAGACACGAGCTGAGAAATTGCAAACGTCGAGCAATTGCTCAGAGATGAAAAGTGCCAACACTGAAAGCTGTTGCTAGCCAGCACCCTTCCTTGGAAGCGCTTTTGTAGCCCTAAGAACACTGGGGCTCTGGGCTTCTCTAGCCACCTAATCTTCTGCTCATCCTCTCGCGCACTCTAAAGAGAGCTCAGGTGAGAAATTGCAAACGTCGAGCAATTGCTCAGAGATGAAAAGTGCCAGCACTGAAAGCTCTTGCTAGCCAGCACCCTTCCTTGGAAGCGCTTTCACAGGCGCAGCAACACTGGGGCTTTGCGCTTCTCTACCCACCAAATGTCACGGTCCTTCTCTTTCCGTCTCGTAGACACGAGCTGAGAAATTGCAAACGTCGAGCAATTGCTCAGAGATGAAAAGTGCCAGCACTGGAAGCTGTTGCTAGCCAGCACCCTTCCTTGGAAGCGCTTTTGTAGGCCTAAGAACACTGGGGCTCTGGGCTTCTCTAGCCACCTAATCTTCTGCTCATCCTCTCGCGCACTCTAAAGAGAGCTCAGGTGAGGAATTGCAAACGTCGAGCAATTGCTCAGAGATGAAAAGTGCCAGACCTGGAAGCTGTTGCTAGCCAGCACCCTTCCTTGGAAGCGCTTTTGTAGGCCTAAGAACACTGGGGCTCTGGGCTTCTCTAGCCACCTAATCTTCTGCTCATCCTCTCGCGCACTCTAAAGAGAGCTCAGGTGAGAAATTGCAAACGTCGAGCAATTGCTCAGAGATGAAAAGTGCCAGCACTGAAAGCTCTTGCTAGCCAGCACCCTTCCTTGGAAGCGCTTTCACAGGCGCAGCAACACTGGGGCTTTGCACTTCTCTACCCACCAAACGTCACGGTCATTCTCTTTCCATCTCGTAGACACGAGCTGAGAAATTGCAAACGTCGAGCAATTGCTCAGAGATGAAAAGTGCCAGCACTGAAAGCTCTTGCTAGCCAGCACCCTTCCTTGGAAGCGCTTTTGTAGGCCTAAGAACACTGGGGCTTTGCGCTTCTCTAGCCACCTAATCTTCTGCTCATCCTCTCGCGCAGTCTAAAGAGAGCTCAGGTGAGAAATTGCAAACGTCCAGCAATTGCTCAGCGATGAAAAGTGCCAGCACTGAAAGCTGTTGCTAGCCAGCACCCTTCCTTGGAAGCGCTTTCACAGGCGCAGCAACACTGGGGCTTTGCGCTTCTCTACCCACCAAACATCACGGTCACTATCTCTCCGTCTCGTAGACACGAGCTGAGAAATTGCAAACGTCGAGCAATTGCTCAGAGATGAAAAGTGCCAGCACTGAAAGCTGTTGCTAGCCAGCACCATTCCTTGGAAGCGCTTTTGTAGGCCTAAGAACACTGGGGCTCTGGGCTTCTCTAGCCACCTCATCTTCTGCTCATCCTTTCGCGCAGTTTAAAGAGAGCTCAGGTGAGAAATTGCAAACGTCGAGCAATTGCTCAGAGATGAAAAGTGCCAGCACTGAAAGCTCTTGCTAGCCAGCACCCTTCCTTGGAAGCGCTTTTGTAGGCCTAAGAACACTGGGGCTCTGGGCTTCTCTAGCCACCTAATCTTCTGCTCATCCTCTCGCGCAATCTAAAGAGAGCTCAGGTGAGAAATTGCAAACGTCCAGCAATTGCTCAGAGATGAAAAGTGCCAGCACTGAAAGCTCTTGCTAGCCAGCACCCTTCCTTGGAAGCGCTTTCACAGGCGCAGCAACACTGGGGCTTTGCGCTTCTCTAGCCACCAAACATCACGGTCCTTCTCTTTCCGTCTCGTAGACACGAGCTGAGAAATTGCAAACGTCGAGCAATTGCTCAGAGATGAAAAGTGCCAGCACTGGAAGCTGTTGCTAGCCAGCACCCTTCCTTGGAAGCGCTTTTGTAGGCCTAAGAACACTGGGGCTCTGGGCTTCTCTAGCCACCTAATCTTCTGCTCATCCTCTCGAGCACTCTAAAGAGAGCTCAGGTGAGGAATTGCAAACGTCGAGCAATTGCTCAGAGATGAAAAGTGCCAGACCTGGAAGCTGTTGCTAGCCAGCACCCTTCCTTGGAAGCGCTTTTGTAGGCCTAAGAACACTGGGGCTCTGGGCTTCTCTAGCCACCTAATCTTCTGCTCATCCTCTCGCCCACTCTAAAGAGAGCTCAGGTGAGAAATTGCAAACGTCGAGCAATTGCTCAGAGATGAAAAGTGCCAGCACTGAAAGCTCTTGCTAGCCAGCACCCTTCCTTGGAAGCGCTTTCACAGGCGCAGCAACACTGGGGCTTTGCGCTTCTCTAGCCACCAAACGTCACGGTCCTTCTCTTTCCGTCTCGTAGACACGAGCTGAGAAATTGCAAACGTCCAGCAATTGCTCAGAGATGAAAAGTGCCAGCACTGAAAGCTGTTGCTAGCCAGCACCCTTCCTTGGAAGCGCTTTTGTAGGCCTAAGAACACTGGGGCTCTGGGCTTCTCTAGCCACCTAATCTTCTGCTCATCCTCTCGCGCACTCTAAAGAGAGCTCAGGTGAGAAATTGCAAACGTCGAGCAATTGCTCAGAGATGAAAAGTGCCAGCACTGAAAGCTCTTGCTAGCCAGCACCCTTCCTTGGAAGCGCTTTCACAGGCGCAGCAACACTGGGGCTTTGCGCTTCTCTAGCCACCAAACGTCACGGACCTTCTCTTTCTGTCTCGTAGACACGAGCTGAGAAATTGCAAACGTCGAGCAATTGCTCAGAGATGAAAAGTGACAGCACTGAAAGCTCTTGCTAGCCAGCACCCTTCCTTGGAAGCGCTTTCACAAGCGCAGCAACAATGGGGCTTTGCGCTTCTCTACTCACCAAACGTCACGGTCCTTCTCTTTCCGTCCCGTAGACACGAGCTGAGAAATTGCAAACGTCGAGCAATTGCTCAGAGATGAAAAGTGCCAGCACTGGAAGCTGTTGCTAGCCAGCACCCTTCCTTGGAAGCGCTTTTGTAGGCCTAAGAACACTGGGGCTCTGGGCTTCTCTAGCCACCTAATCTTCTGCTCATCCTCTCGCGCACTCTAAAGAGAGCTCAGGTGAGGAATTGCAAACGTCGAGCAATTGCTCAGAGATGAAAAGTGCCAGACCTGGAAGCTCTTGCTAGCCAGCACCCTTCCTTGGAAGCGCTTTTGTAGGCCTAAGAACACTGGGGCTCTGGGCTTCTCTAGCCACCTAATCTTCTGCTCATCCTCTCGCCCACTCTAAAGAGAGCTCAGGTGAGAAATTGCAAACGTCGAGCAATTGCTCAGAGATGAAAAGTGCCAGCACTGAAAGCTCTTGCTAGCCAGCACCCTTCCTTGGAAGCGCTTTCACAGGCGCAGCAACACTGGGGCTTTGCGCTTCTCTAGCCACCAAACGTCACGGTCCTTCTCTTTCCGTCTCGTAGACACGAGCTGAGAAATTGCAAACGTCCAGCAATTGCTCAGAGATGAAAAGTGCCAGCACTGAAAGCTGTTGCTAGCCAGCACCCTTCCTTGGAAGCGCTTTTGTAGGCCTAAGAACACTGGGGCTCTGGGCTTCTCTAGCCACCTAATCTTCTGCTCATCCTCTCGCGCACTCTAAAGAGAGCTCAGGTGAGAAATTGCAAACGTCGAGCAATTGCTCAGAGATGAAAAGTGCCAGCACTGAAAGCTCTTGCTAGCCAGCACCCTTCCTTGGAAGCGCTTTCACAGGCGCAGCAACACTGGGGCTTTGCGCTTCTCTAGCCACCAAACGTCACGGACCTTCTCTTTCTGTCTCGTAGACACGAGCTGAGAAATTGCAAACGTCGAGCAATTGCTCAGAGATGAAAAGTGCCAGCACTGAAAGCTCTTGCTAGCCAGCACCCTTCCTTGGAAGCGCTTTCACAAGCGCAGCAACACTGGGGCTTTGCGCTTCTCTAGCCACCAAAGATCACGGTCCTTCTCTTTCCGTCTCGTAGACACGAGCTGAGAAATTGCAAACGTCGAGCAATTGCTCAGAGATGAAAAGTGCCAACACTGAAAGCTGTTGCTAGCCAGCACCCTTCCTTGGAAGCGCTTTTGTAGGCCTAAGAACACTGGGGCTCTGGGCTTCTCTAGCCACCTAATCTTCTGCTCATCCTCTCGCGCACTCTAAAGAGAGCTCAGGTGAGAAATTGCAAACGTCGAGCAATTGCTCAGAGATGAAAAGTGCCAGCACTGAAAGCTCTTGCTAGCCAGCACCCTTCCTTGGAAGCGCTTTCACAGGCGCAGCAACACTGGGGCTTTGCGCTTCTCTACCCACCAAATGTCACGGTCCTTCTCTTTCCGTCTCGTAGACACGAGCTGAGAAATTGCAAACGTCGAGCAATTGCTCAGAGATGAAAAGTGCCAGCACTGGAAGCTGTTGCTAGCCAGCACCCTTCCTTGGAAGCGCTTTTGTAGGCCTAAGAACACTGGGGCTCTGGGCTTCTCTAGCCACCTAATCTTCTGCTCATCCTCTCGCGCACTCTAAAGAGAGCTCAGGTGAGGAATTGCAAACGTCGAGCAATTGCTCAGAGATGAAAAGTGCCAGACCTGGAAGCTGTTGCTAGCCAGCACCCTTCCTTGGAAGCGCTTTTGTAGGCCTAAGAACACTGGGGCTCTGGGCTTCTCTAGCCACCTAATCTTCTGCTCATCCTCTCGCGCACTCTAAAGAGAGCTCAGGTGAGAAATTGCAAACGTCGAGCAATTGCTCAGAGATGAAAAGTGCCAGCACTGAAAGCTCTTGCTAGCCAGCACCCTTCCTTGGAAGCGCTTTCACAGGCGCAGCAACACTGGGGCTTTGCGCTTCTCTAGCCACCAAACGTCACGGTCCTTCTCTTTCCGTCTCGTAGACACGAGCTGAGAAATTGCAAACGTCCAGCAATTGCTCAGCGATGAAAAGTGCCAGCACTGAAAGCTCTTGCTAGCCAGCACCCTTCCTTGGAAGCGCTTTCACAGGCACAGCAACACTGGGGCTTTGCGCTTCTCTACCCACCAAACGTCACGGTCCCTCTCTTTCTGTCTCGTAGACACGAGCTGAGAAATTGCAAACATCGAGCAATTGCTCAGCGATGAAAAGTGCCAGCACTGAAAGCTCTTGCTAGCCAGCACCCTTCCTTGGAAGCGCTTTCACAGGCGCAGCAACACTGGGGCTTTGCGCTTCTCTAGCCACCAAACGTCACGGTCCTTCTCTTTCCGTCTCGTAGACACGAGCTGAGAAATTGCAAACGTCCAGCAATTGCTCAGAGATGAAAAGTGCCAGCACTGAAAGCTCTTGCTAGCCAGCACCCTTCCTTGGAAGCGCTTTCACAGGCACAGCAACACTGGGGCTTTGCGCTTCTCTACCCACCAAACGTCACGGTCCCTCTCTTTCTGTCTCGTAGACACGAGCTGAGAAATTGCAAACATCGAGCAATTGCTCAGCGATGAAAAGTGCCAGCACTGAAAGCTGTTGCTAGCCAGCACCCTTCCTTGGAAGCGCTTTCACAGGCGCAGCAACACTGGGGCTTTGCGCTTCTCTACCCACCAAACATCACGGTCACTATCACTCCGTCTCGTAGACACGAGCTGAGAAATTGCAAACGTACAGCAATTGCTCAGAGATGAAAAGTGCCAGCACTGAAAGCTCTTGCTAGCCAGCACCCTTCCTTGGCAGCGCTTTCACAAGCGCAGCAACACTGGGGCTTTGCGCTTCTCTACTCACCAAACGTCACGGTCCTTCTCTTTCCGTCCCGTAGACACGAGCTGAGAAATTGCAAACGTCGAGCAATTGCTCAGAGATGAAAAGTGCCAACACTGAAAGCTGTTGCTAGCCAGCACCATTCCTTGGAAGCGCTTTTGTAGGCCTAAGAACACTGGGGCTCTGGGCTTCTCTAGCCACCTCATCTTCTGCTCATCCTTTCGCGCAGTTTAAAGAGAGCTCAGGTGAGAAATTGCAAACGTCGAGCAATTGCTCAGAGATGAAAAGTGCCAGCACTGAAAGCTCTTGCTAGCCAGCACCCTTCCTTGGAAGCGCTTTTGTAGGCCTAAGAACACTGGGGCTCTGGGCTTCTCTAGCCACCTAATCTTCTGCTCATCCTCTCGCCCACTCTAAAGAGAGCTCAGGTGAGAAATTGCAAACGTCGAGCAATTGCTCAGAGATGAAAAGTGCCAGCACTGAAAGCTCTTGCTAGCCAGCACCCTTCCTTGGAAGCGCTTTCACAGGCGCAGCAACACTGGGGCTTTGCGCTTCTCTAGCCACCAAACATCACGGTCCTTCTCTTTCCGTCTCGTAGACACGAGCTGAGAAATTGCAAACGTCGAGCAATTGCTCAGAGATGAAAAGTGCCAGCACTGGAAGCTGTTGCTAGCCAGCACCCTTCCTTGGAAGCGCTTTTGTAGGCCTAAGAACACTGGGGCTCTGGGCTTCTCTAGCCACCTAATCTTCTGCTCATCCTCTCGCGCACTCTAAAGAGAGCTCAGGTGAGGAATTGCAAATGTCGAGCAATTGCTCAGAGATGAAAAGTGCCAGACCTGGAAGCTGTTGCTAGCCAGCACCCTTCCTTGGAAGCGCTTTTGTAGGCCTAAGAACACTGGGGCTCTGGGCTTCTCTAGCCACCTAATCTTCTGCTCATCCTCTCGCCCACTCTAAAGAGAGCTCAGGTGAGAAATTGCAAACGTCCAGCAATTGCTCAGAGATGAAAAGTGACAGCACTGAAAGCTCTTGCTAGCCAGCACCCTTCCTTGGAAGCGCTTTCACAGGCGCAGCAACACTGGGGCTTTGCGCTTCTCTACCCACCAAACGTCACGGTCCTTCTCTTTCCGTCTCGTAGACACGAGCTGAGAAATTGCAAACGTCCAGCAATTGCTCAGAGATGAAAAGTGCCAGCACTGAAAGCTCTTGCTAGCCAGCACCCTTCCTTGGAAGCGCTTTTGTAGGCCTAAGAACACTGGGGCTCTGGGCTTCTCTAGCCACCTCATCTTCTGCTCATCCTCTCGCGCACTCTAAAGAGAGCTCAGGTGAGAAATTGCAAACGTCGAGCAATTGCTCAGAGATGAAAAGTGCCAGCACTGAAAGCTCTTGCTAGCCAGCACCCTTCCTTGGAAGCGCTTTCACAGGCGCAGCAACACTGGGGCTTTGCGCTTCTCTACCCACCAAACGTCACGGTCCTTCTCTTTCCGTCTTGTAGACACGAGCTGAGAAATTGCAAACGTCGAGCAATTGCTCAGAGAGGAAAAGTGCCAGCACTGAAAGCTCTTGCTAGCCAGCACCCTTCCTTGGAAGCGCTTTCACAGGCGCAGCAACACTGGGGCTTAGCGCTTCTCTACCCACCAAACATCACGGTCACTATCTCTCCATCTCGTAGACACGAGCTGAGAAATTGCAAACGTCGAGCAATTGCTCAGAGATGAAAAGTGCCAGCACTGAAAGCTGTTGCTAGCCAGCACCCTTCCTTGGCAGCGCTTTCACAGGTGCAGTAATACTGGGGCTTTGCGCTTCTCTACCCACCAAACGTCACGGTCACTATCTCTCCGTCTCGTAGACACGAGCTGAGAAATTGCAAACGTCGAGCAATTGCTCAGAGATGAAAAGTGCCAGCACTGAAAGCTGTTGCTAGCCAGCACCCTTCCTTGGAAGCGCTTTTGTAGGCCTAAGATCACTGCGGCTCTGGGCTTCTCTAGCCACCTAATCTTCTGCTCATCCTCTCGCGCACTCTAAAGAGAGCTCAGGTGAGGAATTGCAAACGTCGAGCAATTGCTCAGAGATGAAAAGTGCCAGCACTGAAAGCTGTTGCTAGCCAGCACCCTTCCTTGGAAGCGCTTTTGTAGGCCTAAGAACACTGGGGCTCTGGGCTTCTCTAGCCACCTAATCTTCTGCTCATCCTCTCGCGCACTCTAAAGAGAGCTCAGGTGAGAAATTGCAAACGTCGAGCAATTGCTCAGAGATGAAAAGTGCCAGCACTGAAAGCTCTTGCTAGCCAGCACCCTTCCTTGGAAGCGCTTTCACAGGCGCAGCAACACTGGGGCTTTGCGCTTCTCTAGCCACCAAACGTCACGGTCCTTCTCTTTCCGTCTCGTAGACACGAGCTGAGAAATTGCAAACGTCCAGCAATTGCTCAGAGATGAAAAGTGCCAGCACTGAAAGCTCTTGCTAGCCAGCACCCTTCCTTGGAAGCGCTTTTGTAGGCCTAAGAACACTGGGGCTCTGGGCTTCTCTAGCCACCTAATCTTCTGCTCATCCTCTCGCGCACTCTAAAGAGAGCTCAGGTGAGAAATTGCAAACGTCGAGCAATTGCTCAGAGATGAAAAGTGCAAGCACTGAAAGCTCTTGCTAGCCAGCACCCTTCCTTGGAAGCGCTTTCACAGGCGCAGCAACACTGGGGCTTTGCGCTTCTCTAGCCACCAAACGTCACGGTCCTTCTCTTTCCGTCTTGTAGACACGAGCTGAGAAATTGCAAACGTCGAGCAATTGCTCAGAGAGGAAAAGTGCCAGCACTGAAAGCTCTTGCTAGCCAGCACCCTTCCTTGGAAGCGCTTTCACAGGCGCAGCAACACTGGGGCTTAGCGCTTCTCTACCCACCAAACATCACGGTCACTATCTCTCCATCTCGTAGACACGAGCTGAGAAATTGCAAACGTCGAGCAATTGCTCAGAGATGAAAAGTGCCAGCACTGAAAGCTCTTGCTAGCCAGCACCCTTCCTTGGCAGCGCTTTCACAGTTGCAGTAACACTGGGGCTTTGCGCTTCTCTAGCCACCAAACGTCACTGTCGTTCTCTTTCCGTCTCGTAGACACGAGCTGAGAAATTGCAAACGTCGAGCAATTGCTCAGAGATGAAAAGTGCCAGCACTGAAAGCTGTTGCTAGCCAGCACCCTTCCTTGGAAGCGCTTTTGTAGGCCTAAGAACACTGCGGCTCTGGGCTTCTCTAGCCACCTAATCTTCTGCTCATCCTCTCGCGCACTCTAAAGAGAGCTCAGGTGAGAAATTGCAAACGTCGAGCAATTGCTCAGAGATGAAAAGTGCCAGCACTGAAAGCTGTTGCTAGCCAGCACCCTTCCTTGGAAGCGCTTTCACAGGCGCAGCAACACTGGGGCTTTGCGCTTCTCTACCCACCAAACATCACCGTCACTATCTCTCCGTCTCGTAGACACGAGCTGAGAAATTGCAAACGTCAAGCAATTGTTCAGCGATGAAAAGTGCCAGCACTGAAAGCTGTTGCTAGCCAGCACCCTTCCTTGGAAGCGCTTTTGTAGGCCTAAGAACACTGGGGCTCTGGGCTTCTCTAGCCACCTAATCTTCTGCTCATCCTCTCGCGCACTCTAAAGAGAGCTCAGGTGAGAAATTGCAAACGTCCAGCAATTGCTCAGAGATGAAAAGTGCCAGCACTGAAAGCTCTTGCTAGCCAGCACCCTTCCTTGGAAGCGCTTTCACAGGCGCAGTAACACTGGGGCTTTGCGCTTCTCTACCCACCAAACATCACTGTCATTCTCTTTCCGTCTCGTAGACACGAGCTGAGAAATTGCAAACGACGAGCAATTGCTCAGAGATGAAAAGTGCCAGCACTGAAAGCTGTTGCTAGCCAGCACCCTTCCTTGGAAGCGCTTTCAGAGGCACAGCAACACTGGGGCTTTGCGCTTCTCTAGCCACCAAACATCACGGTCACTATCTCTCCGTCTCGTAGACACGAGCTGAGAAATTGCAAACGTCGAACAATTGCTCAGAGATGAAAAGTGCCAGCACTGAAAGCTGTTGCTAGCCAGCACCCTTCCTTGGCAGCGCTTTCACAGGCACAGCAACACTGGGGCTTTGCGCTTCTCTACCCACCAAACATCACTGTCATTCTCTTTCCGTCTCGTAGACACGAGCTGAGAAATTGCAAACGTCGAGCAATTGCTCAGAGATGAAAAGTGCCAGACCTGGAAGCTGTTGCTAGCCAACACCCTTCCTTGGAAGCGCTTTTGTAGGCCTAAGAACACTGGGGCTCTGGGCTTCTCTAGCCACCTAATCTTCTGCTCATCCTCTCGCGCAATCTAAAGAGAGCTCAGGTGAGAAATTGCAAACGTCCAGCAATTGCTCAGAGATGAAAAGTGCCAGCACTGAAAGCTCTTGCTAGCCAGCACCCTTCCTTGGAAGCGCTTTCACAGGCGCAGCAACACTGGGGCTTTGCGCTTCTCTAGCCACCAAACGTCACGGTCCTTCTCTTTCCGTCTCGTAGACACGAGCTGAGAAATTGCAAACATCGAGCAATTGCTCAGAGATGAAAAGTGCCAGCACTGAAAGCTGTTGCTAGCCAGCACCCTTCCTTGGAAGCGCTTTCACAGGCGCAGTAACACTGGGGCTTTGCGCTTCTCTAGCCACCAAAGATCACGGTCCCTCTCTTTCCGTCTCGTAGACACGAGCTGAGAAATTGCAAACGTCGAGCAATTGCTCAGAGATGAAAAGTGCCAGCACTGGAAGCTGTTGCTAGCCAGCACCCTTCCTTGGAAGCGCTTTCCCAGGCGCAATAACACTGGGGCTTTGCGCTTCTCTAGCCAACAAACATCACGGTCACTATCTCTCCGTCTCGTAGACACGAGCTGAGAAATTGCAAACGTCGAGCAATTGCTCAGAGATGAAAAGTGCCAGCGCTGAAAGCTCTTGCTAGCCAGCACCCTTCCTTCGAAGCGCTTTCACAGGCGCAGCAACACTGGGGCTTTGCGCTTCTCTACCCACCAAATGTTACGGTCCTTCTCTTTCCGTCTCGTAGACACGAGCTGAGAAATTGCAAATGTCGAGCAATTGCTCAGAGATGAAAAGTGCCAGACCTGGAAGCTGTTGCTAGCCAGCACCCTTCCTTGGAAGCGCTTTTGTAGGCCTAAGAACACTGCGGCTCTGGGCTTCTCTAGCCACCTAATCTTCTGCTCATCCTCTCGCGCACTCTAAAGAGAGCTCAGGTGAGAAATTGCAAATGTCCAGCAATTGCTCAGAGATGAAAAGTGCCAGCACTGAAAGCTGTTGCTAGCCAGCACCCTTCCTTGGAAGCGCTTTCACAGGCGCAGCAACACTGGGGCTTTGCGCTTCTCTACCCACCAAATGTCACGGTCCTTCTCTTTCCGTCTCGTAGACACGAGCTGAGAAATTGCAAACGTCGAGCAATTGCTCAGAGATGAAAAGTGCCAGACCTGGAAGCTGTTGCTAGCCAGCACCCTTCCTTGGAAGCGCTTTTGTAGGCCTAAGAACACTGGGGCTCTGGGCTTCTCTAGCCACCTAATCTTCTGCTCATCCTCTCGCGCACTCTAAAGAGAGCTCAGGTGAGAAATTGCAAACGTCGAGCAATTGCTCAGAGATGAAAAGTGCCAGCACTGAAAGCTGTTGCTAGCCAGCACCCTTCCTTGGAAGCGCTTTTGTAAGCCTAAGAACACTGGGGCTCTGGGCTTCTCTAGCCACCTAATCTTCTGCTCATCCTTTCGCGCAGTCTAAAGAGAGCTCAGGTGAGAAATTGCAAACGTCGAGCAATTGCTCAGAGATGAAAAGTGCCAGCACTGAAAGCTGTTGTTAGCCAGCACCCTTCCTTGGAAGCGCTTTCACAGGCACAGCAACACTGGGGCTTTGCGCTTCTCTAGCCACCAAACGTCACGGTCCTTCTCTTTCCGTCTCGTAGACACGAGCTGAGAAATTGCAAACGTAGAGCAATTGCTCAGAGATGAAAAGTGCCAGACCTGGAAGCTGTTGCTAGCCAACACCCTTCCTTGGAAGCGCTTTTGTAGGCCTAAGAACACTGGGGCTCTGGGCTTCTCTAGCCACCTAATCTTCTGCTCATCCTCTCGCGCACTCTAAAGAGAGCTCAGGTGAGAAATTGCAAACGTCGAGCAATTGCTCAGAGATGAAAAGTGCCAGCACTGAAAGCTTTTGCTAGCCAGCACCCTTCCTTGGAAGCGCTTTCACAGGCACAGCAACACTGGGGCTTTGCGCTTCTCTAGCCACCAAACATCACGGTCACTATCTCTCCGTCTCGTAGACACGAGCTGAGAAATTGCAAACGTCGAGCAATTGCTCAGAGATGAAAAGTGCCAGCACTGAAAGCTGTTGCTAGCCAGCACCCTTCCTTGGAAGCGCTTTCACAGGCGCAGCAACACTGGGGCTTTGCGCTTCTCTACCCACCAAACATCACCGTCACTATCTCTCCGTCTCGTAGACACGAGCTGAGAAATTGCAAACGTCAAGCAATTGTTCAGCGATGAAAAGTGCCAGCACTGAAAGCTGTTGCTAGCCAGCACCCTTCCTTGGAAGCGCTTTTGTAGGCCTAAGAACACTGGGGCTCTGGGCTTCTCTAGCCACCTAATCTTCTGCTCATCCTCTCGCGCAATCTAAAGAGAGCTCAGGTGAGAAATTGCAAACGTCGAGCAATTGCTCAGAGATGAAAAGTGCCAGCACTGAAAGCTCTTGCTAGCCAGCACCCTTCCTTGGAAGCGCTTTCACAGGCGCAGTAACACTGGGGCTTTGCGCTTCTCTAGCCACCAAACATCACTGTCATTCTCTTTCCGTCTCGTAGACACGAGCTGAGAAATTGCAAACGACGAGCAATTGCTCAGAGATGAAAAGTGCCAGCACTGAAAGCTGTTGCTAGCCAGCACCCTTCCTTGGAAGCGCTTTCAGAGGCACAGCAACACTGGGGCTTTGCGCTTCTCTAGCCACCAAACATCACGGTCACTATCTCTCCGTCTCGTAGACACGAGCTGAGAAATTGCAAACGTCGAACAATTGCTCAGAGATGAAAAGTGCCAGCACTGAAAGCTGTTGCTAGCCAGCACCCTTCCTTGGCAGCGCTTTCACAGGCACAGCAACACTGGGGCTTTGCGCTTCTCTACCCACCAAACATCACTGTCATTCTCTTTCCGTCTCGTAGACACGAGCTGAGAAATTGCAAACGTCGAGCAATTGCTCAGAGATGAAAAGTGCCAGACCTGGAAGCTGTTGCTAGCCAACACCCTTCCTTGGAAGCGCTTTTGTAGGCCTAAGAACACTGGGGCTCTGGGCTTCTCTAGCCACCTAATCTTCTGCTCATCCTCTCGCGCACTCTAAAGAGAGCTCAGGTGAGAAATTGCAAACGTCCAGCAATTGCTCAGAGATGAAAAGTGCCAGCACTGAAAGCTCTTGCTAGCCAGCACCCTTCCTTGGAAGCGCTTTCACAGGCGCAGCAACACTGGGGCTTTGCGCTTCTCTAGCCACCAAACGTCACGGTCCTTCTCTTTCCGTCTCGTAGACATGAGCTGAGAAATTGCAAACATCGAGCAATTGCTCAGAGATGAAAAGTGCCAGCACTGAAAGCTGTTGCTAGCCAGCACCCTTCCTTGGAAGCGCTTTCACAGGCGCAGTAACACTGGGGCTTTGCGCTTCTCTAGCCACCAAAGATCACGGTCCCTCTCTTTCCGTCTCGTAGACACGAGCTGAGAAATTGCAAACGTCGAGCAATTGCTCAGAGATGAAAAGTGCCAGCACTGGAAGCTGTTGCTAGCCAGCACCCTTCCTTGGAAGCGCTTTCACAGGCGCAATAACACTGGGGCTTTGCGCTTCTCTAGCCAACAAACATCACGGTCACTATCTCTCCGTCTCGTAGACACGAGCTGAGAAATTGCAAACGTCGAGCAATTGCTCAGAGATGAAAAGTGCCAGCGCTGAAAGCTCTTGCTAGCCAGCACCCTTCCTTCGAAGCGCTTTCACAGGCGCAGCAACACTGGGGCTTTGCGCTTCTCTACCCACCAAATGTCACGGTCCTTCTCTTTCCGTCTCGTAGACACGAGCTGAGAAATTGCAAATGTCGAGCAATTGCTCAGAGATGAAAAGTGCCAGATCTGGAAGCTGTTGCTAGCCAGCACCCTTCCTTGGAAGCGCTTTTGTAGGCCTAAGAACACTGCGGCTCTGGGCTTCTCTAGCCACCTAATCTTCTGCTCATCCTCTCGCGCACTCTAAAGAGAGCTCAGGTGAGAAATTGCAAATGTCCAGCAATTGCTCAGAGATGAAAAGTGCCAGCACTGAAAGCTGTTGCTAGCCAGCACCCTTCCTTGGAAGCGCTTTCACAGGCGCAGCAACACTGGGGCTTTGCGCTTCTCTAGCCACCAAATGTCACGGTCCTTCTCTTTCCGTCTCGTAGACACGAGCTGAGAAATTGCAAACGTCGAGCAATTGCTCAGAGATGAAAAGTGCCAGACCTGGAAGCTGTTGCTAGCCAGCACCCTTCCTTGGAAGCGCTTTTGTAGGCCTAAGAACACTGGGGCTCTGGGCTTCTCTAGCCACCTAATCTTCTGCTCATCCTCTCGCGCACTCTAAAGAGAGCTCAGGTGAGAAATTGCAAACGTCGAGCAATTGCTCAGAGATGAAAAGTGCCAGCACTGAAAGCTGTTGCTAGCCAGCACCCTTCCTTGGAAGCACTTTTTTAAGCCTAAGAACACTGGGGCTCTGGGCTTCTCTAGCCACCTAATCTTCTGCTCATCCTTTCGCGCAGTCTAAAGAGAGCTCAGGTGAGAAATTGCAAACGTCGAGCAATTGCTCAGAGATGAAAAGTGCCAGCACTGAAAGCTGTTGTTAGCCAGCACCCTTCCTTGGAAGCGCTTTCACAGGCACAGCAACACTGGGGCTTTGCGCTTCTCTAGCCACCAAACGTCACGGTCCTTCTCTTTCCGTCTCGTAGACACGAGCTGAGAAATTGCAAACGTAGAGCAATTGCTCAGAGATGAAAAGTGCCAGCACTGGAAGCTGTTGCTAGCCAACACCCTTCCTTGGAAGCGCTTTTGTAGGCCTAAGAACACTGGGGCTCTGGGCTTCTCTAGCCACCTAATCTTCTGCTCATCCTCTCGCGCACTCTAAAGAGAGCTCAGGTGAGAAATTGCAAACGTCGAGCAATTGCTCAGAGATGAAAAGTGCCAGCACTGAAAGCTCTTGCTAGCCAGCACCCTTCCTTGGAAGCGCTTTCACAGGCGCAGCAACACTGGGGCTTTGCGCTTCTCTAGCCACCAAACATCACGGTCACTATCTCTCCGTCTCGTAGACACGAGCTGAGAAATTGCAAACGTCGAGCAATTGCTCAGAGATGAAAAGTGCCAGCACTGAAAGCTCTTGCTAGCCAGCACCCTTCCTTGGAAGCGCTTTCACAGGCACAGCAACACTGGGGCTTTGCGCTTCTCTAGCCACCAAACGTCACGGTCACTATCTCTCCGTCTCGTAGACACGAGCTGAGAAATTGCAAACGTCGAGCAATTGCTCAGAGATGAAAAGTGCCAGCACTGAAAGCTGTTGCTAGCCAGCACCCTTCCTTGGAAGCGCTTTCACAGGCGCAGCAACACTGGGGCTTTGCGCTTCTCTACCCACCAAACGTCACGGTCCTTCTCTTTCTGTCTCGTAGACACGAGCTGAAAAATTGCAAACGTCGAGCAATTGCTCAGAGATGAAAAGTACCAGCACTGAAAGCTCTTGCTAGCCAGCACCCTTCCTTGGAAGCGCTTTCACAAGCGCAGCAACACTGGGGCTTTGCGCTTCTCTACTCACCAAACGTCACGGTCCTTCTCTTTCCGTCCCGTAGACACGAGCTGAGAAATTGCAAACGTCGAGCAATTGCTCAGAGATGAAAAGTGCCAACACTGAAAGCTGTTGCTAGCCAGCACCCTTCCTTGGAAGCGCTTTTGTAGGCCTAAGAACACTGGGGCTCTGGGCTTCTCTAGCCACCTAATCTTCTGCTCATCCTCTCGCGCACTCTAAAGAGAGCTCAGGTGAGAAATTGCAAACGTCGAGCAATTGCTCAGAGATGAAAAGTGCCAGCACTGAAAGCTGTTGCTAGCCAGCACCCTTCCTTGGAAGCGCTTTCACAGGCGCAGCAACACTGGGGCTTTGCGCTTCTCTAGCCACCAAATGTCACGGTCCTTCTCTTTCCGTCTCGTAGACACGAGCTGAGAAATTGCAAACGTCGAGCAATTGCTCAGAGATGAAAAGTGCCAGCACTGAAAGCTGTTGCTAGCCAGCACCCTTCCTTGGAAGCGCTTTCACAGGCGCAGCAACACTGGGGCTTTGCGCTTCTCTAGCCACCAAACGTCACGGTCCTTCTCTTTCTGTCTCGTAGACACGAGCTGAAAAATTGCAAACGTCGAGCAATTGCTCAGAGATGAAAAGTGCCAGCACTGAAAGCTCTTGCTAGCCAGCACCCTTCCTTGGAAGCGCTTTCACAAGCGCAGCAACACTGGGGCTTTGCGCTTCTCTACTCACCAAACGTCACGGTCCTTCTCTTTCCGTGCAGTAGACACGAGCTGAGAAATTGCAAACGTCGAGCAATTGCTCAGAGATGAAAAGTGCCAACACTGAAAGCTGTTGCTAGCCAGCACCCTTCCTTGGAAGCGCTTTTGTAGCCCTAAGAACACTGGGGCTCTGGGCTTCTCTAGCCACCTAATCTTCTGCTCATCCTCTCGCGCACTCTAAAGAGAGCTCAGGTGAGAAATTGCAAACGTCGAGCAATTGCTCAGAGATGAAAAGTGCCAGCACTGAAAGCTTTTGCTAGCCAGCACCCTTCCTTGGAAGCGCTTTCACAGGCACAGCAACACTGGGGCTTTGCGCTTCTCTAGCCACCAAACATCACGGTCACTATCTCTCCGTCTCGTAGACACGAGCTGAGAAATTGCAAACGTCGAGCAATTGCTCAGAGATGAAAAGTGCCAACACTGAAAGCTCTTGCTAGCCAGCACCCTTCCTTGGAAGCGCTTTCACAGGCACAGCAACACTGGGGCTTTGCGCTTCTCTAGCCACCAAACGTCACGGTCACTATCTCTCCGTCTCGTAGACACGAGCTGAGAAATTGGAAACGTCGAGCAATTGCTCAGAGATGAAAAGTGCCAGCACTGAAAGCTGTTGCTAGCCAGCACCCTTCCTTGGAAGCGCTTTCACAGGCGCAGCAACACTGGGGCTTTGCGCTTCTCTACCCACCAAATGTCACGGTCCTTCTCTTTCCGTCTCGTAGACACGAGCTGAGAAATTGCAAACGTCGAGCAATTGCTCAGAGATGAAAAGTGCCAGCACTGGAAGCTGTTGCTAGCCAGCACCCTTCCTTGGAAGCGCTTTTGTAGGCCTAAGAACACTGGGGCTCTGGGCTTCTCTAGCCACCTAATCTTCTGCTCATCCTCTCGCGCACTCTAAAGAGAGCTCAGGTGAGGAATTGCAAACGTCGAGCAATTGCTCAGAGATGAAAAGTGCCAGACCTGGAAGCTGTTGCTAGCCAGCACCCTTCCTTGGAAGCGCTTTTGTAGGCCTAAGAACACTGGGGCTCTGGGCTTCTCTAGCCACCTAATCTTCTGCTCATCCTCTCGCGCACTCTAAAGAGAGCTCAGGTGAGAAATTGCAAACGTCGAGCAATTGCTCAGAGATGAAAAGTGCCAGCACTGAAAGCTCTTGCTAGCCAGCACCCTTCCTTGGAAGCGCTTTCACAGGCGCAGCAACACTGGGGCTTTGCACTTCTCTACCCACCAAACGTCACGGTCATTCTCTTTCCGTCTCGTAGACACGAGCTGAGAAATTGCAAACGTCCAGCAATTGCTCAGAGATGAAAAGTGCCAGCACTGAAAGCTCTTGCTAGCCAGCACCCTTCCTTGGAAGCGCTTTTGTAGGCCTAAGAACACTGGGGCTTTGCGCTTCTCTAGCCACCTAATCTTCTGCTCATCCTCTCGCGCACTCTAAAGAGAGCTCAGGTGAGAAATTGCAAACGTCCAGCAATTGCTCAGCGATGAAAAGTGCCAGCACTGAAAGCTGTTGCTAGCCAGCACCCTTCCTTGGAAGCGCTTTCACAGGCGCAGCAACACTGGGGCTTTGCGCTTCTCTACCCACCAAACATCACGGTCACTATCTCTCCGTCTCGTAGACACGAGCTGAGAAATTGCAAACGTCGAGCAATTGCTCAGAGATGAAAAGTGCCAACACTGAAAGCTGTTGCTAGCCAGCACCATTCCTTGGAAGCGCTTTTGTAGGCCTAAGAACACTGGGGCTCTGGGCTTCTCTAGCCACCTCATCTTCTGCTCATCCTTTCGCGCAGTTTAAAGAGAGCTCAGGTGAGAAATTGCAAACGTCGAGCAATTGCTCAGAGATGAAAAGTGCCAGCACTGAAAGCTCTTGCTAGCCAGCACCCTTCCTTGGAAGCGCTTTTGTAGGCCTAAGAACACTGGGGCTCTGGGCTTCTCTAGCCACCTAATCTTCTGCTCATCCTCTCGCGCAATCTAAAGAGAGCTCAGGTGAGAAATTGCAAACGTCGAGCAATTGCTCAGAGATGAAAAGTGCCAGCACTGAAAGCTCTTGCTAGCCAGCACCCTTCCTTGGAAGCGCTTTCACAGGCGCAGCAACACTGGGGCTTTGCGCTTCTCTAGCCACCAAACATCACGGTCCTTCTCTTTCCGTCTCGTAGACACGAGCTGAGAAATTGCAAACGTCGAGCAATTGCTCAGAGATGAAAAGTGCCAGCACTGGAAGCTGTTGCTAGCCAGCACCCTTCCTTGGAAGCGCTTTTGTAGGCCTAAGAACACTGGGGCTCTGGGCTTCTCTAGCCACCTAATCTTCTGCTCATCCTCTCGCGCACTCTAAAGAGAGCTCAGGTGAGGAATTGCAAACGTCGAGCAATTGCTCAGAGATGAAAAGTGCCAGACCTGGAAGCTGTTGCTAGCCAGCACCCTTCCTTGGAAGCGCTTTTGTAGGCCTAAGAACACTGGGGCTCTGGGCTTCTCTAGCCACCTAATCTTCTGCTCATCCTCTCGCCCACTCTAAAGAGAGCTCAGGTGAGAAATTGCAAACGTCGAGCAATTGCTCAGAGATGAAAAGTGCCAGCACTGAAAGCTCTTGCTAGCCAGCACCCTTCCTTGGAAGCGCTTTCACAGGCGCAGCAACACTGGGGCTTTGCGCTTCTCTAGCCACCAAACGTCACGGTCCTTCTCTTTCCGTCTCGTAGACACGAGCTGAGAAATTGCAAACGTCCAGCAATTGCTCAGAGATGAAAAGTGCCAGCACTGAAAGCTGTTGCTAGCCAGCACCCTTCCTTGGAAGCGCTTTTGTAGGCCTAAGAACACTGGGGCTCTGGGCTTCTCTAGCCACCTAATCTTCTGCTCATCCTCTCGCGCACTCTAAAGAGAGCTCAGGTGAGAAATTGCAAACGTCGAGCAATTGCTCAGAGATGAAAAGTGCCAGCACTGAAAGCTCTTGCTAGCCAGCACCCTTCCTTGGAAGCGCTTTCACAGGCGCAGCAACACTGGGGCTTTGCGCTTCTCTAGCCACCAAACGTCACGGACCTTCTCTTTCTGTCTCGTAGACACGAGCTGAGAAATTGCAAACGTCGAGCAATTGCTCAGAGATGAAAAGTGCCAGCACTGAAAGCTCTTGCTAGCCAGCACCCTTCCTTGGAAGCGCTTTCACAAGCGCAGCAACAATGGGGCTTTGCGCTTCTCTACTCACCAAACGTCACGGTCCTTCTCTTTCCGTCCCGTAGACACGAGCTGAGAAATTGCAAACGTCGAGCAATTGCTCAGAGATGAAAAGTGCCAACACTGAAAGCTGTTGCTAGCCAGCACCCTTCCTTGGAAGCGCTTTTGTAGGCCTAAGAACACTGGGGCTCTGGGCTTCTCTAGCCACCTAATCTTCTGCTCATCCTCTCGCGCACTCTAAAGAGAGCTCAGGTGAGAAATTGCAAACGTCGAGCAATTGCTCAGAGATGAAAAGTGCCAGCACTGAAAGCTCTTGCTAGCCAGCACCCTTCCTTGGAAGCGCTTTCACAGGCGCAGCAACACTGGGGCTTTGCGCTTCTCTACCCACCAAATGTCACGGTCCTTCTCTTTCCGTCTCGTAGACACGAGCTGAGAAATTGCAAACGTCGAGCAATTGCTCAGAGATGAAAAGTGCCAGCACTGGAAGCTGTTGCTAGCCAGCACCCTTCCTTGGAAGCGCTTTTGTAGGCCTAAGAACACTGGGGCTCTGGGCTTCTCTAGCCACCTAATCTTCTGCTCATCCTCTCGCGCACTCTAAAGAGAGCTCAGGTGAGGAATTGCAAACGTCGAGCAATTGCTCAGAGATGAAAAGTGCCAGACCTGGAAGCTGTTGCTAGCCAGCACCATTCCTTGGAAGCGCTTTTGTAGGCCTAAGAACACTGGGGCTCTGGGCTTCTCTAGCCACCTAATCTTCTGCTCATCCTCTCGCGCACTCTAAAGAGAGCTCAGGTGAGAAATTGCAAACGTCGAGCAATTGCTCAGAGATGAAAAGTGCCAGCACTGAAAGCTCTTGCTAGCCAGCACCCTTCCTTGGAAGCGCTTTCACAGGCGCAGCAACACTGGGGCTTTGCGCTTCTCTAGCCACCAAACGTCACGGTCCTTCTCTTTCCGTCTCGTAGACACGAGCTGAGAAATTGCAAACGTCGAGCAATTGCTCAGAGATGAAAAGTGCCAGCACTGAAAGCTCTTGCTAGCCAGCACCCTTCCTTGGAAGCGCTTTTGTAGGCCTAAGAACACTGCGGCTCTGGGCTTCTCTAGCCACCTAATCTTCTGCTCATCCTCTCGCGCACTCTAAAGAGAGCTCAGGTGAGAAATTGCAAACGTCCAGCAATTGCTCAGAGATGAAAAGTGCCAGCACTGAAAGCTCTTGCTAGCCAGCACCCTTCCTTGGAAGCGCTTTCACAGGCACAGCAACACTGGGGCTTTGCGCTTCTCTAGCCACCAAACGTCACGGTCCTTCTCTTTCCGTCTCGTAGACACGAGCTGAGAAATTGCAAACATCGAGCAATTGCTCAGCGATGAAAAGTGCCAGCACTGAAAGCTGTTGCTAGCCAGCACCCTTCCTTGGAAGCGCTTTCACAGGCGCAGCAACACTGGGGCTTTGCGCTTCTCTACCCACCAAACATCACGGTCACTATCACTCCGTCTCGTAGACACGAGCTGAGAAATTGCAAACGTACAGCAATTGCTCAGAGATGAAAAGTGCCAGCACTGAAAGCTCTTGCTAGCCAGCACCCTTCCTTGGCAGCGCTTTCACAAGCGCAGCAACACTGGGGCTTTGCGCTTCTCTACTCACCAAACGTCACGGTCCTTCTCTTTCCGTCCCGTAGACACGAGCTGAGAAATTGCAAACGTCGAGCAATTGCTCAGAGATGAAAAGTGCCAACACTGAAAGCTGTTGCTAGCCAGCACCATTCCTTGGAAGCGCTTTTGTAGGCCTAAGAACACTGGGGCTCTGGGCTTCTCTAGCCACCTCATCTTCTGCTCATCCTTTCGCGCAGTTTAAAGAGAGCTCAGGTGAGAAATTGCAAACGTCGAGCAATTGCTCAGAGATGAAAAGTGCCAGCACTGAAAGCTCTTGCTAGCCAGCACCCTTCCTTGGAAGCGCTTTTGTAGGCCTAAGAACACTGGGGCTCTGGGCTTCTCTAGCCACCTAATCTTCTGCTCATCCTCTCGCGCAATCTAAAGAGAGCTCAGGTGAGAAATTGCAAACGTCGAGCAATTGCTCAGAGATGAAAAGTGCCAGCACTGAAAGCTCTTGCTAGCCAGCACCCTTCCTTGGAAGCGCTTTCACAGGCGCAGCAACACTGGGGCTTTGCGCTTCTCTAGCCACCAAACATCACGGTCCTTCTCTTTCCGTCTCGTAGACACGAGCTGAGAAATTGCAAACGTCGAGCAATTGCTCAGAGATGAAAAGTGCCAGCACTGGAAGCTGTTGCTAGCCAGCACCCTTCCTTGGAAGCGCTTTTGTAGGCCTAAGAACACTGGGGCTCTGGGCTTCTCTAGCCACCTAATCTTCTGCTCATCCTCTCGCGCACTCTAAAGAGAGCTCAGGTGAGGAATTGCAAATGTCGAGCAATTGCTCAGAGATGAAAAGTGCCAGACCTGGAAGCTGTTGCTAGCCAGCACCCTTCCTTGGAAGCGCTTTTGTAGGCCTAAGAACACTGGGGCTCTGGGCTTCTCTAGCCACCTAATCTTCTGCTCATCCTCTCGCCCACTCTAAAGAGAGCTCAGGTGAGAAATTGCAAACGTCCAGCAATTGCTCAGAGATGAAAAGTGACAGCACTGAAAGCTCTTGCTAGCCAGCACCCTTCCTTGGAAGCGCTTTCACAGGCGCAGCAACACTGGGGCTTTGCGCTTCTCTACCCACCAAACGTCACGGTCCTTCTCTTTCCGTCTCGTAGACACGAGCTGAGAAATTGCAAACGTCCAGCAATTGCTCAGAGATGAAAAGTGCCAGCACTGAAAGCTCTTGCTAGCCAGCACCCTTCCTTGGAAGCGCTTTTGTAGGCCTAAGAACACTGGGGCTCTGGGCTTCTCTAGCCACCTAATCTTCTGCTCATCCTCTCGCGCACTCTAAAGAGAGCTCAGGTGAGAAATTGCAAACGTCGAGCAATTGCTCAGAGATGAAAAGTGCCAGCACTGAAAGCTCTTGCTAGCCAGCACCCTTCCTTGGAAGCGCTTTCACAGGCGCAGCAACACTGGGGCTTTGCGCTTCTCTACCCACCAAACGTCACGGTCCTTCTCTTTCCGTCTTGTAGACACGAGCTGAGAAATTGCAAACGTCGAGCAATTGCTCAGAGATGAAAAGTGCCAGCACTGAAAGCTCTTGCTAGCCAGCACCCTTCCTTGGAAGCGCTTTCACAGGCGCAGCAACACTGGGGCTTTGCGCTTCTCTACTCACCAAACGTCACGGTCCTTCTCTTTCCGTGCAGTAGACACGAGCTGAGAAATTGCAAACGTCGAGCAATTGCTCAGAGATGAAAAGTGCCAACACTGAAAGCTGTTGCTAGCCAGCACCCTTCCTTGGAAGCGCTTTTGTAGCCCTAAGAACACTGGGGCTCTGGGCTTCTCTAGCCACCTAATCTTCTGCTCATCCTCTCGCGCACTCTAAAGAGAGCTCAGGTGAGAAATTGCAAACGTCGAGCAATTGCTCAGAGATGAAAAGTGCCAGCACTGAAAGCTTTTGCTAGCCAGCACCCTTCCTTGGAAGCGCTTTCACAGGCACAGCAACACTGGGGCTTTGCGCTTCTCTAGCCACCAAACATCACGGTCACTATCTCTCCGTCTCGTAGACACGAGCTGAGAAATTGCAAACGTCGAGCAATTGCTCAGAGATGAAAAGTGCCAGCACTGAAAGCTCTTGCTAGCCAGCACCCTTCCTTGGAAGCGCTTTCACAGGCACAGCAACACTGGGGCTTTGCGCTTCTCTAGCCACCAAACGTCACGGTCACTATCTCTCCGTCTCGTAGACACGAGCTGAGAAATTGGAAACGTCGAGCAATTGCTCAGAGATGAAAAGTGCCAGCACTGAAAGCTGTTGCTAGCCAGCACCCTTCCTTGGAAGCGCTTTCACAGGCGCAGCAACACTGGGGCTTTGCGCTTCTCTACCCACCAAATGTCACGGTCCTTCTCTTTCCGTCTCGTAGACACGAGCTGAGAAATTGCAAACGTCGAGCAATTGCTCAGAGATGAAAAGTGCCAGCACTGGAAGCTGTTGCTAGCCAGCACCCTTCCTTGGAAGCGCTTTTGTAGGCCTAAGAACACTGGGGCTCTGGGCTTCTCTAGCCACCTAATCTTCTGCTCATCCTCTCGCGCACTCTAAAGAGAGCTCAGGTGAGGAATTGCAAACGTCGAGCAATTGCTCAGAGATGAAAAGTGCCAGACCTGGAAGCTGTTGCTAGCCAGCACCCTTCCTTGGAAGCGCTTTTGTAGGCCTAAGAACACTGGGGCTCTGGGCTTCTCTAGCCACCTAATCTTCTGCTCATCCTCTCGCGCACTCTAAAGAGAGCTCAGGTGAGAAATTGCAAACGTCGAGCAATTGCTCAGAGATGAAAAGTGCCAGCACTGAAAGCTCTTGCTAGCCAGCACCCTTCCTTGGAAGCGCTTTCACAGGCGCAGCAACACTGGGGCTTTGCACTTCTCTACCCACCAAACGTCACGGTCATTCTCTTTCCGTCTCGTAGACACGAGCTGAGAAATTGCAAACGTCCAGCAATTGCTCAGAGATGAAAAGTGCCAGCACTGAAAGCTCTTGCTAGCCAGCACCCTTCCTTGGAAGCGCTTTTGTAGGCCTAAGAACACTGGGGCTTTGCGCTTCTCTAGCCACCTAATCTTCTGCTCATCCTCTCGCGCACTCTAAAGAGAGCTCAGGTGAGAAATTGCAAACGTCCAGCAATTGCTCAGCGATGAAAAGTGCCAGCACTGAAAGCTGTTGCTAGCCAGCACCCTTCCTTGGAAGCGCTTTCACAGGCGCAGCAACACTGGGGCTTTGCGCTTCTCTACCCACCAAACATCACGGTCACTATCTCTCCGTCTCGTAGACACGAGCTGAGAAATTGCAAACGTCGAGCAATTGCTCAGAGATGAAAAGTGCCAACACTGAAAGCTGTTGCTAGCCAGCACCATTCCTTGGAAGCGCTTTTGTAGGCCTAAGAACACTGGGGCTCTGGGCTTCTCTAGCCACCTCATCTTCTGCTCATCCTTTCGCGCAGTTTAAAGAGAGCTCAGGTGAGAAATTGCAAACGTCGAGCAATTGCTCAGAGATGAAAAGTGCCAGCACTGAAAGCTCTTGCTAGCCAGCACCCTTCCTTGGAAGCGCTTTTGTAGGCCTAAGAACACTGCGGCTCTGGGCTTCTCTAGCCACCTAATCTTCTGCTCATCCTCTCGCGCAATCTAAAGAGAGCTCAGGTGAGAAATTGCAAACGTCGAGCAATTGCTCAGAGATGAAAAGTGCCAGCACTGAAAGCTCTTGCTAGCCAGCACCCTTCCTTGGAAGCGCTTTCACAGGCGCAGCAACACTGGGCCTTTGCGCTTCTCTAGCCACCAAACATCACGGTCCTTCTCTTTCCGTCTCGTAGACACGAGCTGAGAAATTGCAAACGTCGAGCAATTGCTCAGAGATGAAAAGTGCCAGCACTGGAAGCTGTTGCTAGCCAGCACCCTTCCTTGGAAGCGCTTTTGTAGGCCTAAGAACACTGGGGCTCTGGGCTTCTCTAGCCACCTAATCTTCTGCTCATCCTCTCGCGCACTCTAAAGAGAGCTCAGGTGAGGAATTGCAAACGTCGAGCAATTGCTCAGAGATGAAAAGTGCCAGACCTGGAAGCTGTTGCTAGCCAGCACCCTTCCTTGGAAGCGCTTTTGTAGGCCTAAGAACACTGGGGCTCTGGGCTTCTCTAGCCACCTAATCTTCTGCTCATCCTCTCGCCCACTCTAAAGAGAGCTCAGGTGAGAAATTGCAAACGTCGAGCAATTGCTCAGAGATGAAAAGTGCCAGCACTGAAAGCTCTTGCTAGCCAGCACCCTTCCTTGGAAGCGCTTTCACAGGCGCAGCAACACTGGGGCTTTGCGCTTCTCTAGCCACCAAACGTCACGGTCCTTCTCTTTCCGTCTCGTAGACACGAGCTGAGAAATTGCAAACGTCCAGCAATTGCTCAGAGATGAAAAGTGCCAGCACTGAAAGCTGTTGCTAGCCAGCACCCTTCCTTGGAAGCGCTTTTGTAGGCCTAAGAACACTGGGGCTCTGGGCTTCTCTAGCCACCTAATCTTCTGCTCATCCTCTCGCGCACTCTAAAGAGAGCTCAGGTGAGAAATTGCAAACGTCGAGCAATTGCTCAGAGATGAAAAGTGCCAGCACTGAAAGCTCTTGCTAGCCAGCACCCTTCCTTGGAAGCGCTTTCACAGGCGCAGCAACACTGGGGCTTTGCGCTTCTCTAGCCACCAAACGTCACGGACCTTCTCTTTCTGTCTCGTAGACACGAGCTGAGAAATTGCAAACGTCGAGCAATTGCTCAGAGATGAAAAGTGCCAGCACTGAAAGCTCTTGCTAGCCAGCACCCTTCCTTGGAAGCGCTTTCACAAGCGCAGCAACAATGGGGCTTTGCGCTTCTCTACTCACCAAACGTCACGGTCCTTCTCTTTCCGTCCCGTAGACACGAGCTGAGAAATTGCAAACGTCGAGCAATTGCTCAGAGATGAAAAGTGCCAACACTGAAAGCTGTTGCTAGCCAGCACCCTTCCTTGGAAGCGCTTTTGTAGGCCTAAGAACACTGGGGCTCTGGGCTTCTCTAGCCACCTAATCTTCTGCTCATCCTCTCGCGCACTCTAAAGAGAGCTCAGGTGAGAAATTGCAAACGTCGAGCAATTGCTCAGAGATGAAAAGTGCCAGCACTGAAAGCTCTTGCTAGCCAGCACCCTTCCTTGGAAGCGCTTTCACAGGCGCAGCAACACTGGGGCTTTGCGCTTCTCTACCCACCAAATGTCACGGTCCTTCTCTTTCCGTCTCGTAGACACGAGCTGAGAAATTGCAAACGTCGAGCAATTGCTCAGAGATGAAAAGTGCCAGCACTGGAAGCTGTTGCTAGCCAGCACCCTTCCTTGGAAGCGCTTTTGTAGGCCTAAGAACACTGGGGCTCTGGGCTTCTCTAGCCACCTAATCTTCTGCTCATCCTCTCGCGCACTCTAAAGAGAGCTCAGGTGAGGAATTGCAAACGTCGAGCAATTGCTCAGAGATGAAAAGTGCCAGACCTGGAAGCTGTTGCTAGCCAGCACCCTTCCTTGGAAGCGCTTTTGTAGGCCTAAGAACACTGGGGCTCTGGGCTTCTCTAGCCACCTAATCTTCTGCTCATCCTCTCGCGCACTCTAAAGAGAGCTCAGGTGAGAAATTGCAAACGTCGAGCAATTGCTCAGAGATGAAAAGTGCCAGCACTGAAAGCTCTTGCTAGCCAGCACCCTTCCTTGGAAGCGCTTTCACAGGCGCAGCAACACTGGGGCTTTGCGCTTCTCTAGCCACCAAACGTCACGGTCCTTCTCTTTCCGTCTCGTAGACACGAGCTGAGAAATTGCAAACGTCGAGCAATTGCTCAGAGATGAAAAGTGCCAGCACTGAAAGCTCTTGCTAGCCAGCACCCTTCCTTGGAAGCGCTTTTGTAGGCCTAAGAACACTGGGGCTCTGGGCTTCTCTAGCCACCTAATCTTCTGCTCATCCTCTCGCGCACTCTAAAGAGAGCTCAGGTGAGAAATTGCAAACGTCCAGCAATTGCTCAGAGATGAAAAGTGCCAGCACTGAAAGCTCTTGCTAGCCAGCACCCTTCCTTGGAAGCGCTTTCACAGGCACAGCAACACTGGGGCTTTGCGCTTCTCTACCCACCAAACGTCACGGTCCCTCTCTTTCCGTCTCGTAGACACGAGCTGAGAAATTGCAAACATCGAGCAATTGCTCAGCGATGAAAAGTGCCAGCACTGAAAGCTGTTGCTAGCCAGCACCCTTCCTTGGAAGCGCTTTCACAGGCGCAGCAACACTGGGGCTTTGCGCTTCTCTACCCACCAAACATCACGGTCACTATCACTCCGTCTCGTAGACACGAGCTGAGAAATTGCAAACGTACAGCAATTGCTCAGAGATGAAAAGTGCCAGCACTGAAAGCTCTTGCTAGCCAGCACCCTTCCTTGGCAGCGCTTTCACAAGCGCAGCAACACTGGGGCTTTGCGCTTCTCTACTCACCAAACGTCACGGTCCTTCTCTTTCCGTCCCGTAGACACGAGCTGAGAAATTGCAAACGTCGAGCAATTGCTCAGAGATGAAAAGTGCCAACACTGAAAGCTGTTGCTAGCCAGCACCATTCCTTGGAAGCGCTTTTGTAGGCCTAAGAACACTGGGGCTCTGGGCTTCTCTAGCCACCTCATCTTCTGCTCATCCTTTCGCGCAGTTTAAAGAGAGCTCAGGTGAGAAATTGCAAACGTCGAGCAATTGCTCAGAGATGAAAAGTGCCAGCACTGAAAGCTCTTGCTAGCCAGCACCCTTCCTTGGAAGCGCTTTTGTAGGCCTAAGAACACTGGGGCTCTGGGCTTCTCTAGCCACCTAATCTTCTGCTCATCCTCTCGCGCAATCTAAAGAGAGCTCAGGTGAGAAATTGCAAACGTCGAGCAATTGCTCAGAGATGAAAAGTGCCAGCACTGAAAGCTCTTGCTAGCCAGCACCCTTCCTTGGAAGCGCTTTCACAGGCGCAGCAACACTGGGGCTTTGCGCTTCTCTAGCCACCAAACATCACGGTCCTTCTCTTTCCGTCTCGTAGACACGAGCTGAGAAATTGCAAACGTCGAGCAATTGCTCAGAGATGAAAAGTGCCAGCACTGGAAGCTGTTGCTAGCCAGCACCCTTCCTTGGAAGCGCTTTTGTAGGCCTAAGAACACTGGGGCTCTGGGCTTCTCTAGCCACCTAATCTTCTGCTCATCCTCTCGCGCACTCTAAAGAGAGCTCAGGTGAGGAATTGCAAATGTCGAGCAATTGCTCAGAGATGAAAAGTGCCAGACCTGGAAGCTGTTGCTAGCCAGCACCCTTCCTTGGAAGCGCTTTTGTAGGCCTAAGAACACTGGGGCTCTGGGCTTCTCTAGCCACCTAATCTTCTGCTCATCCTCTCGCCCACTCTAAAGAGAGCTCAGGTGAGAAATTGCAAACGTCCAGCAATTGCTCAGAGATGAAAAGTGACAGCACTGAAAGCTCTTGCTAGCCAGCACCCTTCCTTGGAAGCGCTTTCACAGGCGCAGCAACACTGGGGCTTTGCGCTTCTCTACCCACCAAACGTCACGGTCCTTCTCTTTCCGTCTCGTAGACACGAGCTGAGAAATTGCAAACGTCCAGCAATTGCTCAGAGATGAAAAGTGCCAGCACTGAAAGCTCTTGCTAGCCAGCACCCTTCCTTGGAAGCGCTTTTGTAGGCCTAAGAACACTGGGGCTCTGGGCTTCTCTAGCCACCTAATCTTCTGCTCATCCTCTCGCGCACTCTAAAGAGAGCTCAGGTGAGAAATTGCAAACGTCGAGCAATTGCTCAGAGAGGAAAAGTGCCAGCACTGAAAGCTCTTGCTAGCCAGCACCCTTCCTTGGAAGCGCTTTCACAGGCGCAGCAACACTGGGGCTTAGCGCTTCTCTACCCACCAAACATCACGGTCACTATCTCTCCATCTCGTAGACACGAGCTGAGAAATTGCAAACGTCGAGCAATTGCTCAGAGATGAAAAGTGCCAGCACTGAAAGCTGTTGCTAGCCAGCACCCTTCCTTGGCAGCGCTTTCACAGGTGCAGTAATACTGGGGCTTTGCGCTTCTCTACCCACCAAACGTCACGGTCACTATCTCTCCGTCTTGTAGACACGAGCTGAGAAATTGCAAACGTCGAGCAATTGCTCAGAGATGAAAAGTGCCAGCACTGAAAGCTGTTGCTAGCCAGCACCCTTCCTTGGAAGCGCTTTTGTAGGCCTAAGATCACTGCGGCTCTGGGCTTCTCTAGCCACCTAATCTTCTGCTCATCCTCTCGCGCACTCTAAAGAGAGCTCAGGTGAGGAATTGCAAACGTCGAGCAATTGCTCAGAGATGAAAAGTGCCAGCACTGAAAGCTGTTGCTAGCCAGCACCCTTCCTTGGAAGCGCTTTTGTAGCCCTAAGAACACTGGGGCTCTGGGCTTCTCTAGCCACCTAATCTTCTGCTCATCCTCTCGCGCACTCTAAAGAGAGCTCAGGTGAGAAATTGCAAACGTCGAGCAATTGCTCAGAGATGAAAAGTGCCAGCACTGAAAGCTCTTGCTAGCCAGCACCCTTCCTTGGAAGCGCTTTCACAGGCGCAGCAACACTGGGGCTTTGCGCTTCTCTAGCCACCAAACGTCACGGTCCTTCTCTTTCCGTCTCGTAGACACGAGCTGAGAAATTGCAAACGTCCAGCAATTGCTCAGAGATGAAAAGTGCCAGCACTGAAAGCTCTTGCTAGCCAGCACCCTTCCTTGGAAGCGCTTTTGTAGGCCTAAGAACACTGGGGCTCTGGGCTTCTCTAGCCACCTAATCTTCTGCTCATCCTCTCGCGCACTCTAAAGAGAGCTCAGGTGAGAAATTGCAAACGTCGAGCAATTGCTCAGAGATGAAAAGTGCAAGCACTGAAAGCTCTTGCTAGCCAGCACCCTTCCTTGGAAGCGCTTTCACAGGCGCAGCAACACTGGGGCTTTGCGCTTCTCTAGCCACCAAACGTCACGGTCCTTCTCTTTCCGTCTTGTAGACACGAGCTGAGAAATTGCAAACGTCGAGCAATTGCTCAGAGAGGAAAAGTGCCAGCACTGAAAGCTCTTGCTAGCCAGCACCCTTCCTTGGAAGCGCTTTCACAGGCGCAGCAACACTGGGGCTTAGCGCTTCTCTACCCACCAAACATCACGGTCACTATCTCTCCATCTCGTAGACACGAGCTGAGAAATTGCAAACGTCGAGCAATTGCTCAGAGATGAAAAGTGCCAGCACTGAAAGCTGTTGCTAGCCAGCACCCTTCCTTGGCAGCGCTTTCACAGGTGCAGTAATACTGGGGCTTTGCGCTTCTCTACCCACCAAACGTCACGGTCACTATCTCTCCGTCTCGTTGACACGAGCTGAGAAATTGCAAACGTCGAGCAATTGCTCAGAGATGAAAAGTGCCAGCACTGAAAGCTGTTGCTAGCCAGCACCCTTCCTTGGAAGCGCTTTTGTAGGCCTAAGAACACTGGGGCTCTGGGCTTCTCTAGCCACCTAATCTTCTGCTCATCCTCTCGCGCACTCTAAAGAAAGCTCAGGTGAGAAATTGCAAACGTCGAGCAATTGCTCAGAGATGAAAAGTGCCAGCACTGAAAGCTGTTGCTAGCCAGCACCCTTCCTTGGAAGCGCTTTCACAGGCGCAGTAACACTGGGGCTTTGCGCTTCTCTAGCCACCAAATGTCACGGTCATTCTCTTTCCGTCTCGTAGACACGAGCTGAGAAATTGCAAACGTCCAGCAATTGCTCAGAGATGAAAAGTGCCAGCACTGAAAGCTCTTGCTAGCCAGCACCCTTCCTTGGAAGCGCTTTCACAGGCACAGCAACACTGGGGCTTTGCGCTTCTCTACCCACCAAACGTCACGGTCCCTCTCTTTCCGTCTCGTAGACACGAGCTGAGAAATTGCAAACGTCGAGCAATTGCTCAGAGATGAAAAGTGCCAGCACTGAAAGCTGTTGCTAGCCAGCACCCTTCCTTGGAAGCGCTTTCACAGGCGCAGCAACACTGGGGCTTTGCGCTTCTCTACCCACCAAACGTCACGGTCCTTCTCTTTCCGTCTCGTGGACACGAGCTGAGAAATTGCAAACGTCGAGCAATTGCTCAGAGAGGAAAAGTGCCAGCACTGAAAGCTCTTGCTAGCCAGCACCCTTCCTTGGAAGCGCTTTCACAGGCGCAGCAACACTGGGGCTTAGCGCTTCTCTACCCACCAAACATCACGGTCACTATCTCTCCATCTCGTAGACACGAGCTGAGAAATTGCAAACGTCGAGCAATTGCTCAGAGATGAAAAGTGCCAGCACTGAAAGCTGTTGCTAGCCAGCACCCTTCCTTGGAAGCGCTTTCACAGGTGCAGTAATACTGGGGCTTTGCGCTTCTCTACCCACCAAACGTCACGGTCACTATCTCTCCGTCTCGTTGACACGAGCTGAGAAATTGCAAACGTCGAGCAATTGCTCAGAGATGAAAAGTGCCAGCACTGAAAGCTGTTGCTAGCCAGCACCCTTCCTTGGAAGCGCTTTTGTAGACCTAAGAACACTGGGGCTCTGGGCTTCTCTAGCCACCTCATCTTCTGCTCATCCTCTCGCGCACTCTAAAGAAAGCTCAGGTGAGAAATTGCAAACGTCGAGCAATTGCTCAGAGATGAAAAGTGCCAGCACTGAAAGCTGTTGCTAGCCAGCACCCTTCCTTGGAAGCGCTTTCACAGGCGCAGTAACACTGGGGCTTTGCGCTTCTCTACCCACCAAACGTCACGGTCATTCTCTTTCCGTCTCGTAGACACGAGCTGAGAAATTGCAAACGTCGAGCAATTGCTCAGAGATGAAAAGTGCCAGCACTGAAAGCTCTTGCTAGCCAGCACCCTTCCTTGGAAGCGCTTTCACAGGCACAGCAACACTGGGGCTTTGCGCTTCTCTACCCACCAAACGTCACGGTCCCTCTCTTTCCGTCTCGTAGACACGAGCTGAGAAATTGCAAACATCGAGCAATTGCTCAGCGATGAAAAGTGCCAGCACTGAAAGCTGTTGCTAGCCAGCACCCTTCCTTGGAAGCGCTTTCACAGGCGCAGCAACACTGGGGCTTTGCGCTTCTCTACCCACCAAACATCACGGTCACTATCTCTCCGTCTCGTAGACACGAGCTGAGAAATTGCAAACGTACAGCAATTGCTCAGAGATGAAAAGTGCCAGCACTGAAAGCTCTTGCTAGCCAGCACCCTTCCTTGGCAGCGCTTTCACAAGCGCAGCAACACTGGGGCTTTGCGCTTCTCTACCCACCAAACGTCACGGTCCTTCTCTTTCCGTCCCGTAGACACGAGCTGAGAAATTGCAAACGTCGAGCAATTGCTCAGAGATGAAAAGTGCCAGCACTGGAAGCTGTTGCTAGCCAGCACCATTCCTTGGAAGCGCTTTTGTAGGCCTAAGAACACTGGGGCTCTGGGCTTCTCTAGCCACCTCATCTTCTGCTCATCCTTTCGCGCAGTTTAAAGAGAGCTCAGGTGAGAAATTGCAAACGTCGAGCAATTGCTCAGAGATGAAAAGTGCCAGCACTGAAAGCTCTTGCTAGCCAGCACCCTTCCTTGGAAGCGCTTTTGTAGGCCTAAGAACACTGGGGCTCTGGGCTTCTCTAGCCACCTAATCTTCTGCTCATCCTCTCGCGCAATCTAAAGAGAGCTCAGGTGAGAAATTGCAAAAGTCGAGCAATTGCTCAGAGATGAAAAGTGCCAGCACTGAAAGCTCTTGCTAGCCAGCACCCTTCCTTGGAAGCGCTTTCACAGGCGCAGCAACACTGGGGCTTTGCGCTTCTCTAGCCACCAAACATCACGGTCCTTCTCTTTCCGTCTCGTAGACACGAGCTGAGAAATTGCAAACGTCGAGCAATTGCTCAGAGATGAAAAGTGCCAGCACTGGAAGCTGTTGCTAGCCAGCACCCTTCCTTGGAAGCGCTTTTGTAGGCCTAAGAACACTGGGGCTCTGGGCTTCTCTAGCCACCTAATCTTCTGCTCATCCTTTCGCGCACTCTAAAGAGAGCTCAGGTGAGGAATTGCAAACGTCGAGCAATTGCTCAGAGATGAAAAGTGCCAGACCTGGAAGCTGTTGCTAGCCAGCACCCTTCCTTGGAAGCGCTTTTGTAGGCCTAAGAACACTGGGGCTCTGGGCTTCTCTAGCCACCTAATCTTCTGCTCATCCTCTCGCGCACTCTAAAGAGAGCTCAGGTGAGAAATTGCAAACGTCGAGCAATTGCTCAGAGATGAAAAGTGCCAGCACTGAAAGCTGTTGCTAGCCAGCACCCTTCCTTGGAAGCGCTTTCACAGGCGCAGCAACACTGGGGCTTTGCGCTTCTCTAGCCACCAAACGTCACGGTCCTTCTCTTTCCGTCTCGTAGACACGAGCTGAGAAATTGCAAACGTCGAGCAATTGCTCAGAGATGAAAAGTGCCAGCACTGAAAGCTCTTGCTAGCCAGCACCCTTCCTTGGAAGCGCTTTTGTAGGCCTAAGAACACTGGGGCTCTGGGCTTCTCTAGCCACCTAATCTTCTGCTCATCCTCTCGCGCACTCTAAAGAGAGCTCAGGGGAGAAATTGCAAACGTTGAGCAATTGCTCAGAGATGAAAAGTGCCAGCACTGAAAGCTCTTGCTAGCCAGCACCCTTCCTTGGAAGCGCTTTCACAGGCGCAGCAACACTGGGGCTTTGCGCTTCTCTACCCACCAAACGTCACGGTCCTTCTCTTTCCGTCTTGTAGACACGAGCTGAGAAATTGCAAACGTCGAGCAATTGCTCAGAGATGAAAAGTGCCAGCACTGAAAGCTGTTGCTAGCCAGCACCCTTCCTTGGAAGCGCTTTCACAGGCGCAGCAACACTGGGGCTTAGCGCTTCTCTACCCACCAAACATCACGGTCACTATCTCTCCATCTCGTAGACACGAGCTGAGAAATTGCAAACGTCGAGCAAATGCTCAGAGATGAAAAGTGCCAGCACTGAAAGCTGTTGCTAGCCAGCACCCTTCCTTGGCAGCGCTTTCACAGGTGCAGTAATACTGGGGCTTTGCGCTTCTCTACCCACCAAACGTCACGGTCACTATCTCTCCGTCTCGTAGACACGAGCTGAGAAATTGCAAACGTCGAGCAATTGCTCAGAGATGAAAAGTGCCAGCACTGAAAGCTCTTGCTAGCCAGCACCCTTCCTTGGAAGCGCTTTCACAGGCACAGTAACACTGGGGCTTTGCGCTTCTCTAGCCACCAAACATCACGGTCCTTCTCTTTCCGTCTCGTAGACACGAGCTGAGAAATTACAAACGTCCAGCAATTGCTCAGAGATGAAAAGTGCCAGCACTGAAAGCTGTTGCTAGCCAGCACCCTTCCTTGGAAGCGCTTTTGTAGCCCTAAGAACACTGGGGATTCTGGGCTTGTCTTGCCACCTAATCTTCTGCTCATCCTCTCGCGCACTCTAAAGAAAGCTCAGGTGAGAAATTGCAAACGTCGAGCAATTGCTCAGAGATGAAAAGTGCCAGCACTGAAAGCTGTTGCTAGCCAGCACCCTTCCTTGGAAGCGCTTTCACAGGCGCAGCAACACTGGGGCTTTGCGCTTCTCTAGCCACCAAACGTCACGGTCACTATCTCTCCGTCTCGTAGATACGAGCTGAGAAATTGCAAACGTCGAGCAATTGCTCAGAGAGGAAAAGTGTCAGCACTGAAAGCTCTTGCTAGCCAGCACCCTTCCTTGGCAGCGCTTTCACAGGTGCAGTAACACTGGGGCTTTGCGCTTCTCTAGCCACCAAACGTCACTGTCATTCTCTTTCCGTCTCGTAGACACGAGCTGAGAAATTGCAAACGTCAAGCAATTGCTCAGAGATGAAAAGTGCCAGCACTGAAAGCTGTTGCTAGCCAGCACCCTTCCTTGGAAGCACTTTTGTAGGCCTAAGAACACTGCGGCTCTGGGCTTCTCTAGCCACCTAATCTTCTGCTCGTCCGCTCGCGCACTCTAAAGAGAGCTCAGGTGAGAAATTGCAAATGTCCAGCAATTGCTCAGAGATGAAAAGTGCCAGACCTGGAAGCTGTTGCTAGCCAGCACCCTTCCTTGGAAGCGCTTTCACAGGCGCAGCAATACTGGGGCTTTGCGCTTCTCTAGCCACCAAACGTCACGGTCCTTCTCTTTCCGTCTAGTAGACACGAGCTGAGAAATTGCAAACGTCGAGCAATTGCTCAGAGATGAAAAGTGCCAGCACTGAAAGCTCTTGCTAGCCAGCACCCTTCCTTGGAAGCGCTTTCCCAGGCGCAGCAACACTGGGGCTTTGCGCTTCTCTACCCACCAAACGTCACGGTCATTCTCTTTCCGTCTCGTAGACACGAGCTGAGAAATTGCAAACGTTGAGCAATTGCTAAGAGATGAAAAGTGCCAGCACTGAAAGCTCTTGCTAGCCAGCACCCTTCCTTGGAAGCGCTTTCACAGGCGCAGCAACACTGGGGCTTTGCGCTTCTCTAGCCACTAAATGTCACGGTCCTTCCCTTTCCGTCTCGTAGACACGAGCTGAGAAATTGCAAACGTACAGCAATTGCTCAGCGATGAAAAGTGCCAGCACTGGAAGCTGTTGCTAGCCAGCACCCTTCCTTGGAAGTGCTTTTGTAGGCCTAAGAACACTGGGGCTCTGGGCTTCTCTAGCCACCTAATCTTCTGCTCATCCGCTCGCGCACTCTAAAGAGAGCTCAGGTGAGAAATTGCAAACGTCGAGCAATTGTTCAGAGATGAAAAGTGCCAGCACTGAAAGCTCTTGCTAGCCAGCACCCTTCCTTGGAAGCGCTTTCACAGGCGCAGCAACACTGGGGCTTTGCGCTTCTCTACCCACCAAAAATCACGGTCACTAACTCTCCGTCTCGTGGACACGAGCTGAGAAATTGCAAACGTCGAGCAATTGCTCAGAGATGAAAAGTGCCAGCACTGAAAGCTGTTGCTAGCCAGCACCCTTCCTTGGAAGCGCTTTCACAGGCGCAGCAACACTGGGGCTTTGCGCTTCTCTACCCACCAAACATCACGGTCACTATCTCTCCGTCTCGTAGACACGAGCTGAGAAATTGCAAACGTCGAGCAATTGCTCAGAGATGAAAAGTGCCAGCACTGAAAGCTGTTGCTAGCCAGCACCCTTCCTTGGAAGCGCTTTCACAGGCGCAGCAACACTGGGGCTTTGCGCTTCTCTACCCACCAAACGTCACGGTCACTATCTCTCCGTCTCGTGGACACGAGCTGAGAAATTGCAAACGTCGAGCAATTGCTCAGAGATGAAAAGTGCCAGCACTGAAAGCTCTTGCTAGCCAGCACCCTTCCTTGGAAGCGCTTTTGTAGGCCTAAGAACACTGGGGCTCTGGGCTTCTCTAGCCACCTAATCTTCTGCTCATCCTCTCGCGCACTCTAAAGAGAGCTCAGGTGAGAAATTGCAAACGTCGAGCAATTGCTCAGAGATGAAAAGTGCCAGCACTGAAAGCTCTTGCTAGCCAGCACCCTTCCTTGGAAGCGCTTTCACAGGCGCAGTAACACTGGGGCTTTGCGCTTCTCTACCCACCAAACGTCACGGTCATTCTCTTTCCGTCTCGTAGACACGAGCTGAGAAATTGCAAACGTCGAGCAATTGCTCAGAGATGAAAAGTGCCAGCACTGGAAGCTGTTGCTAGCCAGCACCCTTCCTTGGAAGCGCTTTTGTAGGCCTAAGAACACTGGGGCTCTGGGCTTCTCTAGCCACCTAATCTTCTGCTCATCCTCTCGCGCACTCTAAAGAGAGCTCAGGTGAGAAATTGCAAACGTCGAGCAATTGCTCAGAGATGAAAAGTGACAGCACTGAAAGCTCTTGCTAGCCAGCACCCTTCCTTGGAAGCGCTTTCACAGGCGCAGCAACACTGGGGCTTTGCGCTTCTCTAACCACCAAACATCACGGTCATTCTCTTTCCATCTCGTAGACACGAGCGGAGAAATTGCAAACGTCGAGCAATTGCTCAGAGATGAAAAGTGCCAGCACTGAAAGCTGTTGCTAGCCAGCACCCTTCCTTGGAAGCGCTTTTGTAGGCCTAAGAACACTGGGGCTCTGGGCTTCTCTAGCCACCTAATCTCCTGCTCATCCTCTCGCGCACTCTAAAGAGAGCTCAGGTGAGAAATTGCAAACGTCGAGCAATTGCTCAGAGATGAAAAGTGCCAGCACTGAAAGCTCTTGCTAGCCAGCACCCTTCCTTGGAAGCGCTTTCACAGGCGCAGCAACACTGGGGCTTTGCGCTTCTCTACCCACCAAACATCACTGTCATTCTCTTTCGGTCTCCTAGACACGAGCTGAGAAATTGCAAACGTCCAGCAATTGCTCAGAGATGAAAAGTGCCAGCACTGAAAGCTGTTGCTAGCCAGCACCCTTCCTTGGAAGCGCTTTCACAGGCGCAGCAACACTGGGGCTTTGCGCTTCTCTAGCCACCAAACATCACGGTCACTATCTCTCCGTCTCGTAGACACGAGCTGAGAAATTGCAAACGTCGAGCAATTGCTCAGAGATGAAAAGTGCCAGCACTGAAAGCTCTTGCTAGCCAGCACCCTTCCTTGGCAGCGCTTTCACAGGTGCAGTAACACTGGGGCTTTGCGCTTCTCTACCCACCAAACGTCACTGTCATTCTCTTTCCGTCTCGTAGACACGAGCTGAGAAATTGCAAACGTCAAGCAATTGCTCAGAGATGAAAAGTGCCAGCACTGAAAGCTGTTGCTAGCCAGCACCCTTCCTTGGAAGTGCTTTTGTAGGCCTAAGAACACTGCGGCTCTGGGTTTCTCTAGCCACCTAATCTTCTGCTCATCCGCTCGCGCACTCTAAAGAGAGCTCAGGTGAGAAATTGCAAATGTCCAGCAATTGCTCAGAGATGAAAAGTGCCAGCACTGAAAGCTGTTGCTAGCCAGCACCCTTCCTTGGAAGCGCTTTCACAGGCGCAGCAACACTGGGGCTTTGCGCTTCTCTAGCCACCAAACATCACGGTCCTTCTCTTTCCGTCTCGTAGACACGAGCTGAGAAATTGCAAACGTCGAGCAATTGCTCAGAGATGAAAAGTGCCAGCACTGAAAGCTCTTGCTAGCCAGCACCCTTCCTTGGAAGCGCTTTTGTAGGCCTAAGAACACTGGGGCTCTGGGCTTCTCTAGCCACCTAATCTTCTGCTCATCCTCTCGCGCACTCTAAAGAGAGCTCAGGTGAGAAATTGCAAACGTCGAGCAATTGCTCAGAGATGAAAAGTGCCAGCACTGAAAGCTCTTGCTAGCCAGCACCCTTCCTTGGAAGCGCTTTCACAGGCGCAGTAGCACTGGGGCTTTGCGCTTCTCTAGCCACCAAACGTCACGGTCCTTCTCTTTCCGTCTCCTAGACACGAGCTGAGAAATTGCAAACGTCAAGCAATTGCTCAGAGATGAAAAGTGCCAGCACTGAAAGCTCTTGCTAGCCAGCACCCTTCCTTGGAAGCGCTTTCACAGGCGCAGCAACACTGGGGCTTTGTGCTTCTCTAGCCACCAAACATCACCGTCACTATCTCTCCATCTCGTAGACACGAGCTGAGAAATTGCAAACGACGAGCAATTGTTCAGCGATGAAAAGTGCCAGCACTGAAAGCTGTTGCTAGCCAGCACCCTTCCTTGGAAGCGCTATTGTAGGCCTAAGAACACTGGGGCTCTGGGCTTCTCTAGCTACCTAATCTTCTGCTCATCCTCTCGCGCACTCTAAAGAGAGCTCAGGTGAGAAATTGCAAACGTCGAGCAATTGCTCAGAGATGAAAAGTGCCAGCACTGAAAGCTGTTGCTAGCCAGCACCCTTCCTTGGAAGCGCTTTCACAGTTGCAGTAACACTGGGGCTTTGCGCTTCTCTAGCCACCAAACGTCACGGTCCTTCTCTTTCCGTCTCATAGACACGAGCTGAGAAATTGCAAACGTCGAGCAATTGCTCAGAGATGAAAAGTGCCAGCACTGAAAGCTGTTGCTAGCCAGCACCCTTCCTTGGAAGCGCTTTTGTAGGCCTAAGAACACTGGGGCTCTGGGCTTCTCTAGCCACCTAATCTTCTGCTCATCCTCTCGCGCACTCTAAAGAGAGCTCAGGTGAGAAATTGCAAACGTCGAGCAATTGCTCAGAGATGAAAAGTGCCAGCACTGAAAGCTCTTGCTAGCCAGCACCCTTCCTTGGAAGCGCTTTTGTAGGCCTAAGAACACTGGGGATTCTGGGCTTCTCTAGCCACCTAATCTTCTGCTCATCCTCTCGCGCACTCTAAAGAAAGCTCAGGTGAGAAATTGCAAACGTCGAGCAATTGCTCAGAGATGAAAAGTGCCAGCACTGAAAGCTGTTGCTAGCCAGCACCCTTCCTTGGAAGCGCTTTCACAGGCGCAGCAACACTGGGGCTTTGCGCTTCTCTAGCCACCAAACGTCACGGTCCTTCTCTTTCCGTCTCGTACACACGAGCTGAGAAATTGCAAACGTACAGCAATTGCTCAGAGATGAAAAGTGCCAGCACTGAAAGCTCTTGCTAGCCAGCACCCTTCCTTGGCAGCGCTTTCACAGGTGCAGTAACACTGGGGCTTTGCGCTTCTCTACCCACCAAACGTCACTGTCCTTCTCTTTCCGTCTCGTAGACACGAGCTGAGAAATTGCAAACGTCGAGCAATTGCTCAGAGAGGAAAAGTGCCAGCACTGAAAGCTCTTGCTAGCCAGCACCCTTCCTTGGAAGCGCTTTCACAGGCGCAGCAACACTGGGGCTTTGCGCTTCTCTACCCACCAAACGTCACGGTCACTACCTCTCCGTCTCGTAGACACGAGCTGAGAAATTGCAAACGATGAGCAATTGCTCAGAGATGAAAAGTGCCAGCACTGAAAGCTGTTGCTAGCCAGCACCCTTCCTTGGAAGCGCTTTTGTAGGCCTAAGAACACTGCGGCCCTGGGCTTCTCTAGCCACCTAATCTTTTGCTCATCCTCTCGCGCACTCTAATGAGAGCTCAGGTGAGAAATTGCAAACGTCGAGCAATTGCTCAGAGATGAAAAGTGCCAGCACTGAAAGCTGTTGCTAGCCAGCACCCTTCCTTGGAAGCGCTTTCACAGGCGCAGCAACACTGGGGCTTTGCGCTTCTCTAGCCACCAAACGTCACGGTCCTTCTCTTTCCGTCTCGTAGACACGAGCTGAGAAATTGCAAACATCGAGCAATTGCTCAGCGATGAAAAGTGCCAGACCTGGAAGCTGTTGCTAGCCAACACCCTTCCTTGGAAGCGCTTTTGTAGGCCTAAGAACACTGGGGCTCTGGGCTTCTCTAGCTACCTAACCTTCTGCTCATCCTCTCGCGCACTCTAAAGAGAGCTCAGGTGAGAAATTGCAAACGTCAAGCAATTGCTCAGAGATGAAAAGTGCCAGCACTGAAAGCTGTTGCTAGCCAGCACCCTTCCTTGGAAGCGCTTTTGTAGGCCTAAGAACACTGCGGCTCTGGGCTTCTCTAGCCACCTAATCTTCTGCTCATCCTCTCGCGCACTCTAAAGAGTGCTCAGGTGAGAAATTGCAAACGTCGAGCAATTGCTCAGAGATGAAAAGTGCCAACACTGAAAGCTGTTGCTAGCCAGCACCCTTCCTTGGAAGCGCTTTTGTAGCCCTAAGAACACTGGGGATTCTGGGCTTCTCTAGCCACCTAATCTTCTGCTCATCCTCTCGCGCACTCTAAAGAAAGCTCAGGTGAGAAATTGCAAACGTCGAGCAATTGCTCAGAGATGAAAAGTGCCAGCACTGAAAGCTCTTGCTAGCCAGCACCCTTCCTTGGAAGCGCTTTCACAGGCGCAGTAACACTGGGGCTTTGCGCTTCTCTACCCACCAATCGTCACGGTCCTTCTCTTTCCGTCTCGTACACAGGAGCTGAGAAATTGCAAACGTCGAGCAATTGCTCAGAGATGAAAAGTGCCAGCACTGAAAGCTGTTGCTAGCCAGCACCCTTCCTTGGAAGCGCTTTCACAGACACAGCAACACTGGGGCTTTGCGCTTCTCTACCCACCAAACATCACGGTCACTATCTCTCCGTCTCGTAGACACGAGCTGAGAAATTGCAAACGTCGAGCAATTGCTCAGAGATGAAAAGTGCCAGCACTGGAAGCTGTTGCTAGCCAGCACCCTTCCTTGGAAGCGCTTTTGTAGGCCTAAGAACACTGCGGCTCTGGGCTTCTCTAGCCACCTAATCTTCTGCTCATCCGCTCGCGCACTCTAAAGAGAGCTCAGGTGAGAAATTGCAAATGTCCAGCAATTGCTCAGAGATGAAAAGTGCCAGCACTGAAAGCTCTTGCTAGCCAGCACCCTTCCTTGGAAGCGCTTTCACAGGCGCAGCAACACTGGGGATTTGCGCTTCTCTAGCCACCAAAAATCACCGTCACTATCTCTCCGTCTCGTAGACACGAGCTGAGAAATTGCAAACGATGAGCAATTGTTCAGCGATGAAAAGTGCCAGACCTGGAAGCTGTTGCTAGCCAGCACCCTTCCTTGGAAGCGCTTTTGTAGGCCTAAGAACACTGCGGCTCTGGGCTTCTCTAGCCACCTAATCTTCTGCTCATCCTCTCGCGCACTCTAAAGAGAGCTCAGGGGAGAAATTGCAAACGTCAAGCAATTGCTCAGAGATGAAAAGTGCCAGCACTGAAAGCTGTTGCTAGCCAGCACCCTTCCTTGGAAGCGCTTTTGTAGGCCTAAGAACACTGGGGCTCTGGGCTTCTCTAGCCACCTAATCTTCTGCTCATCCTCTCGCGCACTCTAAAGAGAGCTCAGGTGAGAAATTGCAAACGTCGAGCAATTGCTCAGAGATGAAAAGTGCCAGCACTGAAAGCTCTTGCTAGCCAGCACCCTTCCTTGGAAGCGCTTTCACAGGCGCAGCAACACTGGGGCTTTGCGCTTCTCTACCCACCAAACGTCACGGTCCTTCTCTTTCCGTCTCATAGACACGAGCTGAGAAATTGCAAACGTCGAGCAATTGCTCAGAGATGAAAAGTGCCAGCACTGAAAGCTGTTGCTAGCCAGCACCCTTCCTTGGAAGCGCTTTTGTAGGCCTAAGAACACTGGGGCTCTGGGCTTCTCTAGCCACCTAATCTTCTGCTCATCCTCTCGCGCACTCTAAAGAGAGCTCAGGTGAGAAATTGCAAACGTCCAGCAATTGCTCAGAGATGAAAAGTGCCAGCACTGAAAGCTCTTGCTAGCCAGCACCCTTCCTTGGAAGCGCTTTCACAGGCGGAGCAACACTGGGGCTTTGCGCTTCTCTACCCACCAAACGTCACGGTCCTTCTCTTTCCGTCTCGTAGACACGAGCTGAGAAATTGCAAACGTCGAGCAATTGCTCAGAGATGAAAAGTGCCAGCACTGAAAGCTCTTGCTAGCCAGCACCCTTCCTTGGAAGCGCTTTTGTAGGCCTAAGAACACTGCGGCCCTGGGCTTCTCTAGCCACCTAATCTTCTGCTCATCCTCTCGCGCACTCTAAAGAGAGCTCAGGTGAGAAATTGCAAACGTCGAGCAATTGCTCAGAGATGAAAAGTGCCAGCACTGAAAGCTCTTGCTAGCCAGCACCCTTCCTTGGAAGCGCTTTCACAGGCGCAGCAACACTGGGGCTTTGCGCTTCTCTACCCACCAAACATCACCGTCACTATCTCTCCGTCTCGTAGACACGAGCTGAGAAATTGCAAACGTCGAGCAATTGCTCAGAGATGAAAAGTGCCAGCACTGAAAGCTGTTGCTAGCCAGCACCCTTCCTTGGAAGCGCTTTTGTAGGCCTAAGAACACTGCGGCCCTGGGCTTCTCTAGCTACCTAATCTTCTGCTCATCCTCTCGCGCACTCTAAAGAGAGCTCAGGTGAGAAATTGCAAACGTCGAGCAATTGCTCAGAGATGAAAAGTGCCAGCACTGAAAGCTCTTGCTAGCCAGCACCCTTCCTTCGAAGCGCTTTTGTAGGCCTAAGAACACTGGGGCTCTGGGCTTCTCTAGCCACCTAATCTTCTGCTCATCCTCTCGCGCATTCTAAAGAGAGCTCAGGTGAGAAATTGCAAACGTCGAGCAATTGCTCAGAGATGAAAAGTGCCAGCACTGAAAGCTCTTGCTAGCCAGCACCCTTCCTTGGAAGCGCTTTCACAGGCGGAGCAACACTGGGGCTTTGCGCTTCTCTACCCACCAAACGTCACGGTCCTTCTCTTTCCGTCTCGTACACACGAGCTGAGAAATTGCAAACGACGAGCAATTGCTCAGAGATGAAAAGTGCCAGCACTGAAAGCTCTTGCTAGCCAGCACCCTTCCTTGGAAGCGCTTTTGTAGGCCTAAGAACACTGGGGCTCTGGGCTTCTCTAGCCACCTAATCTTCTGCTCATCCTCTCGCGCACTCTAAAGAGAGCTCAGGTGAGAAATTGCAAACGTCCAGCAATTGCTCAGAGATGAAAAGTGCCAGCACTGAAAGCTCTTGCTAGCCAGCACCCTTCCTTGGAAGTGCTTTCACAGGCGCAGCAACACTGGGGCTTTGCGCTTCTCTACCCACCAAACGTCACGGTCATTCTCTTTCCGTCTCGTAGACACGAGCTGAGAAATTGCAAACGTCGAGCAATTGCTCAGAGATGAAAAGTGCCAGCACTGAAAGCTGTTGCTAGCCAGCACCCTTCCTTGGAAGCGCTTTTGTAGGCCTAAGAACACTGCGGCCCTGGGCTTCTCTAGCTACCTAATCTTCTGCTCATCCTCTCGCGCACTCTAAAGAGAGCTCAGGTGAGAAATTGCAAACGTCGAGCAATTGCTCAGAGATGAAAAGTGCCAGCACTGAAAGCTGTTGCTAGCCAGCACCCTTCCTTGGAAGCGCTTTCACAGGCGCAGCAACACTGGGGCTTTGCGCTTCTCTACCCACCAAACATCACCGTCACTATCTCTCCGTCTCGTAGACACGAGCTGAGAAATTGCAAACGACGAGCAATTGCTCAGAGATGAAAAGTGCCAGCACTGAAAGCTCTTGCTAGCCAGCACCCTTCCTTGGAAGCGCTTTTGTAGGCCTAAGAACACTGCGGCCCTGGGCTTCTCTAGCTACCTAATCTTCTGCTCATCCTCTCGCGCACTCTAAAGAGAGCTCAGGTGAGAAATTGCAAACGTCGAGCAATTGCTCAGAGATGAAAAGTGCCAGCACTGAAAGCTCTTGCTAGCCAGCACCCTTCCTTGGAAGCGCTTTCACAGGCGCAGTAACACTGGGGCTTTGCGCTTCTCTAGCCACCAAACGTCACGGTCCTTCTCTTTCCGTCTCGTAGACACGAGCTGAGAAATTGCAAACGTCGAGCAATTGCTCAGCGATGAAAAGTGCCAGACCTGGAAGCTGTTGCTAGCCAGCACCCTTCCTTGGAAGCGCTTTTGTAGGCCTAAGAACACTGGGGCTCTGGGCTTCTCTAGCCACCTAATCTTCTGCTCATCCTCTCGCGCACTCTAAAGAGAGCTCAGGTGAGAAATTGCAAACGTCGAGCAATTGCTCAGAGATGAAAAGTGCCAGCACTGAAAGCTCTTGCTAGCCAGCACCCTTCCTTGGAAGCGCTTTCACAGGTGCAGTAACACTGGGGCTTTGCGCTTCTCTAGCCACCAAACGTCACTGTCCTTCTCTTTCCGTCTCGTAGACACGAGCTGAGAAATTGCAAACGTCGAGCAATTGCTCAGAGATGAAAAGTGCCAGCACTGAAAGCTGTTGCTAGCCAGCACCCTTCCTTGGAAGCGCTTTTGTAGGCCTAAGAACACTGGGGCTCAGGGCTTCTCTAGCCACCTAATCTTCTGCTCATCCTCTCGTGCACTCTAAAGAGAGCTCAGGTGAGAAATTGCAAACGTCGAGCAATTGCTCAGAGATGAAAAGTGCCAGCACTGAAAGCTCTTGCTAGCCAGCACCCTTCCTTGGAAGCGCTTTCACAGGCACAGCAACACTGGGGCTTTGCGCTTCTCTACCCACCAAACATCACCGTCACTATCTCTCCGTCTCGTAGACACGAGCTGAGAAATTGCAAACGATGAGCAATTGCTCAGAGATGAAAAGTGCCAGCACTGAAAGCTCTTGCTAGCCAGCACCCTTCCTTGGAAGCGCTTTTGTAGGCCTAAGAACACTGCGGCCCTGGGCTTCTCTAGCCACCTAATCTTCTGCTCATCCTCTCGCGCACTCTAAAGAGAGCTCAGGTGAGAAATTGCAAACGTCGAGCAATTGCTCAGAGATGAAAAGTGCCAGCACTGAAAGCTCTTGCTAGCCAGCACCCTTCCTTGGAAGCGCTTTCACAGGCGCAGTAACACTGGGGCTTTGCGCTTCTCTAGCCACCAAACGTCACGGTCCTTCTCTTTCCGTCTCGTAGACACGAGCTGAGAAATTGCAAACGTCGAGCAATTGCTCAGCGATGAAAAGTGCCAGCACTGAAAGCTGTTGCTAGCCAACACCCTTCCTTGGAAGCGCTTTTGTAGGCCTAAGAACACTGGGGCCCTGGGCTTCTCTAGCTACCTAATCTTCTGCTCATCCTCTCGCGCACTCTAAAGAGAGCTCAGGTGAGAAATTGCAAACGTCAAGCAATTGCTCAGAGATGAAAAGTGCCAGCACTGAAAGCTGTTGCTAGCCAGCACCCTTCCTTGGAAGCGCTTTTGTAGGCCTAAGAACACTGGGGCTCTGGACTTCTCTAGCCACCTAATCTTCTGCTCATCCTCTCGCGCACTCTAAAGAGAGCTCAGGTGACAAATTGCAAACGTCGAGCAATTGCTCAGAGATGAAAAGTGCCAGCACTGAAAGCTCTTGCTAGCCAGCACCCTTCCTTGGAAGCGCTTTCACAGGCGCAGTAACACTGGGGCTTTGCGCTTCTCTAGCCACCAAACGTCACGGTCCTTCTCTTTCCGTCTCGTAGACACGAGCTGAGAAATTGCAAACGTCGAGCAATTGCTCAGCGATGAAAAGTGCCAGCACTGAAAGCTGTTGCTAGCCAACACCCTTCCTTGGAAACGCTTTTGTAGGCCTAAGAACACTGGGGCCCTGGGCTTCTCTAGCTACCTAATCTTCTGCTCATCCTCTCGCGCACTCTAAAGAGAGCTCAGGTGAGAAATTGCAAACGTCAAGCAATTGCTCAGAGATGAAAAGTGCCAGCACTGAAAGCTGTTGCTAGCCAGCACCCTTCCTTGGAAGCGCTTTTGTAGGCCTAAGAACACTGGGGCTCTGGGCTTCTCTAGCCACCTAATCTTCTGCTCATCCTCTCGCGCACTCTAAAGAGAGCTCAGGTGAGAAATTGCAAACGTCGAGCAATTGCTCAGAGATGAAAAGTGCCAGCACTGAAAGCTCTTGCTAGCCAGCACCCTTCCTTGGAAGCGCTTTCACAGGCGCAGTAGCACTGGGGCTTTGCGCTTCTCTAGCCACCAAACGTCACTGTCATTCTCTTTCCGTCTCCTAGACACGAGCTGAGAAATTGCAAACGTCAAGCAATTGCTCAGAGATGAAAAGTGCCAGCACTGAAAGCTCTTGCTAGCCAGCACCCTTCCTTGGAAGCGCTTTCACAGGCGCAGCAACACTGGGGCTTTGTGCTTCTCTAGCCACCAAACATCACCGTCACTATCTCTCCATCTCGTAGACACGAGCTGAGAAATTGCAAACGACGAGCAATTGTTCAGCGATGAAAAGTGCCAGCACTGAAAGCTGTTGCTAGCCAGCACCCTTCCTTGGAAGCGCTATTGTAGGCCTAAGAACACTGGGGCTCTGGGCTTCTCTAGCTACCTAATCTTCTGCTCATCCTCTCGCGCACTCTAAAGAGAGCTCAGGTGAGAAATTGCAAACGTCCAGCAATTGCTCAGAGATGAAAAGTGCCAGCACTGAAAGCTGTTGCTAGCCAGCACCCTTCCTTGGAAGCGCTTTCACAGTTGCAGTAACACTGGGGCTTTGCGCTTCTCTAGCCACCAAACGTCACGGTCCTTCTCTTTCCGTCTCATAGACACGAGCTGAGAAATTGCAAACGTCGAGCAATTGCTCAGAGATGAAAAGTGCCAGCACTGAAAGCTGTTGCTAGCCAGCACCCTTCCTTGGAAGCGCTTTTGTAGGCCTAAGAACACTGGGGCTCTGGGCTTCTCTAGCCACCTAATCTTCTGCTCATCCTCTCGCGCACTCTAAAGAGAGCTCAGGTGAGAAATTGCAAACGTCGAGCAATTGCTCAGAGATGAAAAGTGCCAGCACTGAAAGCTCTTGCTAGCCAGCACCCTTCCTTGGAAGCGCTTTTGTAGGCCTAAGAACACTGGGGATTCTGGGCTTCTCTAGCCACCTAATCTTCTGCTCATCCTCTCGCGCACTCTAAAGAAAGCTCAGGTGAGAAATTGCAAACGTCGAGCAATTGCTCAGAGATGAAAAGTGCCAGCACTGAAAGCTGTTGCTAGCCAGCACCCTTCCTTGGAAGCGCTTTCACAGGCGCAGCAACACTGGGGCTTTGCGCTTCTCTAGCCACCAAACGTCACGGTCCTTCTCTTTCCGTCTCGTACACACGAGCTGAGAAATTGCAAACGTCCAGCAATTGCTCAGAGATGAAAAGTGCCAGCACTGAAAGCTCTTGCTAGCCAGCACCCTTCCTTGGCAGCGCTTTCACAGGTGCAGTAACACTGGGGCTTTGCGCTTCTCTACCCACCAAACGTCACTGTCCTTCTCTTTCCGTCTCGTAGACACGAGCTGAGAAATTGCAAACGTCGAGCAATTGCTCAGAGAGGAAAAGTGCCAGCACTGAAAGCTCTTGCTAGCCAGCACCCTTCCTTGGAAGCGCTTTCACAGGCGCAGCAACACTGGGGCTTTGCGCTTCTCTACCCACCAAACATCACCGTCACTATCTCTCCGTCTCGTAGACACGAGCTGAGAAATTGCAAACGATGAGTAATTGCTCAGAGATGAAAAGTGCCAGCACTGAAAGCTGTTGCTAGCCAGCACCCTTCCTTGGAAGCGCTTTTGTAGGCCTAAGAACACTGCGGCCCTGGGCTTCTCTAGCCACCTAATCTTTTGCTCATCCTCTCGCGCACTCTAATGAGAGCTCAGGTGAGAAATTGCAAACGTCGAGCAATTGCTCAGAGATGAAAAGTGCCAGCACTGAAAGCTGTTGCTAGCCAGCACCCTTCCTTGGAAGCGCTTTCACAGGCGCAGCAACACTGGGGCTTTGCGCTTCTCTAGCCACCAAACGTCACGGTCCTTCTCTTTCCGTCTCGTAGACACGAGCTGAGAAATTGCAAACATCGAGCAATTGCTCAGCGATGAAAAGTGCCAGACCTGGAAGCTGTTGCTAGCCAACACCCTTCCTTGGAAGCGCTTTTGTAGGCCTAAGAACACTGGGGCTCTGGGCTTCTCTAGCTACCTAATCTTCTGCTCATCCTCTCGCGCACTCTAAAGAGAGCTCAGGTGAGAAATTGCAAACGTCAAGCAATTGCTCAGAGATGAAAAGTGCCAGCACTGAAAGCTGTTGCTAGCCAGCACCCTTCCTTGGAAGCGCTTTTGTAGGCCTAAGAACACTGCGGCTCTGGGCTTCTCTAGCCACCTAATCTTCTGCTCATCCTCTCGCGCACTCTAAAGAGTGCTCAGGTGAGAAATTGCAAACGTCGAGCAATTGCTCAGAGATGAAAAGTGCCAACACTGAAAGCTGTTGCTAGCCAGCACCCTTCCTTGGAAGCGCTTTTGTAGCCCTAAGAACACTGGGGATTCTGGGCTTCTCTAGCCACCTAATCTTCTGCTCATCCTCTCGCGCACTCTAAAGAAAGCTCAGGTGAGAAATTGCAAACGTCGAGCAATTGCTCAGAGATGAAAAGTGCCAGCACTGAAAGCTCTTGCTAGCCAGCACCCTTCCTTGGAAGCGCTTTTGTAGGCCTAAGAACACTGCGGCTCTGGGCTTCTCTAGCCACCTAATCTTCTGCTCATCCGCTCGCGCACTCTAAAGAGAGCTCAGGTGAGAAATTGCAAATGTCCAGCAATTGCTCAGAGATGAAAAGTGCCAGCACTGAAAGCTCTTGCTAGCCAGCACCCTTCCTTGGAAGCGCTTTCACAGGCGCAGCAACACTGGGGATTTGCGCTTCTCTAGCCACCAAACATCACCGTCACTATCTCTCCGTCTCGTAGACACGAGCTGAGAAATTGCAAACGATGAGCAATTGTTCAGCGATGAAAAGTGCCAGACCTGGAAGCTGTTGCTAGCCAGCACCCTTCCTTGGAAGCGCTTTTGTAGGCCTAAGAACACTGCGGCTCTGGGCTTCTCTAGCCACCTAATCTTCTGCTCATCCTCTCGCGCACTCTAAAGAGAGCTCAGGTGAGAAATTGCAAAAGTCAAGCAATTGCTCAGAGATGAAAAGTGCCAGCACTGAAAGCTGTTGCTAGCCAGCACCCTTCCTTGGAAGCGCTTTTGTAGGCCTAAGAACACTGGGGCTCTGGGCTTCTCTAGCCACCTAATCTTCTGCTCATCCTCTCGCGCACTCTAAAGAGAGCTCAGGTGAGAAATTGCAAACGTCGAGCAATTGCTCAGAGATGAAAAGTGCCAGCACTGAAAGCTCTTGCTAGCCAGCACCCTTCCTTGGAAGCGCTTTCACAGGCGCAGCAACACTGGGGCTTTGCGCTTCTCTACCCACCAAACGTCACGGTCCTTCTCTTTCCGTCTCGTAGACACGAGCTGAGAAATTGCAAACGTCGAGCAATTGCTCAGAGATGAAAAGTGCCAGCACTGAAAGCTGTTGCTAGCCAGCACCCTTCCTTGGAAGCGCTTTTGTAGGCCTAAGAACACTGGGGCTCTGGGCTTCTCTAGCCACCTAATCTTCTGCTCATCCTCTCGCGCACTCTAAAGAGAGCTCAGGTGAGAAATTGCAAACGTCCAGCAATTGCTCAGAGATGAAAAGTGCCAGCACTGAAAGCTCTTGCTAGCCAGCACCCTTCCTTGGAAGCGCTTTCACAGGCACAGCAACACTGGGGCTTTGCGCTTCTCTACCCACCAAACGTCACGGTCCTTCTCTTTCCATCTCGTAGACACGAGCTGAGAAATTGCAAACGTCGAGCAATTGCTCAGAGATGAAAAGTGCCAGCACTGAAAGCTGTTGCTAGCCAGCACCCTTCCTTGGAAGCGCTTTTGTAGGCCTAAGAACACTGCGGCCCTGGGCTTCTCTAGCCACCTAATCTTATGCTCATCCTCTCGCGCACTCTAAAGAGAGCTCAGGTGAGAAATTGCAAACGTCGAGCAATTGCTCAGAGATGAAAAGTGCCAGCACTGAAAGCTCTTGCTAGCCAGCACCCTTCCTTGGAAGCGCTTTCACAGGCGCAGCAACACTGGGGCTTTGCGCTTCTCTACCCACCAAACATCACCGTCACTATCTCTCCGTCTCGTAGACACGAGCTGAGAAATTGCAAACGTCGAGCAATTGCTCAGAGATGAAAAGTGCCAGCACTGAAAGCTGTTGCTAGCCAGCACCCTTCCTTGGAAGCGCTTTTGTAGGCCTAAGAACACTGCGGCCCTGGGCTTCTCTAGCTACCTAATCTTCTGCTCATCCTCTCGCGCACTCTAAAGAGAGCTCAGGTGAGAAATTGCAAACGTCGAGCAATTGCTCAGAGATGAAAAGTGCCAGCACTGAAAGCTGTTGCTAGCCAGCACCCTTCCTTCGAAGCGCTTTTGTAGGCCTAAGAACACTGGGGCTCTGGGCTTCTCTAGCCACCTAATCTTCTGCTCATCCTCTCGCGCATTCTAAAGAGAGCTCAGGTGAGAAATTGCAAACGTCGAGCAATTGCTCAGAGATGAAAAGTGCCAGCACTGAAAGCTCTTGCTAGCCAGCACCCTTCCTTGGAAGCGCTTTCACAGGCGGAGCAACACTGGGGCTTTGCGCTTCTCTAGCCACCAAACGTCACGGTCCTTCTCTTTCCGTCTCGTACACACGAGCTGAGAAATTGCAAACGACGAGCAATTGCTCAGAGATGAAAAGTGCCAGCACTGAAAGCTCTTGCTAGCCAGCACCCTTCCTTGGAAGCGCTTTTGTAGGCCTAAGAACACTGGGGCTCTGGGCTTCTCTAGCCACCTAATCTTCTGCTCATCCTCTCGCGCACTCTAAAGAGAGCTCAGGTGAGAAATTGCAAACGTCCAGCAATTGCTCAGAGATGAAAAGTGCCAGCACTGAAAGCTCTTGCTAGCCAGCACCCTTCCTTGGAAGCGCTTTTGTAGGCCTAAGAACACTGCGGCTCTGGGCTTCTCTAGCCACCTAATCTTCTGCTCATCCGCTCGCGCACTCTAAAGAGAGCTCAGGTGAGAAATTGCAAATGTCCAGCAATTGCTCAGAGATGAAAAGTGCCAGCACTGAAAGCTCTTGCTAGCCAGCACCCTTCCTTGGAAGCGCTTTCACAGGCGCAGCAACACTGGGGATTTGCGCTTCTCTAGCCACCAAACATCACCGTCACTATCTCTCCGTCTCGTAGACACGAGCTGAGAAATTGCAAACGATGAGCAATTGTTCAGCGATGAAAAGTGCCAGACCTGGAAGCTGTTGCTAGCCAGCACCCTTCCTTGGAAGCGCTTTTGTAGGCCTAAGAACACTGCGGCTCTGGGCTTCTCTAGCCACCTAATCTTCTGCTCATCCTCTCGCGCACTCTAAAGAGAGCTCAGGTGAGAAATTGCAAAAGTCAAGCAATTGCTCAGAGATGAAAAGTGCCAGCACTGAAAGCTGTTGCTAGCCAGCACCCTTCCTTGGAAGCGCTTTTGTAGGCCTAAGAACACTGGGGCTCTGGGCTTCTCTAGCCACCTAATCTTCTGCTCATCCTCTCGCGCACTCTAAAGAGAGCTCAGGTGAGAAATTGCAAACGTCGAGCAATTGCTCAGAGATGAAAAGTGCCAGCACTGAAAGCTGTTGCTAGCCAGCACCCTTCCTTGGAAGCGCTTTCACAGGCGCAGCAACACTGGGGCTTTGCGCTTCTCTACCCACCAAACGTCACGGTCCTTCTCTTTCCGTCTCGTAGACACGAGCTGAGAAATTGCAAACGTCGAGCAATTGCTCAGAGATGAAAAGTGCCAGCACTGAAAGCTGTTGCTAGCCAGCACCCTTCCTTGGAAGCGCTTTTGTAGGCCTAAGAACACTGGGGCTCTGCGCTTCTCTAGCCACCTAATCTTCTGCTCATCCTCTCGCGCACTCTAAAGAGAGCTCAGGTGAGAAATTGCAAACGTCCAGCAATTGCTCAGAGATGAAAAGTGCCAGCACTGAAAGCTCTTGCTAGCCAGCACCCTTCCTTGGAAGCGCTTTCACAGGCACAGCAACACTGGGGCTTTGCGCTTCTCTACCCACCAAACGTCACGGTCCTTCTCTTTCCGTCTCGTAGACACGAGCTGAGAAATTGCAAACGTCGAGCAATTGCTCAGAGATGAAAAGTGCCAGCACTGAAAGCTGTTGCTAGCCAGCACCCTTCCTTGGAAGCGCTTTTGTAGGCCTAAGAACACTGCGGCCCTGGGCTTCTCTAGCCACCTAATCTTATGCTCATCCTCTCGCGCACTCTAAAGAGAGCTCAGGTGAGAAATTGCAAACGTCGAGCAATTGCTCAGAGATGAAAAGTGCCAGCACTGAAAGCTCTTGCTAGCCAGCACCCTTCCTTGGAAGCGCTTTCACAGGCGCAGCAACACTGGGGCTTTGCGCTTCTCTACCCACCAAACATCACCGTCACTATCTCTCCGTCTCGTAGACACGAGCTGAGAAATTGCAAACGTCGAGCAATTGCTCAGAGATGAAAAGTGCCAGCACTGAAAGCTGTTGCTAGCCAGCACCCTTCCTTGGAAGCGCTTTTGTAGGCCTAAGAACACTGCGGCCCTGGGCTTCTCTAGCTACCTAATCTTCTGCTCATCCTCTCGCGCACTCTAAAGAGAGCTCAGGTGAGAAATTGCAAACGTCGAGCAATTGCTCAGAGATGAAAAGTGCCAGCACTGAAAGCTGTTGCTAGCCAGCACCCTTCCTTCGAAGCGCTTTTGTAGGCCTAAGAACACTGGGGCTCTGGGCTTCTCTAGCCACCTAATCTTCTGCTCATCCTCTCGCGCATTCTAAAGAGAGCTCAGGTGAGAAATTGCAAACGTCGAGCAATTGCTCAGAGATGAAAAGTGCCAGCACTGAAAGCTCTTGCTAGCCAGCACCCTTCCTTGGAAGCGCTTTCACAGGCGGAGCAACACTGGGGCTTTGCGCTTCTCTAGCCACCAAACGTCACGGTCCTTCTCTTTCCGTCTCGTACACACGAGCTGAGAAATTGCAAACGACGAGCAATTGCTCAGAGATGAAAAGTGCCAGCACTGAAAGCTCTTGCTAGCCAGCACCCTTCCTTGGAAGCGCTTTTGTAGGCCTAAGAACACTGGGGCTCTGGGCTTCTCTAGCCACCTAATCTTCTGCTCATCCTCTCGCGCACTCTAAAGAGAGCTCAGGTGAGAAATTGCAAACGTCCAGCAATTGCTCAGAGATGAAAAGTGCCAGCACTGAAAGCTCTTGCTAGCCAGCACCCTTCCTTGGAAGTGCTTTCACAGGCGCATCAACACTGGGGCTTTGCGCTTCTCTACCCACCAAACGTCACGGTCATTCTCTTTCCGTCTCGTAGACACGAGCTGAGAAATTGCAAACGTCGAGCAATTGCTCAGAGATGAAAAGTGCCAGCACTGAAAGCTCTTGCTAGCCAGCACCCTTCCTTGGAAGCGCTTTTGTAGGCCTAAGAACACTGCGGCCCTGGGCTTCTCTAGCTACCTAATCTTCTGCTCATCCTCTCGCGCACTCTAAAGAGAGCTCAGGTGAGAAATTGCAAACGTCGAGCAATTGCTCAGAGATGAAAAGTGCCAGCACTGAAAGCTCTTGCTAGCCAGCACCCTTCCTTGGAAGCGCTTTCACAGGCGCAGCAACACTGGGGCTTTGCGCTTCTCTACCCACCAAACATCACCGTCACTATCTCTCCGTCTCGTAGACACGAGCTGAGAAATTGCAAATGTCGAGCAATTGCTCAGAGATGAAAAGTGCCAGCACTGAAAGCTGTTGCTAGCCAGCACCCTTCCTTGGAAGCGCTTTTGTAGGCCTAAGAACACTGCGGCCCTGGGCTTCTCTAGCCACCTAATCTTCTGCTCATCCTCTCGCGCACTCTAAAGAGAGCTCAGGTGAGAAATTGCAAACGTCGAGCAATTGCTCAGAGATGAAAAGTGCCAGCACTGAAAGCTCTTGCTAGCCAGCACCCTTCCTTGGAAGCGCTTTCACAGGCGCAGTAACACTGGGGCTTTGCGCTTCTCTAGCCACCAAACGTCACGGTCCTTCTCTTTCCGTCTCGTAGACACGAGCTGAGAAATTGCAAACGTCGAGCAATTGCTCAGCGATGAAAAGTGCCAGACCTGGAAGCTGTTGCTAGCCAGCACCCTTCCTTGGAAGCGCTTTTGTAGGCCTAAGAACACTGGGGCTCTGGGCTTCTCTAGCCACCTAATCTTCTGCTCATCCTCTCGCGCATTCTAAAGAGAGCTCAGGTGAGAAATTGCAAACGTCGAGCAATTGCTCAGAGATGAAAAGTGCCAGCACTGAAAGCTCTTGCTAGCCAGCACCCTTCCTTGGAAGCGCTTTCACAGGTGCAGTAACACTGGGGCTTTGCGCTTCTCTAGCCACCAAACGTCACTGTCCTTCTCTTTCCGTCTCGTAGACACGAGCTGAGAAATTGCAAACGTCGAGCAATTGCTCAGAGATGAAAAGTGCCAGCACTGAAAGCTGTTGCTAGCCAGCACCCTTCCTTGGAAGCGCTTTTGTAGGCCTAAGAACACTGCGGCTCTGGGCTTCTCTAGCCACCTAATCTTCTGCTCATCCTCTCGTGCACTCTAAAGAGAGCTCAGGTGAGAAATTGCAAACGTCGAGCAATTGCTCAGAGATGAAAAGTGCCAGCACTGAAAGCTCTTGCTAGCCAGCACCCTTCCTTGGAAGCGCTTTCACAGGCACAGCAACACTGGGGCTTTGCGCTTCTCTACCCACCAAACATCACCGTCACTATCTCTCCGTCTCGTAGACACGAGCTGAGAAATTGCAAACGATGAGCAATTGCTCAGAGATGAAAAGTGCCAGCACTGAAAGCTGTTGCTAGCCAGCACCCTTCCTTGGAAGCGCTTTTGTAGGCCTAAGAACACTGCGGCCCTGGGCTTCTCTAGCCACCTAATCTTCTGCTCATCCTCTCGCGCACTCTAAAGAGAGCTCAGGTGAGAAATTGCAAACGTCGAGCAATTGCTCAGAGATGAAAAGTGCCAGCACTGAAAGCTCTTGCTAGCCAGCACCCTTCCTTGGAAGCGCTTTCACAGGCGCAGTAACACTGGGGCTTTGCGCTTCTCTAGCCACCAAACGTCACGGTCCTTCTCTTTCCGTCTCGTAGACACGAGCTGAGAAATTGCAAACGTCGAGCAATTGCTCAGAGATGAAAAGTGCCAGCACTGAAAGCTGTTGCTAGCCAACACCCTTCCTTGGAAGCGCTTTTGTAGGCCTAAGAACACTGGGGCCCTGGGCTTCTCTAGCTACCTAATCTTCTGCTCATCCTCTCGCGCACTCTAAAGAGAGCTCAGGTGAGAAATTGCAAACGTCAAGCAATTGCTCAGAGATGAAAAGTGCCAGCACTGAAAGCTGTTGCTAGCCAGCACCCTTCCTTGGAAGCGCTTTTGTAGGCCTAAGAACACTGGGGCTCTGGGCTTCTCTAGCCACCTAATCTTCTGCTCATCCTCTCGCGCACTCTAAAGAGTGCTCAGGTGAGAAATTGCAAACGTCGAGCAATTGCTCAGAGATGAAAAGTGCCAACACTGAAAGCTGTTGCTAGCCAGCACCCTTCCTTGGAAGCGCTTTCACAGGCACAGCAACACTGGGGCTTTGCGCTTCTCTACCCACCAAACATCACGGTCACTATCTCTCCGTCTCGTAGACACGAGCTGAGAAATTGCAAACGATGAGCAATTGCTCAGAGATGAAAAGTGCCAGCACTGAAAGCTCTTGCTAGCCAGCACCCTTCCTTGGAAGCGCTTTTGTAGGCCTAAGAACACTGCGGCCCTGGGCTTCTCTAGCCACCTAATCTTCTGCTCATCCTCTCGCGCACTCTAAAGAGAGCTCAGGTGAGAAATTGCAAACGTCGAGCAATTGCTCAGAGATGAAAAGTGCCAGCACTGAAAGCTCTTGCTAGCCAGCACCCTTCCTTGGAAGCGCTTTCACAGGCGCAGTAACACTGGGGCTTTGCGCTTCTCTACCCACCAAACGTCACGGTCCTTCTCTTTCCGTCTCGTAGACACGAGCTGAGAAATTGCAAACGTCGAGCAATTGCTCAGCGATGAAAAGTGCCAGCACTGAAAGCTGTTGCTAGCCAACACCCTTCCTTGGAAGCGCTTTTGTAGGCCTAAGAACACTGGGGCCCTGGGCTTCTCTAGCTACCTAATCTTCTGCTCATCCTCTCGCGCACTCTAAAGAGAGCTCAGGTGAGAAATTGCAAACGTCAAGCAATTGCTCAGAGATGAAAAGTGCCAGCACTGAAAGCTGTTGCTAGCCAGCACCCTTCCTTGGAAGCGCTTTTGTAGGCCTAAGAACACTGGGGCTCTGGGCTTCTCTAGCCACCTAATCTTCTGCTCATCCTCTCGCGCACTCTAAAGAGTGCTCAGGTGAGAAATTGCAAACGTCGAGCAATTGCTCAGAGATGAAAAGTGCCAACACTGAAAGCTGTTGCTAGCCAGCACCCTTCCTTGGAAGCGCTTTTGTAGCCCTAAGAACACTGGGGATTCTGGGCTTCTCTAGCCACCTAATCTTCTGCTCATCCTCTCGCGCACTCTAAAGAAAGCTCAGGTGAGAAATTGCAAACGTCGAGCAATTGCTCAGAGATGAAAAGTGCCAGCACTGAAAGCTCTTGCTAGCCAGCACCCTTCCTTGGAAGCGCTTTCACAGGCGCAGCAACACTGGGGCTTTGCGCTTCTCTACCCACCAAACATCACGGTCACTATCTCTCCGTCTCGTAGACACGAGCTGAGAAATTGCAAACGTCGAGCAATTGCTCAGAGATGAAAAGTGCCAGCACTGAAAGCTCTTGCTAGCCAGCACCCTTCCTTGGAAGCGCTTTCACAGGCGCAGCAACACTGGGGATTTGCGCTTCTCTAGCCACCAAACATCACCGTCACTATCTCCCCGTCTCATAGACACGAGCTGAGAAATTGCAAACGATGAACAATTGTTCAGCGATGAAAAGTGCCAGACCTGGAAGCTGTTGCTAGCCAGCACCCTTCCTTGGAAGCGCTTTTGTAGGCCTAAGAACACTGCGGCTCTGGGCTTCTCTAGCCACCTAATCTTCTGCTCATCCTCTCGCGCATTCTAAAGAGAGCTCAGGTGAGAAATTGCAAAAGTCAAGCAATTGCTCAGAGATGAAAAGTGCCAGCACTGAAAGCTGTTGCTAGCCAGCACCCTTCCTTGGAAGCGCTTTTGTAGGCCTAAGAACACTGGGGCTCTGGGCTTCTCTAGCCACCTAATCTTCTGCTCATCCTCTCGCGCACTCTAAAGAGAGCTCAGGTGAGAAATTGCAAACGTCGAGCAATTGCTCAGAGATGAAAAGTGCCAGCACTGAAAGCTGTTGCTAGCCAGCACCCTTCCTTGGAAGCGCTTTCACAGGCGCAGTAACACTGGGGCTTTGCGCTTCTCTACCCACCAAACGTCACGGTCATTCTCTTTCCGTCTCGTAGACACGAGCTGAGAAATTGCAAACGTCGAGCAATTGCTCAGCGATGAAAAGTGCCAGACCTGGAAGCTGTTGCTAGCCAGCACCCTTCCTTGGAAGCGCTTTTGTAGGCCTAAGAACACTGGGGCTCTGGGCTTCTCTAACCACCTAATCTTCTGCTCATCCTCTCGCGCACTCTAAAGAGAGCTCAGGTGAGAAATTGCAAACGTCGAGCAATTGCTCAGAGATGAAAAGTGCCAGCACTGAAAGCTCTTGCTAGCCAGCACCCTTCCTTGGAAGCGCTTTCACAGGCGCAGCAACACTGGGGCTTTGCGCTTCTCTACCCACCAAACGTCACTGTCATTCTCTTTCCGTCTCGTACACACGAGCTGAGAAATTGCAAACGTCGAGCAATTGCTCAGAGATGAAAAGTGCCAGCACTGAAAGCTCTTGCTAGCCAGCACCCTTCCTTGGAAGCGCTTTCACAGACACAGCAACACTGGGTCTTTGCGCTTCTCTACCCACCAAACATCACGGTCACTATCTCTCCGTCTCGTAGACACGAGCTGAGAAATTGCAAACGTCGAGCAATTGCTCAGAGATGAAAAGTGCCAGCACTGAAAGCTGTTGCTAGCCAGCACCCTTCCTTGGCACCGCTTTCACAGGTGCAGTAACACAGGGGCTTTGCGCTTCTCTAGCCACCAAACGTCACTGTCATTCTCTTTCCGTCTCGTAGAGACGAGCTGAGAAATTGCAAACGTCAAGCAATTGCTCAGAGATGAAAAGTGCCAACACTGAAAGCTGTTGCTAGCCAGCACCATTCCTTGGAAGCGCTTTTGTAGGCCTAAGAACACTGGGGCTCTGGGCTTCTCTAGCCACCTAATCTTCTGCTCATCCTCTCGCGCACTCTAAAGAGAGCTCAGGTGAGAAATTGCAAATGTCCAGCAATTGCTCAGAGATGAAAAGTGCCAGCACTGAAAGCTCTTGCTAGCCAGCACCCTTCCTTGGAAGCGCTTTCACAGGCGCAGCAACACTGGGGCTTTGCGCTTCTCTACCCACCAAACATCACCGTCACTATCTCTCCATCTCGTAGACAAGAGCTGAGAAATTGCAAACGACGAGCAATTGCTCAGAGATGAAAAGTGCCAGCACTGAAAGCTCTTGCTAGCCAGCACCCTTCCTTGGAAGCGCTTTCACAGGCACAGCAACACTGGGGCTTTGCGCTTCTCTAGCCACCAAACATCACCGTCACTATCTCTCCGTCTCGTAGACACGAGCTGAGAAATTGCAAATGTCGAGCAATTGCTCAGAGATGAAAAGTGCCAGCACTGAAAGCTGTTGCTAGCCAGCACCCTTCCTTGGCAGCGCTTTCACAGGCACAGAAACACTGGGGCTTTGCGCTTCTCTAGCCACCAAACTTCACTGTCATTCTCTTTCCGTCTCGTAGACAAGAGCTGAGAAATTGCAAACGTCCAGCAATTGCTCAGCGATGAAAAGTGCCAGCACTGAAAGCTGTTGCTAGCCAGCACCCTTCCTTGGAAGCGCTTTTGTAGGCCTAAGAACACTGGGGCTCTGGGCTTCTCTAGCCACCTAATCTTCTGCTCATCCTCTCGCGCACTCTAAAGAGAGCTCAGGTGAGAAATTGCAAACGTCCAGCAATTGCTCAGAGATGAAAAGTGCCAGCACTGAAAGCTCTTGCTAGCCAGCACCCTTCCTTGGAAGCGCTTTCACAGGCGCAGCAACACTGGGGCTCTGGGCTTCTCTAGCCACCTAATCTTCTGCTCATCCTCTCGCGCACTCTAAAGAGAGCTCAGGTGAGAAATTGCAAACGTCGAGCAATTGCTCAGAGATGAAAAGTGCCAGCACTGAAAGCTCTTGCTAGCCAGCACCCTTCCTTGGAAGCGCTTTTGTAGGCCTAAGAACACTGAGGATTCTGGGCTTCTCTAGCCACCTAATCTTCTGCTCATCCTCTCGCGCACTCTAAAGAAAGCTCAGGTGAGAAATTGCAAACGTCGAGCAATTGCTCAGAGATGAAAAGTGCCAGCACTGAAAGCTCTTGCTAGCCAGCACCCTTCCTTGGAAGCGCTTTCACAGGCGCAGCAACACTGGGGCTTTGCGCTTCTCTAGCCACCAAACATCACCGTCACTAACTCTCCGTCTCGTAGACACGAGCTGAGAAATTGCAAACGTCGAGCAATTGCTCAGAGATGAAAAGTGCCAGCACTGAAAGCTCTTGCTAGCCAGCACCCTTCCTTGGAAGCGCTTTTGTAGGCCTAAGAACACTGGGGATTCTGGGCTTCTCTAGCCACCTAATCTTCTGCTCATCCTCTCGCGCACTCTAAAGAAAGCTCAGGTGAGAAATTGCAAACGTCGAGCAATTGCTCAGAGATGAAAAGTGCCAGCACTGAAAGCTCTTGCTAGCCAGCACCCTTCCTTGGAAGCGCTTTCACAGGCGCAGTAACACTGGGGCTTTGTGCTTCTCTACCCACCAAACGTCACGGTCCTTCTCTTTCCGTCTCGTAGACACGAGCTGAGAAATTGCAAACGTCGAGCAATTGCTCAGAGATGAAAAGTGCCAGCACTGAAAGCTCTTGCTAGCCAGCACCCTTCCTTGGAAGCGCTTTCACAGACATAGCAACACTGGGGCTTTGCGCTTCTCTAGCCACCAAACTTCACTGTCATTCTCTTTCCGTCTCGTAGACACGAGCTGAGAAATTGCAAACGTCCAGCAATTGCTCAGCGATGAAAAGTGCCAGACCTGGAAGCTGTTGCTAGCCAACACCCTTCCTTGGAAGCGCTTTTGTAGGCCTAAGAACACTGGGGCTCTGGGCTTCTCTAGCCACCTAATCTTCTGCTCATCCTCTCGCGCACTCTAAAGAGAGCTCAGGTGAGAAATTGCAAACGTCGAGCAATTGCTCAGAGATGAAAAGTGCCAGCACTGAAAGCTCTTGCTAGCCAGCACCCTTCCTTGGAAGCGCTTTTGTAGGCCTAAGAACACTGGGGATTCTGGGCTTCTCTAGCCACCTAATCTTCTGCTCATCCTCTCGCGCACTCTAAAGAAAGCTCAGGTGAGAAATTGCAAACGTCGAGCAATTGCTCAGAGATGAAAAGTGCCAGCACTGAAAGCTGTTGCTAGCCAGCACCCTTCCTTGGAAGCGCTTTCACAGGCACAGCAACACTGGGGCTTTGCGCTTCTCTAGCCACCAAACATCACGGTCACTATCTCTCCGTCTCGTAGACACGAGCTGAGAAATTGCAAACGTCGAGCAATTGCTCAGAGATGAAAAGTGCCAGCACTGAAAGCTGTTGCTAGCCAGCACCCTTCCTTGGAAGCGCTTTCACAGGCGCAGTAACACTGGGGCTTTGTGCTTCTCTAGCCACCAAACGTCACGGTCCTTCTCTTTCCGTCTCGTAGACACGAGCTGAGAAATTGCAAACGTCAAGCAATTGCTCAGAGATGAAAAGTGCCAGCACTGAAAGCTGTTGCTAGCCAGCACCCTTCCTTGGAAGCGCTTTTGTAGCCCTAAGAACACTGCGGCCCTGGGCTTCTCTAGCCACCTAATCTTCTGCTCATCCGCTCGCGCACTCTAAAGAGAGCTCAGGTGAGAAATTGCAAATGTCCAGCAATTGCTCAGAGATGAAAAGTGCCAGCACTGAAAGCTGTTGCTAGCCAGCACCCTTCCTTGGAAGCGCTTTCACAGGCGCAGCAACACTGGGGCTTTGTGCTTCTCTAGCCACCAAACATCACCGTCACTATCTCTCCGTCTCGTAGACACGAGCTGAGAAATTGCAAACGACGAGCAATTGCTCAGAGATGAAAAGTGCCAGCACTGAAAGCTCTTGCTAGCCAGCACCCTTCCTTGGAAGCGCTTTTGTAGGCCTAAGAACACTGCGGCTCTGGGCTTCTCTAGCCACCTAATCTTCTGCTCATCCTCTCGCGCACTCTAAAGACAGCTCAGGTGAGAAATTGCAAACGTCGAGCAATTGCTCAGAGATGAAAAGTGCCAGCACTGAAAGCTGTTGCTAGCCAGCACCCTTCCTTGGAAGCGCTTTCACAGGCACAGTAACACTGGGGCTTTGCGCTTCTCTAGCCACCAAACGTCATGGTCCTTCTCTTTCCGTCTCGTAGAGACGAGCTGAGAAATTGCAAACGTCGAGCAATTGCTCAGAGATGAAAAGTGCCAGCACTGAAAGCTCTTGCTAGCCAGCACCCTTCCTTGGAAGCGCTTTTGTAGGCCTAAGAACACTGGGGCTCTGGGCTTCTCTAGCCACCTAATCTTCTGCTCATCCTCTCGCGCACTCTAAAGAGAGCTCAGGTGAGAAATTGCAAATGTCCAGCAATTGCTCAGAGATGAAAAGTGCCAGCACTGAAAGCTCTTGCTAGCCAGCACCCTTCCTTGGAAGCGCTTTCACAGGCGCAGCAACACTGGGGCTTTGCGCTTCTCTACCCACCAAACATCACCGTCACTATCTCTCCATCTCGTAGACACGAGCTGAGAAATTGCAAACGACGAGCAATTGCTCAGAGATGAAAAGTGCCAGCACTGAAAGCTCTTGCTAGCCAGCACCCTTCCTTGGAAGCGCTTTCACAGGCACAGCAACACTGGGGCTTTGCGCTTCTCTAGCCACCAAACATCACCGTCACTATCTCTCCGTCTCGTAGACACGAGCTGAGAAATTGCAAATGTCGAGCAATTGCTCAGAGATGAAAAGTGCCAGCACTGAAAGCTGTTGCTAGCCAGCACCCTTCCTTGGCAGCGCTTTCACAGGCACAGAAACACTGGGGCTTTGCGCTTCTCTAGCCACCAAACTTCACTGTCATTCTCTTTCCGTCTCGTAGACAAGAGCTGAGAAATTGCAAACGTCCAGCAATTGCTCAGCGATGAAAAGTGCCAGCACTGAAAGCTGTTGCTAGCCAGCACCCTTCCTTGGAAGCGCTTTTGTAGGCCTAAGAACACTGGGGCTCTGGGCTTCTCTAGCCACCTAATCTTCTGCTCATCCTCTCGCGCACTCTAAAGAGAGCTCAGGTGAGAAATTGCAAACGTCCAGCAATTGCTCAGAGATGAAAAGTGCCAGCACTGAAAGCTCTTGCTAGCCAGCACCCTTCCTTGGAAGCGCTTTCACAGGCGCAGCAACACTGGGGCTCTGGGCTTCTCTAGCCACCTAATCTTCTGCTCATCCTCTCGCGCACTCTAAAGAGAGCTCAGGTGAGAAATTGCAAACGTCGAGCAATTGCTCAGAGATGAAAAGTGCCAGCACTGAAAGCTCTTGCTAGCCAGCACCCTTCCTTGGAAGCGCTTTTGTAGGCCTAAGAACACTGAGGATTCTGGGCTTCTCTAGCCACCTAATCTTCTGCTCATCCTCTCGCGCACTCTAAAGAAAGCTCAGGTGAGAAATTGCAAACGTCGAGCAATTGCTCAGAGATGAAAAGTGCCAGCACTGAAAGCTCTTGCTAGCCAGCACCCTTCCTTGGAAGCGCTTTCACAGGCGCAGCAACACTGGGGCTTTGCGCTTCTCTAGCCACCAAACATCACCGTCACTAACTCTCCGTCTCGTAGACACGAGCTGAGAAATTGCAAACGTCGAGCAATTGCTCAGAGATGAAAAGTGCCAGCACTGAAAGCTCTTGCTAGCCAGCACCCTTCCTTGGAAGCGCTTTTGTAGGCCTAAGAACACTGGGGATTCTGGGCTTCTCTAGCCACCTAATCTTCTGCTCATCCTCTCGCGCACTCTAAAGAAAGCTCAGGTGAGAAATTGCAAACGTCGAGCAATTGCTCAGAGATGAAAAGTGCCAGCACTGAAAGCTCTTGCTAGCCAGCACCCTTCCTTGGAAGCGCTTTCACAGGCGCAGTAACACTGGGGCTTTGTGCTTCTCTACCCACCAAACGTCACGGTCCTTCTCTTTCCGTCTCGTAGACACGAGCTGAGAAATTGCAAACGTCGAGCAATTGCTCAGAGATGAAAAGTGCCAGCACTGAAAGCTCTTGCTAGCCAGCACCCTTCCTTGGAAGCGCTTTCACAGGCGCAGCAACACTGGGGCTTTGCGCTTCTCTAGCCACCAAACGTCACGGTCCTTCTCTTTCCGTCTCGTAGACACGAGCTGAGAAATTGCAAACGTCCAGCAATTGCTCAGCGATGAAAAGTGCCAGACCTGGAAGCTGTTGCTAGCCAACACCCTTCCTTGGAAGCGCTTTTGTAGGCCTAAGAACACTGGGGCTCTGGGCTTCTCTAGCCACCTAATCTTCTGCTCATCCTCTCGCGCACTCTAAAGAGAGCTCAGGTGAGAAATTGCAAACGTCGAGCAATTGCTCAGAGATGAAAAGTGCCAGCACTGAAAGCTCTTGCTAGCCAGCACCCTTCCTTGGAAGCGCTTTTGTAGGCCTAAGAACACTGGGGATTCTGGGCTTCTCTAGCCACCTAATCTTCTGCTCATCCTCTCGCGCACTCTAAAGAAAGCTCAGGTGAGAAATTGCAAACGTCGAGCAATTGCTCAGAGATGAAAAGTGCCAGCACTGAAAGCTGTTGCTAGCCAGCACCCTTCCTTGGAAGCGCTTTCACAGGCACAGCAACACTGGGGCTTTGCGCTTCTCTAGCCACCAAACATCACGGTCACTATCTCTCCGTCTCGTAGACACGAGCTGAGAAATTGCAAACGTCGAGCAATTGCTCAGAGATGAAAAGTGCCAGCACTGAAAGCTGTTGCTAGCCAGCACCCTTCCTTGGAAGCGCTTTCACAGGCGCAGTAACACTGGGGCTTTGTGCTTCTCTAGCCACCAAACGTCACGGTCCTTCTCTTTCCGTCTCGTAGACACGAGCTGAGAAATTGCAAACGTCAAGCAATTGCTCAGAGATGAAAAGTGCCAGCACTGAAAGCTGTTGCTAGCCAGCACCCTTCCTTGGAAGCGCTTTTGTAGCCCTAAGAACACTGCGGCCCTGGGCTTCTCTAGCCACCTAATCTTCTGCTCATCCGCTCGCGCACTCTAAAGAGAGCTCAGGTGAGAAATTGCAAATGTCCAGCAATTGCTCAGAGATGAAAAGTGCCAGCACTGAAAGCTGTTGCTAGCCAGCACCCTTCCTTGGAAGCGCTTTCACAGGCGCAGCAACACTGGGGCTTTGTGCTTCTCTAGCCACCAAACATCACCGTCACTATCTCTCCGTCTCGTAGACACGAGCTGAGAAATTGCAAACGACGAGCAATTGCTCAGAGATGAAAAGTGCCAGCACTGAAAGCTCTTGCTAGCCAGCACCCTTCCTTGGAAGCGCTTTTGTAGGCCTAAGAACACTGCGGCTCTGGGCTTCTCTAGCCACCTAATCTTCTGCTCATCCTCTCGCGCACTCTAAAGACAGCTCAGGTGAGAAATTGCAAACGTCGAGCAATTGCTCAGAGATGAAAAGTGCCAGCACTGAAAGCTGTTGCTAGCCAGCACCCTTCCTTGGAAGCGCTTTCACAGGCACAGTAACACTGGGGCTTTGCGCTTCTCTAGCCACCAAACGTCATGGTCCTTCTCTTTCCGTCTCGTAGAGACGAGCTGAGAAATTGCAAACGTCGAGCAATTGCTCAGAGATGAAAAGTGCCAGCACTGAAAGCTCTTGCTAGCCAGCACCCTTCCTTGGAAGCGCTTTTGTAGGCCTAAGAACACTGGGGCTCTGGGCTTCTCTAGCCACCTAATCTTCTGCTCATCCTCTCGCGCACTCTAAAGAGAGCTCAGGTGAGAAATTGCAAACGTCGAGCAATTGCTCAGAGATGAAAAGTGCCAGACCTGGAAGCTGTTGCTAGCCAGCACCCTTCCTTGGAAGTGCTTTTGTAGGCCTAAGAACACTGCGGCTCTGGGCTTCTCTAGCCACCTAATCTTCTGCTCATCCTCTCGCGCACTCTAAAGAGAGCTCAGGTGAGAAATTGCAAACGTCGAGCAATTGCTCAGAGATGAAAAGTGCCAGCACTGAAAGCTCTTGCTAGCCAGCACCCTTCCTTGGAAGCGCTTTCACAGGCGCAGCAACACTGGGGCTTTGCGCTTCTCTAGCCACCAAACGTCACGGTCCTTCTCTTTCCGTCTCGTAGACACGAGCTGAGAAATTGCAAATGTCGAGCAATTGCTCAGAGATGAAAAGTGCCAGCACTGAAAGCTGTTGCTAGCCAGCACCCTTCCTTGGAAGAGCTTTTGTAGGCCTAAGAACACTGCGGCTCTGGGCTTCTCTAGCCACCTAATCTTCTGCTCATCCTCTCGCGCACTCTAAAGAGAGCTCAGGTGAGAAATTGCAAATGTCCAGCAATTGCTCAGAGATGAAAAGTGCCAGCACTGAAAGCTGTTGCTAGCCAGAACCCTTCCTTGGAAGCGCTTTCACAGGCGCAGCAACACTGGGGCTTTGCGCTTCTCTACCCACCAAACATCACGGTCACTATGTCTCCGTCTCGTAGACACGAGATGAGAAATTGCAAACGTCGAGCAATTGCTCAGAGATGAAAAGTGCCAGCACTGAAAGCTGTTGCTAGCCAGCACCCTTCCTTGGCAGCGCTTTCACAGGTGCAGTAACACTGGGGCTTTGCGCTTCTCTAGCCACCAAACTTCACTGTCATTCTCTTTCCGTCTCGTAGACACGAGCTGAGAAATTGCAAATGTCGAGCAATTGCTCAGAGATGAAAAGTGCCAGACATGGAAGCTGTTGCTAGCCAGCACCCTTCCTTGGAAGCGCTTTTGTAGGCCTAAGAACACTGGGGCTCTGGGCTTCTCTAGCCACCTAATCTTCTGCTCATCCTCTCGCGCACTCTAAAGAGAGCTCAGGTGAGAAATTGCAAACGTCCAGCAATTGCTCAGAGATGAAAAGTGCCAGCACTGAAAGCTCTTGCTAGCCAGCACCCTTCCTTGGAAGCGCTTTCACAGGCGCAGCAACACTGGGGCTTTGCGCTTCTCTAGCCACCAAACATCACGGTCACTATCTCTCCGTCTCGTACACACGAGCTGAGAAATTGCAAACGACGAGCAATTGCTCAGAGATGAAAAGTGCCAGCACTGAAAGCTGTTGCTAGCCAGCACCCTTCCTTGGAAGCGCTTTTGTAGGCCTAAGAACACTGGGGCTCTGGGCTTCTCTAGCCACCTAATCTTCTGCTCATCCTCTCGCGCACTCTAAAGAGAGCTCAGGTGAGAAATTGCAAACGTCGAGCAATTGCTCAGAGATGAAAAGTGCCAGCACTGAAAGCTCTTGCTAGCCAGCACCCTTCCTTGGAAGCGCTTTTGTAGCCCTAAGAACACTGGGGATTCTGGGCTTCTCTAGCCACCTAATCTTCTGCTCATCCTCTCGCGCACTCTAAAGAAAGCTCAGGTGAGAAATTGCAAACGTCGAGCAATTGCTCAGAGATGAAAAGTGCCAGCACTGAAAGCTCTTGCTAGCCAGCACCCTTCCTTGGAAGCGCTTTCACAGGCGCAGCAACACTGTTGCTTTGCGCTTCTCTACCCACCAAACATCACAGTCACTATCTCTCCGTCTCGTAGACACGAGCTGAGAAATTGCAAACGACGAGCAATTGTTCAGCGATGAAAAGTGCCAGCACTGAAAGCTCTTGCTAGCCAGCACCCTTCCTTGGAAGTGCTTTTGTAGACCTAAGAACACTGGGGATTTGCGCTTCTCTACCCACCAAACGTCACGGTCCTTCTCTTTCCGTCTCGTGGACACGAGCTGAGAAATTGCAAACGTCGAGCAATTGCTCAGAGATGAAAAGTGCCAGACCTGGAAGCTGTTGCTAGCCAACACCCTTCCTTGGAAGCGCTTTTGTAGGCCTAAGAACACTGGGGCTCTGGGCTTCTCTAGCCACCTAATCTTCTGCTCATCCTCTCGCGCACTCTAAAGAGAGCTCACGTGAGAAATTGCAAACGTCGAGCAATTGCTCAGAGATGAAAAGTGCCAGCACTGAAAGCTCTTGCTAGCCAGCACCCTTCCTTGGAAGCGCTTTCACAGGCGCAGCAACACTGGGGCTTTGCGCTTCTCTAGCCACCAAACATCACGGTCACTATCTCTCCGTCTCGTAGACACGAGCTGAGAAATTGCAAACGACGAGCAATTGTTCAGCGATGAAAAGTGCCAGCACTGAAAGCTGTTGCTAGCCAGCACCCTTCCTTGGAAGTGCTTTTGTAGACCTAAGAACACTGGGGCTCTGGGCTTCTCTAGCCACCAAACCTCACGGTCCTTCTCTTTCCGTCTCGTGGACACGAGCTGAGAAATTGCAAACGTCGAGCAATTGCTCAGAGATGAAAAGTGCCAGACCTGGAAGCTGTTGCTAGCCAACACCCTTCCTTGGAAGCGCTTTTGTAGGCCTAAGAACACTGGGGCTCTGGGCTTCTCTAGCCACCTAATCTTCTGCTCATCCTCTCGCGCACTCTAAAGAGAGCTCAGGTGAGAAATTGCAAACGTCCAGCAATTGCTCAGAGATGAAAAGTGCCAGCACTGAAAGCTCTTGCTAGCCAGCACCCTTCCTTGGAAGCGCTTTTGTAGGCCTAAGAACACTGGGGCTCTGGGCTTCTCTAGCCACCTAATCTTCTGCTCATCCTCTCGCGCACTCTAAAGAGAGCTCAGGTGAGAAATTGCAAACGTCGAGCAATTGCTCAGAGATGAAAAGTGCCAGCACTGAAAGCTCTTGCTAGCCAGCACCCTTCCTTGGAAGCGCTTTTGTAGCCCTAAGAACACTGGGGATTCTGGGCTTCTCTAGCCACCTAATCTTCTGCTCATCCTCTCGCGCACTCTAAAGAAAGCTCAGGTGAGAAATTGCAAACGTCGAGCAATTGCTCAGAGATGAAAAGTGCCAGCACTGAAAGCTCTTGCTAGCCAGCACCCTTCCTTGGAAGCGCTTTCACAGGCGCAGCAACACTGTTGCTTTGCGCTTCTCTACCCACCAAACATCACAGTCACTATCTCTCCGTCTCGTAGACACGAGCTGAGAAATTGCAAACGACGAGCAATTGTTCAGCGATGAAAAGTGCCAGCACTGAAAGCTCTTGCTAGCCAGCACCCTTCCTTGGAAGTGCTTTTGTAGACCTAAGAACACTGGGGATTTGCGCTTCTCTACCCACCAAACGTCACGGTCCTTCTCTTTCCGTCTCGTGGACACGAGCTGAGAAATTGCAAACGTCGAGCAATTGCTCAGAGATGAAAAGTGCCAGACCTGGAAGCTGTTGCTAGCCAACACCCTTCCTTGGAAGCGCTTTTGTAGGCCTAAGAACACTGGGGCTCTGGGCTTCTCTAGCCACCTAATCTTCTGCTCATCCTCTCGCGCACTCTAAAGAGAGCTCAGGTGAGAAATTGCAAACGTCGAGCAATTGCTCAGAGATGAAAAGTGCCAGACCTGGAAGCTGTTGCTAGCCAGCACCCTTCCTTGGAAGCGCTTTCACAGGCGCAGCAACACTGGGGCTTTGCGCTTCTCTACCCACCAAACATCACGGTCACTATCTCTCCGTCTCGTAGACACGAGCTGAGAAATTGCAAACGACGAGCAATTGTTCAGCGATGAAAAGTGCCAGCACTGAAAGCTGTTGCTAGCCAGCACCCTTCCTTGGAAGTGCTTTTGTAGACCTAAGAACACTGGGGCTCTGGGCTTCTCTAGCCACCAAACCTCACGGTCCTTCTCTTTCCGTCTCGTGGACACGAGCTGAGAAATTGCAAACGTCGAGCAATTGCTCAGAGATGAAAAGTGCCAGACCTGGAAGCTGTTGCTAGCCAACACCCTTCCTTGGAAGCGCTTTTGTAGGCCTAAGAACACTGGGGCTCTGGGCTTCTCTAGCCACCTAATCTTCTGCTCATCCTCTCGCGCACTCTAAAGACAGCTCAGGTGAGAAATTGCAAACGTCGAACAATTGCTCAGAGATGAAAAGTGCCAGCACTGAAAGCTCTTGCTAGCCAGCACCCTTCCTTGGAAGCGCTTTTGTAGGCCTAAGAACACTGGGGCTCTGGGCTTCTCTAGCCACCTAATCTTCTGCTCATCCTCTCGCGCACTCTAAAGAGAGCTCAGGTGAGAAATTGCAAACGTCGAGCAATTGCTCAGAGATGAAAAGTGCCAGCACTGAAAGCTCTTGCTAGCCAGCACCCTTCCTTGGAAGCGCTTTTGTAGCCCTAAGAACACTGGGGATTCTGGGCTTCTCTAGCCACCTAATCTTCTGCTCATCCTCTCGCGCACTCTAAAGAAAGCTCAGGTGAGAAATTGCAAACGTCGAGCAATTGCTCAGAGATGAAAAGTGCCAGCACTGAAAGCTCTTGCTAGCCAGCACCCTTCCTTGGAAGCGCTTTCACAGGCGCAGCAACACTGTTGCTTTGCGCTTCTCTACCCACCAAACATCACAGTCACTATCTCTCCGTCTCGTAGACACGAGCTGAGAAATTGCAAACGACGAGCAATTGTTCAGCGATGAAAAGTGCCAGCACTGAAAGCTCTTGCTAGCCAGCACCCTTCCTTGGAAGTGCTTTTGTAGACCTAAGAACACTGGGGATTTGCGCTTCTCTACCCACCAAACGTCACGGTCCTTCTCTTTCCGTCTCGTGGACACGAGCTGAGAAATTGCAAACGTCGAGCAATTGCTCAGAGATGAAAAGTGCCAGACCTGGAAGCTGTTGCTAGCCAACACCCTTCCTTGGAAGCGCTTTTGTAGGCCTAAGAACACTGGGGCTCTGGGCTTCTCTAGCCACCTAATCTTCTGCTCATCCTCTCGCGCACTCTAAAGAGAGCTCAGGTGAGAAATTGCAAACGTCGAGCAATTGCTCAGAGATGAAAAGTGCCAGCACTGAAAGCTCTTGCTAGCCAGCACCCTTCCTTGGAAGCGCTTTCACAGGCGCAGCAACACTGGGGCTTTGCGCTTCTCTAGCCACCAAACATCACGGTCACTATCTCTCCGTCTCGTAGACACGAGCTGAGAAATTGCAAACGACGAGCAATTGTTCAGCGATGAAAAGTGCCAGCACTGAAAGCTGTTGCTAGCCAGCACCCTTCCTTGGAAGTGCTTTTGTAGACCTAAGAACACTGGGGCTCTGGGCTTCTCTAGCCACCAAACCTCACGGTCCTTCTCTTTCCGTCTCGTGGACACGAGCTGAGAAATTGCAAACGTCGAGCAATTGCTCAGAGATGAAAAGTGCCAGACCTGGAAGCTGTTGCTAGCCAACACCCTTCCTTGGAAGCGCTTTTGTAGGCCTAAGAACACTGGGGCTCTGGGCTTCTCTAGCCACCTAATCTTCTGCTCATCCTCTCGCGCACTCTAAAGAGAGCTCAGGTGAGAAATTGCAAACGTCCAGCAATTGCTCAGAGATGAAAAGTGCCAGCACTGAAAGCTCTTGCTAGCCAGCACCCTTCCTTGGAAGCGCTTTTGTAGGCCTAAGAACACTGGGGCTCTGGGCTTCTCTAGCCACCTAATCTTGTGCTCATCCTCTCGCGCACTCTAAAGAGAGCTCAGGTGAGAAATTGCAAACGTCCAGCAATTGCTCAGAGATGAAAAGTGCCAGCACTGAAAGCTCTTGCTAGCCAGCACCCTTCCTTGGAAGCGCTTTTGTAGCCCTAAGAACACTGGGGATTCTGGGCTTCTCTAGCCACCTAATCTTCTGCTCATCCTCTCGCGCACTCTAAAGAAAGCTCAGGTGAGAAATTGCAAACGTCGAGCAATTGCTCAGAGATGAAAAGTGCCAGCACTGAAAGCTCTTGCTAGCCAGCACCCTTCCTTGGAAGCGCTTTCACAGGCGCAGCAACACTGTTGCTTTGCGCTTCTCTACCCACCAAACATCACAGTCACTATCTCTCCGTCTCGTAGACACGAGCTGAGAAATTGCAAACGACGAGCAATTGTTCAGCGATGAAAAGTGCCAGCACTGAAAGCTCTTGCTAGCCAGCACCCTTCCTTGGAAGTGCTTTTGTAGACCTAAGAACACTGGGGATTTGCGCTTCTCTACCCACCAAACGTCACGGTCCTTCTCTTTCCGTCTCGTGGACACGAGCTGAGAAATTGCAAACGTCGAGCAATTGCTCAGAGATGAAAAGTGCCAGACCTGGAAGCTGTTGCTAGCCAACACCCTTCCTTGGAAGCGCTTTTGTAGGCCTAAGAACACTGGGGCTCTGGGCTTCTCTAGCCACCTAATCTTCTGCTCATCCTCTCGCGCACTCTAAAGAAAGCTCAGGTGAGAAATTGCAAACGTCGAGCAATTGCTCAGAGATGAAAAGTGCCAGACCTGGAAGCTGTTGCTAGCCAGCACCCTTCCTTGGAAGCGCTTTCACAGGCGCAGCAACACTGGGGCTTTGCGCTTCTCTAGCCACCAAACATCACGGTCACTATCTCTCCGTCTCGTAGACACGAGCTGAGAAATTGCAAACGACGAGCAATTGTTCAGCGATGAAAAGTGCCAGCACTGAAAGCTGTTGCTAGCCAGCACCCTTCCTTGGAAGTGCTTTTGTAGACCTAAGAACACTGGGGCTCTGGGCTTCTCTAGCCACCAAACCTCACGGTCCTTCTCTTTCCGTCTCGTGGACACGAGCTGAGAAATTGCAAACGTCGAGCAATTGCTCAGAGATGAAAAGTGCCAGACCTGGAAGCTGTTGCTAGCCAACACCCTTCCTTGGAAGCGCTTTTGTAGGCCTAAGAACACTGGGGCTCTGGGCTTCTCTAGCCACCTAATCTTCTGCTCATCCTCTCGCGCACTCTAAAGAGAGCTCAGGTGAGAAATTGCAAACGTCGAGCAATTGCTCAGAGATGAAAAGTGCCAGCACTGAAAGCTCTTGCTAGCCAGCACCCTTCCTTGGAAGCGCTTTTGTAGGCCTAAGAACACTGGGGCTCTGGGCTTCTCTAGCCACCTAATCTTCTGCTCATCCTCTCGCGCACTCTAAAGAGAGCTCAGGTGAGAAATTGCAAACGTCGAGCAATTGCTCAGAGATGAAAAGTGCCAGCACTGAAAGCTCTTGCTAGCCAGCACCCTTCCTTGGAAGTGCTTTTGTAGCCCTAAGAACACTGGGGATTCTGGGCTTCTCTAGCCACCTAATCTTCTGCTCATCCTCTCGCGCACTCTAAAGAAAGCTCAGGTGAGAAATTGCAAACGTCGAGCAATTGCTCAGAGATGAAAAGTGCCAGCACTGAAAGCTCTTGCTAGCCAGCACCCTTCCTTGGAAGCGCTTTCACAGGCGCAGCAACACTGGGGCTTTGCGCTTCTCTAGCCACCAAACATCACAGTCACTATCTCTCCGTCTCGTAGACACGAGCTGAGAAATTGCAAACGACGAGCAATTGTTCAGCGATGAAAAGTGCCAGCACTGAAAGCTGTTGCTAGCCAGCACCCTTCCTTGGAAGTGCTTTTGTAGACCTAAGAACACTGGGGCTCTGGGCTTCTCTAGCCACCAAACCTCACGGTCCTTCTCTTTCCGTCTCGTGGACACGAGCTGAGAAATTGCAAACGTCGAGCAATTGCTCAGAGATGAAAAGTGCCAGACCTGGAAGCTGTTGCTAGCCAGCACCCTTCCTTGGAAGCGCTTTTGTAGGCCTAAGAACACTGGGGCTCTGGGCTTCTCTAGCCACCTAATCTTCTGCTCATCCTCTCGCGCACTCTAAAGAGAGCTCAGGTGAGAAATTGCAAATGTCGAGCAATTGCTCAGAGATGAAAAGTGCCAGCACTGAAAGCTCTTGCTAGCCAGCACCCTTCCTTGGAAGTGCTTTCACAGGCGCAGCAACACTGGGGCTTGGCGCTTCTCTACCCACCAAACATCACAGTCACTATCTCTCCGTCTCGTAGACACGAGCTGAGAAATTGCAAACGACGAGCAATTGTTCAGCGATGAAAAGTGCCAGCACTGAAAGCTCTTGCTAGCCAGCACCCTTCCTTGGAAGTGCTTTTGTAGACCTAAGAACACTGGGGATTTGCGCTTCTCTACCCACCAAACGTCACGGTCCTTCTCTTTCCGTCTCGTGGACACGAGCTGAGAAATTGCAAACGTCGAGCAATTGCTCAGAGATGAAAAGTGCCAGACCTGGAAGCTGTTGCTAGCCAACACCCTTCCTTGGAAGCGCTTTTGTAGGCCTAAGAACACTGGGGCTCTGGGCTTCTCTAGCCACCTAATCTTCTGCTCATCCTCTCGCGCACTCTAAAGAGAGCTCAGGTGAGAAATTGCAAACGTCGAGCAATTGCTCAGAGATGAAAAGTGCCAGCACTGAAAGCTCTTGCTAGCCAGCACCCTTCCTTGGAAGCGCTTTCACAGGCGCAGCAACACTGGGGCTTTGCGCTTCTCTAGCCACCAAACATCACGGTCACTATCTCTCCGTCTCGTAGACACGAGCTGAGAAATTGCAAACGACGAGCAATTGTTCAGCGATGAAAAGTGCCAGCACTGAAAGCTGTTGCTAGCCAGCACCCTTCCTTGGAAGTGCTTTTGTAGACCTAAGAACACTGGGGCTCTGGGCTTCTCTAGCCACCAAACCTCACGGTCCTTCTCTTTCCGTCTCGTGGACACGAGCTGAGAAATTGCAAACATCGAGCAATTGCTCAGAGATGAAAAGTGCCAGACCTGGAAGCTGTTGCTAGCCAACACCCTTCCTTGGAAGCGCTTTTGTAGGCCTAAGAACACTGGGGCTCTGGGCTTCTCTAGCCACCTAATCTTCTGCTCATCCTCTCGCGCACTCTAAAGAGAGCTCAGGTGAGAAATTGCAAACGTCGAGCAATTGCTCAGAGATGAAAAGTGCCAGCACTGAAAGCTCTTGCTAGCCAGCACCCTTCCTTGGAAGCGCTTTTGTAGCCCTAAGAACACTGGGGCTCTGGGCTTCTCTAGCCACCTAATCTTCTGCTCATCCTCTCGCGCACTCTAAAGAGAGCTCAGGTGAGAAATTGCAAACGTCGAGCAATTGCTCAGAGATGAAAAGTGCCAGCACTGAAAGCTCTTGCTAGCCAGCACCCTTCCTTGGAAGCACTTTTGTAGCCCTAAGAACACTGGGGATTCTGGGCTTCTCTAGCCACCTAATCTTCTGCTCATCCTCTCGCGCACTCTAAAGAAAGCTCAGGTGAGAAATTGCAAACGTCGAGCAATTGCTCAGAGATGAAAAGTGCCAGCACTGAAAGCTCTTGCTAGCCAGCACCCTTCCTTGGAAGCGCTTTCACAGGCGCAGCAACACTGTTGCTTTGCGCTTCTCTACCCACCAAACATCACAGTCACTATCTCTCCGTCTCGTAGACACGAGCTGAGAAATTGCAAACGACGAGCAATTGTTCAGCGATGAAAAGTGCCAGCACTGAAAGATCTTGCTAGCCAGCACCCTTCCTTGGAAGTGCTTTTGTAGACCTAAGAACACTGGGGATTTGCGCTTCTCTACCCACCAAACGTCACGGTCCTTCTCTTTCCGTCTCGTGGACACGAGCTGAGAAATTGCAAACGTCGAGCAATTGCTCAGAGATGAAAAGTGCCAGACCTGGAAGCTGTTGCTAGCCAACACCCTTCCTTGGAAGCGCTTTTGTAGGCCTAAGAACACTGGGGCTCTGGGCTTCTCTAGCCACCTAATCTTCTGCTCATCCTCTCGCGCACTCTAAAGAGAGCTCAGGTGAGAAATTGCAAACGTCGAGCAATTGCTCAGAGATGAAAAGTGCCAGACCTGGAAGCTGTTGCTAGCCAGCACCCTTCCTTGGAAGCGCTTTCACAGGCGCAGCAACACTGGGGCTTTGCGCTTCTCTAGCCACCAAACATCACGGTCACTATCTCTCCGTCTCGTAGACACGAGCTGAGAAATTGCAAACGACGAGCAATTGTTCAGCGATGAAAAGTGCCAGCACTGAAAGCTGTTGCTAGCCAGCACCCTTCCTTGGAAGTGCTTTTGTAGACCTAAGAACACTGGGGCTCTGGGCTTCTCTAGCCACCAAACCTCACGGTCCTTCTCTTTCCGTCTCGTGGACACGAGCTGAGAAATTGCAAACGTCGAGCAATTGCTCAGAGATGAAAAGTGCCAGACCTGGAAGCTGTTGCTAGCCAACACCCTTCCTTGGAAGCGCTTTTGTAGGCCTAAGAACACTGGGGCTCTGGGCTTCTCTAGCCACCTAATCTTCTGCTCATCCTCTCGCGCACTCTAAAGAGAGCTCAGGTGAGAAATTGCAAACGTCCAGCAATTGCTCAGAGATGAAAAGTGCCAGCACTGAAAGCTCTTGCTAGCCAGCACCCTTCCTTGGAAGCGCTTTTGTAGGCCTAAGAACACTGGGGCTCTGGGCTTCTCTAGCCACCTAATCTTCTGCTCATCCTCTCGCGCACTCTAAAGAGAGCTCAGGTGAGAAATTGCAAACGTCGAGCAATTGCTCAGAGATGAAAAGTGCCAGCACTGAAAGCTCTTGCTAGCCAGCACCCTTCCTTGGAAGTGCTTTCACAGGCGCAGCAACACTGGGGCTTGGCGCTTCTCTACCCACCAAACATCACGGTCACTATCTCTCCGTCTCGTAGACACGAGCTGAGAAATTGCAAACGTCGAGCAATTGCTCAGAGATGAAAAGTGCCAGCACTGAAAGCTCTTGCTAGCCAGCACCCTTCCTTGGAAGCGCTTTCACAGGTGCAGTAACACTGGGGCTCTGGGCTTCTCTAGCCACCAAACATCACGGTCATTCTCTTTCCGTCTCATAGACACGAGCTGAGAAATTGCAAACGTCAAGCAATTGCTCAGAGATGAAAAGTGCCAGCACTGAAAGCTGTTGCTAGCCAGCACCCTTCCTTGGAAGCGCTTTTGTAGGCCTAAGAACACTGGGGCTCTGGGCTTCTCTAGCCACCTAATCTTCTGCTCATCCTCTCGCGCACTCTAAAGAGAGCTCAGGTGAGAAATTGCAAACGTCCAGCAATTGCTCAGAGATGAAAAGTGCCAGCACTGAAAGCTCTTGCTAGCCAGCACCCTTCCTTGGAAGCGCTTTCACAGGCGCAGCAACACTGGGGCTTTGCGCTTCTCTAGCCACCAAACATCACGGTCACTATCTCTCCGTCTCGTAGACACGAGCTGAGAAATTGCAAACGACGAGCAATTGTTCAGCGATGAAAAGTGCCAGCACTGAAAGCTGTTGCTAGCCAGCACCCTTCCTTGGAAGCGCTTTTGTAGACCTAAGAACACTGGGGCTCTGGGCTTCTCTAGCCACCAAACCTCACGGTCCTTCTCTTTCCGTCTCGTGGACACGAGCTGAGAAATTGCAAACGTCGAGCAATTGCTCAGAGATGAAAAGTGCCAGACCTGGAAGCTGTTGCTAGCCAACACCCTTCCTTGGAAGCGCTTTTGTAGGCCTAAGAACACTGGGGCTCTGGGCTTCTCTAGCCACCTAATCTTCTGCTCATCCTCTCGCGCACTCTGAAGAGAGCTCAGGTGAGAAATTGCAAACGTCCAGCAATTGCTCAGAGATGAAAAGTGCCAGCACTGAAAGCTCTTGCTAGCCAGCACCCTTCCTTGGAAGCACTTTTGTAGGCCTAAGAACACTGGGGCTCTGGGCTTCTCTAGCCACCTAATCTTCTGCTCATCCTCTCGCGCACTCTAAAGAGAGCTCAGGTGAGAAATTGCAAACGTCCAGCAATTGCTCAGAGATGAAAAGTGCCAGCACTGAAAGCTGTTGCTAGCCAGCACCCTTCCTTGGAAGCGCTTTCACAGGCGCAGCAACACTGGGGCTTTGCGCTTCTCTACCCACCAAACGTCACGGTCCTTCTCTTTCCGTCTCGTGGACACGAGCTGAGAAATTGCAAACGTCGAGCAATTGCTCAGAGATGAAAAGTGCCAGCACTGAAAGCTGTTGCTAGCCAGCACCCTTCCTTGGAAGCGCTTTTGTAGGCCTAAGAACACTGGGGCTCTGGGCTTCTCTAGCCACCTAATCTTCTGCTCATCCTCTCGCGCACTCTAAAGAGAGCTCAGGTGAGAAATTGCAAACGTCAAGCAATTGCTCAGAGATGAAAAGTGCCAGCACTGAAAGCTGTTGCTAGCCAGCACCCTTCCTTGGAAGCGCTTTTGTAGGCCTAAGAACACTGCGGCTCTGGGCTTCTCTAGCCACCTAACCTTATGCTCATCCTCTCGCGCACTCTAAAGAGAGCTCAGGTGAGAAATTGCAAACGTCCAGCAATTGCTCAGAGATGAAAAGTGCCAGCACTGAAAGCTGTTGCTAGCCAGCACCCTTCCTTGGAAGCGCTTTCACAGGCGCAGCAACACTGGGGCTCTGGGCTTCTCTAGCCACCAAACGTCACTGTCATTCTCTTTCCGTCTCCTAGACACGAGCTGAGAAATTGCAAACGTCGAGCAATTGTTCAGAGATGAAAAGTGCCAGCACTGAAAGCTCTTGCTAGCCAGCACCCTTCCTTGGAAGCGCTTTTGTAGACCTAAGAACACTGGGGCTCTGGGCTTCTCTAGCCACCAAACGTCACTGTCATTCTCTTTCCGTCTCGTAGACACGAGCTGAGAAATTGCAAATGTCGAGCAATTGCTCAGAGATGAAAAGTGCCAGACCTGGAAGCTGTTGCTAGCCAACACCCTTCCTTGGAAGCGCTTTTGTAGGCCTAAGAACACTGGGGCTCTGGGCTTCTCTAGCCACCTAATCTTCTGCTCATCCTCTCGCGCACTCTAAAGAGAGCTCAGGTGAGAAATTGCAAACGTCCAGCAATTGCTCAGAGATGAAAAGTGCCAGCACTGAAAGCTCTTGCTAGCCAGCACCCTTCCTTGGAAGCGCTTTCACAGGCGCAGCAACACTGGGGCTTTGCGCTTCTCTAGCCACCAAACGTCACGGTCCTTCTCTTTCCGTCTCGTGGACACGAGCTGAGAAATTGCAAACGTCGAGCAATTGCTCAGAGATGAAAAGTGCCAGCACTGAAAGCTGTTGCTAGCCAGCACCCTTCCTTGGAAGCGCTTTTGTAGGCCTAAGAACACTGGGGCTCTGGGCTTCTCTAGCCACCTAATCTTCTGCTCATCCTCTCGCGCACTCTAAAGAGAGCTCAGGTGAGAAATTGCAAACGTCGAGCAATTGCTCAGAGATGAAAAGTGCCAGCACTGAAAGCTGTTGCTAGCCAGCACCCTTCCTTGGAAGCGCTTTTGTAGGCCTAAGAACACTGGGGATTCTGGGCTTCTCTAGCCACCTAATCTTCTGCTCATCCTCTCGCGCACTCTAAAGAAAGCTCAGGTGAGAAATTGCAAACGTCGAGCAATTGCTCAGAGATGAAAAGTGCCAGCACTGAAAGCTCTTGCTAGCCAGCACCCTTCCTTGGAAGCGCTTTCACAGGCGCAGCAACACTGTTGCTTTGCGCTTCTCTACCCACCAAACATCACAGTCACTATCTCTCCGTCTCGTAGACACGAGCTGAGAAATTGCAAACGACGAGCAATTGTTCAGAGATGAAAAGTGCCAGCACTGAAAGCTCTTGCTAGCCAGCACCCTTCCTTGGAAGTGCTTTTGTAGACCTAAGAACACTGGGGATTTGCGCTTCTCTACCCACCAAACGTCACGGTCCTTCTCTTTCCGTGCAGTAGACACGAGCTGAGAAATTGCAAACGTCGAGCAATTGCTCAGAGATGAAAAGTGCCAGACCTGGAAGCTGTTGCTAGCCAACACCCTTCCTTGGAAGCGCTTTTGTAGGCCTAAGAACACTGGGGCTCTGGGCTTCTCTAGCCACCTAATCTTCTGCTCATCCTCTCGCGCACTCTAAAGAGAGCTCAGGTGAGAAATTGCAAACGTCGAGCAATTGCTCAGAGATGAAAAGTGCCAGACCTGGAAGCTGTTGCTAGCCAGCACCCTTCCTTGGAAGCGCTTTCACAGGCGCAGCAACACTGGGGCTTTGCGCTTCTCTAGCCACCAAACATCACGGTCACTATCTCTCCGTCTCGTAGACACGAGCTGAGAAATTGCAAACGACGAGCAATTGTTCAGCGATGAAAAGTGCCAGCACTGAAAGCTGTTGCTAGCCAGCACCCTTCCTTGGAAGTGCTTTTGTAGACCTAAGAACACTGGGGCTCTGGGCTTCTCTAGCCACCAAACCTCACGGTCCTTCTCTTTCCGTCTCGTGGACACGAGCTGAGAAATTGCAAACGTCGAGCAATTGCTCAGAGATGAAAAGTGCCAGACCTGGAAGCTGTTGCTAGCCAACACCCTTCCTTGGAAGCGCTTTTGTAGGCCTAAGAACACTGGGGCTCTGGGCTTCTCTAGCCACCTAATCTTCTGCTCATCCTCTCGCGCACTCTAAAGAGAGCTCAGGTGAGAAATTGCAAACGTCCAGCAATTGCTCAGAGATGAAAAGTGCCAGCACTGAAAGCTCTTGCTAGCCAGCACCCTTCCTTGGAAGCGCTTTTGTAGCCCTAAGAACACTGGGGCTCTGGGCTTCTCTAGCCACCTAATCTTCTGCTCATCCTCTCGCGCACTCTAAAGAGAGCTCAGGTGAGAAATTGCAAACGTCCAGCAATTGCTCAGAGATGAAAAGTGCCAGCACTGAAAGCTGTTGCTAGCCAGCACCCTTCCTTGGAAGTGCTTTTGTAGCCCTAAGAACACTGGGGATTCTGGGCTTCTCTAGCCACCTAATCTTCTGCTCATCCTCTCGCGCACTCTAAAGAAAGCTCAGGTGAGAAATTGCAAACGTCGAGCAATTGCTCAGAGATGAAAAGTGCCAGCACTGAAAGCTCTTGCTAGCCAGCACCCTTCCTTGGAAGCGCTTTCACAGGCGCAGCAGCACTGGGGCTTTGCGCTTCTCTACCCACCAAACATCACGGTCACTATCTCTCCGTCTCGTAGACACGAGCTGAGAAATTGCAAACGACGAGCAATTGTTCAGCGATGAAAAGTGCCAGCACTGAAAGCTCTTGCTAGCCAGCACCCTTCCTTGGAAGTGCTTTTGTAGACCTAAGAACACTGGGGCTCTGGGCTTCTCTAGCCACCAAACCTCACGGTCCTTCTCTTTCCGTCTCGTGGACACGAGCTGAGAAATTGCAAACGTCGAGCAATTGCTCAGAGATGAAAAGTGCCAGACCTGGAAGCTGTTGCTAGCCAACACCCTTCCTTGGAAGCGCTTTTGTAGGCCTAAGAACACTGGGGCTCTGGGCTTCTCTAGCCACCTAATCTTCTGCTCATCCTCTCGCGCACTCTAAAGAGAGCTCAGGTGAGAAATTGCAAACGTCCAGCAATTGCTCAGAGATGAAAAGTGCCAGCACTGAAAGCTCTTGCTAGCCAGCACCCTTCCTTGGAAGCGCTTTTGTAGGCCTAAGAACACTGCGGCTCTGGGCTTCTCTAGCCACCTAATCTTCTGCTCATCCTCTCGCGCACTCTAAAGAGAGCTCAGGTGAGAAATTGCAAACGTCGAGCAATTGCTCAGAGATGAAAAGTGCCAGCACTGAAAGCTCTTGCTAGCCAGCACCCTTCCTTGGAAGTGCTTTCACAGGCGCAGCAACACTGGGGCTTGGCGCTTCTCTACCCACCAAACATCACGGTCACTATCTCTCCGTCTCGTAGACACGAGCTGAGAAATTGCAAACGACGAGCAATTGCTCAGAGATGAAAAGTGCCAGCACTGAAAGCTCTTGCTAGCCAGCACCCTTCCTTGGAAGCGCTTTCACAGGTGCAGTAACACTGGGGCTCTGGGCTTCTCTAGCCACCAAACGTCACGGTCATTCTCTTTCCGTCTCATAGACACGAGCTGAGAAATTGCAAACGTCAAGCAATTGCTCAGAGATGAAAAGTGCCAGCACTGAAAGCTCTTGCTAGCCAGCACCCTTCCTTGGAAGCGCTTTTGTAGGCCTAAGAACACTGCGGCTCTGGGCTTCTCTAGCCACCTAATCTTCTGCTCATCCTCTCGCGCACTCTAAAGAGAGCTCAGGTGAGAAATTGCAAACGTCCAGCAATTGCTCAGAGATGAAAAGTGCCAGCACTGAAAGCTCTTGCTAGCCAGCACCCTTCCTTGGAAGCGCTTTCACAGGCGCAGCAACACTGGGGCTTTGCGCTTCTCTAGCCACCAAACATCACGGTCACTATCTCTCCGTCTCGTAGACACGAGCTGAGAAATTGCAAACGAAGAGCAATTGTTCAGCGATGAAAAGTGCCAGCACTGAAAGCTGTTGCTAGCCAGCACCCTTCCTTGGAAGCGCTTTTGTAGACCTAAGAACACTGGGGCTCTGGGCTTCTCTAGCCACCAAACCTCACGGTCCTTCTCTTTCCGTCTCGTGGACACGAGCTGAGAAATTGCAAACGTCGAGCAATTGCTCAGAGATGAAAAGTGCCAGACCTGGAAGCTGTTGCTAGCCAACACCCTTCCTTGGAAGCGCTTTTGTAGGCCTAAGAACACTGGGGCTCTGGGCTTCTCTAGCCACCTAATCTTCTGCTCATCCTCTCGCGCACTCTAAAGAGAGCTCAGGTGAGAAATTGCAAACGTCCAGCAATTGCTCAGAGATGAAAAGTGCCAGCACTGAAAGCTCTTGCTAGCCAGCACCCTTCCTTGGAAGCGCTTTTGTAGGCCTAAGAACACTGGGGCTCTGGGCTTCTCTAGCCACCTAATCTTCTGCTCATCCTCTCGCGCACTCTAAAGAGAGCTCAGGTGAGAAATTGCAAACGTCGAGCAATTGCTCAGAGATGAAAAGTGCCAGACCTGGAAGCTCTTGCTAGCCAGCACCCTTCCTTGGAAGCGCTTTTGTAGGCCTAAGAACACTGGGGATTCTGGGCTTCTCTAGCCACCTAATCTTCTGCTCATCCTCTCGCGCACTCTAAAGAAAGCTCAGGTGAGAAATTGCAAACGTCGAGCAATTGCTCAGAGATGAAAAGTGCCAGCACTGAAAGCTCTTGCTAGCCAGCACCCTTCCTTGGAAGCGCTTTCACAGGCGCAGCAACACTGGGGCTTTGCGCTTCTCTAGCCACCAAACGTCACGGTCCTTCTCTTTCCGTCTCGTGGACACGAGCTGAGAAATTGCAAACGTCGAGCAATTGCTCAGAGATGAAAAGTGCCAGCACTGAAAGCTGTTGCTAGCCAGCACCCTTCCTTGGAAGCGCTTTTGTAGGCCTAAGAACACTGGGGCTCTGGGCTTCTCTAGCCACCTAATCTTCTGCTCATCCTCTCGCGCACTCTAAAGAGAGCTCAGGTGAGAAATTGCAAACGTCGAGCAATTGCTCAGAGATGAAAAGTGCCAGCACTGAAAGCTGTTGCTAGCCAGCACCCTTCCTTGGAAGCGCTTTTGTAGGCCTAAGAACACTGGGGATTCTGGGCTTCTCTAGCCACCTAATCTTCTGCTCATCCTCTCGCGCACTCTAAAGAAAGCTCAGGTGAGAAATTGCAAACGTCGAGCAATTGCTCAGAGATGAAAAGTGCCAGCACTGAAAGCTCTTGCTAGCCAGCACCCTTCCTTGGAAGCGCTTTCACAGGCGCAGCAACACTGTTGCTTTGCGCTTCTCTACCCACCAAACATCACAGTCACTATCTCTCCGTCTCGTAGACACGAGCTGAGAAATTGCAAACGACGAGCAATTGTTCAGCGATGAAAAGTGCCAGCACTGAAAGCTCTTGCTAGCCAGCACCCTTCCTTGGAAGTGCTTTTGTAGACCTAAGAACACTGGGGATTTGCGCTTCTCTACCCACCAAACGTCACGGTCCTTCTCTTTCCGTGCAGTAGACACGAGCTGAGAAATTGCAAACGTCGAGCAATTGCTCAGAGATGAAAAGTGCCAGACCTGGAAGCTGTTGCTAGCCAACACCCTTCCTTGGAAGCGCTTTTGTAGGCCTAAGAACACTGGGGCTCTGGGCTTCTCTAGCCACCTAATCTTCTGCTCATCCTCTCGCGCACTCTAAAGAGAGCTCAGGTGAGAAATTGCAAACGTCGAGCAATTGCTCAGAGATGAAAAGTGCCAGACCTGGAAGCTGTTGCTAGCCAGCACCCTTCCTTGGAAGCGCTTTCACAGGCGCAGCAACACTGGGGCTTTGCGCTTCTCTAGCCACCAAACATCACGGTCACTATCTCTCCGTCTCGTAGACACGAGCTGAGAAATTGCAAACGACGAGCAATTGTTCAGCGATGAAAAGTGCCAGCACTGAAAGCTGTTGCTAGCCAGCACCCTTCCTTGGAAGCACTTTTGTAGGCCTAAGAACACTGGGGCTCTGGGCTTCTCTAGCCACCAAACCTCACGGTCCTTCTCTTTCCGTCTCGTGGACACGAGCTGAGAAATTGCAAACGTCGAGCAATTGCTCAGAGATGAAAAGTGCCAGACCTGGAAGCTGTTGCTAGCCAACACCCTTCCTTGGAAGCGCTTTTGTAGGCCTAAGAACACTGGGGCTCTGGGCTTCTCTAGCCACCTAATCTTCTGCTCATCCTCTCGCGCACTCTAAAGAGAGCTCAGGTGAGAAATTGCAAACGTCCAGCAATTGCTCAGAGATGAAAAGTGCCAGCACTGAAAGCTCTTGCTAGCCAGCACCCTTCCTTGGAAGCGCTTTTGTAGCCCTAAGAACACTGGGGCTCTGGGCTTCTCTAGCCACCTAATCTTCTGCTCATCCTCTCGCGCACTCTAAAGAGAGCTCAGGTGAGAAATTGCAAACGTCCAGCAATTGCTCAGAGATGAAAAGTGCCAGCACTGAAAGCTGTTGCTAGCCAGCACCCTTCCTTGGAAGTGCTTTTGTAGCCCTAAGAACACTGGGGATTCTGGGCTTCTCTAACCACCTAATCTTCTGCTCATCCTCTCGCGCACTCTAAAGAAAGCTCAGGTTAGAAATTGCAAACGTCGAGCAATTGCTCAGAGATGAAAAGTGCCAGCACTGAAAGCTCTTGCTAGCCAGCACCCTTCCTTGGAAGCGCTTTCACAGGCGCAGCAACACTGGGGCTTTGCGCTTCTCTACCCACCAAACATCACAGTCACTATCTCTCCGTCTCGTAGACACGAGCTGAGAAATTGCAAACGACGAGCAATTGTTCAGCGATGAAAAGTGCCAGCACTGAAAGCTCTTGCTAGCCAGCACCCTTCCTTGGAAGTGCTTTTGTAGACCTAAGAACACTGGGGCTCTGGGCTTCTCTAGCCACCAAACCTCACGGTCCTTCTCTTTCCGTCTCGTGGACACGAGCTGAGAAATTGCAAACGTCGAGCAATTGCTCAGAGATGAAAAGTGCCAGACCTGGAAGCTGTTGCTAGCCAACACCCTTCCTTGGAAGCGCTTTTGTAGGCCTAAGAACACTGGGGATTCTGGGCTTCTCTAGCCACCTAATCTTCTGCTCATCCTCTCGCGCGCTCTAAAGAAAGCTCAGGTGAGAAATTGCAAACGTCGAGCAATTGCTCAGAGATGAAAAGTGCCAGCACTGAAAGCTCTTGCTAGCCAGCACCCTTCCTTGGAAGCGCTTTCACAGGCGCAGCAACACTGGGGCTTTGCGCTTCTCTACCCACCAAACATCACGGTCACTATCTCTCCGTCTCGTAGACACGAGCTGAGAAATTGCAAACGTCGAGCAATTGCTCAGAGATGAAAAGTGCCAGCACTGAAAGCTGTTGCTAGCCAGCACCCTTCCTTGGAAGCGCTTTTGTAGGCCTAAGAACACTGGGGCTCTGGGCTTCTCTAGCCACCTAATCTTCTGCTCATCCTCTCGCGCACTCTAAAGAGAGCTCAGGTGAGAAATTGCAAACGTCGAGCAATTGCTCAGAGATGAAAAGTGCCAGACCTGGAAGCTCTTGCTAGCCAGCACCCTTCCTTGGAAGCGCTTTTGTAGGCCTAAGAACACTGGGGATTCTGGGCTTCTCTAGCCACCTAATCTTCTGCTCATCCTCTCGCGCACTCTAAAGAAAGCTCAGGTGAGAAATTGCAAACGTCGAGCAATTGCTCAGAGATGAAAAGTGCCAGCACTGAAAGCTCTTGCTAGCCAGCACCCTTCCTTGGAAGCGCTTTCACAGGCGCAGCAACACTGGGGCTTTGCGCTTCTCTAGCCACCAAACGTCACGGTCCTTCTCTTTCCGTCTCGTGGACACGAGCTGAGAAATTGCAAACGTCGAGCAATTGCTCAGAGATGAAAAGTGCCAGCACTGAAAGCTGTTGCTAGCCAGCACCCTTCCTTGGAAGCGCTTTTGTAGGCCTAAGAACACTGGGGCTCTGGGCTTCTCTAGCCACCTAATCTTCTGCTCATCCTCTCGCGCACTCTAAAGAGAGCTCAGGTGAGAAATTGCAAACGTCGAGCAATTGCTCAGAGATGAAAAGTGCCAGCACTGAAAGCTGTTGCTAGCCAGCACCCTTCCTTGGAAGCGCTTTTGTAGGCCTAAGAACACTGGGGATTCTGGGCTTCTCTAGCCACCTAATCTTCTGCTCATCCTCTCGCGCACTCTAAAGAAAGCTCAGGTGAGAAATTGCAAACGTCGAGCAATTGCTCAGAGATGAAAAGTGCCAGCACTGAAAGCTCTTGCTAGCCAGCACCCTTCCTTGGAAGCGCTTTCACAGGCGCAGCAACACTGTTGCTTTGCGCTTCTCTACCCACCAAACATCACAGTCACTATCTCTCCGTCTCGTAGACACGAGCTGAGAAATTGCAAACGACGAGCAATTGTTCAGCGATGAAAAGTGCCAGCACTGAAAGCTCTTGCTAGCCAGCACCCTTCCTTGGAAGTGCTTTTGTAGACCTAAGAACACTGGGGATTTGCGCTTCTCTACCCACCAAACGTCACGGTCCTTCTCTTTCCGTGCAGTAGACACGAGCTGAGAAATTGCAAACGTCGAGCAATTGCTCAGAGATGAAAAGTGCCAGACCTGGAAGCTGTTGCTAGCCAACACCCTTCCTTGGAAGCGCTTTTGTAGACCTAAGAACACTGGGGCTCTGGGCTTCTCTAGCCACCTAATCTTCTGCTCATCCTCTCGCGCACTCTAAAGAGAGCTCAGGTGAGAAATTGCAAACGTCGAGCAATTGCTCAGAGATGAAAAGTGCCAGACCTGGAAGCTGTTGCTAGCCAGCACCCTTCCTTGGAAGCGCTTTCACAGGCGCAGCAACACTGGGGCTTTGCGCTTCTCTAGCCACCAAACATCACGGTCACTATCTCTCCGTCTCGTAGACACGAGCTGAGAAATTGCAAACGACGAGCAATTGTTCAGCGATGAAAAGTGCCAGCACTGAAAGCTGTTGCTAGCCAGCACCCTTCCTTGGAAGCACTTTTGTAGGCCTAAGAACACTGGGGCTCTGGGCTTCTCTAGCCACCAAACCTCACGGTCCTTCTCTTTCCGTCTCGTGGACACGAGCTGAGAAATTGCAAACGTCGAGCAATTGCTCAGAGATGAAAAGTGCCAGACCTGGAAGCTGTTGCTAGCCAACACCCTTCCTTGGAAGCGCTTTTGTAGGCCTAAGAACACTGGGGCTCTGGGCTTCTCTAGCCACCTAATCTTCTGCTCATCCTCTCGCGCACTCTAAAGAGAGCTCAGGTGAGAAATTGCAAACGTCCAGCAATTGCTCAGAGATGAAAAGTGCCAGCACTGAAAGCTCTTGCTAGCCAGCACCCTTCCTTGGAAGCGCTTTTGTAGCCCTAAGAACACTGGGGCTCTGGGCTTCTCTAGCCACCTAATCTTCTGCTCATCCTCTCGCGCACTCTAAAGAGAGCTCAGGTGAGAAATTGCAAACGTCCAGCAATTGCTCAGAGATGAAAAGTGCCAGCACTGAAAGCTGTTGCTAGCCAGCACCCTTCCTTGGAAGTGCTTTTGTAGCCCTAAGAACACTGGGGATTCTGGGCTTCTCTAGCCACCTAATCTTCTGCTCATCCTCTCGCGCACTCTAAAGAAAGCTCAGGTGAGAAATTGCAAACGTCGAGCAATTGCTCAGAGATGAAAAGTGCCAGCACTGAAAGCTCTTGCTAGCCAGCACCCTTCCTTGGAAGCGCTTTCACAGGCGCAGCAACACTGGGGCTTTGCGCTTCTCTACCCACCAAACATCACAGTCACTATCTCTCCGTCTCGTAGACACGAGCTGAGAAATTGCAAACGACGAGCAATTGTTCAGCGATGAAAAGTGCCAGCACTGAAAGCTCTTGCTAGCCAGCACCCTTCCTTGGAAGTGCTTTTGTAGACCTAAGAACACTGGGGCTCTGGGCTTCTCTAGCCACCAAACCTCACGGTCCTTCTCTTTCCGTCTCGTGGACACGAGCTGAGAAATTGCAAACGTCGAGCAATTGCTCAGAGATGAAAAGTGCCAGACCTGGAAGCTGTTGCTAGCCAACACCCTTCCTTGGAAGCGCTTTTGTAGGCCTAAGAACACTGGGGCTCTGGGCTTCTCTAGCCACCTAATCTTCTGCTCATCCTCTCGCGCACTCTAAAGAGAGCTCAGGTGAGAAATTGCAAACGTCCAGCAATTGCTCAGAGATGAAAAGTGCCAGCACTGAAAGCTCTTGCTAGCCAGCACCCTTCCTTGGAAGCGCTTTTGTAGGCCTAAGAACACTGCGGCTCTGGGCTTCTCTAGCCACCTAATCTTCTGCTCATCCTCTCGCGCACTCTAAAGAGAGCTCAGGTGAGAAATTGCAAACGTCGAGCAATTGCTCAGAGATGAAAAGTGCCAGCACTGAAAGCTCTTGCTAGCCAGCACCCTTCCTTGGAAGTGCTTTCACAGGCGCAGCAACACTGGGGCTTGGCGCTTCTCTACCCACCAAACATCACGGTCACTATCTCTCCGTCTCGTAGACACGAGCTGAGAAATTGCAAACGACGAGCAATTGCTCAGAGATGAAAAGTGCCAGCACTGAAAGCTCTTGCTAGCCAGCACCCTTCCTTGGAAGCGCTTTCACAGGTGCAGTAACACTGGGGCTCTGGGCTTCTCTAGCCACCAAACGTCACGGTCATTCTCTTTCCGTCTCATAGACACGAGCTGAGAAATTGCAAACGTCAAGCAATTGCTCAGAGATGAAAAGTGCCAGCACTGAAAGCTCTTGCTAGCCAGCACCCTTCCTTGGAAGCGCTTTTGTAGGCCTAAGAACACTGCGGCTCTGGGCTTCTCTAGCCACCTAATCTTCTGCTCATCCTCTCGCGCACTCTAAAGAGAGCTCAGGTGAGAAATTGCAAACGTCCAGCAATTGCTCAGAGATGAAAAGTGCCAGCACTGAAAGCTCTTGCTAGCCAGCACCCTTCCTTGGAAGCGCTTTCACAGGCGCAGCAACACTGGGGCTTTGCACTTCTCTAGCCACCAAACATCACGGTCACTATCTCTCCGTCTCGTAGACACGAGCTGAGAAATTGCAAACGAAGAGCAATTGTTCAGCGATGAAAAGTGCCAGCACTGAAAGCTCTTGCTAGCCAGCACCCTTCCTTGGAAGCGCTTTTGTAGACCTAAGAACACTGGGGCTCTGGGCTTCTCTAGCCACCAAACCTCACGGTCCTTCTCTTTCCGTCTCGTGGACACGAGCTGAGAAATTGCAAACGTCGAGCAATTGCTCAGAGATGAAAAGTGCCAGACCTGGAAGCTGTTGCTAGCCAACACCCTTCCTTGGAAGCGCTTTTGTAGGCCTAAGAACACTGGGGCTCTGGGCTTCTCTAGCCACCTAATCTTCTGCTCATCCTCTCGCGCACTCTAAAGAGAGCTCAGGTGAGAAATTGCAAACGTCCAGCAATTGCTCAGAGATGAAAAGTGCCAGCACTGAAAGCTCTTGCTAGCCAGCACCCTTCCTTGGAAGCGCTTTTGTAGGCCTAAGAACACTGGGGCTCTGGGCTTCTCTAGCCACCTAATCTTCTGCTCATCCTCTCGCGCACTCTAAAGAGAGCTCAGGTGAGAAATTGCAAACGTCGAGCAATTGCTCAGAGATGAAAAGTGCCAGCACTGAAAGCTCTTGCTAGCCAGCACCCTTCCTTGGAAGCGCTTTTGTAGGCCTAAGAACACTGGGGATTCTGGGCTTCTCTAGCCACCTAATCTTCTGCTCATCCTCTCGCGCACTCTAAAGAAAGCTCAGGTGAGAAATTGCAAACGTCGAGCAATTGCTCAGAGATGAAAAGTGCCAGCACTGAAAGCTCTTGCTAGCCAGCACCCTTCCTTGGAAGCGCTTTCACAGGCGCAGCAACACTGGGGCTTTGCGCTTCTCTACCCACCAAACATCACGGTCACTATCTCTCCGTCTCGTAGACACGAGCTGAGAAATTGCAAACGTCGAGCAATTGCTCAGAGATGAAAAGTGCCAGCACTGAAAGCTGTTGCTAGCCAGCACCCTTCCTTGGAAGCGCTTTTGTAGGCCTAAGAACACTGGGGCTCTGGGCTTCTCTAGCCACCTAATCTTCTGCTCATCCTCTCGCGCACTCTAAAGAGAGCTCAGGTGAGAAATTGCAAACGTCCAGCAATTGCTCAGAGATGAAAAGTGCCAGCACTGAAAGCTCTTGCTAGCCAGCACCCTTCCTTGGAAGCGCTTTCACAGGCACAGTAACACTGGGGCTTTGCGCTTCTCTACCCACCAAACGTCACGGTCCTTCTCTTTCCGTCTCGTAGACACGAGCTGAGAAATTGCAAACGTCCAGCAATTGCTCAGAGATGAAAAGTGCCAGCACTGAAAGCTCTTGCTAGCCAGCACCCTTCCTTGGAAGCACTTTTGTAGGCCTAAGAACACTGGGGCTCTGGGCTTCTCTAGCCACCTAATCTTCTGCTCATCCTCTCGCGCACTCTAAAGAGAGCTCAGGTGAGAAATTGCAAACGTCCAGCAATTGCTCAGAGATGAAAAGTGCCAGCACTGAAAGCTCTTGCTAGCCAGCACCCTTCCTTGGAAGCGCTTTCACAGGCGCAGCAACACTGGGGCTTTGCGCTTCTCTACCCACCAAACGTCACGGTCCTTCTCTTTCCGTCTCGTGGACACGAGCTGAGAAATTGCAAACGTCGAGCAATTGCTCAGAGATGAAAAGTGCCAGCACTGAAAGCTGTTGCTAGCCAGCACCCTTCCTTGGAAGCGCTTTTGTAGGCCTAAGAACACTGGGGCTCTGGGCTTCTCTAGCCACCTAATCTTCTGCTCATCCTCTCGCGCACTCTAAAGAGAGCTCAGGTGAGAAATTGCAAACGTCGAGCAATTGCTCAGAGATGAAAAGTGCCAGCACTGAAAGCTGTTGCTAGCCAGCACCCTTCCTTGGAAGCGCTTTTGTAGGCCTAAGAACACTGCGGCTCTGGGCTTCTCTAGCCACCTAACCTTATGCTCATCCTCTCGCGCACTCTAAAGAGAGCTCAGGTGAGAAATTGCAAACGTCGAGCAATTGCTCAGAGATGAAAAGTGCCAGCACTGAAAGCTGTTGCTAGCCAGCACCCTTCCTTGGAAGCGCTTTTGTAGGCCTAAGAACACTGGGGCTCTGGGCTTCTCTAGCCACCTAATCTTCTGCTCATCCTCTCGCGCACTCTAAAGAGAGCTCAGGTGAGAAATTGCAAACGTCCAGCAATTGCTCAGAGATGAAAAGTGCCAGCACTGAAAGCTCTTGCTAGCCAGCACCCTTCCTTGGAAGCGCTTTCACAGGCGCAGCAACACTGGGGCTTTGCGCTTCTCTAGCCACCAAACATCACGGTCACTATCTCTCCGTCTCGTAGACACGAGCTGAGAAATTGCAAACGAAGAGCAATTGTTCAGCGATGAAAAGTGCCAGCACTGAAAGCTGTTGCTAGCCAGCACCCTTCCTTGGAAGCGCTTTTGTAGACCTAAGAACACTGGGGCTCTGGGCTTCTCTAGCCACCAAACCTCACGGTCCTTCTCTTTCCGTCTCGTGGACACGAGCTGAGAAATTGCAAACGTCCAGCAATTGCTCAGAGATGAAAAGTGCCAGACCTGGAAGCTGTTGCTAGCCAACACCCTTCCTTGGAAGCGCTTTTGTAGGCCTAAGAACACTGGGGCTCTGGGCTTCTCTAGCCACCTAATCTTCTGCTCATCCTCTCGCGCACTCTAAAGAGAGCTCAGGTGAGAAATTGCAAACGTCCAGCAATTGCTCAGAGATGAAAAGTGCCAGCACTGAAAGCTCTTGCTAGCCAGCACCCTTCCTTGGAAGCGCTTTTGTAGCCCTAAGAACACTGGGGCTCTGGGCTTCTCTAGCCACCTAATCTTCTGCTCATCCTCTCGCGCACTCTAAAGAGAGCTCAGGTGAGAAATTGCAAACGTCGAGCAATTGCTCAGAGATGAAAAGTGCCAGCACTGAAAGCTCTTGCTAGCCAGCACCCTTCCTTGGAAGCGCTTTTGTAGGCCTAAGAACACTGGGGATTCTGGGCTTCTCTAGCCACCTAATCTTCTGCTCATCCTCTCGCGCGCTCTAAAGAAAGCTCAGGTGAGAAATTGCAAACGTCGAGCAATTGCTCAGAGATGAAAAGTGCCAGCACTGAAAGCTCTTGCTAGCCAGCACCCTTCCTTGGAAGCGCTTTCACAGGCGCAGCAACACTGGGGCTTTGCGCTTCTCTACCCACCAAACATCACGGTCACTATCTCTCCGTCTCGTAGACACGAGCTGAGAAATTGCAAACGTCGAGCAATTGCTCAGAGATGAAAAGTGCCAGCACTGAAAGCTGTTGCTAGCCAGCACCCTTCCTTGGAAGCGCTTTTGTAGGCCTAAGAACACTGGGGCTCTGGGCTTCTCTAGCCACCTAATCTTCTGCTCATCCTCTCGCGCACTCTAAAGAGAGCTCAGGTGAGAAATTGCAAACGTCGAGCAATTGCTCAGAGATGAAAAGTGCCAGCACTGAAAGCTCTTGCTAGCCAGCACCCTTCCTTGGAAGCGCTTTCACAGGCACAGTAACACTGGGGCTTTGCGCTTCTCTACCCACCAAACGTCACGGTCCTTCTCTTTCCGTCTCGTAGACACGAGCTGAGAAATTGCAAACGTCGAGCAATTGCTCAGAGATGAAAAGTGCCAGCACTGAAAGCTCTTGCTAGCCAGCACCCTTCCTTGGAAGCACTTTTGTAGGCCTAAGAACACTGGGGCTCTGGGCTTCTCTAGCCACCTAATCTTCTGCTCATCCTCTCGCGCACTCTAAAGAGAGCTCAGGTGAGAAATTGCAAACGTCCAGCAATTGCTCAGAGATGAAAAGTGCCAGCACTGAAAGCTCTTGCTAGCCAGCACCCTTCCTTGGAAGCGCTTTCACAGGCGCAGCAACACTGGGGCTTTGCGCTTCTCTACCCACCAAACGTCACGGTCCTTCTCTTTCCGTCTCGTGGACACGAGCTGAGAAATTGCAAACGTCGAGCAATTGCTCAGAGATGAAAAGTGCCAGCACTGAAAGCTGTTGCTAGCCAGCACCCTTCCTTGGAAGCGCTTTTGTAGGCCTAAGAACACTGGGGCTCTGGGCTTCTCTAGCCACCTAATCTTCTGCTCATCCTCTCGCGCACTCTAAAGAGAGCTCAGGTGAGAAATTGCAAACGTCAAGCAATTGCTCAGAGATGAAAAGTGCCAGCACTGAAAGCTGTTGCTAGCCAGCACCCTTCCTTGGAAGCGCTTTTGTAGGCCTAAGAACACTGCGGCTCTGGGCTTCTCTAGCCACCTAACCTTATGCTCATCCTCTCGCGCACTCTAAAGAGAGCTCAGGTGAGAAATTGCAAACGTCGAGCAATTGCTCAGAGATGAAAAGTGCCAGCACTGAAAGCTGTTGCTAGCCAGCACCCTTCCTTGGAAGCGCTTTCACAGGCGCAGCAACACTGGGGCTTTGCGCTTCTCTACCCACCAAACGTCACGGTCACTATCTCTCCGTCTCGTAGACACGAGCTGAGAAATTGCAAACGTCGAGCAATTGCTCAGAGATGAAAAGTGCCAGCACTGAAAGCTGTTGCTAGCCAGCACCCTTCCTTGGAAGCGCTTTTGTAGACCTAAGAACACTGGGGCTCTGGGCTTCTCTAGCCACCAAACGTCACTGTCATTCTCTTTCCATCTCGTAGACACGAGCTGAGAAATTGCAAATGTCGAGCAATTGCTCAGAGATGAAAAGTGCCAGACCTGGAAGCTGTTGCTAGCCAACACCCTTCCTTGGAAGCGCTTTTGTAGGCCTAAGAACACTGGGGCTCTGGGCTTCTCTAGCCACCTAATCTTCTGCTCATCCTCTCGCGCACTCTAAAGAGAGCTCAGGTGAGAAATTGCAAACGTCGAGCAATTGCTCAGAGATGAAAAGTGCCAGCACTGAAAGCTGTTGCTAGCCAGCACCCTTCCTTGGAAGCGCTTTCACAGGCGCAGCAACACTGGGGCTTTGCGCTTCTCTACCCACCAAACGTCACGGTCATTCTCTTTCCGTCTCGTAGACACGAGCTGAGAAATTGCAAACGTCAAGCAATTGCTCAGAGATGAAAAGTGCCAGCACTGAAAGCTGTTGCTAGCCAGCACCCTTCCTTGGAAGCGCTTTTGTAGGCCTAAGAACACTGGGGCTCTGGGCTTCTCTAGCCACCTAATCTTCTGCTCATCCGCTCGCGCACTCTAAAGAGAGCTCAGGTGAGAAATTGCAAACGTCGAGCAATTGCTCAGAGATGAAAAGTGCCAGCACTGAAAGCTCTTGCTAGCCAGCACCCTTCCTTGGAAGCGCTTTCACAGGCGCAGCAACACTGGGGCTTTGCGCTTCTCTACCCACCAAACATCACGGTCACTATCTCTCCGTCTCGTAGACACGAGCTGAGAAATTGCAAACAACGAGCAATTGTTCAGCGATGAAAAGTGCCAGCACTGAAAGCTGTTGCTAGCCAGCACCCTTCCTTGGAAGCGCTTTTGTAGGCCTAAGAACACTGGGGCTCTGGGCTTCTCTAGCTACCTAATCTTCTGCTCATCCTCTCGCGCACTCTAAAGAGAGCTCAGGTGAGAAATTGCAAACGTCCAGCAATTGCTCAGAGATGAAAAGTGCCAGCACTGAAAGCTGTTGCTAGCCAGCACCCTTCCTTGGAAGCGCTTTCACAGGCGCAGTAACACTGGGGCTTTGCACTTCTCTACCCACCAAACGTCACGGTCCTTCTCTTTCCGTCTCGTAGACACGAGCTGAGAAATTGCAAATGTCGAGCAATTGCTCAGAGATGAAAAGTGCCAGACCTGGAAGCTGTTGCTAGCCAGCACCCTTCCTTGGAAGCGCTTTTGTAGGCCTAAGAACACTGGGGCTCTGGGCTTCTCTAGCCACCTAATCTTCTGCTCATCCTCTCGCGCACTCTAAAGAGAGCTCAGGTGAGAAATTGCAAACGTCCAGCAATTGCTCAGAGATGAAAAGTGCCAGCACTGAAAGCTCTTGCTAGCCAGCACCCTTCCTTGGAAGCGCTTTTGTAGGCCTAAGAACACTGGGGCTCTGGGCTTCTCTAGCCACCTAATCTTCTGCTCATCCTCTCGCGCACTCTAAAGAGAGCTCAGGTGAGAAATTGCAAACGTCCAGCAATTGCTCAGAGATGAAAAGTGCCAGCACTGAAAGGTCTTGCTAGCCAGCACCCTTCCTTGGAAGCGCTTTTGTAGCCCTAAGAACACTGGGGATTCTGCGCTTCTCTAGCCACCTAATCTTCTGCTCATCCTCTCGCGCACTCTAAAGAGAGCTCAGGTGAGAAATTGCAAACGTCGAGCAATTGCTCAGAGATGAAAAGTGCCAGCACTGAAAGCTGTTGCTAGCCAGCACCCTTCCTTGGAAGCGCTTTCACAGGCACAGCAACACTGGGGCTTTGCGCTTCTCTACCCACCAAACATCACGGTCACTATCTCTCCGTCTCGTGGACACGAGCTGAGAAATTGCAAACGTCGAGCAATTGTTCAGCGATGAAAAGTGCCAGCACTGAAAGCTCTTGCTAGCCAGCACCCTTCCTTGGAAGCGCTTTTGTAGGCCTAAGAACACTGGGGCTCTGGGCTTCTCTAGCCACCTAATCTTCTGCTCATCCTCTCGCGCACTCTAAAGAGAGCTCAGGTGAGAAATTGCAAACGTCCAGCAATTGCTCAGAGATGAAAAGTGCCAGCACTGAAAGCTCTTGCTAGTCAGCACCCTTCCTTGGAAGCGCTTTCACAGGCGCAGCAACACTGGGGCTTTGCGCTTCTCTACCCACCAAACATCACGGTCCTTCTCTTTCCGTCTCGTAGACACGAGCTGAGAAATTGCAAATGTCGAGCAATTGCTCAGAGAGGAAATGTGCCAACACTGAAAGCTCTTGCTAGCCAGCACCCTTCCTTGGAAGCGCTTTTGTAGGCCTAAGAACACTGGGGCTCTGGGCTTCTCTAGCCACCTAATCTTCTGCTCATCCTCTCGCGCACTCTAGAGAGCTCAGGTGAGAAATTGCAAATGTCGACCAATTGCCCAGAGATGAAAAGTGCCAGCAATGAAAGCTGTTGCTAGCCAGCACCCTTCCTTGGAAGCGCTTTCACAGGCGCAGCAACACTGGGGCTTTGCGCTTCTCTACCCACCAAACGTCACGGTCATTCTCTTACCATCTCGTACACACGAGCTGAGAAATTGCAAACGTCGAGCAATTGCTCAGAGATGAAAAGTGCCAGCACTGAAAGCTCTTGCTAGCCAGCACCCTTCCTTGGAAGCGCTTTCACAGGCACAGCAACACTGGGGCTTTGCGCTTCTCTAGCCACCAAACATCACGGTCACTATCTCTCCATCTCGTAGACACGAGCTGAGAAATTGCAAACGTCAAGCAATTGCTCAGAGATGAAAAGTGCCAGCACTGAAAGCTGTTGCTAGCCAGCACCCTTCCTTGGAAGCGCTTTTGTAGGCCTAAGAACACTGCGGCTCTGGGCTTCTCTAGCCACCTAATCTTCTGCTCATCCGCTCGCGCACTCTAAAGAGAGCTCAGGTGAGAAATTGCAAATGTCCAGCAATTGCTCAGAGATGAAAAGTGCCAGCACTGAAAGCTCTTGCTAGCCAGCACCCTTCCTTGGCAGCGCTTTCACAGGTGCAGTAACACTGGGGCTTTGCGCTTCTCTAGCCACCAAACGTCACTTTCATTCTCTTTCCGTCTCATAGACACGAGCTGAGAAATTGCAAACGTCAAGCAATTGCTCAGAGATGAAAAGTGCCAGCACTGAAAGCTGTTGCTAGCCTGCACCCTTCCTTGGAAGCGCTTTTGTAGGCCTAAGAACACTGGGGCTCTGGGCTTCTCTAGCCACCTAATCTTCTGCTCATCCGCTCGCACACTCTAAAGAGAGCTCAGGTGAGAAATTGCAAACGTCGAGCAATTGCTCAGAGAGGAAAAGTGCCAGCACTGAAAGCTGTTGCTAGCCAGCACCCTTCCTTGGAAGCGCTTTCACAGGCGCAGCAACACTGGGGCTTTGCGCTTCTCTACCCACCAAACATCACGCTCACTATCTCTCCGTCTCGTAGACACGAGCTGAGAAATTGCAAATGTCGAGCAATTGTTCAGCGATGAAAAGTGCCAGCACTGAAAGCTGTTGCTAGCCAGCACCCTTCCTTGGAAGCGCTTTTGTAGGCCTAAGAACACTGCAGCCCTGGGCTTCTCTAGCTACCTAATCTTCTGCTCATCCTCTCGCGCACTCTAAAGAGAGCTCAGGTGAGAAATTGCAAACGTCCAGCAATTGCTCAGAGATGAAAAGTGCCAGCACTGAAAGCTGTTGCTAGCCAGCACCCTTCCTTGGAAGCGCTTTCACAGGCGCAGTAACACTGGGGCTTTGCGCTTCTCTACCCACCAAACGTCACGGTCCTTCTCTTTCCGTCTCGTAGACACGAGCTGAGAAATTGCAAACGTCGAGCAATTGCTCAGAGATGAAAAGTGCCAGCACTGAAAGCTGTTGCTAGCCAGCACCCTTCCTTGGAAGCGCTTTTGTAGGCCTAAGAACACTGGGGCTCTGGGCTTCTCTAGCCACCTAATCTTCTGCTCATCCTCTCGCGCACTCTAAAGAGAGCTCAGGTGAGAAATTGCAAACGTCGAGCAATTGCTCAGAGATGAAAAGTGCCAGCACTGAAAGCTCTTGCTAGCCAGCACCCTTCCTTGGAAGCGCTTTTGTAGCCCTAAGAACACTGGGGATTCTGGGCTTCTCTAGCCACCTAATCTTCTGCTCATCCTCTCGCGCACTCTAAAGAGAGCTCAGGTGAGAAATTGCAAACGTCGAGCAATTGCTCAGAGATGAAAAGGGCCAGCACTGAAAGCTCTTGCTAGCCAGCACCCTTCCTTGGAAGCGCTTTCACAGGCACAGCAACACTGGGGCTTTGCGCTTCTCTACCCACCAAACATCACGGTCACTATCTCTCCGTCTCGTAGACACGAGCTGAGAAATTGCAAACGACGAGCAATTGTTCAGCGATGAAAAGTGCCAGCACTGAAAGCTCTTGCTAGCCAGCACCCTTCCTTGGAAGCGCTTTCACAGGTGCAGTAACACTGGGGCTTTGCGCTTCTCTAGCCACCAAACGTCACGGTCCTTCTCTTTCCGTCTCGTGGACACAAGCTGAGAAATTGCAAACGTCGAGCAATTGCTCAGAGATGAAAAGTGCCAGCACTGAAAGCTGTTGCTAGCCAACACCCTTCCTTGGAAGCGCTTTTGTAGGCCTAAGAACACTGGGGCTCTGGGCTTCTCTAGCCACCTAATCTTCTGCTCATCCTCTCGCGCACTCTAAAGAGAGCTCAGGTGAGAAATTGCAAACGTCGAGCAATTGCTCAGAGATGAAAAGTGCCAGAACTGAAAGCTCTTGCTAGCCAGCACCCTTCCTTGGAAGCGCTTTCACAGGCACAGTAACACTGGGGCTTTGCGCTTCTCTAGCCACCAAACGTCACGGTCCTTCTCTTTCCGTCTCGTAGACACGAGCTGAGAAATTGCAAACGTCGAGCAATTGCTCAGAGAGGAAAAGTGCCAGCACTGAAAGCTCTTGCTATCCAGCACCCTTCCTTGGCAGCGCTTTCACAGGTTCAGTAACACTGGGGCTTTGCGCTTCTCTAACCACCAAACGTCACTTTCATTCTCTTTCCATCTCGTAGACACGAGCTGAGAAATTGCAAATGTCGAGCAATTGCTCAGAGATGAAAAGTGCCAGCACTGAAAGCTCTTGCTAGCCTGCACCCTTCCTTGGAAGCGCTTTTGTAGGCCTAAGAACACTGCGGCTCTGGGCTTCTCTAGCCACCTAATCTTCTGCTCATCCTCTCGCGCACTCTAAAGAGAGCTCAGGTGAGAAATTGCAAACGTCGAGCAATTGCTCAGAGATGAAAAGTGCCAGCACTGAAAGCTCTTGCTAGCCAGCACCCTTCCTTGGAAGCGCTTTCACAGGCGCAGTAACACTGGGGCTTTGCGCTTCTCTAGCCACCAAACATCACGGACACTATCTCTCCGTCTCGTAGACACGAGCTCAGAAATTGCAAACGTCCAGCAATTGCTCAGAGATGAAAAGTGCCAGCACTGAAAGCTCTTGCTATCCAGCACCCTTCCTTGGAAGCGCTTTTGCAGACCTAAGAACACTGGGGCTCTGGGCTTCTCTAGCCACCAAACGTCACTGTCATTCTCTTTCCGTCTCGTAGACACGAGCTGAGAAATTGCAAATGTCGAGCAATTGCTCAGAGATGAAAAGTGCCAGACCTGGAAGCTGTTGCTAGCCAACACCCTTCCTTGGAAGCGCTTTTGTAGGCCTAAGAACACTGGGGCTCTGGGCTTCTCTAGCCACCTAATCTTCTGCTCATCCTCTCACGCACTCTAAAGAGAGCTCAGGTGAGAAATTGCAAACGTCGAGCAATTGCTCAGAGATGAAAAGTGCCAGCACTGAAAGCTGTTGCTAGCCAGCACCCTTCCTTGGAAGCGCTTTTGTAGGCCTAAGAACACTGGGGCTCTGGGCTTCTCTAGCCACCTAATCTTCTGCTCATCCTCTCGCGCACTCTAAAGAGAGCTCAGGTGAGAAATTGCAAACGTCGAGCAATTGCTCAGAGATGAAAAGTGCCAGCACTGAAAGCTGTTGCTAGCCAGCACCCTTCCTTGGAAGCGCTTTTGTAGGCCTAAGAACACTGGGGATTCTGGGCTTCTCTAGCCACCTAATCTTCTGCTCATCCTCTCGCGCACTCTAAAGAGAGCTCAGGTGAGAAATTGCAAACGTCGAGCAATTGCTCAGAGATGAAAAGTGCCAGCACTGAAAGCTCTTGCTAGCCAGCACCCTTCCTTGGAAGCGCTTTCACAGGCGCAGCAACACTGGGGCTTTGCGCTTCTCTAGCCACCAAACGTCACTGCCATTCTCTTTCCGTCTCGTAGACACGAGCTGAGAAATTGCAAACTTCAAGCAATTGCTCAGAGATGAAAAGTGCCAGCACTGAAAGCTGTTGCTAGCCAGCACCCTTCCTTGGAAGCGCTTTTGTAGGCCTAAGAACACTGGGGCTCTGGGCTTCTCTAGCCACCTAATCTTCTGCTCATCCTCTCGCGCACTCTAAAGAGAGCTCAGGTGAGAAATTGCAAACGTCGAGCAATTGCTCAGAGATGAAAAGTGCCAGCACTGAAAGCTCTTGCTAGCCAGCACCCTTCCTTGGAAGCGCTTTCACAGGCGCAGCAACACTGGGGCTTTGCTCTTCTCTAGCCACCAAACGTCACGGTCCTTCTCTTTCCGTCTCGTGGACACGAGCTGAGAAATTGCAAACGTCGAGCAATTGCTCAGAGATGAAAAGTGCCAGCACTGAAAGCTGTTGCTAGCCAGCACCCTTCCTTGGAAGCGCTTTTGTAGGCCTAAGAACACTGGGGCTCTGGGCTTCTCTAGCCACCTAATCTTCTGCTCATCCTCTCGCGCACTCTAAAGAGAGCTCAGGTGAGAAATTGCAAACGTCGAGCAATTGCTCAGAGAGGAAAAGTGACAGCACTGAAAGCTGTTGCTAGCCAGCACCCTTCCTTGGAAGCGCTTTTGTAGGCCTAAGAACACTGGGGCTCTGGGCTTCTCTACCCACCAAACGTCACGGTCCTTCTCTTTCCGTCTCGTGGACACGAGCTGAGAAATTGCAAACGTCGAGCAATTGCTCAGAGATGAAAAGTGCCAGCACTGAAAGCTCTTGCTAGCCAGCACCCTTCCTTGGAAGCGCTTTCACAGGCGCAGCAACACTGGGGCTTTGCGCTTCTCTACCCACCAAACATCACGGTCACTATCTCTCCGTCTCGTAGACACGAGCTGAGAAATTGCAAACGTCGAGCAATTGCTCAGAGATGAAAAGTGCCAGCACTGAAAGCTGTTGCTAGCCAGCACCCTTCCTTGGAAGCGCTTTTGTAGGCCTAAGAACACTGGGGCTCTGGGCTTCTCTAGCCACCTAATCTTCTGCTCATCCTCTCGCGCACTCTAATAAGAGCTGAGAAATTGCAAACGTCGAGCAATTGCTCAGAGATGAAAAGTGCCAGCACTGAAAGCTGTTGCTAGCCAGCACCCTTCCTTGGAAGCGCTTTTGTAGGCCTAAGAACACTGGGGCTCTGGGCTTATCTAGCCACCAAACATCACGGTCCTTCTCTTTCCGTCTCCTAGACACGAGCTGAGAAATTGCAAACGTCCAGCAATTGCTCAGAGATGAAAAGTGCCAGCACTGAAAGCTCTTGCTAGCCAGCACCCTTCCTTGGAAGCGCTTTTGTAGGCCTAAGAACACTGGGGCTCTGGGCTTCTCTAACCACCTAATCTTCTGCTCATCCTCTCGCGCACTCTAAAGAGAGCTCAGGTGAGAAATTGCAAACGTCCAGCAATTGCTCAGAGATGAAAAGTGCCAGCACTGAAAGCTCTTGCTAGCCAGCACCCTTCCTTGGAAGCGCTTTCACAGGCGCAGCAACACTGGGGCTTTGCGCTTCTCTAGCCACCAAACGTCACGGTCCTTCTCTTTCCGTCTCCTAGACACGAGCCGAGAAATTGCAAACGTCCAGCAATTGCTCAGAGATGAAAAGTGCCAGCACTGAAAGCTGTTGCTAGCCAGCACCCTTCCTTGGAAGCGCTTTCACAGGCGCAGCAACACTGGGGCTTTGCGCTTCTCTACCCACCAAACATCACGGTCAGTATCTCTCCGTCTCGTGGACACGAGCTGAGAAATTGCAAACGTCAAGCAATTGCTCAGAGATGAAAAGTGCCAGCACTGAAAGCTGTTGCTAGCCAGCACCCTTCCTTGGAAGCGCTTTTGTAGGCCTAAGAACACTGGGGCTCTGGGCTTCTCTAGCCACCTAATCTTCTGCTCATCCTCTCGCGCACTCTAAAGAGAGCTCAGGTGAGAAATTGCAAATGTCCAGCAATTGCTCAGCGATGAAAAGTGCCAGCACTGAAAGCTGTTGCTAGCCAGCCCCCTTCCTTGGAAGCGCTTTCACAGGCGCAGTAACACTGGGGCTTTGCGCTTCTCTACCCACCAAACGTCACTGTCATTCTCTTTCAGTCTCGTAGACACGAGCTGAGAAATTGCAAACGTCGAGCAATTGCTCAGAGATGAAAAGTGCCAGCACTGAAAGCTCTTGCTAGCCAGCACCCTTCCTTGGAAGCGCTTTCACAGGCGCAGTAACACTGGGGCTTTGCGCTTCTCTAGCCACCAAAAATCACGGTCACTAACTCTCCGTCTCGTAGACACGAGCTGAGAAATTGCAAACGTCGAGCAATTGCTCAGAGATGAAAAGTGCCAGCACTGAAAGCTCTTGCTAGCCAGCACCCTTCCTTGGAAGCGCTTTCACAGGCACAGCAACACTGGGGCTTTGCGCTTCTCTAGCCACCAAACATCACGGTCACTATCTCTCCGTCTCGTGGACACGAGCTGAGAAATTGCAAACGTCGAGCAATTGCTCAGAGATGAAAAGTGCCAGCACTGAAAGCTGTTGCTAGCCAGCACCCTTCCTTGGAAGCGCTTTTGTAGGCCTAAGAACACTGGGGCTCTGGGCTTCTCTAGCCACCTAATCTTCTGCTCATCCTCTCGCGCACTCTAATAAGAGCTGAGAAATTGCAAACGTCCAGCAATTGCTCAGAGAGGAAAAGTGACAGCACTGAAAGCTGTTGCTAGCCAGCACCCTTCCTTGGAAGCGCTTTCACAGGCGCAGTAACACTGGGGCTCTGGGCTTCTCTAGCCACCAAACGTCACTGTCATTCTCTTTCCGTCTCGTAGACACGAGCTGAGAAATTGCAAACGTCGAGCAATTGCTCAGCGATGAAAAGTGCCAGCACTGAAAGCTGTTGCTAGCCAGCACCCTTCCTTGGAAGCGCTTTCACAGGCGCAGTAACACTGGGGCTTTGCGCTTCTCTACCCACCAAACATCACGGTCACTAACTCTCCGTCTCGTAGACACGAGCTGAGAAAATGCAAACGTCGAGCAATTGCTCAGAGATGAAAAGTGCCAGCACTGAAAGCTGTTGCTAGCCAGCACCCTTCCTTGGAAGCGCTTTTGTAGGCCTAAGAACACTGGGGCTCTGGGCTTCTCTAGCTACCTAATCTTCTGCTCATCCTCTCGCGCACTCTAAAGAGAGCTCAGGTGAGAAATTGCAAACATCGAGCAATTGCTCAGAGATGAAAAGTGCCAGCACTGAAAGCTCTTGCTAGCCAGCACCCTTCCTTGGAAGCGCTTTCACAGGCGCAGCAACACTGGGGCTTTGCGCTTCTCTACCCACCAAACGTCACGGTCATTCTCTTTCCGTCACGTACACACGAGCTGAGAAATTGCAAACGTCGAGCAATTGCTCAGAGATGAAAAGTGCCAGCACTGAAAGCTCTTGCTAGCCAGCACCCTTCCTTGGAAGCGCTTTCACAGGCACAGCAACACTGGGGCTTTGCGCTTCTCTACCCACCAAACATCACGGTCACTATCTCTCCATCTCGTAGACACGAGCTGAGAAATTGCAAACGTCAAGCAATTGCTCAGAGATGAAAAGTGCCAGCACTGAAAGCTGTTGCTAGCCAGCCCCCTTCCTTGGAAGCGCTTTTGTAGGCCTAAGAACACTGGGGCTCTGGGCTTCTCTAGCCACCTAATCTTCTGCTCATCCTCTCGCGCACTCTAAAGAGAGCTCAGGTGAGAAATTGCAAATGTCCAGCAATTGCTCAGAGATGAAAAGTGCCAGCACTGAAAGCTCTTGCTAGCCAGCACCCTTCCTTGGAAGCGCTTTCACAGGCACAGCAACACTGGGGCTTTGCGCTTCTCTACCCACCAAACATCACGGTCACTATCTCTCCGTCTCGTAGACACGAGCTGAGAAATTGCAAACGAAGAGCAATTGTTCAGCGATGAAAAGTGCCAGCACTGAAAGCTCTTGCTAGCCAGCACCCTTCCTTGGAAGCGCTTTCACAGGCGCAGTAACACTGGGGCTTTGCGCTTCTCTACCCACCAAACGTCACGGTCCTTCTCTTTCCGTCTCGTGGACACAAGCTGAGAAATTGCAAACGTCGAGCAATTGCTCAGAGATGAAAAGTGCCAGCACTGAAAGCTGTTGCTAGCCAGCACCCTTCCTTGGCAGCGCTTTCACAGGTGCAGTAACACTGGGGCTTTGCGCTTCTCTACCCACCAAACGTCACTTTCATTCTCTTTCCGTCTCGTAGACACGAGCTGAGAAATTGCAAACGTCAAGCAATTGCTCAGAGATGAAAAGTGCCAGCACTGAAAGCTCTTGCTAGCCTGCACCCTTCCTTGGAAGCGCTTTTGTAGGCCTAAGAACACTGCGGCTCTGGGCTTCTCTAGCCACCTAATCTTATGCTCATCCTCTCGCGCACTCTAAAGAGAGCTCAGGTGAGAAATTGCAAACGTCCAGCAATTGCTCAGAGATGAAAAGTGCCAGCACTGAAAGCTCTTGCTAGCCAGCACCCTTCCTTGGAAGCGCTTTCACAGGCGCAGTAACACTGGGGCTTTGCGCTTCTCTAGCCACCAAACATCACGGTCACTATCTCTCCGTCTCGTAGACACGAGCTGAGAAATTGCAAACGTCCAGCAATTGCTCAGAGATGAAAAGTGCCAGCACTGAAAGCTGTTGCTAGCCAGCACCCTTCCTTGGAAGCGCTTTTGCAGACCTAAGAACACTGGGGCTCTGGGCTTCTCTAGCCACCAAACGTCACTGTCATTCTCTTTCCGTCTCGTAGACACGAGCTGAGAAATTGCAAATGTCGAGCAATTGCTCAGAGATGAAAAGTGCCAGACCTGGAAGCTGTTGCTAGCCAACACCCTTCCTTGGAAGCGCTTTTGTAGGCCTAAGAACACTGGGGCTCTGGGCTTCTCTCGCCACCTAATCTTCTGCTCATCCTCTCGCGCACTCTAAAGAGAGCTCAGGTGAGAAATTGCAAACGTCGAGCAATTGCTCAGAGATGAAAAGTGCCAGCACTGAAAGCTGTTGCTAGCCAGCACCCTTCCTTGGAAGCGCTTTTGTAGGCCTAAGAACACTGGGGCTCTGGGCTTCTCTAGCCACCTAATCTTCTGCTCATCCTCTCGCGCACTCTAAAGAGAGCTCAGGTGAGAAATTGCAAACGTCGAGCAATTGCTCAGAGATGAAAAGTGCCAGCACTGAAAGCTGTTGCTAGCCAGCACCCTTCCTTGGAAGCGCTTTTGTAGGCCTAAGAACACTGGGGATTCTGGGCTTCTCTAGCCACCTAATCTTCTGCTCATCCTCTCGCGCACTCTAAAGAGAGCTCAGGTGAGAAATTGCAAACGTCGAGCAATTGCTCAGAGATGAAAAGTGCCAGCACTGAAAGCTGTTGCTAGCCAGCACCCTTCCTTGGAAGCGCTTTCACAGGCGCAGCAACACTGGGGCTTTGCGCTTCTCTAGCCACCAAACGTCACTGCCATTCTCTTTCCGTCTCGTAGACACGAGCTGAGAAATTGCAAACGTCAAGCAATTGCTCAGAGATGAAAAGTGCCAGCACTGAAAGCTGTTGCTAGCCAGCACCCTTCCTTGGAAGCGCTTTTGTAGGCCTAAGAACACTGGGGCTCTGGGCTTCTCTAGCCACCTAATCTTCTGCTCATCCTCTCGCGCACTCTAAAGAGAGATCAGGTGAGAAATTGCAAACGTCCAGCAATTGCTCAGAGATGAAAAGTGCCAGCACTGAAAGCTCTTGCTAGCCAGCACCCTTCCTTGGAAGCGCTTTCACAGGCGCAGCAACAATGGGGCTTTGCGCTTCTCTAGCCACCAAACGTCACGGTCCTTCTCTTTCCGTCTCGTGGACACGAGCTGAGAAATTGCAAACGTCGAGCAATTGCTCAGAGATGAAAAGTGCCAGCACTGAAAGCTGTTGCTAGCCAGCACCCTTCCTTGGAAGCGCTTTTGTAGGCCTAAGAACACTGGGGCTCTGGGCTTCTCTAGCCACCTAATCTTCTGCTCATCCTCTCGCGCACTCTAAAGAGAGCTCAGGTGAGAAATTGCAAACGTCCAGCAATTGCTCAGAGATGAAAAGTGCCAGCACTGAAAGCTGTTGCTAGCCAGCACCCTTCCTTGGAAGCGCTTTCACAGGCGCAGTAACACTGGGGCTTTGCGCTTCTCTAGCCACCAAAAATCACGGTCACTATCTCTCCGTCTCGTGGACACGAGCTGAGAAATTGCAAACGTCGAGCAATTGCTCAGAGATGAAAAGTGCCAGCACTGAAAGCTGTTGCTAGCCAGCACCCTTCCTTGGAAGCGCTTTTGTAGGCCTAAGAACACTGGGGCTCTGGGCTTCTCTAGCCACCTAATCTTCTGCTCATCCTCTCGCGCACTCTAAAGAGAGCTCAGGTGAGAAATTGCAAACGTCGAGCAATTGCTCAGAGAGGAAAAGTGACAGCACTGAAAGCTGTTGCTAGCCAGCACCCTTCCTTGGAAGCGCTTTTGTAGGCCTAAGAACACTGCGGCTCTGGGCTTCTCTACCCACCAAACGTCACGGTCCTTCTCTTTCCGTCTCGTAGACACGAGCTGAGAAATTGCAAACGTCGAGCAATTGCTCAGAGATGAAAAGTGCCAGCACTGAAAGCTCTTGCTAGCCAGCACCCTTCCTTGGAAGCGCTTTCCCAGGCGCAGCAACACTGGGGCTTTGCGCTTCTCTACCCACCAAACGTCACGGTCACTATCTCTCCGTCTCGTAGACACGAGCTGAGAAATTGCAAACGTCGAGCAATTGCTCAGAGATGAAAAGTGCCAGCACTGAAAGCTGTTGCTAGCCAGCACCCTTCCTTGGAAGCGCTTTTGTAGGCCTAAGAACACTGGGGCTCTGGGCTTCTCTAGCCACCTAATCTTCTGCTCATCCTCTCGCGCACTCTAAAGAGAGCTCAGGTGAGAAATTGCAAACGTCGAGCAATTGCTCAGAGATGAAAAGTGCCAGCACTGAAAGCTCTTGCTAGCCAGCACCCTTCCTTGGAAGCGCTTTCACAGGCGCAGTAACACTGGGGCTTTGCGCTTCTCTACCCACCAAACGTCACTGTCATTCTCTTTCCGTCTCGTGGACACGAGCTGAGAAATTGCAAACGTCGAGCAATTGCTCAGAGATGAAAAGTGCCAGCACTGAAAGCTGTTGCTAGCCAGCCCCCTTCCTTGGAAGCGCTTTTGTAGGCCTAAGAACACTGGGGCTCTGGGCTTCTCTAGCCACCTAATCTTCTGCTCATCCTCTCGCGCACTCTAAAGAGAGCTCAGGTGAGAAATTGCAAATGTCCAGCAATTGCTCAGAGATGAAAAGTGCCAGCACTGAAAGCTCTTGCTAGCCAGCACCCTTCCTTGGAAGCGCTTTCACAGGCACAGCAACACTGGGGCTTTGCGCTTCTCTACCCACCAAACATCACGGTCACTATCTCTCCGTCTCGTAGACACGAGCTGAGAAATTGCAAACGAAGAGCAATTGTTCAGCGATGAAAAGTGCCAGCACTGAAAGCTCTTGCTAGCCAGCACCCTTCCTTGGAAGCGCTTTCACAGGCGCAGTAACACTGGGGCTTTGCGCTTCTCTACCCACCAAACGTCACGGTCCTTCTCTTTCCGTCTCGTGGACACAAGCTGAGAAATTGCAAACGTCGAGCAATTGCTCAGAGATGAAAAGTGCCAGCACTGAAAGCTGTTGCTAGCCAGCACCCTTCCTTGGCAGCGCTTTCACAGGTGCAGTAACACTGGGGCTTTGCGCTTCTCTACCCACCAAACGTCACTTTCATTCTCTTTCCGTCTCGTAGACACGAGCTGAGAAATTGCAAACGTCAAGCAATTGCTCAGAGATGAAAAGTGCCAGCACTGAAAGCTCTTGCTAGCCTGCACCCTTCCTTGGAAGCGCTTTTGTAGGCCTAAGAACACTGCGGCTCTGGGCTTCTCTAGCCACCTAATCTTATGCTCATCCTCTCGCGCACTCTAAAGAGAGCTCAGGTGAGAAATTGCAAACGTCGAGCAATTGCTCAGAGATGAAAAGTGCCAGCACTGAAAGCTCTTGCTAGCCAGCACCCTTCCTTGGAAGCGCTTTCACAGGCGCAGTAACACTGGGGCTTTGCGCTTCTCTAGCCACCAAACATCACGGTCACTATCTCTCCGTCTCGTAGACACGAGCTGAGAAATTGCAAACGTCCAGCAATTGCTCAGAGATGAAAAGTGCCAGCACTGAAAGCTGTTGCTAGCCAGCACCCTTCCTTGGAAGCGCTTTTGCAGACCTAAGAACACTGGGGCTCTGGGCTTCTCTAGCCACCAAACGTCACTGTCATTCTCTTTCCGTCTCGTAGACACGAGCTGAGAAATTGCAAATGTCGAGCAATTGCTCAGAGATGAAAAGTGCCAGACCTGGAAGCTGTTGCTAGCCAACACCCTTCCTTGGAAGCGCTTTTGTAGGCCTAAGAACACTGGGGCTCTGGGCTTCTCTCGCCACCTAATCTTCTGCTCATCCTCTCGCGCACTCTAAAGAGAGCTCAGGTGAGAAATTGCAAACGTCGAGCAATTGCTCAGAGATGAAAAGTGCCAGCACTGAAAGCTGTTGCTAGCCAGCACCCTTCCTTGGAAGCGCTTTTGTAGGCCTAAGAACACTGGGGCTCTGGGCTTCTCTAGCCACCTAATCTTCTGCTCATCCTCTCGCGCACTCTAAAGAGAGCTCAGGTGAGAAATTGCAAACGTCGAGCAATTGCTCAGAGATGAAAAGTGCCAGCACTGAAAGCTGTTGCTAGCCAGCACCCTTCCTTGGAAGCGCTTTTGTAGGCCTAAGAACACTGGGGATTCTGGGCTTCTCTAGCCACCTAATCTTCTGCTCATCCTCTCGCGCACTCTAAAGAGAGCTCAGGTGAGAAATTGCAAACGTCGAGCAATTGCTCAGAGATGAAAAGTGCCAGCACTGAAAGCTGTTGCTAGCCAGCACCCTTCCTTGGAAGCGCTTTCACAGGCGCAGCAACACTGGGGCTTTGCGCTTCTCTAGCCACCAAACGTCACTGCCATTCTCTTTCCGTCTCGTAGACACGAGCTGAGAAATTGCAAACGTCAAGCAATTGCTCAGAGATGAAAAGTGCCAGCACTGAAAGCTGTTGCTAGCCAGCACCCTTCCTTGGAAGCGCTTTTGTAGGCCTAAGAACACTGGGGCTCTGGGCTTCTCTAGCCACCTAATCTTCTGCTCATCCTCTCGCGCACTCTAAAGAGAGATCAGGTGAGAAATTGCAAACGTCCAGCAATTGCTCAGAGATGAAAAGTGCCAGCACTGAAAGCTCTTGCTAGCCAGCACCCTTCCTTGGAAGCGCTTTCACAGGCGCAGCAACAATGGGGCTTTGCGCTTCTCTAGCCACCAAACGTCACGGTCCTTCTCTTTCCGTCTCGTGGACACGAGCTGAGAAATTGCAAACGTCGAGCAATTGCTCAGAGATGAAAAGTGCCAGCACTGAAAGCTGTTGCTAGCCAGCACCCTTCCTTGGAAGCGCTTTTGTAGGCCTAAGAACACTGGGGCTCTGGGCTTCTCTAGCCACCTAATCTTCTGCTCATCCTCTCGCGCACTCTAAAGAGAGCTCAGGTGAGAAATTGCAAACGTCCAGCAATTGCTCAGAGATGAAAAGTGCCAGCACTGAAAGCTGTTGCTAGCCAGCACCCTTCCTTGGAAGCGCTTTCACAGGCGCAGTAACACTGGGGCTTTGCGCTTCTCTAGCCACCAAAAATCACGGTCACTATCTCTCCGTCTCGTGGACACGAGCTGAGAAATTGCAAACGTCGAGCAATTGCTCAGAGATGAAAAGTGCCAGCACTGAAAGCTGTTGCTAGCCAGCACCCTTCCTTGGAAGCGCTTTTGTAGGCCTAAGAACACTGGGGCTCTGGGCTTCTCTAGCCACCTAATCTTCTGCTCATCCTCTCGCGCACTCTAAAGAGAGCTCAGGTGAGAAATTGCAAACGTCGAGCAATTGCTCAGAGAGGAAAAGTGACAGCACTGAAAGCTGTTGCTAGCCAGCACCCTTCCTTGGAAGCGCTTTTGTAGGCCTAAGAACACTGCGGCTCTGGGCTTCTCTACCCACCAAACGTCACGGTCCTTCTCTTTCCGTCTCGTAGACACGAGCTGAGAAATTGCAAACGTCGAGCAATTGCTCAGAGATGAAAAGTGCCAGCACTGAAAGCTCTTGCTAGCCAGCACCCTTCCTTGGAAGCGCTTTCCCAGGCGCAGCAACACTGGGGCTTTGCGCTTCTCTACCCACCAAACGTCACGGTCACTATCTCTCCGTCTCGTAGACACGAGCTGAGAAATTGCAAACGTCGAGCAATTGCTCAGAGATGAAAAGTGCCAGCACTGAAAGCTGTTGCTAGCCAGCACCCTTCCTTGGAAGCGCTTTTGTAGGCCTAAGAACACTGGGGCTCTGGGCTTCTCTAGCCACCTAATCTTCTGCTCATCCTCTCGCGCACTCTAAAGAGAGCTCAGGTGAGAAATTGCAAACGTCGAGCAATTGCTCAGAGATGAAAAGTGCCAGCACTGAAAGCTGTTGCTAGCCAGCACCCTTCCTTGGAAGCGCTTTTGTAGGCCTAAGAACACTGGGGCTCTGGGCTTATCTAGCCACCAAACATCACGGTCCTTCTCTTTCCGTCTCCTAGACACGAGCTGAGAAATTGCAAACGTCCAGCAATTGCTCAGAGATGAAAAGTGCCAGCACTGAAAGCTCTTGCTAGCCAGCACCCTTCCTTGGAAGCGCTTTTGTAGGCCTAAGAACACTGGGGCTCTGGGCTTCTCTAACCACCTAATCTTCTGCTCATCCTCTCGCGCACTCTAAAGAGAGCTCAGGTGAGAAATTGCAAACGTCCAGCAATTGCTCAGAGATGAAAAGTGCCAGCACTGAAAGCTCTTGCTAGCCAGCACCCTTCCTTGGAAGCGCTTTCACAGGCGCAGCAACACTGGGGCTTTGCGCTTCTCTAGCCACCAAACGTCACGGTCCTTCTCTTTCCGTCTCCTAGACACGAGCCGAGAAATTGCAAACGTCCAGCAATTGCTCAGAGATGAAAAGTGCCAGCACTGAAAGCTGTTGCTAGCCAGCACCCTTCCTTGGAAGCGCTTTCACAGGCGCAGCAACACTGGGGCTTTGCGCTTCTCTACCCACCAAACATCACGGTCAGTATCTCTCCGTCTCGTGGACACGAGCTGAGAAATTGCAAACGTCAAGCAATTGCTCAGAGATGAAAAGTGCCAGCACTGAAAGCTGTTGCTAGCCAGCACCCTTCCTTGGAAGCGCTTTTGTAGGCCTAAGAACACTGGGGCTCTGGGCTTCTCTAGCCACCTAATCTTCTGCTCATCCTCTCGCGCACTCTAAAGAGAGCTCAGGTGAGAAATTGCAAATGTCCAGCAATTGCTCAGCGATGAAAAGTGCCAGCACTGAAAGCTGTTGCTAGCCAGCCCCCTTCCTTGGAAGCGCTTTCACAGGCGCAGTAACACTGGGGCTTTGCGCTTCTCTACCCACCAAACGTCACTGTCATTCTCTTTCAGTCTCGTAGACACGAGCTGAGAAATTGCAAACGTCGAGCAATTGCTCAGAGATGAAAAGTGCCAGCACTGAAAGCTCTTGCTAGCCAGCACCCTTCCTTGGAAGCGCTTTCACAGGCGCAGTAACACTGGGGCTTTGCGCTTCTCTAGCCACCAAAAATCACGGTCACTAACTCTCCGTCTCGTAGACACGAGCTGAGAAATTGCAAACGTCGAGCAATTGCTCAGAGATGAAAAGTGCCAGCACTGAAAGCTCTTGCTAGCCAGCACCCTTCCTTGGAAGCGCTTTCACAGGCACAGCAACACTGGGGCTTTGCGCTTCTCTAGCCACCAAACATCACGGTCACTATCTCTCCGTCTCGTGGACACGAGCTGAGAAATTGCAAACGTCGAGCAATTGCTCAGAGATGAAAAGTGCCAGCACTGAAAGCTGTTGCTAGCCAGCACCCTTCGTTGGAAGCGCTTTTGTAGGCCTAAGAACACTGGGGCTCTGGGCTTCTCTAGCCACCTAATCTTCTGCTCATCCTCTCGCGCACTCTAATAAGAGCTGAGAAATTGCAAACGTCCAGCAATTGCTCAGAGAGGAAAAGTGACAGCACTGAAAGCTGTTGCTAGCCAGCACCCTTCCTTGGAAGCGCTTTCACAGGCGCAGTAACACTGGGGCTCTGGGCTTCTCTAGCCACCAAACGTCACTGTCATTCTCTTTCCGTCTCGTAGACACGAGCTGAGAAATTGCAAACGTCGAGCAATTGCTCAGCGATGAAAAGTGCCAGCACTGAAAGCTGTTGCTAGCCAGCACCCTTCCTTGGAAGCGCTTTCACAGGCGCAGTAACACTGGGGCTTTGCGCTTCTCTACCCACCAAACATCACGGTCACTAACTCTCCGTCTCGTAGACACGAGCTGAGAAAATGCAAACGTCGAGCAATTGCTCAGAGATGAAAAGTGCCAGCACTGAAAGCTGTTGCTAGCCAGCACCCTTCCTTGGAAGCGCTTTTGTAGGCCTAAGAACACTGGGGCTCTGGGCTTCTCTAGCTACCTAATCTTCTGCTCATCCTCTCGCGCACTCTAAAGAGAGCTCAGGTGAGAAATTGCAAACATCGAGCAATTGCTCAGAGATGAAAAGTGCCAGCACTGAAAGCTCTTGCTAGCCAGCACCCTTCCTTGGAAGCGCTTTCACAGGCGCAGCAACACTGGGGCTTTGCGCTTCTCTACCCACCAAACGTCACGGTCATTCTCTTTCCGTCACGTACACACGAGCTGAGAAATTGCAAACGTCGAGCAATTGCTCAGAGATGAAAAGTGCCAGCACTGAAAGCTCTTGCTAGCCAGCACCCTTCCTTGGAAGCGCTTTCACAGGCACAGCAACACTGGGGCTTTGCGCTTCTCTACCCACCAAACATCACGGTCACTATCTCTCCATCTCGTAGACACGAGCTGAGAAATTGCAAACGTCAAGCAATTGCTCAGAGATGAAAAGTGCCAGCACTGAAAGCTGTTGCTAGCCAGCCCCCTTCCTTGGAAGCGCTTTTGTAGGCCTAAGAACACTGGGGCTCTGGGCTTCTCTAGCCACCTAATCTTCTGCTCATCCTCTCGCGCACTCTAAAGAGAGCTCAGGTGAGAAATTGCAAATGTCCAGCAATTGCTCAGAGATGAAAAGTGCCAGCACTGAAAGCTGTTGCTAGCCAGCACCCTTCCTTGGAAGCGCTTTCACAGGCACAGCAACACTGGGGCTTTGCGCTTCTCTACCCACCAAACATCACGGTCACTATCTCTCCGTCTCGTAGACACGAGCTGAGAAATTGCAAACGAAGAGCAATTGTTCAGCGATGAAAAGTGCCAGCACTGAAAGCTCTTGCTAGCCAGCACCCTTCCTTGGAAGCGCTTTCACAGGCGCAGTAACACTGGGGCTTTGCGCTTCTCTACCCACCAAACGTCACGGTCCTTCTCTTTCCGTCTCGTGGACACAAGCTGAGAAATTGCAAACGTCGAGCAATTGCTCAGAGATGAAAAGTGCCAGCACTGAAAGCTGTTGCTAGCCAGCACCCTTCCTTGGCAGCGCTTTCACAGGTGCAGTAACACTGGGGCTTTGCGCTTCTCTAACCACCAAACGTCACTTTCATTCTCTTTCCGTCTCGTAGACACGAGCTGAGAAATTGCAAACGTCAAGCAATTGCTCAGAGATGAAAAGTGCCAGCACTGAAAGCTCTTGCTAGCCTGCACCCTTCCTTGGAAGCGCTTTTGTAGGCCTAAGAACACTGCGGCTCTGGGCTTCTCTAGCCACCTAATCTTATGCTCATCCTCTCGCGCACTCTAAAGAGAGCTCAGGTGAGAAATTGCAAACGTCGAGCAATTGCTCAGAGATGAAAAGTGCCAGCACTGAAAGCTCTTGCTAGCCAGCACCCTTCCTTGGAAGCGCTTTCACAGGCGCAGTAACACTGGGGCTTTGCGCTTCTCTAGCCACCAAACATCACGGTCACTATCTCTCCGTCTCGTAGACACGAGCTGAGAAATTGCAAACGTCCAGCAATTGCTCAGAGATGAAAAGTGCCAGCACTGAAAGCTGTTGCTAGCCAGCACCCTTCCTTGGAAGCGCTTTTGCAGACCTAAGAACACTGGGGCTCTGGGCTTCTCTAGCCACCAAACGTCACTGTCATTCTCTTTCCGTCTCGTAGACACGAGCTGAGAAATTGCAAATGTCGAGCAATTGCTCAGAGATGAAAAGTGCCAGACCTGGAAGCTGTTGCTAGCCAACACCCTTCCTTGGAAGCGCTTTTGTAGGCCTAAGAACACTGGGGCTCTGGGCTTCTCTCGCCACCTAATCTTCTGCTCATCCTCTCGCGCACTCTAAAGAGAGCTCAGGTGAGAAATTGCAAATGTCGAGCAATTGCTCAGAGATGAAAAGTGCCAGCACTGAAAGCTGTTGCTAGCCAGCACCCTTCCTTGGAAGCGCTTTTGTAGGCCTAAGAACACTGGGGCTCTGGGCTTCTCTAGCCACCTAATCTTCTGCTCATCCTCTCGCGCACTCTAAAGAGAGCTCAGGTGAGAAATTGCAAACGTCGAGCAATTGCTCAGAGATGAAAAGTGCCAGCACTGAAAGCTGTTGCTAGCCAGCACCCTTCCTTGGAAGCGCTTTTGTAGGCCTAAGAACACTGGGGATTCTGGGCTTCTCTAGCCACCTAATCTTCTGCTCATCCTCTCGCGCACTCTAAAGAGAGCTCAGGTGAGAAATTGCAAACGTCGAGCAATTGCTCAGAGATGAAAAGTGCCAGCACTGAAAGCTGTTGCTAGCCAGCACCCTTCCTTGGAAGCGCTTTCACAGGCGCAGCAACACTGGGGCTTTGCGCTTCTCTAGCCACCAAACGTCACTGCCATTCTCTTTCCGTCTCGTAGACACGAGCTGAGAAATTGCAAACGTCAAGCAATTGCTCAGAGATGAAAAGTGCCAGCACTGAAAGCTGTTGCTAGCCAGCACCCTTCCTTGGAAGCGCTTTTGTAGGCCTAAGAACACTGGGGCTCTGGGCTTCTCTAGCCACCTAATCTTCTGCTCATCCTCTCGCGCACTCTAAAGAGAGATCAGGTGAGAAATTGCAAACGTCCAGCAATTGCTCAGAGATGAAAAGTGCCAGCACTGAAAGCTCTTGCTAGCCAGCACCCTTCCTTGGAAGCGCTTTCACAGGCGCAGCAACAATGGGGCTTTGCGCTTCTCTAGCCACCAAACGTCACGGTCCTTCTCTTTCCGTCTCGTGGACACGAGCTGAGAAATTGCAAACGTCGAGCAATTGCTCAGAGATGAAAAGTGCCAGCACTGAAAGCTGTTGCTAGCCAGCACCCTTCCTTGGAAGCGCTTTTGTAGGCCTAAGAACACTGGGGCTCTGGGCTTCTCTAGCCACCTAATCTTCTGCTCATCCTCTCGCGCACTCTAAAGAGAGCTCAGGTGAGAAATTGCAAACGTCCAGCAATTGCTCAGAGATGAAAAGTGCCAGCACTGAAAGCTGTTGCTAGCCAGCACCCTTCCTTGGAAGCGCTTTCACAGGCGCAGTAACACTGGGGCTTTGCGCTTCTCTAGCCACCAAAAATCACGGTCACTATCTCTCCGTCTCGTGGACACGAGCTGAGAAATTGCAAACGTCGAGCAATTGCTCAGAGATGAAAAGTGCCAGCACTGAAAGCTGTTGCTAGCCAGCACCCTTCCTTGGAAGCGCTTTTGTAGGCCTAAGAACACTGGGGCTCTGGGCTTCTCTAGCCACCTAATCTTCTGCTCATCCTCTCGCGCACTCTAAAGAGAGCTCAGGTGAGAAATTGCAAACGTCGAGCAATTGCTCAGAGAGGAAAAGTGACAGCACTGAAAGCTGTTGCTAGCCAGCACCCTTCCTTGGAAGCGCTTTTGTAGGCCTAAGAACACTGCGGCTCTGGGCTTCTCTACCCACCAAACGTCACGGTCCTTCTCTTTCCGTCTCGTAGACACGAGCTGAGAAATTGCAAACGTCGAGCAATTGCTCAGAGATGAAAAGTGCCAGCACTGAAAGCTCTTGCTAGCCAGCACCCTTCCTTGGAAGCGCTTTCACAGGCGCAGCAACACTGGGGCTTTGCGCTTCTCTACCCACCAAACGTCACGGTCACTATCTCTCCGTCTCGTAGACACGAGCTGAGAAATTGCAAACGTCGAGCAATTGCTCAGAGATGAAAAGTGCCAGCACTGAAAGCTGTTGCTAGCCAGCACCCTTCCTTGGAAGCGCTTTTGTAGGCCTAAGAACACTGGGGCTCTGGGCTTCTCTAGCCACCTAATCTTCTGCTCATCCTCTCGCGCACTCTAATAAGAGCTGAGAAATTGCAAACGTCGAGCAATTGCTCAGAGATGAAAAGTGCCAGCACTGAAAGCTCTTGCTAGCCAGCACCCTTCCTTGGAAGCGCTTTCACAGGCGCAGCAACACTGGGGCTTTGCGCTTCTCTAGCCACCAAACGTCACGGTCCTTCTCTTTCCGTCTCCTAGACACGAGCCGAGAAATTGCAAACGTCCAGCAATTGCTCAGAGATGAAAAGTGCCAGCACTGAAAGCTGTTGCTAGCCAGCACCCTTCCTTGGAAGCGCTTTCACAGGCGCAGCAACACTGGGGCTTTGCGCTTCTCTACCCACCAAAAATCACGGTCACTATCTCTCCGTCTCGTGGACACGTGCTGAGAAATTGCAAACGTCGAGCAATTGCTCAGAGATGAAAAGTGCCAGCACTGAAAGCTGTTGCTAGCCAGCACCCTTCCTTGGAAGCGCTTTTGTAGGCCTAAGAACACTGGGGCTCTGGGCTTCTCTAGCCACCTCATCTTCTGCTCATCCTCTCGCGCACTCTAAAGAGAGCTCAGGTGAGAAATTGCAAATGTCCAGCAATTGCTCAGAGATGAAAAGTGCCAGCACTGAAAGCTGTTGCTAGCCAGCACCCTTCCTTGGAAGCGCTTTCACAGGCGCAGTAACACTGGGGCTTTGCGCTTCTCTACCCACCAAACGTCACGGTCCTTCTCTTTCCGTCTCGTAGACACGAGCTGAGAAATTGCAAACGTCGAGCAATTGCTCAGAGATGAAAAGTGCCAGCACTGAAAGCTCTTGCTAGCCAGCACCCTTCCTTGGAAGCGCTTTCACAGGCGCAGTAACACTGGGGCTTTGCGCTTCTCTAGCCACCAAAAATCACGGTCACTAACTCTCCGTCTCGTAGACACGAGCTGAGAAATTGCAAACGTCGAGCAATTGCTCAGAGATGAAAAGTGCCAGCACTGAAAGCTCTTGCTAGCCAGCACCCTTCCTTGGAAGCGCTTTCACAGGCACAGCAACACTGGGGCTTTGCGCTTCTCTAGCCACCAAACATCACGGTCACTATCTCTCCGTCTCGTGGACACGAGCTGAGAAATTGCAAACGTCGAGCAATTGCTCAGAGATGAAAAGTGCCAGCACTGAAAGCTGTTGCTAGCCAGCACCCTTCGTTGGAAGCACTTTTGTAGGCCTAAGAACACTGGGGCTCTGGGCTTCTCTAGCCACCTAATCTTCTGCTCATCCTCTCGCGCACTCTAATAAGAGCTGAGAAATTGCAAACGTCCAGCAATCGCTCAGAGAGGAAAAGTGACAGCACTGAAAGCTGTTGCTAGCCAGCACCCTTCCTTGGAAGCGCTTTTGTAGGCCTAAGAACACTGGGGCTCTGGGCTTCTCTAGCCACCAAACGTCACTGTCATTCTCTTTCCGTCTCGTAGACACGAGCTGAGAAATTGCAAACGTCGAGCAATTGCTCAGCGATGAAAAGTGCCAGCACTGAAAGCTGTTGCTAGCCAGCACCCTTCCTTGGAAGCGCTTTCACAGGCGCAGTAACACTGGGGCTTTGCGCTTCTCTACCCACCAAACATCACGGTCACTATCTCTCCGTCTCGTAGACACGAGCTGAGAAAATGCAAACGTCGAGCAATTGCTCAGAGATGAAAAGTGCCAGCACTGAAAGCTGTTGCTAGCCAGCACCCTTCCTTGGAAGCGCTTTTGTAGGCCTAAGAACACTGGGGCTCTGGGCTTCTCTAGCTACCTAATCTTCTGCTCATCCTCTCGCGCACTCTAAAGAGAGCTCAGGTGAGAAATTGCAAACATCGAGCAATTGCTCAGAGATGAAAAGTGCCAGCACTGAAAGCTCTTGCTAGCCAGCACCCTTCCTTGGAAGCGCTTTCACAGGCGCAGCAACACTGGGGCTTTGCGCTTCTCTACCCACCAAACGTCACGGTCCTTCTCTTTCCGTCTCGTAGACACGAGCTGAGAAATTGCAAACGTCGAGCAATTGCTCAGAGAGGAAAAGTGCCAGCACTGAAAGCTCTTGCTAGCCAACACCCTTCCTTGGAAGCGCTTTTGTAGGCCTAAGAACACTGGGGCTCTGGGCTTCTCTAGCCACCTAATCTTCTGCTCTTCCCTCGCGCACTCTAGAGAGCTCAGGTGAGAAATTGCAAACGTCCAGCAATTGCTCAGAGATGAAAAGTGCCAGCACTGAAAGCTCTTGCTAGCCAGCACCCTTCCTTGGAAGCGCTTTCACAGGCACAGCAACACTGGGGCTTTGCGCTTCTCTAGCCACCAAACATCACGGTCACTATCTCTCCATCTCGTAGACACGAGCTGAGAAATTGCAAACGTCAAGCAATTGCTCAGAGATGAAAAGTGCCAGCACTGAAAGCTGTTGCTAGCCAGCACCCTTCCTTGGAAGCGCTTTTGTAAGCCTAAGAACACTGCGGCTCTGGGCTTCTCTAGCCACCTAATCTTCTGCTCATCCTCTCGCGCACTCTAAAGAGAGCTCAGGTGAGAAATTGCAAATGTCCAGCAATTGCTCAGAGATGAAAAGTGCCAGCACTGAAAGCTGTTGCTAGCCAGCACCCTTCCTTGGAAGCGCTTTCACAGGCACAGCAACACTGGGGCTTTGCGCTTCTCTACCCACCAAACATCACGGTCACTATCTCTCCGTCTCGTAGACACGAGCTGAGAAATTGCAAACGACGAGCAATTGTTCAGCGATGAAAAGTGCCAGCACTGAAAGCTGTTGCTAGCCAGCACCCTTCCTTGGAAGCGCTTTCACAGGCGCAGTAACACTGGGGCTTTGCGCTTCTCTAGCCACCAAACGTCACGGTCCTTCTCTTTCCATCTCGTGGACACAAGCTGAGAAATTGCAAACGTCGAGCAATTGCTCAGAGATGAAAAGTGCCAGCACTGAAAGCTGTTGCTAGCCAACACCCTTCCTTGGAAGCGCTTTTGTAGGCCTAAGAACACTGGGGCTCTGGGCTTCTCTAGCCACCTAATCTTCTGCTCATCCTCTCGCGCACTCTAAAGAGAGCTCAGGTGAGAAATTGCAAATGTCCAGCAATTGCTCAGAGATGAAAAGTGCCAGAACTGAAAGCTGTTGCTAGCCAGCACCCTTCCTTGGAAGCGCTTTCACAGGCACAGTAACACTGGGGCTTTGCGCTTCTCTACCCACCAAACGTCATGGTCCTTCTCTTTCCGTCTCGTAGACACGAGCTGAGAAATTGCAAACGTCGAGCAATTGCTCAGAGAGGAAAAGTGCCAGCACTGAAAGCTGTTGCTAGCCAGCACCCTTCCTTGGCAGCGCTTTCACAGGTGCAGTAACACTGGGGCTTTGCGCTTCTCTAACCACCAAACGTCACTTTCATTCTCTTTCCGTCTCATAGACACGAGCTGAGAAATTGCAAACGTCAAGCAATTGCTCAGAGATGAAAAGTGCCAGCACTGAAAGCTCTTGCTAGCCTGCACCCTTCCTTGGAAGCGCTTTTGTAGGCCTAAGAACACTGCGGCTCTGGGCTTCTCTAGCCACCTAATCTTCTGCTCATCCTCTCGCGCACTCTAAAGAGAGCTCAGGTGAGAAATTGCAAACGTCGAGCAATTGCTCAGAGATGAAAAGTGCCAGCACTGAAAGCTCTTGCTAGCCAGCACCCTTCCTTGGAAGCGCTTTCACAGGCGCAGTAACACTGGGGCTTTGCGCTTCTCTAGCCACCAAACATCACGGTCACTATCTCTCCGTCTCGTAGACACGAGCTGAGAAATTGCAAACGTCCAGCAATTGCTCAGAGATGAAAAGTGCCAGCACTGAAAGCTGTTGCTAGCCAGCACCCTTCCTTGGAAGCGCTTTTGCAGACCTAAGAACACTGGGGCTCTGGGCTTCTCTAGCCACCAAACGTCACTGTCATTCTCTTTCCGTCTCGTAGACACGAGCTGAGAAATTGCAAATGTCGAGCAATTGCTCAGAGATGAAAAGTGCCAGACCTGGAAGCTGTTGCTAGCCAACACCCTTCCTTGGAAGCGCTTTTGTAGGCCTAAGAACACTGGGGCTCTGGGCTTCTCTAGCCACCTAATCTTCTGCTCATCCTCTCGCGCACTCTAAAGAGAGCTCAGGTGAGAAATTGCAAACGTCGAGCAATTGCTCAGAGATGAAAAGTGCCAGCACTGAAAGCTGTTGCTAGCCAGCACCCTTCCTTGGAAGCGCTTTTGTAGGCCTAAGAACACTGGGGCTCTGGGCTTCTCTAGCCACCTAATCTTCTGCTCATCCTCTCGCGCACTCTAAAGAGAGCTCAGGTGAGAAATTGCAAACGTCGAGCAATTGCTCAGAGATGAAAAGTGCCAGCACTGAAAGCTCTTGCTAGCCAGCACCCTTCCTTGGAAGCGCTTTCACAGGCGCAGCAACACTGGGGCTTTGCGCTTCTCTACCCACCAAACGTCACGGTCACTATCTCTCCGTCTCGTAGACACGAGCTGAGAAATTGCAAACGTCGAGCAATTGCTCAGAGATGAAAAGTGCCAGCACTGAAAGCTGTTGCTAGCCAGCACCCTTCCTTGGAAGCGCTTTTGTAGGCCTAAGAACACTGGGGCTCTGGGCTTCTCTAGCCACCTAATCTTCTGCTCATCCTCTCGCGCACTCTAATAAGAGCTGAGAAATTGCAAACGTCGAGCAATTGCTCAGAGATGAAAAGTGCCAGCACTGAAAGCTGTTGCTAGCCAGCACCCTTCCTTGGAAGCGCTTTTGTAGGCCTAAGAACACTGGGGCTCTGGGCTTATCTAGCCATCAAACATCACGGTCCTTCTCTTTCCGTCTCCTAGACACGAGCTGAGAAATTGCAAACGTCCAGCAATTGCTCAGAGATGAAAAGTGCCAGCACTGAAAGCTCTTGCTAGCCAGCACCCTTCCTTGGAAGCGCTTTTGTAGGCCTAAGAACACTGGGGCTCTGGGCTTCTCTAACCACCTAATCTTCTGCTCATCCTCTCGCGCACTCTAAAGAGAGCTCAGGTGAGAAATTGCAAACGTCGAGCAATTGCTCAGAGATGAAAAGTGCCAGCACTGAAAGCTGTTGCTAGCCAGCACCCTTCCTTGGAAGCGCTTTCACAGGCGCAGCAACACTGGGGCTTTGCGCTTCTCTAGCCACCAAACGTCACGGTCCTTCTCTTTCCGTCTCCTAGACACGAGCCGAGAAATTGCAAACGTCCAGCAATTGCTCAGAGATGAAAAGTGCCAGCACTGAAAGCTGTTGCTAGCCAGCACCCTTCCTTGGAAGCGCTTTCACAGGCGCAGCAACACTGGGGCTTTGCGCTTCTCTACCCACCAAAAATCACGGTCACTATCTCTCCGTCTCGTGGACACGAGCTGAGAAATTGCAAACGTCGAGCAATTGCTCAGAGATGAAAAGTGCCAGCACTGAAAGCTGTTGCTAGCCAGCACCCTTCCTTGGAAGCGCTTTTGTAGGCCTAAGAACACTGGGGCTCTGGGCTTCTCTAGCCACCTAATCTTCTGCTCATCCTCTCGCGCACTCTAAAGAGAGCTCAGGTGAGAAATTGCAAATGTCCAGCAATTGCTCAGAGATGAAAAGTGCCAGCACTGAAAGCTGTTGCTAGCCAGCACCCTTCCTTGGAAGCGCTTTCACAGGCGCAGTAACACTGGGGCTTTGCGCTTCTCTACCCACCAAACGTCACGGTCCTTCTCTTTCCGTCTCGTAGACACGAGCTGAGAAATTGCAAATGTCCAGCAATTGCTCAGCGATGAAAAGTGCCAGCACTGAAAGCTCTTGCTAGCCAGCACCCTTCCTTGGAAGCGCTTTCACAGGCGCAGTAACACTGGGGCTTTGCGCTTCTCTACCCACCAAACGTCACTGTCATTCTCTTTCCGTCTCGTGGACACGAGCTGAGAAATTGCAAACGTCGAGCAATTGCTCAGAGATGAAAAGTGCCAGCACTGAAAGCTGTTGCTAGCCAGCACCCTTCGTTGGAAGCACTTTTGTAGGCCTAAGAACACTGGGGCTCTGGGCTTCTCTAGCCACCTAATCTTCTGCTCATCCTCTCGCGCACTCTAATAAGAGCTGAGAAATTGCAAACGTCCAGCAATCGCTCAGAGAGGAAAAGTGACAGCACTGAAAGCTGTTGCTAGCCAGCACCCTTCCTTGGAAGCGCTTTTGTAGGCCTAAGAACACTGGGGCTCTGGGCTTCTCTAGCCACCAAACGTCACTGTCATTCTCTTTCCGTCTCGTAGACACGAGCTGAGAAATTGCAAACGTCGAGCAATTGCTCAGCGATGAAAAGTGCCAGCACTGAAAGCTGTTGCTAGCCAGCACCCTTCCTTGGAAGCGCTTTCACAGGCGCAGTAACACTGGGGCTTTGCGCTTCTCTACCCACCAAACATCACGGTCACTATCTCTCCGTCTCGTAGACACGAGCTGAGAAAATGCAAACGTCGAGCAATTGCTCAGAGATGAAAAGTGCCAGCACTGAAAGCTGTTGCTAGCCAGCACCCTTCCTTGGAAGCGCTTTTGTAGGCCTAAGAACACTGGGGCTCTGGGCTTCTCTAGCTACCTAATCTTCTGCTCATCCTCTCGCGCACTCTAAAGAGAGCTCAGGTGAGAAATTGCAAACATCGAGCAATTGCTCAGAGATGAAAAGTGCCAGCACTGAAAGCTCTTGCTAGCCAGCACCCTTCCTTGGAAGTGCTTTCACAGGCGCAGCAACACTGGGGCTTTGCGCTTCTCTACCCACCAAACGTCACGGTCCTTCTCTTTCCGTCTCGTAGACACGAGCTGAGAAATTGCAAACGTCGAGCAATTGCTCAGAGAGGAAAAGTGCCAACACTGAAAGCTCTTGCTAGCCAACACCCTTCCTTGGAAGCGCTTTTGTAGGCCTAAGAACACTGGGGCTCTGGGCTTCTCTAGCCACCTAATCTTCTGCTCTTCCCTCGCGCACTCTAGAGAGCTCAGGTGAGAAATTGCAAACGTCCAGCAATTGCTCAGAGATGAAAAGTGCCAGCAATGAAAGCTGTTGCTAGCCAGCACCCTTCCTTGGAAGCGCTTTCACAGGCGCAGCAACACTGGGGCTTTGCGCTTCTCTACCCACCAAACGTCACGGTCCTTCTCTTACCGTCTCGTACACACGAGCTGAGAAATTGCAAACATCGAGCAATTGCTCAGAGATGAAAAGTGCCAGCACTGAAAGCTCTTGCTAGCCAGCACCCTTCCTTGGAAGCGCTTTCACAGGCACAGCAACACTGGGGCTTTGCGCTTCTCTAGCCACCAAACATCACGGTCACTATCTCTCCATCTCGTAGACACGAGCTGAGAAATTGCAAACGTCAAGCAATTGCTCAGAGATGAAAAGTGCCAGCACTGAAAGCTGTTGCTAGCCAGCACCCTTCCTTGGAAGCGCTTTTGTAAGCCTAAGAACACTGCGGCTCTGGGCTTCTCTAGCCACCTAATCTTCTGCTCATCCTCTCGCGCACTCTAAAGAGAGCTCAGGTGAGAAATTGCAAATGTCCAGCAATTGCTCAGAGATGAAAAGTGCCAGCACTGAAAGCTGTTGCTAGCCAGCACCCTTCCTTGGAAGCGCTTTCACAGGCACAGCAACACTGGGGCTTTGCGCTTCTCTACCCACCAAACATCACGGTCACTATCTCTCCGTCTCGTAGACACGAGCTGAGAAATTGCAAACGACGAGCAATTGTTCAGCGATGAAAAGTGCCAGCACTGAAAGCTGTTGCTAGCCAGCACCCTTCCTTGGAAGCGCTTTCACAGGCGCAGTAACACTGGGGCTTTGCGCTTCTCTAGCCACCAAACGTCACGGTCCTTCTCTTTCCATCTCGTGGACACAAGCTGAGAAATTGCAAACGTCGAGCAATTGCTCAGAGATGAAAAGTGCCAGCACTGAAAGCTGTTGCTAGCCAACACCCTTCCTTGGAAGCGCTTTTGTAGGCCTAAGAACACTGGGGCTCTGGGCTTCTCTAGCCACCTAATCTTCTGCTCATCCTCTCGCGCACTCTAAAGAGAGCTCAGGTGAGAAATTGCAAATGTCCAGCAATTGCTCAGAGATGAAAAGTGCCAGAACTGAAAGCTGTTGCTAGCCAGCACCCTTCCTTGGAAGCGCTTTCACAGGCACAGTAACACTGGGGCTTTGCGCTTCTCTACCCACCAAACGTCATGGTCCTTCTCTTTCCGTCTCGTAGACACGAGCTGAGAAATTGCAAACGTCGAGCAATTGCTCAGAGAGGAAAAGTGCCAGCACTGAAAGCTGTTGCTAGCCAGCACCCTTCCTTGGCAGCGCTTTCACAGGTGCAGTAACACTGGGGCTTTGCGCTTCTCTAACCACCAAACGTCACTTTCATTCTCTTTCCGTCTCATAGACACGAGCTGAGAAATTGCAAACGTCAAGCAATTGCTCAGAGATGAAAAGTGCCAGCACTGAAAGCTCTTGCTAGCCTGCACCCTTCCTTGGAAGCGCTTTTGTAGGCCTAAGAACACTGCGGCTCTGGGCTTCTCTAGCCACCTAATCTTCTGCTCATCCTCTCGCGCACTCTAAAGAGAGCTCAGGTGAGAAATTGCAAACGTCGAGCAATTGCTCAGAGATGAAAAGTGCCAGCACTGAAAGCTCTTGCTAGCCAGCACCCTTCCTTGGAAGCGCTTTCACAGGCGCAGTAACACTGGGGCTTTGCGCTTCTCTAGCCACCAAACATCACGGTCACTATCTCTCCGTCTCGTAGACACGAGCTGAGAAATTGCAAACGTCCAGCAATTGCTCAGAGATGAAAAGTGCCAGCACTGAAAGCTGTTGCTAGCCAGCACCCTTCCTTGGAAGCGCTTTTGCAGACCTAAGAACACTGGGGCTCTGGGCTTCTCTAGCCACCAAACGTCACTGTCATTCTCTTTCCGTCTCGTAGACACGAGCTGAGAAATTGCAAATGTCGAGCAATTGCTCAGAGATGAAAAGTGCCAGACCTGGAAGCTGTTGCTAGCCAACACCCTTCCTTGGAAGCGCTTTTGTAGGCCTAAGAACACTGGGGCTCTGGGCTTCTCTAGCCACCTAATCTTCTGCTCATCCTCTCGCGCACTCTAAAGAGAGCTCAGGTGAGAAATTGCAAACGTCGAGCAATTGCTCAGAGATGAAAAGTGCCAGCACTGAAAGCTGTTGCTAGCCAGCACCCTTCCTTGGAAGCGCTTTTGTAGGCCTAAGAACACTGGGGCTCTGGGCTTCTCTAGCCACCTAATCTTCTGCTCATCCTCTCGCGCACTCTAAAGAGAGCTCAGGTGAGAAATTGCAAACGTCGAGCAATTGCTCAGAGATGAAAAGTGCCAGCACTGAAAGCTCTTGCTAGCCAGCACCCTTCCTTGGAAGCGCTTTCACAGGCGCAGCAACACTGGGGCTTTGCGCTTCTCTACCCACCAACTGTCACGGTCACTATCTCTCCGTCTCGTAGACACGAGCTGAGAAATTGCAAACGTCGAGCAATTGCTCAGAGATGAAAAGTGCCAGCACTGAAAGCTGTTGCTAGCCAGCACCCTTCCTTGGAAGCGCTTTTGTAGGCCTAAGAACACTGGGGCTCTGGGCTTCTCTAGCCACCTAATCTTCTGCTCATCCTCTCGCGCACTCTAATAAGAGCTGAGAAATTGCAAACGTCGAGCAATTGCTCAGAGATGAAAAGTGCCAGCACTGAAAGCTGTTGCTAGCCAGCACCCTTCCTTGGAAGCGCTTTTGTAGGCCTAAGAACACTGGGGCTCTGGGCTTATCTAGCCATCAAACATCACGGTCCTTCTCTTTCCGTCTCCTAGACACGAGCTGAGAAATTGCAAACGTCCAGCAATTGCTCAGAGATGAAAAGTGCCAGCACTGAAAGCTCTTGCTAGCCAGCACCCTTCCTTGGAAGCGCTTTTGTAGGCCTAAGAACACTGGGGCTCTGGGCTTCTCTAACCACCTAATCTTCTGCTCATCCTCTCGCGCACTCTAAAGAGAGCTCAGGTGAGAAATTGCAAACGTCGAGCAATTGCTCAGAGATGAAAAGTGCCAGCACTGAAAGCTGTTGCTAGCCAGCACCCTTCCTTGGAAGCGCTTTCACAGGCGCAGCAACACTGGGGCTTTGCGCTTCTCTAGCCACCAAACGTCACGGTCCTTCTCTTTCCGTCTCCTAGACACGAGCCGAGAAATTGCAAACGTCCAGCAATTGCTCAGAGATGAAAAGTGCCAGCACTGAAAGCTGTTGCTAGCCAGCACCCTTCCTTGGAAGCGCTTTCACAGGCGCAGCAACACTGGGGCTTTGCGCTTCTCTACCCACCAAAAATCACGGTCACTATCTCTCCGTCTCGTGGACACGAGCTGAGAAATTGCAAACGTCGAGCAATTGTTCAGAGATGAAAAGTGCCAGCACTGAAAGCTGTTGCTAGCCAGCACCCTTCCTTGGAAGCGCTTTTGTAGGCCTAAGAACACTGGGGCTCTGGGCTTCTCTAGCCACCTAATCTTCTGCTCATCCTCTCGCGCACTCTAAAGAGAGCTCAGGTGAGAAATTGCAAATGTCCAGCAATTGCTCAGAGATGAAAAGTGCCAGCACTGAAAGCTGTTGCTAGCCAGCACCCTTCCTTGGAAGCGCTTTCACAGGCGCAGCAACACTGGGGCTTTGCGCTTCTCTACCCACCAAACGTCACGGTCCTTCTCTTTCCGTCTCGTAGACACGAGCTGAGAAATTGCAAATGTCCAGCAATTGCTCAGCGATGAAAAGTGCCAGCACTGAAAGCTCTTGCTAGCCAGCACCCTTCCTTGGAAGCGCTTTCACAGGCGCAGTAACACTGGGGCTTTGCGCTTCTCTACCCACCAAACGTCACTGTCATTCTCTTTCCGTCTCGTGGACACGAGCTGAGAAATTGCAAACGTCGAGCAATTGCTCAGAGATGAAAAGTGCCAGCACTGAAAGCTCTTGCTAGCCAGCACCCTTCCTTGGAAGCGCTTTCACAGGCACAGCAACACTGGGGCTTTGCGCTTCTCTAGCCACCAAACATCACGGTCACTATCTCTCCGTCTCGTGGACACGAGCTGAGAAATTGCAAACGTCGAGCAATTGCTCAGAGATGAAAAGTGCCAGCACTGAAAGCTGTTGCTAGCCAGCACCCTTCCTTGGAAGCGCTTTTGTAGGCCTAAGAACACTGGGGCTCTGGGCTTCTCTAGCCACCTAATCTTCTGCTCATCCTCTCGCGCACTCTAATAAGAGCTGAGAAATTGCAAACGTCCAGCAATCGCTCAGAGAGGAAAAGTGACAGCACTGAAAGCTGTTGCTAGCCAGCACCCTTCCTTGGAAGCGCTTTCACAGGCGCAGTAACACTGGGGCTCTGGGCTTCTCTAGCCACCAAACGTCACTGTCATTCTCTTTCCGTCTCGTAGACACGAGCTGAGAAATTGCAAATGTCCAGCAATTGCTCAGCGATGAAAAGTGCCAGCACTGAAAGCTGTTGCTAGCCAGCACCCTTCCTTGGAAGCGCTTTTGTAGGCCTAAGAACACTGGGGCTCTGGGCTTATCTAGCCATCAAACATCACGGTCCTTCTCTTTCCGTCTCCTAGACACGAGCTGAGAAATTGCAAACGTCCAGCAATTGCTCAGAGATGAAAAGTGCCAGCACTGAAAGCTCTTGCTAGCCAGCACCCTTCCTTGGAAGCGCTTTTGTAGGCCTAAGAACACTGGGGCTCTGGGCTTCTCTAACCACCTAATCTTCTGCTCATCCTCTCGCGCACTCTAAAGAGAGCTCAGGTGAGAAATTGCAAACGTCGAGCAATTGCTCAGAGATGAAAAGTGCCAGCACTGAAAGCTGTTGCTAGCCAGCACCCTTCCTTGGAAGCGCTTTCACAGGCGCAGCAACACTGGGGCTTTGCGCTTCTCTAGCCACCAAACGTCACGGTCCTTCTCTTTCCGTCTCCTAGACACGAGCCGAGAAATTGCAAACGTCGAGCAATTGCTCAGAGATGAAAAGTGCCAGCACTGAAAGCTCTTGCTAGCCAGCACCCTTCCTTGGAAGCGCTTTCACAGGCGCAGCAACACTGGGGCTTTGCGCTTCTCTACCCACCAAAAATCACGGTCACTATCTCTCCGTCTCGTGGACACGAGCTGAGAAATTGCAAACGTCGAGCAATTGCTCAGAGATGAAAAGTGCCAGCACTGAAAGCTGTTGCTAGCCAGCACCCTTCCTTGGAAGCGCTTTTGTAGGCCTAAGAACACTGGGGCTCTGGGCTTCTCTAGCCACCTAATCTTCTGCTCATCCTCTCGCGCACTCTAAAGAGAGCTCAGGTGAGAAATTGCAAATGTCCAGCAATTGCTCAGAGATGAAAAGTGCCAGCACTGAAAGCTGTTGCTAGCCAGCACCCTTCCTTGGAAGCGCTTTCACAGGCGCAGTAACACTGGGGCTTTGCGCTTCTCTACCCACCAAACGTCACGGTCCTTCTCTTTCCGTCTCGTAGACACGAGCTGAGAAATTGCAAATGTCCAGCAATTGCTCAGCGATGAAAAGTGCCAGCACTGAAAGCTCTTGCTAGCCAGCACCCTTCCTTGGAAGCGCTTTCACAGGCGCAGTAACACTGGGGCTTTGCGCTTCTCTACCCACCAAACGTCACTGTCATTCTCTTTCCGTCTCGTGGACACGAGCTGAGAAATTGCAAACGTCGAGCAATTGCTCAGAGATGAAAAGTGCCAGCACTGAAAGCTCTTGCTAGCCAGCACCCTTCCTTGGAAGCGCTTTCACAGGCACAGCAACACTGGGGCTTTGCGCTTCTCTAGCCACCAAACATCACGGTCACTATCTCTCCGTCTCGTGGACACGAGCTGAGAAATTGCAAACGTCGAGCAATTGCTCAGAGATGAAAAGTGCCAGCACTGAAAGCTGTTGCTAGCCAGCACCCTTCCTTGGAAGCGCTTTTGTAGGCCTAAGAACACTGGGGCTCTGGGCTTCTCTAGCCACCTAATCTTCTGCTCATCCTCTCGCGCACTCTAATAAGAGCTGAGAAATTGCAAACGTCCAGCAATCGCTCAGAGAGGAAAAGTGACAGCACTGAAAGCTGTTGCTAGCCAGCACCCTTCCTTGGAAGCGCTTTCACAGGCGCAGTAACACTGGGGCTCTGGGCTTCTCTAGCCACCAAACGTCACTGTCATTCTCTTTCCGTCTCGTAGACACGAGCTGAGAAATTGCAAATGTCCAGCAATTGCTCAGCGATGAAAAGTGCCAGCACTGAAAGCTGTTGCTAGCCAGCACCCTTCCTTGGAAGCGCTTTCACAGGCGCAGTAACACTGGGGCTTTGCGCTTCTCTACCCACCAAACGTCACTGTCATTCTCTTTCCGTCTCGTGGACACGAGCTGAGAAATTGCAAACGTCGAGCAATTGCTCAGAGATGAAAAGTGCCAGCACTGAAAGCTCTTGCTAGCCAGCACCCTTCCTTGGAAGCGCTTTCACAGGCGCAGTAACACTGGGGCTTTGCGCTTCTCTAGCCACCAAAAATCACGGTCACTAACTCTCCGTCTCGTAGACACGAGCTGAGAAATTGCAAACGTCGAGCAATTGCTCAGAGATGAAAAGTGCCAGCACTGAAAGCTCTTGCTAGCCAGCACCCTTCCTTGGAAGCGCTTTCACAGGCACAGCAACACTGGGGCTTTGCGCTTCTCTAGCCACCAAACATCACGGTCACTATCTCTCCGTCTCGTGGACACGAGCTGAGAAATTGCAAACGTCGAGCAATTGCTCAGCGATGAAAAGTGCCAGCACTGAAAGCTGTTGCTAGCCAGCACCCTTCGTTGGAAGCACTTTTGTAGGCCTAAGAACACTGGGGCTCTGGGCTTCTCTAGCCACCTAATCTTCTGCTCATCCTCTCGCGCACTCTAATAAGAGCTGAGAAATTGCAAACGTCCAGCAATCGCTCAGAGAGGAAAAGTGATAGCACTGAAAGCTGTTGCTAGCCAGCACCCTTCCTTGGAAGCGCTTTCACAGGCGCAGTAACACTGGGGCTCTGGTCTTCTCTAGCCACCAAACGTCACTGTCATTCTCTTTCCGTCTCGTAGACACGAGCTGAGAAATTGCAAACGTCGAGCAATTGCTCAGCGATGAAAAGTGCCAGCACTGAAAGCTGTTGCTAGCCAGCACCCTTCCTTGGAAGCGCTTTCACAGGCGCAGTAACACTGGGGCTTTGCGCTTCTCTACCCACCAAACATCACGGTCACTATCTCTCCGTCTCATAGACACGAGCTGAGAAAATGCAAACGTCGAGCAATTGCTCAGAGATGAAAAGTGCCAGCACTGAAAGCTGTTGCTAGCCAGCACCCTTCCTTGGAAGCGCTTTTGTAGGCCTAAGAACACTGGGGCTCTGGGCTTCTCTAGCTACCTAATCTTCTGCTCATCCTCTCGCGCACTCTAAAGAGAGCTCAGGTGAGAAATTGCAAACATCGAGCAATTGCTCAGAGATGAAAAGTGCCAGCACTGAAAGCTCTTGCTAGCCAGCACCCTTCCTTGGAAGCGCTTTCACAGGCGCAGCAACACTGGGGCTTTGCGCTTCTCTACCCACCAAACGTCACGGTCCTTCTCTTTCCGTCTCGTAGACACGAGCTGAGAAATTGCAAACGTCGAGCAATTGCTCAGAGAGGAAAAGTGCCAACACTGAAAGCTCTTGCTAGCCAACACCCTTCCTTGGAAGCGCTTTTGTAGGCCTAAGAACACTGGGGCTCTGGGCTTCTCTAGCCACCTAATCTTCTGCTCTTCCCTCGCGCACTCTAGAGAGCTCAGGTGAGAAATTGCAAATGTCGAGCAATTGCTCAGAGATGAAAAGTGCCAGCAATGAAAGCTGTTGCTAGCCAGCACCCTTCCTTGGAAGCGCTTTCACAGGCGCAGCAACACTGGGGCTTTGCGCTTCTCTACCCACCAAACGTCACGGTCCTTCTCTTACCGTCTCGTACACACGAGCTGAGAAATTGCAAACATCGAGCAATTGCTCAGAGATGAAAAGTGCCAGCACTGAAAGCTCTTGCTAGCCAGCACCCTTCCTTGGAAGCGCTTTCACAGGCACAGCAACACTGGGGCTTTGCGCTTCTCTAGCCACCAAACATCACGGTCACTATCTCTCCATCTCGTAGACACGAGCTGAGAAATTGCAAACGTCAAGCAATTGCTCAGAGATGAAAAGTGCCAGCACTGAAAGCTGTTGCTAGCCAGCACCCTTCCTTGGAAGCGCTTTTGTAAGCCTAAGAACACTGGGGCTCTGGGCTTCTCTAGCCACCTAATCTTCTGCTCATCCTCTCGCGCACTCTAAAGAGAGCTCAGGTGAGAAATTGCAAATGTCCAGCAATTGCTCAGAGATGAAAAGTGCCAGCACTGAAAGCTCTTGCTAGCCAGCACCCTTCCTTGGAAGCGCTTTCACAGGCGCAGCAACACTGGGGCTTTGCGCTTCTCTACCCACCAAACATCACGGTCACTATCTCTCCGTCTCGTAGACACGAGCTGAGAAATTGCAAACGACGAGCAATTGTTCAGCGATGAAAAGTGCCAGCACTGAAAGCTCTTGCTAGCCAGCACCCTTCCTTGGAAGCGCTTTCACAGGCGCAGTAACACTGGGGCTTTGCGCTTCTCTAGCCACCAAACGTCACGGTCCTTCTCTTTCCATCTCGTGGACACAAGCTGAGAAATTGCAAACGTCGAGCAATTGCTCAGAGATGAAAAGTGCCAGCACTGAAAGCTGTTGCTAGCCAACACCCTTCCTTGGAAGCGCTTTTGTAGGCCTAAGAACACTGGGGCTCTGGGCTTCTCTAGCCACCTAATCTTCTGCTCATCCTCTCGCGCACTCTAAAGAGAGCTCAGGTGAGAAATTGCAAATGTCCAGCAATTGCTCAGAGAGGAAAAGTGCCAGCACTGAAAGCTGTTGCTAGCCAGCACCCTTCCTTGGCAGCGCTTTCACAGGTGCAGTAACACTGGGGCTTTGCGCTTCTCTAACCACCAAACGTCACTTTCATTCTCTTTCCGTCTCATAGACACGAGCTGAGAAATTGCAAACGTCAAGCAATTGCTCAGAGATGAAAAGTGCCAGCACTGAAAGCTCTTGCTAGCCTGCACCCTTCCTTGGAAGCGCTTTTGTAGGCCTAAGAACACTGCGGCTCTGGGCTTCTCTAGCCACCTAATCTTCTGCTCATCCTCTCGCGCACTCTAAAGAGAGCTCAGGTGAGAAATTGCAAACGTCGAGCAATTGCTCAGAGATGAAAAGTGCCAGCACTGAAAGCTGTTGCTAGCCAGCACCCTTCCTTGGAAGCGCTTTTGTAGGCCTAAGAACACTGGGGCTCTGGGCTTCTCTAGCCACCTAATCTTCTGCTCATCCTCTCGCGCACTCTAAAGAGAGCTCAGGTGAGAAATTGCAAACGTCGAGCAATTGCTCAGAGATGAAAAGTGCCAGCACTGAAAGCTGTTGCTAGCCAGCACCCTTCCTTGGAAGCGCTTTTGTAGGCCTAAGAACACTGGGGATTCTGGGCTTCTCTAGCCACCTAATCTTCTGCTCATCCTCTCGCGCACTCTAAAGAGAGCTCAGGTGAGAAATTGCAAACGTCGAGCAATTGCTCAGAGATGAAAAGTGCCAGCACTGAAAGCTCTTGCTAGCCAGCACCCTTCCTTGGAAGCGCTTTCACAGGCGCAGCAACACTGGGGCTTTGCGCTTCTCTACCCACCAAACGTCACTGCCATTCTCTTTCCGTCTCGTAGACACGAGCTGAGAAATTGCAAACTTCAAGCAATTGCTCAGAGATGAAAAGTGCCAGCACTGAAAGCTGTTGCTAGCCAGCACCCTTCCTTGGAAGCGCTTTTGTAGGCCTAAGAACACTGGGGCTCTGGGCTTCTCTAGCCACCTAATCTTCTGCTCATCCTCTCGCGCACTCTAAAGAGAGCTCAGGTGAGAAATTGCAAACGTCGAGCAATTGCTCAGAGATGAAAAGTGCCAGCACTGAAAGCTCTTGCTAGCCAGCACCCTTCCTTGGAAGCGCTTTCACAGGCGCAGCAACAATGGGGCTTTGCGCTTCTCTAGCCACCAAACCTCACGGTCCTTCTCTTTCCGTCTCGTGGACACGAGCTGAGAAATTGCAAACGTCGAGCAATTGCTCAGAGATGAAAAGTGCCAGCACTGAAAGCTGTTGCTAGCCAGCACCCTTCCTTGGAAGCGCTTTTGTAGGCCTAAGAACACTGGGGCTCTGGGCTTCTCTAGCCACCTAATCTTCTGCTCATCCTCTCGCGCACTCTAAAGAGAGCTCAGGTGAGAAATTGCAAACGTCCAGCAATTGCTCAGAGATGAAAAGTGCCAGCACTGAAAGCTGTTGCTAGCCAGCACCCTTCCTTGGAAGCGCTTTCACAGGCGCAGTAACACTGGGGCTTTGCGCTTCTCTAGCCACCAAAAATCACGGTCACTATCTCTCCGTCTCGTGGACACGAGCTGAGAAATTGCAAACGTCGAGCAATTGCTCAGAGATGAAAAGTGCCAGCACTGAAAGCTGTTGCTAGCCAGCACCCTTCCTTGGAAGCGCTTTTGTAGGCCTAAGAACACTGGGGCTCTGGGCTTCTCTAACCACCTAATCTTCTGCTCATCCTCTCGCGCACTCTAAAGAGAGCTCAGGTGAGAAATTGCAAATGTCCAGCAATTGCTCAGAGATGAAAAGTGCCAGCACTGAAAGCTCTTGCTAGCCAGCACCCTTCCTTGGAAGCGCTTTCACAGGCGCAGCAACACTGGGGCTTTGCGCTTCTCTAGCCACCAAACATCACGGTCACTATCTCTCCGTCTCGTGGACATGAGCTGAGAAATTGCAAACGTCGAGCAATTGCTCAGAGATGAAAAGTGCCAGCACTGAAAGCTGTTGCTAGCCAGCACCCTTCCTTGGAAGCGCTTTTGTAGGCCTAAGAACACTGGGGCTCTGGGCTTCTCTAGCCACCTAATCTTCTGCTCATCCTCTCGCGCACTCTAAAGAGAGCTCAGGTGAGAAATTGCAAACGTCGAGCAATTGCTCAGAGATGAAAAGTGCCAGCACTGAAAGCTGTTGCTAGCCAGCACCCTTCCTTGGAAGCGCTTTCACAGGCGCAGCAACACTGGGGCTTTGCGCTTCTCTACCCACCAAACGTCACGGTCCTTCTCTTTCCGTCTCGTAGACACGAGCTGAGAAATTGCAAACGTCCAGCAATTGCTCAGAGATGAAAAGTGCCAGCACTGAAAGCTCTTGCTAGCCAGCACCCTTCCTTGGAAGCGCTTTCACAGGCGCAGTAACACTGGGGCTTTGCGCTTCTCTACCCACCAAACGTCACTGTCATTCTCTTTCCGTCTCGTAGACACGAGCTGAGAAATTGCAAACGTCGAGCAATTGCTCAGAGATGAAAAGTGCCAGCACTGAAAGCTGTTGCTAGCCAGCACCCTTCCTTGGAAGCGCTTTCACAGGCGCAGTAACACTGGGGCTTTGCGCTTCTCTACCCACCAAAAATCACGGTCACTAACTCTCCGTCTCGTAGACACGAGCTGAGAAATTGCAAACGTCGAGCAATTGCTCAGAGAGGAAAAGTGCCAGCACTGAAAGCTCTTGCTAGCCAGCACCCTTCCTTGGAAGCGCTTTCACAGGCACAGCAACACTGGGGCTTTGCGCTTCTCTAGCCACCAAACATCACGGTCACTATCTCTCCGTCTCGTGGACACGAGCTGAGAAATTGCAAACGTCGAGCAATTGCTCAGAGATGAAAAGTGCCAGCACTGAAAGCTGTTGCTAGCCAGCACCCTTCCTTGGAAGCACTTTTGTAGGCCTAAAAACACTGGGGCTCTGGGCTTCTCTAGCCACCTAATCTTCTGCTCATCCTCTCGCGCACTCTAATAAGAGCTGAGAAATTGCAAACGTCCAGCAATTGCTCAGAGAGGAAAAGTGACAGCACTGAAAGCTGTTGCTAGCCAGCACCCTTCCTTGGAAGCGCTTTCACAGGCGCAGTAACACTGGGGCTCTGGGCTTCTCTAGCCACCAAACGTCACTGTCATTCTCTTTCCGTCTCGTAGACACGAGCTGAGAAATTGCAAACGTCGAGCAATTGCTCAGCGATGAAAAGTGCCAGCACTGAAAGCTCTTGCTAGCCAGCACCCTTCCTTGGAAGCGCTTTCACAGGCGCAGTAACACTGGGGCTTTGCGCTTCTCTACCCACCAAACATCACGGTCACTATCTCTCCGTCTCGTAGACACGAGCTGAGAAATTGCAAACGTCGAGCAATTGCTCAGAGATGAAAAGTGCCAGCACTGAAAGCTGTTGCTAGCCAGCACCCTTCCTTGGAAGCGCTTTCACAGGCGCAGCAACACTGGGGCTTTGCGCTTCTCTAGCCACCAAACGTCACGGTCCTTCTCTTTCCGTCTCCTAGACACGAGCTGAGAAATTGCAAACGTCCAGCAATTGCTCAGAGATGAAAAGTGCCAGCACTGAAAGCTGTTGCTAGCCAGCACCCTTCCTTGGAAGCGCTTTCACAGGCGCAGCAACACTGGGGCTTTGCGCTTCTCTACCCACCAAACATCACGGTCACTATCTCTCTGTCTCGTAGACACGAGCTGAGAAATTGCAAACGTCGAGCAATTGCTCAGAGATGAAAAGTGCCAGCACTGAAAGCTGTTGCTAGCCAGCACCCTTCCTTGGAAGCGCTTTCACAGGCGCAGCAACACTGGGGCTTTGCGCTTCTCTACCCAGCAAACATCACGGTCAGTATCTCTCCGTCTCTTGGACACGAGCTGAGAAATTGCAAACGTCGAGCAATTGCTCAGAGATGAAAAGTGCCAGCACTGAAAGCTGTTGCTAGCCAGCACCCTTCCTTGGAAGCGCTTTTGTAGGCCTAAGAACACTGGGGCTCTGGGCTTCTCTAGCCACCTAATCTTCTGCTCATCCTCTCGCGCACTCTAAAGAGAGCTCAGGTGAGAAATTGCAAACGTCCAGCAATTGCTCAGAGATGAAAAGTGCCAGCACTGAAAGCTGTTGCTAGCCAGCACCCTTCCTTGGAAGCGCTTTCACAGGCGCAGTAACACTGGGGCTTTGCGCTTCTCTACCCACCAAACGTCACGGTCCTTCTCTTTCCGTCTCGTAGACACGAGCTGAGAAATTGCAAATGTCCAGCAATTTCTCAGCGATGAAAAGTGCCAGCACTGAAAGCTGTTGCTAGCCAGCACCCTTCCTTGGAAGCGCTTTCACAGGCGCAGTAACACTGGGGCTTTGCGCTTCTCTACCCACCAAACGTCACTGTCATTCTCTTTCCGTCTCGTAGACACGAGCTGAGAAATTGCAAACGTCGAGCAATTGCTCAGAGATGAAAAGTGCCAGCACTGAAAGCTCTTGCTAGCCAGCACCCTTCCTTGGAAGCGCTTTCACAGGCGCAGCAACACTGGGGCTTTGCGCTTCTCTACCCACCAAAAAACAAGGTCGCTAACTCTCCGTCTCGTAGACACGAGCTGAGAAATTGCAAACGTCGAGCAATTGCTCAGAGATGAAAAGTGCCAGCACTGAAAGCTCTTGCTAGCCAGCACCCTTCCTTGGAAGCGCTTTCACAGGCACAGCAACACTGGGGCTTTGCGCTTCTCTAGCCACCAAACGTCACGGTCCTTCTCTTTCCGTCTCGTACACATGAGCTGAGAAATTGCAAACGTCGAGCAATTGCTCAGAGATGAAAAGTGCCAGCACTGAAAGCTGTTGCTAGCCAGCACCCTTCCTTGGAAGCACTTTTGTAGGCCTAAGAACACTGGGGCTCTGGGCTTCTCTAGCCACCTAATCTTCTGCTCATCCTCTCGTGCACTCTAATAAGAGCTGAGAAATTGCAAACGTCGAGCAATTGCTCAGAGAGGAAAAGTGACAGCACTGAAAGCTGTTGCTAGCCAGCACCCTTCCTTGGAAGCGCTTTCACAGGCGCAGTAACACTGGGGCTTTGCGCTTCTCTACCCACCAAACGTCACTGTCATTCTCTTTCCGTCTCGTAGACACGAGCTGAGAAATTGCAAACGTCGAGCAATTGCTCAGAGATGAAAAGTGCCAGCACTGAAAGCTGTTGCTAGCCAGCACCCTTCCTTGGAAGCGCTTTCACAGGCGCAGTAACACTGGGGCTTTGCGCTTCTCTACCCACCAAACATCACGGTCACTATCTCTCCGTCTCGTAGACACGAGCTGAGAAAATGCAAACGTCGAGCAATTGCTCAGAGATGAAAAGTGCCAGCACTGAAAGCTGTTGCTAGCCAGCACCCTTCCTTGGAAGCGCTTTTGTAGGCCTAAGAACACTGGGGCTCTGGGCTTCTCTAGCTACCTAATCTTCTGCTCATCCTCTCGCGCACTCTAAAGAGAGCTCAGGTGAGAAATTGCAAACATCGAGCAATTGCTCAGACATGAAAAGTGCCAGCACTGAAAGCTCTTGCTAGCCAGCACCCTTCCTTGGAAGCGCTTTCACAGGCGCAGCAACACTGGGGCTTTGCGCTTCTCTAGCCACCAAACGTCACGGTCCTTCTCTTTCCGTCTCCTAGACACGAGCTGAGAAATTGCAAACGTCCAGCAATTGCTCAGAGATGAAAAGTGCCAGCACTGAAAGCTGTTGCTAGCCAGCACCCTTCCTTGGAAGCGCTTTCACAGGCGCAGCAACACTGGGGCTTTGCGCTTCTCTACCCACCAAACATCACGGTCACTATCTCTCTGTCTCGTAGACACGAGCTGAGAAATTGCAAACGTCGAGCAATTGCTCAGAGATGAAAAGTGCCAGCACTGAAAGCTGTTGCTAGCCAGCACCCTTCCTTGGAAGCGCTTTCACAGGCGCAGCAACACTGGGGCTTTGCACTTCTCTAGCCACCAAACATCACGGTCACTATCTGTCCGTCTCGTGGACACGAGCTGAGAAATTGCAAACGTCGAGCAATTGCTCAGAGATGAAAAGTGCCAGCACTGAAAGCTGTTGCTAGCCAGCACCCTTCCTTGGAAGCGCTTTTGTAGGCCTAAGAACACTGGGGCTCTGGGCTTCTCTAGCCACCTAATCTTCTGCTCATCCTCTCGCGCACTCTAAAGAGAGCTCAGGTGAGAAATTGCAAACGTCGAGCAATTGCTCAGAGATGAAAAGTGCCAGCACTGAAAGCTCTTGCTAGCCAGCACCCTTCCTTGGAAGCGCTTTCACAGGCGCAGTAACACTGGGGCTTTGCGCTTCTCTACCCACCAAACGTCACGGTCCTTCTCTTTCCGTCTCGTAGACATGAGCTGAGAAATTGCAAACATCGAGCAATTGCTCAGAGATGAAAAGTGCCAGCACTGAAAGCTCTTGCTAGCCAGCACCCTTCCTTGGAAGCGCTTTCACAGGCGCAGCAACACTGGGGCTTTGCGCTTCTCTACCCACCAAACGTCACGGTCCTTCTCTTTCCGTCTCGTAGACACGAGCTGAGAAATTGCAAACGTCGAGCAATTGCTCAGCGATGAAAAGTGCCAACACTGAAAGCTGTGGCTAGCCAGCACCCTTCCTTGGAAGCGCTTTTGTAGGCCTAAGAACACTGGGGCTCTGGGCTTCTCTAGCCACCTAATCTTCTGCTCATCCTCTCGCGCACTCTAAAGAGAGCTCAGGTGAGAAATTGCAAACGTCGAGCAATTGCTCAGAGATGAAAAGTGCCAGCACTGAAAGCTGTTGCTAGCCAGCACCCTTCCTTGGAAGCGCTTTTGTAGGCCTAAGAACACTGGGGCTCTGGGCTTCTCTAGCCACCTAATCTTCTGCTCATCCTCTCGCGCACTCTAAAGAGAGCTCAGGTGAGAAATTGCAAACGTCGAGCAATTGCTCAGAGATGAAAAGTGCCAGCACTGAAAGCTGTTGCTAGCCAGCACCCTTCCTTGGAAGCGCTTTTGTAGGCCTAAGAACACTGGGGATTCTGGGCTTCTCTAGCCACCTAATCTTCTGCTCATCCTCTCGCGCACTCTAAAGAGAGCTCAGGTGAGAAATTGCAAACGTCGAGCAATTGCTCAGAGATGAAAAGTGCCAGCACTGAAAGCTCTTGCTAGCCAGCACCCTTCCTTGGAAGCGCTTTCACAGGCGCAGCAACACTGGGGCTTTGCGCTTCTCTACCCACCAAACGTCACTGCCATTCTCTTTCCGTCTCGTAGACACGAGCTGAGAAATTGCAAACTTCAAGCAATTGCTCAGAGATGAAAAGTGCCAGCACTGAAAGCTGTTGCTAGCCAGCACCCTTCCTTGGAAGCGCTTTTGTAGGCCTAAGAACACTGGGGCTCTGGGCTTCTCTAGCCACCTAATCTTCTGCTCATCCTCTCGCGCAATCTAAAGAGAGCTCAGGTGAGAAATTGCAAACGTCGAGCAATTGCTCAGAGATGAAAAGTGCCAGCACTGAAAGCTCTTGCTAGCCAGCACCCTTCCTTGGAAGCGCTTTCACAGGCGCAGCAACAATGGGGCTTTGCGCTTCTCTAGCCACCAAACGTCACTGTCGTTCTCTTTCCGTCTCGTGGACACGAGCTGAGAAATTGCAAACGTCGAGCAATTGCTCAGAGATGAAAAGTGCCAGCACTGAAAGCTGTTGCTAGCCAGCACCCTTCCTTGGAAGCGCTTTTGTAGGCCTAAGAACACTGGGGCTCTGGGCTTCTCTAGCCACCTAATCTTCTGCTCATCCTCTCGCGCACTCTAAAGAGAGCTCAGGTGAGAAATTGCAAACGTCCAGCAATTGCTCAGAGATGAAAAGTGCCAGCACTGAAAGCTGTTGCTAGCCAGCACCCTTCCTTGGAAGCGCTTTCACAGGCGCAGTAACACTGGGGCTTTGCGCTTCTCTAGCCACCAAAAATCACGGTCACTATCTCTCCGTCTCGTGGACACGAGCTGAGAAATTGCAAACGTCGAGCAATTGCTCAGAGATGAAAAGTGCCAGCACTGAAAGCTGTTGCTAGCCAGCACCCTTCCTTGGAAGCGCTTTTGTAGGCCTAAGAACACTGGGGCTCTGGGCTTCTCTAGCCACCTAATCTTCTGCTCATCCTCTCGCGCACTCTAAAGAGAGCTCAGGTGAGAAATTGCAAACGTCGAGCAATTGCTCAGAGATGAAAAGTGCCAGCACTGAAAGCTCTTGCTAGCCAGCACCCTTCCTTGGAAGCGCTTTCACAGGCGCAGCAACACTGGGGCTTTGCGCTTCTCTAGCCACCAAACGTCACGGTCCTTCTCTTTCCGTCTCCTAGACACGAGCCGAGAAATTGCAAACGTCCAGCAATTGCTCAGAGATGAAAAGTGCCAGCACTGAAAGCTGTTGCTAGCCAGCACCCTTCCTTGGAAGCGCTTTCACAGGCGCAGCAACACTGGGGCTTTGCGCTTCTCTACCCACCAAACATCACGGTCAGTATCTCTCCGTCTCGTGGACACGAGCTGAGAAATTGCAAACGTCGAGCAATTGCTCAGAGATGAAAAGTGCCAGCACTGAAAGCTGTTGCTAGCCAGCACCCTTCCTTGGAAGCGCTTTTGTAGGCCTAAGAACACTGGGGCTCTGGGCTTCTCTAGCCACCTAATCTTCTGCTCATCCTCTCGCGCACTCTAAAGAGAGCTCAGGTGAGAAATTGCAAACGTCCAGCAATTGCTCAGAGATGAAAAGTGCCAGCACTGAAAGCTGTTGCTAGCCAGCACCCTTCCTTGGAAGCGCTTTCACAGGCGCAGCAACACTGGGGCTTTGTGCTTCTCTAGCCACCAAACGTCACGGTCCTTCTCTTTCCGTCTCGTAGACACGAGCTGAGAAATTGCAAATGTCCAGCAATTGCTCAGCGATGAAAAGTGCCAGCACTGAAAGCTGTTGCTAGCCAGCACCCTTCCTTGGAAGCGCTTTCACAGGCGCAGCAACACTGGGGCTTTGCGCTTCTCTACCCACCAAACGTCACTGTCATTCTCTTTCCGTCTCGTAGACACGAGCTGAGAAATTGCAAACGTCGAGCAATTGCTCAGAGATGAAAAGTGCCAGCACTGAAAGCTCTTGCTAGCCAGCACCCTTCCTTGGAAGCGCTTTCACAGGCGCAGTAACACTGGGGCTTTGCGCTTCTCTAGCCACCAAAAATCACGGTCACTAACTCTCTGTCTCGTAGACACGAGCTGAGAAATTGCAAATGTCCAGCAATTGCTCAGAGATGAAAAGTGCCAGCACTGAAAGCTCTTGCTAGCCAGCACCCTTCCTTGGAAGCGCTTTCACAGGCACAGCAACACTGGGGCTTTGCGCTTCTCTAGCCACCAAACATCACGGTCACTATCTCTCCGTCTCGTGGACACGAGCTGAGAAATTGCAAACGTCGAGCAATTGCTCAGAGATGAAAAGTGCCAGCACTGAAAGCTCTTGCTAGCCAGCACCCTTCCTTGGAAGCACTTTTGTAGGCCTAAAAACACTGGGGCTCTGGGCTTCTCTAGCCACCTAATCTTCTGCTCATCCTCTCGCGCACTCTAATAAGAGCTGAGAAATTGCAAACGTCCAGCAATTGCTCAGAGAGGAAAAGTGACAGCACTGAAAGCTGTTGCTAGCCAGCACCCTTCCTTGGAAGCGCTTTCACAGGCGCAGTAACACTGGGGCTCTGGGCTTCTCTAGCCACCAAACGTCACTGTCATTCTCTTTCCGTCTCGTAGACACGAGCTGAGAAATTGCAAACGTCGAGCAATTGCTCAGCGATGAAAAGTGCCAGCACTGAAAGCTCTTGCTAGCCAGCACCCTTCCTTGGAAGCGCTTTCACAGGCGCAGTAACACTGGGGCTTTGCGCTTCTCTACCCACCAAACATCACGGTCACTAACTCTCTGTCTCGTAGACACGAGCTGAGAAATTGCAAACGTCGAGCAATTGCTCAGAGATGAAAAGTGCCAGCACTGAAAGCTGTTGCTAGCCAGCACCCTTCCTTGGAAGCGCTTTCACAGGCGCAGCAACACTGGGGCTTTGCGCTTCTCTACCCACCAAACGTCACGGTCCTTCTCTTTCCGTCTCCTAGACACGAGCTGAGAAATTGCAAACGTCCAGCAATTGCTCAGAGATGAAAAGTGCCAGCACTGAAAGCTGTTGCTAGCCAGCACCCTTCCTTGGAAGCGCTTTCACAGGCGCAGCAACACTGGGGCTTTGCGCTTCTCTACCCACCAAACATCACGGTCACTATCTCTCTGTCTCGTAGACACGAGCTGAGAAATTGCAAACGTCGAGCAATTGCTCAGAGATGAAAAGTGCCAGCACTGAAAGCTGTTGCTAGCCAGCACCCTTCCTTGGAAGCGCTTTCACAGGCGCAGCAACACTGGGGCTTTGCGCTTCTCTACCCAGCAAACATCACGGTCAGTATCTCTCCGTCTCGTGGACACGAGCTGAGAAATTGCAAACGTCGAGCAATTGCTCAGAGATGAAAAGTGCCAGCACTGAAAGCTGTTGCTAGCCAGCACCCTTCCTTGGAAGCGCTTTTGTAGGCCTAAGAACACTGGGGCTCTGGGCTTCTCTAGCCACCTAATCTTCTGCTCATCCTCTCGCGCACTCTAAAGAGAGCTCAGGTGAGAAATTGCAAACGTCCAGCAATTGCTCAGAGATGAAAAGTGCCAGCACTGAAAGCTCTTGCTAGCCAGCACCCTTCCTTGGAAGCGCTTTCACAGGCGCAGTAACACTGGGGCTTTGCGCTTCTCTACCCACCAAACGTCACGGTCCTTCTCTTTCCGTCTCGTAGACACGAGCTGAGAAATTGCAAATGTCCAGCAATTTCTCAGCGATGAAAAGTGCCAGCACTGAAAGCTGTTGCTAGCCAGCACCCTTCCTTGGAAGCGCTTTCACAGGCGCAGTAACACTGGGGCTTTGCGCTTCTCTAGCCACCAAACGTCACTGTCATTCTCTTTCCGTCTCGTAGACACGAGCTGAGAAATTGCAAACGTCGAGCAATTGCTCAGAGATGAAAAGTGCCAGCACTGAAAGCTCTTGCTAGCCAGCACCCTTCCTTGGAAGCGCTTTCACAGGCGCAGTAACACTGGGGCTTTGCGCTTCTCTAGCCACCAAACATCACGGTCACTAACTCTCCGTCTCGTAGACACGAGCTGAGAAATTGCAAACGTCGAGCAATTGCTCAGAGATGAAAAGTGCCAGCACTGAAAGCTCTTGCTAGCCAGCACCCTTCCTTGGAAGCGCTTTCACAGGCACAGCAACACTGGGGCTTTGCGCTTCTCTAGCCACCAAACGTCACGGTCCTTCTCTTTCCGTCTCGTACACATGAGCTGAGAAATTGCAAACGTCGAGCAATTGCTCAGAGATGAAAAGTGCCAGCACTGAAAGCTGTTGCTAGCCAGCACCCTTCCTTGGAAGTGCTTTTGTAGGCCTAAGAACACTGGGGCTCTGGGCTTCTCTAGCCACCTAATCTTCTGCTCATCCTCTCGCGCACTCTAATAAGAGCTGAGAAATTGCAAACGTCGAGCAATTGCTCAGAGAGGAAAAGTGACAGCACTGAAAGCTGTTGCTAGCCAGCACCCTTCCTTGGAAGCGCTTTCACAGGCGCAGTAACACTGGGGCTTTGCGCTTCTCTACCCACCAAACGTCACTGTCATTCTCTTTCCGTCTCGTAGACACGAGCTGAGAAATTGCAAACGTCGAGCAATTGCTCAGAGATGAAAAGTGCCAGCACTGAAAGCTGTTGCTAGCCAGCACCCTTCCTTGGAAGCGCTTTCACAGGCGCAGTAACACTGGGGCTTTGCGCTTCTCTACCCACCAAACATCACGGTCACTATCTCTCCGTCTCGTAGACACGAGCTGAGAAAATGCAAACGTCGAGCAATTGCTCAGAGATGAAAAGTGCCAGCACTGAAAGCTGTTGCTAGCCAGCACCCTTCCTTGGAAGCGCTTTTGTAGGCCTAAGAACACTGGGGCTCTGGGCTTCTCTAGCTACCTAATCTTCTGCTCATCCTCTCGCGCACTCTAAAGAGAGCTCAGGTGAGAAATTGCAAACATCGAGCAATTGCTCAGACATGAAAAGTGCCAGCACTGAAAGCTCTTGCTAGCCAGCACCCTTCCTTGGAAGCGCTTTCACAGGCGCAGCAACACTGGGGCTTTGCGCTTCTCTACCCACCAAACGTCACGGTCCTTCTCTTTCCGTCTCTTGGACACGAGCTGAGAAATTGCAAACGTCGAGCAATTGCTCAGAGATGAAAAGTGCCAGCACTGAAAGCTGTTGCTAGCCAGCACCCTTCCTTGGAAGCGCTTTCACAGGCGCAGCAACACTGGGGCTTTGCGCTTCTCTACCCACCAAACATCACGGTCACTATCTCTCTGTCTCGTGGACACGAGCTGAGAAATTGCAAACGTCGAGCAATTGCTCAGAGATGAAAAGTGCCAGCACTGAAAGCTGTTGCTAGCCAGCACCCTTCCTTGGAAGCGCTTTCACAGGCGCAGCAACACTGGGGCTTTGCACTTCTCTAGCCACCAAACATCACGGTCACTATCTGTCCGTCTCGTGGACACGAGCTGAGAAATTGCAAACGTCGAGCAATTGCTCAGAGATGAAAAGTGCCAGCACTGAAAGCTGTTGCTAGCCAGCACCCTTCCTTGGAAGCGCTTTTGTAGGCCTAAGAACACTGGGGCTCTGGGCTTCTCTAGCCACCTAATCTTCTGCTCATCCTCTCGCGCACTCTAAAGAGAGCTCAGGTGAGAAATTGCAAACGTCGAGCAATTGCTCAGAGATGAAAAGTGCCAGCACTGAAAGCTGTTGCTAGCCAGCACCCTTCCTTGGAAGCGCTTTCACAGGCGCAGTAACACTGGGGCTTTGCGCTTCTCTACCCACCAAACGTCACGGTCCTTCTCTTTCCGTCTCGTAGACATGAGCTGAGAAATTGCAAACATCGAGCAATTGCTCAGAGATGAAAAGTGCCAGCACTGAAAGCTCTTGCTAGCCAGCACCCTTCCTTGGAAGCGCTTTCACAGGCGCAGCAACACTGGGGCTTTGCGCTTCTCTACCCACCAAACGTCACGGTCCTTCTCTTTCCGTCTCGTAGACACGAGCTGAGAAATTGCAAACGTCGAGCAATTGCTCAGCGATGAAAAGTGCCAACACTGAAAGCTGTGGCTAGCCAGCACCCTTCCTTGGAAGCGCTTTTGTAGGCCTAAGAACACTGGGGCTCTGGGCTTCTCTAGCCACCTAATCTTCTGCTCATCCTCTCGCGCACTCTAAAGAGAGCTCAGGTGAGAAATTGCAAATGTCCAGCAATTGCTCAGAGATGAAAAGTGCCAGCACTGAAAGCTGTTGCTAGCCAGCACCCTTCCTTGGAAGCGCTTTTGTAGGCCTAAGAACACTGGGGATTCTGGGCTTCTCTAGCCACCTAATCTTCTGCTCATCCTCTTGCGGACTCTAAAGAGAGCTCAGGTGAGAAATTGCAAACGTCGAGCAATTGCTCAGAGATGAAAAGTGCCAGCACTGGAAGCTGTTGCTAGCCAGCACCCTTCCTTGGACGCGCTTTTGTAGGCCTAAGAACACTGGGGCTCTGGGCTTATCTAGCCACCAAACATCACGGTCCTTCTCTTTCCGTCTCGTAGACACGAGCTGAGAAATTGCAAACGTCGAGCAATTGCTCAGAGATGAAAAGTGCCAGCACTGAAAGCTCTTGCTAGCCAGCACCCTTCCTTGGAAGCGCTTTTGTAGGCCTAAGAACACTGGGGCTCTGGGCTTCTCTAACCACCTAATCTTCTGCTCATCCTCTCGCGCACTCTAAAGAGAGCTCAGGTGAGAAATTGCAAACGTCGAGCAATTGCTCAGAGATGAAAAGTGCCAGCACTGAAAGCTCTTGCTAGCCAGCACCCTTCCTTGGAAGCGCTTTCACAGGCGCAGCAACACTGGGGCTCTGGGCTTCTCTAGCCACCTAATCTTCTGCTCATCCTCTCGCGCACTCTAAAGAGAGCTCAGGTGAGAAATTGCAAACGTCCAGCAATTGCTCAGAGATGAAAAGTGCCAGCACTGAAAGCTGTTGCTAGCCAGCACCCTTCCTTGGAAGCGCTTTCACAGGCGCAGTAACACTGGGGCTTTGCGCTTCTCTACCCACCAAACGTCACGGTCCTTCTCTTTCCGTCTCGTAGACACGAGCTGAGAAATTGCAAATGTCCAGCAATTTCTCAGAGATGAAAAGTGCCAGCACTGAAAGCTGTTGCTAGCCAGCACCCTTCCTTGGAAGCGCTTTCACAGGCGCAGTAACACTGGGGCTTTGCGCTTCTCTACCCACCAAACGTCACTGTCATTCTCTTTCCGTCTCGTAGACACGAGCTGAGAAATTGCAAACGTCGAGCAATTGCTCAGAGATGAAAAGTGCCAGCACTGAAAGCTCTTGCTAGCCAGCACCCTTCCTTGGAAGCGCTTTCACAGGCGCAGTAACACTGGGGCTTTGCGCTTCTCTAGCCACCAAAAATCACGGTCACTAACTCTCCGTCTCGTAGACACGAGCTGAGATATTGCAAACGTCGAGCAATTGCTCAGAGATGAAAAGTGCCAGCACTGAAAGCTCTTGCTAGCCAGCACCCTTCCTTGGAAGCGCTTTCACAGGCACAGCAACACTGGGGCTTTGCGCTTCTCTAGCCACCAAACATCACGGTCACTATCTCTCCGTCTCGTGGACACGAGCTGAGAAATTGCAAACGTCGAGCAATTGCTCAGAGATGAAAAGTGCTAGCACTGAAAGCTGTTGCTAGCCAGCACCCTTCCTTGGAAGCACTTTTGTAGGCCTAAGAACACTGGGGCTCTGGGCTTCTCTAGCCACCTAATCTTCTGCTCATCCTCTCGCGCACTCTAATAAGAGCTGAGAAATTGCAAACGTCCAGCAATTGCTCAGAGAGGAAAAGTGCCAGCACTGAAAGCTGTTGCTAGCCAGCACCCTTCCTTGGAAGCGCTTTCACAGGCGCAGTAACACTGGGGCTTTGCGCTTCTCTAGCCACCAAACGTCACTGTCATTCTCTTTCCATCTCGTAGACACGAGCTGAGAAATTGCAAACGTCGAGCAATTGCTCAGAGATGAAAAGTGCCAGCACTGAAAGCTGTTGCTAGCCAGCACCCTTCCTTGGAAGCGCTTTCACAGGCGCAGTAACACTGGGGCTTTGCGCTTCTCTACCCACCAAACATCACGGTCACTATCTCTCCGTCTCGTAGACACGAGCTGAGAAAATGCAAACGTCGAGCAATTGCTCAGAGATGAAAAGTGCCAGCACTGAAAGCTGTTGCTAGCCAGCACCCTTCCTTGGAAGCGCTTTTGTAGGCCTAAGAACACTGCGGCTCTGGGCTTCTCTAGCTACCTAATCTTCTGCTCATCCTCTCGCGCACTCTAAAGAGAGCTCAGGTGAGAAATTGCAAACATCGAGCAATTGCTCAGACATGAAAAGTGCCAGCACTGAAAGCTCTTGCTAGCCAGCACCCTTCCTTGGAAGCGCTTTCACAGGCGCAGCAACACTGGGGCTTTGCGCTTCTCTAGCCACCAAACGTCACGGTCCTTCTCTTTCCGTCTCCTAGACACGAGCTGAGAAATTGCAAACGTCCAGCAATTGCTCAGAGATGAAAAGTGCCAGCACTGAAAGCTCTTGCTAGCCAGCACCCTTCCTTGGAAGCGCTTTCACAGGCGCAGCAACACTGGGGCTTTGCGCTTCTCTACCCACCAAACATCACGGTCACTATCTCTCTGTCTCGTAGACACGAGCTGAGAAATTGCAAACGTCGAGCAATTGCTCAGAGATGAAAAGTGCCAGCACTGAAAGCTGTTGCTAGCCAGCACCCTTCCTTGGAAGCGCTTTCACAGGCGCAGCAACACTGGGGCTTTGCACTTCTCTAGCCACCAAACATCACGGTCACTATCTGTCCGTCTCGTGGACACGAGCTGAGAAATTGCAAACGTCGAGCAATTGCTCAGAGATGAAAAGTGCCAGCACTGAAAGCTGTTGCTAGCCAGCACCCTTCCTTGGAAGCGCTTTTGTAGGCCTAAGAACACTGGGGCTCTGGGCTTCTCTAGCCACCTAATCTTCTGCTCATCCTCTCGCGCACTCTAAAGAGAGCTCAGGTGAGAAATTGCAAACGTCGAGCAATTGCTCAGAGATGAAAAGTGCCAGCACTGAAAGCTCTTGCTAGCCAGCACCCTTCCTTGGAAGCGCTTTCACAGGCGCAGTAACACTGGGGCTTTGCGCTTCTCTAGCCACCAAACGTCACGGTCCTTCTCTTTCCGTCTCGTAGACATGAGCTGAGAAATTGCAAACATCGAGCAATTGCTCAGAGATGAAAAGTGCCAGCACTGAAAGCTCTTGCTAGCCAGCACCCTTCCTTGGAAGCGCTTTCACAGGCGCAGCAACACTGGGGCTTTGCGCTTCTCTAGCCACCAAACATCACGGTCACTATCTCTCCGTCTCGTAGACACGAGCTGAGAAATTGCAAACGTCGAGCAATTGCTCAGCGATGAAAAGTGCCAACACTGAAAGCTGTGGCTAGCCAGCACCCTTCCTTGGAAGCGCTTTTGTAGGCCTAAGAACACTGGGGCTCTGGGCTTCTCTAGCCACCTAATCTTCTGCTCATCCTCTCGCGCACTCTAAAGAGAGCTCAGGTGAGAAATTGCAAACGTCAAGCAATTGCTCAGAGATGAAAAGTGCCAGCACTGAAAGCTGTTGCTAGCCAGCACCCTTCCTTGGAAGCTCTTTTGTAGGCCTAAGAACACTGGGGATTCTGGGCTTCTCTAGCCACCTAATCTTCTGCTCATCCTCTTGCGGACTCTAAAGAGAGCTCAGGTGAGAAATTGCAAACGTCCAGCAATTGCTCAGAGATGAAAAGTGCCAGCACTGAAAGCTGTTGCTAGCCAGCACCCTTCCTTGGAAGCGCTTTTGTAGGCCTAAGAACACTGGGGCTCTGGGCTTATCTAGCCACCAAACATCACAGTCCTTCTCTTTCCGTCTCGTACACACGAGCTGAGAAATTGCAAACGTCGAGCAATTGCTCAGAGATGAAAAGTGCCAGCACTGAAAGCTCTTGCTAGCCAGCACCCTTCCTTGGAAGCGCTTTTGTAGGCCTAAGAACACTGGGGCTCTGGGCTTCTCTAGCCACCTAATCTTCTGCTCATCCTCTCGCGCACTCTAAAGAGAGCTCAGGTGAGAAATTGCAAATGTCCAGCAATTGCTCAGAGATGAAAAGTGCCAGCACTGAAAGCTCTTGCTAGCCAGCACCCTTCCTTGGAAGCGCTTTTGTAGGCCTAAGAACACTGGGGATTCTGGGCTTCTCTAGCCACCTAATCTTCTGCTCATCCTCTCGCGCACTCTAAAGAGAGCTCAGGTGAGAAATTGCAAACGTCGAGCAATTGCTCAGAGATGAAAAGTGCCAGCACTGAAAGCTGTTGCTAGCCAGCACCCTTCCTTGGAAGCGCTTTTGTAGGCCTAAGAACACTGGGGCTCGGGGCTTATCTAGCCACCAAACATCACGGTCCTTCTCTTTCCGTCTCCTTGACACGAGCTGAGAAATTGCAAACGTCGAGCAATTGCTCAGAGATGAAAAGTGCCAGCACTGAAAGCTGTTGCTAGCCAGCACCCTTCCTTGGAAGCGCTTTTGTAGGCCTAAGAACACTGGGGCTCTGGGCTTCTCTAACCACCTAATCTTCTGCTCATCCTCTCGCGCACTCTAAAGAGAGCTCAGGTGAGAAATTGCAAACGTCGAGCAATTGCTCAGAGATGAAAAGTGCCAGCACTGAAAGCTCTTGCTAGCCAGCACCCTTCCTTAGAAGCGCTTTCACAGGCGCAGCAACAATGGGGCTTTGCGCTTCTCTAGCCACCAAACGTCACGGTCCTTCTCTTTCCGTCTCCTAGACACGAGCCGAGAAATTGCAAACGCCCAGCAATTGCTCAGAGATGAAAAGTGCCAGCACTGAAAGCTGTTGCTAGCCAGCACCCTTCCTTGGAAGCGCTTTCACAGGCGCAGTAACACTGGGGCTTTGCGCTTCTCTAGCCACCAAACATCACGGTCACTAACTCTCCGTCTCGTAGACACGAGCTGAGAAATTGCAAACGTCCAGCAATTGCTCAGCGATGAAAAGTGCCAGCACTGAAAGCTGTTGCTAGCCAGCACCCTTCCTTGGAAGCGCTTTCACAGGCGCAGCAACACTGGGGCTTTGCGCTTCTCTACCCACCAAACATCACGGTCAGTATCTCTCCGTCTCGTGGACACGAGCTGAGAAATTGCAAACGTCGAGCAATTGCTCAGAGATGAAAAGTGCCAGCACTGAAAGCTGTTGCTAGCCAGCACCCTTCCTTGGAAGCGCTTTTGTAGGCCTAAGAACACTGGGGCTCTGGGCTTCTCTAGCCACCTAATCTTCTGCTCATCCTCTCGCGCACTCTAAAGAGAGCTCAGGTGAGAAATTGCAAACGTCCAGCAATTGCTCAGAGATGAAAAGTGCCAGCACTGAAAGCTCTTGCTAGCCAGCACCCTTCCTTGGAAGCGCTTTCACAGGCGCAGTAACACTGGGGCTTTGCGCTTCTCTAGCCACCAAATGTCACGGTCCTTCTCTTTCCGTCTCGTAGAAACGAGCTGAGAAATTGCAAATGTCGAGCAATTGCTCAGCGATGAAAAGTGCCAGCACTGAAAGCTGTTGCTAGCCAGCACCCTTCCTTGGAAGCGCTTTCACAGGCGCAGTAACACTGGGGCTTTGCACTTCTCTACCCACCAAACGTCACGGTCATTCTCTTTCCGTCTCCTAGACACGAGCTGAGAAATTGCAAACGTCGAGCAATTGCTCAGAGATGAAAAGTGCCAGCACTGAAAGCTCTTGCTAGCCAGCACCCTTCCTTGGAAGCGCTTTCACAGGCGCAGTAACACTGGGGCTTTGCGCTTCTATAGCCACCAAAAATCACGGTCACTAACTCTCCGTCTCGTAGACACGAGCTGAGAAATTGCAAACGTCGAGCAATTGCTCAGAGATGAAAAGTGCCAGCACTGAAAGCTGTTGCTAGCCAGCACCCTTCCTTGGAAGCGCTTTCACAGGCGCAGCAACACTGGGGCTTTGCGCTTCTCTAGCCACCAAACATCACGGTCACTATCTCTCCGTCTCGTGGACACGAGCTGAGAAATTGCAAACGTCGAGCAATTGCTCAGAGATGAAAAGTGCCAGCACTGAAAGCTGTTGCTAGCCAGCACCCTTCCTTGGAAGCACTTTTGTAGGCCTAAGAACACTGGGGCTCTGGGCTTCTCTAGCCACCTAATCTTCTGCTCATCCTCTCGCGCACTCTAATAAGAGCTGAGAAATTGCAAACGTCGAGCAATTGCTCAGAGAGGAAAAGTGACAGCACTGAAAGCTGTTGCTAGCCAGCACCCTTCCTTGGAAGCGCTTTCACAGGCGCAGTAACACTGGGGCTCTGGGCTTCTCTAGCCACCAAACGTCACTGTCATTCTCTTTCCGTCTCATAGACACGAGCTGAGAAATTGCAAACGTCGAGCAATTGCTCAGAGATGAAAAGTGCCAGCACTGAAAGCTGTTGCTAGCCAGCACCCTTCCTTGGAAGCGCTTTCACAGGCGCAGTAACACTGGGGCTTTGCGCTTCTCTAGCCACCAAACGTCACGGTCACTATCTCTCCGTCTCGTAGACACGAGCTGAGAAAATGCAAACGTCGAGCAATTGCTCAGAGATGAAAAGTGCCAGCACTGAAAGCTCTTGCTAGCCAGCACCCTTCCTTGGAAGCGCTTTTGTAGGCCTAAGAACACTGCAGCTCTGGGCTTCTCTAGCCACCTAATCTTCTGCTCATCCTCTCGCGCACTCTAAAGAGAGCTCAGGTGAGAAATTGCAAACATCGAGCAATTGCTCAGAGATGAAAAGTGCCAGCACTGAAAGCTCTTGCTAGCCAGCACCCTTCCTTGGAAGCGCTTTCACAGGCGCAGCAACACTGGGGCTTTGCGATTCTCTAGCCACCAAACGTCACGGTCCTTCTCTTTCCATCTCCTAGACACGAGCTGAGAAATTGCAAACGTCGAGCAATTGCTCAGAGATGAAAAGTGCCAGCACTGAAAGCTCTTGCTAGCCAGCACCCTTCCTTGGAAGCGCTTTCACAGGCGCAGCAACACTGGGGCTTTGCGCTTCTCTACCCACCAAACATCACGGTCACTATCTCTCTGTCTCGTAGACACGAGCTGAGAAATTGCAAACGTCGAGCAATTGCTCAGAGATGAAAAGTGCCAGCACTGAAAGCTGTTGCTAGCCAGCACCCTTCCTTGGAAGCGCTTTCACAGGCACAGCAACACTGGGGCTTTGCACTTCTCTAGCCACCAAACATCACGGTCACTATCTCTCCGTCTCGTGGACACGAGCTGAGAAATTGCAAACGTCGAGCAATTGCTCAGAGATGAAAAGTGCCAGCACTGAAAGCTGTTGCTAGCCAGCACCCTTCCTTGGAAGCGCTTTTGTAGGCGTAAGAACACTGGGGCTCTGGGCTTCTCTAGCCATCTAACCTTATGCTCATCCTCTCGCGCACTCTAAAGAGAGCTCAGGTGAGAAATTGCAAACGTCGAGCAATTGCTCAGAGATGAAAAGTGCCAGCACTGAAAGCTGTTGCTAGCCAGCACCCTTCCTTGGAAGCGCTTTCACAGGCGCAGTAACACTGGGGCTTTGCGCTTCTCTACCCACCAAACGTCACGGTCCTTCTCTTTCCGTCTCGTAGACACGAGCTGAGAAATTGCAAACGTCGAGCAATTGCTCAGAGATGAAAAGTGCCAGCACTGAAAGCTCTTGCTAGCCAGCACCCTTCCTTGGAAGCGCTTTCACAGGCGCAGTAACACTGGGGCTTTGCGCTTCTCTAGCCACCAAAAATCACGGTCACTAACTCTCCGTCTCGTAGACACGAGCTGAGAAATTGCAAACGTCGAGCAATTGCTCAGAGATGAAAAGTGCCAGCACTGAAAGCTCTTGCTAGCCAGCACCCTTCCTTGGAAGCGCTTTCACAGGCGCAGCAACACTGGGGCTTTGCGCTTCTCTACCCACCAAACATCACGGTCACTATCTCTCTGTCTCGTGGACACGAGCTGAGAAATTGCAAACGTCGAGCAATTGCTCAGAGATGAAAAGTGCCAGCACTGAAAGCTCTTGCTAGCCAGCACCCTTCCTTGGAAGCGCTTTTGTAGGCCTAAGAACACTGGGGCTCTGGGCTTCTCTAGCCACCTAATCTTCTGCTCATCCTCTCGCGCACTCTAATAAGAGCTGAGAAATTGCAAACGTCAAGCAATTGCTCAGAGATGAAAAGTGCCAGCACTGAAAGCTCTTGCTAGCCAGCACCCTTCCTTGGAAGCGCTTTCACAGGCGCAGTAACACTGGGGCTTTGCGCTTCTCTAGCCACCAAACGTCACGGTCATTCTCTTTCCGTCTCGTAGACACGAGCTGAGAAATTGCAAACGTCGAGCAATTGCTCAGAGATGAAAAGTGCCAGCACTGAAAGCTCTTGCTAGCCAGCACCCTTCCTTGGAAGCGCTTTCACAGGCGCAGTAACACTGGGGCTTTGCGCTTCTCTACCCACCAAAAATCACGGTCAGTATCTCTCCGTCTCGTAGACACGAGCTGAGAAATTGCAAACGTCGAGCAATTGCTCAGAGATGAAAAGTGCCAGCACTGAAAGCTCTTGCTAGCCAGCACCCTTCCTTGGAAGCGCTTTCACAGGTGCAGTAACACTGGGGATTTGCGCTTCTCTACCCACCAAACGTCACGGTCCTTCTCTTTCCGTCTCGTAGACACGAGCTGAGAAATTGCAAACGTCGAGCAATTGCTCAGAGATGAAAAGTGCCAGCACTGAAAGCTGTTGCTAGCCAGCACCCTTCCTTGGAAGCGCTTTTGTAGGCCTAAGAACACTGGGGCTCTGGGCTTCTCTAGCCACCTAATCTTCTGCTCATCCTCTCGCGCACTCTAAAGAGAGCTCAGGTGAGAAATTGCAAACGTCGAGCAATTGCTCAGAGATGAAAAGTGCCAGCACTGAAAGCTGTTGCTAGCCAGCACCCTTCCTTGGAAGCGCTTTCACAGGCGCAGCAACACTGGGGCTTTGCGCTTCTCTACCCACCAAACGTCACGGTCATTCTCTTTCCGTCTCCTAGACACGAGCTGAGAAATTGCAAACGTCGAGCAATTGCTCAGAGATGAAAAGTGCCAGCACTGAAAGCTGTTGCTAGCCAGCACCCTTCCTTGGAAGCGCTTTCATAGGCGCAGCAACACTGGGGCTTTGCGCTTCTCTACCCACCAAACATCACGGTCACTATCTCTCCGTCTCGTAGACACGAGCTGAGAAATTGCAAACGTCGAGCAATTGCTCAGAGATGAAAAGTGCCAGCACTGAAAGCTGTTGCTAGCCAGCACCCTTCCTTGGAAGCGCTTTTGTAGGCCTAAGAACACGGGCTCTGGGCTTCTCTAGCCACCTAATCTTCTGCTCATCCTCTCGCGCACTCTAAAGAGAGCTCAGGTGAGAAATTGCAAACGTCGAGCAATTGCTCAGAGAGGAAAAGTGCCAGCACTGAAAGCTGTTGCTAGCCAGCACCCTTCCTTGGAAGCGCTTTTGTAGGCCTAAGAACACTGGGGCTCTGGGCTTATCTAGCCACCAAACATCACGGTCCTTCTCTTTCCGTCTCGTAGACACGAGCTGAGAAATTGCAAACGTCGAGCAATTGCTCAGAGATGAAAAGTGCCAGCACTGAAAGCTGTTGCTAGCCAGCACCCTTCCTTGGAAGCGCTTTTGTAGGCCTAAGAACACTGGGGCTTTGCGCTTCTTTACCCACGAAAAATCACGGTCCTTCTCTTTCCGTCTCCTAGACACGAGCCGAGAAATTGCAAACGTCCAGCAATTGCTCAGAGATGAAAAGTGCCAGCACTGAAAGCTGTTGCTATCCAGGACCCTTCCTTGGAAGCGCTTTCACAGGTGCAGCAACACTGGGGCTTTGCACTTCTCTACCCACCAAACATCACGGTCACTATCTCTCCGTCTCGTGGACACGAGCTGAGAAATTGCAAACGTCGAGCAATTGCTCAGAGATGAAAAGTGCCAGCACTGAAAGCTCTTGCTAGCCAGCACCCTTCCTTGGAAGCGCTTTCACAGGCGCAGCAACACTGGGGCTTTGCGCTTCTCTACCCACCAAACATCACGGTCACTATCTCTCCGTCTCGTGGACACGAGCTGAGAAATTGCAAACGTCGAGCAATTGCTCAGAGATGAAAAGTGCCAGCACTGAAAGCTCTTGCTAGCCAGCACCCTTCCTTGGAAGCGCTTTTGTAGGCCTAAGAACACTGCGGCTCTGGGCTTCTCTAGCCACCTAATCTTCTGCTCATCCGCTCGCGCACTCTAAAGAGAGCTCAGGTGAGAAATTGCAAACGTCGAGCAATTGCTCAGAGATGAAAAGTGCCAGCACTGAAAGCTCTTGCTAGCCAGCACCCTTCCTTGGAAGCGCTTTCACAGGCGCAGTAACACTGGGGCTTTGCGCTTCTCTAGCCACCAAACATCACGGTCCTTCTCTTTCCGTCTCGTAGACACGAGCTGAGAAATTGCAAATGTCCAGCAATTGCTCAGAGATGAAAAGTGCCAGCACTGAAAGCTGTTGCTAGCCAGCACCCTTCCTTGGAAGCGCTTTCACAGGCGCAGTAACACTGGGGCTTTGCGCTTCTCTACCCACCAAACCTCACGGTCATTCTCTTTCCGTCTCCTAGACACGAGCTGAGAAATTGCAAACGTCGAGCAATTGCTCAGAGATGAAAAGTGCCAGCACTGAAAGCTGTTGCTAGCCAGCACCCTTCCTTGGAAGCGCTTTCACAGGCGCAGTAACACTGGGGCTTTGCGCTTCTCTACCCACCAAAAATCACGGTCACTAACTCTCCGTCTCGTAGACACGAGCTGAGAAAATGCAAACGTCGAGCAATTGCTCAGAGATGAAAAGTGCCAGCACTGAAAGCTCTTGCTAGCCAGCACCCTTCCTTGGAAGCGCTTTTGTAGCCCTAAGAACACTGGGGCTCTAGGCTTCTCTAGACACCTAATCTTCTGCTCATCCTCTCGCGCACTCTAAAGAGAGCTCAGGTGAGAAATTGCAAATGTCCAGCAATTGCTCAGAGATGAAAAGTGCCAGCACTGAAAGCTCTTGCTAGCATCACCCTTCCTTGGAAGCGCTTTCACAGGCGCAGTAACACTGGGGCTTTGCGCTTCTCTAGCCATCAAATGTCACGGTCCTTCTCTTTCCGTCTCGTAGACACGAGCTGAGAAATTGCAAATGTCCAGCAATTGCTCAGCGATGAAAAGTGCCAGCACTGAAAGCTCTTGCTAGCCAGCACCCTTCCTTGGAAGCGCTTTCACAGGCGCAGTAACACTGGGGCTTTGCGCTTCTCTACCCACCAAACCTCACGGTCCTTCTCTTTCCGTCTCCTAGACACGAGCTGAGAAATTGCAAACGTCGAGCAATTGCTCAGAGATGAAAAGTGCCAGCACTGAAAGCTCTTGCTAGCCAGCACCCTTCCTTGGAAGCGCTTTCACAGGCGCAGTAACACTGGGGCTTTGCGCTTCTCTAGCCACCAAAAATCAAGGTCACTAACTCTCCGTCTCGTAGACACGAGCTGAGAAATTGCAAACGTCGAGCAATTGCTCAGAGATGAAAAGTGCCAGCACTGAAAGCTCTTGCTAGCCAGCACCCTTCCTTGGAAGCGCTTTCACAGGCGTAGCAACACTGGGGCTTTGCGCTTCCCTACCCACCAAACATCACGGTCACTATCTCTCTGTCTCATGGACACGAGCTGAGAAATTGCAAACGTCGAGCAATTGCTCAGAGATGAAAAGTGCCAGCACTGAAAGCTGTTGCTAGCCAGCACCCTTCCTTGGAAGCGCTTTTGTAGGCCTAAGAACACTGGGGCTCTGGGCTTCTCTAGCCACCTAATCTTCTGCTCATCCTCTCGCGCACTCTAATAAGAGCTGAGAAATTGCAAACGTCGAGCAATTGCTCAGAGATGAAAAGTGCCAGCACTGAAAGCTCTTGCTAGCCAGCACCCTTCCTTGGAAGCGCTTTCACAGGCGCAGCAACACTGGGGCTTTGCGCTTCTCTAGCCACCAAACGTCACGGTCACTATCTCTCTGTCTCGTGGACACGATCTGAGAAATTGCAAACGTCGAGCAATTGCTCAGAGATGAAAAGTGCCAGCACTGAAAGCTGTTGCTAGCCAGCACCCTTCCTTGGAAGCGCTTTTGTAGGCCTAAGAACACTGGGGCTCTGGGCTTCTCTAGCCACCTAATCTTCTGCTCATCCTCTCGCGCACTCTAATAAGAGCTGAGAAATTGCAAACGTCGAGCAATTGCTCAGAGAGGAAAAGTGACAGCACTGAAAGCTGTTGCTAGCCAGCACCCTTCCTTGGAAGCGCTTTCACAGGCGCAGTAACACTGGGGCTCTGGGCTTCTCTAGCCACCAAACGTCACTGTCATTCTCTTTCCGTCTCGTAGACACGAGCTGAGAAATTGCAAACGTCGAGCAATTGCTCAGAGATGAAAAGTGCCAGCACTGAAAGCTGTTGCTAGCCAGCACCCTTCCTTGGAAGCGCTTTCACAGGCGCAGTAACACTGGGGCTTTGCGCTTCTCTACCCACCAAACGTCACGGTCATTCTCTTTCCGTCTCCTAGACACGAGCTGAGAAATTGCAAACGTCGAGCAATTGCTCAGAGATGAAAAGTGCCAGCACTGAAAGCTGTTGCTAGCCAGCACCCTTCCTTGGAAGCGCTTTCACAGGCGCAGTAACACTGGGGCTTTGCGCTTCTCTACCCACCAAAAATCACGGTCACTAACTCTCTGTCTCGTAGACACGAGCTGAGAAAATGCAAACGTCGAGCAATTGCTCAGAGATGAAAAGTGCCAGCACTGAAAGCTGTTGCTAGCCAGCACCCTTCCTTGGAAGCGCTTTTGTAGGCCTAAGAACACTGGGGCTCTGGGCTTCTCTAGCCACCTAATCTTCTGCTCATCCTCTCGCGCACTCTAAAGAGAGCTCAGGTGAGAAATTGCAAACGTCCAGCAATTGCTCAGAGATGAAAAGTGCCAGCACTGAAAGCTCTTGCTAGCCAGCACCCTTCCTTGGAAGCGCTTTCACAGGCGCAGTAACACTGGGGCTTTGCGCTTCTCTAGCCACCAAATGTCACGGTCCTTCTCTTTCCGTCTCGTAGACACGAGCTGAGAAATTGCAAATGTCCAGCAATTGCTCAGCGATGAAAAGTGCCAGCACTGAAAGCTCTTGCTAGCCAGCACCCTTCCTTGGAAGCGCTTTCACAGGCGCAGTAACACTGGGGCTTTGCGCTTCTCTAGCCACCAAAAATCACGGTCCTTCTCTTTCCGTCTCGTAGACACGAGCTGAGAAATTGCAAACGTCGAGCAATTGCTCAGAGAGGAAAAGTGCCAGCACTGAAAGCTCTTGCTAGCCAGCACCCTTCCTTGGAAGCGCTTTCACAGGCGCAGTAACACTGGGGCTTTGCGCTTCTCTAGCCACCAAAAATCACGGTCACTAACTCTCCGTCTCGTAGACACGAGCTGAGAAATTGCAAACGTCGAGCAATTGCTCAGAGATGAAAAGTGCCAGCACTGAAAGCTCTTGCTAGCCAGCACCCTTCCTTGGAAGCGCTTTCACAGGCGCAGCAACACTGGGGCTTTGCGCTTCTCTACCCACCAAACATCACGGTCACTATCTCTCTGTCTCGTGGACACGAGCTGAGAAATTGCAAACGTCGAGCAATTGCTCAGAGATGAAAAGTGCCAGCACTGAAAGCTGTTGCTAGCCAGCACCCTTCCTTGGAAGCGCTTTTGTAGGCCTAAGAACACTGGGGCTCTGGGCTTCTCTAGCCACCTAATCTTCTGCTCATCCTCTCGCGCACTCTAAAGAGAGCTCAGGTGAGAAATTGCAAACGTCCAGCAATTGCTCAGAGATGAAAAGTGCCAGCACTGAAAGCTCTTGCTAGCCAGCACCCTTCCTTGGAAGCGCTTTCACAGGCGCAGTAACACTGGGGCTTTGCGCTTCTCTAGCCACCAAATGTCACGGTCCTTCTCTTTCCGTCTCGTAGACACGAGCTGAGAAATTGCAAATGTCCAGCAATTGCTCAGCGATGAAAAGTGCCAGCACTGAAAGCTCTTGCTAGCCAGCACCCTTCCTTGGAAGCGCTTTCACAGGCGCAGTAACACTGGGGCTTTGCGCTTCTCTAGCCACCAAAAATCACGGTCCTTCTCTTTCCGTCTCGTAGACACGAGCTGAGAAATTGCAAACGTCGAGCAATTGCTCAGAGAGGAAAAGTGCCAGCACTGAAAGCTCTTGCTAGCCAGCACCCTTCCTTGGAAGCGCTTTCACAGGCGCAGTAACACTGGGGCTTTGCGCTTCTCTAGCCACCAAAAATCACGGTCACTAACTCTCCGTCTCGTAGACACGAGCTGAGAAATTGCAAACGTCGAGCAATTGCTCAGAGATGAAAAGTGCCAGCACTGAAAGCTCTTGCTAGCCAGCACCCTTCCTTGGAAGCGCTTTCACAGGCGCAGCAACACTGGGGCTTTGCGCTTCTCTACCCACCAAACATCACGGTCACTATCTCTCCGTCTCGTGGACACGAGCTGAGAAATTGCAAACGTCGAGCAATTGCTCAGAGATGAAAAGTGCCAGCACTGAAAGCTCTTGCTAGCCAGCACCCTTCCTTGGAAGCGCTTTTGTAGGCCTAAGAACACTGGGGCTCTGGGCTTCTCTAGCCACCTAATCTTCTGCTCATCCTCTCGCGCACTCTAATAAGAGCTGAGAAATTGCAAACGTCGAGCAATTGCTCAGAGAGGAAAAGTGCCAGCACTGAAAGCTGTTGCTAGCCAGCACCCTTCCTTGGAAGCGCTTTCACAGGCGCAGCAACACTGGGGCTTTGCGCTTCTCTACCCACCAAACGTCACGGTCATTCTCTTTCCGTCTCCTAGACACGAGCTGAGAAATTGCAAACGTCGAGCAATTGCTCAGAGATGAAAAGTGCCAGCACTGAAAGCTGTTGCTAGCCAGCACCCTTCCTTGGAAGCGCTTTCACAGGCGCAGTAACACTGGGGCTTTGCGCTTCTCTACCCACCAAAAATCACGGTCACTAACTCTCCGTCTCGTAGACACGAGCTGAGAAAATGCAAACGTCGAGCAATTGCTCAGAGATGAAAAGTGCCAGCACTGAAAGCTGTTGCTAGCCAGCACCCTTCCTTGGAAGCGCTTTTGTAGGCCTAAGAACACTGCAGCTCTGGGCTTCTCTAGCCACCTAATCTTCTGCTCATCCTCTCGCGCACTCTAAAGAGAGCTCAGGTGAGAAATTGCAAACATCGAGCAATTGCTCAGACATGAAAAGTGCCAGCACTGAAAGCTCTTGCTAGCCAGCACCCTTCCTTGGAAGCGCTTTCACAGGCGCAGCAACACTGGGGCTTTGCGCTTCTCTACCCACCAAACGTCACGGTCCTTCTCTTTCCGTCTCCTAGACACGAGCTGAGAAATTGCAAACGTCCAGCAATTGCTCAGAGATGAAAAGTGCCAGCACTGAAAGCTGTTGCTAGCCAGCACCCTTCCTTGGAAGCGCTTTCAGAGGCGCAGCAACACTGGGGCTTTGCGCTTCTCTACCCACCAAACATCACGGTCACTATCTCTCTGTCTCGTAGACACGAGCTGAGAAATTGCAAACGTCGAGCAATTGCTCAGAGATGAAAAGTGCCAGCACTGAAAGCTCTTGCTAGCCAGCACCCTTCCTTGGAAGCGCTTTCACAGGCGCAGCAACACTGGGGCTTTGCGCTTCTCTACCCACCAAACATCACGGTCACTATCTCTCCGTCTCGTGGACACGAGCTGAGAAATTGCAAACGTCGAGCAATTGCTCAGAGATGAAAAGTGCCAGCACTGAAAGCTCTTGCTAGCCAGCACCCTTCCTTGGAAGCGCTTTTGTAGGCCTAAGAACACTGGGGCTCTGGGCTTCTCTAGCCACCTAATCTTATGCTCATCCTCTCGCGCACTCTAAAGAGAGCTCAGGTAAGAAATTGCAAACGTCCAGCAATTGCTCAGAGATGAAAAGTGCCAGCACTGAAAGCTCTTGCTAGCCAGCACCCTTCCTTGGAAGCGCTTTCACAGGCGCAGTAACACTGGGGCTTTGCGCTTCTCTACCCACCAAACGTCACTGTCATTCTCTTTCCGTCTCGTAGACACGAGCTGAGAAATTGCAAACGTCGAGCAATTGCTCAGAGATGAAAAGTGCCAGCACTGAAAGCTCTTGCTAGCCAGCACCCTTCCTTGGAAGCGCTTTTGTAGGCCTAAGAACACTGGGGCTCTGGGCTTCTCTAACCACCTAATCTTCTGCTCATCCTCTCGCGCACTCTAAAGAGAGCTCAGGTGAGAAATTGCAAACATCGAGCAATTGCTCAGAGATGAAAAGTGACAGCACTGAAAGCTGTTGCTAGCCAGCACTCTTCCTTGGAAGCGCTTTCACAGGCGCAGTAACACTGGGGCTTTGCACTTCTCTACCCACCAAACGTCACGGTCCTTCTCTTTCCGTCTCGTAGACACGAGCTGAGAAATTGCAAATGTCCAGCAATTGCTCAGCGATGAAAAATGCCAGCACTGAAAGCTGTTGCTAGCCAGCACCCTTCCTTGGAAGCGCTTTCACAGGTGCAGTAACACTGGGGCTTTGCGCTTCTCTACCCACCAAACGTCACGGTCCTTCTCTTTCCGTCTCGTGGACACAAGCTGAGAAATTGCAAACGTCGAGCAATTGCTCAGAGATGAAAAGTGCCAGCACTGAAAGCTGTTGCTAGCCAGCACCCTTCCTTGGAAGCGCTTTTGTAGGCCTAAGAACACTGGGGCTCTGGGCTTATCTAGCCACCAAACATCACGGTCCTTCTCTTTCCGTCTCGTAGACACGAGCTGAGAAATTGCAAACGTCGAGCAATTGCTCAGAGATGAAAAGTGCCAGCACTGAAAGCTGTTGCTAGCCAGCACCCTTCCTTGGAAGCGCTTTTGTAGGCCTAAGAACACTGGGGCTTTGCGCTTCTTTACCCACGAAAAATCACGGTCCTTCTCTTTCCGTCTCCTAGACACGAGCCGAGAAATTGCAAACGTCCAGCAATTGCTCAGAGATGAAAAGTGCCAGCACTGAAAGCTGTTGCTATCCAGGACCCTTCCTTGGAAGCGCTTTCACAGGTGCAGCAACACTGGGGCTTTGCACTTCTCTACCCACCAAACATCACGGTCACTATCTCTCCGTCTCGTGGACACGAGCTGAGAAATTGCAAACGTCGAGCAATTGCTCAGAGATGAAAAGTGCCAGCACTGAAAGCTCTTGCTAGCCAGCACCCTTCCTTGGAAGCGCTTTCACAGGCGCAGCAACACTGGGGCTTTGCGCTTCTCTACCCACCAAACATCACGGTCACTATCTCTCCGTCTCGTGGACACGAGCTGAGAAATTGCAAACGTCGAGCAATTGCTCAGAGATGAAAAGTGCCAGCACTGAAAGCTCTTGCTAGCCAGCACCCTTCCTTGGAAGCGCTTTTGTAGGCCTAAGAACACTGCGGCTCTGGGCTTCTCTAGCCACCTAATCTTCTGCTCATCCGCTCGCGCACTCTAAAGAGAGCTCAGGTGAGAAATTGCAAACGTCGAGCAATTGCTCAGAGATGAAAAGTGCCAGCACTGAAAGCTCTTGCTAGCCAGCACCCTTCCTTGGAAGCGCTTTCACAGGCGCAGTAACACTGGGGCTTTGCGCTTCTCTAGCCACCAAACATCACGGTCCTTCTCTTTCCGTCTCGTAGACACGAGCTGAGAAATTGCAAATGTCCAGCAATTGCTCAGAGATGAAAAGTGCCAGCACTGAAAGCTGTTGCTAGCCAGCACCCTTCCTTGGAAGCGCTTTCACAGGCGCAGTAACACTGGGGCTTTGCGCTTCTCTACCCACCAAACCTCACGGTCATTCTCTTTCCGTCTCCTAGACACGAGCTGAGAAATTGCAAACGTCGAGCAATTGCTCAGAGATGAAAAGTGCCAGCACTGAAAGCTGTTGCTAGCCAGCACCCTTCCTTGGAAGCGCTTTCACAGGCGCAGTAACACTGGGGCTTTGCGCTTCTCTACCCACCAAAAATCACGGTCACTAACTCTCCGTCTCGTAGACACGAGCTGAGAAAATGCAAACGTCGAGCAATTGCTCAGAGATGAAAAGTGCCAGCACTGAAAGCTCTTGCTAGCCAGCACCCTTCCTTGGAAGCGCTTTTGTAGCCCTAAGAACACTGGGGCTCTAGGCTTCTCTAGACACCTAATCTTCTGCTCATCCTCTCGCGCACTCTAAAGAGAGCTCAGGTGAGAAATTGCAAATGTCCAGCAATTGCTCAGAGATGAAAAGTGCCAGCACTGAAAGCTCTTGCTAGCATCACCCTTCCTTGGAAGCGCTTTCACAGGCGCAGTAACACTGGGGCTTTGCGCTTCTCTAGCCATCAAATGTCACGGTCCTTCTCTTTCCGTCTCGTAGACACGAGCTGAGAAATTGCAAATGTCCAGCAATTGCTCAGCGATGAAAAGTGCCAGCACTGAAAGCTCTTGCTAGCCAGCACCCTTCCTTGGAAGCGCTTTCACAGGCGCAGTAACACTGGGGCTTTGCGCTTCTCTACCCACCAAACCTCACGGTCCTTCTCTTTCCGTCTCCTAGACACGAGCTGAGAAATTGCAAACGTCGAGCAATTGCTCAGAGATGAAAAGTGCCAGCACTGAAAGCTCTTGCTAGCCAGCACCCTTCCTTGGAAGCGCTTTCACAGGCGCAGTAACACTGGGGCTTTGCGCTTCTCTAGCCACCAAAAATCAAGGTCACTAACTCTCCGTCTCGTAGACACGAGCTGAGAAATTGCAAACGTCGAGCAATTGCTCAGAGATGAAAAGTGCCAGCACTGAAAGCTCTTGCTAGCCAGCACCCTTCCTTGGAAGCGCTTTCACAGGCGTAGCAACACTGGGGCTTTGCGCTTCCCTACCCACCAAACATCACGGTCACTATCTCTCTGTCTCATGGACACGAGCTGAGAAATTGCAAACGTCGAGCAATTGCTCAGAGATGAAAAGTGCCAGCACTGAAAGCTGTTGCTAGCCAGCACCCTTCCTTGGAAGCGCTTTTGTAGGCCTAAGAACACTGGGGCTCTGGGCTTCTCTAGCCACCTAATCTTCTGCTCATCCTCTCGCGCACTCTAATAAGAGCTGAGAAATTGCAAACGTCGAGCAATTGCTCAGAGATGAAAAGTGCCAGCACTGAAAGCTCTTGCTAGCCAGCACCCTTCCTTGGAAGCGCTTTCACAGGCGCAGCAACACTGGGGCTTTGCGCTTCTCTAGCCACCAAACGTCACGGTCACTATCTCTCTGTCTCGTGGACACGATCTGAGAAATTGCAAACGTCGAGCAATTGCTCAGAGATGAAAAGTGCCAGCACTGAAAGCTGTTGCTAGCCAGCACCCTTCCTTGGAAGCGCTTTTGTAGGCCTAAGAACACTGGGGCTCTGGGCTTCTCTAGCCACCTAATCTTCTGCTCATCCTCTCGCGCACTCTAATAAGAGCTGAGAAATTGCAAACGTCGAGCAATTGCTCAGAGAGGAAAAGTGACAGCACTGAAAGCTGTTGCTAGCCAGCACCCTTCCTTGGAAGCGCTTTCACAGGCGCAGTAACACTGGGGCTCTGGGCTTCTCTAGCCACCAAACGTCACTGTCATTCTCTTTCCGTCTCGTAGACACGAGCTGAGAAATTGCAAACGTCGAGCAATTGCTCAGAGATGAAAAGTGCCAGCACTGAAAGCTGTTGCTAGCCAGCACCCTTCCTTGGAAGCGCTTTCACAGGCGCAGTAACACTGGGGCTTTGCGCTTCTCTACCCACCAAACGTCACGGTCATTCTCTTTCCGTCTCCTAGACACGAGCTGAGAAATTGCAAACGTCGAGCAATTGCTCAGAGATGAAAAGTGCCAGCACTGAAAGCTGTTGCTAGCCAGCACCCTTCCTTGGAAGCGCTTTCACAGGCGCAGTAACACTGGGGCTTTGCGCTTCTCTACCCACCAAAAATCACGGTCACTAACTCTCTGTCTCGTAGACACGAGCTGAGAAAATGCAAACGTCGAGCAATTGCTCAGAGATGAAAAGTGCCAGCACTGAAAGCTGTTGCTAGCCAGCACCCTTCCTTGGAAGCGCTTTTGTAGGCCTAAGAACACTGGGGCTCTGGGCTTCTCTAGCCACCTAATCTTCTGCTCATCCTCTCGCGCACTCTAAAGAGAGCTCAGGTGAGAAATTGCAAACGTCCAGCAATTGCTCAGAGATGAAAAGTGCCAGCACTGAAAGCTCTTGCTAGCCAGCACCCTTCCTTGGAAGCGCTTTCACAGGCGCAGTAACACTGGGGCTTTGCGCTTCTCTAGCCACCAAATGTCACGGTCCTTCTCTTTCCGTCTCGTAGACACGAGCTGAGAAATTGCAAATGTCCAGCAATTGCTCAGCGATGAAAAGTGCCAGCACTGAAAGCTCTTGCTAGCCAGCACCCTTCCTTGGAAGCGCTTTCACAGGCGCAGTAACACTGGGGCTTTGCGCTTCTCTAGCCACCAAAAATCACGGTCCTTCTCTTTCCGTCTCGTAGACACGAGCTGAGAAATTGCAAACGTCGAGCAATTGCTCAGAGAGGAAAAGTGCCAGCACTGAAAGCTCTTGCTAGCCAGCACCCTTCCTTGGAAGCGCTTTCACAGGCGCAGTAACACTGGGGCTTTGCGCTTCTCTAGCCACCAAAAATCACGGTCACTAACTCTCCGTCTCGTAGACACGAGCTGAGAAATTGCAAACGTCGAGCAATTGCTCAGAGATGAAAAGTGCCAGCACTGAAAGCTCTTGCTAGCCAGCACCCTTCCTTGGAAGCGCTTTCACAGGCGCAGCAACACTGGGGCTTTGCGCTTCTCTACCCACCAAACATCACGGTCACTATCTCTCTGTCTCGTGGACACGAGCTGAGAAATTGCAAACGTCGAGCAATTGCTCAGAGATGAAAAGTGCCAGCACTGAAAGCTGTTGCTAGCCAGCACCCTTCCTTGGAAGCGCTTTTGTAGGCCTAAGAACACTGGGGCTCTGGGCTTCTCTAGCCACCTAATCTTCTGCTCATCCTCTCGCGCACTCTAAAGAGAGCTCAGGTGAGAAATTGCAAACGTCCAGCAATTGCTCAGAGATGAAAAGTGCCAGCACTGAAAGCTCTTGCTAGCCAGCACCCTTCCTTGGAAGCGCTTTCACAGGCGCAGTAACACTGGGGCTTTGCGCTTCTCTAGCCACCAAATGTCACGGTCCTTCTCTTTCCGTCTCGTAGACACGAGCTGAGAAATTGCAAATGTCCAGCAATTGCTCAGCGATGAAAAGTGCCAGCACTGAAAGCTCTTGCTAGCCAGCACCCTTCCTTGGAAGCGCTTTCACAGGCGCAGTAACACTGGGGCTTTGCGCTTCTCTAGCCACCAAAAATCACGGTCCTTCTCTTTCCGTCTCGTAGACACGAGCTGAGAAATTGCAAACGTCGAGCAATTGCTCAGAGAGGAAAAGTGCCAGCACTGAAAGCTCTTGCTAGCCAGCACCCTTCCTTGGAAGCGCTTTCACAGGCGCAGTAACACTGGGGCTTTGCGCTTCTCTAGCCACCAAAAATCACGGTCACTAACTCTCCGTCTCGTAGACACGAGCTGAGAAATTGCAAACGTCGAGCAATTGCTCAGAGATGAAAAGTGCCAGCACTGAAAGCTCTTGCTAGCCAGCACCCTTCCTTGGAAGCGCTTTCACAGGCGCAGCAACACTGGGGCTTTGCGCTTCTCTACCCACCAAACATCACGGTCACTATCTCTCCGTCTCGTGGACACGAGCTGAGAAATTGCAAACGTCGAGCAATTGCTCAGAGATGAAAAGTGCCAGCACTGAAAGCTCTTGCTAGCCAGCACCCTTCCTTGGAAGCGCTTTTGTAGGCCTAAGAACACTGGGGCTCTGGGCTTCTCTAGCCACCTAATCTTCTGCTCATCCTCTCGCGCACTCTAATAAGAGCTGAGAAATTGCAAACGTCGAGCAATTGCTCAGAGAGGAAAAGTGCCAGCACTGAAAGCTGTTGCTAGCCAGCACCCTTCCTTGGAAGCGCTTTCACAGGCGCAGCAACACTGGGGCTTTGCGCTTCTCTACCCACCAAACGTCACGGTCATTCTCTTTCCGTCTCCTAGACACGAGCTGAGAAATTGCAAACGTCGAGCAATTGCTCAGAGATGAAAAGTGCCAGCACTGAAAGCTGTTGCTAGCCAGCACCCTTCCTTGGAAGCGCTTTCACAGGCGCAGTAACACTGGGGCTTTGCGCTTCTCTACCCACCAAAAATCACGGTCACTAACTCTCCGTCTCGTAGACACGAGCTGAGAAAATGCAAACGTCGAGCAATTGCTCAGAGATGAAAAGTGCCAGCACTGAAAGCTGTTGCTAGCCAGCACCCTTCCTTGGAAGCGCTTTTGTAGGCCTAAGAACACTGCAGCTCTGGGCTTCTCTAGCCACCTAATCTTCTGCTCATCCTCTCGCGCACTCTAAAGAGAGCTCAGGTGAGAAATTGCAAACATCGAGCAATTGCTCAGACATGAAAAGTGCCAGCACTGAAAGCTCTTGCTAGCCAGCACCCTTCCTTGGAAGCGCTTTCACAGGCGCAGCAACACTGGGGCTTTGCGCTTCTCTACCCACCAAACGTCACGGTCCTTCTCTTTCCGTCTCCTAGACACGAGCTGAGAAATTGCAAACGTCCAGCAATTGCTCAGAGATGAAAAGTGCCAGCACTGAAAGCTGTTGCTAGCCAGCACCCTTCCTTGGAAGCGCTTTCAGAGGCGCAGCAACACTGGGGCTTTGCGCTTCTCTACCCACCAAACATCACGGTCACTATCTCTCTGTCTCGTAGACACGAGCTGAGAAATTGCAAACGTCGAGCAATTGCTCAGAGATGAAAAGTGCCAGCACTGAAAGCTCTTGCTAGCCAGCACCCTTCCTTGGAAGCGCTTTCACAGGCGCAGCAACACTGGGGCTTTGCGCTTCTCTACCCACCAAACATCACGGTCACTATCTCTCCGTCTCGTGGACACGAGCTGAGAAATTGCAAACGTCGAGCAATTGCTCAGAGATGAAAAGTGCCAGCACTGAAAGCTCTTGCTAGCCAGCACCCTTCCTTGGAAGCGCTTTTGTAGGCCTAAGAACACTGGGGCTCTGGGCTTCTCTAGCCACCTAATCTTATGCTCATCCTCTCGCGCACTCTAAAGAGAGCTCAGGTAAGAAATTGCAAACGTCCAGCAATTGCTCAGAGATGAAAAGTGCCAGCACTGAAAGCTCTTGCTAGCCAGCACCCTTCCTTGGAAGCGCTTTCACAGGCGCAGTAACACTGGGGCTTTGCGCTTCTCTACCCACCAAACGTCACTGTCATTCTCTTTCCGTCTCGTAGACACGAGCTGAGAAATTGCAAACGTCGAGCAATTGCTCAGAGATGAAAAGTGCCAGCACTGAAAGCTCTTGCTAGCCAGCACCCTTCCTTGGAAGCGCTTTTGTAGGCCTAAGAACACTGGGGCTCTGGGCTTCTCTAACCACCTAATCTTCTGCTCATCCTCTCGCGCACTCTAAAGAGAGCTCAGGTGAGAAATTGCAAACATCGAGCAATTGCTCAGAGATGAAAAGTGACAGCACTGAAAGCTGTTGCTAGCCAGCACTCTTCCTTGGAAGCGCTTTCACAGGCGCAGTAACACTGGGGCTTTGCACTTCTCTACCCACCAAACGTCACGGTCCTTCTCTTTCCGTCTCGTAGACACGAGCTGAGAAATTGCAAATGTCCAGCAATTGCTCAGCGATGAAAAATGCCAGCACTGAAAGCTGTTGCTAGCCAGCACCCTTCCTTGGAAGCGCTTTCACAGGTGCAGTAACACTGGGGCTTTGCGCTTCTCTACCCACCAAACGTCACGGTCATTCTCTTTCCGTCTCCTAGACATGAGCTGAGAAATTGCAAACGTCGAGCAATTGCTCAGAGATGAAAAGTGCCAGCACTGAAAGCTCTTGCTAGCCAGCACCCTTCCTTGGAAGCGCTTTCACAGGCGCAGTAACACTGGGGCTTTGCGCTTCTCTACCCACCAAAAATCACGGTCACTAACTCTCCGTCTCGTGGACACGAGCTGAGAAAATGCAAACGTCGAGCAATTGCTCAGAGATGAAAAGTGCCAGCACTGAAAGCTGTTGCTAGCCAGCACCCTTCCTTGGAAGCGCTTTTGTAGGCCTAAGAACACTGGGGCTCTGGGCTTCTCTAGCCACCTAATCTTCTGCTCATCCTCTCGCGCACTCTAAAGAGAGCTCAGGTGAGAAATTGCAAACGTCGAGCAATTGCTCAGAGATGAAAAGTGCCAGCACTGAAAGCTCTTGCTAGCCAGCACCCTTCCTTGGAAGCGCTTTCACAGGCGCAGCAACACTGGGGCTTTGCGCTTCTCTACCCACCAAACGTCACGGTCACTATCTCTCTGTCTCGTAGACACGAGCTGAGAAATTGCAAACGTCGAGCAATTGCTCAGAGATGAAAAGTGCCAGCACTGAAAGCTGTTGCTAGCCAGCACCCTTCCTTGGAAGCGCTTTCACAGGCGCAGCAACACTGGGGCTTTGCACTTCTCTAGCCACCAAACATCACGGTCACTATCTCTCCGTCTCGTGGACACGAGCTGAGAAATTGCAAACGTCGAGCAATTGCTCAGAGATGAAAAGTGCCAGCACTGAAAGCTCTTGCTAGCCAGCACCCTTCCTTGGAAGCGCTTTTGTAGGCCTAAGAACACTGGGGCTCTGGGCTTCTCTAGCCACCTAATCTTCTGCTCATCCTCTCGCGCACTCTAAAGAGAGCTCAGGTGAGAAATTGCAAACGTCCAGCAATTGCTCAGAGATGAAAAGTGCCAGCACTGAAAGCTCTTGCTAGCCAGCACCCTTCCTTGGAAGCGCTTTCACAGGCGCAGTAACACTGGGGCTTTGCGCTTCTCTAGCCACCAAATGTCACGGTCCTTCTCTTTCCGTCTCGTAGACACGAGCTGAGAAATTGCAAATGTCCAGCAATTGCTCAGCGATGAAAAGTGCCAGCACTGAAAGCTCTTGCTAGCCAGCACCCTTCCTTGGAAGCGCTTTCACAGGCGCAGTAACACTGGGGCTTTGCGCTTCTCTAGCCACCAAAAATCACGGTCCTTCTCTTTCCGTCTCGTAGACACGAGCTGAGAAATTGCAAACGTCGAGCAATTGCTCAGAGAGGAAAAGTGCCAGCACTGAAAGCTCTTGCTAGCCAGCACCCTTCCTTGGAAGCGCTTTCACAGGCGCAGTAACACTGGGGCTTTGCGCTTCTCTAGCCACCAAAAATCACGGTCACTAACTCTCCGTCTCGTAGACACGAGCTGAGAAATTGCAAACGTCGAGCAATTGCTCAGAGATGAAAAGTGCCAGCACTGAAAGCTCTTGCTAGCCAGCACCCTTCCTTGGAAGCGCTTTCACAGGCGCAGCAACACTGGGGCTTTGCGCTTCTCTAGCCACCAAACATCACGGTCACTATCTCTCCGTCTCGTGGACACGAGCTGAGAAATTGCAAACGTCGAGCAATTGCTCAGAGATGAAAAGTGCCAGCACTGAAAGCTGTTGCTAGCCAGCACCCTTCCTTGGAAGCGCTTTTGTAGGCCTAAGAACACTGGGGCTCTGGGCTTCTCTAGCCACCTAATCTTCTGCTCATCCTCTCGCGCACTCTAATAAGAGCTGAGAAATTGCAAACGTCGAGCAATTGCTCAGAGAGGAAAAGTGACAGCACTGAAAGCTCTTGCTAGCCAGCACCCTTCCTTGGAAGCGCTTTCACAGGCGCAGTAACACTGGGGCTTTGCGCTTCTCTAGCCACCAAACGTCACTGTCATTCTCTTTCCGTCTCGTAGACACGAGCTGAGAAATTGCAAACGTCGAGCAATTGCTCAGAGATGAAAAGTGCCAGCACTGAAAGCTGTTGCTAGCCAGCACCCTTCCTTGGAAGCGCTTTCACAGGCGCAGTAACACTGGGGCTTTGCGCTTCTCTACCCACCAAAAATCACGGTCACTAACTCTCCGTCTCGTAGACACGAGCTGAGAAAATGCAAACGTCGAGCAATTGCTCAGAGATGAAAAGTGCCAGCACTGAAAGCTGTTGCTAGCCAGCACCCTTCCTTGGAAGCGCTTTTGTAGGCCTAAGAACACTGCAGCTCTGGGCTTCTCTAGCCACCTAATCTTCTGCTCATCCTCTCGCGCACTCTAAAGAGAGCTCAGGTGAGAAATTGCAAACATCGAGCAATTGCTCAGACATGAAAAGTGCCAGCACTGAAAGCTCTTGCTAGCCAGCACCCTTCCTTGGAAGCGCTTTCACAGGCGCAGCAACACTGGGGCTTTGCGCTTCTCTACCCACCAAACGTCACGGTCCTTCTCTTTCCGTCTCCTAGACACGAGCTGAGAAATTGCAAACGTCCAGCAATTGCTCAGAGATGAAAAGTGCCAGCACTGAAAGCTGTTGCTAGCCAGCACCCTTCCTTGGAAGCGCTTTCAGAGGCGCAGCAACACTGGGGCTTTGCGCTTCTCTACCCACCAAACATCACGGTCACTATCTCTCTGTCTCGTAGACACGAGCTGAGAAATTGCAAACGTCGAGCAATTGCTCAGAGATGAAAAGTGCCAGCACTGAAAGCTCTTGCTAGCCAGCACCCTTCCTTGGAAGCGCTTTCACAGGCGCAGCAACACTGGGGCTTTGCGCTTCTCTACCCACCAAACATCACGGTCACTATCTCTCCGTCTCGTGGACACGAGCTGAGAAATTGCAAACGTCGAGCAATTGCTCAGAGATGAAAAGTGCCAGCACTGAAAGCTCTTGCTAGCCAGCACCCTTCCTTGGAAGCGCTTTTGTAGGCCTAAGAACACTGGGGCTCTGGGCTTCTCTAGCCACCTAATCTTATGCTCATCCTCTCGCGCACTCTAAAGAGAGCTCAGGTAAGAAATTGCAAACGTCCAGCAATTGCTCAGAGATGAAAAGTGCCAGCACTGAAAGCTCTTGCTAGCCAGCACCCTTCCTTGGAAGCGCTTTCACAGGCGCAGTAACACTGGGGCTTTGCGCTTCTCTACCCACCAAACGTCACTGTCATTCTCTTTCCGTCTCGTAGACACGAGCTGAGAAATTGCAAACGTCGAGCAATTGCTCAGAGATGAAAAGTGCCAGCACTGAAAGCTCTTGCTAGCCAGCACCCTTCCTTGGAAGCGCTTTTGTAGGCCTAAGAACACTGGGGCTCTGGGCTTCTCTAACCACCTAATCTTCTGCTCATCCTCTCGCGCACTCTAAAGAGAGCTCAGGTGAGAAATTGCAAACATCGAGCAATTGCTCAGAGATGAAAAGTGACAGCACTGAAAGCTGTTGCTAGCCAGCACTCTTCCTTGGAAGCGCTTTCACAGGCGCAGTAACACTGGGGCTTTGCACTTCTCTACCCACCAAACGTCACGGTCCTTCTCTTTCCGTCTCGTAGACACGAGCTGAGAAATTGCAAATGTCCAGCAATTGCTCAGCGATGAAAAATGCCAGCACTGAAAGCTGTTGCTAGCCAGCACCCTTCCTTGGAAGCGCTTTCACAGGTGCAGTAACACTGGGGCTTTGCGCTTCTCTACCCACCAAACGTCACGGTCATTCTCTTTCCGTCTCCTAGACATGAGCTGAGAAATTGCAAACGTCGAGCAATTGCTCAGAGATGAAAAGTGCCAGCACTGAAAGCTCTTGCTAGCCAGCACCCTTCCTTGGAAGCGCTTTCACAGGCGCAGTAACACTGGGGCTTTGCGCTTCTCTACCCACCAAAAATCACGGTCACTAACTCTCCGTCTCGTGGACACGAGCTGAGAAAATGCAAACGTCGAGCAATTGCTCAGAGATGAAAAGTGCCAGCACTGAAAGCTGTTGCTAGCCAGCACCCTTCCTTGGAAGCGCTTTTGTAGGCCTAAGAACACTGGGGCTCTGGGCTTCTCTAGCCACCTAATCTTCTGCTCATCCTCTCGCGCACTCTAAAGAGAGCTCAGGTGAGAAATTGCAAACGTCGAGCAATTGCTCAGAGATGAAAAGTGCCAGCACTGAAAGCTCTTGCTAGCCAGCACCCTTCCTTGGAAGCGCTTTCACAGGCGCAGCAACACTGGGGCTTTGCGCTTCTCTACCCACCAAACGTCACGGTCACTATCTCTCTGTCTCGTAGACACGAGCTGAGAAATTGCAAACGTCGAGCAATTGCTCAGAGATGAAAAGTGCCAGCACTGAAAGCTGTTGCTAGCCAGCACCCTTCCTTGGAAGCGCTTTCACAGGCGCAGCAACACTGGGGCTTTGCACTTCTCTAGCCACCAAACATCACGGTCACTATCTCTCCGTCTCGTGGACACGAGCTGAGAAATTGCAAACGTCGAGCAATTGCTCAGAGATGAAAAGTGCCAGCACTGAAAGCTCTTGCTAGCCAGCACCCTTCCTTGGAAGCGCTTTTGTAGGCCTAAGAACACTGGGGCTCTGGGCTTCTCTAGCCACCTAATCTTCTGCTCATCCTCTCGCGCACTCTAAAGAGAGCTCAGGTGAGAAATTGCAAACGTCCAGCAATTGCTCAGAGATGAAAAGTGCCAGCACTGAAAGCTGTTGCTAGCCAGCACCCTTCCTTGGAAGCGCTTTCACAGGCGCAGTAACACTGGGGCTTTGCGCTTCTCTACCCACCAAACGTCACTGTCATTCTCTTTCCGTCTCGTAGACACGAGCTGAGAAATTGCAAATGTCCAGCAATTGCTCAGAGATGAAAAGTGCCAGCACTGAAAGCTCTTGCTAGCCAGCACCCTTCCTTGGAAGCGCTTTCACAGGCGCAGTAACACTGGGGCTTTGCGCTTCTCTAGCCACCAAAAATCAAGGTCACTAACTCTCCGTCTCGTAGACACGAGCTGAGAAATTGCAAACGTCGAGCAATTGCTCAGAGATGAAAAGTGTCAGCACTGAAAGCTCTTGCTAGCCAGCACCCTTCCTTGGAAGCGCTTTCACAGGCGCAGCAACACTGGGGCTTTGCGCTTCTCTACCCACCAAACATCACGGTCACTATCTTTCCGTCTCGTGGACACGAGCTGAGAAATTGCAAACGTCGAGCAATTGCTCAGAGATGAAAAGTGCCAGCACTGAAAGCTGTTGCTAGCCAGCACCCTTCCTTGGAAGCGCTTTTGTAGGCCTAAGAACACTGGGGCTCTGGGCTTCTCTAGCCACCTAAATTCTGCTCATCCTCTCGCGCACTCTAAAGAGAGCTCAGGTGAGAAATTGCAAACGTCGAGCAATTGCTCAGAGATGAAAAGTGCCAGCACTGAAAGCTCTTGCTAGCCAGCACCCTTCCTTGGAAGCGCTTTCACAGGCGCAGTAACACTGGGGATTTGCGCTTCTCTACCCACCAAACGTCACGGTCCTTCTCTTTCCGTCTCGTACACACGAGCTGAGAAATTGCAAACGTCGAGCAATTGCTCAGAGATGAAAAGTGCCAGCACTGAAAGCTGTTGCTAGCCAGCACCCTTCCTTGGAAGCGCTTTTGTAGGCCTAAGAACACTGGGGCTCTGGGCTTCTCTAGCCACCTAATCTTCTGCTCATCCTCTCGCGCACTCTAAAGAGAGCTCAGGTGAGAAATTGCAAACGTCCAGCAATTGCTCAGAGATGAAAAGTGCCAGCACTGAAAGATGTTGCTAGCCAGCACCCTTCCTTGGAAGCGCTTTCACAGGCGCAGCAACACTGGGGCTTTGCGCTTCTCTAGCCACCAAACATCACGGTCACTATCTCTCCGTCTCGTGGACACGAGCTGAGAAATTGCAAACGTCGAGCAATTGCTCAGAGATGAAAAGTGCCAGCACTGAAAGCTGTTGCTAGCCAGCACCCTTCCTTGGAAGCGCTTTCACAGGCGCAGTAACACTGGGGATTTGCGCTTCTCTACCCACCAAACGTCACGGTCCTTCTCTTTCCGTCTCGTAGACACGAGCTGAGAAATTGCAAACGTCCAGCAATTGCTCAGAGATGAAAAGTGCCAGCACTGAAAGCTGTTGCTAGCCAGCACCCTTCCTTGGAAGCGCTTTCACAGGCGCAGTAACACTGGGGCTTTGCGCTTCTCTACCCACCAAAAATCAAGGTCGCTAACTCTCCGTCTCGTAGACACGAGCTGAGAAATTGCAAACGTCGAGCAATTGCTCAGAGATGAAAAGTGCCAGCACTGAAAGCTGTTGCTAGCCAGCACCCTTCCTTGGAAGCGCTTTCACAGGCGCAGCAACACTGGGGCTTTGCGCTTCTCTAGCCACCAAACATCACGGTCACTATCTCTCCGTCTCGTGGACACGAGCTGAGAAATTGCAAACGTCGAGCAATTGCTCAGAGATGAAAAGTGCCAGCACTGAAAGCTCTTGCTAGCCAGCACCCTTCCTTGGAAGCGCTTTTGTAGGCCTAAGAACACTGCGGCTCTGGGCTTCTCTAGCCACCTAATCTTCTGCTCATCCTCTCGCGCACTCTAAAGAGAGCTCAGGTGAGAAATTGCAAACGTCCAGCAATTGCTCAGAGATGAAAAGTGCCAGCACTGAAAGCTCTTGCTAGCCAGCACCCTTCCTTGGAAGCGCTTTCACAGGCGCAGTAACACTGGGGCTTTGCGCTTCTCTAGCCACCAAACGTCACTGTCATTCTCTTTCCGTCTCGTAGACACGAGCTGAGAAATTGCAAACGTCGAGCAATTGCTCAGAGATGAAAAGTGCCAGCACTGAAAGCTGTTGCTAGCCAGCACCCTTCCTTGGAAGCGCTTTCACAGGCGCAGTAACACTGGGGCTTTGCGCTTCTCTACCCACCAAAAATCACGGTCACTATCTCTCCATCTCGTAGACACGAGCTGAGAAAATGCAAACGTCGAGCAATTGCTCAGAGATGAAAAGTGCCAGCACTGAAAGCTGTTGCTAGCCAGCACCCTTCCTTGGAAGCGCTTTCACAGGCGCAGCAACACTGGGGATTTGCGCTTCTCTACCCACCAAACATCACGGTCCTTCTCTTTCCGTCTCGTACACACGAGCTGAGAAATTGCAAACGTCGAGCAATTGCTCAGAGATGAAAAGTGCCAGCACTGAAAGCTCTTGCTAGCCAGCACCCTTCCTTGGAAGCGCTTTTGTAGGCCTAAGAACACTGGGGCTCTGGGCTTCTCTAGCCACCTAATCTTCTGCTCATCCTCTCACGCACTCTAAAGAGAGCTCAGGTGAGAAATTGCAAACGTCGAGCAATTGCTCAGAGATGAAAAGTGCCAGCACTGAAAGCTCTTGCTAGCCAGCACCCTTCCTTGGAAGCGCTTTCATAGGCGCAGCAACACTGGGGATTTGCGCTTCTCTACCCACCAAACGTCACGGTCCTTCTCTTTCCGTCTCGTAGACACGAGCTGAGAAATTGCAAACGTCGAGCAATTGCTCAGAGATGAAAAGTGCCAGCACTGAAAGCTGTTGCTAGCCAGCACCCTTCCTTGGAAGCGCTTTTGTAGGCCTAAGAACACTGGGGCTCTGGGCTTCTCTAACCACCTAATCTTCTGCTCATCCTCTCGCGCACTCTAAAGAGAGCTCAGGTGAGAAATTGCAAACGTCCAGCAATTGCTCAGAGATGAAAAGTGCCAGCACTGAAAGCTCTTGCTAGCCAGCACCCTTCCTTGGAAGCGCTTTCCCAGGCGCAGTAACACTGGGGCTTTGCGCTTCTCTACCCACCAAACGTCACGGTCCTTCTCTTTCCGTCTCGTAGACACGAGCTGAGAAATCGCAAACGTCGAGCAATTGCTCAGAGATGAAAAGTGCCAGCACTGAAAGCTGTTGCTAGCCAGCACCCTTCCTTGGAAGCGCTTTTGTAGGCCTAAGAACACTGGGGCTCTGGGCTTCTCTAGCCACCTAATCTTCTGCTCATCCTCTCGCGCACTCTAAAGAGAGCTCAGGTAAGAAATTGCAAACGTCCAGCAATTGCTCAGAGATGAAAAGTGCCAGCACTGAAAGCTCTTGCTAGCCAGCACCCTTCCTTGGAAGCGCTTTCACAGGCGCAGTAACACTGGGGCTTTGCGCTTCTCTACCCACCAAACATCACAGTCACTAACTCTCCGTCTCGTAGAGACGAGCTGAGAAATTGCAAACGTCCAGCAATTGCTCAGAGATGAAAAGTGCCAGCACTGAAGGCTCTTGCTAACCAGCACCCTTCCTTGGAAGCGCTTTTGTAGGCCTAAGAACACTGGGGCTCTGGGCTTCTCTAGCCACCTAATCTTCTGCTCATCCTCTCGCGCACTCTAAAGAGAGCTCAGGTGAGAAATTGCAAACGTCCAGCAATTGCTCAGAGATGAAAAGTGCCAGCACTGAAAGCTCTTGCTAGCCAGCACCCTTCCTTGGAAGCGCTTTCACAGGCGCAGTAACACTGGGGCTTTGCGCTTCTCTACCCACCAAACGTCACTGTCATTCTCTTTCCGTCTCGTAGACACGAGCTGAGAAATTGCAAACGTCGAGCAATTGCTCAGAGATGAAAAGTGCCAGCACTGAAAGCTCTTGCTAGCCAGCACCCTTCCTTGGAAGCGCTTTCACAGGCGCAGTAACACTGGGGCTTTGCGCTTCTCTACCCACCAAAAATCACGGTCACTATCTCTCCTTCTCGTAGACACGAGCTGAGAAAATGCAAACGTCGAGCAATTGCTCAGAGATGAAAAGTGCCAGCACTGAAAGCTGTTGCTAGCCAGCACCCTTCCTTGGAAGCGCTTTCACAGGCGCAGTAACACTGGGGATTTGCGCTTCTCTACCCACCAAACGTCACGGTCCTTCTCTTTCCGTCTCGTAGACACGAGCTGAGAAATTGCAAACGTCGAGCAATTCCTCAGAGATGAAAAGTGCCAGCACTGAAAGCTGTTGCTAGCCAGCACCCTTCCTTGGAAGCGCTTTTGTAGGCCTAAGAACACTGGGGCTCTGGGCTTCTCTAGCCACCTAATCTTCTGCTCATCCTCTCGCGCACTCTAAAGAGAGCTCAGGTGAGAAATTGCAAACGTCGAGCAATTGCTCAGAGATGAAAAGTGCCAGCACTGAAAGCTCTTGCTAGCCAGCACCCTTCCTTGGAAGCGCTTTCACAGGCGCAGTAACACTGGGGCTTTGCGCTTCTCTAGCCACCAAACGTCACGGTCCTTCTCTTTCCGTCTCGTAGACACGAGCTGAGAAATTGCAAACGTCGAGCAATTGCTCAGAGATGAAAAGTGCCAGCACTGAAAGCTGTTGCTAGCCAGCACCCTTCCTTGGAAGCGCTTTTGTAGGCCTAAGAACACTGGGGCTCTGGGCTTCTCTAGCCACCTAATCTTCTGCTCATCCTCTCGCGCACTCTAAAGAGAGCTCAGGTGAGAAATTGCAAACATCGAGCAATTGCTCAGAGATGAAAAGTGCCAGCACTGAAAGCTCTTGCTAGCCAGCACCCTTCCTTGGAAGCGCTTTCACAGGCGCAGCAACACTGGGGCTTTGCGCTTCTCTAGCCACCAAACGTCACGGTCATTCTCTTTCCGTCTCGTAGACACGAGCTGAGAAATTGCAAACGTCGAGCAATTGCTCAGAGATGAAAAGTGCCAGCACTGAAAGCTGTTGCTAGCCAGCACCCTTCCTTGGCAGCGCTTTCACAGGCGCAGTAACACTGGGGCTTTGCGCTTCTCTAGCCACCAAACGTCACTGTCATTCTCTTTCCGTCTCGTAGACACGAGCTGAGAAATTGCAAACGTCGAGCAATTGCTCAGAGATGAAAAGTGCCAGCACTGAAAGCTCTTGCTAGCCAGCACCCTTCCTTGGAAGTGCTTTTGTAGGCCTAAGAACACTGGGGCTCTGGGCTTCTCTAGCCACCTAATCTTCTGCTCATCCTCTCGCGCACTCTAAAGAGAGCTCAGGTGAGAAATTGCAAACGTCCAGCAATTGCTCAGAGATGAAAAGTGCCAGCACTGAAAGATGTTGCTAGCCAGCACCCTTCCTTGGAAGCGCTTTCACAGGCGCAGCAACACTGGGGCTTTGTGCTTCTCTACCCACCAAACGTCACGGTCACTATCTCTCCGTCTCGTGGACACGAGCTGAGAAATTGCAAACGTCGAGCAATTGCTCAGAGATGAAAAGTGCCAGCACTGAAAGCTGTTGCTAGCCAGCACCCTTCCTTGGAAGCGCTTTTGTAGGCCTAAGAACACTGGGGCTCTGGGCTTCTCTAGCCACCTAATCTTCTGCTCATCCTCTCGCGCACTCTAAAGAGAGCTCAGGTGAGAAATTGCAAACGTCCAGCAATTGCTCAGAGATGAAAAGTGCCAGCACTGAAAGCTCTTGCTAGCCAGCACCCTTCCTTGGAAGCGCTTTCACAGGCGCAGTAACACTGGGGCTTTGCGCTTCTCTAGCCACCAAACGTCACGGTCCTTCTCTTTCCGTCTCGTAGACACGAGCTGAGAAATTGCAAACGTCGAGCAATTGCTCAGAGATGAAAAGTGCCAGCACTGAAAGCTCTTGCTAGCCAGCACCCTTCCTTGGAAGCGCTTTTGTAGGCCTAAGAACACTGGGGCTCTGGGCTTCTCTAGCCACCTAATCTTCTGCTCATCCTCTCGCGCACTCTAAAGAGAGCTCAGGTGAGAAATTGCAAACGTCCAGCAATTGCTCAGAGATGAAAAGTGCCAGCACTGAAAGCTGTTGCTAGCCAGCACCCTTCCTTGGAAGCGCTTTCACAGGCGCAGTAACACTGGGGCTTTGCGCTTCTCTACCCACCAAACATCACGGTCCTTCTCTTTCTGTCTCGTAGACACGAGCTGAGAAATTGCAAATGTCCAGCAATTGCTCAGAGATGAAAAGTGCCAGCACTGAAAGCTGTTGCTAGCCAGCACCCTTCCTTGGAAGCGCTTTCACAGGCGCAGTAACACTGGGGCTTTGCGCTTCTCTACCCACCAAACATCACAGTCACTAACTCTCCGTCTCGTAGAGACGAGCTGAGAAATTGCAAACGTCCAGCAATTGCTCAGAGATGAAAAGTGCCAGCACTGAAAGCTGTTGCTAGCCAGCACCCTTCCTTGGAAGCGCTTTTGTAGGCCTAAGAACACTGGGGCTCTGGGCTTCTCTAGCCACCTAATCTTCTGCTCATCCTCTCGCGCACTCTAAAGAGAGCTCAGGTGAGAAATTGCAAACGTCAAGCAATTGCTCAGAGATGAAAAGTGCCAGCACTGAAAGCTCTTGCTAGCCAGCACCCTTCCTTGGAAGCGCTTTCACAGGCGCAGCAACACTGGGGCTTTGCGCTTCTCTACCCACCAAACGTCACGGTCACTATCTCTCCGTCTCGTGGACACGAGCTGAGAAATTGCAAACGTCGAGCAATTGCTCAGAGATGAAAAGTGCCAGCACTGAAAGCTGTTGCTAGCCAGCACCCTTCCTTGGAAGCGCTTTCACAGGCACAGCAACACTGGGGCTCTGGGCTTCTCTAGCCACCAAACATCACGGTCACTATCTCTCCGTCTTGTAGACACGAGCTGAGAAATTGCAAACGTCAAGCAATTGCTCAGAGATGAAAAGTGCCAGCACTGAAAGCTGTTGCTAGCCAGCACCCTTCCTTGGAAGCGCTTTTGTAGGCCTAAGAACACTGGGGCTCTGGGCTTCTCTAGCCACCTAATCTTATGCTCATCCTCTCGCGCACTCTAAAGAGAGCTCAGGTGAGAAATTGCAAACGTCGAGCAATTGCTCAGAGATGAAAAGTGCCAGCACTGAAAGCTCTTGCTAGCCAGCACCCTTCCTTGGAAGCGCTTTCACAGGCACAGTAACACTGGGGCTTTGCGCTTCTCTACCCACCAAAAATCACGGTCACTATCTCTCCGTCTCGTAGACACGAACTGAGAAAATGCAAACGTCGAGCAATTGCTCAGAGATGAAAAGTGCCAGCACTGAAAGCTGTTGCTAGCCAGCACCCTTCCTTGGAAGCGCTTTTGTAGGCCTAAGAACACTGGGGCTCTGGGCTTCTCTAGCCACCTAATCTTCTGCTCATCCTCTCGCGCACTCTAAAGAGAGCTCAGGTGAGAAATTGCAAACGTCGAGCAATTGCTCAGAGATGAAAAGTGCCAGCACTGAAAGCTGTTGCTAGCCAGCACCCTTCCTTGGAAGCGCTTTCACAGGCGCAGTAACACTGGGGCTTTGCGCTTCTCTACCCACCAAACATCACGGTCCTTCTCTTTCTGTCTCGTAGAGACGAGCTGAGAAATTGCAAATGTCCAGCAATTGCTCAGAGATGAAAAGTGCCAGCACTGAAAGCTGTTGCTAGCCAGCACCCTTCCTTGGAAGCGCTTTTGTAGGCCTAAGAACACTGGGGCTCTGGGCTTCTCTAGCCACCTAATCTTCTGCTCATCCTCTCGTGCACTCTAAAGAGAGCTCAGGTGAGAAATTGCAAACGTCGAGCAATTGCTCAGAGATGAAAAGTGCCAGCACTGAAAGCTGTTGCTAGCCAGCACCCTTCCTTGGAAGCGCTTTCACAGGCGCAGTAACACTGGGGCTTTGCGCTTCTCTACCCACCAAACATCACGGTCCTTCTCTTTCTGTCTCGTAGACACGAGCTGAGAAATTGCAAATGTCCAGCAATTGCTCAGAGATGAAAAGTGCCAGCACTGAAAGCTGTTGCTAGCCAGCACCCTTCCTTGGAAGCGCTTTCACAGGCGCAGTAACACTGGGGCTTTGCGCTTCTCTACCCACCAAACATCACAGTCACTAACTCTCCGTCTCGTAGAGACGAGCTGAGAAATTGCAAACGTCCAGCAATTGCTCAGAGATGAAAAGTGCCAGCACTGAAAGCTGTTGCTAGCCAGCACCCTTCCTTGGAAGCGCTTTTGTAGGCCTAAGAACACTGGGGCTCTGCGCTTCTCTAGCCACCTAATCTTCTGCTCATCCTCTCGCGCACTCTAAAGAGAGCTCAGGTGAGAAATTGCAAACGTCAAGCAATTGCTCAGAGATGAAAAGTGCCAGCACTGAAAGCTCTTGCTAGCCAGCACCCTTCCTTGGAAGCGCTTTCACAGGCGCAGCAACACTGGGGCTTTGCGCTTCTCTACCCACCAAACGTCACGGTCACTATCTCTCCGTCTCGTGGACACGAGCTGAGAAATTGCAAACGTCGAGCAATTGCTCAGAGATGAAAAGTGCCAGCACTGAAAGCTGTTGCTAGCCAGCACCCTTCCTTGGAAGCGCTTTCACAGGCACAGCAACACTGGGGCTCTGGGCTTCTCTAGCCACCAAACATCACGGTCACTATCTCTCCGTCTTGTAGACACGAGCTGAGAAATTGCAAACGTCAAGCAATTGCTCAGAGATGAAAAGTGCCAGCACTGAAAGCTGTTGCTAGCCAGCACCCTTCCTTGGAAGCGCTTTTGTAGGCCTAAGAACACTGGGGCTCTGGGCTTCTCTAGCCACCTAATCTTATGCTCATCCTCTCGCGCACTCTAAAGAGAGCTCAGGTGAGAAATTGCAAACGTCGAGCAATTGCTCAGAGATGAAAAGTGCCAGCACTGAAAGCTCTTGCTAGCCAGCACCCTTCCTTGGAAGCGCTTTCACAGGCACAGTAACACTGGGGCTTTGCGCTTCTCTACCCACCAAAAATCACGGTCACTATCTCTCCGTCTCGTAGAGACGAGCTGAGAAATTGCAAACGTCCAGCAATTGCTCAGAGATGAAAAGTGCCAGCACTGAAAGCTGTTGCTAGCCAGCACCCTTCCTTGGAAGCGCTTTTGTAGGCCTAAGAACACTGGGGCTCTGGGCTTCTCTAGCCACCTAATCTTCTGCTCATCCTCTCGCGCACTCTGAAGAGAGCTCAGGTGAGAAATTGCAAACGTCAAGCAATTGCTCAGAGATGAAAAGTGCCAGCACTGAAAGCTCTTGCTAGCCAGCACCCTTCCTTGGAAGCGCTTTCACAGGCGCAGCAACACTGGGGCTTTGCGCTTCTCTACCCACCAAACGTCACGGTCACTATCTCTCCGTCTCGTGGACACGAGCTGAGAAATTGCAAACGTCGAGCAATTGCTCAGAGATGAAAAGTGCCAGCACTGAAAGCTGTTGCTAGCCAGCACCCTTCCTTGGAAGCGCTTTCACAGGCACAGCAACACTGGGGCTCTGGGCTTCTCTAGCCACCAAACATCACGGTCACTATCTCTCCGTCTTGTAGACACGAGCTGAGAAATTGCAAACGTCAAGCAATTGCTCAGAGATGAAAAGTGCCAGCACTGAAAGCTGTTGCTAGCCAGCACCCTTCCTTGGAAGCGCTTTTGTAGGCCTAAGAACACTGGGGCTCTGGGCTTCTCTAGCCACCTAATCTTATGCTCATCCTCTCGCGCACTCTAAAGAGAGCTCAGGTGAGAAATTGCAAACGTCGAGCAATTGCTCAGAGATGAAAAGTGCCAGCACTGAAAGCTCTTGCTAGCCAGCACCCTTCCTTGGAAGCGCTTTCACAGGCACAGTAACACTGGGGCTTTGCGCTTCTCTACCCACCAAAAATCACGGTCACTATCTCTCCGTCTCGTAGACACGAACTGAGAAAATGCAAACGTCGAGCAATTGCTCAGAGATGAAAAGTGCCAGCACTGAAAGCTGTTGCTAGCCAGCACCCTTCCTTGGAAGCGCTTTTGTAGGCCTAAGAACACTGGGGCTCTGGGCTTCTCTAGCCACCTAATCTTCTGCTCATCCTCTCGCGCACTCTAAAGAGAGCTCAGGTGAGAAATTGCAAACGTCGAGCAATTGCTCAGAGATGAAAAGTGCCAGCACTGAAAGCTGTTGCTAGCCAGCACCCTTCCTTGGAAGCGCTTTCACAGGCGCAGTAACACTGGGGCTTTGCGCTTCTCTACCCACCAAACATCACGGTCCTTCTCTTTCTGTCTCGTAGAGACGAGCTGAGAAATTGCAAATGTCCAGCAATTGCTCAGAGATGAAAAGTGCCAGCACTGAAAGCTGTTGCTAGCCAGCACCCTTCCTTGGAAGCGCTTTTGTAGGCCTAAGAACACTGGGGCTCTGGGCTTCTCTAGCCACCTAATCTTCTGCTCATCCTCTCGTGCACTCTAAAGAGAGCTCAGGTGAGAAATTGCAAACGTCGAGCAATTGCTCAGAGATGAAAAGTGCCAGCACTGAAAGCTGTTGCTAGCCAGCACCCTTCCTTGGAAGCGCTTTCACAGGCGCAGTAACACTGGGGCTTTGCGCTTCTCTACCCACCAAACATCACGGTCCTTCTCTTTCTGTCTCGTAGACACGAGCTGAGAAATTGCAAATGTCCAGCAATTGCTCAGAGATGAAAAGTGCCAGCACTGAAAGCTGTTGCTAGCCAGCACCCTTCCTTGGAAGCGCTTTCACAGGCGCAGTAACACTGGGGCTTTGCGCTTCTCTACCCACCAAACATCACAGTCACTAACTCTCCGTCTCGTAGAGACGAGCTGAGAAATTGCAAACGTCCAGCAATTGCTCAGAGATGAAAAGTGCCAGCACTGAAAGCTCTTGCTAGCCAGCACCCTTCCTTGGAAGCGCTTTTGTAGGCCTAAGAACACTGGGGCTCTGGGCTTCTCTAGCCACCTAATCTTCTGCTCATCCTCTCGCGCACTCTAAAGAGAGCTCAGGTGAGAAATTGCAAACGTCAAGCAATTGCTCAGAGATGAAAAGTGCCAGCACTGAAAGCTCTTGCTAGCCAGCACCCTTCCTTGGAAGCGCTTTCACAGGCGCAGCAACACTGGGGCTTTGCGCTTCTCTACCCACCAAACGTCACGGTCACTATCTCTCCGTCTCGTGGACACGAGCTGAGAAATTGCAAACGTCGAGCAATTGCTCAGAGATGAAAAGTGCCAGCACTGAAAGCTGTTGCTAGCCAGCACCCTTCCTTGGAAGCGCTTTCACAGGCACAGCAACACTGGGGCTCTGGGCTTCTCTAGCCACCAAACATCACGGTCACTATCTCTCCGTCTTGTAGACACGAGCTGAGAAATTGCAAACGTCAAGCAATTGCTCAGAGATGAAAAGTGCCAGCACTGAAAGCTGTTGCTAGCCAGCACCCTTCCTTGGAAGCGCTTTTGTAGGCCTAAGAACACTGGGGCTCTGGGCTTCTCTAGCCACCTAATCTTATGCTCATCCTCTCGCGCACTCTAAAGAGAGCTCAGGTGAGAAATTGCAAACGTCGAGCAATTGCTCAGAGATGAAAAGTGCCAGCACTGAAAGCTCTTGCTAGCCAGCACCCTTCCTTGGAAGCGCTTTCACAGGCACAGTAACACTGGGGCTTTGCGCTTCTCTACCCACCAAAAATCACGGTCACTATCTCTCCGTCTCGTAGACACGAGCTGAGAAAATGCAAACGTCGAGCAATTGCTCAGAGATGAAAAGTGCCAGCACTGAAAGCTGTTGCTAGCCAGCACCCTTCCTTGGAAGCGCTTTTGTAGGCCTAAGAACACTGGGGCTCTGGGCTTCTCTCGCCACCAAAAATCACAGTCACTAACTCTCCGTCTCGTAGAGACGAGCTGAGAAATTGCAAACGTCGAGCAATTGCTCAGAGAGGAAAAGTGCCAGCACTGAAAGCTCTTGCTAGCCAGCACCCTTCCTTGGAAGCGCTTTTGTAGGCCTAAGAACACTGGGGCTCTGGGCTTCTCTAGCCACCTAATCTTCTGCTCATCCTCTCGCGCACTCTAAAGAGAGCTCAGGTGAGAAATTGCAAACGTCGAGCAATTGCTCAGAGATGAAAAGTGCCAGCACTGAAAGCTGTTAAGCCAGCACCCTTCCTTGGAAGCGCTTTCACAGGCGCAGCAACACTGGGGCTTTGCGCTTTTCTACCCACCAAACGTCACGCTCACTATCTCTCCGTCTCGTGGACACGAGCTGAGAAATTGCAAACGTCGAGCAATTGCTCAGAGATGAAAAGTGCCAGCACTGAAAGCTCTTGCTAGCCAGCACCCTTCCTTGGAAGCGCTTTCACAGGCGCAGTAACACTGGGGATTTGCGCTTCTCTACCCACCAAACGTCACGGTCCTTCTCTTTCCGTCTCCTAGACACGAGCTGAGAAATTGCAAACGTCGAGCAATTGCTCAGAGATGAAAAGTGCCAGCACTGAAAGCTGTTGCTAGCCAGCACCCTTCCTTGGAAGCGCTTTTGTAGGCCTAAGAACACTGGGGCTCTGGGCTTCTCTAGCCACCTAATCTTCTGCTCATCCTCTCGCGCACTCTAAAGAGAGCTCAGGTGAGAAATTGCAAACGTCGAGCAATTGCTCAGAGATGAAAAGTGCCAGCACTGAAAGCTCTTGCTAGCCAGCACCCTTCCTTGGAAGCGCTTTCACAGGCGCAGTAACACTGGGGCTTTGCACTTCTCTAGCCACCAAACGTCACGGTCCTTCTCTTTCCGTCTCGTACACACGAGCTGAGAAATTGCAAACGTCGAGCAATTGCTCAGAGATGAAAAGTGACAGCACTGAAAGCTGTTGCTAGCCAGCACCCTTCCTTGGAAGCGCTTTCACAGGCGCAGTAACACTGGGGCTTTGCGCTTCTCTAGCCACCAAAAATCAAGGTCACTAACTCTCCGTCTCGTAGACACGAGCTGAGAAATTTCAAACGTCGAGCAATTGCTCAGAGATGAAAAGTGTCAGCACTGAAAGCTCTTGCTAGCCAGCACCCTTCCTTGGAAGCGCTTTCACAGGCGCAGCAACACTGGGGCTTTGCGCTTCTCTACCCACCAAACATCACGGTCACTATCTTTCCGTCTCGTGGACACGAGCTGAGAAATTGCAAACGTCGAGCAATTGCTCAGAGATGAAAAGTGCCAGCACTGAAAGCTGTTGCTAGCCAGCACCCTTCCTTGGAAGCGCTTTTGTAGGCCTAAGAACACTGGGGCTCTGGGCTTCTCTAGCCACCTAATCTTCTGCTCATCCTCTCGCGCACTCTAATAAGAGCTGAGAAATTGCAAACGTCCAGCAATTGCTCAGAGAGGAAAAGTGCCAGCACTGAAAGCTGTTGCTAGCCAGCACCCTTCCTTGGAAGCGCTTTCACAGGCGCAGTAACACTGGGGCTTTGCGCTTCTCTAGCCACCAAACGTCACTGTCATTCTCTTTCCATCTCGTAGACACGAGCTGAGAAATTGCAAACGTCGAGCAATTGCTCAGAGATGAAAAGTGCCAGCACTGAAAGCTGTTGCTAGCCAGCACCCTTCCTTGGAAGCGCTTTCACAGGCGCAGTAACACTGGGGCTTTGCGCTTCTCTACCCACCAAACATCACGGTCACTATCTCTCCGTCTCGTAGACACGAGCTGAGAAAATGCAAACGTCGAGCAATTGCTCAGAGATGAAAAGTGCCAGCACTGAAAGCTGTTGCTAGCCAGCACCCTTCCTTGGAAGCGCTTTTGTAGGCCTAAGAACACTGGGGCTCTGGGCTTCTCTAGCTACCTAATCTTCTGCTCATCCTCTCGCGCACTCTAAAGAGAGCTCAGGTGAGAAATTGCAAACATCGAGCAATTGCTCAGACATGAAAAGTGCCAGCACTGAAAGCTCTTGCTAGCCAGCACCCTTCCTTGGAAGCGCTTTCACAGGCGCAGCAACACTGGGGCTTTGCGCTTCTCTAGCCACCAAACGTCACGGTCCTTCTCTTTCCGTCTCCTAGACACGAGCTGAGAAATTGCAAACGTCCAGCAATTGCTCAGAGATGAAAAGTGCCAGCACTGAAAGCTGTTGCTAGCCAGCACCCTTCCTTGGAAGCGCTTTCACAGGCGCAGCAACACTGGGGCTTTGCGCTTCTCTACCCACCAAACATCACGGTCACTATCTCTCTGTCTCGTAGACACGAGCTGAGAAATTGCAAACGTCGAGCAATTGCTCAGAGATGAAAAGTGCCAGCACTGAAAGCTGTTGCTAGCCAGCACCCTTCCTTGGAAGCGCTTTCACAGGCGCAGCAACACTGGGGCTTTGCACTTCTCTAGCCACCAAACATCACGGTCACTATCTGTCCGTCTCGTGGACACGAGCTGAGAAATTGCAAACGTCGAGCAATTGCTCAGAGATGAAAAGTGCCAGCACTGAAAGCTGTTGCTAGCCAGCACCCTTCCTTGGAAGCGCTTTTGTAGGCCTAAGAACACTGGGGCTCTGGGCTTCTCTAGCCACCTAATCTTCTGCTCATCCTCTCGCGCACTCTAAAGAGAGCTCAGGTGAGAAATTGCAAACGTCGAGCAATTGCTCAGAGATGAAAAGTGCCAGCACTGAAAGCTGTTGCTAGCCAGCACCCTTCCTTGGAAGCGCTTTCACAGGCGCAGTAACACTGGGGCTTTGCGCTTCTCTAGCCACCAAACGTCACGGTCCTTCTCTTTCCGTCTCGTAGACATGAGCTGAGAAATTGCAAACATCGAGCAATTGCTCAGAGATGAAAAGTGCCAGCACTGAAAGCTCTTGCTAGCCAGCACCCTTCCTTGGAAGCGCTTTCACAGGCGCAGTAACACTGGGGCTTTGCGCTTCTCTAGCCACCAAAAATCACGGTCACTAACTCTCCGTCTCGTAGACACGAGCTGAGAAATTGCAAACGTCGAGCAATTGCTCAGAGATGAAAAGTGCCAGCACTGAAAGCTCTTGCTAGCCAGCACCCTTCCTTGGAAGCGCTTTCACAGGCGCAGCAACACTGGGGCTTTGCGCTTCTCTACCCACCAAACATCACGGTCACTATCTCTCTGTCTCGTGGACACGAGCTGAGAAATTGCAAACGTCGAGCAATTGCTCAGAGATGAAAAGTGCCAGCACTGAAAGCTCTTGCTAGCCAGCACCCTTCCTTGGAAGCGCTTTTGTAGGCCTAAGAACACTGGGGCTCTGGGCTTCTCTAGCCACCTAATCTTCTGCTCATCCTCTCGCGCACTCTAATAAGAGCTGAGAAATTGCAAACGTCAAGCAATTGCTCAGAGATGAAAAGTGCCAGCACTGAAAGCTCTTGCTAGCCAGCACCCTTCCTTGGAAGCGCTTTCACAGGCGCAGTAACACTGGGGCTTTGCGCTTCTCTAGCCACCAAACGTCACGGTCATTCTCTTTCCGTCTCGTAGACACGAGCTGAGAAATTGCAAACGTCGAGCAATTGCTCAGAGATGAAAAGTGCCAGCACTGAAAGCTCTTGCTAGCCAGCACCCTTCCTTGGAAGCGCTTTCACAGGCGCAGTAACACTGGGGCTTTGCGCTTCTCTACCCACCAAAAATCACGGTCAGTATCTCTCCGTCTCGTAGACACGAGCCGAGAAATTGCAAACGTCGAGCAATTGCTCAGAGATGAAAAGTGCCAGCACTGAAAGCTCTTGCTAGCCAGCACCCTTCCTTGGAAGCGCTTTCACAGGTGCAGTAACACTGGGGATTTGCGCTTCTCTACCCACCAAACGTCACGGTCCTTCTCTTTCCGTCTCGTAGACACGAGCTGAGAAATTGCAAACGTCGAGCAATTGCTCAGAGATGAAAAGTGCCAGCACTGAAAGCTGTTGCTAGCCAGCACCCTTCCTTGGAAGCGCTTTTGTAGGCCTAAGAACACTGGGGCTCTGGGCTTCTCTAGCCACCTAATCTTCTGCTCATCCTCTCGCGCACTCTAAAGAGAGCTCAGGTGAGAAATTGCAAACGTCGAGCAATTGCTCAGAGATGAAAAGTGCCAGCACTGAAAGCTGTTGCTAGCCAGCACCCTTCCTTGGAAGCGCTTTCACAGGCGCAGCAACACTGGGGCTTTGCGCTTCTCTACCCACCAAACGTCACGGTCATTCTCTTTCCGTCTCCTAGACACGAGCTGAGAAATTGCAAACGTCGAGCAATTGCTCAGAGATGAAAAGTGCCAGCACTGAAAGCTGTTGCTAGCCAGCACCCTTCCTTGGAAGCGCTTTCATAGGCGCAGCAACACTGGGGCTTTGCGCTTCTCTACCCACCAAACATCACGGTCACTATCTCTCCGTCTCGTAGACACGAGCTGAGAAATTGCAAACGTCGAGCAATTGCTCAGAGATGAAAAGTGCCAGCACTGAAAGCTCTTGCTAGCCAGCACCCTTCCTTGGAAGCGCTTTTGTAGGCCTAAGAACACGGGCTCTGGGCTTCTCTAGCCACCTAATCTTCTGCTCATCCTCTCGCGCACTCTAAAGAGAGCTCAGGTGAGAAATTGCAAACGTCGAGCAATTGCTCAGAGAGGAAAAGTGCCAGCACTGAAAGCTGTTGCTAGCCAGCACCCTTCCTTGGAAGCGCTTTTGTAGGCCTAAGAACACTGGGGCTCTGGGCTTATCTAGCCACCAAACATCACGGTCCTTCTCTTTCCGTCTCGTAGACACGAGCTGAGAAATTGCAAACGTCGAGCAATTGCTCAGAGATGAAAAGTGCCAGCACTGAAAGCTGTTGCTAGCCAGCACCCTTCCTTGGAAGCGCTTTTGTAGGCCTAAGAACACTGGGGCTTTGCGCTTCTTTACCCACGAAAAATCACGGTCCTTCTCTTTCCGTCTCCTAGACACGAGCCGAGAAATTGCAAACGTCCAGCAATTGCTCAGAGATGAAAAGTGCCAGCACTGAAAGCTGTTGCTATCCAGGACCCTTCCTTGGAAGCGCTTTCACAGGTGCAGCAACACTGGGGCTTTGCACTTCTCTACCCACCAAACATCACGGTCACTATCTCTCCGTCTCGTGGACACGAGCTGAGAAATTGCAAACGTCGAGCAATTGCTCAGAGATGAAAAGTGCCAGCACTGAAAGCTCTTGCTAGCCAGCACCCTTCCTTGGAAGCGCTTTCACAGGCGCAGCAACACTGGGGCTTTGCGCTTCTCTACCCACCAAACATCACGGTCACTATCTCTCCGTCTCGTGGACACGAGCTGAGAAATTGCAAACGTCGAGCAATTGCTCAGAGATGAAAAGTGCCAGCACTGAAAGCTCTTGCTAGCCAGCACCCTTCCTTGGAAGCGCTTTTGTAGGCCTAAGAACACTGCGGCTCTGGGCTTCTCTAGCCACCTAATCTTCTGCTCATCCGCTCGCGCACTCTAAAGAGAGCTCAGGTGAGAAATTGCAAACGTCGAGCAATTGCTCAGAGATGAAAAGTGCCAGCACTGAAAGCTCTTGCTAGCCAGCACCCTTCCTTGGAAGCGCTTTCACAGGCGCAGTAACACTGGGGCTTTGCGCTTCTCTAGCCACCAAACATCACGGTCCTTCTCTTTCCGTCTCGTAGACACGAGCTGAGAAATTGCAAATGTCCAGCAATTGCTCAGAGATGAAAAGTGCCAGCACTGAAAGCTGTTGCTAGCCAGCACCCTTCCTTGGAAGCGCTTTCACAGGCGCAGTAACACTGGGGCTTTGCGCTTCTCTACCCACCAAACCTCACGGTCATTCTCTTTCCGTCTCCTAGACACGAGCTGAGAAATTGCAAACGTCGAGCAATTGCTCAGAGATGAAAAGTGCCAGCACTGAAAGCTGTTGCTAGCCAGCACCCTTCCTTGGAAGCGCTTTCACAGGCGCAGTAACACTGGGGCTTTGCGCTTCTCTACCCACCAAAAATCACGGTCACTAACTCTCCGTCTCGTAGACACGAGCTGAGAAAATGCAAACGTCGAGCAATTGCTCAGAGATGAAAAGTGCCAGCACTGAAAGCTGTTGCTAGCCAGCACCCTTCCTTGGAAGCGCTTTCACAGGCACAGTAACACTGGGGCTTTGCGCTTCTCTACCCACCAAAAATCACGGTCACTATCTCTCCGTCTCGTAGACACGAACTGAGAAAATGCAAACGTCGAGCAATTGCTCAGAGATGAAAAGTGCCAGCACTGAAAGCTGTTGCTAGCCAGCACCCTTCCTTGGAAGCGCTTTTGTAGGCCTAAGAACACTGGGGCTCTGGGCTTCTCTAGCCACCTAATCTTCTGCTCATCCTCTCGCGCACTCTAAAGAGAGCTCAGGTGAGAAATTGCAAACGTCGAGCAATTGCTCAGAGATGAAAAGTGCCAGCACTGAAAGCTGTTGCTAGCCAGCACCCTTCCTTGGAAGCGCTTTCACAGGCGCAGTAACACTGGGGCTTTGCGCTTCTCTACCCACCAAACATCACGGTCCTTCTCTTTCTGTCTCGTAGAGACGAGCTGAGAAATTGCAAATGTCCAGCAATTGCTCAGAGATGAAAAGTGCCAGCACTGAAAGCTGTTGCTAGCCAGCACCCTTCCTTGGAAGCGCTTTTGTAGGCCTAAGAACACTGGGGCTCTGGGCTTCTCTAGCCACCTAATCTTCTGCTCATCCTCTCGTGCACTCTAAAGAGAGCTCAGGTGAGAAATTGCAAACGTCGAGCAATTGCTCAGAGATGAAAAGTGCCAGCACTGAAAGCTGTTGCTAGCCAGCACCCTTCCTTGGAAGCGCTTTCACAGGCGCAGTAACACTGGGGCTTTGCGCTTCTCTACCCACCAAACATCACGGTCCTTCTCTTTCTGTCTCGTAGACACGAGCTGAGAAATTGCAAATGTCCAGCAATTGCTCAGAGATGAAAAGTGCCAGCACTGAAAGCTGTTGCTAGCCAGCACCCTTCCTTGGAAGCGCTTTCACAGGCGCAGTAACACTGGGGCTTTGCGCTTCTCTACCCACCAAACATCACAGTCACTAACTCTCCGTCTCGTAGAGACGAGCTGAGAAATTGCAAACGTCCAGCAATTGCTCAGAGATGAAAAGTGCCAGCACTGAAAGCTCTTGCTAGCCAGCACCCTTCCTTGGAAGCGCTTTTGTAGGCCTAAGAACACTGGGGCTCTGGGCTTCTCTAGCCACCTAATCTTCTGCTCATCCTCTCGCGCACTCTAAAGAGAGCTCAGGTGAGAAATTGCAAACGTCAAGCAATTGCTCAGAGATGAAAAGTGCCAGCACTGAAAGCTCTTGCTAGCCAGCACCCTTCCTTGGAAGCGCTTTCACAGGCGCAGCAACACTGGGGCTTTGCGCTTCTCTACCCACCAAACGTCACGGTCACTATCTCTCCGTCTCGTGGACACGAGCTGAGAAATTGCAAACGTCGAGCAATTGCTCAGAGATGAAAAGTGCCAGCACTGAAAGCTGTTGCTAGCCAGCACCCTTCCTTGGAAGCGCTTTCACAGGCACAGCAACACTGGGGCTCTGGGCTTCTCTAGCCACCAAACATCACGGTCACTATCTCTCCGTCTTGTAGACACGAGCTGAGAAATTGCAAACGTCAAGCAATTGCTCAGAGATGAAAAGTGCCAGCACTGAAAGCTGTTGCTAGCCAGCACCCTTCCTTGGAAGCGCTTTTGTAGGCCTAAGAACACTGGGGCTCTGGGCTTCTCTAGCCACCTAATCTTATGCTCATCCTCTCGCGCACTCTAAAGAGAGCTCAGGTGAGAAATTGCAAACGTCGAGCAATTGCTCAGAGATGAAAAGTGCCAGCACTGAAAGCTCTTGCTAGCCAGCACCCTTCCTTGGAAGCGCTTTCACAGGCACAGTAACACTGGGGCTTTGCGCTTCTCTACCCACCAAAAATCACGGTCACTATCTCTCCGTCTCGTAGACACGAGCTGAGAAAATGCAAACGTCGAGCAATTGCTCAGAGATGAAAAGTGCCAGCACTGAAAGCTGTTGCTAGCCAGCACCCTTCCTTGGAAGCGCTTTTGTAGGCCTAAGAACACTGGGGCTCTGGGCTTCTCTCGCCACCAAAAATCACAGTCACTAACTCTCCGTCTCGTAGAGACGAGCTGAGAAATTGCAAACGTCGAGCAATTGCTCAGAGAGGAAAAGTGCCAGCACTGAAAGCTCTTGCTAGCCAGCACCCTTCCTTGGAAGCGCTTTTGTAGGCCTAAGAACACTGGGGCTCTGGGCTTCTCTAGCCACCTAATCTTCTGCTCATCCTCTCGCGCACTCTAAAGAGAGCTCAGGTGAGAAATTGCAAACGTCGAGCAATTGCTCAGAGATGAAAAGTGCCAGCACTGAAAGCTGTTAAGCCAGCACCCTTCCTTGGAAGCGCTTTCACAGGCGCAGCAACACTGGGGCTTTGCGCTTCTCTAGCCACCAAACATCACGGTCACTATCTGTCCGTCTCGTGGACACGAGCTGAGAAATTGCAAACGTCGAGCAATTGCTCAGAGATGAAAAGTGCCAGCACTGAAAGCTCTTGCTAGCCAGCACCCTTCCTTGGAAGCGCTTTCACAGGCGCAGTAACACTGGGGATTTGCGCTTCTCTACCCACCAAACGTCACGGTCCTTCTCTTTCCGTCTCCTAGACACGAGCTGAGAAATTGCAAACGTCGAGCAATTGCTCAGAGATGAAAAGTGCCAGCACTGAAAGCTGTTGCTAGCCAGCACCCTTCCTTGGAAGCGCTTTTGTAGGCCTAAGAACACTGGGGCTCTGGGCTTCTCTAGCCACCTAATCTTCTGCTCATCCTCTCGCGCACTCTAAAGAGAGCTCAGGTGAGAAATTGCAAACGTCGAGCAATTGCTCAGAGATGAAAAGTGCCAGCACTGAAAGCTGTTGCTAGCCAGCACCCTTCCTTGGAAGCGCTTTCACAGGCGCAGTAACACTGGGGCTTTGCACTTCTCTAGCCACCAAACGTCACGGTCCTTCTCTTTCCGTCTCGTACACACGAGCTGAGAAATTGCAAACGTCGAGCAATTGCTCAGAGATGAAAAGTGACAGCACTGAAAGCTGTTGCTAGCCAGCACCCTTCCTTGGAAGCGCTTTCACAGGCGCAGTAACACTGGGGCTTTGCGCTTCTCTAGCCACCAAAAATCAAGGTCACTAACTCTCCGTCTCGTAGACACGAGCTGAGAAATTTCAAACGTCGAGCAATTGCTCAGAGATGAAAAGTGTCAGCACTGAAAGCTCTTGCTAGCCAGCACCCTTCCTTGGAAGCGCTTTCACAGGCGCAGCAACACTGGGGCTTTGCGCTTCTCTACCCACCAAACATCACGGTCACTATCTTTCCGTCTCGTGGACACGAGCTGAGAAATTGCAAACGTCGAGCAATTGCTCAGAGATGAAAAGTGCCAGCACTGAAAGCTGTTGCTAGCCAGCACCCTTCCTTGGAAGCGCTTTTGTAGGCCTAAGAACACTGGGGCTCTGGGCTTCTCTAGCCACCTAATCTTCTGCTCATCCTCTCGCGCACTCTAATAAGAGCTGAGAAATTGCAAACGTCCAGCAATTGCTCAGAGAGGAAAAGTGCCAGCACTGAAAGCTGTTGCTAGCCAGCACCCTTCCTTGGAAGCGCTTTCACAGGCGCAGTAACACTGGGGCTTTGCGCTTCTCTAGCCACCAAACGTCACTGTCATTCTCTTTCCATCTCGTAGACACGAGCTGAGAAAATGCAAACGTCGAGCAATTGCTCAGAGATGAAAAGTGCCAGCACTGAAAGCTGTTGCTAGCCAGCACCCTTCCTTGGAAGCGCTTTTGTAGGCCTAAGAACACTGGGGCTCTGGGCTTCTCTAGCTACCTAATCTTATGCTCATCCTCTCGCGCACTCTAAAGAGAGCTCAGGTGAGAAATTGCAAACATCGAGCAATTGCTCAGACATGAAAAGTGCCAGCACTGAAAGCTCTTGCTAGCCAGCACCCTTCCTTGGAAGCGCTTTCACAGGCGCAGCAACACTGGGGCTTTGCGCTTCTCTAGCCACCAAACGTCACGGTCCTTCTCTTTCCGTCTCCTAGACACGAGCTGAGAAATTGCAAACGTCCAGCAATTGCTCAGAGATGAAAAGTGCCAGCACTGAAAGCTGTTGCTAGCCAGCACCCTTCCTTGGAAGCGCTTTCACAGGCGCAGCAACACTGGGGCTTTGCGCTTCTCTACCCACCAAACATCACGGTCACTATCTCTCTGTCTCGTAGACACGAGCTGAGAAATTGCAAACGTCGAGCAATTGCTCAGAGATGAAAAGTGCCAGCACTGAAAGCTGTTGCTAGCCAGCACCCTTCCTTGGAAGCGCTTTCACAGGCGCAGCAACACTGGGGCTTTGCACTTCTCTAGCCACCAAACATCACGGTCACTATCTGTCCGTCTCGTGGACACGAGCTGAGAAATTGCAAACGTCGAGCAATTGCTCAGAGATGAAAAGTGCCAGCACTGAAAGCTGTTGCTAGCCAGCACCCTTCCTTGGAAGCGCTTTTGTAGGCCTAAGAACACTGGGGCTCTGGGCTTCTCTAGCCACCTAATCTTCTGCTCATCCTCTCGCGCACTCTAAAGAGAGCTCAGGTGAGAAATTGCAAACGTCGAGCAATTGCTCAGAGATGAAAAGTGCCAGCACTGAAAGCTGTTGCTAGCCAGCACCCTTCCTTGGAAGCGCTTTCACAGGCGCAGTAACACTGGGGCTTTGCGCTTCTCTAGCCACCAAACGTCACGGTCCTTCTCTTTCCGTCTCGTAGACATGAGCTGAGAAATTGCAAACATCGAGCAATTGCTCAGAGATGAAAAGTGCCAGCACTGAAAGCTCTTGCTAGCCAGCACCCTTCCTTGGAAGCGCTTTCACAGGCGCAGTAACACTGGGGCTTTGCGCTTCTCTAGCCACCAAAAATCACGGTCACTAACTCTCCGTCTCGTAGACACGAGCTGAGAAATTGCAAACGTCGAGCAATTGCTCAGAGATGAAAAGTGCCAGCACTGAAAGCTCTTGCTAGCCAGCACCCTTCCTTGGAAGCGCTTTCACAGGCGCAGCAACACTGGGGCTTTGCGCTTCTCTACCCACCAAACATCACGGTCACTATCTCTCTGTCTCGTGGACACGAGCTGAGAAATTGCAAACGTCGAGCAATTGCTCAGAGATGAAAAGTGCCAGCACTGAAAGCTCTTGCTAGCCAGCACCCTTCCTTGGAAGCGCTTTTGTAGGCCTAAGAACACTGGGGCTCTGGGCTTCTCTAGCCACCTAATCTTCTGCTCATCCTCTCGCGCACTCTAATAAGAGCTGAGAAATTGCAAACGTCAAGCAATTGCTCAGAGATGAAAAGTGCCAGCACTGAAAGCTGTTGCTAGCCAGCACTCTTCCTTGGAAGCGCTTTCACAGGCGCAGTAACACTGGGGCTTTGCGCTTCTCTAGCCACCAAACGTCACGGTCATTCTCTTTCCGTCTCGTAGACACGAGCTGAGAAATTGCAAACGTCGAGCAATTGCTCAGAGATGAAAAGTGCCAGCACTGAAAGCTCTTGCTAGCCAGCACCCTTCCTTGGAAGCGCTTTCACAGGCGCAGTAACACTGGGGCTTTGCGCTTCTCTACCCACCAAAAATCACGGTCAGTATCTCTCCGTCTCGTAGACACGAGCTGAGAAATTGCAAACGTCGAGCAATTGCTCAGAGATGAAAAGTGCCAGCACTGAAAGCTCTTGCTAGCCAGCACCCTTCCTTGGAAGCGCTTTCACAGGTGCAGTAACACTGGGGATTTGCGCTTCTCTACCCACCAAACGTCACGGTCCTTCTCTTTCCGTCTCGTAGACACGAGCTGAGAAATTGCAAACGTCGAGCAATTGCTCAGAGATGAAAAGTGCCAGCACTGAAAGCTGTTGCTAGCCAGCACCCTTCCTTGGAAGCGCTTTTGTAGGCCTAAGAACACTGGGGCTCTGGGCTTCTCTAGCCACCTAATCTTCTGCTCATCCTCTCGCGCACTCTAAAGAGAGCTCAGGTGAGAAATTGCAAACGTCGAGCAATTGCTCAGAGATGAAAAGTGCCAGCACTGAAAGCTGTTGCTAGCCAGCACCCTTCCTTGGAAGCGCTTTCACAGGCGCAGCAACACTGGGGCTTTGCGCTTCTCTACCCACCAAACGTCACGGTCATTCTCTTTCCGTCTCCTAGACACGAGCTGAGAAATTGCAAACGTCGAGCAATTGCTCAGAGATGAAAAGTGCCAGCACTGAAAGCTGTTGCTAGCCAGCACCCTTCCTTGGAAGCGCTTTCATAGGCGCAGCAACACTGGGGCTTTGCGCTTCTCTACCCACCAAACATCACGGTCACTATCTCTCCGTCTCGTAGACACGAGCTGAGAAATTGCAAACGTCGAGCAATTGCTCAGAGATGAAAAGTGCCAGCACTGAAAGCTGTTGCTAGCCAGCACCCTTCCTTGGAAGCGCTTTTGTAGGCCTAAGAACACGGGCTCTGGGCTTCTCTAGCCACCTAATCTTCTGCTCATCCTCTCGCGCACTCTAAAGAGAGCTCAGGTGAGAAATTGCAAACGTCGAGCAATTGCTCAGAGAGGAAAAGTGCCAGCACTGAAAGCTGTTGCTAGCCAGCACCCTTCCTTGGAAGCGCTTTTGTAGGCCTAAGAACACTGGGGCTCTGGGCTTATCTAGCCACCAAACATCACGGTCCTTCTCTTTCCGTCTCGTAGACACGAGCTGAGAAATTGCAAACGTCGAGCAATTGCTCAGAGATGAAAAGTGCCAGCACTGAAAGCTGTTGCTAGCCAGCACCCTTCCTTGGAAGCGCTTTTGTAGGCCTAAGAACACTGGGGCTTTGCGCTTCTTTACCCACGAAAAATCACGGTCCTTCTCTTTCCGTCTCCTAGACACGAGCCGAGAAATTGCAAACGTCCAGCAATTGCTCAGAGATGAAAAGTGCCAGCACTGAAAGCTGTTGCTATCCAGGACCCTTCCTTGGAAGCGCTTTCACAGGTGCAGCAACACTGGGGCTTTGCACTTCTCTACCCACCAAACATCACGGTCACTATCTCTCCGTCTCGTGGACACGAGCTGAGAAATTGCAAACGTCGAGCAATTGCTCAGAGATGAAAAGTGCCAGCACTGAAAGCTCTTGCTAGCCAGCACCCTTCCTTGGAAGCGCTTTCACAGGCGCAGCAACACTGGGGCTTTGCGCTTCTCTACCCACCAAACATCACGGTCACTATCTCTCCGTCTCGTGGACACGAGCTGAGAAATTGCAAACGTCGAGCAATTGCTCAGAGATGAAAAGTGCCAGCACTGAAAGCTCTTGCTAGCCAGCACCCTTCCTTGGAAGCGCTTTTGTAGGCCTAAGAACACTGCGGCTCTGGGCTTCTCTAGCCACCTAATCTTCTGCTCATCCGCTCGCGCACTCTAAAGAGAGCTCAGGTGAGAAATTGCAAACGTCGAGCAATTGCTCAGAGATGAAAAGTGCCAGCACTGAAAGCTCTTGCTAGCCAGCACCCTTCCTTGGAAGCGCTTTCACAGGCGCAGTAACACTGGGGCTTTGCGCTTCTCTAGCCACCAAACATCACGGTCCTTCTCTTTCCGTCTCGTAGACACGAGCTGAGAAATTGCAAATGTCCAGCAATTGCTCAGAGATGAAAAGTGCCAGCACTGAAAGCTCTTGCTAGCCAGCACCCTTCCTTGGAAGCGCTTTCACAGGCGCAGTAACACTGGGGCTTTGCGCTTCTCTACCCACCAAACCTCACGGTCATTCTCTTTCCGTCTCCTAGACACGAGCTGAGAAATTGCAAACGTCGAGCAATTGCTCAGAGATGAAAAGTGCCAGCACTGAAAGCTGTTGCTAGCCAGCACCCTTCCTTGGAAGCGCTTTCACAGGCGCAGTAACACTGGGGCTTTGCGCTTCTCTACCCACCAAAAATCACGGTCACTAACTCTCCGTCTCGTAGACACGAGCTGAGAAAATGCAAACGTCGAGCAATTGCTCAGAGATGAAAAGTGCCAGCACTGAAAGCTGTTGCTAGCCAGCACCCTTCCTTGGAAGCGCTTTTGTAGCCCTAAGAACACTGGGGCTCTAGGCTTCTCTAGACACCTAATCTTCTGCTCATCCTCTCGCGCACTCTAAAGAGAGCTCAGGTGAGAAATTGCAAATGTCCAGCAATTGCTCAGAGATGAAAAGTGCCAGCACTGAAAGCTCTTGCTAGCATCACCCTTCCTTGGAAGCGCTTTCACAGGCGCAGTAACACTGGGGCTTTGCGCTTCTCTAGCCACCAAATGTCACGGTCCTTCTCTTTCCGTCTCGTAGACACGAGCTGAGAAATTGCAAATGTCCAGCAATTGCTCAGCGATGAAAAGTGCCAGCACTGAAAGCTCTTGCTAGCCAGCACCCTTCCTTGGAAGCGCTTTCACAGGCGCAGTAACACTGGGGCTTTGCGCTTCTCTACCCACCAAACCTCACGGTCCTTCTCTTTCCGTCTCCTAGACACGAGCTGAGAAATTGCAAACGTCGAGCAATTGCTCAGAGATGAAAAGTGCCAGCACTGAAAGCTCTTGCTAGCCAGCACCCTTCCTTGGAAGCGCTTTCACAGGCGCAGTAACACTGGGGCTTTGCGCTTCTCTAGCCACCAAAAATCAAGGTCACTAACTCTCCGTCTCGTAGACACGAGCTGAGAAATTGCAAACGTCGAGCAATTGCTCAGAGATGAAAAGTGCCAGCACTGAAAGCTCTTGCTAGCCAGCACCCTTCCTTGGAAGCGCTTTCACAGGCGTAGCAACACTGGGGCTTTGCGCTTCCCTACCCACCAAACATCACGGTCACTATCTCTCTGTCTCATGGACACGAGCTGAGAAATTGCAAACGTCGAGCAATTGCTCAGAGATGAAAAGTGCCAGCACTGAAAGCTGTTGCTAGCCAGCACCCTTCCTTGGAAGCGCTTTTGTAGGCCTAAGAACACTGGGGCTCTGGGCTTCTCTAGCCACCTAATCTTCTGCTCATCCTCTCGCGCACTCTAATAAGAGCTGAGAAATTGCAAACGTCGAGCAATTGCTCAGAGATGAAAAGTGCCAGCACTGAAAGCTCTTGCTAGCCAGCACCCTTCCTTGGAAGCGCTTTCACAGGCGCAGCAACACTGGGGCTTTGCGCTTCTCTAGCCACCAAACGTCACGGTCACTATCTCTCTGTCTCGTGGACACGATCTGAGAAATTGCAAACGTCGAGCAATTGCTCAGAGATGAAAAGTGCCAGCACTGAAAGCTGTTGCTAGCCAGCACCCTTCCTTGGAAGCGCTTTTGTAGGCCTAAGAACACTGGGGCTCTGGGCTTCTCTAGCCACCTAATCTTCTGCTCATCCTCTCGCGCACTCTAATAAGAGCTGAGAAATTGCAAACGTCGAGCAATTGCTCAGAGAGGAAAAGTGACAGCACTGAAAGCTGTTGCTAGCCAGCACCCTTCCTTGGAAGCGCTTTCACAGGCGCAGTAACACTGGGGCTCTGGGCTTCTCTAGCCACCAAACGTCACTGTCATTCTCTTTCCGTCTCGTAGACACGAGCTGAGAAATTGCAAACGTCGAGCAATTGCTCAGAGATGAAAAGTGCCAGCACTGAAAGCTGTTGCTAGCCAGCACCCTTCCTTGGAAGCGCTTTCACAGGCGCAGTAACACTGGGGCTTTGCGCTTCTCTACCCACCAAACGTCACGGTCATTCTCTTTCCGTCTCCTAGACACGAGCTGAGAAATTGCAAACGTCGAGCAATTGCTCAGAGATGAAAAGTGCCAGCACTGAAAGCTGTTGCTAGCCAGCACCCTTCCTTGGAAGCGCTTTCACAGGCGCAGTAACACTGGGGCTTTGCGCTTCTCTACCCACCAAAAATCACGGTCACTAACTCTCTGTCTCGTAGACACGAGCTGAGAAAATGCAAACGTCGAGCAATTGCTCAGAGATGAAAAGTGCCAGCACTGAAAGCTGTTGCTAGCCAGCACCCTTCCTTGGAAGCGCTTTTGTAGGCCTAAGAACACTGGGGCTCTGGGCTTCTCTAGCCACCTAATCTTCTGCTCATCCTCTCGCGCACTCTAAAGAGAGCTCAGGTGAGAAATTGCAAACGTCCAGCAATTGCTCAGAGATGAAAAGTGCCAGCACTGAAAGCTGTTGCTAGCCAGCACCCTTCCTTGGAAGCGCTTTCACAGGCGCAGTAACACTGGGGCTTTGCGCTTCTCTAGCCACCAAATGTCACGGTCCTTCTCTTTCCGTCTCGTAGACACGAGCTGAGAAATTGCAAATGTCCAGCAATTGCTCAGCGATGAAAAGTGCCAGCACTGAAAGCTCTTGCTAGCCAGCACCCTTCCTTGGAAGCGCTTTCACAGGCGCAGTAACACTGGGGCTTTGCGCTTCTCTAGCCACCAAAAATCACGGTCCTTCTCTTTCCGTCTCGTAGACACGAGCTGAGAAATTGCAAACGTCGAGCAATTGCTCAGAGAGGAAAAGTGCCAGCACTGAAAGCTCTTGCTAGCCAGCACCCTTCCTTGGAAGCGCTTTCACAGGCGCAGTAACACTGGGGCTTTGCGCTTCTCTAGCCACCAAAAATCACGGTCACTAACTCTCCGTCTCGTAGACACGAGCTGAGAAATTGCAAACGTCGAGCAATTGCTCAGAGATGAAAAGTGCCAGCACTGAAAGCTCTTGCTAGCCAGCACCCTTCCTTGGAAGCGCTTTCACAGGCGCAGCAACACTGGGGCTTTGCGCTTCTCTACCCACCAAACATCACGGTCACTATCTCTCTGTCTCGTGGACACGAGCTGAGAAATTGCAAACGTCGAGCAATTGCTCAGAGATGAAAAGTGCCAGCACTGAAAGCTGTTGCTAGCCAGCACCCTTCCTTGGAAGCGCTTTTGTAGGCCTAAGAACACTGGGGCTCTGGGCTTCTCTAGCCACCTAATCTTCTGCTCATCCTCTCGCGCACTCTAAAGAGAGCTCAGGGGAGAAATTGCAAACGTCCAGCAATTGCTCAGAGATGAAAAGTGCCAGCACTGAAAGCTCTTGCTAGCCAGCACCCTTCCTTGGAAGCGCTTTCACAGGCGCAGTAACACTGGGGCTTTGCGCTTCTCTAGCCACCAAATGTCACGGTCCTTCTCTTTCCGTCTCGTAGACATGAGCTGAGAAATTGCAAATGTCCAGCAATTGCTCAGCGATGAAAAGTGCCAGCACTGAAAGCTCTTGCTAGCCAGCACCCTTCCTTGGAAGCGCTTTCACAGGCGCAGTAACACTGGGGCTTTGCGCTTCTCTAGCCACCAAAAATCACGGTCCTTCTCTTTCCGTCTCGTAGACACGAGCTGAGAAATTGCAAACGTCGAGCAATTGCTCAGAGAGGAAAAGTGCCAGCACTGAAAGCTCTTGCTAGCCAGCACCCTTCCTTGGAAGCGCTTTCACAGGCGCAGTAACACTGGGGCTTTGCGCTTCTCTAGCCACCAAAAATCACGGTCACTAACTCTCCGTCTCGTAGACACGAGCTGAGAAATTGCAAACGTCGAGCAATTGCTCAGAGATGAAAAGTGCCAGCACTGAAAGCTCTTGCTAGCCAGCACCCTTCCTTGGAAGCGCTTTCACAGGCGCAGCAACACTGGGGCTTTGCGCTTCTCTACCCACCAAACATCACGGTCACTATCTCTCTGTCTCGTGGACACGAGCTGAGAAATTGCAAACGTCGAGCAATTGCTCAGAGATGAAAAGTGCCAGCACTGAAAGCTGTTGCTAGCCAGCACCCTTCCTTGGAAGCGCTTTTGTAGGCCTAAGAACACTGGGGCTCTGGGCTTCTCTAGCCACCTAATCTTCTGCTCATCCTCTCGCGCACTCTAATAAGAGCTGAGAAATTGCAAACGTCGAGCAATTGCTCAGAGAGGAAAAGTGACAGCACTGAAAGCTGTTGCTAGCCAGCACCCTTCCTTGGAAGCGCTTTCACAGGCGCAGTAACACTGGGGCTCTGGGCTTCTCTAGCCACCAAACGTCACTGTCATTCTCTTTCCGTCTCGTAGACACGAGCTGAGAAATTGCAAACGTCGAGCAATTGCTCAGAGATGAAAAGTGCCAGCACTGAAAGCTGTTGCTAGCCAGCACCCTTCCTTGGAAGCGCTTTCAGAGGCGCAGTAACACTGGGGCTTTGCGCTTCTCTAGCCACCAAAAATCACGGTCACTAACTCTCCGTCTCGTAGACACGAGCTGAGAAAATGCAAACATCGAGCAATTGCTCAGAGATGAAAAGTGCCAGCACTGAAAGCTGTTGCTAGCCAGCACCCTTCCTTGGAAGCGCTTTTGTAGGCCTAAGAACACTGGGGCTCTGGGCTTCTCTAGCCACCTAATCTTCTGCTCATCCTCTCGCGCACTCTAAAGAGAGCTCAGGTGAGAAATTGCAAACATCGAGCAATTGCTCAGACATGAAAAGTGCCAGCACTGAAAGCTCTTGCTAGCCAGCACCCTTCCTTGGAAGCGCTTTCACAGGCGCAGCAACACTGGGGCTTTGCGCTTCTCTACCCACCAAACGTCACGGTCCTTCTCTTTCCGTCTCCTAGACATGAGCTGAGAAATTGCAAACGTCCAGCAATTGCTCAGAGATGAAAAGTGCCAGCACTGAAAGCTGTTGCTAGCCAGCACCCTTCCTTGGAAGCGCTTTCAGAGGCGCAGCAACACTGGGGCTTTGCGCTTCTCTACCCACCAAACATCACCGTCACTATCTCTCTGTCTCGTAGACACGAGCTGAGAAATTGCAAACGTCGAGCAATTGCTCAGAGATGAAAAGTGCCAGCACTGAAAGCTCTTGCTAGCCAGCACCCTTCCTTGGAAGCGCTTTCACAGGCGCAGCAACACTGGGGCTTTGCGCTTCTCTACCCACCAAACATCACGGTCACTATCTCTCCGTCTCGTGGACACGAGCTGAGAAATTGCAAACGTCGAGCAATTGCTCAGAGATGAAAAGTGCCAGCACTGAAAGCTCTTGCTAGCCAGCACCCTTCCTTGGAAGCGCTTTTGTAGGCCTAAGAACACTGGGGCTCTGGGCTTCTCTAGCCACCTAATCTTATGCTCATCCTCTCGCGCACTCTAAAGAGAGCTCAGGTAAGAAATTGCAAACGTCCAGCAATTGCTCAGAGATGAAAAGTGCCAGCACTGAAAGCTCTTGCTAGCCAGCACCCTTCCTTGGAAGCGCTTTCACAGGCGCAGTAACACTGGGGCTTTGCGCTTCTCTACCCACCAAACGTCACTGTCATTCTCTTTCCGTCTCGTAGACACGAGCTGAGAAATTGCAAACGTCGAGCAATTGCTCAGAGATGAAAAGTGCCAGCACTGAAAGCTCTTGCTAGCCAGCACCCTTCCTTGGAAGCGCTTTTGTAGGCCTAAGAACACTGGGGCTCTGGGCTTCTCTAACCACCTAATCTTCTGCTCATCCTCTCGCGCACTCTAAAGAGAGCTCAGGTGAGAAATTGCAAACATCGAGCAATTGCTCAGAGATGAAAAGTGACAGCACTGAAAGCTGTTGCTAGCCAGCACTCTTCCTTGGAAGCGCTTTCACAGGCGCAGTAACACTGGGGCTTTGCACTTCTCTACCCACCAAACGTCACGGTCCTTCTCTTTCCGTCTCGTAGACACGAGCTGAGAAATTGCAAATGTCCAGCAATTGCTCAGCGATGAAAAATGCCAGCACTGAAAGCTGTTGCTAGCCAGCACCCTTCCTTGGAAGCGCTTTCACAGGTGCAGTAACACTGGGGCTTTGCGCTTCTCTACCCACCAAACGTCACGGTCATTCTCTTTCCGTCTCCTAGACATGAGCTGAGAAATTGCAAACGTCGAGCAATTGCTCAGAGATGAAAAGTGCCAGCACTGAAAGCTCTTGCTAGCCAGCACCCTTCCTTGGAAGCGCTTTCACAGGCGCAGTAACACTGGGGCTTTGCGCTTCTCTACCCACCAAAAATCACGGTCACTAACTCTCCGTCTCGTGGACACGAGCTGAGAAAATGCAAACGTCGAGCAATTGCTCAGAGATGAAAAGTGCCAGCACTGAAAGCTGTTGCTAGCCAGCACCCTTCCTTGGAAGCGCTTTTGTAGGCCTAAGAACACTGGGGCTCTGGGCTTCTCTAGCCACCTAATCTTCTGCTCATCCTCTCGCGCACTCTAAAGAGAGCTCAGGTGAGAAATTGCAAACGTCGAGCAATTGCTCAGAGATGAAAAGTGCCAGCACTGAAAGCTCTTGCTAGCCAGCACCCTTCCTTGGAAGCGCTTTCACAGGCGCAGCAACACTGGGGCTTTGCGCTTCTCTACCCACCAAACGTCACGGTCACTATCTCTCTGTCTCGTAGACACGAGCTGAGAAATTGCAAACGTCGAGCAATTGCTCAGAGATGAAAAGTGCCAGCACTGAAAGCTGTTGCTAGCCAGCACCCTTCCTTGGAAGCGCTTTCACAGGCGCAGCAACACTGGGGCTTTGCACTTCTCTAGCCACCAAACATCACGGTCACTATCTCTCCGTCTCGTGGACACGAGCTGAGAAATTGCAAACGTCGAGCAATTGCTCAGAGATGAAAAGTGCCAGCACTGAAAGCTCTTGCTAGCCAGCACCCTTCCTTGGAAGCGCTTTTGTAGGCCTAAGAACACTGGGGCTCTGGGCTTCTCTAGCCACCTAATCTTCTGCTCATCCTCTCGCGCACTCTAAAGAGAGCTCAGGTGAGAAATTGCAAACGTTGAGCAATTGCTCAGAGATGAAAAGTGCCAGCACTGAAAGCTGTTGCTAGCCAGCACCCTTCCTTGGAAGCGCTTTCACAGGCGCAGTAACACTGGGGCTTTGCGCTTCTCTACCCACCAAACGTCACTGTCATTCTCTTTCCGTCTCGTAGACACGAGCTGAGAAATTGCAAATGTCCAGCAATTGCTCAGAGATGAAAAGTGCCAGCACTGAAAGCTCTTGCTAGCCAGCACCCTTCCTTGGAAGCGCTTTCACAGGCGCAGTAACACTGGGGCTTTGCGCTTCTCTAGCCACCAAAAATCAAGGTCACTAACTCTCCGTCTCGTAGACACGAGCTGAGAAATTGCAAACGTCGAGCAATTGCTCAGAGATGAAAAGTGTCAGCACTGAAAGCTCTTGCTAGCCAGCACCCTTCCTTGGAAGCGCTTTCACAGGCGCAGCAACACTGGGGCTTTGCGCTTCTCTACCCACCAAACATCACGGTCACTATCTTTCCGTCTCGTGGACACGAGCTGAGAAATTGCAAACGTCGAGCAATTGCTCAGAGATGAAAAGTGCCAGCACTGAAAGCTGTTGCTAGCCAGCACCCTTCCTTGGAAGCGCTTTTGTAGGCCTAAGAACACTGGGGCTCTGGGCTTCTCTAGCCACCTAAATTCTGCTCATCCTCTCGCGCACTCTAAAGAGAGCTCAGGTGAGAAATTGCAAACGTCGAGCAATTGCTCAGAGATGAAAAGTGCCAGCACTGAAAGCTCTTGCTAGCCAGCACCCTTCCTTGGAAGCGCTTTCACAGGCGCAGTAACACTGGGGATTTGCGCTTCTCTACCCACCAAACGTCACGGTCCTTCTCTTTCCGTCTCGTACACACGAGCTGAGAAATTGCAAACGTCGAGCAATTGCTCAGAGATGAAAAGTGCCAGCACTGAAAGCTCTTGCTAGCCAGCACCCTTCCTTGGAAGCGCTTTTGTAGGCCTAAGAACACTGGGGCTCTGGGCTTCTCTAGCCACCTAATCTTCTGCTCATCCTCTCGCGCACTCTAAAGAGAGCTCAGGTGAGAAATTGCAAACGTCGAGCAATTGCTCAGAGATGAAAAGTGCCAGCACTGAAAGATGTTGCTAGCCAGCACCCTTCCTTGGAAGCGCTTTCACAGGCGCAGCAACACTGGGGCTTTGCGCTTCTCTAGCCACCAAACATCACGGTCACTATCTCTCCGTCTCGTGGACACGAGCTGAGAAATTGCAAACGTCGAGCAATTGCTCAGAGATGAAAAGTGCCAGCACTGAAAGCTGTTGCTAGCCAGCACCCTTCCTTGGAAGCGCTTTCACAGGCGCAGTAACACTGGGGATTTGCGCTTCTCTACCCACCAAACGTCACGGTCCTTCTCTTTCCGTCTCGTAGACACGAGCTGAGAAATTGCAAACATCGAGCAATTGCTCAGAGATGAAAAGTGCCAGCACTGAAAGCTGTTGCTAGCCAGCACCCTTCCTTGGAAGCGCTTTCACAGGCGCAGTAACACTGGGGCTTTGCGCTTCTCTACCCACCAAAAATCAAGGTCGCTAACTCTCCGTCTCGTAGACACGAGCTGAGAAATTGCAAACGTCGAGCAATTGCTCAGAGATGAAAAGTGCCAGCACTGAAAGCTGTTGCTAGCCAGCACCCTTCCTTGGAAGCGCTTTCACAGGCGCAGCAACACTGGGGCTTTGCGCTTCTCTAGCCACCAAACATCACGGTCACTATCTCTCCGTCTCGTGGACACGAGCTGAGAAATTGCAAACGTCGAGCAATTGCTCAGAGATGAAAAGTGCCAGCACTGAAAGCTCTTGCTAGCCAGCACCCTTCCTTGGAAGCGCTTTTGTAGGCCTAAGAACACTGCGGCTCTGGGCTTCTCTAGCCACCTAATCTTCTGCTCATCCTCTCGCGCACTCTAAAGAGAGCTCAGGTGAGAAATTGCAAACGTCCAGCAATTGCTCAGAGATGAAAAGTGCCAGCACTGAAAGCTCTTGCTAGCCAGCACCCTTCCTTGGAAGCGCTTTCACAGGCGCAGTAACACTGGGGCTTTGCGCTTCTCTAGCCACCAAACGTCACTGTCATTCTCTTTCCGTCTCGTAGACACGAGCTGAGAAATTGCAAACGTCCAGCAATTGCTCAGAGATGAAAAGTGCCAGCACTGAAAGCTGTTGCTAGCCAGCACCCTTCCTTGGAAGCGCTTTCACAGGCGCAGTAACACTGGGGCTTTGCGCTTCTCTACCCACCAAAAATCACGGTCACTATCTCTCCATCTCGTAGACACGAGCTGAGAAAATGCAAACGTCGAGCAATTGCTCAGAGATGAAAAGTGCCAGCACTGAAAGCTGTTGCTAGCCAGCACCCTTCCTTGGAAGCGCTTTCACAGGCGCAGCAACACTGGGGATTTGCGCTTCTCTACCCACCAAACGTCACGGTCCTTCTCTTTCCGTCTCGTACACACGAGCTGAGAAATTGCAAACGTCGAGCAATTGCTCAGAGATGAAAAGTGCCAGCACTGAAAGCTCTTGCTAGCCAGCACCCTTCCTTGGAAGCGCTTTTGTAGGCCTAAGAACACTGGGGCTCTGGGCTTCTCTAGCCACCTAATCTTCTGCTCATCCTCTCACGCACTCTAAAGAGAGCTCAGGTGAGAAATTGCAAACGTCGAGCAATTGCTCAGAGATGAAAAGTGCCAGCACTGAAAGCTGTTGCTAGCCAGCACCCTTCCTTGGAAGCGCTTTCACAGGCGCAGTAACACTGGGGATTTGCGCTTCTCTACCCACCAAACGTCACGGTCCTTCTCTTTCCGTCTCGTACACACGAGCTGAGAAATTGCAAACGTCGAGCAATTGCTCAGAGATGAAAAGTGCCAGCACTGAAAGCTGTTGCTAGCCAGCACCCTTCCTTGGAAGCGCTTTTGTAGGCCTAAGAACACTGGGGCTCTGGGCTTCTCTAGCCACCTAATCTTCTGCTCATCCTCTCGCGCACTCTAAAGAGAGCTCAGGTGAGAAATTGCAAACGTCGAGCAATTGCTCAGAGATGAAAAGTGCCAGCACTGAAAGATGTTGCTAGCCAGCACCCTTCCTTGGAAGCGCTTTCACAGGCGCAGCAACACTGGGGCTTTGCGCTTCTCTAGCCACCAAACATCACGGTCACTATCTCTCCGTCTCGTGGACACGAGCTGAGAAATTGCAAACGTCGAGCAATTGCTCAGAGATGAAAAGTGCCAGCACTGAAAGCTGTTGCTAGCCAGCACCCTTCCTTGGAAGCGCTTTCACAGGCGCAGTAACACTGGGGATTTGCGCTTCTCTACCCACCAAACGTCACGGTCCTTCTCTTTCCGTCTCGTAGACACGAGCTGAGAAATTGCAAACATCGAGCAATTGCTCAGAGATGAAAAGTGCCAGCACTGAAAGCTGTTGCTAGCCAGCACCCTTCCTTGGAAGCGCTTTCACAGGCGCAGTAACACTGGGGCTTTGCGCTTCTCTACCCACCAAAAATCAAGGTCGCTAACTCTCCGTCTCGTAGACACGAGCTGAGAAATTGCAAACGTCGAGCAATTGCTCAGAGATGAAAAGTGCCAGCACTGAAAGCTGTTGCTAGCCAGCACCCTTCCTTGGAAGCGCTTTCACAGGCGCAGCAACACTGGGGCTTTGCGCTTCTCTAGCCACCAAACATCACGGTCACTATCTCTCCGTCTCGTGGACACGAGCTGAGAAATTGCAAACGTCGAGCAATTGCTCAGAGATGAAAAGTGCCAGCACTGAAAGCTCTTGCTAGCCAGCACCCTTCCTTGGAAGCGCTTTTGTAGGCCTAAGAACACTGCGGCTCTGGGCTTCTCTAGCCACCTAATCTTCTGCTCATCCTCTCGCGCACTCTAAAGAGAGCTCAGGTGAGAAATTGCAAACGTCCAGCAATTGCTCAGAGATGAAAAGTGCCAGCACTGAAAGCTCTTGCTAGCCAGCACCCTTCCTTGGAAGCGCTTTCACAGGCGCAGTAACACTGGGGCTTTGCGCTTCTCTAGCCACCAAACGTCACTGTCATTCTCTTTCCGTCTCGTAGACACGAGCTGAGAAATTGCAAACGTCGAGCAATTGCTCAGAGATGAAAAGTGCCAGCACTGAAAGCTGTTGCTAGCCAGCACCCTTCCTTGGAAGCGCTTTCACAGGCGCAGTAACACTGGGGCTTTGCGCTTCTCTACCCACCAAAAATCACGGTCACTATCTCTCCATCTCGTAGACACGAGCTGAGAAAATGCAAACGTCGAGCAATTGCTCAGAGATGAAAAGTGCCAGCACTGAAAGCTGTTGCTAGCCAGCACCCTTCCTTGGAAGCGCTTTCACAGGCGCAGCAACACTGGGGATTTGCGCTTCTCTACCCACCAAACGTCACGGTCCTTCTCTTTCCGTCTCGTACACACGAGCTGAGAAATTGCAAACGTCGAGCAATTGCTCAGAGATGAAAAGTGCCAGCACTGAAAGCTCTTGCTAGCCAGCACCCTTCCTTGGAAGCGCTTTTGTAGGCCTAAGAACACTGGGGCTCTGGGCTTCTCTAGCCACCTAATCTTCTGCTCATCCTCTCACGCACTCTAAAGAGAGCTCAGGTGAGAAATTGCAAACGTCGAGCAATTGCTCAGAGATGAAAAGTGCCAGCACTGAAAGCTGTTGCTAGCCAGCACCCTTCCTTGGAAGCGCTTTCATAGGCGCAGCAACACTGGGGATTTGCGCTTCTCTACCCACCAAACGTCACGGTCCTTCTCTTTCCGTCTCGTAGACACGAGCTGAGAAATTGCAAACGTCGAGCAATTGCTCAGAGATGAAAAGTGCCAGCACTGAAAGCTGTTGCTAGCCAGCACCCTTCCTTGGAAGCGCTTTTGTAGGCCTAAGAACACTGGGGCTCTGGGCTTCTCTAACCACCTAATCTTCTGCTCATCCTCTCGCGCACTCTAAAGAGAGCTCAGGTGAGAAATTGCAAACGTCCAGCAATTGCTCAGAGATGAAAAGTGCCAGCACTGAAAGCTCTTGCTAGCCAGCACCCTTCCTTGGAAGCGCTTTCCCAGGCGCAGTAACACTGGGGCTTTGCGCTTCTCTACCCACCAAACGTCACGGTCCTTCTCTTTCCGTCTCGTAGAGACAAGCTGAGAAATTGCAAACGTCCAGCAATTGCTCAGAGATGAAAAGTGCCAGCACTGAAAGCTGTTGCTAGCCAGCACCCTTCCTTGGAAGCGCTTTTGTAGGCCTAAGAACACTGGGGCTCTGGGCTTCTCTAGCCACCTAATCTTCTGCTCATCCTCTCGCGCACTCTAAAGAGAGCTCAGGTAAGAAATTGCAAACGTCCAGCAATTGCTCAGAGATGAAAAGTGCCAGCACTGAAAGCTCTTGCTAGCCAGCACCCTTCCTTGGAAGCGCTTTCACAGGCGCAGTAACACTGGGGCTTTGCGCTTCTCTACCCACCAAACATCACAGTCACTAACTCTCCGTCTCGTAGAGACGAGCTGAGAAATTGCAAACGTCCAGCAATTGCTCAGAGATGAAAAGTGCCAGCACTGAAGGCTCTTGCTAGCCAGCACCCTTCCTTGGAAGCGCTTTTGTAGGCCTAAGAACACTGGGGCTCTGGGCTTCTCTAGCCACCTAATCTTCTGCTCATCCTCTCGCGCACTCTAAAGAGAGCTCAGGTGAGAAATTGCAAACGTCCAGCAATTGCTCAGAGATGAAAAGTGCCAGCACTGAAAGCTCTTGCTAGCCAGCACCCTTCCTTGGAAGCGCTTTCACAGGCGCAGTAACACTGGGGCTTTGCGCTTCTCTACCCACCAAACGTCACTGTCATTCTCTTTCCGTCTCGTAGACACGAGCTGAGAAATTGCAAACGTCGAGCAATTGCTCAGAGATGAAAAGTGCCAGCACTGAAAGCTCTTGCTAGCCAGCACCCTTCCTTGGAAGCGCTTTCACAGGCGCAGTAACACTGGGGCTTTGCGCTTCTCTACCCACCAAAAATCACGGTCACTATCTCTCCTTCTCGTAGACACGAGCTGAGAAAATGCAAACGTCGAGCAATTGCTCAGAGATGAAAAGTGCCAGCACTGAAAGCTGTTGCTAGCCAGCACCCTTCCTTGGAAGCGCTTTCACAGGCGCAGTAACACTGGGGATTTGCGCTTCTCTACCCACCAAACGTCACGGTCCTTCTCTTTCCGTCTCGTAGACACGAGCTGAGAAATTGCAAACGTCGAGCAATTCCTCAGAGATGAAAAGTGCCAGCACTGAAAGCTCTTGCTAGCCAGCACCCTTCCTTGGAAGCGCTTTTGTAGGCCTAAGAACACTGGGGCTCTGGGCTTCTCTAGCCACCTAATCTTCTGCTCATCCTCTCGCGCACTCTAAAGAGAGCTCAGGTGAGAAATTGCAAACGTCGAGCAATTGCTCAGAGATGAAAAGTGCCAGCACTGAAAGCTCTTGCTAGCCAGCACCCTTCCTTGGAAGCGCTTTCACAGGCGCAGTAACACTGGGGCTTTGCGCTTCTCTAGCCACCAAACGTCACGGTCCTTCTCTTTCCGTCTCGTAGACACGAGCTGAGAAATTGCAAACGTCGAGCAATTGCTCAGAGATGAAAAGTGCCAGCACTGAAAGCTGTTGCTAGCCAGCACCCTTCCTTGGAAGCGCTTTTGTAGGCCTAAGAACACTGGGGCTCTGGGCTTCTCTAGCCACCTAATCTTCTGCTCATCTTCTCGCGCACTCTAAAGAGAGCTCAGGTGAGAAATTGCAAACATCGAGCAATTGCTCAGAGATGAAAAGTGCCAGCACTGAAAGCTCTTGCTAGCCAGCACCCTTCCTTGGAAGCGCTTTCACAGGCGCAGCAACACTGGGGCTTTGCGCTTCTCTAGCCACCAAACGTCACGGTCATTCTCTTTCCGTCTCGTAGACACGAGCTGAGAAATTGCAAACGTCGAGCAATTGCTCAGAGATGAAAAGTGCCAGCACTGAAAGCTGTTGCTAGCCAGCACCCTTCCTTGGCAGCGCTTTCACAGGCGCAGTAACACTGGGGCTTTGCGCTTCTCTAGCCACCAAACGTCACTGTCATTCTCTTTCCGTCTCGTAGACACGAGCTGAGAAATTGCAAACGTCGAGCAATTGCTCAGAGATGAAAAGTGCCAGCACTGAAAGCTCTTGCTAGCCAGCACCCTTCCTTGGAAGTGCTTTTGTAGGCCTAAGAACACTGGGGCTCTGGGCTTCTCTAGCCACCTAATCTTCTGCTCATCCTCTCGCGCACTCTAAAGAGAGCTCAGGTGAGAAATTGCAAACGTCCAGCAATTGCTCAGAGATGAAAAGTGCCAGCACTGAAAGATGTTGCTAGCCAGCACCCTTCCTTGGAAGCGCTTTCACAGGCGCAGCAACACTGGGGCTTTGCGCTTCTCTACCCACCAAACGTCACGGTCACTATCTCTCCGTCTCGTGGACACGAGCTGAGAAATTGCAAACGTCGAGCAATTGCTCAGAGATGAAAAGTGCCAGCACTGAAAGCTGTTGCTAGCCAGCACCCTTCCTTGGAAGCGCTTTTGTAGGCCTAAGAACACTGGGGCTCTGGGCTTCTCTAGCCACCTAATCTTCTGCTCATCCTCTCGCGCACTCTAAAGAGAGCTCAGGTGAGAAATTGCAAACGTCCAGCAATTGCTCAGAGATGAAAAGTGCCAGCACTGAAAGCTCTTGCTAGCCAGCACCCTTCCTTGGAAGCGCTTTCACAGGCGCAGTAACACTGGGGCTTTGCGCTTCTCTAGCCACCAAACGTCACGGTCCTTCTCTTTCCGTCTCGTAGACACGAGCTGAGAAATTGCAAACGTCGAGCAATTGCTCAGAGATGAAAAGTGCCAGCACTGAAAGCTGTTGCTAGCCAGCACCCTTCCTTGGAAGCGCTTTTGTAGGCCTAAGAACACTGGGGCTCTGGGCTTCTCTAGCCACCTAATCTTCTGCTCATCCTCTCGCGCACTCTAAAGAGAGCTCAGGTGAGAAATTGCAAACGTCCAGCAATTGCTCAGAGATGAAAAGTGCCAGCACTGAAAGCTGTTGCTAGCCAGCACCCTTCCTTGGAAGCGCTTTCACAGGCGCAGTAACACTGGGGCTTTGCGCTTCTCTACCCACCAAACATCACGGTCCTTCTCTTTCTGTCTCGTAGACACGAGCTGAGAAATTGCAAATGTCCAGCAATTGCTCAGAGATGAAAAGTGCCAGCACTGAAAGCTGTTGCTAGCCAGCACCCTTCCTTGGAAGCGCTTTCACAGGCGCAGTAACACTGGGGCTTTGCGCTTCTCTACCCACCAAACATCACAGTCACTAACTCTCCGTCTCGTAGAGACGAGCTGAGAAATTGCAAACGTCCAGCAATTGCTCAGAGATGAAAAGTGCCAGCACTGAAAGCTGTTGCTAGCCAGCACCCTTCCTTGGAAGCGCTTTTGTAGGCCTAAGAACACTGGGGCTCTGGGCTTCTCTAGCCACCTAATCTTCTGCTCATCCTCTCGCGCACTCTAAAGAGAGCTCAGGTGAGAAATTGCAAACGTCGAGCAATTGCTCAGAGATGAAAAGTGCCAGCACTGAAAGCTCTTGCTAGCCAGCACCCTTCCTTGGAAGCGCTTTCACAGGCGCAGCAACACTGGGGCTTTGCGCTTCTCTACCCACCAAACGTCACGGTCACTATCTCTCCGTCTCGTGGACACGAGCTGAGAAATTGCAAACGTCGAGCAATTGCTCAGAGATGAAAAGTGCCAGCACTGAAAGCTGTTGCTAGCCAGCACCCTTCCTTGGAAGCGCTTTCACAGGCACAGCAACACTGGGGCTCTGGGCTTCTCTAGCCACCAAACATCACGGTCACTATCTCTCCGTCTTGTAGACACGAGCTGAGAAATTGCAAACGTCAAGCAATTGCTCAGAGATGAAAAGTGCCAGCACTGAAAGCTGTTGCTAGCCAGCACCCTTCCTTGGAAGCGCTTTTGTAGGCCTAAGAACACTGGGGCTCTGGGCTTCTCTAGCCACCTAATCTTATGCTCATCCTCTCGCGCACTCTAAAGAGAGCTCAGGTGAGAAATTGCAAACGTCGAGCAATTGCTCAGAGATGAAAAGTGCCAGCACTGAAAGCTCTTGCTAGCCAGCACCCTTCCTTGGAAGCGCTTTCACAGGCACAGTAACACTGGGGCTTTGCGCTTCTCTACCCACCAAAAATCACGGTCACTATCTCTCCGTCTCGTAGACACGAACTGAGAAAATGCAAACGTCGAGCAATTGCTCAGAGATGAAAAGTGCCAGCACTGAAAGCTGTTGCTAGCCAGCACCCTTCCTTGGAAGCGCTTTTGTAGGCCTAAGAACACTGGGGCTCTGGGCTTCTCTAGCCACCTAATCTTCTGCTCATCCTCTCGCGCACTCTAAAGAGAGCTCAGGTGAGAAATTGCAAACGTCGAGCAATTGCTCAGAGATGAAAAGTGCCAGCACTGAAAGCTCTTGCTAGCCAGCACCCTTCCTTGGAAGCGCTTTCACAGGCGCAGTAACACTGGGGCTTTGCGCTTCTCTACCCACCAAACATCACGGTCCTTCTCTTTCTGTCTCGTAGAGACGAGCTGAGAAATTGCAAATGTCCAGCAATTGCTCAGAGATGAAAAGTGCCAGCACTGAAAGCTGTTGCTAGCCAGCACCCTTCCTTGGAAGCGCTTTTGTAGGCCTAAGAACACTGGGGCTCTGGGCTTCTCTAGCCACCTAATCTTCTGCTCATCCTCTCGTGCACTCTAAAGAGAGCTCAGGTGAGAAATTGCAAACGTCGAGCAATTGCTCAGAGATGAAAAGTGCCAGCACTGAAAGCTGTTGCTAGCCAGCACCCTTCCTTGGAAGCGCTTTCACAGGCGCAGTAACACTGGGGCTTTGCGCTTCTCTACCCACCAAACATCACGGTCCTTCTCTTTCTGTCTCGTAGACACGAGCTGAGAAATTGCAAATGTCCAGCAATTGCTCAGAGATGAAAAGTGCCAGCACTGAAAGCTGTTGCTAGCCAGCACCCTTCCTTGGAAGCGCTTTCACAGGCGCAGTAACACTGGGGCTTTGCGCTTCTCTACCCACCAAACATCACAGTCACTAACTCTCCGTCTCGTAGAGACGAGCTGAGAAATTGCAAACGTCCAGCAATTGCTCAGAGATGAAAAGTGCCAGCACTGAAAGCTCTTGCTAGCCAGCACCCTTCCTTGGAAGCGCTTTCACAGGCGCAGCAACACTGGGGCTTTGCGCTTCTCTACCCACCAAACGTCACGGTCACTATCTCTCCGTCTCGTGGACACGAGCTGAGAAATTGCAAACGTCGAGCAATTGCTCAGAGATGAAAAGTGCCAGCACTGAAAGCTGTTGCTAGCCAGCACCCTTCCTTGGAAGCGCTTTCACAGGCACAGCAACACTGGGGCTCTGGGCTTCTCTAGCCACCAAACATCACGGTCACTATCTCTCCGTCTTGTAGACACGAGCTGAGAAATTGCAAACGTCAAGCAATTGCTCAGAGATGAAAAGTGCCAGCACTGAAAGCTGTTGCTAGCCAGCACCCTTCCTTGGAAGCGCTTTTGTAGGCCTAAGAACACTGGGGCTCTGGGCTTCTCTAGCCACCTAATCTTATGCTCATCCTCTCGCGCACTCTAAAGAGAGCTCAGGTGAGAAATTGCAAACGTCGAGCAATTGCTCAGAGATGAAAAGTGCCAGCACTGAAAGCTCTTGCTAGCCAGCACCCTTCCTTGGAAGCGCTTTCACAGGCACAGTAACACTGGGGCTTTGCGCTTCTCTACCCACCAAAAATCACGGTCACTATCTCTCCGTCTCGTAGAGACGAGCTGAGAAATTGCAAACGTCCAGCAATTGCTCAGAGATGAAAAGTGCCAGCACTGAAAGCTGTTGCTAGCCAGCACCCTTCCTTGGAAGCGCTTTTGTAGGCCTAAGAACACTGGGGCTCTGGGCTTCTCTAGCCACCTAATCTTCTGCTCATCCTCTCGCGCACTCTAAAGAGAGCTCAGGTGAGAAATTGCAAACGTCAAGCAATTGCTCAGAGATGAAAAGTGCCAGCACTGAAAGCTCTTGCTAGCCAGCACCCTTCCTTGGAAGCGCTTTCACAGGCGCAGCAACACTGGGGCTTTGCGCTTCTCTACCCACCAAACGTCACGGTCACTATCTCTCCGTCTCGTGGACACGAGCTGAGAAATTGCAAACGTCGAGCAATTGCTCAGAGATGAAAAGTGCCAGCACTGAAAGCTGTTGCTAGCCAGCACCCTTCCTTGGAAGCGCTTTCACAGGCACAGCAACACTGGGGCTCTGGGCTTCTCTAGCCACCAAACATCACGGTCACTATCTCTCCGTCTTGTAGACACGAGCTGAGAAATTGCAAACGTCAAGCAATTGCTCAGAGATGAAAAGTGCCAGCACTGAAAGCTGTTGCTAGCCAGCACCCTTCCTTGGAAGCGCTTTTGTAGGCCTAAGAACACTGGGGCTCTGGGCTTCTCTAGCCACCTAATCTTATGCTCATCCTCTCGCGCACTCTAAAGAGAGCTCAGGTGAGAAATTGCAAACGTCGAGCAATTGCTCAGAGATGAAAAGTGCCAGCACTGAAAGCTCTTGCTAGCCAGCACCCTTCCTTGGAAGCGCTTTCACAGGCACAGTAACACTGGGGCTTTGTGCTTCTCTACCCACCAAAAATCACGGTCACTATCTCTCCGTCTCGTAGACACGAGCTGAGAAAATGCAAACGTCGAGCAATTGCTCAGAGATGAAAAGTGCCAGCACTGAAAGCTGTTGCTAGCCAGCACCCTTCCTTGGAAGCGCTTTTGTAGGCCTAAGAACACTGGGGCTCTGGGCTTCTCTCGCCACCAAAAATCACAGTCACTAACTCTCCGTCTCGTAGAGACGAGCTGAGAAATTGCAAACGTCGAGCAATTGCTCAGAGAGGAAAAGTGCCAGCACTGAAAGCTCTTGCTAGCCAGCCCCCTTCCTTGGAAGCGCTTTTGTAGGCCTAAGAACACTGGGGCTCTGGGCTTCTCTAGCCACCTAATCTTCTGCTCATCCTCTCGCGCACTCTAAAGAGAGCTCAGGTGAGAAATTGCAAACGTCGAGCAATTGCTCAGAGATGAAAAGTGCCAGCACTGAAAGCTGTTAAGCCAGCACCCTTCCTTGGAAGCGCTTTCACAGGCGCAGCAACACTGGGGCTTTGCGCTTTTCTACCCACCAAACGTCACGCTCACTATCTCTCCGTCTCGTGGACACGAGCTGAGAAATTGCAAACGTCGAGCAATTGCTCAGAGATGAAAAGTGCCAGCACTGAAAGCTGTTGCTAGCCAGCACCCTTCCTTGGAAGCGCTTTCACAGGCGCAGTAACACTGGGGATTTGCGCTTCTCTACCCACCAAACGTCACGGTCCTTCTCTTTCCGTCTCCTAGACACGAGCTGAGAAATTGCAAACGTCGAGCAATTGCTCAGAGATGAAAAGTGCCAGCACTGAAAGCTGTTGCTAGCCAGCACCCTTCCTTGGAAGCGCTTTTGTAGGCCTAAGAACACTGGGGCTCTGGGCTTCTCTAGCCACCTAATCTTCTGCTCATCCTCTCGCGCACTCTAAAGAGAGCTCAGGTGAGAAATTGCAAACGTCGAGCAATTGCTCAGAGATGAAAAGTGCCAGCACTGAAAGCTCTTGCTAGCCAGCACCCTTCCTTGGAAGCGCTTTCCCAGGCGCAGTAACACTGGGGCTTTGCACTTCTCTAGCCACCAAACGTCACGGTCCTTCTCTTTCCGTCTCGTACACACGAGCTGAGAAATTGCAAACGTCGAGCAATTGCTCAGAGATGAAAAGTGACAGCACTGAAAGCTGTTGCTAGCCAGCACCCTTCCTTGGAAGCGCTTTCACAGGCGCAGTAACACTGGGGCTTTGCGCTTCTCTAGCCACCAAAAATCAAGGTCACTAACTCTCCGTCTCGTAGACACGAGCTGAGAAATTGCAAACGTCGAGCAATTGCTCAGAGATGAAAAGTGTCAGCACTGAAAGCTCTTGCTAGCCAGCACCCTTCCTTGGAAGCGCTTTCACAGGCGCAGCAACACTGGGGCTTTGCGCTTCTCTACCCACCAAACATCACGGTCACTATCTTTCCGTCTCGTGGACACGAGCTGAGAAATTGCAAACGTCGAGCAATTGCTCAGAGATGAAAAGTGCCAGCACTGAAAGCTGTTGCTAGCCAGCACCCTTCCTTGGAAGCGCTTTTGTAGGCCTAAGAACACTGGGGCTCTGGGCTTCTCTAGCCACCTAATCTTCTGCTCATCCTCTCGCGCACTCTAATAAGAGCTGAGAAATTGCAAACGTCCAGCAATTGCTCAGAGAGGAAAAGTGCCAGCACTGAAAGCTGTTGCTAGCCAGCACCCTTCCTTGGAAGCGCTTTCACAGGCGCAGTAACACTGGGGCTTTGCGCTTCTCTAGCCACCAAACGTCACTGTCATTCTCTTTCCATCTCGTAGACACGAGCTGAGAAATTGCAAACGTCGAGCAATTGCTCAGAGATGAAAAGTGCCAGCACTGAAAGCTGTTGCTAGCCAGCACCCTTCCTTGGAAGCGCTTTCACAGGCGCAGTAACACTGGGGCTTTGCGCTTCTCTACCCACCAAACATCACGGTCACTATCTCTCCGTCTCGTAGACACGAGCTGAGAAAATGCAAACGTCGAGCAATTGCTCAGAGATGAAAAGTGCCAGCACTGAAAGCTGTTGCTAGCCAGCACCCTTCCTTGGAAGCGCTTTTGTAGGCCTAAGAACACTGGGGCTCTGGGCTTCTCTAGCTACCTAATCTTCTGCTCATCCTCTCGCGCACTCTAAAGAGAGCTCAGGTGAGAAATTGCAAACATCGAGCAATTGCTCAGACATGAAAAGTGCCAGCACTGAAAGCTCTTGCTAGCCAGCACCCTTCCTTGGAAGCGCTTTCACAGGCGCAGCAACACTGGGGCTTTGCGCTTCTCTAGCCACCAAACGTCACGGTCCTTCTCTTTCCGTCTCCTAGACACGAGCTGAGAAATTGCAAACGTCCAGCAATTGCTCAGAGATGAAAAGTGCCAGCACTGAAAGCTGTTGCTAGCCAGCACCCTTCCTTGGAAGCGCTTTCACAGGCGCAGCAACACTGGGGCTTTGCGCTTCTCTACCCACCAAACATCACGGTCACTATCTCTCTGTCTCGTAGACACGAGCTGAGAAATTGCAAACGTCGAGCAATTGCTCAGAGATGAAAAGTGCCAGCACTGAAAGCTGTTGCTAGCCAGCACCCTTCCTTGGAAGCGCTTTCACAGGCGCAGCAACACTGGGGCTTTGCACTTCTCTAGCCACCAAACATCACGGTCACTATCTGTCCGTCTCGTGGACACGAGCTGAGAAATTGCAAACGTCGAGCAATTGCTCAGAGATGAAAAGTGCCAGCACTGAAAGCTGTTGCTAGCCAGCACCCTTCCTTGGAAGCGCTTTTGTAGGCCTAAGAACACTGGGGCTCTGGGCTTCTCTAGCCACCTAATCTTCTGCTCATCCTCTCGCGCACTCTAAAGAGAGCTCAGGTGAGAAATTGCAAACGTCGAGCAATTGCTCAGAGATGAAAAGTGCCAGCACTGAAAGCTGTTGCTAGCCAGCACCCTTCCTTGGAAGCGCTTTCACAGGCGCAGTAACACTGGGGCTTTGCGCTTCTCTAGCCACCAAACGTCACGGTCCTTCTCTTTCCGTCTCGTAGACATGAGCTGAGAAATTGCAAACATCGAGCAATTGCTCAGAGATGAAAAGTGCCAGCACTGAAAGCTCTTGCTAGCCAGCACCCTTCCTTGGAAGCGCTTTCACAGGCGCAGCAACACTGGGGCTTTGCGCTTCTCTACCCACCAAACATCACGGTCCTTCTCTTTCCGTCTCGTAGACACGAGCTGAGAAATTGCAAACGTCGAGCAATTGCTCAGAGATGAAAAGTGCCAGCACTGAAAGCTCTTGCTAGCCAGCACCCTTCCTTGGAAGCGCTTTTGTAGGCCTAAGAACACTGGGGCTCTGGGCTTATCTAGCCACCTAATCTTCTGCTCATCCTCTCGCGCACTCTAAAGAGAGCTCAGGTGAGAAATTGCAAACGTCAAGCAATTGCTCAGAGATGAAAAGTGCCAGCACTGAAAGCTGTTGCTAGCCAGCACCCTTCCTTGGAAGCGCTTTTGTAGGCCTAAGAACACTGGGGCTCTGGGCTTATCTAGCCACCTAATCTTCTGCTCATCCTCTCGCGCACTCTAAAGAGAGCTCAGGTGAGAAATTGCAAACGTCGAGCAATTGCTCAGAGATGAAAAGTGCCAGCACTGAAAGCTCTTGCTAGCCAGCACGCTTCCTTAGAAGCGCTTTCACAGGCGCAGCAGCAATGGGGCTTTGCGCTTCTCTAGCCACCAAACGTCACGGTCCTTCTCTTTCCATCTCGTAGACACGAGCTGAGAAATTGCAAACGCCCAGCAATTGCTCAGAGATGAAAAGTGCCAGCACTGAAAGCTGTTGCTAGCCAGCACCCTTCCTTGGAAGCGCTTTCACAGGCGCAGTAACACTGGGGCTTTGCGCTTCTCTAGCCACCAAACATCACGGTCACTAACTCTCCGTCTCGTAGACACGAGCTGAGAAATTGCAAACGTCCAGCAATTGCTCAGAGATGAAAAGTGCCAGCACTGAAAGCTCTTGCTAGCCAGCACCCTTCCTTGGAAGCGCTTTCACAGGCGCAGCAACACTGGGGCTTTGCGCTTCTCTACCCACCAAACATCACGGTCAGTATCTCTCCGTCTCGTGGACACGAGCTGAGAAATTGCAAACGTCGAGCAATTGCTCAGAGATGAAAAGTGCCAGCACTGAAAGCTGTTGCTAGCCAGCACCCTTCCTTGGAAGCGCTTTTGTAGGCCTAAGAACACTGGGGCTCTGGGCTTCTCTAGCCACCTAATCTTCTGCTCATCCTCTCGCGCACTCTAAAGAGAGCTCAGGTGAGAAATTGCAAACGTCCAGCAATTGCTCAGAGATGAAAAGTGCCAGCACTGAAAGCTCTTGCTAGCCAGCACCCTTCCTTGGAAGCGCTTTCACAGGCGCAGTAACACTGGGGCTTTGCGCTTCTCTAGCCACCAAATGTCACGGTCCTTCTCTTTCCGTCTCGTAGACACGAGCTGAGAAATTGCAAATGTCGAGCAATTGCTCAGCGATGAAAAGTGCCAGCACTGAAAGCTGTTGCTAGCCAGCACCCTTCCTTGGAAGCGCTTTCACAGGCGCAGTAACACTGGGGCTTTGCACTTCTCTACCCACCAAACGTCACGGTCATTCTCTTTCCGTCTCCTAGACACGAGCTGAGAAATTGCAAACGTCGAGCAATTGCTCAGAGATGAAAAGTGCCAGCACTGAAAGCTGTTGCTAGCCAGCACCCTTCCTTGGAAGCACTTTTGTAGGCCTAAGAACACTGGGGCTCTGGGCTTCTCTAGCCACCTCATCTTCTGCTCATCCTCTCGCGCACTCTAATAAGAGCTGAGAAATTGCAAACGTCGAGCAATTGCTCAGAGAGGAAAAGTGACAGCACTGAAAGCTGTTGCTAGCCAGCACCCTTCCTTGGAAGCGCTTTCACAGGCGCAGTAACACTGGGGCTCTGGGCTTCTCTAGCCACCAAACGTCACTGTCATTCTCTTTCCGTCTCATAGACACGAGCTGAGAAATTGCAAACGTCGAGCAATTGCTCAGAGATGAAAAGTGCCAGCACTGAAAGCTGTTGCTAGCCAGCACCCTTCCTTGGAAGCGCTTTCACAGGCGCAGTAACACTGGGGCTTTGCGCTTCTCTACCCACCAAACGTCACGGTCACTAACTCTCCGTCTCGTAGACACGAGCTGAGAAAATGCAAACGTCGAGCAATTGCTCAGAGATGAAAAGTGCCAGCACTGAAAGCTCTTGCTAGCCAGCACCCTTCCTTGGAAGCGCTTTTGTAGGCCTAAGAACACTGGGGCTCTGGGCTTCTCTAGCCACCTAATCTTCTGCTCATCCTCTCGCGCACTCTAAAGAGAGCTCAGGTGAGAAATTGCAAACATCGAGCAATTGCTCAGAGATGAAAAGTGCCAGCACTGAAAGCTCTTGCTAGCCAGCACCCTTCCTTGGAAGCGCTTTCACAGGCGCAGCAACACTGGGGCTTTGCGATTCTCTAGCCACCAAACGTCACGGTCCTTCTCTTTCCATCTCCTAGACACGAGCTGAGAAATTGCAAACGTCGAGCAATTGCTCAGAGATGAAAAGTGCCAGCACTGAAAGCTCTTGCTAGCCAGCACCCTTCCTTGGAAGCGCTTTCACAGGCGCAGCAACACTGGGGCTTTGCGCTTCTCTACCCACCAAACATCACGGTCACTATCTCTCTGTCTCGTAGACACGAGCTGAGAAATTGCAAACGTCGAGCAATTGCTCAGAGATGAAAAGTGCCAGCACTGAAAGCTCTTGCTAGCCAGCACCCTTCCTTGGAAGCGCTTTCACAGGCGCAGCAACACTGGGGCTTTGCACTTCTCTAGCCACCAAACATCACGGTCACTATCTCTCCGTCTCGTGGACACGAGCTGAGAAATTGCAAACGTCGAGCAATTGCTCAGAGATGAAAAGTGCCAGCACTGAAAGCTGTTGCTAGCCAGCACCCTTCCTTGGAAGCGCTTTTGTAGGCCTAAGAACACTGCGGCTCTGGGCTTCTCTAGCCACCTAACCTTATGCTCATCCTCTCGCGCACTCTAAAGAGAGCTCAGGTGAGAAATTGCAAACGTCGAGCAATTGCTCAGAGATGAAAAGTGCCAGCACTGAAAGCTGTTGCTAGCCAGCACCCTTCCTTGGAAGCGCTTTCACAGGCGCAGTAACACTGGGGCTTTGCGCTTCTCTACCCACCAAACGTCACGGTCCTTCTCTTTCCGTCTCGTAGACACGAGCTGAGAAATTGCAAACGTCGAGCAATTGCTCAGAGATGAAAAGTGCCAGCACTGAAAGCTGTTGCTAGCCAGCACCCTTCCTTGGAAGCGCTTTCACAGGCGCAGTAACACTGGGGCTTTGCGCTTCTCTAGCCACCAAAAATCACGGTCACTAACTCTCCGTCTCGTAGACACGAGCTGAGAAATTGCAAACGTCGAGCAATTGCTCAGAGATGAAAAGTGCCAGCACTGAAAGCTCTTGCTAGCCAGCACCCTTCCTTGGAAGCGCTTTCACAGGCGCAGCAACACTGGGGCTTTGCGCTTCTCTACCCACCAAACATCACGGTCACTATCTCTCCGTCTCGTGGACACGAGCTGAGAAATTGCAAACGTCGAGCAATTGCTCAGAGATGAAAAGTGCCAGCACTGAAAGCTCTTGCTAGCCAGCACCCTTCCTTGGAAGCGCTTTTGTAGGCCTAAGAACACTGGGGCTCTGGGCTTCTCTAGCCACCTAATCTTCTGCTCATCCTCTCGCGCACTCTAATAAGAGCTGAGAAATTGCAAACGTCAAGCAATTGCTCAGAGATGAAAAGTGCCAGCACTGAAAGCTCTTGCTAGCCAGCACCCTTCCTTGGAAGCGCTTTCACAGGCGCAGTAACACTGGGGCTTTGCGCTTCTCTAGCCACCAAACGTCACGGTCATTCTCTTTCCGTCTCGTAGACACGAGCTGAGAAATTGCAAACGTCGAGCAATTGCTCAGAGATGAAAAGTGCCAGCACTGAAAGCTCTTGCTAGCCAGCACCCTTCCTTGGAAGCGCTTTCACAGGCGCAGCAACACTGGGGCTTTGCGCTTCTCTACCCACCAAAAATCACGGTCAGTATCTCTCCGTCTCGTAGACACGAGCTGAGAAATTGCAAACGTCGAGCAATTGCTCAGAGATGAAAAGTGCCAGCACTGAAAGCTGTTGCTAGCCAGCACCCTTCCTTGGAAGCGCTTTCACAGGTGCAGTAACACTGGGGATTTGCGCTTCTCTACCCACCAAACGTCACGGTCCTTCTCTTTCCGTCTCGTAGACACGAGCTGAGAAATTGCAAACGTCCAGCAATTGCTCAGAGATGAAAAGTGCCAGCACTGAAAGCTGTTGCTAGCCAGCACCCTTCCTTGGAAGCGCTTTTGTAGGCCTAAGAACACTGGGGCTCTGGGCTTCTCTAGCCACCTAATCTTCTGCTCATCCTCTCGCGCACTCTAAAGAGAGCTCAGGTGAGAAATTGCAAACGTCGAGCAATTGCTCAGAGATGAAAAGTGCCAGCACTGAAAGCTGTTGCTAGCCAGCACCCTTCCTTGGAAGCGCTTTCACAGGCGCAGCAACACTGGGGCTTTGCGCTTCTCTACCCACCAAACATCATGGTCACTATCTCTCCGTCTCGTGGACACGAGCTGAGAAATTGCAAACGTCGAGCAATTGCTCAGAGATGAAAAGTGCCAGCACTGAAAGCTGTTGCTAGCCAGCACCCTTCCTTGGAAGCGCTTTTGTAGCCCTAAGAACACTGGGGATTCTGGGCTTCTCTAGCCACCTAATCTTCTGCTCATCCTCTCGCGCACTCTAAAGAGAGCTCAGGTGAGAAATTGCAAACGTCGAGCAATTGCTCAGAGATGAAAAGTGCCAGCACTGAAAGCTGTTGCTAGCCAGCACCCTTCCTTGGAAGCGCTTTCACAGGCGCAGTAACACTGGGGCTTTGCGCTTCTCTAGCCACCAAACGTCACGGTCATTCTCTTTCCGTCTCCTAGACACGAGCTGAGAAATTGCAAACGTCCAGCAATTGCTCAGAGATGAAAAGTGCCAGCACTGAAAGCTGTTGCTAGCCAGCACCCTTCCTTGGAAGCGCTTTCATAGGCGCAGCAACACTGGGGCTTTGCGCTTCTCTAGCCACCAAACATCACAGTCACTATCTCTCCGTCTCGTAGACACGAGCTGAGAAATTGCAAACGTCGAGCAATTGCTCAGAGATGAAAAGTGCCAGCACTGAAAGCTCTTGCTAGCCAGCACCCTTCCTTGGAAGCGCTTTCACAGGCGCAGCAACACTGGGGCTTTGCGCTTCTCTACCCACCAAACATCACGGTCACTATCTCTCTGTCTCGTGGACACGAGCTGAGAAATTGCAAACGTCGAGCAATTGCTCAGAGATGAAAAGTGCCAGCACTGAAAGCTGTTGCTAGCCAGCACCCTTCCTTGGAAGCGCTTTTGTAGGCCTAAGAACACTGGGGCTCTGGGCTTCTCTAGCCACCTAATCTTCTGCTCATCCTCTCGCGCACTCTAATAAGAGCTGAGAAATTGCAAACGTCGAGCAATTGCTCAGAGAGGAAAAGTGACAGCACTGAAAGCTCTTGCTAGCCAGCACCCTTCCTTGGAAGCGCTTTCACAGGCGCAGTAACACTGGGGCTTTGCGCTTCTCTAGCCACCAAACGTCACTGTCATTCTCTTTCCGTCTCGTAGACACGAGCTGAGAAATTGCAAACGTCGAGCAATTGCTCAGAGATGAAAAGTGCCAGCACTGAAAGCTGTTGCTAGCCAGCACCCTTCCTTGGAAGCGCTTTCACAGGCGCAGTAACACTGGGGCTTTGCGCTTCTCTACCCACCAAAAATCACGGTCACTAACTCTCCGTCTCGTAGACACGAGCTGAGAAAATGCAAACGTCGAGCAATTGCTCAGAGATGAAAAGTGCCAGCACTGAAAGCTGTTGCTAGCCAGCACCCTTCCTTGGAAGCGCTTTTGTAGGCCTAAGAACACTGCAGCTCTGGGCTTCTCTAGCCACCTAATCTTCTGCTCATCCTCTCGCGCACTCTAAAGAGAGCTCAGGTGAGAAATTGCAAACATCGAGCAATTGCTCAGACATGAAAAGTGCCAGCACTGAAAGCTGTTGCTAGCCAGCACCCTTCCTTGGAAGCGCTTTCACAGGCGCAGCAACACTGGGGCTTTGCGCTTCTCTACCCACCAAACGTCACGGTCCTTCTCTTTCCGTCTCCTAGACACGAGCTGAGAAATTGCAAACGTCCAGCAATTGCTCAGAGATGAAAAGTGCCAGCACTGAAAGCTCTTGCTAGCCAGCACCCTTCCTTGGAAGCGCTTTCAGAGGCGCAGCAACACTGGGGCTTTGCGCTTCTCTACCCACCAAACATCACGGTCACTATCTCTCTGTCTCGTAGACACGAGCTGAGAAATTGCAAACGTTGAGCAATTGCTCAGAGATGAAAAGTGCCAGCACTGAAAGCTCTTGCTAGCCAGCACCCTTCCTTGGAAGCGCTTTCACAGGCGCAGCAACACTGGGGCTTTGCGCTTCTCTACCCACCAAACATCACGGTCACTATCCCTCCGTCTCGTGGACACGAGCTGAGAAATTGCAAACGTCGAGCAATTGCTCAGAGATGAAAAGTGCCAGCACTGAAAGCTCTTGCTAGCCAGCACCCTTCCTTGGAAGCGCTTTTGTAGGCCTAAGAACACTGGGGCTCTGGGCTTCTCTAGCCACCTAATCTTATGCTCATCCTCTCGCGCACTCTAAAGAGAGCTCAGGTAAGAAATTGCAAACGTCCAGCAATTGCTCAGAGATGAAAAGTGCCAGCACTGAAAGCTCTTGCTAGCCAGCACCCTTCCTTGGAAGCGCTTTCACAGGCGCAGTAACACTGGGGCTTTGCGCTTCTCTACCCACCAAACGTCACGGTCCTTCTCTTTCCGTCTCGTAGACACGAGCTGAGAAATTGCAAACGTCGAGCAATTGCTCAGAGATGAAAAGTGCCAGCACTGAAAGCTCTTGCTAGCCAGCACCCTTCCTTGGAAGCGCTTTTGTAGGCCTAAGAACACTGGGGCTCTGGGCTTCTCTAACCACCTAATCTTCTGCTCATCCTCTCGCGCACTCTAAAGAGAGCTCAGGTGAGAAATTGCAAACATCGAGCAATTGCTCAGAGATGAAAAGTGACAGCACTGAAAGCTGTTGCTAGCCAGCACTCTTCCTTGGAAGCGCTTTCACAGGCGCAGTAACACTGGGGCTTTGCACTTCTCTACCCACCAAACGTCACGGTCCTTCTCTTTCCGTCTCGTAGACACGAGCTGAGAAATTGCAAATGTCCAGCAATTGCTCAGCGATGAAAAATGCCAGCACTGAAAGCTGTTGCTAGCCAGCACCCTTCCTTGGAAGCGCTTTCACAGGTGCAGTAACACTGGGGCTTTGCGCTTCTCTACCCACCAAACGTCACGGTCATTCTCTTTCCGTCTCCTAGACACGAGCTGAGAAATTGCAAACGTCGAGCAATTGCTCAGAGATGAAAAGTGCCAGCACTGAAAGCTCTTGCTAGCCAGCACCCTTCCTTGGAAGCGCTTTCACAGGCGCAGTAACACTGGGGCTTTGCGCTTCTCTACCCACCAAAAATCACGGTCACTAACTCTCCGTCTCGTGGACACGAGCTGAGAAAATGCAAACGTCGAGCAATTGCTCAGAGATGAAAAGTGCCAGCACTGAAAGCTGTTGCTAGCCAGCACCCTTCCTTGGAAGCGCTTTTGTAGGCCTAAGAACACTGGGGCTCTGGGCTTCTCTAGCCACCTAATCTTCTGCTCATCCTCTCGCGCACTCTAAAGAGAGCTCAGGTGAGAAATTGCAAACGTCGAGCAATTGCTCAGAGATGAAAAGTGCCAGCACTGAAAGCTGTTGCTAGCCAGCACCCTTCCTTGGAAGCGCTTTCACAGGCGCAGCAACACTGGGGCTTTGCGCTTCTCTACCCACCAAACGTCACGGTCACTATCTCTCTGTCTCGTAGACACGAGCTGAGAAATTGCAAACGTCGAGCAATTGCTCAGAGATGAAAAGTGCCAGCACTGAAAGCTCTTGCTAGCCAGCACCCTTCCTTGGAAGCGCTTTTGTAGGCCTAAGAACACTGGGGCTCTGGGCTTCTCTAGCCACCTAATCTTCTGCTCATCCTCTCGCGCACTCTAAAGAGAGCTCAGGTGAGAAATTGCAAACGTTGAGCAATTGCTCAGAGATGAAAAGTGCCAGCACTGAAAGCTGTTGCTAGCCAGCACCCTTCCTTGGAAGCGCTTTCACAGGCGCAGTAACACTGGGGCTTTGCGCTTCTCTAGCCACCAAACGTCACTGTCATTCTCTTTCCGTCTCGTAGACACGAGCTGAGAAATTGCAAATGTCCAGCAATTGCTCAGAGATGAAAAGTGCCAGCACTGAAAGCTCTTGCTAGCCAGCACCCTTCCTTGGAAGCGCTTTCACAGGCGCAGTAACACTGGGGCTTTGCGCTTCTCTAGCCACCAAAAATCAAGGTCACTAACTCTCCGTCTCGTAGACACGAGCTGAGAAATTGCAAACGTCGAGCAATTGCTCAGAGATGAAAAGTGTCAGCACTGAAAGCTCTTGCTAGCCAGCACCCTTCCTTGGAAGCGCTTTCACAGGCGCAGCAACACTGGGGCTTTGCGCTTCTCTACCCACCAAACATCACGGTCACTATCTTTCCGTCTCGTGGACACGAGCTGAGAAATTGCAAACGTCGAGCAATTGCTCAGAGATGAAAAGTGCCAGCACTGAAAGCTGTTGCTAGCCAGCACCCTTCCTTGGAAGCGCTTTTGTAGGCCTAAGAACACTGGGGCTCTGGGCTTCTCTAGCCACCTAAATTCTGCTCATCATCTCGCGCACTCTAAAGAGAGCTCAGGTGAGAAATTGCAAACGTCGAGCAATTGCTCAGAGATGAAAAGTGCCAGCACTGAAAGCTCTTGCTAGCCAGCACCCTTCCTTGGAAGCGCTTTCACAGGCGCAGCAACACTGGGGCTTTGCGCTTCTCTACCCACCAAACATCACGGTCACTATCTCTCTGTCTCGTAGACACGAGCTGAGAAATTGCAAACGTCGAGCAATTGCTCAGAGATGAAAAGTGCCAGCACTGAAAGCTGTTGCTAGCCAGCACCCTTCCTTGGAAGCGCTTTCACAGGCGCAGCAACACTGGGGCTTTGCACTTCTCTAGCCACCAAACATCACGGTCACTATCTCTCCGTCTCGTGGACACGAGCTGAGAAATTGCAAACGTCGAGCAATTGCTCAGAGATGAAAAGTGCCAGCACTGAAAGCTGTTGCTAGCCAGCACCCTTCCTTGGAAGCGCTTTTGTAGGCCTAAGAACACTGGGGCTCTGGGCTTCTCTAGCCACCTAATCTTCTGCTCATCCTCTCGCGCACTCTAAAGAGAGCTCAGGTGAGAAATTGCAAACGTCGAGCAATTGCTCAGAGATGAAAAGTGCCAGCACTGAAAGCTGTTGCTAGCCAGCACCCTTCCTTGGAAGCGCTTTCACAGGCGCAGCAACACTGGGGCTTTGCGCTTCTCTACCCACCAAACGTCACGGTCACTATCTCTCTGTCTCGTAGACACGAGCTGAGAAATTGCAAACGTCGAGCAATTGCTCAGAGATGAAAAGTGCCAGCACTGAAAGCTGTTGCTAGCCAGCACCCTTCCTTGGAAGCGCTTTCACAGGCGCAGCAACACTGGGGCTTTGCACTTCTCTAGCCACCAAAAATCACGGTCACTATCTCTCCGTCTCGTGGACACGAGCTGAGAAATTGCAAACGTCGAGCAATTGCTCAGAGATGAAAAGTGCCAGCACTGAAAGCTCTTGCTAGCCAGCACCCTTCCTTGGAAGCGCTTTTGTAGGCCTAAGAACACTGGGGCTCTGGGCTTCTCTAGCCACCTAATCTTCTGCTCATCCTCTCGCGCACTCTAAAGAGAGCTCAGGTGAGAAATTGCAAACGTTGAGCAATTGCTCAGAGATGAAAAGTGCCAGCACTGAAAGCTGTTGCTAGCCAGCACCCTTCCTTGGAAGCGCTTTCACAGGCGCAGTAACACTGGGGCTTTGCGCTTCTCTAGCCACCAAACGTCACTGTCATTCTCTTTCCGTCTCGTAGACACGAGCTGAGAAATTGCAAATGTCCAGCAATTGCTCAGAGATGAAAAGTGCCAGCACTGAAAGCTCTTGCTAGCCAGCACCCTTCCTTGGAAGCGCTTTCACAGGCGCAGTAACACTGGGGCTTTGCGCTTCTCTAGCCACCAAAAATCAAGGTCACTAACTCTCCGTCTCGTAGACACGAGCTGAGAAATTGCAAACGTCGAGCAATTGCTCAGAGATGAAAAGTGTCAGCACTGAAAGCTCTTGCTAGCCAGCACCCTTCCTTGGAAGCGCTTTCACAGGTGCAGCAACACTGGGGCTTTGCGCTTCTCTACCCACCAAACATCACGGTCACTATCTTTCCGTCTCGTGGACACGAGCTGAGAAATTGCAAACGTCGAGCAATTGCTCAGAGATGAAAAGTGCCAGCACTGAAAGCTGTTGCTAGCCAGCACCCTTCCTTGGAAGCGCTTTTGTAGGCCTAAGAACACTGGGGCTCTGGGCTTCTCTAGCCACCTAAATTCTGCTCATCCTCTCGCGCACTCTAAAGAGAGCTCAGGTGAGAAATTGCAAACGTCGAGCAATTGCTCAGAGATGAAAAGTGCCAGCACTGAAAGCTCTTGCTAGCCAGCACCCTTCCTTGGAAGCGCTTTCACAGGCGCAGTAACACTGGGGATTTGCGCTTCTCTACCCACCAAACGTCACGGTCCTTCTCTTTCCGTCTCGTACACACGAGCTGAGAAATTGCAAACGTCGAGCAATTGCTCAGAGATGAAAAGTGCCAGCACTGAAAGCTGTTGCTAGCCAGCACCCTTCCTTGGAAGCGCTTTTGTAGGCCTAAGAACACTGCGGCTCTGGGCTTCTCTAGCCACCTAATCTTCTGCTCATCCTCTCGCGCACTCTAAAGAGAGCTCAGGTGAGAAATTGCAAACGTCGAGCAATTGCTCAGAGATGAAAAGTGCCAGCACTGAAAGATGTTGCTAGCCAGCACCCTTCCTTGGAAGCGCTTTCACAGGCGCAGCAACACTGGGGCTTTGCGCTTCTCTAGCCACCAAACATCACGGTCACTATCTCTCCGTCTCGTGGACACGAGCTGAGAAATTGCAAACGTCGAGCAATTGCTCAGAGATGAAAAGTGCCAGCACTGAAAGCTGTTGCTAGCCAGCACCCTTCCTTGGAAGCGCTTTCACAGGCGCAGTAACACTGGGGATTTGCGCTTCTCTACCCACCAAACGTCACGGTCCTTCTCTTTCCGTCTCGTAGACACGAGCTGAGAAATTGCAAACATCGAGCAATTGCTCAGAGATGAAAAGTGCCAGCACTGAAAGCTGTTGCTAGCCAGCACCCTTCCTTGGAAGCGCTTTCACAGGCGCAGTAACACTGGGGCTTTGCGCTTCTCTACCCACCAAAAATCAAGGTCGCTAACTCTCCGTCTCGTAGACACGAGCTGAGAAATTGCAAACGTCGAGCAATTGCTCAGAGATGAAAAGTGCCAGCACTGAAAGCTGTTGCTAGCCAGCACCCTTCCTTGGAAGCGCTTTCACAGGCGCAGCAACACTGGGGCTTTGCGCTTCTCTAGCCACCAAACATCACGGTCACTATCTCTCCGTCTCGTGGACACGAGCTGAGAAATTGCAAACGTCGAGCAATTGCTCAGAGATGAAAAGTGCCAGCACTGAAAGCTCTTGCTAGCCAGCACCCTTCCTTGGAAGCGCTTTTGTAGGCCTAAGAACACTGCGGCTCTGGGCTTCTCTAGCCACCTAATCTTCTGCTCATCCTCTCGCGCACTCTAAAGAGAGCTCAGGTGAGAAATTGCAAACGTCCAGCAATTGCTCAGAGATGAAAAGTGCCAGCACTGAAAGCTCTTGCTAGCCAGCACCCTTCCTTGGAAGCGCTTTCACAGGCGCAGTAACACTGGGGCTTTGCGCTTCTCTAGCCACCAAACGTCACTGTCATTCTCTTTCCGTCTCGTAGACACGAGCTGAGAAATTGCAAACGTCGAGCAATTGCTCAGAGATGAAAAGTGCCAGCACTGAAAGCTGTTGCTAGCCAGCACCCTTCCTTGGAAGCGCTTTCACAGGCGCAGTAACACTGGGGCTTTGCGCTTCTCTACCCACCAAAAATCACGGTCACTATCTCTCCATCTCGTAGACACGAGCTGAGAAAATGCAAACGTCGAGCAATTGCTCAGAGATGAAAAGTGCCAGCACTGAAAGCTGTTGCTAGCCAGCACCCTTCCTTGGAAGCGCTTTCACAGGCGCAGCAACACTGGGGATTTGCGCTTCTCTACCCACCAAACGTCACGGTCCTTCTCTTTCCGTCTCGTACACACGAGCTGAGAAATTGCAAACGTCGAGCAATTGCTCAGAGATGAAAAGTGCCAGCACTGAAAGCTCTTGCTAGCCAGCACCCTTCCTTGGAAGCGCTTTTGTAGGCCTAAGAACACTGGGGCTCTGGGCTTCTCTAGCCACCTAATCTTCTGCTCATCCTCTCACGCACTCTAAAGAGAGCTCAGGTGAGAAATTGCAAACGTCGAGCAATTGCTCAGAGATGAAAAGTGCCAGCACTGAAAGCTGTTGCTAGCCAGCACCCTTCCTTGGAAGCGCTTTCATAGGCGCAGCAACACTGGGGATTTGCGCTTCTCTACCCACCAAACGTCACGGTCCTTCTCTTTCCGTCTCGTAGACACGAGCTGAGAAATTGCAAACGTCGAGCAATTGCTCAGAGATGAAAAGTGCCAGCACTGAAAGCTGTTGCTAGCCAGCACCCTTCCTTGGAAGCGCTTTTGTAGGCCTAAGAACACTGGGGCTCTGGGCTTCTCTAACCACCTAATCTTCTGCTCATCCTCTCGCGCACTCTAAAGAGAGCTCAGGTGAGAAATTGCAAACGTCCAGCAATTGCTCAGAGATGAAAAGTGCCAGCACTGAAAGCTCTTGCTAGCCAGCACCCTTCCTTGGAAGCGCTTTCCCAGGCGCAGTAACACTGGGGCTTTGCGCTTCTCTACCCACCAAACGTCACGGTCCTTCTCTTTCCGTCTCGTAGACACGAGCTGAGAAATCGCAAACGTCGAGCAATTGCTCAGAGATGAAAAGTGCCAGCACTGAAAGCTGTTGCTAGCCAGCACCCTTCCTTGGAAGCGCTTTTGTAGGCCTAAGAACACTGGGGCTCTGGGCTTCTCTAGCCACCTAATCTTCTGCTCATCCTCTCGCGCACTCTAAAGAGAGCTCAGGTAAGAAATTGCAAACGTCCAGCAATTGCTCAGAGATGAAAAGTGCCAGCACTGAAAGCTCTTGCTAGCCAGCACCCTTCCTTGGAAGCGCTTTCACAGGCGCAGTAACACTGGGGCTTTGCGCTTCTCTACCCACCAAACATCACAGTCACTAACTCTCCGTCTCGTAGAGACGAGCTGAGAAATTGCAAACGTCCAGCAATTGCTCAGAGATGAAAAGTGCCAGCACTGAAAGCTCTTGCTAGCCAGCACCCTTCCTTGGAAGCGCTTTTGTAGGCCTAAGAACACTGGGGCTCTGGGCTTCTCTAGCCACCTAATCTTCTGCTCATCCTCTCGCGCACTCTAAAGAGAGCTCAGGGGAGAAATTGCAAACGTCCAGCAATTGCTCAGAGATGAAAAGTGCCAGCACTGAAAGCTGTTGCTAGCCAGCACCCTTCCTTGGAAGCGCTTTCACAGGCGCAGTAACACTGGGGATTTGCGCTTCTCTACCCACCAAACGTCACGGTCCTTCTCTTTCCGTCTCGTAGACACGAGCTGAGAAATTGCAAACGTCGAGCAATTCCTCAGAGATGAAAAGTGCCAGCACTGAAAGCTGTTGCTAGCCAGCACCCTTCCTTGGAAGCGCTTTTGTAGGCCTAAGAACACTGGGGCTCTGGGCTTCTCTAGCCACCTAATCTTCTGCTCATCCTCTCGCGCACTCTAAAGAGAGCTCAGGTGAGAAATTGCAAACGTCGAGCAATTGCTCAGAGATGAAAAGTGCCAGCACTGAAAGCTCTTGCTAGCCAGCACCCTTCCTTGGAAGCGCTTTCACAGGCGCAGTAACACTGGGGCTTTGCGCTTCTCTAGCCACCAAACGTCACGGTCCTTCTCTTTCCGTCTCGTAGACACGAGCTGAGAAATTGCAAACGTCGAGCAATTGCTCAGAGATGAAAAGTGCCAGCACTGAAAGCTGTTGCTAGCCAGCACCCTTCCTTGGAAGCGCTTTTGTAGGCCTAAGAACACTGGGGCTCTGGGCTTCTCTAGCCACCTAATCTTCTGCTCATCTTCTCGCGCACTCTAAAGAGAGCTCAGGTGAGAAATTGCAAACATCGAGCAATTGCTCAGAGATGAAAAGTGCCAGCACTGAAAGCTCTTGCTAGCCAGCACCCTTCCTTGGAAGCGCTTTCACAGGCGCAGCAACACTGGGGCTTTGCGCTTCTCTACCCACCAAACGTCACGGTCCTTCTCTTTCCGTCTCCTAGACACGAGCTGAGAAATTGCAAACGTCGAGCAATTGCTCAGAGATGAAAAGTGCCAGCACTGAAAGCTCTTGCTAGCCAGCACCCTTCCTTGGCAGCGCTTTCACAGGCGCAGTAACACTGGGGCTTTGCGCTTCTCTAGCCACCAAACGTCACTGTCATTCTCTTTCCGTCTCGTAGACACGAGCTGAGAAATTGCAAACGTCGAGCAATTGCTCAGAGATGAAAAGTGCCAGCACTGAAAGCTCTTGCTAGCCAGCACCCTTCCTTGGAAGTGCTTTTGTAGGCCTAAGAACACTGGGGCTCTGGGCTTCTCTAGCCACCTAATCTTCTGCTCATCCTCTCGCGCACTCTAAAGAGAGCTCAGGTGAGAAATTGCAAACGTCCAGCAATTGCTCAGAGATGAAAAGTGCCAGCACTGAAAGATGTTGCTAGCCAGCACCCTTCCTTGGAAGCGCTTTCACAGGCGCAGCAACACTGGGGCTTTGCGCTTCTCTACCCACCAAACGTCACGGTCACTATCTCTCCGTCTCGTGGACACGAGCTGAGAAATTGCAAACGTCGAGCAATTCCTCAGAGATGAAAAGTGCCAGCACTGAAAGCTGTTGCTAGCCAGCACCCTTCCTTGGAAGCGCTTTTGTAGGCCTAAGAACACTGGGGCTCTGGGCTTCTCTAGCCACCTAATCTTCTGCTCATCCTCTCGCGCACTCTAAAGAGAGCTCAGGTGAGAAATTGCAAACGTCGAGCAATTGCTCAGAGATGAAAAGTGCCAGCACTGAAAGCTCTTGCTAGCCAGCACCCTTCCTTGGAAGCGCTTTCACAGGCGCAGTAACACTGGGGATTTGCGCTTCTCTACCCACCAAACGTCACGGTCCTTCTCTTTCCGTCTCGTAGACACGAGCTGAGAAATTGCAAACGTCGAGCAATTGCTCAGAGATGAAAAGTGCCAGCACTGAAAGCTGTTGCTAGCCAGCACCCTTCCTTGGAAGCGCTTTTGTAGGCCTAAGAACACTGGGGCTCTGGGCTTCTCTAGCCACCTAATCTTCTGCTCATCCTCTCGCGCACTCTAAAGAGAGCTCAGGTGAGAAATTGCAAACGTCCAGCAATTGCTCAGAGATGAAAAGTGCCAGCACTGAAAGCTGTTGCTAGCCAGCACCCTTCCTTGGAAGCGCTTTCACAGGCGCAGTAACACTGGGGCTTTGCGCTTCTCTACCCACCAAACATCACGGTCCTTCTCTTTCTGTCTCGTAGACACGAGCTGAGAAATTGCAAATGTCCAGCAATTGCTCAGAGATGAAAAGTGCCAGCACTGAAAGCTGTTGCTAGCCAGCACCCTTCCTTGGAAGCGCTTTCACAGGCGCAGTAACACTGGGGCTTTGCGCTTCTCTACCCACCAAACATCACAGTCACTAACTCTCCGTCTCGTAGAGACGAGCTGAGAAATTGCAAACGTCCAGCAATTGCTCAGAGATGAAAAGTGCCAGCACTGAAAGCTGTTGCTAGCCAGCACCCTTCCTTGGAAGCGCTTTTGTAGGCCTAAGAACACTGGGGCTCTGGGCTTCTCTAGCCACCTAATCTTCTGCTCATCCTCTCGCGCACTCTAAAGAGAGCTCAGGTGAGAAATTGCAAACGTCCAGCAATTGCTCAGAGATGAAAAGTGCCAGCACTGAAAGCTCTTGCTAGCCAGCACCCTTCCTTGGAAGCGCTTTCACAGGCGCAGCAACACTGGGGCTTTGCGCTTCTCTACCCACCAAACGTCACGGTCACTATCTCTCCGTCTCGTGGACACGAGCTGAGAAATTGCAAACGTCGAGCAATTGCTCAGAGATGAAAAGTGCCAGCACTGAAAGCTGTTGCTAGCCAGCACCCTTCCTTGGAAGCGCTTTCACAGGCACAGCAACACTGGGGCTCTGGGCTTCTCTAGCCACCAAACATCACGGTCACTATCTCTCCGTCTTGTAGACACGAGCTGAGAAATTGCAAACGTCAAGCAATTGCTCAGAGATGAAAAGTGCCAGCACTGAAAGCTGTTGCTAGCCAGCACCCTTCCTTGGAAGCGCTTTTGTAGGCCTAAGAACACTGGGGCTCTGGGCTTCTCTAGCCACCTAATCTTATGCTCATCCTCTCGCGCACTCTAAAGAGAGCTCAGGTGAGAAATTGCAAACGTCGAGCAATTGCTCAGAGATGAAAAGTGCCAGCACTGAAAGCTCTTGCTAGCCAGCACCCTTCCTTGGAAGCGCTTTCACAGGCACAGTAACACTGGGGCTTTGCGCTTCTCTACCCACCAAAAATCACGGTCACTATCTCTCCGTCTCGTAGACACGAACTGAGAAAATGCAAACGTCGAGCAATTGCTCAGAGATGAAAAGTGCCAGCACTGAAAGCTGTTGCTAGCCAGCACCCTTCCTTGGAAGCGCTTTTGTAGGCCTAAGAACACTGGGGCTCTGGGCTTCTCTAGCCACCTAATCTTCTGCTCATCCTCTCGTGCACTCTAAAGAGAGCTCAGGTGAGAAATTGCAAACGTCGAGCAATTGCTCAGAGATGAAAAGTGCCAGCACTGAAAGCTGTTGCTAGCCAGCACCCTTCCTTGGAAGCGCTTTCACAGGCGCAGTAACACTGGGGCTTTGCGCTTCTCTACCCACCAAACATCACGGTCCTTCTCTTTCTGTCTCGTAGAGACGAGCTGAGAAATTGCAAATGTCCAGCAATTGCTCAGAGATGAAAAGTGCCAGCACTGAAAGCTGTTGCTAGCCAGCACCCTTCCTTGGAAGCGCTTTTGTAGGCCTAAGAACACTGGGGCTCTGGGCTTCTCTAGCCACCTAATCTTCTGCTCATCCTCTCGTGCACTCTAAAGAGAGCTCAGGTGAGAAATTGCAAACGTCGAGCAATTGCTCAGAGATGAAAAGTGCCAGCACTGAAAGCTGTTGCTAGCCAGCACCCTTCCTTGGAAGCGCTTTCACAGGCGCAGTAACACTGGGGCTTTGCGCTTCTCTACCCACCAAACATCACGGTCCTTCTCTTTCTGTCTCGTAGACACGAGCTGAGAAATTGCAAATGTCCAGCAATTGCTCAGAGATGAAAAGTGCCAGCACTGAAAGCTGTTGCTAGCCAGCACCCTTCCTTGGAAGCGCTTTCACAGGCGCAGTAACACTGGGGCTTTGCGCTTCTCTACCCACCAAACATCACAGTCACTAACTCTCCGTCTCGTAGAGACGAGCTGAGAAATTGCAAACGTCCAGCAATTGCTCAGAGATGAAAAGTGCCAGCACTGAAAGCTGTTGCTAGCCAGCACCCTTCCTTGGAAGCGCTTTCACAGGCGCAGCAACACTGGGGCTTTGCGCTTCTCTACCCACCAAACATCACGGTCACTATCTTTCCGTCTCGTGGACACGAGCTGAGAAATTGCAAACGTCGAGCAATTGCTCAGAGATGAAAAGTGCCAGCACTGAAAGCTGTTGCTAGCCAGCACCCTTCCTTGGAAGCGCTTTTGTAGGCCTAAGAACACTGGGGCTCTGGGCTTCTCTAGCCACCTAAATTCTGCTCATCCTCTCGCGCACTCTAAAGAGAGCTCAGGTGAGAAATTGCAAACGTCGAGCAATTGCTCAGAGATGAAAAGTGCCAGCACTGAAAGCTCTTGCTAGCCAGCACCCTTCCTTGGAAGCGCTTTCACAGGCGCAGCAACACTGGGGCTTTGCGCTTCTCTACCCACCAAACATCACGGTCACTATCTCTCTGTCTCGTAGACACGAGCTGAGAAATTGCAAACGTCGAGCAATTGCTCAGAGATGAAAAGTGCCAGCACTGAAAGCTGTTGCTAGCCAGCACCCTTCCTTGGAAGCGCTTTCACAGGCGCAGCAACACTGGGGCTTTGCACTTCTCTAGCCACCAAACATCACGGTCACTATCTCTCCGTCTCGTGGACACGAGCTGAGAAATTGCAAACGTCGAGCAATTGCTCAGAGATGAAAAGTGCCAGCACTGAAAGCTGTTGCTAGCCAGCACCCTTCCTTGGAAGCGCTTTTGTAGGCCTAAGAACACTGGGGCTCTGGGCTTCTCTAGCCACCTAATCTTCTGCTCATCCTCTCGCGCACTCTAAAGAGAGCTCAGGTGAGAAATTGCAAACGTCGAGCAATTGCTCAGAGATGAAAAGTGCCAGCACTGAAAGCTGTTGCTAGCCAGCACCCTTCCTTGGAAGCGCTTTCACAGGCGCAGCAACACTGGGGCTTTGCGCTTCTCTACCCACCAAACGTCACGGTCACTATCTCTCTGTCTCGTAGACACGAGCTGAGAAATTGCAAACGTCGAGCAATTGCTCAGAGATGAAAAGTGCCAGCACTGAAAGCTGTTGCTAGCCAGCACCCTTCCTTGGAAGCGCTTTCACAGGCGCAGCAACACTGGGGCTTTGCACTTCTCTAGCCACCAAAAATCACGGTCACTATCTCTCCGTCTCGTGGACACGAGCTGAGAAATTGCAAACGTCGAGCAATTGCTCAGAGATGAAAAGTGCCAGCACTGAAAGCTCTTGCTAGCCAGCACCCTTCCTTGGAAGCGCTTTTGTAGGCCTAAGAACACTGGGGCTCTGGGCTTCTCTAGCCACCTAATCTTCTGCTCATCCTCTCGCGCACTCTAAAGAGAGCTCAGGTGAGAAATTGCAAACGTTGAGCAATTGCTCAGAGATGAAAAGTGCCAGCACTGAAAGCTGTTGCTAGCCAGCACCCTTCCTTGGAAGCGCTTTCACAGGCGCAGTAACACTGGGGCTTTGCGCTTCTCTAGCCACCAAACGTCACTGTCATTCTCTTTCCGTCTCGTAGACACGAGCTGAGAAATTGCAAATGTCCAGCAATTGCTCAGAGATGAAAAGTGCCAGCACTGAAAGCTCTTGCTAGCCAGCACCCTTCCTTGGAAGCGCTTTCACAGGCGCAGTAACACTGGGGCTTTGCGCTTCTCTAGCCACCAAAAATCAAGGTCACTAACTCTCCGTCTCGTAGACACGAGCTGAGAAATTGCAAACGTCGAGCAATTGCTCAGAGATGAAAAGTGTCAGCACTGAAAGCTCTTGCTAGCCAGCACCCTTCCTTGGAAGCGCTTTCACAGGTGCAGCAACACTGGGGCTTTGCGCTTCTCTACCCACCAAACATCACGGTCACTATCTTTCCGTCTCGTGGACACGAGCTGAGAAATTGCAAACGTCGAGCAATTGCTCAGAGATGAAAAGTGCCAGCACTGAAAGCTGTTGCTAGCCAGCACCCTTCCTTGGAAGCGCTTTTGTAGGCCTAAGAACACTGGGGCTCTGGGCTTCTCTAGCCACCTAAATTCTGCTCATCCTCTCGCGCACTCTAAAGAGAGCTCAGGTGAGAAATTGCAAACGTCGAGCAATTGCTCAGAGATGAAAAGTGCCAGCACTGAAAGCTCTTGCTAGCCAGCACCCTTCCTTGGAAGCGCTTTCACAGGCGCAGTAACACTGGGGATTTGCGCTTCTCTACCCACCAAACGTCACGGTCCTTCTCTTTCCGTCTCGTACACACGAGCTGAGAAATTGCAAACGTCGAGCAATTGCTCAGAGATGAAAAGTGCCAGCACTGAAAGCTGTTGCTAGCCAGCACCCTTCCTTGGAAGCGCTTTTGTAGGCCTAAGAACACTGCGGCTCTGGGCTTCTCTAGCCACCTAATCTTCTGCTCATCCTCTCGCGCACTCTAAAGAGAGCTCAGGTGAGAAATTGCAAACGTCGAGCAATTGCTCAGAGATGAAAAGTGCCAGCACTGAAAGATGTTGCTAGCCAGCACCCTTCCTTGGAAGCGCTTTCACAGGCGCAGCAACACTGGGGCTTTGCGCTTCTCTAGCCACCAAACATCACGGTCACTATCTCTCCGTCTCGTGGACACGAGCTGAGAAATTGCAAACGTCGAGCAATTGCTCAGAGATGAAAAGTGCCAGCACTGAAAGCTGTTGCTAGCCAGCACCCTTCCTTGGAAGCGCTTTCACAGGCGCAGTAACACTGGGGATTTGCGCTTCTCTACCCACCAAACGTCACGGTCCTTCTCTTTCCGTCTCGTAGACACGAGCTGAGAAATTGCAAACATCGAGCAATTGCTCAGAGATGAAAAGTGCCAGCACTGAAAGCTGTTGCTAGCCAGCACCCTTCCTTGGAAGCGCTTTCACAGGCGCAGTAACACTGGGGCTTTGCGCTTCTCTACCCACCAAAAATCAAGGTCGCTAACTCTCCGTCTCGTAGACACGAGCTGAGAAATTGCAAACGTCGAGCAATTGCTCAGAGATGAAAAGTGCCAGCACTGAAAGCTGTTGCTAGCCAGCACCCTTCCTTGGAAGCGCTTTCACAGGCGCAGCAACACTGGGGCTTTGCGCTTCTCTAGCCACCAAACATCACGGTCACTATCTCTCCGTCTCGTGGACACGAGCTGAGAAATTGCAAACGTCGAGCAATTGCTCAGAGATGAAAAGTGCCAGCACTGAAAGCTCTTGCTAGCCAGCACCCTTCCTTGGAAGCGCTTTTGTAGGCCTAAGAACACTGCGGCTCTGGGCTTCTCTAGCCACCTAATCTTCTGCTCATCCTCTCGCGCACTCTAAAGAGAGCTCAGGTGAGAAATTGCAAACGTCCAGCAATTGCTCAGAGATGAAAAGTGCCAGCACTGAAAGCTCTTGCTAGCCAGCACCCTTCCTTGGAAGCGCTTTCACAGGCGCAGTAACACTGGGGCTTTGCGCTTCTCTAGCCACCAAACGTCACTGTCATTCTCTTTCCGTCTCGTAGACACGAGCTGAGAAATTGCAAACGTCGAGCAATTGCTCAGAGATGAAAAGTGCCAGCACTGAAAGCTGTTGCTAGCCAGCACCCTTCCTTGGAAGCGCTTTCACAGGCGCAGTAACACTGGGGCTTTGCGCTTCTCTACCCACCAAAAATCACGGTCACTATCTCTCCATCTCGTAGACACGAGCTGAGAAAATGCAAACGTCGAGCAATTGCTCAGAGATGAAAAGTGCCAGCACTGAAAGCTGTTGCTAGCCAGCACCCTTCCTTGGAAGCGCTTTCACAGGCGCAGCAACACTGGGGATTTGCGCTTCTCTACCCACCAAACGTCACGGTCCTTCTCTTTCCGTCTCGTACACACGAGCTGAGAAATTGCAAACGTCGAGCAATTGCTCAGAGATGAAAAGTGCCAGCACTGAAAGCTCTTGCTAGCCAGCACCCTTCCTTGGAAGCGCTTTTGTAGGCCTAAGAACACTGGGGCTCTGGGCTTCTCTAGCCACCTAATCTTCTGCTCATCCTCTCACGCACTCTAAAGAGAGCTCAGGTGAGAAATTGCAAACGTCGAGCAATTGCTCAGAGATGAAAAGTGCCAGCACTGAAAGCTGTTGCTAGCCAGCACCCTTCCTTGGAAGCGCTTTCATAGGCGCAGCAACACTGGGGATTTGCGCTTCTCTACCCACCAAACGTCACGGTCCTTCTCTTTCCGTCTCGTAGACACGAGCTGAGAAATTGCAAACGTCGAGCAATTGCTCAGAGATGAAAAGTGCCAGCACTGAAAGCTGTTGCTAGCCAGCACCCTTCCTTGGAAGCGCTTTTGTAGGCCTAAGAACACTGGGGCTCTGGGCTTCTCTAACCACCTAATCTTCTGCTCATCCTCTCGCGCACTCTAAAGAGAGCTCAGGTGAGAAATTGCAAACGTCCAGCAATTGCTCAGAGATGAAAAGTGCCAGCACTGAAAGCTCTTGCTAGCCAGCACCCTTCCTTGGAAGCGCTTTCCCAGGCGCAGTAACACTGGGGCTTTGCGCTTCTCTACCCACCAAACGTCACGGTCCTTCTCTTTCCGTCTCGTAGACACGAGCTGAGAAATCGCAAACGTCGAGCAATTGCTCAGAGATGAAAAGTGCCAGCACTGAAAGCTGTTGCTAGCCAGCACCCTTCCTTGGAAGCGCTTTTGTAGGCCTAAGAACACTGGGGCTCTGGGCTTCTCTAGCCACCTAATCTTCTGCTCATCCTCTCGCGCACTCTAAAGAGAGCTCAGGTAAGAAATTGCAAACGTCCAGCAATTGCTCAGAGATGAAAAGTGCCAGCACTGAAAGCTCTTGCTAGCCAGCACCCTTCCTTGGAAGCGCTTTCACAGGCGCAGTAACACTGGGGCTTTGCGCTTCTCTACCCACCAAACATCACAGTCACTAACTCTCCGTCTCGTAGAGACGAGCTGAGAAATTGCAAACGTCCAGCAATTGCTCAGAGATGAAAAGTGCCAGCACTGAAAGCTCTTGCTAGCCAGCACCCTTCCTTGGAAGCGCTTTTGTAGGCCTAAGAACACTGGGGCTCTGGGCTTCTCTAGCCACCTAATCTTCTGCTCATCCTCTCGCGCACTCTAAAGAGAGCTCAGGGGAGAAATTGCAAACGTCCAGCAATTGCTCAGAGATGAAAAGTGCCAGCACTGAAAGCTGTTGCTAGCCAGCACCCTTCCTTGGAAGCGCTTTCACAGGCGCAGTAACACTGGGGATTTGCGCTTCTCTACCCACCAAACGTCACGGTCCTTCTCTTTCCGTCTCGTAGACACGAGCTGAGAAATTGCAAACGTCGAGCAATTCCTCAGAGATGAAAAGTGCCAGCACTGAAAGCTGTTGCTAGCCAGCACCCTTCCTTGGAAGCGCTTTTGTAGGCCTAAGAACACTGGGGCTCTGGGCTTCTCTAGCCACCTAATCTTCTGCTCATCCTCTCGCGCACTCTAAAGAGAGCTCAGGTGAGAAATTGCAAACGTCGAGCAATTGCTCAGAGATGAAAAGTGCCAGCACTGAAAGCTCTTGCTAGCCAGCACCCTTCCTTGGAAGCGCTTTCACAGGCGCAGTAACACTGGGGCTTTGCGCTTCTCTAGCCACCAAACGTCACGGTCCTTCTCTTTCCGTCTCGTAGACACGAGCTGAGAAATTGCAAACGTCGAGCAATTGCTCAGAGATGAAAAGTGCCAGCACTGAAAGCTGTTGCTAGCCAGCACCCTTCCTTGGAAGCGCTTTTGTAGGCCTAAGAACACTGGGGCTCTGGGCTTCTCTAGCCACCTAATCTTCTGCTCATCTTCTCGCGCACTCTAAAGAGAGCTCAGGTGAGAAATTGCAAACATCGAGCAATTGCTCAGAGATGAAAAGTGCCAGCACTGAAAGCTCTTGCTAGCCAGCACCCTTCCTTGGAAGCGCTTTCACAGGCGCAGCAACACTGGGGCTTTGCGCTTCTCTACCCACCAAACGTCACGGTCCTTCTCTTTCCGTCTCCTAGACACGAGCTGAGAAATTGCAAACGTCGAGCAATTGCTCAGAGATGAAAAGTGCCAGCACTGAAAGCTCTTGCTAGCCAGCACCCTTCCTTGGCAGCGCTTTCACAGGCGCAGTAACACTGGGGCTTTGCGCTTCTCTAGCCACCAAACGTCACTGTCATTCTCTTTCCGTCTCGTAGACACGAGCTGAGAAATTGCAAACGTCGAGCAATTGCTCAGAGATGAAAAGTGCCAGCACTGAAAGCTCTTGCTAGCCAGCACCCTTCCTTGGAAGTGCTTTTGTAGGCCTAAGAACACTGGGGCTCTGGGCTTCTCTAGCCACCTAATCTTCTGCTCATCCTCTCGCGCACTCTAAAGAGAGCTCAGGTGAGAAATTGCAAACGTCCAGCAATTGCTCAGAGATGAAAAGTGCCAGCACTGAAAGATGTTGCTAGCCAGCACCCTTCCTTGGAAGCGCTTTCACAGGCGCAGCAACACTGGGGCTTTGCGCTTCTCTACCCACCAAACGTCACGGTCACTATCTCTCCGTCTCGTGGACACGAGCTGAGAAATTGCAAACGTCGAGCAATTCCTCAGAGATGAAAAGTGCCAGCACTGAAAGCTGTTGCTAGCCAGCACCCTTCCTTGGAAGCGCTTTTGTAGGCCTAAGAACACTGGGGCTCTGGGCTTCTCTAGCCACCTAATCTTCTGCTCATCCTCTCGCGCACTCTAAAGAGAGCTCAGGTGAGAAATTGCAAACGTCGAGCAATTGCTCAGAGATGAAAAGTGCCAGCACTGAAAGCTCTTGCTAGCCAGCACCCTTCCTTGGAAGCGCTTTCACAGGCGCAGTAACACTGGGGATTTGCGCTTCTCTACCCACCAAACGTCACGGTCCTTCTCTTTCCGTCTCGTAGACACGAGCTGAGAAATTGCAAACGTCGAGCAATTGCTCAGAGATGAAAAGTGCCAGCACTGAAAGCTGTTGCTAGCCAGCACCCTTCCTTGGAAGCGCTTTTGTAGGCCTAAGAACACTGGGGCTCTGGGCTTCTCTAGCCACCTAATCTTCTGCTCATCCTCTCGCGCACTCTAAAGAGAGCTCAGGTGAGAAATTGCAAACGTCCAGCAATTGCTCAGAGATGAAAAGTGCCAGCACTGAAAGCTGTTGCTAGCCAGCACCCTTCCTTGGAAGCGCTTTCACAGGCGCAGTAACACTGGGGCTTTGCGCTTCTCTACCCACCAAACATCACGGTCCTTCTCTTTCTGTCTCGTAGACACGAGCTGAGAAATTGCAAATGTCCAGCAATTGCTCAGAGATGAAAAGTGCCAGCACTGAAAGCTGTTGCTAGCCAGCACCCTTCCTTGGAAGCGCTTTCACAGGCGCAGTAACACTGGGGCTTTGCGCTTCTCTACCCACCAAACATCACAGTCACTAACTCTCCGTCTCGTAGAGACGAGCTGAGAAATTGCAAACGTCCAGCAATTGCTCAGAGATGAAAAGTGCCAGCACTGAAAGCTGTTGCTAGCCAGCACCCTTCCTTGGAAGCGCTTTTGTAGGCCTAAGAACACTGGGGCTCTGGGCTTCTCTAGCCACCTAATCTTCTGCTCATCCTCTCGCGCACTCTAAAGAGAGCTCAGGTGAGAAATTGCAAACGTCCAGCAATTGCTCAGAGATGAAAAGTGCCAGCACTGAAAGCTCTTGCTAGCCAGCACCCTTCCTTGGAAGCGCTTTCACAGGCGCAGCAACACTGGGGCTTTGCGCTTCTCTACCCACCAAACGTCACGGTCACTATCTCTCCGTCTCGTGGACACGAGCTGAGAAATTGCAAACGTCGAGCAATTGCTCAGAGATGAAAAGTGCCAGCACTGAAAGCTGTTGCTAGCCAGCACCCTTCCTTGGAAGCGCTTTCACAGGCACAGCAACACTGGGGCTCTGGGCTTCTCTAGCCACCAAACATCACGGTCACTATCTCTCCGTCTTGTAGACACGAGCTGAGAAATTGCAAACGTCAAGCAATTGCTCAGAGATGAAAAGTGCCAGCACTGAAAGCTGTTGCTAGCCAGCACCCTTCCTTGGAAGCGCTTTTGTAGGCCTAAGAACACTGGGGCTCTGGGCTTCTCTAGCCACCTAATCTTATGCTCATCCTCTCGCGCACTCTAAAGAGAGCTCAGGTGAGAAATTGCAAACGTCGAGCAATTGCTCAGAGATGAAAAGTGCCAGCACTGAAAGCTCTTGCTAGCCAGCACCCTTCCTTGGAAGCGCTTTCACAGGCACAGTAACACTGGGGCTTTGCGCTTCTCTACCCACCAAAAATCACGGTCACTATCTCTCCGTCTCGTAGACACGAACTGAGAAAATGCAAACGTCGAGCAATTGCTCAGAGATGAAAAGTGCCAGCACTGAAAGCTGTTGCTAGCCAGCACCCTTCCTTGGAAGCGCTTTTGTAGGCCTAAGAACACTGGGGCTCTGGGCTTCTCTAGCCACCTAATCTTCTGCTCATCCTCTCGTGCACTCTAAAGAGAGCTCAGGTGAGAAATTGCAAACGTCGAGCAATTGCTCAGAGATGAAAAGTGCCAGCACTGAAAGCTGTTGCTAGCCAGCACCCTTCCTTGGAAGCGCTTTCACAGGCGCAGTAACACTGGGGCTTTGCGCTTCTCTACCCACCAAACATCACGGTCCTTCTCTTTCTGTCTCGTAGAGACGAGCTGAGAAATTGCAAATGTCCAGCAATTGCTCAGAGATGAAAAGTGCCAGCACTGAAAGCTGTTGCTAGCCAGCACCCTTCCTTGGAAGCGCTTTTGTAGGCCTAAGAACACTGGGGCTCTGGGCTTCTCTAGCCACCTAATCTTCTGCTCATCCTCTCGTGCACTCTAAAGAGAGCTCAGGTGAGAAATTGCAAACGTCGAGCAATTGCTCAGAGATGAAAAGTGCCAGCACTGAAAGCTGTTGCTAGCCAGCACCCTTCCTTGGAAGCGCTTTCACAGGCGCAGTAACACTGGGGCTTTGCGCTTCTCTACCCACCAAACATCACGGTCCTTCTCTTTCTGTCTCGTAGACACGAGCTGAGAAATTGCAAATGTCCAGCAATTGCTCAGAGATGAAAAGTGCCAGCACTGAAAGCTGTTGCTAGCCAGCACCCTTCCTTGGAAGCGCTTTCACAGGCGCAGTAACACTGGGGCTTTGCGCTTCTCTACCCACCAAACATCACAGTCACTAACTCTCCGTCTCGTAGAGACGAGCTGAGAAATTGCAAACGTCCAGCAATTGCTCAGAGATGAAAAGTGCCAGCACTGAAAGCTGTTGCTAGCCAGCACCCTTCCTTGGAAGCGCTTTTGTAGGCCTAAGAACACTGGGGCTCTGGGCTTCTCTAGCCACCTAATCTTCTGCTCATCCTCTCGCGCACTCTAAAGAGAGCTCAGGTGAGAAATTGCAAACGTCAAGCAATTGCTCAGAGATGAAAAGTGCCAGCACTGAAAGCTCTTGCTAGCCAGCACCCTTCCTTGGAAGCGCTTTCACAGGCGCAGCAACACTGGGGCTTTGCGCTTCTCTACCCACCAAACGTCACGGTCACTATCTCTCCGTCTCGTGGACACGAGCTGAGAAATTGCAAACGTCGAGCAATTGCTCAGAGATGAAAAGTGCCAGCACTGAAAGCTGTTGCTAGCCAGCACCCTTCCTTGGAAGCGCTTTCACAGGCACAGCAACACTGGGGCTCTGGGCTTCTCTAGCCACCAAACATCACGGTCACTATCTCTCCGTCTTGTAGACACGAGCTGAGAAATTGCAAACGTCAAGCAATTGCTCAGAGATGAAAAGTGCCAGCACTGAAAGCTGTTGCTAGCCAGCACCCTTCCTTGGAAGCGCTTTTGTAGGCCTAAGAACACTGGGGCTCTGGGCTTCTCTAGCCACCTAATCTTCTGCTCATCCTCTCGCGCACTCTAAAGAGAGCTCAGGTGAGAAATTGCAAACGTCGAGCAATTGCTCAGAGATGAAAAGTGCCAGCACTGAAAGCTCTTGCTAGCCAGCACCCTTCCTTGGAAGCGCTTTCACAGGCACAGTAACACTGGGGCTTTGCGCTTCTCTACCCACCAAAAATCACGGTCACTATCTCTCCGTCTCGTAGACACGAGCTGAGAAAATGCAAACGTCGAGCAATTGCTCAGAGATGAAAAGTGCCAGCACTGAAAGCTGTTGCTAGCCAGCACCCTTCCTTGGAAGCGCTTTTGTAGCCCTAAGAACACTGGGGCTCTGGGCTTCTCTCGCCACCAAAAATCACAGTCACTAACTCTCCGTCTCGTAGAGACGAGCTGAGAAATTGCAAACGTCGAGCAATTGCTCAGAGAGGAAAAGTGCCAGCACTGAAAGCTCTTGCTAGCCAGCCCCCTTCCTTGGAAGCGCTTTTGTAGGCCTAAGAACACTGGGGCTCTGGGCTTCTCTAGCCACCTAATCTTCTGCTCATCCTCTCGCGCACTCTAAAGAGAGCTCAGGTGAGAAATTGCAAACGTCGAGCAATTGCTCAGAGATGAAAAGTGCCAGCACTGAAAGCTGTTAAGCCAGCACCCTTCCTTGGAAGCGCTTTCACAGGCGCAGCAACACTGGGGCTTTGCGCTTTTCTACCCACCAAACGTCACGCTCACTATCTCTCCGTCTCGTGGACACGAGCTGAGAAATTGCAAACGTCGAGCAATTGCTCAGAGATGAAAAGTGCCAGCAATGAAAGCTCTTGCTAGCCAGCACCCTTCCTTGGAAGCGCTTTCACAGGCGCAGTAACACTGGGGATTTGCGCTTCTCTACCCACCAAACGTCACGGTCCTTCTCTTTCCGTCTCCTAGACACGAGCTGAGAAATTGCAAACGTCGAGCAATTGCTCAGAGATGAAAAGTGCCAGCACTGGAAGCTGTTGCTAGCCAGCACCCTTCCTTGGAAGCGCTTTTGTAGGCCTAAGAACACTGGGGCTCTGGGCTTCTCTAGCCACCTAATCTTCTGCTCATCCTCTCGCGCACTCTAAAGAGAGCTCAGGTGAGAAATTGCAAACGTCGAGCAATTGCTCAGAGATGAAAAGTGCCAGCACTGAAAGCTCTTGCTAGCCAGCACCCTTCCTTGGAAGCGCTTTCACAGGCGCAGTAACACTGGGGCTTTGCACTTCTCTAGCCACCAAACGTCACGGTCCTTCTCTTTCCGTCTCGTACACACGAGCTGAGAAATTGCAAACGTCGAGCAATTGCTCAGAGATGAAAAGTGACAGCACTGAAAGCTGTTGCTAGCCAGCACCCTTCCTTGGAAGCGCTTTCACAGGCGCAGTAACACTGGGGCTTTGCGCTTCTCTAGCCACCAAAAATCAAGGTCACTAACTCTCCGTCTCGTAGACACGAGCTGAGAAATTGCAAACGTCGAGCAATTGCTCAGAGATGAAAAGTGCCAGCACTGAAAGCTCTTGCTAGCCAGCACCCTTCCTTGGAAGCGCTTTCACAGGCGCAGCAACACTGGGGCTTTGCGCTTCTCTACCCACCAAACATCACGGTCACTATCTTTCCGTCTCGTGGACACGAGCTGAGAAATTGCAAACGTCGAGCAATTGCTCAGAGATGAAAAGTGCCAGCACTGAAAGCTGTTGCTAGCCAGCACCCTTCCTTGGAAGCGCTTTTGTAGGCCTAAGAACACTGGGGCTCTGGGCTTCTCTAGCCACCTAAATTCTGCTCATCCTCTCGCGCACTCTAAAGAGAGCTCAGGTGAGAAATTGCAAACGTCGAGCAATTGCTCAGAGATGAAAAGTGCCAGCACTGAAAGCTCTTGCTAGCCAGCACCCTTCCTTGGAAGCGCTTTCACAGGTGCAGTAACACTGGGGCTTTGCGCTTCTCTACCCACCAAACGTCACGGTCCTTCTCTTTCCGTCTCGTAGACACGAGCTGAGAAATTGCAAACGTCGAGCAATTGCTCAGAGATGAAAAGTGCCAGCACTGAAAGCTCTTGCTAGCCAGCACCCTTCCTTGGAAGCGCTTTCACAGGCGCAGTAACACTGGGGCTTTGCGCTTCTCTACCCACCAAAAATCACGGTCAGTATCTCTCCGTCTCGTAGACACGAGCTGAGAAAATGCAAACGTCGAGCAATTGCTCAGAGATGAAAAGTGCCAGCACTGAAAGCTGTTGCTAGCCAGCACCCTTCCTTGGAAGCGCTTTCACAGGCGCAGCAACACTGGGGCTTTGCGCTTCTCTACCCACCAAACGTCACGGTCACTATCTCTCCGTCTCGTGGACACGAGCTGAGAAATTGCAAACGTCGAGCAATTGCTCAGAGATGAAAAGTGCCAGCACTGAAAGCTGTTGCTAGCCAGCACCCTTCCTTGGAAGCGCTTTCACAGGCACAGCAACACTGGGGCTCTGGGCTTCTCTAGCCACCAAACATCACGGTCACTATCTCTCCGTCTTGTAGACACGAGCTGAGAAATTGCAAACGTCAAGCAATTGCTCAGAGATGAAAAGTGCCAGCACTGAAAGCTGTTGCTAGCCAGCACCCTTCCTTGGAAGCGCTTTTGTAGGCCTAAGAACACTGGGGCTCTGGGCTTCTCTAGCCACCTAATCTTCTGCTCATCCTCTCGCGCACTCTAAAGAGAGCTCAGGTGAGAAATTGCAAACGTCGAGCAATTGCTCAGAGATGAAAAGTGCCAGCACTGAAAGCTGTTGCTAGCCAGCACCCTTCCTTGGAAGCGCTTTCACAGGCACAGTAACACTGGGGCTTTGCGCTTCTCTACCCACCAAAAATCACGGTCACTATCTCTCCGTCTCGTAGACACGAGCTGAGAAAATGCAAACGTCGAGCAATTGCTCAGAGATGAAAAGTGCCAGCACTGAAAGCTGTTGCTAGCCAGCACCCTTCCTTGGAAGCGCTTTTGTAGCCCTAAGAACACTGGGGCTCTGGGCTTCTCTCGCCACCAAAAATCACAGTCACTAACTCTCCGTCTCGTAGAGACGAGCTGAGAAATTGCAAACGTCGAGCAATTGCTCAGAGAGGAAAAGTGCCAGCACTGAAAGCTCTTGCTAGCCAGCCCCCTTCCTTGGAAGCGCTTTTGTAGGCCTAAGAACACTGGGGCTCTGGGCTTCTCTAGCCACCTAATCTTCTGCTCATCCTCTCGCGCACTCTAAAGAGAGCTCAGGTGAGAAATTGCAAACGTCGAGCAATTGCTCAGAGATGAAAAGTGCCAGCACTGAAAGCTGTTAAGCCAGCACCCTTCCTTGGAAGCGCTTTCACAGGCGCAGCAACACTGGGGCTTTGCGCTTTTCTACCCACCAAACGTCACGCTCACTATCTCTCCGTCTCGTGGACACGAGCTGAGAAATTGCAAACGTCGAGCAATTGCTCAGAGATGAAAAGTGCCAGCAATGAAAGCTCTTGCTAGCCAGCACCCTTCCTTGGAAGCGCTTTCACAGGCGCAGTAACACTGGGGATTTGCGCTTCTCTACCCACCAAACGTCACGGTCCTTCTCTTTCCGTCTCCTAGACACGAGCTGAGAAATTGCAAACGTCGAGCAATTGCTCAGAGATGAAAAGTGCCAGCACTGGAAGCTGTTGCTAGCCAGCACCCTTCCTTGGAAGCGCTTTTGTAGGCCTAAGAACACTGGGGCTCTGGGCTTCTCTAGCCACCTAATCTTCTGCTCATCCTCTCGCGCACTCTAAAGAGAGCTCAGGTGAGAAATTGCAAACGTCGAGCAATTGCTCAGAGATGAAAAGTGCCAGCACTGAAAGCTCTTGCTAGCCAGCACCCTTCCTTGGAAGCGCTTTCACAGGCGCAGTAACACTGGGGCTTTGCACTTCTCTAGCCACCAAACGTCACGGTCCTTCTCTTTCCGTCTCGTACACACGAGCTGAGAAATTGCAAACGTCGAGCAATTGCTCAGAGATGAAAAGTGACAGCACTGAAAGCTGTTGCTAGCCAGCACCCTTCCTTGGAAGCGCTTTCACAGGCGCAGTAACACTGGGGCTTTGCGCTTCTCTAGCCACCAAAAATCAAGGTCACTAACTCTCCGTCTCGTAGACACGAGCTGAGAAATTGCAAACGTCGAGCAATTGCTCAGAGATGAAAAGTGTCAGCACTGAAAGCTCTTGCTAGCCAGCACCCTTCCTTGGAAGCGCTTTCACAGGCGCAGTAACACTGGGGCTTTGCGCTTCTCTACCCACCAAACATCACGGTCACTATCTTTCCGTCTCGTGGACACGAGCTGAGAAATTGCAAACGTCGAGCAATTGCTCAGAGATGAAAAGTGCCAGCACTGAAAGCTGTTGCTAGCCAGCACCCTTCCTTGGAAGCGCTTTTGTAGGCCTAAGAACACTGGGGCTCTGGGCTTCTCTAGCCACCTAAATTCTGCTCATCCTCTCGCGCACTCTAAAGAGAGCTCAGGTGAGAAATTGCAAACGTCGAGCAATTGCTCAGAGATGAAAAGTGCCAGCACTGAAAGCTCTTGCTAGCCAGCACCCTTCCTTGGAAGCGCTTTCACAGGTGCAGTAACACTGGGGCTTTGCGCTTCTCTACCCACCAAACGTCACGGTCCTTCTCTTTCCGTCTCGTAGACACGAGCTGAGAAATTGCAAACGTCGAGCAATTGCTCAGAGATGAAAAGTGCCAGCACTGAAAGCTCTTGCTAGCCAGCACCCTTCCTTGGAAGCGCTTTCACAGGCGCAGTAACACTGGGGCTTTGCGCTTCTCTACCCACCAAAAATCACGGTCAGTATCTCTCCGTCTCGTAGACACGAGCTGAGAAAATGCAAACGTCGAGCAATTGCTCAGAGATGAAAAGTGCCAGCACTGAAAGCTGTTGCTAGCCAGCACCCTTCCTTGGAAGCGCTTTCACAGGCGCAGCAACACTGGGGCTTTGCGCTTCTCTACCCACCAAACGTCACGGTCCTTCTCTTTCCGTCTCGTAGACACGAGCTGAGAAATTGCAAACGTCGAGCAATTGCTCAGAGATGAAAAGTGCCAGCACTGAAAGCTGTTGCTAGCCAGCACCCTTCCTTGGAAGCGCTTTTGTAGGCCTAAGAACACTGGGGCTCTGGGCTTCTCTAGCCACCTAATCTTCTGCTCATCCTCTCGCGCACTCTAAAGAGAGCTCAGGTGAGAAATTGCAAACGTCGAGCAATTGCTCAGAGATGAAAAGTGCCAGCACTGAAAGCTCTTGCTAGCCAGCACTCTTCCTTGGAAGCGCTTTCACAGGCGCAGTAACACTGGGGCTTTGCACTTCTCTAGCCACCAAACGTCACGGTCCTTCTCTTTCCGTCTCGTACACACGAGCTGAGAAATTGCAAACGTCGAGCAATTGCTCAGAGATGAAAAGTGCCAGCACTGAAAGCTGTTGCTAGCCAGCACCCTTCCTTGGCAGCGCTTTCACAGGCGCAGTAACACTGGGGCTCTGGGCTTCTCTAGCCACCAAACGTCACTGTCATTCTCTTTCCGTCTCGTAGACACGAGCTGAGAAATTGCAAACGTCGTGCAATTGCTCAGAGATGAAAAGTGCCAGCACTGAAAGCTCTTGCTAGCCAGCACCCTTCCTTGGAAGCGCTTTCACAGGCACAGCAACACTGGGGCTTTGCGCTTCTCTAGCCACCAAACGTCACGGTCCTTCTCTTTCCGTCTCGTAGACACGAGCTGAGAAATTGCAAACATCGAGCAATTGCTCAGAGATGAAAAGTGCCAGCACTGAAAGCTCTTGCTAGCCAGCACCCTTCCTTGGAAGCGCTTTTGTAGGCCTAAGAACACTGGGGCTCTGGGCTTCTCTAGCCACCTAATCTTCTGCTCATCCTCTCGCGCACTCTAAAGAGAGCTCAGGTGAGAAATTGCAAACGTCGAGCAATTGCTCAGAGATGAAAAGTGCCAGCACTGAAAGATGTTGCTAGCCAGCACCCTTCCTTGGAAGCGCTTTCACAGGCGCAGCAACACTGGGGCTTTGCGCTTCTCTAGCCACCAAACATCACGGTCACTATCTCTCCGTCTCGTGGACACGAGCTGAGAAATTGCAAACGTCGAGCAATTGCTCAGAGATGAAAAGTGCCAGCACTGAAAGCTGTTGCTAGCCAGCGCCCTTCCTTGGAAGCGCTTTCACAGGCGCAGTAACACTGGGGATTTGCGCTTCTCTACCCACCAAACGTCACGGTCCTTCTCTTTCCGTCTCGTAGACACGAGCTGAGAAATTGCAAACATCGAGCAATTGCTCAGAGATGAAAAGTGCCAGCACTGAAAGCTGTTGCTAGCCAGCACCCTTCCTTGGAAGCGCTTTCACAGGCGCAGTAACACTGGGGCTTTGCGCTTCTCTACCCACCAAAAATCAAGGTCGCTAACTCTCCGTCTCGTAGACACGAGCTGAGAAATTGCAAACGTCGAGCAATTGCTCAGAGATGAAAAGTGCCAGCACTGAAAGCTGTTGCTAGCCAGCACCCTTCCTTGGAAGCGCTTTCACAGGCGCAGCAACACTGGGGCTTTGCGCTTCTCTAGCCACCAAACATCACGGTCACTATCTCTCCGTCTCGTGGACACGAGCTGAGAAATTGCAAACGTCGAGCAATTGCTCAGAGATGAAAAGTGCCAGCACTGAAAGCTCTTGCTAGCCAGCACCCTTCCTTGGAAGCGCTTTTGTAGGCCTAAGAACACTGGGGCTCTGGGCTTCTCTAGCCACCTAATCTTCTGCTCATCCTCTCGCGCACTCTAAAGAGAGCTCAGGTGAGAAATTGCAAACGTCGAGCAATTGCTCAGAGATGAAAAGTGCCAGCACTGAAAGCTCTTGCTAGCCAGCACTCTTCCTTGGAAGCGCTTTCACAGGCGCAGTAACACTGGGGCTTTGCACTTCTCTAGCCACCAAACGTCACGGTCCTTCTCTTTCCGTCTCGTACACACGAGCTGAGAAATTGCAAACGTCGAGCAATTGCTCAGAGATGAAAAGTGCCAGCACTGAAAGCTGTTGCTAGCCAGCACCCTTCCTTGGCAGCGCTTTCACAGGCGCAGTAACACTGGGGCTCTGGGCTTCTCTAGCCACCAAACGTCACTGTCATTCTCTTTCCGTCTCGTAGACACGAGCTGAGAAATTGCAAACGTCGTGCAATTGCTCAGAGATGAAAAGTGCCAGCACTGAAAGCTGTTGCTAGCCAGCACCCTTCCTTGGAAGCGCTTTCACAGGCGCAGCAACACTGGGGCTTTGCGCTTCTCTAGCCACCAAACGTCACGGTCCTTCTCTTTCCGTCTCGTAGACACGAGCTGAGAAATTGCAAACATCGAGCAATTGCTCAGAGATGAAAAGTGCCAGCACTGAAAGCTCTTGCTAGCCAGCACCCTTCCTTGGAAGCGCTTTTGTAGGCCTAAGAACACTGGGGCTCTGGGCTTCTCTAGCCACCTAATCTTCTGCTCATCCTCTCGCGCACTCTAAAGAGAGCTCAGGTGAGAAATTGCAAACGTCGAGCAATTGCTCAGAGATGAAAAGTGCCAGCACTGAAAGATGTTGCTAGCCAGCACCCTTCCTTGGAAGCGCTTTCACAGGCGCAGCAACACTGGGGCTTTGCGCTTCTCTAGCCACCAAACATCACGGTCACTATCTCTCCGTCTCGTGGACACGAGCTGAGAAATTGCAAACGTCGAGCAATTGCTCAGAGATGAAAAGTGCCAGCACTGAAAGCTGTTGCTAGCCAGCGCCCTTCCTTGGAAGCGCTTTCACAGGCGCAGTAACACTGGGGATTTGCGCTTCTCTACCCACCAAACGTCACGGTCCTTCTCTTTCCGTCTCGTAGACACGAGCTGAGATATTGCAAACATCGAGCAATTGCTCAGAGATGAAAAGTGCCAGCACTGAAAGCTGTTGCTAGCCAGCACCCTTCCTTGGAAGCGCTTTCACAGGCGCAGTAACACTGGGGCTTTGCGCTTCTCTACCCACCAAAAATCAAGGTCGCTAACTCTCCGTCTCGTAGACACGAGCTGAGAAATTGCAAACGTCGAGCAATTGCTCAGAGATGAAAAGTGCCAGCACTGAAAGCTGTTGCTAGCCAGCACCCTTCCTTGGAAGCGCTTTCACAGGCGCAGCAACACTGGGGCTTTGCGCTTCTCTAGCCACCAAACATCACGGTCACTATCTCTCCGTCTCGTGGACACGAGCTGAGAAATTGCAAACGTCGAGCAATTGCTCAGAGATGAAAAGTGCCAGCACTGAAAGCTCTTGCTAGCCAGCACCCTTCCTTGGAAGCGCTTTTGTAGGCCTAAGAACACTGGGGCTCTGGGCTTCTCTAGCCACCTAATCTTCTGCTCATCCTCTCGCGCACTCTAAAGAGAGCTCAGGTGAGAAATTGCAAACGTCCAGCAATTGCTCAGAGATGAAAAGTGCCAGCACTGAAAGCTCTTGCTAGCCAGCACCCTTCCTTGGAAGCGCTTTCACAGGCGCAGTAACACTGGGGCTTTGCGCTTCTCTACCCACCAAACGTCACTGTCATTCTCTTTCCGTCTCGTAGACACGAGCTGAGAAATTGCAAACGTCGAGCAATTGCTCAGAGATGAAAAGTGCCAGCACTGAAAGCTGTTGCTAGCCAGCACCCTTCCTTGGAAGCGCTTTCACAGGCGCAGTAACACTGGGGCTTTGCGCTTCTCTACCCACCAAAAATCACGGTCACTATCTCTCCATCTCGTAGACACGAGCTGAGAAAATGCAAACGTCGAGCAATTGCTCAGAGATGAAAAGTGCCAGCACTGAAAGCTGTTGCTAGCCAGCACCCTTCCTTGGAAGCGCTTTCACAGGCGCAGCAACACTGGGGCTTTGCGCTTCTCTACCCACCAAACTTCACGGTCCTTCTCTTTCCGTCTCGTAGACACGAGCTGAGAAATTGCAAACGTCGAGCAATTGCTCAGAGATGAAAAGTGCCAGCACTGAAAGCTCTTGCTAGCCAGCACCCTTCCTTGGAAGCGCTTTTGTAGGCCTAAGAACACTGGGGCTCTGGGCTTCTCTAGCCACCTAATCTTCTGCTCATCTTCTCGCGCACTCTAAAGAGAGCTCAGGTGAGAAATTGCAAACATCGAGCAATTGCTCAGAGATGAAAAGTGCCAGCACTGAAAGCTCTTGCTAGCCAGCACCCTTCCTTGGAAGCGCTTTCACAGGCGCAGCAACACTGGGGCTTTGCGCTTCTCTACCCACCAAAAATCACGGTCCTTCTCTTTCCGTCTCGTAGACACGAGCTGAGAAATTGCAAACGTCGAGCAATTGCTCAGAGATGAAAAGTGCCAGCACTGAAAGCTGTTGCTAGCCAGCACCCTTCCTTGGCAGCGCTTTCACAGGCGCAGTAACACTGGGGCTTTGCGCTTCTCTAGCCACCAAACGTCACTGTCATTCTCTTTCCGTCTCGTAGACACGAGCTGAGAAATTGCAAACGTCGAGCAATTGCTCAGAGATGAAAAGTGCCAGCACTGAAAGCTCTTGCTAGCCAGCACCCTTCCTTGGAAGCGCTTTTGTAGGCCTAAGAACACTGGGGCTCTGGGCTTCTCTAGCCACCTAATCTTCTGCTCATCCTCTCGCGCACTCTAAAGAGAGCTCAGGTGAGAAATTGCAAACGTCGAGCAATTGCTCAGAGATGAAAAGTGCCAGCACTGAAAGATGTTGCTAGCCAGCACCCTTCCTTGGAAGCGCTTTCACAGGCGCAGCAACACTGGGGCTTTGCGCTTCTCTACCCACCAAACGTCACGGTCACTATCTCTCCGTCTCGTGGACACGAGCTGAGAAATTGCAAACGTCGAGCAATTCCTCAGAGATGAAAAGTGCCAGCACTGAAAGCTGTTGCTAGCCAGCACCCTTCCTTGGAAGCGCTTTTGTAGGCCTAAGAACACTGGGGCTCTGGGCTTCTCTAGCCACCTAATCTTCTGCTCATCCTCTCGCGCACTCTAAAGAGAGCTCAGGTGAGAAATTGCAAACGTCCAGCAATTGCTCAGAGATGAAAAGTGCCAGCACTGAAAGCTCTTGCTAGCCAGCACCCTTCCTTCGAAGCGCTTTCACAGGCGCAGTAACACTGGGGCTTTGCGCTTCTCTAGCCACCAAACGTCACGGTCCTTCTCTTTCCGTCTCGTAGACACGAGCTGAGAAATTGCAAACGTCCAGCAATTGCTCAGAGATGAAAAGTGCCAGCACTGAAAGCTGTTGCTAGCCAGCACCCTTCCTTGGAAGCGCTTTTGTAGGCCTAAGAACACTGGGGCTCTGGGCTTCTCTAGCCACCTAATCTTCTGCTCATCCTCTCGCGCACTCTAAAGAGAGCTCAGGTGAGAAATTGCAAACGTCCAGCAATTGCTCAGAGATGAAAAGTGCCAGCACTGAAAGCTCTTGCTAGCCAGCACCCTTCCTTGGAAGCGCTTTCACAGGCGCAGCAACACTGGGGCTTTGCGCTTCTCTACCCACCATACGTCACGGTCACTATCTCTCCATCTCGTGGACACGAGCTGAGAAATTGCAAACGTCGAGCAATTGCTCAGAGATGAAAAGTGCCAGCACTGAAAGCTGTTGCTAGCCAGCACCCTTCCTTGGAAGCGCTTTTGTAGCCCTAAGAACACTGGGGCTCTGGGCTTCTCTAGCCACCTAATCTTCTGCTCATCCTCTCGCGCACTCTAAAGAGAGCTCAGGTGAGAAATTGCAAACGTCCAGCAATTGCTCAGAGATGAAAAGTGCCAGCACTGAAAGCTCTTGCTAGCCAGCACCCTTCCTTGGAAGCGCTTTCACAGGCGCAGTAACACTGGGGCTTTGCGCTTCTCTACCCACCAAAAATCACGGTCCTTCTCTTTCCGTCTCGTACACACGAGCTGAGAAATTGCAAACGTCGAGCAATTGCTCAGAGATGAAAAGTGACAGCACTGAAAGCTGTTGCTAGCCAGCACCCTTCCTTGGAAGCGCTTTCACAGGCGCAGTAACACTGGGGCTTTGCGCTTCTCTAGCCACCAAATATCAAGGTCACTATCTCTCAGTCTCGTAGACACGAGCTGAGAAATTGCAAACGTCGAGCAATTGCTCAGAGATGAAAAGTGTCAGCACTGAAAGCTCTTGCTAGCCAGCACCCTTCCTTGGAAGCGCTTTCACAGGCGCAGCAACACTGGGGCTTTGCGCTTCTCTACCCACCAAACATCACGGTCACTATCTTTCCGTCTCGTGGACACGAGCTGAGAAATTGCAAACGTCGAGCAATTGCTCAGAGATGAAAAGTGCCAGCACTGAAAGCTGTTGCTAGCCAGCACCCTTCCTTGGAAGCGCTTTTGTAGGCCTAAGAACACTGGGGCTCTGGGCTTCTCTAGCCACCTAAATTCTGCTCATCCTCTCGCGCACTCTAAAGAGAGCTCAGGTGAGAAATTGCAAACGTCGAGCAATTGCTCAGAGATGAAAAGTGCCAGCACTGAAAGCTCTTGCTAGCCAGCACCCTTCCTTGGAAGCGCTTTCACAGGTGCAGTAACACTGGGGCTTTGCGCTTCTCTACCCACCAAACGTCACGGTCCTTCTCTTTCCGTCTCGTAGACACGAGCTGAGAAATTGCAAACGTCGAGCAATTGCTCAGAGATGAAAAGTGCCAGCACTGAAAGCTCTTGCTAGCCAGCACCCTTCCTTGGAAGCGCTTTCACAGGCGCAGTAACACTGGGGCTTTGCGCTTCTCTACCCACCAAAAATCACGGTCAGTATCTCTCCGTCTCGTAGACACGAGCTGAGAAAATGCAAACGTCGAGCAATTGCTCAGAGATGAAAAGTGCCAGCACTGAAAGCTGTTGCTAGCCAGCACCCTTCCTTGGAAGCGCTTTCACAGGCGCAGCAACACTGGGGCTTTGCGCTTCTCTACCCACCAAACGTCACGGTCCTTCTCTTTCCGTCTCGTAGACACGAGCTGAGAAATTGCAAACGTCGAGCAATTGCTCAGAGATGAAAAGTGCCAGCACTGAAAGCTGTTGCTAGCCAGCACCCTTCCTTGGAAGCGCTTTTGTAGGCCTAAGAACACTGGGGCTCTGGGCTTCTCTAGCCACCTAATCTTCTGCTCATCCTCTCGCGCACTCTAAAGAGAGCTCAGGTGAGAAATTGCAAACGTCGAGCAATTGCTCAGAGATGAAAAGTGCCAGCACTGAAAGCTCTTGCTAGCCAGCACTCTTCCTTGGAAGCGCTTTCACAGGCGCAGTAACACTGGGGCTTTGCACTTCTCTAGCCACCAAACGTCACGGTCCTTCTCTTTCCGTCTCGTACACACGAGCTGAGAAATTGCAAACGTCGAGCAATTGCTCAGAGATGAAAAGTGCCAGCACTGAAAGCTGTTGCTAGCCAGCACCCTTCCTTGGCAGCGCTTTCACAGGCGCAGTAACACTGGGGCTCTGGGCTTCTCTAGCCACCAAACGTCACTGTCATTCTCTTTCCGTCTCGTAGACACGAGCTGAGAAATTGCAAACGTCGTGCAATTGCTCAGAGATGAAAAGTGCCAGCACTGAAAGCTCTTGCTAGCCAGCACCCTTCCTTGGAAGCGCTTTCACAGGCACAGCAACACTGGGGCTTTGCGCTTCTCTAGCCACCAAACGTCACGGTCCTTCTCTTTCCGTCTCGTAGACACGAGCTGAGAAATTGCAAACATCGAGCAATTGCTCAGAGATGAAAAGTGCCAGCACTGAAAGCTCTTGCTAGCCAGCACCCTTCCTTGGAAGCGCTTTTGTAGGCCTAAGAACACTGGGGCTCTGGGCTTCTCTAGCCACCTAATCTTCTGCTCATCCTCTCGCGCACTCTAAAGAGAGCTCAGGTGAGAAATTGCAAACGTCCAGCAATTGCTCAGAGATGAAAAGTGCCAGCACTGAAAGATGTTGCTAGCCAGCACCCTTCCTTGGAAGCGCTTTCACAGGCGCAGCAACACTGGGGCTTTGCGCTTCTCTAGCCACCAAACATCACGGTCACTATCTCTCCGTCTCGTAGACACGAGCTGAGAAATTGCAAACGTCGAGCAATTGCTCAGAGATGAAAAGTGCCAGCACTGAAAGCTGTTGCTAGCCAGCGCCCTTCCTTGGAAGCGCTTTCACAGGCGCAGTAACACTGGGGATTTGCGCTTCTCTACCCACCAAACGTCACGGTCCTTCTCTTTCCGTCTCGTAGACACGAGCTGAGAAATTGCAAACATCGAGCAATTGCTCAGAGATGAAAAGTGCCAGCACTGAAAGCTGTTGCTAGCCAGCACCCTTCCTTGGAAGCGCTTTCACAGGCGCAGTAACACTGGGGCTTTGCGCTTCTCTACCCACCAAAAATCAAGGTCGCTAACTCTCCGTCTCGTAGACACGAGCTGAGAAATTGCAAACGTCGAGCAATTGCTCAGAGATGAAAAGTGCCAGCACTGAAAGCTGTTGCTAGCCAGCACCCTTCCTTGGAAGCGCTTTCACAGGCGCAGCAACACTGGGGCTTTGCGCTTCTCTACCCACCAAACATCACGGTCACTATCTCTCCGTCTCGTGGACACGAGCTGAGAAATTGCAAACGTCGAGCAATTGCTCAGAGATGAAAAGTGCCAGCACTGAAAGCTCTTGCTAGCCAGCACCCTTCCTTGGAAGCGCTTTTGTAGGCCTAAGAACACTGGGGCTCTGGGCTTCTCTAGCCACCTAATCTTCTGCTCATCCTCTCGCGCACTCTAAAGAGAGCTCAGGTGAGAAATTGCAAACGTCCAGCAATTGCTCAGAGATGAAAAGTGCCAGCACTGAAAGCTCTTACTAGCCAGCACCCTTCCTTGGAAGCGCTTTCACAGGCGCAGTAACACTGGGGCTTTGCGCTTCTCTACCCACCAAACGTCACTGTCATTCTCTTTCCGTCTCGTAGACACGAGCTGAGAAATTGCAAACGTCGAGCAATTGCTCAGAGATGAAAAGTGCCAGCACTGAAAGCTGTTGCTAGCCAGCACCCTTCCTTGGAAGCGCTTTCACAGGCGCAGTAACACTGGGGCTTTGCGCTTCTCTACCCACCAAAAATCACGGTCACTATCTCTCCATCTCGTAGACACGAGCTGAGAAAATGCAAACGTCGAGCAATTGCTCAGAGATGAAAAGTGCCAGCACTGAAAGCTGTTGCTAGCCAGCACCCTTCCTTGGAAGCGCTTTCACAGGCGCAGCAACACTGGGGCTTTGCGCTTCTCTACCCACCAAACGTCACGGTCCTTCTCTTTCCGTCTCGTAGACATGAGCTGAGAAATTGCAAACGTCGAGCAATTGCTCAGAGATGAAAAGTGCCAGCACTGAAAGCTGTTGCTAGCCAGCACCCTTCCTTGGAAGCGCTTTTGTAGGCCTAAGAACACTGGGGCTCTGGGCTTCTCTAGCCACCTAATCTTCTGCTCATCTTCTCGCGCACTCTAAAGAGAGCTCAGGTGAGAAATTGCAAACATCGAGCAATTGCTCAGAGATGAAAAGTGCCAGCACTGAAAGCTCTTGCTAGCCAGCACCCTTCCTTGGAAGCGCTTTCACAGGCGCAGCAACACTGGGGCTTTGCGCTTCTCTACCCACCAAACGTCACGGTCCTTCTCTTTCCGTCTCGTAGACACGAGCTGAGAAATTGCAAACGTCGAGCAATTGCTCAGAGATGAAAAGTGCCAGCACTGAAAGCTGTTGCTAGCCAGCACCCTTCCTTGGCAGCGCTTTCACAGGCGCAGTAACACTGGGGCTTTGCGCTTCTCTAGCCACCAAACGTCACTGTCATTCTCTTTCCGTCTCGTAGACACGAGCTGAGAAATTGCAAACGTCGAGCAATTGCTCAGAGATGAAAAGTGCCAGCACTGAAAGCTCTTGCTAGCCAGCACCCTTCCTTGGAAGCGCTTTTGTAGGCCTAAGAACACTGGGGCTCTGGGCTTCTCTAGCCACCTAATCTTCTGCTCATCCTCTCGCGCACTCTAAAGAGAGCTCAGGTGAGAAATTGCAAACGTCCAGCAATTGCTCAGAGATGAAAAGTGCCAGCACTGAAAGATGTTGCTAGCCAGCACCCTTCCTTGGAAGCGCTTTCACAGGCGCAGCAACACTGGGGCTTTGCGCTTCTCTAGCCACCAAAAATCACGGTCACTAACTCTCTGTCTCGTAGACACGAGCTGAGAAATTGCAAACGTCGAGCAATTGCTCAGAGATGAAAAGTGCCAGCACTGAAAGCTGTTGCTAGCCAGCACCCTTCCTTGGAAGCGCTTTTGTAGGCCTAAGAACACTGGGGCTCTGGGCTTCTCTAGCCACCTAATCTTCTGCTCATCCTCTCGCGCACTCTAAAGAGAGCTCAGGTGAGAAATTGCAAACGTCCAGCAATTGCTCAGAGATGAAAAGTGCCAGCACTGAAAGCTCTTGCTAGCCAGCACCCTTCCTTGGAAGCGCTTTCACAGGCGCAGCAACACTGGGGCTTTGCGCTTCTCTACCCACCATACGTCACGGTCACTATCTCTCCGTCTCGTGGACACGAGCTGAGAAATTGCAAACGTCGAGCAATTGCTCAGAGATGAAAAGTGCCAGCACTGAAAGCTGTTGCTAGCCAGCACCCTTCCTTGGAAGCGCTTTTGTAGGCCTAAGAACACTGGGGCTCTGGGCTTCTCTAGCCACCTAATCTTCTGCTCATCCTCTCGTGCACTCTAAAGAGAGCTCAGGTGAGAAATTGCAAACGTCGAGCAATTGCTCAGAGATGAAAAGTGCCAGCACTGAAAGCTGTTGCTAGCCAGCACCCTTCCTTGGAAGCGCTTTCACAGGCGCAGTAACACTGGGGCTTTGCGCTTCTCTACCCACCAAACATCACAGTCACTAACTCTCCGTCTCGTAGAGACGAGCTGAGAAATTGCAAACGTCCAGCAATTGCTCAGAGATGAAAAGTGCCAGCACTGAAAGCTGTTGCTAGCCAGCACCCTTCCTTGGAAGCGCTTTTGTAGGCCTAAGAACACTGGGGCTCTGGGCTTCTCTAGCCACCTAATCTTCTGCTCATCCTCTCGCGCACTCTAAAGAGAGCTCAGGTGAGAAATTGCAAACGTCAAGCAATTGCTCAGAGATGAAAAGTGCCAGCACTGAAAGCTCTTGCTAGCCAGCACCCTTCCTTGGAAGCGCTTTCACAGGCGCAGCAACACTGGGGCTTTGCGCTTCTCTACCCACCAAACGTCACGGTCACTATCTCTCCGTCTCGTGGACACGAGCTGAGAAATTGCAAACGTCGAGCAATTGCTCAGAGATGAAAAGTGCCAGCACTGAAAGCTGTTGCTAGCCAGCACCCTTCCTTGGAAGCGCTTTCACAGGCGCAGTAACACTGGGGCTTTGCGCTTCTCTAGCCACCAAAAATCAAGGTCACTAACTCTCCGTCTCGTAGACACGAGCTGAGAAATTGCAAACGTCGAGCAATTGCTCAGAGATGAAAAGTGTCAGCACTGAAAGCTCTTGCTAGCCAGCACCCTTCCTTGGAAGCGCTTTCACAGGCGCAGCAACACTGGGGCTTTGCGCTTCTCTACCCACCAAACGTCACGGTCACTATCTTTCCATCTCGTGGACACGAGCTGAGAAATTGCAAACGTCGAGCAATTGCTCAGAGATGAAAAGTGCCAGCACTGAAAGCTGTTGCTAGCCAGCACCCTTCCTTGGAAGCGCTTTTGTAGGCCTAAGAACACTGGGGCTCTGGGCTTCTCTAGCCACCTAAATTCTGCTCATCCTCTCGCGCACTCTAAAGAGAGCTCAGGTGAGAAATTGCAAACGTCGAGCAATTGCTCAGAGATGAAAAGTGCCAGCACTGAAAGCTCTTGCTAGCCAGCACCCTTCCTTGGAAGCGCTTTCACAGGTGCAGTAACACTGGGGCTTTGCGCTTCTCTACCCACCAAACGTCACGGTCCTTCTCTTTCCGTCTCGTAGACACGAGCTGAGAAATTGCAAACGTCGAGCAATTGCTCAGAGATGAAAAGTGCCAGCACTGAAAGCTCTTGCTAGCCAGCACCCTTCCTTGGAAGCGCTTTCACAGGCGCAGTAACACTGGGGCTTTGCGCTTCTCTACCCACCAAAAATCACGGTCAGTATCTCTCCGTCTCGTAGACACGAGCTGAGAAAATGCAAACGTCGAGCAATTGCTCAGAGATGAAAAGTGCCAGCACTGAAAGCTGTTGCTAGCCAGCACCCTTCCTTGGAAGCGCTTTCACAGGCGCAGCAACACTGGGGCTTTGCGCTTCTCTACCCACCAAACGTCACGGTCCTTCTCTTTCCGTCTCGTAGACACGAGCTGAGAAATTGCAAACGTCGAGCAATTGCTCAGAGATGAAAAGTGCCAGCACTGAAAGCTGTTGCTAGCCAGCACCCTTCCTTGGAAGCGCTTTTGTAGGCCTAAGAACACTGGGGCTCTGGGCTTCTCTAGCCACCTAATCTTCTGCTCATCCTCTCGCGCACTCTAAAGAGAGCTCAGGTGAGAAATTGCAAACGTCGAGCAATTGCTCAGAGATGAAAAGTGCCAGCACTGAAAGCTCTTGCTAGCCAGCACTCTTCCTTGGAAGCGCTTTCACAGGCGCAGTAACACTGGGGCTTTGCACTTCTCTAGCCACCAAACGTCACGGTCCTTCTCTTTCCGTCTCGTACACACGAGCTGAGAAATTGCAAACGTCGAGCAATTGCTCAGAGATGAAAAGTGCCAGCACTGAAAGCTGTTGCTAGCCAGCACCCTTCCTTGGCAGCGCTTTCACAGGCGCAGTAACACTGGGGCTCTGGGCTTCTCTAGCCACCAAACGTCACTGTCATTCTCTTTCCGTCTCGTAGACACGAGCTGAGAAATTGCAAACGTCGTGCAATTGCTCAGAGATGAAAAGTGCCAGCACTGAAAGCTCTTGCTAGCCAGCACCCTTCCTTGGAAGCGCTTTCACAGGCACAGCAACACTGGGGCTTTGCGCTTCTCTAGCCACCAAACGTCACGGTCCTTCTCTTTCCGTCTCGTAGACACGAGCTGAGAAATTGCAAACATCGAGCAATTGCTCAGAGATGAAAAGTGCCAGCACTGAAAGCTCTTGCTAGCCAGCACCCTTCCTTGGAAGCGCTTTTGTAGGCCTAAGAACACTGGGGCTCTGGGCTTCTCTAGCCACCTAATCTTCTGCTCATCCTCTCGCGCACTCTAAAGAGAGCTCAGGGGAGAAATTGCAAACGTCCAGCAATTGCTCAGAGATGAAAAGTGCCAGCACTGAAAGATGTTGCTAGCCAGCACCCTTCCTTGGAAGCGCTTTCACAGGCGCAGCAACACTGGGGCTTTGCGCTTCTCTAGCCACCAAACATCACGGTCACTATCTCTCCGTCTCGTGGACACGAGCTGAGAAATTGCAAACGTCGAGCAATTGCTCAGAGATGAAAAGTGCCAGCACTGAAAGCTGTTGCTAGCCAGCGCCCTTCCTTGGAAGCGCTTTCACAGGCGCAGTAACACTGGGGATTTGCGCTTCTCTACCCACCAAACGTCACGGTCCTTCTCTTTCCGTCTCGTAGACACGAGCTGAGAAATTGCAAACATCGAGCAATTGCTCAGAGATGAAAAGTGCCAGCACTGAAAGCTGTTGCTAGCCAGCACCCTTCCTTGGAAGCGCTTTCACAGGCGCAGTAACACTGGGGCTTTGCGCTTCTCTACCCGCCAAAAATCAAGGTCGCTAACTCTCCGTCTCGTAGACACGAGCTGAGAAATTGCAAACGTCGAGCAATTGCTCAGAGATGAAAAGTGCCAGCACTGAAAGCTGTTGCTAGCCAGCACCCTTCCTTGGAAGCGCTTTCACAGGCGCAGCAACACTGGGGCTTTGCGCTTCTCTAGCCACCAAACATCACGGTCACTATCTCTCCGTCTCGTGGACACGAGCTGAGAAATTGCAAACGTCGAGCAATTGCTCAGAGATGAAAAGTGCCAGCACTGAAAGCTCTTGCTAGCCAGCACCCTTCCTTGGAAGCGCTTTTGTAGGCCTAAGAACACTGGGGCTCTGGGCTTCTCTAGCCACCTAATCTTCTGCTCATCCTCTCGCGCACTCTAAAGAGAGCTCAGGTGAGAAATTGCAAACGTCCAGCAATTGCTCAGAGATGAAAAGTGCCAGCACTGAAAGCTCTTGCTAGCCAGCACCCTTCCTTGGAAGCGCTTTCACAGGCGCAGTAACACTGGGGCTTTGCGCTTCTCTACCCACCAAACGTCACTGTCATTCTCTTTCCGTCTCGTAGAGACGAGCTGAGAAATTGCAAACGTCGAGCAATTGCTCAGAGATGAAAAGTGCCAGCACTGAAAGCTGTTGCTAGCCAGCACCCTTCCTTGGAAGCGCTTTCACAGGCGCAGTAACACTGGGGCTTTGCGCTTCTCTACCCACCAAAAATCACGGTCACTATCTCTCCATCTCGTAGACACGAGCTGAGAAAATGCAAACGTCGAGCAATTGCTCAGAGATGAAAAGTGCCAGCACTGAAAGCTGTTGCTAGCCAGCACCCTTCCTTGGAAGCGCTTTCACAGGCGCAGCAACACTGGGGCTTTGCGCTTCTCTACCCACCAAACGTCACGGTCCTTCTCTTTCCGTCTCGTAGACACGAGCTGAGAAATTGCAAACGTCGAGCAATTGCTCAGAGATGAAAAGTGCCAGCACTGAAAGCTGTTGCTAGCCAGCACCCTTCCTTGGAAGCGCTTTTGTAGGCCTAAGAACACTGGGGCTCTGGGCTTCTCTAGCCACCTAATCTTCTGCTCATCTTCTCGCGCACTCTAAAGAGAGCTCAGGTGAGAAATTGCAAACATCGAGCAATTGCTCAGAGATGAAAAGTGCCAGCACTGAAAGCTCTTGCTAGCCAGCACCCTTCCTTGGAAGCGCTTTCACAGGCGCAGCAACACTGGGGCTTTGCGCTTCTCTACCCACCAAACGTCACGGTCCTTCTCTTTCCGTCTCGTAGACACGAGCTGAGAAATTGCAAACGTCGAGCAATTGCTCAGAGATGAAAAGTGCCAGCACTGAAAGCTGTTGCTAGCCAGCACCCTTCCTTGGCAGCGCTTTCACAGGCGCAGTAACACTGGGGCTTTGCGCTTCTCTAGCCACCAAACGTCACTGTCATTCTCTTTCCGTCTCGTAGACACGAGCTGAGAAATTGCAAACGTCGAGCAATTGCTCAGAGATGAAAAGTGCCAGCACTGAAAGCTCTTGCTAGCCAGCACCCTTCCTTGGAAGCGCTTTTGTAGGCCTAAGAACACTGGGGCTCTGGGCTTCTCTAGCCACCTAATCTTCTGCTCATCCTCTCGCGCACTCTAAAGAGAGCTCAGGTGAGAAATTGCAAACGTCCAGCAATTGCTCAGAGATGAAAAGTGCCAGCACTGAAAGATGTTGCTAGCCAGCACCCTTCCTTGGAAGCGCTTTCACAGGCGCAGCAACACTGGGGCTTTGCGCTTCTCTACCCACCAAACGTCACGGTCACTATCTCTCCGTCTCGTGGACACGAGCTGAGAAATTGCAAACGTCGAGCAATTCCTCAGAGATGAAAAGTGCCAGCACTGAAAGCTGTTGCTAGCCAGCACCCTTCCTTGGAAGCGCTTTTGTAGGCCTAAGAACACTGGGGCTCTGGGCTTCTCTAGCCACCTAATCTTCTGCTCATCCTCTCGCGCACTCTAAAGAGAGCTCAGGTGAGAAATTGCAAACGTCCAGCAATTGCTCAGAGATGAAAAGTGCCAGCACTGAAAGCTCTTGCTAGCCAGCACCCTTCCTTGGAAGCGCTTTCACAGGCGCAGTAACACTGGGGCTTTGCGCTTCTCTAGCCACCAAACGTCACGGTCCTTCTCTTTCCGTCTCGTAGACACGAGCTGAGAAATTGCAAACGTCGAGCAATTGCTCAGAGATGAAAAGTGCCAGCACTGAAAGCTGTTGCTAGCCAGCACCCTTCCTTGGAAGCGCTTTTGTAGGCCTAAGAACACTGGGGCTCTGGGCTTCTCTAGCCACCTAATCTTCTGCTCATCCTCTCGCGCACTCTAAAGAGAGCTCAGGTGAGAAATTGCAAACGTCGAGCAATTGCTCAGAGATGAAAAGTGCCAGCACTGAAAGCTCTTGCTAGCCAGCACCCTTCCTTGGAAGCGCTTTCACAGGCGCAGCAACACTGGGGCTTTGCGCTTCTCTACCCACCATACGTCACGGTCACTATCTCTCCGTCTCGTGGACACGAACTGAGAAATTGCAAACGTCGAGCAATTGCTCAGAGATGAAAAGTGCCAGCACTGAAAGCTGTTGCTAGCCAGCAGCCTTCCTTGGAAGCGCTTTTGTAGGCCTAAGAACACTGGGGCTCTGGGCTTCTCTAGCCACCTAATCTTCTGCTCATCCTCTCGTGCACTCTAAAGAGAGCTCAGGTGAGAAATTGCAAACGTCGAGCAATTGCTCAGAGATGAAAAGTGCCAGCACTGAAAGCTGTTGCTAGCCAGCACCCTTCCTTGGAAGCGCTTTCACAGGCGCAGTAACACTGGGGCTTTGCGCTTCTCTACCCACCAAACATCACAGTCACTAACTCTCCGTCTCGTAGAGACGAGCTGAGAAATTGCAAACGTCCAGCAATTGCTCAGAGATGAAAAGTGCCAGCACTGAAAGCTCTTGCTAGCCAGCACCCTTCCTTGGAAGCGCTTTTGTAGGCCTAAGAACACTGGGGCTCTGGGCTTCTCTAGCCACCTAATCTTCTGCTCATCCTCTCGCGCACTCTAAAGAGAGCTCAGGTGAGAAATTGCAAACGTCAAGCAATTGCTCAGAGATGAAAAGTGCCAGCACTGAAAGCTGTTGCTAGCCAGCACCCTTCCTTGGAAGCGCTTTCACAGGCGCAGCAACACTGGGGCTTTGCGCTTCTCTACCCACCAAACGTCACGGTCACTATCTCTCCGTCTCGTGGACACGAGCTGAGAAATTGCAAACGTCGAGCAATTGCTCAGAGATGAAAAGTGCCAGCACTGAAAGCTGTTGCTAGCCAGCACCCTTCCTTGGAAGCGCTTTCACAGGCACAGCAACACTGGGGCTCTGGGCTTCTCTAGCCACCAAACATCACGGTCACTATCTCTCCGTCTTGTAGACACGAGCTGAGAAATTGCAAACTTCAAGCAATTGCTCAGAGATGAAAAGTGCCAGCACTGAAAGCTGTTGCTAGCCAGCACCCTTCCTTGGAAGCGCTTTTGTAGGCCTAAGAACACTGGGGCTCTGGGCTTCTCTAGCCACCTAATCTTATGCTCATCCTCTCGCGCACTCTAAAGAGAGCTCAGGTGAGAAATTGCAAACGTCGAGCAATTGCTCAGAGATGAAAAGTGCCAGCACTGAAAGCTCTTGCTAGCCAGCACCCTTCCTTGGAAGCGCTTTCACAGGCACAGTAACACTGGGGCTTTGCGCTTCTCTACCCACCAAAAATCACGGTCACTATCTCTCCGTCTCGTAGACACGAGCTGAGAAAATGCAAACGTCGAGCAATTGCTCAGAGATGAAAAGTGCCAGCACTGAAAGCTGTTGCTAGCCAGCACCCTTCCTTGGAAGCGCTTTTGTAGGCCTAAGAACACTGGGGCTCTGGGCTTCTCTAGCCACCAAAAATCACAGTCACTAACTCTCCGTCTCGTAGAGACGAGCTGAGAAATTGCAAACGTCGAGCAATTGCTCAGAGAGGAAAAGTGCCAGCACTGAAAGCTCTTGCTAGCCAGCCCCCTTCCTTGGAAGCGCTTTTGTAGGCCTAAGAACACTGGGGCTCTGGGCTTCTCTAGCCACCTAATCTTCTGCTCATCCTCTCGCGCACTCTAAAGAGAGCTCAGGTGAGAAATTGCAAACGTCGAGCAATTGCTCAGAGATGAAAAGTGCCAGCACTGAAAGCTGTTGCTAGCCAGCACCCTTCCTTGGAAGCGCTTTCACAGGCGCAGCAACACTGGGGCTTTGCGCTTTTCTACCCACCAAACGTCACGCTCACTATCTCTCCGTCTCGTGGACACGAGCTGAGAAATTGCAAACGTCGAGCAATTGCTCAGAGATGAAAAGTGCCAGCACTGAAAGCTGTTGCTAGCCAGCACCCTTCCTTGGAAGCGCTTTCACAGGCGCAGCAACACTGGGGATTTGCGCTTCTCTACCCACCAAACGTCACGGTCCTTCTCTTTCCGTCTCCTAGACACGAGCTGAGAAATTGCAAACGTCGAGCAATTGCTCAGAGATGAAAAGTGCCAGCACTGGAAGCTGTTGCTAGCCAGCACCCTTCCTTGGAAGCGCTTTTGTAGGCCTAAGAACACTGGGGCTCTGGGCTTCTCTAGCCACCTAATCTTCTGCTCATCCTCTCGCGCACTCTAAAGAGAGCTCAGGTGAGAAATTGCAAACGTCGAGCAATTGCTCAGAGATGAAAAGTGCCAGCACTGAAAGCTCTTGCTAGCCAGCACCCTTCCTTGGAAGCGCTTTCACAGGCGCAGTAACACTGGGGCTTTGCACTTCTCTAGCCACCAAACGTCACGGTCCTTCTCTTTCCGTCTCGTACACACGAGCTGAGAAATTGCAAACGTCGAGCAATTGCTCAGAGATGAAAAGTGACAGCACTGAAAGCTCTTGCTAGCCAGCACCCTTCCTTGGAAGCGCTTTCACAGGCGCAGTAACACTGGGGCTTTGCGCTTCTCTAGCCACCAAAAATCAAGGTCACTAACTCTCCGTCTCGTAGACACGAGCTGAGAAATTGCAAACGTCGAGCAATTGCTCAGAGATGAAAAGTGTCAGCACTGAAAGCTCTTGCTAGCCAGCACCCTTCCTTGGAAGCGCTTTCACAGGCGCAGCAACACTGGGGCTTTGCGCTTCTCTACCCACCAAACATCACGGTCACTATCTTTCCGTCTCGTGGACACGAGCTGAGAAATTGCAAACGTCGAGCAATTGCTCAGAGATGAAAAGTGCCAGCACTGAAAGCTCTTGCTAGCCAGCACCCTTCCTTGGAAGCGCTTTTGTAGGCCTAAGAACACTGGGGCTCTGGGCTTCTCTAGCCACCTAAATTCTGCTCATCCTCTCGCGCACTCTAAAGAGAGCTCAGGTGAGAAATTGCAAACGTCGAGCAATTGCTCAGAGATGAAAAGTGCCAGCACTGAAAGCTCTTGCTAGCCAGCACCCTTCCTTGGAAGCGCTTTCACAGGTGCAGTAACACTGGGGCTTTGCGCTTCTCTACCCACCAAACGTCACGGTCCTTCTCTTTCCGTCTCGTAGACACGAGCTGAGAAATTGCAAACGTCGAGCAATTGCTCAGAGATGAAAAGTGCCAGCACTGAAAGCTCTTGCTAGCCAGCACCCTTCCTTGGAAGCGCTTTCACAGGCGCAGTAACACTGGGGCTTTGCGCTTCTCTACCCACCAAAAATCACGGTCAGTATCTCTCCGTCTCGTAGACACGAGCTGAGAAAATGCAAACGTCGAGCAATTGCTCAGAGATGAAAAGTGCCAGCACTGAAAGCTGTTGCTAGCCAGCACCCTTCCTTGGAAGCGCTTTCACAGGCGCAGCAACACTGGGGCTTTGCGCTTCTCTACCCACCAAACGTCACGGTCCTTCTCTTTCCGTCTCGTAGACACGAGCTGAGAAATTGCAAACGTCGAGCAATTGCTCAGAGATGAAAAGTGCCAACACTGAAAGCTGTTGCTAGCCAGCACCCTTCCTTGGAAGCGCTTTTGTAGGCCTAAGAACACTGGGGCTCTGGGCTTCTCTAGCCACCTAATCTTCTGCTCATCCTCTCGCGCACTCTAAAGAGAGCTCAGGTGAGAAATTGCAAACGTCGAGCAATTGCTCAGAGATGAAAAGTGCCAGCACTGAAAGCTCTTGCTAGCCAGCACTCTTCCTTGGAAGCGCTTTCACAGGCGCAGTAACACTGGGGCTTTGCACTTCTCTAGCCACCAAACGTCACGGTCCTTCTCTTTCCGTCTCGTACACACGAGCTGAGAAATTGCAAACGTCGAGCAATTGCTCAGAGATGAAAAGTGCCAGCACTGAAAGCTGTTGCTAGCCAGCACCTTCCTTGGCAGCGCTTTCACAGGCGCAGCAACACTGGGGCTCTGGGCTTCTCTAGCCACCAAACGTCACTGTCATTCTCTTTCCGTCTCGTAGACACGAGCTGAGAAATTGCAAACGTCGTGCAATTGCTCAGAGATGAAAAGTGCCAGCACTGAAAGCTCTTGCTAGCCAGCACCCTTCCTTGGAAGCGCTTTCACAGGCACAGCAACACTGGGGCTTTACGCTTCTCTAGCCACCAAACGTCACGGTCCTTCTCTTTCCGTCTCGTAGACACGAGCTGAGAAATTGCAAACGTCGAGCAATTGCTCAGAGATGAAAAGTGCCAGCACTGGAAGCTGTTGCTAGCCAGCACCCTTCCTTGGAAGCGCTTTTGTAGGCCTAAGAACACTGGGGCTCTGGGCTTCTCTAGCCACCTAATCTTCTGCTCATCCTCTCGCGCACTCTAAAGAGAGCTCAGGTGAGAAATTGCAAACGTCGAGCAATTGCTCAGAGATGAAAAGTGCCAGCACTGAAAGATGTTGCTAGCCAGCACCCTTCCTTGGAAGCGCTTTCACAGGCGCAGCAACACTGGGGCTTTGCGCTTCTCTACCCACCAAACATCACGGTCACTATCTCTCCGTCTCGTGGACACGAGCTGAGAAATTGCAAACGTCGAGCAATTGCTCAGAGATGAAAAGTGCCAGCACTGAAAGCTGTTGCTAGCCAGCGCCCTTCCTTGGAAGCGCTTTCACAGGCGCAGTAACACTGGGGCTTTGCGCTTCTCTACCCACCAAAAATCAAGGTCGCTAACTCTCCGTCTCGTGGACACGAGCTGAGAAATTGCAAACGTCGAGCAATTGCTCAGAGATGAAAAGTGCCAGCACTGAAAGCTGTTGCTAGCCAGCACCCTTCCTTGGAAGCGCTTTCACAGGCGCAGCAACACTGGGGCTTTGCGCTTCTCTAGCCACCAAACATCACGGTCACTATCTCTCCGTCTCGTGGACACGAGCTGAGAAATTGCAAACGTCGAGCAATTGCTCAGAGATGAAAAGTGCCAGCACTGAAAGCTCTTGCTAGCCAGCACCCTTCCTTGGAAGCGCTTTTGTAGGCCTAAGAACACTGCGGCTCTGGGCTTCTCTAGCCACCTAATCTTCTGCTCATCCTCTCGCGCACTCTAAAGAGAGCTCAGGTGAGAAATTGCAAACGTCGAGCAATTGCTCAGAGATGAAAAGTGCCAGCACTGAAAGCTGTTGCTAGCCAGCACCCTTCCTTGGAAGCGCTTTCACAGGCGCAGTAACACTGGGGCTTTGCGCTTCTCTACCCACCAAACGTCACTGTCATTCTCTTTCCGTCTCGTAGACACGAGCTGAGAAATTGCAAACGTCGAGCAATTGCTCAGAGATGAAAAGTGCCAGCACTGAAAGCTGTTGCTAGCCAGCACCCTTCCTTGGAAGCGCTTTCACAGGCGCAGTAACACTGGGGCTTTGCGCTTCTCTACCCACCAAAAATCACGGTCACTATCTCTCCATCTCGTAGACACGAGCTGAGAAAATGCAAACGTCGAGCAATTGCTCAGAGATGAAAAGTGCCAGCACTGAAAGCTGTTGCTAGCCAGCACCCTTCCTTGGAAGCGCTTTCACAGGCGCAGCAACACTGGGGATTTGCGCTTCTCTACCCACCAAACGTCACGGTCCTTCTCTTTCCGTCTCGTACACACGAGCTGAGAAATTGCAAACGTCGAGCAATTGCTCAGAGATGAAAAGTGCCAGCACTGAAAGCTGTTGCTAGCCAGCACCCTTCCTTGGAAGCGCTTTCACAGGCGCAGTAACACTGGGGCTTTGCGCTTCTCTACCCACCAAAAATCACGGTCACTATCTCTCCATCTCGTAGACACGAGCTGAGAAAATGCAAACGTCGAGCAATTGCTCAGAGATGAAAAGTGCCAGCACTGAAAGCTCTTGCTAGCCAGCACCCTTCCTTGGAAGCGCTTTCACAGGCACAGCAACACTGGGGCTTTGCGCTTCTCTAGCCACCAAACGTCACGGTCCTTCTCTTTCCGTCTCGTAGACACGAGCTGAGAAATTGCAAACATCGAGCAATTGCTCAGAGATGAAAAGTGCCAGCACTGAAAGCTCTTGCTAGCCAGCACCCTTCCTTGGAAGCGCTTTTGTAGGCCTAAGAACACTGGGGCTCTGGGCTTCTCTAGCCACCTAATCTTCTGCTCATCCTCTCGCGCACTCTAAAGAGAGCTCAGGTGAGAAATTGCAAACGTCGAGCAATTGCTCAGAGATGAAAAGTGCCAGCACTGAAAGATGTTGCTAGCCAGCACCCTTCCTTGGAAGCGCTTTCACAGGCGCAGCAACACTGGGGCTTTGCGCTTCTCTAGCCACCAAACATCACGGTCACTATCTCTCCGTCTCGTGGACACGAGCTGAGAAATTGCAAACGTCGAGCAATTGCTCAGAGATGAAAAGTGCCAGCACTGAAAGCTGTTGCTAGCCAGCGCCCTTCCTTGGAAGCGCTTTCACAGGCGCAGTAACACTGGGGATTTGCGCTTCTCTACCCACCAAACGTCACGGTCCTTCTCTTTCCGTCTCGTAGACACGAGCTGAGAAATTGCAAACATCGAGCAATTGCTCAGAGATGAAAAGTGCCAGCACTGAAAGCTGTTGCTAGCCAGCACCCTTCCTTGGAAGCGCTTTCACAGGCGCAGTAACACTGGGGCTTTGCGCTTCTCTACCCACCAAAAATCAAGGTCGCTAACTCTCCGTCTCGTAGACACGAGCTGAGAAATTGCAAACGTCGAGCAATTGCTCAGAGATGAAAAGTGCCAGCACTGAAAGCTGTTGCTAGCCAGCACCCTTCCTTGGAAGCGCTTTCACAGGCGCAGTAACACTGGGGCTTTGCGCTTCTCTACCCACCAAAAATCACGGTCACTATCTCTCCATCTCGTAGACACGAGCTGAGAAAATGCAAACGTCGAGCAATTGCTCAGAGATGAAAAGTGCCAGCACTGAAAGCTGTTGCTAGCCAGCACCCTTCCTTGGAAGCGCTTTCACAGGCGCAGCAACACTGGGGATTTGCGCTTCTCTACCCACCAAACGTCACGGTCCTTCTCTTTCCGTCTCGTACACACGAGCTGAGAAATTGCAAACGTCGAGCAATTGCTCAGAGATGAAAAGTGCCAGCACTGAAAGCTGTTGCTAGCCAGCACCCTTCCTTGGAAGCGCTTTCACAGGCGCAGTAACACTGGGGCTTTGCGCTTCTCTACCCACCAAAAATCACGGTCACTATCTCTCCATCTCGTAGACACGAGCTGAGAAAATGCAAACGTCGAGCAATTGCTCAGAGATGAAAAGTGCCAGCACTGAAAGCTCTTGCTAGCCAGCACCCTTCCTTGGAAGCGCTTTCACAGGCACAGCAACACTGGGGCTTTGCGCTTCTCTAGCCACCAAACGTCACGGTCCTTCTCTTTCCGTCTCGTAGACACGAGCTGAGAAATTGCAAACATCGAGCAATTGCTCAGAGATGAAAAGTGCCAGCACTGAAAGCTCTTGCTAGCCAGCACCCTTCCTTGGAAGCGCTTTTGTAGGCCTAAGAACACTGGGGCTCTGGGCTTCTCTAGCCACCTAATCTTCTGCTCATCCTCTCGCGCACTCTAAAGAGAGCTCAGGTGAGAAATTGCAAACGTCGAGCAATTGCTCAGAGATGAAAAGTGCCAGCACTGAAAGATGTTGCTAGCCAGCACCCTTCCTTGGAAGCGCTTTCACAGGCGCAGCAACACTGGGGCTTTGCGCTTCTCTAGCCACCAAACGTCACGGTCACTATCTCTCCGTCTCGTGGACACGAGCTGAGAAATTGCAAACGTCGAGCAATTGCTCAGAGATGAAAAGTGCCAGCACTGAAAGCTGTTGCTAGCCAGCGCCCTTCCTTGGAAGCGCTTTCACAGGCGCAGTAACACTGGGGATTTGCGCTTCTCTACCCACCAAACGTCACGGTCCTTCTCTTTCCGTCTCGTAGACACGAGCTGAGAAATTGCAAACATCGAGCAATTGCTCAGAGATGAAAAGTGCCAGCACTGAAAGCTGTTGCTAGCCAGCACCCTTCCTTGGAAGCGCTTTCACAGGCGCAGTAACACTGGGGCTTTGCGCTTCTCTACCCACCAAAAATCAAGGTCGCTAACTCTCCGTCTCGTAGACACGAGCTGAGAAATTGCAAACGTCGAGCAATTGCTCAGAGATGAAAAGTGCCAGCACTGAAAGCTGTTGCTAGCCAGCACCCTTCCTTGGAAGCGCTTTCACAGGCGCAGCAACACTGGGGCTTTGCGCTTCTCTAGCCACCAAACATCACGGTCACTATCTCTCCGTCTCGTGGACACGAGCTGAGAAATTGCAAACGTCGAGCAATTGCTCAGAGATGAAAAGTGCCAGCACTGAAAGCTCTTGCTAGCCAGCACCCTTCCTTGGAAGCGCTTTTGTAGGCCTAAGAACACTGGGGCTCTGGGCTTCTCTAGCCACCTAATCTTCTGCTCATCCTCTCGCGCACTCTAAAGAGAGCTCAGGTGAGAAATTGCAAACGTCCAGCAATTGCTCAGAGATGAAAAGTGCCAGCACTGAAAGCTCTTGCTAGCCAGCACCCTTCCTTGGAAGCGCTTTCACAGGCGCAGTAACACTGGGGCTTTGCGCTTCTCTACCCACCAAACGTCACTGTCATTCTCTTTCCGTCTCGTAGAGACGAGCTGAGAAATTGCAAACGTCGAGCAATTGCTCAGAGATGAAAAGTGCCAGCACTGAAAGCTGTTGCTAGCCAGCACCCTTCCTTGGAAGCGCTTTCACAGGCGCAGTAACACTGGGGCTTTGCGCTTCTCTACCCACCAAAAATCACGGTCACTATCTCTCCATCTCGTAGACACGAGCTGAGAAAATGCAAACGTCGAGCAATTGCTCAGAGATGAAAAGTGCCAGCACTGAAAGCTGTTGCTAGCCAGCACCCTTCCTTGGAAGCGCTTTCACAGGCGCAGCAACACTGGGGCTTTGCGCTTCTCTACCCACCAAACGTCACGGTCCTTCTCTTTCCGTCTCGTAGACACGAGCTGAGAAATTGCAAACGTCGAGCAATTGCTCAGAGATGAAAAGTGCCAGCACTGAAAGCTGTTGCTAGCCAGCACCCTTCCTTGGAAGCGCTTTTGTAGGCCTAAGAACACTGGGGCTCTGGGCTTCTCTAGCCACCTAATCTTCTGCTCATCTTCTCGCGCACTCTAAAGAGAGCTCAGGTGAGAAATTGCAAACATCGAGCAATTGCTCAGAGATGAAAAGTGCCAGCACTGAAAGCTGTTGCTAGCCAGCACCCTTCCTTGGAAGCGCTTTCACAGGCGCAGCAACACTGGGGCTTTGCGCTTCTCTACCCACCAAACGTCACGGTCCTTCTCTTTCCGTCTCGTAGACACGAGCTGAGAAATTGCAAACGTCGAGCAATTGCTCAGAGATGAAAAGTGCCAGCACTGAAAGCTGTTGCTAGCCAGCACCCTTCCTTGGCAGCGCTTTCACAGGCGCAGTAACACTGGGGCTTTGCGCTTCTCTAGCCACCAAACGTCACTGTCATTCTCTTTCCGTCTCGTAGACACGAGCTGAGAAATTGCAAACGTCGAGCAATTGCTCAGAGATGAAAAGTGCCAGCACTGAAAGCTCTTGCTAGCCAGCACCCTTCCTTGGAAGCGCTTTTGTAGGCCTAAGAACACTGGGGCTCTGGGCTTCTCTAGCCACCTAATCTTCTGCTCATCCTCTCGCGCACTCTAAAGAGAGCTCAGGTGAGAAATTGCAAACGTCCAGCAATTGCTCAGAGATGAAAAGTGCCAGCACTGAAAGATGTTGCTAGCCAGCACCCTTCCTTGGAAGCGCTTTCACAGGCGCAGCAACACTGGGGCTTTGCGCTTCTCTACCCACCAAACGTCACGGTCACTATCTCTCCGTCTCGTGGACACGAGCTGAGAAATTGCAAACGTCGAGCAATTGCTCAGAGATGAAAAGTGCCAGCACTGAAAGCTGTTGCTAGCCAGCACCCTTCCTTGGAAGCGCTTTTGTAGGCCTAAGAACACTGGGGCTCTGGGCTTCTCTAGCCACCTCATCTTCTGCTCATCCTCTCGCGCACTCTAAAGAGAGCTCAGGTGAGAAATTGCAAACGTCCAGCAATTGCTCAGAGATGAAAAGTGCCAGCACTGAAAGCTCTTGCTAGCCAGCACCCTTCCTTGGAAGCGCTTTCACAGGCGCAGTAACACTGGGGCTTTGCGGTTCTCTAGCCACCAAACGTCACGGTCCTTCTCTTTCCGTCTCGTAGACACGAGCTGAGAAATTGCAAACGTCGAGCAATTGCTCAGAGATGAAAAGTGCCAGCACTGAAAGCTCTTGCTAGCCAGCACCCTTCCTTGGAAGCGCTTTTGTAGGCCTAAGAACACTGGGGCTCTGGGCTTCTCTAGCCACCTAATCTTCTGCTCATCCTCTCGCGCACTCTAAAGAGAGCTCAGGTGAGAAATTGCAAACGTCGAGCAATTGCTCAGAGATGAAAAGTGCCAGCACTGAAAGCTCTTGCTAGCCAGCACCCTTCCTTGGAAGCGCTTTCACAGGCGCAGCAACACTGGGGCTTTGCGCTTCTCTACCCACCATACGTCACGGTCACTATCTCTCCGTCTCGTGGACACGAGCTGAGAAATTGCAAACGTCGAGCAATTGCTCAGAGATGAAAAGTGCCAGCACTGAAAGCTCTTGCTAGCCAGCACCCTTCCTTGGAAGCGCTTTTGTAGGCCTAAGAACACTGGGGCTCTGGGCTTCTCTAGCCACCTAATCTTCTGCTCATCCTCTCGTGCACTCTAAAGAGAGCTCAGGTGAGAAATTGCAAACGTCGAGCAATTGCTCAGAGATGAAAAGTGCCAGCACTGAAAGCTGTTGCTAGCCAGCACCCTTCCTTGGAAGCGCTTTCACAGGCGCAGTAACAGTGGGGCTTTGCGATTCTCTACCCACCAAACATCACGCTCACTATCTCTCCGTCTCGTGGACACGAGCTGAGAAATTGCAAACGTCCAGCAATTGCTCAGAGATGAAAAGTGCCAGCACTGAAAGCTGTTGCTAGCCAGCACCCTTCCTTGGAAGCGCTTTTGTAGGCCTAAGAACACTGGGGCTCTGGGCTTCTCTAGCCACCTAATCTTCTGCTCATCCTCTCGCGCACTCTAAAGAGAGCTCAGGTGAGAAATTGCAAACGTCAAGCAATTGCTCAGAGATGAAAAGTGCCAGCACTGAAAGCTCTTGCTAGCCAGCACCCTTCCTTGGAAGCGCTTTCACAGGCGCAGCAACACTGGGGCTTTGCGCTTCTCTACCCACCAAACGTCACGGTCACTATCTCTCCGTCTCGTGGACACGAGCTGAGAAATTGCAAACGTCGAGCAATTGCTCAGAGATGAAAAGTGCCAGCACTGAAAGCTGTTGCTAGCCAGCACCCTTCCTTGGAAGCGCTTTCACAGGCACAGCAACACTGGGGCTCTGGGCTTCTCTAGCCACCAAACATCACGGTCACTATCTCTCCGTCTTGTAGACACGAGCTGAGAAATTGCAAACGTCAAGCAATTGCTCAGAGATGAAAAGTGCCAGCACTGAAAGCTGTTGCTAGCCAGCACCCTTCCTTGGAAGCGCTTTTGTAGGCCTAAGAACACTGGGGCTCTGGGCTTCTCTAGCCACCTAATCTTATGCTCATCCTCTCGCGCACTCTAAAGAGAGCTCAGGTGAGAAATTGCAAACGTCGAGCAATTGCTCAGAGATGAAAAGTGCCAGCACTGAAAGCTCTTGCTAGCCAGCACCCTTCCTTGGAAGCGCTTTCACAGGCACAGTAACACTGGGGCTTTGCGCTTCTCTACCCACCAAAAATCACGGTCACTATCTCTCCGTCTCGTAGACACGAGCTGAGAAAATGCAAACGTCGAGCAATTGCTCAGAGATGAAAAGTGCCAGCACTGAAAGCTGTTGCTAGCCAGCACCCTTCCTTGGAAGCGCTTTTGTAGGCCTAAGAACACTGGGGCTCTGGGCTTCTCTAGCCACCAAAAATCACAGTCACTAACTCTCCGTCTCGTAGAGACGAGCTGAGAAATTGCAAACGTCGAGCAATTGCTCAGAGAGGAAAAGTGCCAGCACTGAAAGCTCTTGCTAGCCAGCCCCCTTCCTTGGAAGCGCTTTTGTAGGCCTAAGAACACTGGGGCTCTGGGCTTCTCTAGCCACCTAATCTTCTGCTCATCCTCTCGCGCACTCTAAAGAGAGCTCAGGTGAGAAATTGCAAACGTCGAGCAATTGCTCAGAGATGAAAAGTGCCAGCACTGAAAGCTCTTGCTAGCCAGCACCCTTCCTTGGAAGCGCTTTCACAGGCGCAGCAACACTGGGGCTTTGCGCTTTTCTACCCACCAAACGTCACGCTCACTATCTCTCCGTCTCGTGGACACGAGCTGAGAAATTGCAAACGTCGAGCAATTGCTCAGAGATGAAAAGTGCCAGCACTGAAAGCTGTTGCTAGCCAGCACCCTTCCTTGGAAGCGCTTTCACAGGCGCAGTAACACTGGGGATTTGCGCTTCTCTACCCACCAAACGTCACGGTCCTTCTCTTTCCGTCTCCTAGACACGAGCTGAGAAATTGCAAACGTCGAGCAATTGCTCAGAGATGAAAAGTGCCAGCACTGGAAGCTGTTGCTAGCCAGCACCCTTCCTTGGAAGCGCTTTTGTAGGCCTAAGAACACTGGGGCTCTGGGCTTCTCTAGCCACCTAATCTTCTGCTCATCCTCTCGCGCACTCTAAAGAGAGCTCAGGTGAGAAATTGCAAACGTCGAGCAATTGCTCAGAGATGAAAAGTGCCAGCACTGAAAGCTCTTGCTAGCCAGCACCCTTCCTTGGAAGCGCTTTCACAGGCGCAGTAACACTGGGGCTTTGCACTTCTCTAGCCACCAAACGTCACGGTCCTTCTCTTTCCGTCTCGTACACACGAGCTGAGAAATTGCAAACGTCGAGCAATTGCTCAGAGATGAAAAGTGACAGCACTGAAAGCTGTTGCTAGCCAGCACCCTTCCTTGGAAGCGCTTTCACAGGCGCAGTAACACTGGGGCTTTGCGCTTCTCTAGCCACCAAAAATCAAGGTCACTAACTCTCCGTCTCGTAGACACGAGCTGAGAAATTGCAAACGTCGAGCAATTGCTCAGAGATGAAAAGTGTCAGCACTGAAAGCTCTTGCTAGCCAGCACCCTTCCTTGGAAGCGCTTTCACAGGCGCAGCAACACTGGGGCTTTGCGCTTCTCTACCCACCAAACATCACGGTCACTATCTTTCCGTCTCGTGGACACGAGCTGAGAAATTGCAAACGTCGAGCAATTGCTCAGAGATGAAAAGTGCCAGCACTGAAAGCTCTTGCTAGCCAGCACCCTTCCTTGGAAGCGCTTTTGTAGGCCTAAGAACACTGGGGCTCTGGGCTTCTCTAGCCACCTAAATTCTGCTCATCCTCTCGCGCACTCTAAAGAGAGCTCAGGTGAGAAATTGCAAACGTCGAGCAATTGCTCAGAGATGAAAAGTGCCAGCACTGAAAGCTCTTGCTAGCCAGCACCCTTCCTTGGAAGCGCTTTCACAGGTGCAGTAACACTGGGGCTTTGCGCTTCTCTACCCACCAAACGTCACGGTCCTTCTCTTTCCGTCTCGTAGACACGAGCTGAGAAATTGCAAACGTCGAGCAATTGCTCAGAGATGAAAAGTGCCAGCACTGAAAGCTCTTGCTAGCCAGCACCCTTCCTTGGAAGCGCTTTCACAGGCGCAGTAACACTGGGGCTTTGCGCTTCTCTACCCACCAAAAATCACGGTCAGTATCTCTCCGTCTCGTAGACACGAGCTGAGAAAATGCAAACGTCGAGCAATTGCTCAGAGATGAAAAGTGCCAGCACTGAAAGCTGTTGCTAGCCAGCACCCTTCCTTGGAAGCGCTTTCACAGGCGCAGCAACACTGGGGCTTTGCGCTTCTCTACGCACCAAACGTCACGGTCCTTCTCTTTCCGTCTCGTAGACACGAGCTGAGAAATTGCAAACGTCGAGCAATTGCTCAGAGATGAAAAGTGCCAGCACTGAAAGCTGTTGCTAGCCAGCACCCTTCCTTGGAAGCGCTTTTGTAGGCCTAAGAACACTGGGGCTCTGGGCTTCTCTAGCCACCTAATCTTCTGCTCATCCTCTCGCGCACTCTAAAGAGAGCTCAGGTGAGAAATTGCAAACGTCCAGCAATTGCTCAGAGATGAAAAGTGCCAGCACTGAAAGCTCTTGCTAGCCAGCACTCTTCCTTGGAAGCGCTTTCACAGGCGCAGTAACACTGGGGCTTTGCACTTCTCTAGCCACCAAACGTCACGGTCCTTCTCTTTCCGTCTCGTACACACGAGCTGAGAAATTGCAAACGTCGAGCAATTGCTCAGAGATGAAAAGTGCCAGCACTGAAAGCTGTTGCTAGCCAGCACCTTCCTTGGCAGCGCTTTCACAGGCGCAGTAACACTGGGGCTCTGGGCTTCTCTAGCCACCAAACGTCACTGTCATTCTCTTTCCGTCTCGTAGACACGAGCTGAGAAATTGCAAACGTCGTGCAATTGCTCAGAGATGAAAAGTGCCAGCACTGAAAGCTCTTGCTAGCCAGCACCCTTCCTTGGAAGCGCTTTTGTAGGCCTAAGAACACTGGGGCTTTACGCTTCTCTAGCCACCAAACGTCACGGTCCTTCTCTTTCCGTCTCGTAGACACGAGCTGAGAAATTGCAAACATCGAGCAATTGCTCAGAGATGAAAAGTGCCAGCACTGAAAGCTCTTGCTAGCCAGCACCCTTCCTTGGAAGCGCTTTTGTAGGCCTAAGAACACTGGGGCTCTGGGCTTCTCTAGCCACCTAATCTTCTGCTCATCCTCTCGCGCACTCTAAAGAGAGCTCAGGTGAGAAATTGCAAACGTCGAGCAATTGCTCAGAGATGAAAAGTGCCAGCACTGAAAGATGTTGCTAGCCAGCACCCTTCCTTGGAAGCGCTTTCACAGGCGCAGCAACACTGGGGCTTTGCGCTTCTCTACCCACCAAACATCACGGTCACTATCTCTCCGTCTCGTGGACACGAGCTGAGAAATTGCAAACGTCGAGCAATTGCTCAGAGATGAAAAGTGCCAGCACTGAAAGCTGTTGCTAGCCAGCGCCCTTCCTTGGAAGCGCTTTCACAGGCGCAGTAACACTGGGGCTTTGCGCTTCTCTACCCACCAAAAATCAAGGTCGCTAACTCTCCCTCTCGTAGACACGAGCTGAGAAATTGCAAACGTCGAGCAATTGCTCAGAGATGAAAAGTGCCAGCACTGAAAGCTGTTGCTAGCCAGCACCCTTCCTTGGAAGCGCTTTCACAGGCGCAGCAACACTGGGGCTTTGCGCTTCTCTAGCCACCAAACATCACGGTCACTATCTCTCCGTCTCGTGGACACGAGCTGAGAAATTGCAAACGTCGAGCAATTGCTCAGAGATGAAAAGTGCCAGCACTGAAAGCTCTTGCTAGCCAGCACCCTTCCTTGGAAGCGCTTTTGTAGGCCTAAGAACACTGCGGCTCTGGGCTTCTCTAGCCACCTAATCTTCTGCTCATCCTCTCGCGCACTCTAAAGAGAGCTCAGGTGAGAAATTGCAAACGTCCAGCAATTGCTCAGAGATGAAAAGTGCCAGCACTGAAAGCTCTTGCTAGCCAGCACCCTTCCTTGGAAGCGCTTTCACAGGCGCAGTAACACTGGGGCTTTGCGCTTCTCTACCCACCAAACGTCACTGTCATTCTCTTTCCGTCTCGTAGACACGAGCTGAGAAATTGCAAACGTCGAGCAATTGCTCAGAGATGAAAAGTGCCAGCACTGAAAGCTGTTGCTAGCCAGCACCCTTCCTTGGAAGCGCTTTCACAGGCGCAGTAACACTGGGGCTTTGCGCTTCTCTACCCACCAAAAATCACGGTCACTATCTCTCCATCTCGTAGACACGAGCTGAGAAAATGCAAACGTCGAGCAATTGCTCAGAGATGAAAAGTGCCAGCACTGAAAGCTGTTGCTAGCCAGCACCCTTCCTTGGAAGCGCTTTCACAGGCGCAGCAACACTGGGGATTTGCGCTTCTCTACCCACCAAACGTCACGGTCCTTCTCTTTCCGTCTCGTACACACGAGCTGAGAAATTGCAAACGTCGAGCAATTGCTCAGAGATGAAAAGTGCCAGCACTGAAAGCTCTTGCTAGCCAGCACCCTTCCTTGGAAGCGCTTTTGTAGGCCTAAGAACACTGGGGCTCTGGGCTTCTCTAGCCACCTAATCTTCTGCTCATCCTCTCGCGCACTCTAAAGAGAGCTCAGGTGAGAAATTGCAAACGTCGAGCAATTGCTCAGAGATGAAAAGTGCCAGCACTGAAAGCTGTTGTTAGCCAGCACCCTTCCTTGGAAGCGCTTTCATAGGCGCAGCAACACTGGGGATTTGCGCTTCTCTACCCACCAAACGTCACGGTCCTTCTCTTTCCGTCTCGTAGACACGAGCTGAGAAATTGCAAACGTCGAGCAATTGCTCAGAGATGAAAAGTGCCAGCACTGAAAGCTCTTGCTAGCCAGCACCCTTCCTTGGAAGCGCTTTTGTAGGCCTAAGAACACTGGGGCTCTGGGCTTCTCTAACCACCTAATCTTCTGCTCATCCTCTCGCGCACTCTAAAGAGAGCTCAGGTGAGAAATTGCAAACGTCCAGCAATTGCTCAGAGATGAAAAGTGCCAGCACTGAAAGCTCTTGCTAGCCAGCACCCTTCCTTGGAAGCGCTTTCACAGGCGCAGCAACACTGGGGCTTTGCGCTTCTCTACCCACCAAACGTCACGGTCCTTCTCTTTCCGTCTCGTACACACGAGCTGAGAAATCGCAAACGTCGAGCAATTGCTCAGAGATGAAAAGTGCCAGCACTGAAAGCTCTTGCTAGCCAGCACCCTTCCTTGGAAGCGCTTTCACAGGCGCAGTAACACTGGGGCTCTGGGCTTCTCTCGCCACCAAACATCACAGTCACTAACTCTCCGTCTCGTAGAGACGAGCTGAGAAATTGCAAACGTCGAGCAATTGCTCAGAGATGAAAAGTGCCAGCACTGAAAGCTCTTGCTAGCCAGCACCCTTCCTTGGAAGCGCTTTTGTAGGCCTAAGAACACTGGGGCTCTGGGCTTCTCTAGCCACCTAATCTTCTGCTCATCCTCTCGCGCACTCTAAAGAGAGCTCAGGTGAGAAATTGCAAACGTCCAGCAATTGCTCAGAGATGAAAAGTGCCAGCACTGAAAGCTCTTGCTAGCCAGCACCCTTCCTTGGAAGCGCTTTCACAGGCGCAGTAACACTGGGGCTTTGCGCTTCTCTACCCACCAAACGTCACTGTCATTCTCTTTCCGTCTCGTAGACACGAGCTGAGAAATTGCAAACGTCGAGCAATTGCTCAGAGATGAAAAGTGCCAGCACTGAAAGCTGTTGCTAGCCAGCACCCTTCCTTGGAAGCGCTTTCACAGGCGCAGTAACACTGGGGATTTGCGCTTCTCTAGCCACCAAACGTCACGGTCCTTCTCTTTCCGTCTCGTAGACACGAGCTGAGAAATTGCAAACGTCGAGCAATTGCTCAGAGATGAAAAGTGCCAGCACTGAAAGCTGTTGCTAGCCAGCACCCTTCCTTGGAAGCGCTTTTGTAGGCCTAAGAACACTGGGGCTCTGGGCTTCTCTAGCCACCTAATCTTCTGCTCATCCTCTCGCGCACTCTAAAGAGAGCTCAGGTGAGAAATTGCAAACGTCCAGCAATTGCTCAGAGATGAAAAGTGACAGCACTGAAAGCTCTTGCTAGCCAGCACCCTTCCTTGGAAGCGCTTTCACAGGCGCAGTAACACTGGGGCTTTGCGCTTCTCTAGCCACCAAACGTCACGGTCCTTCTCTTTCCGTCTCGTAGACACGAGCTGAGAAATTGCAAACGTCGAGCAATTGCTCAGAGATGAAAAGTGCCAGCACTGAAAGCTGTTGCTAGCCAGCACCCTTCCTTGGAAGTGCTTTTGTAGGCCTAAGAACACTGGGGCTCTGGGCTTCTCTAGCCACCTAATCTTCTGCTCATCTTCTCGCGCACTCTAAAGAGAGCTCAGGTGAGAAATTGCAAACGTCGAGCAATTGCTCAGAGATGAAAAGTGCCAGCACTGAAAGCTCTTGCTAGCCAGCACCCTTCCTTGGAAGCGCTTTCACAGGCGCAGCAACACTGGGGCTTTGCGCTTCTCTACCCACCAAACGTCACGGTCCTTCTCTTTCCGTCTCGTAGACACGAGCTGAGAAATTGCAAACGTCGAGCAATTGCTCAGAGATGAAAAGTGCCAGCACTGAAAGCTGTTGCTAGCCAGCACCCTTCCTTGGCAGCGCTTTCACAGGCGCAGTAACACTGGGGCTTTGCGCTTCTCTAGCCACCAAACGTCACTGTCATTCTCTTTCCGTCTCGTAGACACGAGCTGAGAAATTGCAAACGTCGAGCAATTGCTCAGAGATGAAAAGTGCCAGCACTGAAAGCTCTTGCTAGCCAGCACCCTTCCTTGGAAGCGCTTTTGTAGGCCTAAGAACACTGGGGCTCTGGGCTTCTCTAGCCACCTAATCTTCTGCTCATCCTCTCGCGCACTCTAAAGAGAGCTCAGGTGAGAAATTGCAAACGTCCAGCAATTGCTCAGAGATGAAAAGTGCCAGCACTGAAAGATGTTGCTAGCCAGCACCCTTCCTTGGAAGCGCTTTCACAGGCGCAGCAACACTGGGGCTTTGCGCTTCTCTACCCACCAAACGTCACGGTCACTATCTCTCCGTCTCGTGGACACGAGCTGAGAAATTGCAAACGTCGAGCAATTCCTCAGAGATGAAAAGTGCCAGCACTGAAAGCTGTTGCTAGCCAGCACCCTTCCTTGGAAGCGCTTTTGTAGGCCTAAGAACACTGGGGCTCTGGGCTTCTCTAGCCACCTAATCTTCTGCTCATCCTCTCGCGCACTCTAAAGAGAGCTCAGGTGAGAAATTGCAAACGTCGAGCAATTGCTCAGAGATGAAAAGTGCCAGCACTGAAAGCTCTTGCTAGCCAGCACCCTTCCTTGGAAGCGCTTTCACAGGCGCAGCAACACTGGGGCTTTGCGCTTCTCTAGCCACCAAACGTCACGGTCCTTCTCTTTCCGTCTCGTAGACACGAGCTGAGAAATTGCAAACGTCGAGCAATTGCTCAGAGATGAAAAGTGCCAGCACTGAAAGCTGTTGCTAGCCAGCACCCTTCCTTGGAAGCGCTTTTGTAGGCCTAAGAACACTGGGGCTCTGGGCTTCTCTAGCCACCTAATCTTCTGCTCATCCTCTCGCGCACTCTAAAGAGAGCTCAGGTGAGAAATTGCAAACGTCCAGCAATTGCTCAGAGATGAAAAGTGCCAGCACTGAAAGCTCTTGCTAGCCAGCACCCTTCCTTGGAAGCGCTTTCACAGGCGCAGCAACACTGGGGCTTTGCGCTTCTCTACCCACCAAACGTCACGGTCACTATCTCTCCGTCTCGTGGACACGAGCTGAGAAATTGCAAACGTCGAGCAATTGCTCAGAGATGAAAAGTGCCAGCACTGAAAGCTGTTGCTAGCCAGCACCCTTCCTTGGAAGCGCTTTTGTAGGCCTAAGAACACTGGGGCTCTGGGCTTCTCTAGCCACCTAATCTTCTGCTCATCCTCTCGTGCACTCTAAAGAGAGCTCAGGTGAGAAATTGCAAACGTCGAGCAATTGCTCAGAGATGAAAAGTGCCAGCACTGAAAGCTGTTGCTAGCCAGCACCCTTCCTTGGAAGCGCTTTCACAGGCGCAGTAACACTGGGGCTTTGCGCTTCTCTACCCACCAAACATCACGGTCCTTCTCTTTCTGTCTCGTAGACACGAGCTGAGAAATTGCAAATGTCCAGCAATTGCTCAGAGATGAAAAGTGCCAGCACTGAAAGCTGTTGCTAGCCAGCACCCTTCCTTGGAAGCGCTTTCACAGGCGCAGTAACACTGGGGCTTTGCGCTTCTCTACCCACCAAACATCACAGTCACTAACTCTCCGTCTCGTAGAGACGAGCTGAGAAATTGCAAACGTCCAGCAATTGCTCAGAGATGAAAAGTGCCAGCACTGAAAGCTGTTGCTAGCCAGCACCCTTCCTTGGAAGCGCTTTTGTAGGCCTAAGAACACTGGGGCTCTGGGCTTCTCTAGCCACCTAATCTTCTGCTCATCCTCTCGCGCACTCTAAAGAGAGCTCAGGTGAGAAATTGCAAACGTCAAGCAATTGCTCAGAGATGAAAAGTGCCAGCACTGAAAGCTCTTGCTAGCCAGCACCCTTCCTTGGAAGCGCTTTCACAGGCGCAGCAACACTGGGGCTTTGCGCTTCTCTACCCACCAAACGTCACGGTCACTATCTCTCCGTCTCTTGGACACGAGCTGAGAAATTGCAAACGTCGAGCAATTGCTCAGAGATGAAAAGTGCCAGCACTGAAAGCTGTTGCTAGCCAGCACCCTTCCTTGGAAGCGCTTTCACAGGCACAGCAACACTGGGGCTCTGGGCTTCTCTAGCCACCAAACATCACGGTCACTATCTCTCCGTCTTGTAGACACGAGCTGAGAAATTGCAAACGTCGAGCAATTGCTCAGAGATGAAAAGTGCCAGCACTGAAAGCTGTTGCTAGCCAGCACCCTTCCTTGGAAGCGCTTTTGTAGGCCTAAGAACACTGGGGCTCTGGGCTTCTCTAGCCACCTAATCTTATGCTCATCCTCTCGCGCACTCTAAAGAGAGCTCAGGTGAGAAATTGCAAACGTCGAGCAATTGCTCAGAGATGAAAAGTGCCAGCACTGAAAGCTCTTGCTAGCCAGCACCCTTCCTTGGAAGCGCTTTCACAGGCACAGTAACACTGGGGCTTTGCGCTTCTCTACCCACCAAAAATCACGGTCACTATCTCTCCGTCTCGTAGACACGAGCTGAGAAAATGCAAACGTCGAGCAATTGCTCAGAGATGAAAAGTGCCAGCACTGAAAGCTGTTGCTAGCCAGCACCCTTCCTTGGAAGCGCTTTTGTAGGCCTAAGAACACTGGGGCTCTGGGCTTCTCTAGCCACCAAAAATCACAGTCACTAACTCTCCGTCTCGTAGAGACGAGCTGAGAAATTGCAAACGTCGAGCAATTGCTCAGAGATGAAAAGTGCCAGCACTGAAAGCTCTTGCTAGCCAGCACCCTTCCTTGGAAGCGCTTTTGTAGGCCTAAGAACACTGGGGCTCTGGGCTTCTCTAGCCACCTAATCTTCTGCTCATCCTCTCGCGCACTCTAAAGAGAGCTCAGGTGAGAAATTGCAAACGTCGAGCAATTGCTCAGAGATGAAAAGTGCCAGCACTGAAAGCTGTTGCTAGCCAGCACCCTTCCTTGGAAGCGCTTTCACAGGCGCAGCAACACTGGGGCTTTGCGCTTTTCTACCCACCAAACGTCACGCTCACTATCTCTCCGTCTCGTAGACACGAGCTGAGAAATTGCAAACGTCGAGCAATTGCTCAGAGATGAAAAGTGCCAGCACTGAAAGCTCTTGCTAGCCAGCACCCTTCCTTGGAAGCGCTTTCACAGGCGCAGTAACACTGGGGATTTGCGCTTCTCTACCCACCAAACGTCACGGTCCTTCTCTTTCCGTCTCGTAGACACGAGCTGAGAAATTGCAAACGTCGAGCAATTGCTCAGAGATGAAAAGTGCCAGCACTGGAAGCTGTTGCTAGCCAGCACCCTTCCTTGGAAGCGCTTTTGTAGGCCTAAGAACACTGGGGCTCTGGGCTTCTCTAGCCACCTAATCTTCTGCTCATCCTCTCGCGCACTCTAAAGAGAGCTCAGGTGAGAAATTGCAAACGTCGAGCAATTGCTCAGAGATGAAAAGTGCCAGCACTGAAAGCTCTTGCTAGCCAGCACCCTTCCTTGGAAGCGCTTTCACAGGCGCAGCAACACTGGGGCTTTGCGCTTCTCTACCCACCAAACGTCACGGTCATTCTCTTTCCGTCTCGTAGACACGAGCTGAGAAATTGCAAACGTCGAGCAATTGCTCAGAGATGAAAAGTGCCAGCACTGAAAGCTGTTGCTAGCCAGCACCCTTCCTTGGAAGCGCTTTTGTAGGCCTAAGAACACTGGGGCTCTGGGCTTCTCTAGCCACCTAATCTTCTGCTCATCCTCTCGCGCACTCTAAAGAGAGCTCAGGTGAGGAATTGCAAACGTCGAGCAATTGCTCAGAGATGAAAAGTGCCAGCACTGAAAGCTGTTGCTAGCCAGCACCCTTCCTTGGAAGCGCTTTCACAGGCGCAGTAACACTGGGGCTTTGCGCTTCTCTAGCCACCAAACGTCACGGTCCTTCTCTTGCCGTCTCGTAGACACGAGCTGAGAAATTGCAAACGTCGAGCAATTGCTCAGAGATGAAAAGTGCCAGCACTGAAAGCTGTTGCTAGCCAGCACCCTTCCTTGGAAGCGCTTTCACAGGCGCAGTAACACTGGGGCTTTACGCTTCTCTACCCACCAAAAATCACGGTTACTAACTCTCCGTCTCGTAGACACGAGCTGAGAAATTGCAAACGTCGAGCAATTGCTCAGAGATGAAAAGTGCCAGCACTGAAAGCTGTTGCTAGCCAGCACCCTTCCTTGGAAGCGCTTTCACAGGCGCAGTGACACTGGGGATTTGCGCTTCTCTACCCACCAAACTTCACGGTCCTTCTCTTTCCGTCTCGTAGACACGAGCTGAGAAATTGCAAACGTCGAGCAATTGCTCAGAGATGAAAAGTGCCAGCACTGAAAGCTCTTGCTAGCCAGCACCCTTCCTTGGAAGCGCTTTTGTAGGCCTAAGAACACTGGGGCTCTGGGCTTCTCTAGCCACCTAATCTTCTGCTCATCCGCTCGCGCACTCTAAAGAGAGCTCAGGTGAGAAATTGCAAACGTCGAGCAATTGCTCAGAGATGAAAAGTGCCAGCACTGAAAGCTGTTGCTAGCCAGCACCCTTCCTTGGAAGCGCTTTCACAGGCGCAGTAACACTGGGGCTTTGCGCTTCTCTAGCCACCAAACGTCACGGTCCTTCTCTTTCCGTCTCGTAGACACGAGCTGAGAAATTGCAAACGTCCAGCAATTGCTCAGAGATGAAAAGTGCCAGCACTGAAAGCTGTTGCTAGCCAGCACCCTTCCTTGGAAGCGCTTTCACAGGCGCAGCAACACTGGGGCTTTGCGCTTCTCTAGCCACCAAACGTCACGGTCACTATCTCTCCGTCTTGTAGACACGAGCTGAGAAATTGCAAACGTCAAGCAATTGCTCAGAGATGAAAAGTGCCAGCACTGAAAGCTGTTGCTAGCCAGCACCCTTCCTTGGAAGCGCTTTTGTAGGCCTAAGAACACTGGGGCTCTGGGCTTCTCTAGCCACCTAATCTTCTGCTCATCCTCTCGCGCACTCTAAAGAGAGCTCAGGTGAGAAATTGCAAACGTCGAGCAATTGCTCAGAGATGAAAAGTGCCAGCACTGAAAGCTCTTGCTAGCCAGCACCCTTCCTTGGAAGCGCTTTCACAGGCACAGTAACACTGGGGCTTTGCGCTTCTCTACCCACCAAAAATCACGGTCACTATCTCTCCGTCTCGTAGACACGAGCTGAGAAAATGCAAACGTCGAGCAATTGCTCAGAGATGAAAAGTGCCAGCACTGAAAGCTGTTGCTAGCCAGCACCCTTCCTTGGAAGCGCTTTTGTAGGCCTAAGAACACTGGGGCTCTGGGCTTCTCTAGCCACCTAATCTTCTGCTCATCCTCTCGCGCACTCTAAAGAGAGCTCAGGTGAGAAATTGCAAACGTCGAGCAATTGCTCAGAGATGAAAAGTGCCAGCACTGAAAGCTCTTGCTAGCCAGCACCCTTCCTTGGAAGCGCTTTCACAGGCGCAGCAACACTGGGGCTTTGCGCTTCTCTACCCACCAAACGTCACGCTCACTATCTCTCCGTCTCGTAGACACGAGCTGAGAAATTGCAAACGTCGAGCAATTGCTCAGAGATGAAAAGTGCCAGCACTGAAAGCTCTTGCTAGCCAGCACCCTTCCTTGGAAGCGCTTTCACAGGCGCAGTAACACTGGGGATTTGCGCTTCTCTACCCACCAAACGTCACGGTCCTTCTCTTTCCGTCTCCTAGACACGAGCTGAGAAATTGCAAACGTCGAGCAATTGCTCAGAGATGAAAAGTGCCAGCACTGAAAGCTGTTGCTAGCCAGCACCCTTCCTTGGAAGCGCTTTTGTAGGCCTAAGAACACTGGGGCTCTGGGCTTCTCTAGCCACCTAATCTTCTGCTCATCCTCTCGCGCACTCTAAAGAGAGCTCAGGTGAGAAATTGCAAACGTCGAGCAATTGCTCAGAGATGAAAAGTGCCAGCACTGAAAGCTCTTGCTAGCCAGCACCCTTCCTTGGAAGCGCTTTCACAGGCGCAGCAACACTGGGGCTTTGCGCTTCTCTAGCCACCAAACGTCACTGTCATTCTCTTTCCGTCTCGTAGACACGAGCTGAGAAATTGCAAACGTCGAGCAATTGCTCAGAGATGAAAAGTGCCAGCACTGAAAGCTCTTGCTAGCCAGCACCCTTCCTTGGAAGCGCTTTTGTAGGCCTAAGAACACTGGGGCTCTGGGCTTCTCTAGCCACCTAATCTTCTGCTCATCCTCTCGCGCACTCTAAAGAGAGCTCAGGTGAGGAATTGCAAACGTCCAGCAATTGCTCAGAGATGAAAAGTGCCAGCACTGAAAGCTCTAGCTAGCCAGCACCCTTCCTTGGAAGCGCTTTCACAGGCGCAGTAACACTGGGGCTTTGCGCTTCTCTAGCCACCAAACGTCACGGTCCTTCTCTTGCCGTCTCGCAGACACGAGCTGAGAAATTGCAAACGTCGAGCAATTGCTCAGAGATGAAAAGTGCCAGCACTGAAAGCTATTGCTAGCCAGCACCCTTCCTTGGAAGCGCTTTCACAGGCGCAGTAACACTGGGGCTTTACGCTTCTCTACCCACCAAAAATCACGGTCACTAACTCTCCGTCTCGTAGACACGAGCTGAGAAATTGCAAACGTCGAGCAATTGCTCAGAGATGAAAAGTGCCAGCACTGAAAGCTGTTGCTAGCCAGCACCCTTCCTTGGAAGCGCTTTCACAGGCGCAGTAACACTGGGGATTTGCGCTTCTCTACCCACCAAACGTCACGGTCCTTCTCTTTCCGTCTCGTAGACACGAGCTGAGAAATTGCAAACGTCGAGCAATTGCTCAGAGATGAAAAGTGCCAGCACTGAAAGCTCTTGCTAGCCAGCACCCTTCCTTGGAAGCGCTTTTGTAGGCCTAAGAACACTGGGGCTCTGGGCTTCTCTAGCCACCTAATCTTCTGCTCATCCTCTCGCGCACTCTAAAGAGAGCTCAGGTGAGAAATTGCAAACGTCGAGCAATTGCCCAGAGATGAAAAGTGCCAGCACTGAAAGCTGTTGCTAGCCAGCACCCTTCCTTGGAAGCGCTTTCACAGGCGCAGCAACACTGGGGCTTTGGGCTTCTCTAGCCACCAAACGTCACGGTCCTTCTCTTTCCGTCTCGTAGACACGAGCTGAGAAATTGCAAACGTCCAGCAATTGCTCAGAGATGAAAAGTGCCAGCACTGAAAGCTGTTGCTAGCCAGCACCCTTCCTTGGAAGCGCTTTCACAGGCGCAGCAACACTGGGGCTTTGCGCTTCTCTAGCCACCAAACGTCACGGTCACTATCTCTCCGTCTCGTGGACACGAGCTGAGAAATTGCAAACGTCCAGCAATTGCTCAGAGATGAAAAGTGCCAGCACTGAAAGCTGTTGCTAGCCAGCACCCTTCCTTGGAAGCGCTTTTGTAGGCCTAAGAACACTGGGGCTCTGGGCTTCTCTAGCCACCTAATCTTCTGCTCATCCTCTCGCGCACTCTAAAGAGAGCTCAGGTGAGAAATTGCAAACGTCCAGCAATTGCTCAGAGATGAAAAGTGCCAGCACTGAAAGCTGTTGCTAGCCAGCACCCTTCCTTGGAAGCGCTTTCACAGGCGCAGCAACACTGGGGCTTTGCGCTTCTCTAGCCACCAAACGTCACGGTCCTTCTCTTTCCATCTCGTAGACACGAGCTGAGAAATTGCAAACGTCGAGCAATTGCTCAGAGATGAAAAGTGCCAGCACTGAAAGCTCTTGCTAGCCAGCACCCTTCCTTGGAAGCGCTTTTGTAGGCCTAAGAACACTGCGGCTCTGGGCTTCTCTAGCCACCTAATCTTCTGCTCATCCTCTCGCGCACTCTAAAGAGAGCTCAGGTGAGAAATTGCAAACGTCGAGCAATTGCTCAGAGATGAAAAGTGCCAGCACTGAAAGCTGTTGCTAGCCAGCACCCTTCCTTGGAAGCGCTTTCACAGGCGCAGTAACACTGGGGCTTTGCGCTTCTCTACCCACCAAAAATCACAGTCACTAACTCTCCGTCTCGTAGAGACGAGCTGAGAAATTGCAAACGTCGAGCAATTGCTCAGAGATGAAAAGTGCCAGCACTGAAAGCTGTTGCTAGCCAGCACCCTTCCTTGGAAGCGCTTTCACAGGCGCAGCAACACTGGGGCTTTGCGCTTCTCTACCCACCAAACATCACGGTCCTTCTCTTTCCGTCTCGTAGACACGAGCTGAGAAATTGCAAACGTCGAGCAATTGCTCAGAGATGAAAAGTGCCAGCACTGAAAGCTGTTGCTAGCCAGCACCCTTCCTTGGAAGCGCTTTTGTAGGCCTAAGAACACTGGGGCTCTGGGCTTCTCTAGCCACCTAATCTTCTGCTCATCCTCTCGCGCACTCTAAAGAAAGCTCAGGTGAGAAATTGCAAACGTCGAGCAATTGCTCAGAGATGAAAAGTGCCAGCACTGAAAGCTCTTGCTAGCCAGCACCCTTCCTTGGAAGCGCTTTCACAGGCGCAGTAACACTGGGGCTTTGCTCTTCTCTAGCCACCAAACGTCACGGTCCTTCTCTTTCCGTCTCCTAGACACGAGCTGAGAAATTGCAAACGTCGAGCAATTGCTCAGAGATGAAAAGTGCCAGCACTGAAAGCTGTTGCTAGCCAGCACCCTTCCTTGGAAGCGCTTTTGTAGGCCTAAGAACACTGGGGCTCTGGGCTTCTCTAGCCACCTAATCTTCTGCTCATCCTCTCGCGCACTCTAAAGAGAGCTCAGGTGAGAAATTGCAAACGTCCAGCAATTGCTCAGAGATGAAAAGTGCCAGCACTGAAAGCTCTTGCTAGCCAGCACCCTTCCTTGGAAGCGCTTTCACAGGCGCAGCAACACTGGGGCTTTGCGCTTCTCTACCCACCAAAAATCACGGTCCTTCTCTTTCCGTCTCGTGGACACGAGCTGAGAAATTGCAAACGTCGAGCAATTGCTCAGAGATGAAAAGTGCCAGCACTGAAAGCTGTTGCTAGCCAGCACCCTTCCTTGGAAGAGCTTTTGTAGGCCTAAGAACACTGGGGCTCTGGGCTTCTCTAGCCACCTAATCTTCTGCTCATCCTCTCGCGCACTCTAAAGAGAGCTCAGGTGAGAAATTGCAAACGTCGAGCAATTGCTCAGAGATGAAAAGTGCCAGCACTGAAAGCTGTTGCTAGCCAGCACCCTTCCTTGGAAGCGCTTTTGTAGGCCTAAGAACACTGCGGCCCTGGGCTTCTCTAGCTACCTAATCTTCTGCTCATCCTCTCGCGCACTCTAAAGAGAGCTCAGGTGAGAAATTGCAAACGTCCAGCAATTGCTCAGAGATGAAAAGTGCCAGCACTGAAAGCTGTTGCTAGCCAGCACCCTTCCTTGGAAGCGCTTTTGTAGGCCTAAGAACACTGGGGCTCTGGGCTTCTCTAGCCACCTAATCTTCTGCTCATCCTCTCGCGCACTCTAAAGAGAGCTCAGGTGAGAAATTGCAAACGTCGAGCAATTGCTCAGAGATGAAAAGTGCCAGCACTGAAAGCTCTTGCTAGCCAGCACCCTTCCTTGGAAGCGCTTTCACAGGCGCAGCAACACTGGGGCTTTGCGCTTCTCTACCCACCAAACATCACGGTCCTTCTCTTTCCGTCTCGTAGACACGAGCTGAGAAATTGCAAACGTCGAGCAATTGCTCAGAGATGAAAAGTGCCAGCACTGAAAGCTCTTGCTAGCCAGCACCCTTCCTTGGAAGCGCTTTTGTAGGCCTAAGAACACTGCGGCTCTGGGCTTCTCTAGCCACCTAATCTTCTGCTCATCCTCTCGCGCACTCTAAAGAGAGATCAGGTGAGAAATTGCAAACGTCGAGCAATTGCTCAGAGATGAAAAGTGCCAGCACTGAAAGCTGTTGCTAGCCAGCACCCTTCCTTGGAAGCGCTTTCACAGGCGCAGTAACACTGGGGCTTTGCGCTTCTCTACCCACCAAACGTCACGGTCATTCTCTTTCCGTCTCGTAGACACGAGCTGAGAAATTGCAAACGTCGAGCAATTGCTCAGAGATGAAAAGTGCCAGCACTGAAAGCTCTTGCTAGCCAGCACCCTTCCTTGGAAGCGCTTTTGTAGGCCTAAGAACACTGGGGCTCTGGGCTTCTCTAGCCACCTAATCTTCTGCTCATCCTCTCGCGCACTCTAAGGAGAGCTCAGGTGAGAAATTGCAAACGTCCAGCAATTGCTCAGAGATGAAAAGTGCCAGCACTGAAAGCTCTTGCTAGCCAGCACCCTTCCTTGGAAGCGCTTTCACAGGCGCAGTAACACTGGGGCTTTGCGCTTCTCTAGCCACCAAACGTCACGGTCCTTCTCTTTCCGTCTCGTACACACGAGCTGAGAAATTGCAAACGTCGAGCAATTGCTCAGAGATGAAAAGTGCCAGCACTGAAAGCTCTTGCTAGCCAGCACCCTTCCTTGGAAGCGCTTTCACAGGCGCAGTAACACTGGGGCTTTGCGCTTCTCTACCCACCAAAAATCACAGTCACTAACTCTCCGTCTCCTAGACATGAGCTGAGAAATTGCAAACGTCGAGCAATTGCTCAGAGATGAAAAGTGCCAGCACTGAAAGCTCTTGCTAGCCAGCACCCTTCCTTGGAAGCGCTTTCACAGGCGCAGCAACACTGGGGCTTTGCGCTTCTCTACCCACCAAACATCACGGTCCTTCTCTTTCCGTCTCGTAGACACGAGCTGAGAAATTGCAAACGTCGAGCAATTGCTCAGAGATGAAAAGTGCCAGCACTGAAAGCTCTTGCTAGCCAGCACCCTTCCTTGGAAGCGCTTTTGTAGGCCTAAGAACACTGGGGCTCTGGGCTTCTCTAGCCACCTAATCTTCTGCTCATCCTCTCGCGCACTCTAAAGAGAGCTCAGGTGAGAAATTGCAAACGTCGAGCAATTGCTCAGAGATGAAAAGTGCCAGCACTGAAAGCTGTTGCTAGCCAGCACCCTTCCTTGGAAGCGCTTTCACAGGCGCAGTAACACTGGGGCTTTGCTCTTCTCTAGCCACCAAACGTCACGGTCCTTCTCTTTCCGTCTCCTAGACACGAGCTGAGAAATTGCAAACGTCGAGCAATTGCTCAGAGATGAAAAGTGCCAGCACTGAAAGCTGTTGCTAGCCAGCACCCTTCCTTGGAAGCGCTTTTGTAGGCCTAAGAACACTGGGGCTCTGGGCTTCTCTAGCCACCTAATCTTCTGCTCATCCTCTCGCGCACTCTAAAGAGAGCTCAGGTGAGAAATTGCAAACGTCCAGCAATTGCTCAGAGATGAAAAGTGCCAGCACTGAAAGCTGTTGCTAGCCAGCACCCTTCCTTGGAAGCGCTTTCACAGGCGCAGCAACACTGGGGCTTTGCGCTTCTCTACCCACCAAAAATCACGGTCCTTCTCTTTCCGTCTCGTGGACACGAGCTGAGAAATTGCAAACGTCGAGCAATTGCTCAGAGATGAAAAGTGCCAGCACTGAAAGCTGTTGCTAGCCAGCACCCTTCCTTGGAAGCGCTTTTGTAGGCCTAAGAACACTGGGGCTCTGGGCTTCTCTAGCCACCTAATCTTCTGCTCATCCTCTCGCGCACTCTAAAGAGAGCTCAGGTGAGAAATTGCAAACGTCGAGCAATTGCTCAGAGATGAAAAGTGCCAGCACTGAAAGCTGTTGCTAGCCAGCACCCTTCCTTGGAAGCGCTTTTGTAGGCCTAAGAACACTGCGGCCCTGGGCTTCTCTAGCTACCTAATCTTCTGCTCATCCTCTCGCGCACTCTAAAGAGAGCTCAGGTGAGAAATTGCAAACGTCCAGCAATTGCTCAGAGATGAAAAGTGCCAGCACTGAAAGCTGTTGCTAGCCAGCACCCTTCCTTGGAAGCGCTTTTGTAGGCCTAAGAACACTGGGGCTCTGGGCTTCTCTAGCCACCTAATCTTCTGCTCATCCTCTCGCGCACTCTAAAGAGAGCTCAGGTGAGAAATTGCAAACGTCGAGCAATTGCTCAGAGATGAAAAGTGCCAGCACTGAAAGCTCTTGCTAGCCAGCACCCTTCCTTGGAAGCGCTTTCACAGGCGCAGCAACACTGGGGCTTTGCGCTTCTCTACCCACCAAACATCACGGTCCTTCTCTTTCCGTCTCGTAGACACGAGCTGAGAAATTGCAAACGTCGAGCAATTGCTCAGAGATGAAAAGTGCCAGCACTGAAAGCTCTTGCTAGCCAGCACCCTTCCTTGGAAGCGCTTTTGTAGGCCTAAGAACACTGCGGCTCTGGGCTTCTCTAGCCACCTAATCTTCTGCTCATCCTCTCGCGCACTCTAAAGAGAGATCAGGTGAGAAATTGCAAACGTCGAGCAATTGCTCAGAGATGAAAAGTGCCAGCACTGAAAGCTGTTGCTAGCCAGCACCCTTCCTTGGAAGCGCTTTCACAGGCGCAGTAACACTGGGGCTTTGCGCTTCTCTACCCACCAAACGTCACGGTCATTCTCTTTCCGTCTCGTAGACACGAGCTGAGAAATTGCAAACGTCGAGCAATTGCTCAGAGATGAAAAGTGCCAGCACTGAAAGCTCTTGCTAGCCAGCACCCTTCCTTGGAAGCGCTTTTGTAGGCCTAAGAACACTGGGGCTCTGGGCTTCTCTAGCCACCTAATCTTCTGCTCATCCTCTCGCGCACTCTAAGGAGAGCTCAGGTGAGAAATTGCAAACGTCCAGCAATTGCTCAGAGATGAAAAGTGCCAGCACTGAAAGCTCTTGCTAGCCAGCACCCTTCCTTGGAAGCGCTTTCACAGGCGCAGTAACACTGGGGCTTTGCGCTTCTCTAGCCACCAAACGTCACGGTCCTTCTCTTTCCGTCTCGTACACACGAGCTGAGAAATTGCAAACGTCGAGCAATTGCTCAGAGATGAAAAGTGCCAGCACTGAAAGCTCTTGCTAGCCAGCACCCTTCCTTGGAAGCGCTTTCACAGGCGCAGTAACACTGGGGCTTTGCGCTTCTCTACCCACCAAAAATCACAGTCACTAACTCTCCGTCTCCTAGACATGAGCTGAGAAATTGCAAACGTCGAGCAATTGCTCAGAGATGAAAAGTGCCAGCACTGAAAGCTCTTGCTAGCCAGCACCCTTCCTTGGAAGCGCTTTCACAGGCGCAGCAACACTGGGGCTTTGCGCTTCTCTACCCACCAAACATCACGGTCCTTCTCTTTCCGTCTCGTAGACACGAGCTGAGAAATTGCAAACGTCGAGCAATTGCTCAGAGATGAAAAGTGCCAGCACTGAAAGCTCTTGCTAGCCAGCACCCTTCCTTGGAAGCGCTTTTGTAGGCCTAAGAACACTGGGGCTCTGGGCTTCTCTAGCCACCTAATCTTCTGCTCATCCTCTCGCGCACTCTAAAGAGAGCTCAGGTGAGAAATTGCAAACGTCGAGCAATTGCTCAGAGATGAAAAGTGCCAGCACTGAAAGCTGTTGCTAGCCAGCACCCTTCCTTGGAAGCGCTTTCACAGGCGCAGTAACACTGGGGCTTTGCTCTTCTCTAGCCACCAAACGTCACGGTCCTTCTCTTTCCGTCTCCTAGACACGAGCTGAGAAATTGCAAACGTCGAGCAATTGCTCAGAGATGAAAAGTGCCAGCACTGAAAGCTGTTGCTAGCCAGCACCCTTCCTTGGAAGCGCTTTTGTAGGCCTAAGAACACTGGGGCTCTGGGCTTCTCTAGCCACCTAATCTTCTGCTCATCCTGTCGCGCACTCTAAAGAGAGCTCAGGTGAGAAATTGCAAACGTCCAGCAATTGCTCAGAGATGAAAAGTGCCAGCACTGAAAGCTGTTGCTAGCCAGCACCCTTCCTTGGAAGCGCTTTCACAGGCGCAGCAACACTGGGGCTTTGCGCTTCTCTACCCACCAAACATCACGGTCCTTCTCTTTCCGTCTCGTGGACACGAGCTGAGAAATTGCAAACGTCGAGCAATTGCTCAGAGATGAAAAGTGCCAGCACTGAAAGCTGTTGCTAGCCAGCACCCTTCCTTGGAAGCGCTTTCGTAGGCCTAAGAACACTGGGGCTCTGGGCTTCTCTAGCCACCTAATCTTCTGCTCATCCTCTCGCGCACTCTAAAGAGAGCTCAGGTGAGAAATTGCAAACGTCGAGCAATTGCTCAGAGATGAAAAGTGCCAGCACTGAAAGCTGTTGCTAGCCAGCACCCTTCCTTGGAAGCGCTTTTGTAGGCCTAAGAACACTGCGGCCCTGGGCTTCTCTAGCTACCTAATCTTCTGCTCATCCTCTCGCGCACTCTAAAGAGAGCTCAGGTGAGAAATTGCAAACGTCGAGCAATTGCTCAGAGATGAAAAGTGCCAGCACTGAAAGCTGTTGCTAGCCAGCACCCTTCCTTGGAAGCGCTTTTGTAGGCCTAGAGAACACTGGGGCTCTGGGCTTCTCTAGCCACCTAATCTTCTGCTCATCCTCTCGCGCACTCTAAAGAGAGCTCAGGTGAGAAATTGCAAATGTCCAGCAATTGCTCAGAGATGAAAAGTGCCAGCACTGAAAGCTGTTGCTAGCCAGCACCCTTCCTTGGAAGCGCTTTCACAGGCGCAGCAACACTGGGGCTTTGCGCTTCTCTACCCACCAAACATCACGGTCCTTCTCTTTCCGTCTCGTAGACACGAGCTGAGAAATTGCAAACGTCGAGCAATTGCTCAGAGATGAAAAGTGCCAGCACTGAAAGCTGTTGCTAGCCAGCACCCTTCCTTGGAAGCGCTTTTGTAGCCCTAAGAACACTGGGGCTCTGGGCTTCTCTAGCCACCTAATCTTCTGCTCATCCTCTCGCGCACTCTAAAGAGAGATCAGGTGAGAAATTGCAAACGTCGAGCAATTGCTCAGAGATGAAAAGTGCCAGCACTGAAAGCTGTTGCTAGCCAGCACCCTTCCTTGGAAGCGCTTTCACAGGCGCAGTAACACTGGGGCTTTGCTCTTCTCTAGCCACCAAACGTCACGGTCCTTTTCTTTCTGTCTCCTAGACACGAGCTGAGAAATTGCAAACGTCGAGCAATTGCTCAGAGATGAAAAGTGCCAGCACTGAAAGCTGTTGCTAGCCAGCACCCTTCCTTGGAAGCGCTTTTGTAGGCCTAAGAACACTGGGGCTCTGGGCTTCTCTAGCCACCTAATCTTCTGCTCATCCTCTCGCGCACTCTAAAGAGAGCTCAGGTGAGAAATTGCAAACGTCCAGCAATTGCTCAGAGATGAAAAGTGCCAGCACTGAAAGCTCTTGCTAGCCAGCACCCTTCCTTGGAAGCGCTTTCACAGGCGCAGTAACACTGGGGCTTTGCGCTTCTCTACCCACCAAACGTCACGGTCCTTCTCTTTCCGTCTCGTACACACGAGCTGAGAAATTGCAAACGTCGAGCAATTGCTCAGAGATGAAAAGTGCCAACACTGAAAGCTCTTGCTAGCCAGCACCCTTCCTTGGAAGCGCTTTCACAGGCGCAGTAACACTGGGGCTTTGCGCTTCTCTACCCACCAAAAATCACAGTCACTAACTCTCCGTCTAGTAGAGACGAGCTGAGAAATTGCAAACGTCGAGCAATTGCTCAGAGATGAAAAGTGCCAGCACTGAAAGCTCTTGCTAGCCAGCACCCTTCCTTGGAAGCGCTTTCACAGGCGCAGCAACACTGGGGCTTTGCGCTTCTCTACACACCAAACATCACGGTCACTATCTTTCCGTCTCGTGGACACGAGCTGAGAAATTGCAAACATAGAGCAATTGCTCAGAGATGAAAAGTGCCAGCACTGAAAGCTCTTGCTAGCCAGCACCCTTCCTTGGAACCGCTTTTGTAGGCCTAAGAACACTGGGGCTCTGGGCTTCTCTAGCCACCTAATCTTCTGCTCATCCTCTCGCGCACTCTAAAGAGAGCTCAGGTGAGAAATTGCAAACGTCCAGCAATTGCTCAGAGATGAAAAGTGCCAGCACTGAAAGCTCTTGCTAGCCAGCACCCTTCCTTGGAAGCGCTTTCACAGGCGCAGTAACACTGGGGCTTTGCGCTTCTCTAGCCACCAAACGTCACGGTCCTTCTCTTTCCGTCTCGTAGACACGAGCTGAGAAATTGCAAACGTCGAGCAATTGCTCAGCGATGAAAAGTGCCAGCACTGAAAGCTGTTGCTAGCCAGCACCCTTCCTTGGAAGCGCTTTTGTAGGCCTAAGAACACTGGGGCTCTGGGCTTCTCTAGCCACCTAATCTTCTGCTCATCCTCTCGCGCACTCTAAAGAGAGCTCAGGTGAGAAATTGCAAATGTCGAGCAATTGCTCAGAGATGAAAAGTGCCAGCACTGAAAGCTCTTGCTAGCCAGCACCCTTCCTTGGAAGCGCTTTCACAGGCGCAGTAACACTGGGGCTTTGCGCTTCTCTAACCACCAAACATCACGGTCATTCTCTTTCCGTCTCGTAGACACGAGCTGAGAAATTGCAAACGTCGAGCAATTGCTCAGAGATGAAAAGTGCCAGCACTGAAAGCTGTTGCTAGCCAGCACCCTTCCTTGGAAGCGCTTTTGCAGGCCTAAGAACACTGGGGCTCTGGGCTTCTCTAGCCACCTAATCTTCTGCTCATCCTCTCGCGCACTCTAAAGAGAGCTCAGGTGAGAAATTGCAAACGTCGAGCAATTGCTCAGAGATAAAAAGTGCCAGCACTGAAAGCTCTTGCTAGCCAGCACCCTTCCTTGGAAGCGCTTTCACAGGCGCAGTAAAACTGGGGCTTTGCGCTTCTCTAGCCACCAAACGTCACGGTCCCTCTCTTTCCGTCTCGTAAACACGAGCTGAGAAATTGCAAACGTCGAGCAATTGCTCAGAGATGAAAAGTGCCAGCACTGAAAGCTGTTGCTAGCCAGCACCCTTCCTTGGAAGCGCTTTTGTAGGCCTAAGAACACTGGGGCTCTGGGCTTCTCTAGCCACCTAATCTTCTGCTCATCCTCTCGCGCACTCTAAAGAGAGCTCAGGTGAGAAATTGCAAACGTCCAGCAATTGCTCAGAGATGAAAAGTGCCAGCACTGAAAGATGTTGCTAGCCAGCACCCTTCCTTGGAAGCGCTTTCACAGGCGCAGCAACACTGGGGCTTTGCGATTCTCTACCCACCAAACGTCACGGTCACTATCTCTCCGTCTCGTAGACACGAGCTGAGAAATTGCAAACGTCGAGCAATTGCTCAGAGATGAAAAGTGCCAGCACTGAAAGCTCTTGCTAGCCAGCACCCTTCCTTGGAAGCGCTTTCACAGGCGCAGTAACACTGGGGATTTGCGCTTCTCTACCCACCAAACGTCACGGTCCTTCTCTTTCCGTCTCGTAGACACGAGCTGAGAAATTGCAAACGTCCAGCAATTGCTCAGAGATGAAAAGTGCCAGCACTGAAAGCTCTTGCTAGCCAGCACCCTTCCTTGGAAGCGCTTTTGTAGGCCTAAGAACACTGGGGCTCTGGGCTTCTCTAGCCACCTAATCTTCTGCTCATCCTCTCGCGCACTCTAAAGAGAGCTCAGGTGAGAAATTGCAAACGTCGAGCAATTGCTCAGAGATGAAAAGTGCCAGCACTGAAAGCTGTTGCTAGCCAGCACCCTTCCTTGGAAGCGCTTTCACAGGCGCAGCAACACTGGGGATTTGCGCTTCTCTAGCCACCAAAAGTCACGGTCCTTCTCTTTCCGTCTCGTAGACACGAGCTGAGAAATTGCAAACGTCGAGCAATTGCTCAGAGATGAAAAGTGCCAGCACTGAAAGCTGTTGCTAGCCAGCACCCTTCCTTGGAAGCGCTTTTGTAGGCCTAAGAACACTGGGGCTCTGGGCTTCTCTAGCCACCTAATCTTCTGCTCATCCTCTCGCGCACTCTAAAGAGAGCTCAGGGGAGAAATTGCAAACGTCGAGCAATTGCTCAGAGATGAAAAGTGCCAGCACTGAAAGCTCTTGCTAGCCAGCACCCTTCCTTGGAAGCGCTTTCACAGGCGCAGTAACACTGGGGCTTTGCGCTTCTCTACCCACCAAACGTCACGGTCCTTCTCTTTCCATCTCGTAGACACGAGCTGAGAAATTGCAAACGTCCAGCAATTGCTCAGAGATGAAAAGTGCCAGCACTGAAAGCTGTTGCTAGCCAGCACCCTTCCTTGGAAGCGCTTTCACAGGCGCAGTAACACTGGGGCTTTGCGCTTCTCTACCGACCAAAAATCACGGTCACTAACTCTCCGTCTCGTAGACACGAGCTGAGAAATTGCAAACGTCGAGCAATTGCTCAGAGATGAAAAGTGCCAGCACTGAAAGCTGTTGCTAGCCAGCACCCTTCCTTGGAAGCGCTTTTGTAGGCCTAAGAACACTGGGGCTCTGGGCTTCTCTAGCCACCTAATCTTCTGCTCATCCTCTCGCGCACTCTAAAGAGAGCTCAGGTGAGAAATTGCAAACGTCGAGCAATTGCTCAGAGATGAAAAGTGCCAGCACTGAAAGCTCTTGCTAGCCAGCACCCTTCCTTGGAAGCGCTTTCACAGGCGCAGCAACACTGGGGCTTTGCGCTTCTCTACCCACCAAACCTCACGGTCCTTCTCTTTCCGTCTCGTAGACACGAGCTGAGAAATTGCAAACGTCGAGCAATTGCTCAGAGATGAAAAGTGCCAGCACTGAAAGCTGTTGCTAGCCAGCACCCTTCCTTGGAAGTGCTTTTGTAGGCCTAAGAACACTGGGGCTCTGGGCTTCTCTAGCCACCTAATCTTCTGCTCATCCTCTCGCGCACTCTAAAGAGAGCTCAGGTGAGAAATTGCAAACGTCGAGCAATTGCTCAGAGATGAAAAGTGCCAGCACTGAAAGCTGTTGCTAGCCAGCACCCTTCCTTGGAAGCGCTTTCACAGGCGCAGTAACACTGGGGCTTTGCGCTTCTCTACCCACCAAACGTCACGGTCCTTCTCTTTCTGTCTCCTAGACACGAGCTGAGAAATTGCAAACGTCGAGCAATTGCTCAGAGATGAAAAGTGCCAGCACTGAAAGCTCTTGCTAGCCAGCACCCTTCCTTGGAAGCGCTTTTGTAGGCCTAAGAACACTGCGGCTCTGGGCTTCTCTAGCCACCTAATCTTCTGCTCATCCTCTCGCGCACTCTAAAGAGAGCTCAGGTGAGAAATTGCAAACGTCCAGCAATTGCTCAGAGATGAAAAGTGCCAGCACTGAAAGCTCTTGCTAGCCAGCACCCTTCCTTGGAAGCGCTTTCACAGGCGCAGTAACACTGGGGCTTTGCGCTTCTCTAGCCACCAAACGTCACGGTCATTCTCTTTCCGTCTCGTAGACACGAGCTGAGAAATTGCAAACGTCGAGCAATTGCTCAGAGATGAAAAGTGCCAGCACTGAAAGCTGTTGCTAGCCAGCACCCTTCCTTGGAAGCGCTTTCACAGGCGCAGTAATACTGGGGCTTTGCGCTTCTCTACCCACCAAAAATCACAGTCACTAACTCTCCGTCTCGTAGACACGAGCTGAGAAATTGCAAATGTCGAGCAATTGCTCAGAGATGAAAAGTGCCAGCACTGAACGCTGTTGCTAGCCAGCACCCTTCCTTGGAAGCGCTTTCACAGGCGCAGTAACACTGGGGCTTTGCGCTTCTCTAACCACCAAACATCACGGTCCTTCTCTTTCTGTCTCGTAGAGACCAGCTGAGAAATTGCAAACGTCGAGCAATTGCTCAGAGATGAAAAGTGCCAGCACTGAAAGCTCTTGCTAGCCAGCACCCTTCCTTGGAAGCGCTTTTGTAGGCCTAAGAACACTGGGGCTCTGGGCTTCTCTAGCCACCTAATCTTCTGCTCATCCTCTCGCGCACTCTAAAGAGAGCTCAGGTGAGAAATTGCAAACGTGGAGCAATTGCTCAGAGATGAAAAGTGCCAGCACTGAAAGCTGTTGCTAGCCAGCACCCTTCCTTGGAAGCGCTTTCACAGGCGCAGAAACACTGGGGCTTTGCGCTTCTCTACCCACCAAACATCACGGTCCTTCTCTTTCCGTCTCGTAGACACGAGCTGAGAAATTGCAAACGTCGAGCAATTGCTCAGAGATGAAAAGTGCCAGCACTGAAAGCTCTTGCTAGCCAGCACCCTTCCTTGGAAGCGCTTTTGTAGGCCTAAGAACACTGGGGCTCTGGGCTTCTCTAGCCACCTAATCTTCTGCTCATCCTCTCGCGCACTCTAAAGAGAGCTCAGGTGAGAAATTGCAAACGTCGAGCAATTGCTCAGAGATGAAAAGTGCCAGCACTGAAAGCTCTTGCTAGCCAGCACCCTTCCTTGGAAGCGCTTTCACAGGCGCAGTAACACTGGGGATTTGCGCTTCTCTAGCCACCAAACGTCACGGTCCTTCTCTTTCCGTCTCGTAGACACGAGCTGAGAAATTGCAAACGTCGAGCAATTGCTCAGAGATGAAAAGTGCCAGCACTGAAAGCTGTTGCTAGCCAGCACCCTTCCTTGGAAGCGCTTTTGTAGGCCTAAGAACACTGGGGCTCTGGGCTTCTCTACCCACCAAAAATCACAGTCACTAACTCTCCGTCTCGTAGAGACGAGCTGAGAAATTGCAAACGTCGAGCAATTGCTCAGAGATGAAAAGTGCCAGCACTGAAAGCTCTTGCTAGCCAGCACCCTTCCTTGGAAGCGCTTTTGTAGGCCTAAGAACACTGGGGCTCTGGGCTTCTCTAGCCACCTAATCTTCTGCTCATCCTCTCGCGCACTCTAAAGAGAGCTGAGGTAAGAAATTGCAAACGTCCAGCAATTGCTCAGAGATGAAAAGTGCCAGCACTGAAAGCTCTTGCTAGCCAGCACCCTTCCTTGGAAGCGCTTTCACAGGCGCAGTAACACTGGGGCTTTGCTCTTCTCTAGCCACCAAACGTCACGGTCATTCTCTTTCCGTCTCGTAGACATGAGCTGAGAAATTGCAAACGTCGAGCAATTGCTCAGAGATGAAAAGTGTCAGCACTGAAAGCTCTTGCTAGCCAGCACCCTTCCTTGGAAGCGCTTTCACAGGCGCAGTAACACTGGGGCTTTGCGCTTCTCTAGCCACCAAACATCACGGTCACTATCTCTCCGTCTCGTGGACACGAGCTGAGAAATTGCAAACGTCGAGCAATTGCTCAGAGATGAAAAGTGCCAGCACTGAAAGCTGTTGCTAGCCAGCACCCTTCCTTGGAAGCGCTTTCACAGGCGCAGCAACACTGGGGCTTTGCGCTTCTCTACCCACCAAACGTCACGGTCACTATCTCTCCGTCTCGTAGACACGAGCTGAGAAATTGCAAACATAGAGCAATTTCTCAGAGATGAAAAGTGCCAGCACTGAAAGCTCTTGCTAGCCAGCACCCTTCCTTGGAAGCGCTTTCACAGGCGCAGTAACACTGGGCTTTGCGCTTCTCTACCCACCAAACGTCACGGTCCTTCTCTTTCCGTCTCGTAGACACGAGCTGAGAAATTGCAAACGTCGAGCAATTGCTCAGAGATGAAAAGTGCCAGCACTGAAAGCTCTTGCTAGCCAGCACCCTTCCTTGGAAGCGCTTTTGTAGGCCTAAGAACACTGGGGCTCTGGGCTTCTCTAGCCACCTAATCTTCTGCTCATCCTCTCGCGCACTCTAAAGAGAGCTCAGGCGAGAAATTGCAAACGTCGAGCAATTGCTCAGAGATGAAAAGTGCCAGCACTGAAAGCTCTTGCTAGCCAGCACCCTTCCTTGGAAGCGCTTTCACAGGCGCAGCAACACTGGGGCTTTGCGCTTCTCTACCCACCAAACGTCACGGTCCTTCTCTTTCCGTCTCGTAGACACGAGCTGAGAAATTGCAAATGTCCAGCAATTGCTCAGAGATGAAAAGTGCCAGCACTGAAAGCTCTTGCTAGCCAGCACCCTTCCTTGGAAGCGCTTTTGTAGGCCTAAGAACACTGGGGCTCTGGGCTTCTCTAGCCACCTAATCTTCTGCTCATCCGCTCGCGCACTCTAAAGAGAGCTCAGGTGAGAAATTGCAAACGTCCAGCAATTGCTCAGAGATGAAAAGTGCCAGCACTGAAAGCTCTTGCTAGCCAGCACCCTTCCTTGGAAGCGCTTTCACAGGCGCAGCAACACTGGGGCTTTGCGCTTCTCTACCCACCAAACATCACTGTCATTCTCTTTCCGTCTCGTAGACACGAGCTGAGAAATTGCAAACGTCCAGCAATTGCTCAGAGATGAAAAGTGCCAGCACTGAAAGCTCTTGCTAGCCAGCACCCTTCCTTGGAAGCGCTTTCACAGGCGCAGTAACACTAGGGCTTTGCGCTTCTCTACCCACCAAACATCACGGTCACTAACTCTCCGTCTCGTAGACACGAGCTGAGAAATTGCAAACGTCGAGCAATTGCTCAGAGATGAAAAGTGCCAGCACTGAAAGCTGTTGCTAGCCAGCACCCTTCCTTGGAAGCGCTTTCACAGGCGCAGCAACACTGGGGCTTTGCGCTTCTCTACCCACCAAACGTCACGGTCACTATCTCTCCGTCTCGTAGACACGAGCTGAGAAATTGCAAACGTCGAGCAATTGCTCAGAGATGAAAAGTGCCAGCACTGAAAGCTCTTGCTAGCCAGCACCCTTCCTTGGAAGCGCTTTCACAGGCGCAGTAACACTGGGGCTTTGCGCTTCTCTACCCACCAAACGTCACGGTCCTTCTCTTTCCGTCTCCTAGACACGAGCTGAGAAATTGCAAACGTCGAGCAATTGCTCAGAGATGAAAAGTGCCAGCACTGAAAGCTGTTGCTAGCCAGCACCCTTCCTTGGAAGCGCTTTTGTAGGCCTAAGAACACTGGGGCTCTGGGCTTCTCTAGCCACCTAATCTTCTGCTCATCCTCTCGCGCACTCTAAAGAGAGCTCAGGTGAGAAATTGCAAACGTCCAGCAATTGCTCAGAGATGAAAAGTGCCAGCACTGAAAGCTCTTGCTAGCCAGCACCCTTCCTTGGAAGCGCTTTTGTAGGCGCAGTAACACTGGGGCTTTGCGCTTCTCTAGCCACCAAACGTCACTGTCATTCTCTTTCCGTCTCGTAGACACGAGCTGAGAAATTGCAAACGTCCAGCAATTGCTCAGAGATGAAAAGTGCCAGCACTGAAAGCTCTTGCTAGCCAGCACCCTTCCTTGGAAGCGCTTTTGTAGGCCTAAGAACACTGGGGCTCTGGGCTTCTCTAGCCACCTAATCTTCTGCTCATCCTCTCGCGCACTCTAAAGAGAGCTCAGGTGAGAAATTGCAAACGTCGAGCAATTGCTCAGAGATGAAAAGTGCCAGCACTGAAAGCTCTTGCTAGCCAGCACCCTTCCTTGGAAGCGCTTTCACAGGCGCAGTAACACTGGGGATTTGCGCTTCTCTAGCCACCAAACGTCACGGTCCTTCTCTTTCCGTCTCGTAGACACGAGCTGAGAAATTGCAAACGTCGAGCAATTGCTCAGAGATGAAAAGTGCCAGCACTGAAAGCTGTTGCTAGCCAGCACCCTTCCTTGGAAGCGCTTTTGTAGGCCTAAGAACACTGGGGCTCTGGGCTTCTCTACCCACCAAAAATCACAGTCACTAACTCTCCGTCTCGTAGAGACGAGCTGAGAAATTGCAAACGTCGAGCAATTGCTCAGAGATGAAAAGTGCCAGCACTGAAAGCTCTTGCTAGCCAGCACCCTTCCTTGGAAGCGCTTTTGTAGGCCTAAGAACACTGGGGCTCTGGGCTTCTCTAGCCACCTAATCTTCTGCTCATCCTCTCGCGCACTCTAAAGAGAGCTGAGGTAAGAAATTGCAAACGTCCAGCAATTGCTCAGAGATGAAAAGTGCCAGCACTGAAAGCTCTTGCTAGCCAGCACCCTTCCTTGGAAGCGCTTTCACAGGCGCAGTAACACTGGGGCTTTGCTCTTCTCTAGCCACCAAACGTCACGGTCATTCTCTTTCCGTCTCGTAGACATGAGCTGAGAAATTGCAAACGTCGAGCAATTGCTCAGAGATGAAAAGTGTCAGCACTGAAAGCTCTTGCTAGCCAGCACCCTTCCTTGGAAGCGCTTTCACAGGCGCAGTAACACTGGGGCTTTGCGCTTCTCTAGCCACCAAACATCACGGTCACTATCTCTCCGTCTCGTGGACACGAGCTGAGAAATTGCAAACGTCGAGCAATTGCTCAGAGATGAAAAGTGCCAGCACTGAAAGCTGTTGCTAGCCAGCACCCTTCCTTGGAAGCGCTTTCACAGGCGCAGCAACACTGGGGCTTTGCGCTTCTCTACCCACCAAACGTCACGGTCACTATCTCTCCGTCTCGTAGACACGAGCTGAGAAATTGCAAACATAGAGCAATTTCTCAGAGATGAAAAGTGCCAGCACTGAAAGCTCTTGCTAGCCAGCACCCTTCCTTGGAAGCGCTTTCACAGGCGCAGTAACACTGGGCTTTGCGCTTCTCTACCCACCAAACGTCACGGTCCTTCTCTTTCCGTCTCGTAGACACGAGCTGAGAAATTGCAAACGTCGAGCAATTGCTCAGAGATGAAAAGTGCCAGCACTGAAAGCTCTTGCTAGCCAGCACCCTTCCTTGGAAGCGCTTTTGTAGGCCTAAGAACACTGGGGCTCTGGGCTTCTCTAGCCACCTAATCTTCTGCTCATCCTCTCGCGCACTCTAAAGAGAGCTCAGGCGAGAAATTGCAAACGTCGAGCAATTGCTCAGAGATGAAAAGTGCCAGCACTGAAAGCTCTTGCTAGCCAGCACCCTTCCTTGGAAGCGCTTTCACAGGCGCAGCAACACTGGGGCTTTGCGCTTCTCTACCCACCAAACGTCACGGTCCTTCTCTTTCCGTCTCGTAGACACGAGCTGAGAAATTGCAAATGTCCAGCAATTGCTCAGAGATGAAAAGTGCCAGCACTGAAAGCTCTTGCTAGCCAGCACCCTTCCTTGGAAGCGCTTTTGTAGGCCTAAGAACACTGGGGCTCTGGGCTTCTCTAGCCACCTAATCTTCTGCTCATCCGCTCGCGCACTCTAAAGAGAGCTCAGGTGAGAAATTGCAAACGTCCAGCAATTGCTCAGAGATGAAAAGTGCCAGCACTGAAAGCTCTTGCTAGCCAGCACCCTTCCTTGGAAGCGCTTTCACAGGCGCAGCAACACTGGGGCTTTGCGCTTCTCTACCCACCAAACATCACTGTCATTCTCTTTCCGTCTCGTAGACACGAGCTGAGAAATTGCAAACGTCCAGCAATTGCTCAGAGATGAAAAGTGCCAGCACTGAAAGCTCTTGCTAGCCAGCACCCTTCCTTGGAAGCGCTTTCACAGGCGCAGTAACACTAGGGCTTTGCGCTTCTCTACCCACCAAACATCACGGTCACTAACTCTCCGTCTCGTAGACACGAGCTGAGAAATTGCAAACGTCGAGCAATTGCTCAGAGATGAAAAGTGCCAGCACTGAAAGCTGTTGCTAGCCAGCACCCTTCCTTGGAAGCGCTTTCACAGGCGCAGCAACACTGGGGCTTTGCGCTTCTCTACCCACCAAACGTCACGGTCACTATCTCTCCGTCTCGTAGACACGAGCTGAGAAATTGCAAACGTCGAGCAATTGCTCAGAGATGAAAAGTGCCAGCACTGAAAGCTCTTGCTAGCCAGCACCCTTCCTTGGAAGCGCTTTCACAGGCGCAGTAACACTGGGGCTTTGCGCTTCTCTACCCACCAAACGTCACGGTCCTTCTCTTTCCGTCTCCTAGACACGAGCTGAGAAATTGCAAACGTCGAGCAATTGCTCAGAGATGAAAAGTGCCAGCACTGAAAGCTGTTGCTAGCCAGCACCCTTCCTTGGAAGCGCTTTTGTAGGCCTAAGAACACTGGGGCTCTGGGCTTCTCTAGCCACCTAATCTTCTGCTCATCCTCTCGCGCACTCTAAAGAGAGCTCAGGTGAGAAATTGCAAACGTCCAGCAATTGCTCAGAGATGAAAAGTGCCAGCACTGAAAGCTCTTGCTAGCCAGCACCCTTCCTTGGAAGCGCTTTTGTAGGCGCAGTAACACTGGGGCTTTGCGCTTCTCTAGCCACCAAACGTCACTGTCATTCTCTTTCCGTCTCGTAGACACGAGCTGAGAAATTGCAAACGTCCAGCAATTGCTCAGAGATGAAAAGTGCCAGCACTGAAAGCTCTTGCTAGCCAGCACCCTTCCTTGGAAGCGCTTTCACAGGCGCAGTAACACTGGGGCTTTGCGCTTCTCTACCGACCAAAAATCACGGTCACTAACTCTCCGTCTCGCAGACACGAGCTGAGAAATTGCAAACGTCGAGCAATTGCTCAGAGATGAAAAGTGCCAGCACTGAAAGCTGTTGCTAGCCAGCACCCTTCCTTGGAAGCGCTTTTGTAGGCCTAAGAACACTGGGGCTCTGGGCTTCTCTAGCCACCTAATCTTCTGCTCATCCTCTCGCGCACTCTAAAGAGAGCTCAGGTGAGAAATTGCAAACGTCGAGCAATTGCTCAGAGATGAAAAGTGCCAGCACTGAAAGATGTTGCTAGCCAGCACCCTTCCTTGGAAGCGCTTTCACAGGCGCAGCAACACTGGGGCTTTGCGCTTCTCTACCCACCAAACGTCACGGTCACTATCTCTCCGTCTCGTGGACACGAGCTGAGAAATTGCAAACGTCGAGCAATTGCTCAGAGATGAAAAGTGCCAGCACTGAAAGCTGTTGCTAGCCAGCACCCTTCCTTGGAAGCGCTTTTGTAGGCCTAAGAACACTGGGGCTCTGGGCTTCTCTAGCCACCTAATCTTCTGCTCATCCTCTCGCGCACTCTAAAGAGAGCTCAGGTGAGAAATTGCAAACGTCGAGCAATTGCTCAGAGATGAAAAGTGCCAGCACTGAAAGCTCTTGCTAGCCAGCACCCTTCCTTGGAAGCGCTTTCACAGGCGCAGCAACACTGGGGCTTTGCGCTTCTCTACCCACCAAACGTCACGGTCACTATCTCTCCGTCTCGTAGACACGAGCTGAGAAATTGCAAACGTCGAGCAATTGCTCAGAGATGAAAAGTGCCAGCACTGAAAGCTGTTGCTAGCCAGCACCCTTCCTTGGAAGCGCTTTTGTAGGCCTAAGAACACTGGGGCTCTGGGCTTCTCTAGCCACCTAATCTTCTGCTCATCCTCTCGCGCACTCTAAAGAGAGCTCAGGTGAGAAATTGCAAACGTCGAGCAATTGCTCAGAGATGAAAAGTGCCAGCACTGAAAGCTGTTGCTAGCCAGCACCCTTCCTTGGAAGCGCTTTCACAGGCGCAGTAACACTGGGGCTTTGCGCTTCTCTACCCACCAAACGTCACGGTCCTTCTCTTTCCGTCTCGTAGACACGAGCTGAGAAATTGCAAACGTCGAGCAATTGCTCAGAGATGAAAAGTGCCAGCACTGAAAGCTCTTGCTAGCCAGCACCCTTCCTTGGAAGCGCTTTTGTAGGCCTAAGAACACTGGGGCTCTGGGCTTCTCTAGCCACCTAATCTTCTGCTCATCCTCTCGCGCACTCTAAAGAGAGCTCAGGTGAGAAATTGCAAACGTCGAGCAATTGCTCAGAGATGAAAAGTGCCAGCACTGAAAGCTCTTGCTAGCCAGCACCCTTCCTTGGAAGCGCTTTCACAGGCGCAGTAACACTGGGGCTTTGCGCTTCTCTAGCCACCAAACGTCACGGTCCTTCTCTTTCTGTCTCCTAGACACGAGCTGAGAAATTGCAAACGTCGAGCAATTGCTCAGAGATGAAAAGTGCCAGCACTGAAAGCTGTTGCTAGCCAGCACCCTTCCTTGGAAGCGCTTTTGTAGCCCTAAGAACACTGGGGCTCTGGGCTTCTCTAGCCACCTAATCTTCTGCTCATCCTCTCGCGCACTCTAAAGAGAGCTCAGGTGAGAAATTGCAAACGTCGAGCAATTGCTCAGAGATAAAAAGTGCCAGCACTGAAAGCTGTTGCTAGCCAGCACCCTTCCTTGGAAGCGCTTTCACAGGCGCAGCAACACTGGGGCTTTGCGCTTCTCTACCCACCAAACATCACGGTCCTTCTCTTTCCGTCTCGTAGACACGAGCTGAGAAATTGCAAACGTCGAGCAATTGCTCAGAGATGAAAAGTGCCAGCACTGAAAGCTGTTGCTAGCCAGCACCCTTCCTTGGAAGCGCTTTTGTAGGCCTAAGAACACTGGGGCTCCGGGCTTCTCTAGCCACCTAATCTTCTGCTCATCCTCTCGCGCACTCTAAAGAGAGCTCAGGTGAGAAATTGCAAATGTCGAGCAATTGCTCAGAGATGAAAAGTGCCAGCACTGAAAGCTCTTGCTAGCCAGCACCCTTCCTTGGAAGCGCTTTCACAGGCGCAGTAACACTGGGGCTTTGCGCTTCTCTACCCACCAAACGTCACGGTCCTTCTCTTTCCGTCTCCTAGACACGAGCTGAGAAATTGCAAACGTCGAGCAATTGCTCAGAGATGAAAAGTGCCAGCACTGAAAGCTGTTGCTAGCCAGCACCCTTCCTTGGAAGCGCTTTTGTAGGCCTAAGAACACTGGGGCTCTGGGCTTCTCTAGCCACCTAATCTTCTGCTCATCCTCTCGCGCACTCTAAAGAGAGCTCAGGTGAGAAATTGCAAACGTCGAGCAATTGCTCAGAGATGAAAAGTGCCAGCACTGAAAGCTCTTGCTAGCCAGCACCCTTCCTTGGAAGCGCTTTCACAGGCGCAGTAACACTGGGGCTTTGCGCTTCTCTAGCCACCAAACGTCACGGTCCTTCTCTTTCCGTCTCGTAGACACGAGCTGAGAAATTGCAAACGTCGAGCAATTGCTCAGAGATGAAAAGTGCCAGCACTGAAAGCTGTTGCTAGCCAGCACCCTTCCTTGGAAGCGCTTTTGTAGGCCTAAGAACACTGGGGCTCTGGACTTCTCTACCCACCAAAAATCACAGTCACTAACTCTCCGTCTCGTAGAGACGAGCTGAGAAATTGCAAACGTCGAGCAATTGCTCAGAGATGAAAAGTGCCAGCACTGAAAGCTCTTGCTAGCCAGCACCCTTCCTTGGAAGCGCTTTTGTAGGCCTAAGAACACTGGGGCTCTGGGCTTCTCTAGCCACCTAACCTTCTGCTCATCCTCTCGCGCACTCTAAAGAGAGCTCAGGTGAGAAATTGCAAACGTCGAGCAATTGCTCAGAGATGAAAAGTGCCAGCACTGAAAGCTCTTGCTAGCCAGCACCCTTCCTTGGAAGCGCTTTCACAGGCGCAGCAACACTGGGGCTTTGCGCTTCTCTACCCACCAAACGTCACAGTCCTTCTCTTTCCGTCTCGTAGACACGAGCTGAGAAATTGCAAAAGTCGAGCAATTGCTCAGAGATGAAAAGTGCCAGCACTGAAAGCTGTTGCTAGCCAGCACCCTTCCTTGGAAGCGCTTTTGTAGGCCTAAGAACACTGGGGCTCTGGGCTTCTCTAGCCACCTAATCTTCTGCTCATCCTCTCGCGCACTCTAAAGAGAGCTCAGGTGAGAAATTGCAAACGTCGAGCAATTGCTCAGAGATGAAAAGTGCCAGCACTGAAAGCTGTTGCTAGCCAGCACCCTTCCTTGGAAGCGCTTTTGTAGGCCTAAGAACACTGGGGCTCTGGGCTTCTCTAGCCACCTAATCTTCTGCTCATCCTCTCGCGCACTCTAAAGAGAGCTCAGGTGAGAAATTGCAAACGTCCAGCAATTGCTCAGAGATGAAAAGTGCCAGCACTGAAAGCTGTTGCTAGCCAGCACCCTTCCTTGGAAGCGCTTTCACAGGCGCAGCAACACTGGGGCTTTGCGCTTCTCTACCCACCAAACGTCACGGTCACTATCTCTCCGTCTCGTGGACACGAGCTGAGAAATTGCAAACGTCGAGCAATTGCTCAGAGATGAAAAGTGCCAGCACTGAAAGCTGTTGCTAGCCAGCACCCTTCCTTGGAAGCGCTTTTGTAGGCCTAAGAACACTGGGGCTCTGGGCTTCTCTAGCCACCTAATCTTCTGCTCATCCTCTCGCGCACTCTAAAGAGAGCTCAGGTGAGAAATTGCAAACGTCCAGCAATTGCTCAGAGATGAAAAGTGCCAGCACTGAAAGCTGTTGCTAGCCAGCACCCTTCCTTGGAAGCGCTTTCACAGGCGCAGTAACACTGGGGATTTGCGCTTCTCTACCCACCAAACGTCACGGTCCTTCTCTTTCTGTCTCCTAGACACGAGCTGAGAAATTGCAAACGTCGAGCAATTGCTCAGAGATGAAAAGTGCCAGCACTGAAAGCTGTTGCTAGCCAGCACCCTTCCTTGGAAGCGCTTTTGTAGGCCTAAGAACACTGGGGCTCTGGGCTTCTCTAGCCACCTAATCTTCTGCTCATCCTCTCGCGCACTCTAAAGAGAGCTCAGGTGAGAAATTGCAAACGTCCAGCAATTGCTCAGAGATGAAAAGTGCCAGCACTGAAAGCTCTAGCTAGCCAGCACCCTTCCTTGGATGCGCTTTCACAGGCGCAGCAACACTGGGGCTTTGCGCTTCTCTACCCACCAAACGTCACAGTCATTCTCTTTCCGTCTCGTAGACACGAGCTGAGAAATTGCAAACGTCGAGCAATTGCTCAGAGATGAAAAGTGCCAGCACTGAAAGCTCTTGCTAGCCAGCACCCTTCCTTGGAAGCGCTTTCACAGGCGCAGTAATACTGGGGCTTTGCGCTTCTCTACCCACCAAAAATCACAGTCACTAACTCTCCGTCTCGTAGACACGAGCTGAGAAATTGCAAACGTCGAGCAATTGCTCAGAGATGAAAAGTGCCAGCACTGAAAGCTGTTGCTAGCCAGCACCCTTCCTTGGAAGCGCTTTCACAGGCGCAGTAACACTGGGGCTTTGCGCTTCTCTACCCACCAAACGTCACGGTCACTATCTTTCCGTCTCGTGGACACGAGCTGAGAAATTGCAAACGTCGAGCAATTGCTCAGAGATGAAAAGTGCCAGCACTGAAAGCTGTTGCTAGCCAGCACCCTTCCTTGGAAGCGCTTTTGTAGGCCTAAGAACACTGGGGCTCTGGGCTTCTCTAGCCACCTAATCTTCTGCTCATCCTCTCGCGCACTCTAAAGAGAGCTCAGGTGAGAAATTGCAAACGTCGAGCAATTGCTCAGAGATGAAAAGTGCCAGCACTGAAAGCTGTTGCTAGCCAGCACCCTTCCTTGGAAGCGCTTTCACAGGCGCAGCAACACTGGGGCTTTGCGCTTCTCTAGCCACCAAACGTCACGGTCCTTCTCTTTCCGTCTCGTAGACACGAGCTGAGAAATTGCAAACGTCGAGCAATTGCTCAGAGATGAAAAGTGCCAGCACTGAAAGCTGTTGCTAGCCAGCACCCTTCCTTGGAAGCGCTTTTGTAGGCCTAAGAACACTGGGGCTCTGGGCTTCTCTAGCCACCTCATCTTCTGCTCATCCTCTCGCGCACTCTAAAGACAGATCAGGTGAGAAATTGCAAATGTCGAGCAATTGCTCAGAGATGAAAAGTGCCAGCACTGAAAGCTGTTGCTAGCCAGCACCCTTCCTTGGAAGCGCTTTCACAGGCGCAGTAACACTGGGGATTTGCGCTTCTCTAGCCACCAAACGTCACGGTCCTTCTCTTTCCGTGTCGTACACACGAGCTGAGAAATTGCAAACGTCGAGCAATTGCTCAGAGATGAAAAGTGCCAGCACTGAAAGCTCTTGCTAGCCAGCACCCTTCCTTGGAAGCGCTTTTGTAGGCCTAAGAACACTGGGGCTCTGGGCTTCTCTAGCCACCTAATCTTCTGCTCATCCTCTCGCGCACTCTAAAGAGAGCTCAGGTGAGAAATTGCAAACGTCGAGCAATTGCTCAGAGATGAAAAGTGCCAGCACTGAAAGCTCTTGCTAGCCAGCACCCTTCCTTGGAAGCGCTTTCACAGGCACAGTAACACTGGGGCTTTGCGCTTCTCTAGCCACCAAACGTCACGGTCCTTCTCTTTCCGTCTCGTAGACACGAGCTGAGAAATTGCAAACGTCGAGCAATTGCTCAGAGATGAAAAGTGCCAGCACTGAAAGCTGTTGCTAGCCAGCACCCTTCCTTGGAAGCGCTTTCACAGGCGCAGCAACACTGGGGCTTTGTGCTTCTCTAGCCATCAAACATCACGGACACTATCTCTCCGTCTCGTAGAGACGAGCTGAGAAATTGCAAACATAGAGCAATTGCTCAGAGATGAAAAGTGCCAGCACTGAAAGCTCTTGCTAGCCAGCACCCTTCCTTGGAAGCGCTTTCACAGGCGCAGTAACACTGGGGCTTTGCGCTTCTCTAGCCACCAAACATCACGGTCATTCTCTTTCCGTCTCGTAGACACGAGCTGAGAAATTGCAAACGTCGAGCAATTGCTCAGAGATGAAAAGTGCCAGCACTGAAAGCTCTTGCTAGCCAGCACCCTTCCTTGGAAGCGCTTTTGTAGGCCTAAGAACACTGGGGCTCTGGGCTTCTCTAGCCACCTAATCTTCTGCTCATCCTCTCGCGCACTCTAAAGAGAGCTCAGGTGAGAAATTGCAAACGTCGAGCAATTGCTCAGAGATGAAAAGTGCCAGCACTGAAAGCTCTTGCTAGCCAGCACCCTTCCTTGGAAGCGCTTTCACAGGCGCAGCAACACTGGGGCTTTGCGCTTCTCTAGCCACCAAAAGTCACGGTCCTTCTCTTTCCGTCTCGTAGACACGAGCTGAGAAATTGCAAACATCGAGCAATTGCTCAGAGATGAAAAGTGCCAGCACTGAAAGCTGTTGCTAGCCAGCACCCTTCCTTGGAAGCGCTTTTGTAGGCCTAAGAACACTGGGGCTCTGGGCTTCTCTAGCCACCTAATCTTCTGCTCATCCTCTCGCGCACTCTAAAGAGAGCTCAGGTGAGGAATTGCAAACGTCGAGCAATTGCTCAGAGATGAAAAGTGCCAGCACTGAAAGCTCTTGCTAGCCAGCACCCTTCCTTGGAAGCGCTTTCACAGGCGCAGTAACACTGGGGCTTTGCGCTTCTCTAGCCACCAAACGTCACTGTCATTCTCTTTCCGTCTCGTAGACACGAGCTGAGAAATTGCAAACGTCGAGCAATTGCTCAGAGATGAAAAGTGCCAGCACTGAAAGCTCTTGCTAGCCAGCACCCTTCCTTGGAAGCGCTTTCACAGGCGCAGTAACACTAGGGCTTTGCGCTTCTCTACCCACCAAAAATCACGGTCACTAACTCTCCGTCTCGTAGACACGAGCTGAGAAATTGCAAACGTCGAGCAATTGCTCAGAGATGAAAAGTGCCAGCACTGAAAGCTGTTGCTAGCCAGCACCCTTCCTTGGAAGCGCTTTTGTAGGCCTAAGAACACTGGGGCTCTGGGCTTCTCTACCCACCAAACATCACGGTCACTATCTCTCCGTGTCGTACACACGAGCTGAGAAATTGCAAACGTCGAGCAATTGCTCAGCGATGAAAAGTGCCAGCACTGAAAGCTGTTGCTAGCCTGCACCCTTCCTTGGAAGCGCTTTTGTAGGCCTAAGAACACTGGGGCTCTGGGCTTCTCTAGCCACCTAATCTTCTGCTCATCCTCTCGCGCACTCTAAAGAGAGCTCAGGTGAGAAATTGCAAACGTCGAGCAATTGCTCAGAGATGAAAAGTGCCAGCACTGAAAGCTGTTGCTAGCCAGCACCCTTCCTTGGAAGCGCTTTCACAGGCAAAGTAACACTGGGGCTTTGCGCTTCTCTACCCACCAAACGTCACGGTCATTCTCTTTCCGTCTCGTACACACGAGCTGAGAAAGTGCAAACGTCGAGCAATTGCTCAGAGATGAAAAGTGCCAGCACTGAAAGCTGTTGCTAGCCAGCACCCTTCCTTGGAAGCGCTTTTGTAGGCCTAAGAACACTGGGGCTCTGGGCTTCTCTAGCCACCTAATCTTCTGCTCATCCTCTCGCGCACTCTAAAGAGAGCTCAGGTGAGAAATTGCAAACGTCCAGCAATTGCTCAGAGATGAAAAGTGCCAGCACTGAAAGCTCTTGCTAGCCAGCACCCTTCCTTGGAAGCGCTTTCACAGGCACAGTAACACTGGGGCTTTGCGCTTCTCTACCCACCAAAAATCACGGTCCTTCTCTTTCCGTCTCGTAGACACGAGCTGAGAAATTGCAAACGTCGAGCAATTGCTCAGCGATGAAAAGTGCCAGCACTGAAAGCTGTTGCTAGCCAGCACCCTTCCTTGGAAGCGCTTTTGTAGGCCTAAGAACACTGGGGCTCTGGGCTTCTCTAGCCACCTAATCTTCTGCTCATCCTCTCGCGCACTCTAAAGAGAGCTCAGGTGAGAAATTGCAAACGTCCAGCAATTGCTCAGAGATGAAAAGTGCCAGCACTGAAAGCTCTTGCTAGCCAGCACCCTTCCTTGGAAGCGCTTTCACAGGCGCAGTAACACTGGGGCTTTGCGCTTCTCTAGCCACCAAACATCACGGTCCTTCTCTTTCCGTCTCGTAGACACGAGCTGAGAAATTGCAAATGTCCAGCAATTGCTCAGAGATGAAAAGTGCCAGCACTGAAAGCTGTTGCTAGCCAGCACCCTTCCTTGGAAGCGCTTTTGTAGGCCTAAGAACACTGGGGCTCTGGGCTTCTCTAGCCACCTAATCTTCTGCTCATCCTCTCGCGCACTCTAAAGAGAGCTCAGGTGAGAAATTGCAAACGTCGAGCAATTGCTCAGAGATGAAAAGTGCCAGCACTGAAAGCTGTTGCTAGCCAGCACCCTTCCTTGGAAGCGCTTTTGTAGGCCTAAGAACACTGGGGCTCTGGGCTTCTCTAGCCACCTAATCTTCTGCTCATCCTCTCGCGCACTCTAAAGAGAGCTCAGGTGAGAAATTGCAAACGTCCAGCAATTGCTCAGAGATGAAAAGTGCCAGCACTGAAAGCTGTTGCTAGCCAGCACCCTTCCTTGGAAGCGCTTTCACAGGCGCAGCAACACTGGGGCTTTGCGATTCTCTACCCACCAAACATCACGCTCACTATCTCTCCGTCTCGTGGACACGAGCTGAGAAATTGCAAACGTCGAGCAATTGCTCAGAGATGAAAAGTGCCAGCACTGAAAGCTGTTGCTAGCCAGCACCCTTCCTTGGAAGCGCTTTTGTAGGCCTAAGAACACTGGGGCTCTGGGCTTCTCTAGCCACCTAATCTTCTGCTCATCCTCTCGCGCACTCTAAAGAGAGCTCAGGTGAGAAATTGCAAACGTCCAGCAATTGCTCAGAGATGAAAAGTGCCAGCACTGAAAGCTGTTGCTAGCCAGCACCCTTCCTTGGAAGCGCTTTCACAGGCGCAGCAACACTGGGGCTTTGCGCTTCTCTACCCACCAAACATCACGGTCACTATCTCTCCGTCTCTTGGACACGAGCTGAGAAATTGCAAAGGTCGAGCAATTGCTCAGAGATGAAAAGTGCCAGCACCGAAAGCTGTTGCTAGCCAGCACCCTTCCTTGGAAGCGCTTTTGTAGGCCTAAGAACACTGGGGCTCTGGGCTTCTCTAGCCACCTAATCTTCTGCTCATCCTCTCGCGCACTCTAAAGAGAGCTCAGGTGAGAAATTGCAAACGTCGAGCAATTGCTCAGCGATGAAAAGTGCCAGCACTGAAAGCTGTTGCTAGCCAGCACCCTTCCTTGGAAGCGCTTTCACAGGCGCAGCAACACTGGGGCTTTGCGCTTCTCTACCCACCAAACGTCACGGTCATTCTCTTTCCGTCTCGTAGACACGAGCTGAGAAATTGCAAACGTCGAGCAATTGCTCAGCAATGAAAAGTGCCAGCACTGAAAGCTGTTGCTAGCCTGCACCCTTCCTTGGAAGCGCTTTTGTAGGCCTAAGAACACTGGGGCTCTGGGCTTCTCTAGCCACCTAATCTTCTGCTCATCCTCTCGCGCACTCTAAAGAGAGCTCAGGTGAGAAATTGCAAACGTCCAGCAATTGCTCAGAGATGAAAAGTGCCAGCACTGAAAGCTCTTGCTAGCCAGCACCCTTCCTTGGAAGCGCTTTCACAGGCACAGTAACACTGGGGCTTTGCGCTTCTCTACCCACCAAACGTCACGGTTATTCTCTTTCCGTCTCGTACACACAAGCTGAGAAATTGCAAACGTCGAGCAATTGCTCAGAGATGAAAAGTGCCAGCACTGAAAGCTGTTGCTAGCCAGCACCCTTCCTTGGAAGCGCTTTTGTAGGCCTAAGAACACTGGGGCTCTGGGCTTCTCTAGCCACCTAATCTTCTGCTCATCCTCTCGCGCACTCTAAAGAGAGCTCAGGTGAGAAATTGCAAACGTCGAGCAATTGCTCAGAGATGAAAAGTGCCAGCACTGAAAGCTCTTGCTAGCCAGCACCCTTCCTTGGAAGCGCTTTCACAGGCGCAGCAACACTGGGGCTTTGCGCTTCTCTACCCACCAAACATCACGGTCCTTCTCTTTCCGTCTCGTAGAGACGAGCTGAGAAAATGCAAACGTCGAGCAATTGCTCAGAGATGAAAAGTGCCAGCACTGAAAGCTGTTGCTAGCCAGCACCCTTCCTTGGAAGCGCTTTTGTAGGCCTAAGAACACTGGGGCTCTGGGCTTCTCTAGCCACCTCATCTTCTGCTCATCCTCTCGCGCACTCTAAAGACAGATCAGGTGAGAAATTGCAAATGTCGAGCAATTGCTCAGAGATGAAAAGTGCCAGCACTGAAAGCTCTTGCTAGCCAGCACCCTTCCTTGGAAGCGCTTTCACAGGCGCAGTAACACTGGGGATTTGCGCTTCTCTACCCACCAAACGTCACGGTCCTTCTCTTTCCGTCTCGTACACACGAGCTGAGAAATTGCAAACGTCGAGCAATTGCTCAGAGATGAAAAGTGCCAGCACTGAAAGCTGTTGCTAGCCAGCACCCTTCCTTGGAAGCGCTTTTGTAGGCCTAAGAACACTGCGGCTCTGGGCTTCTCTAGCCACCTAATCTTCTGCTCATCCTCTCGCGCACTCTAAAGAGAGCTCAGGTGAGAAATTGCAAACGTCCAGCAATTGCTCAGAGATGAAAAGTGCCAGCACTGAAAGCTCTTGCTAGCCAGCACCCTTCCTTGGAAGCGCTTTCACAGGCGCAGCAACACTGGGGCTTTGCGCTTCTCTAGCCACCAAAAGTCACGGTCCTTCTCTTTCCGTCTCGTAGACACGAGCTGAGAAATTGCAAACATCGAGCAATTGCTCAGAGATGAAAAGTGCCAGCACTGAAAGCTGTTGCTAGCCAGCACCCTTCCTTGGAGGCGCTTTTGTAGGCCTAAGAACACTGGGGCTCTGGGCTTCTCTAGCCACCTAATCTTCTGCTCATCAGCTCGCGCACTCTAAAGAGAGCTCAGGTGAGGAATTGCAAACGTCGAGCAATTGCTCAGAGATGAAAAGTGCCAGCACTGAAAGCTGTTGCTAGCCAGCACCCTTCCTTGGAAGCGCTTTCACAGGCGCAGTAACACTGGGGCTTTGCGCTTCTCTAGCCACCAAACGTCACTGTCATTCTCTTTCCGTCTCGTAGACACGAGCTGAGAAATTGCAAACGTCGAGCAATTGCTCAGAGATGAAAAGTGCCAGCACTGAAAGCTCTTGCTAGCCAGCACCCTTCCTTGGAAGCGCTTTCACAGGCGCAGTAACACTAGGGCTTTGCGCTTCTCTACCCACCAAAAATCACGGTCACTAACTCTCCGTCTCGTAGACACGAGCTGAGAAATTGCAAACGTCGAGCAATTGCTCAGAGATGAAAAGTGCCAGCACTGAAAGCTGTTGCTAGCCAGCACCCTTCCTTGGAAGCGCTTTTGTAGGCCTAAGAACACTGGGGCTCTGGGCTTCTCTACCCACCAAACATCACGGTCACTATCTCTCCGTGTCGTACACACGAGCTGAGAAATTGCAAACGTCGAGCAATTGCTCAGCGATGAAAAGTGCCAGCACTGAAAGCTGTTGCTAGCCTGCACCCTTCCTTGGAAGCGCTTTTGTAGGCCTAAGAACACTGGGGCTCTGGGCTTCTCTAGCCACCTAATCTTCTGCTCATCCTCTCGCGCACTCTAAAGAGAGCTCAGGTGAGAAATTGCAAACGTCCAGCAATTGCTCAGAGATGAAAAGTGCCAGCACTGAAAGCTGTTGCTAGCCAGCACCCTTCCTTGGAAGCGCTTTCACAGGCACAGTAACACTGGGGCTTTGCGCTTCTCTACCCACCAAACGTCACGGTCCTTCTCTTTCCGTCTCGTAGACACGAGCTGAGAAATTGCAAACGTCGAGCAATTGCTCAGAGATGAAAAGTGCCAGCACTGAAAGCTCTTGCTAGCCAGCACCCTTCCTTGGAAGCGCTTTTGTAGGCCTAAGAACACTGGGGCTCTGGGCTTCTCTAGCCACCTAATCTTCTGCTCATCCTCTCGCGCACTCTAAAGAGAGCTCAGGTGAGAAATTGCAAACGTCCAGCAATTGCTCAGAGATGAAAAGTGCCAGCACTGAAAGCTCTTGCTAGCCAGCACCCTTCCTTGGAAGCGCTTTCACAGGCGCAGTAACACTGGGGCTTTGCGCTTCTCTACCCACCAAAAATCACGGTCCTTCTCTTTCCGTCTCGTAGACACGAGCTGAGGAATTGCAAACGTCGAGCAATTGCTCAGCGATGAAAAGTGCCAGCACTGAAAGCTCTTGCTAGCCAGCACCCTTCCTTGGAAGCGCTTTTGTAGGCCTAAGAACACTGGGGCTCTGGGCTTCTCTAGCCACCTAATCTTCTGCTCATCCTCTCGCGCACTCTAAAGAGAGCTCAGGTGAGAAATTGCAAACGTCCAGCAATTGCTCAGAGATGAAAAGTGCCAGCACTGAAAGCTCTTGCTAGCCAGCACCCTTCCTTGGAAGCGCTTTCACAGGCGCAGTAACACTGGGGCTTTGCGCTTCTCTACCCACCAAACGTCACAGTCATTCTCTTTCCGTCTCGTAGACACGAGCTGAGAAATTGCAAATGTCCAGCAATTGCTCAGAGATGAAAAGTGCCAGCACTGAAAGCTGTTGCTAGCCAGCACCCTTCCTTGGAAGCGCTTTTGTAGGCCTAAGAACACTGGGGCTCTGGGCTTCTCTAGCCACCTAATCTTCTGCTCATCCTCTCGCGCACTCTAAAGAGAGCTCAGGTGAGAAATTGCAAACGTCGAGCAATTGCTCAGAGATGAAAAGTGCCAGCACTGAAAGCTGTTGCTAGCCAGCACCCTTCCTTGGAAGCGCTTTTGTAGGCCTAAGAACACTGGGGCTCTGGGCTTCTCTAGCCACCTAATCTTCTGCTCATCGTCTCGCGCACTCTAAAGAGAGCTCAGGTGAGAAATTGCAAACGTCCAGCAATTGCTCAGAGATGAAAAGTGCCAGCACTGAAAGCTGTTGCTAGCCAGCACCCTTCCTTGGAAGCGCTTTCACAGGCGCAGCAACACTGGGGCTTTGCGATTCTCTACCCACCAAACATCACGCTCACTATCTCTCCGTCTCGTGGACACGAGCTGAGAAATTGCAAACGTCGAGCAATTGCTCAGAGATGAAAAGTGCCAGCACTGAAAGCTGTTGCTAGCCAGCACCCTTCCTTGGAAGCGCTTTTGTAGGCCTAAGAACACTGGGGCTCTGGGCTTCTCTAGCCACCTAATCTTCTGCTCATCCTCTCGCGCACTCTAAAGAGAGCTCAGGTGAGAAATTGCAAACGTCCAGCAATTGCTCAGAGATGAAAAGTGCCAGCACTGAAAGCTCTTGCTAGCCAGCACCCTTCCTTGGAAGCGCTTTCACAGGCGCAGCAACACTGGGGCTTTGCGCTTCTCTACCCACCAAACATCACGGTCACTATCTCTCCGTCTCTTGGACACGAGCTGAGAAATTGCAAAGGTCGAGCAATTGCTCAGAGATGAAAAGTGCCAGCACCGAAAGCTGTTGCTAGCCAGCACCCTTCCTTGGAAGCGCTTTTGTAGGCCTAAGAACACTGCGGCTCTGGGCTTCTCTAGCCACCTAATCTTCTGCTCATCCTCTCGCGCACTCTAAAGAGAGCTCAGGTGAGAAATTGCAAACGTCCAGCAATTGCTCAGAGATGAAAAGTGCCAGCACTGAAAGCTGTTGCTAGCCAGCACCCTTCCTTGGAAGCGCTTTCACAGGCGCAGCAACACTGGGGCTTTGCGCTTCTCTACCCACCAAACGTCACGGTCATTCTCTTTCCGTCTCGTAGACACGAGCTGAGAAATTGCAAACGTCGAGCAATTGCTCAGCGATGAAAAGTGCCAGCACTGAAAGCTGTTGCTAGCCTGCACCCTTCCTTGGAAGCGCTTTTGTAGGCCTAAGAACACTGGGGCTCTGGGCTTCTCTAGCCACCTAATCTTCTGCTCATCCTCTCGCGCACTCTAAAGAGAGCTCAGGTGAGAAATTGCAAACGTCCAGCAATTGCTCAGAGATGAAAAGTGCCAGCACTGAAAGCTCTTGCTAGCCAGCACCCTTCCTTGGAAGCGCTTTCACAGGCACAGTAACACTGGGGCTTTGCGCTTCTCTACCCACCAAACGTCACGGTCATTCTCTTTCCGTCTCGTACACACAAGCTGAGAAATTGCAAACGTCGAGCAATTGCTCAGAGATGAAAAGTGCCAGCACTGAAAGCTCTTGCTAGCCAGCACCCTTCCTTGGAAGCGCTTTTGTAGGCCTAAGAACACTGGGGCTCTGGGCTTCTCTAGCCACCTAATCTTCTGCTCATCCTCTCGCGCACTCTAAAGAGAGCTCAGGTGAGAAATTGCAAATGTCCAGCAATTGCTCAGAGATGAAAAGTGCCAGCACTGAAAGCTCTTGCTAGCCAGCACCCTTCCTTGGAAGCGCTTTCACAGGCGCAGTAACACTGGGGATTTGCGCTTCTCTACCCACCAAACGTCACGGTCATTCTCTTTCCGTCTCGTAGACACGAGCTGAGAAATTGCAAACGTCCAGCAATTGCTCAGAGATGAAAAGTGCCAGCACTGAAAGCTCTTGCTAGCCAGCACCCTTCCTTGGAAGCGCTTTTGTAGGCCTAAGAACACTGGGGCTCTGGGATTCTCTAGCCACCTAACCTTCTGCTCATCCTCTCGCGCACTCTAAAGAGAGCTCAGGTGAGAAATTGCAAACGTCCAGCAATTGCTCAGAGATGAAAAGTGCCAGCACTGAAAGCTGTTGCTAGCCAGCACCCTTCCTTGGAAGCGCTTTCACAGGCGCAGCAACACTGGGGCTTTGCGCTTCTCTACCCACCAAACGTCACGGTCCTTCTCTTTCCGTCTCGTAGACACGAGCTGAGAAATTGCAAAAGTCGAGCAATTGCTCAGAGATGAAAAGTGCCAGCACTGAAAGCTGTTGCTAGCCAGCACCCTTCCTTGGAAGCGCTTTTGTAGGCCTAAGAACACTGGGGCTCTGGGCTTCTCTACCCACCTAATCTTCTGCTCATCCTCTCGCGCACTCTAAAGAGAGCTCAGGTGAGAAATTGCAAACGTTGAGCAATTGCTCAGAGATGAAAAGTGCCAGCACTGAAAGCTCTTGCTAGCCAGCACCCTTCCTTGGAAGCGCTTTTGTAGGCCTAAGAACACTGGGGCTCTGGGCTTCTCTAGCCACCTAATCTTCTGCTCATCCTCTCGCGCACTCTAAAGAGAGCTCAGGTGAGAAATTGCAAACGTCCAGCAATTGCTCAGAGATGAAAAGTGCCAGCACTGAAAGATGTTGCTAGCCAGCACCCTTCCTTGGAAGTGCTTTCACAGGCGCAGCAACACTGGGGCTTTGCGCTTCTCTACCCACCAAAAATCACGGTCACTATCTCTCCGTCTCGTGGACACGAGCTGAGAAATTGCAAACGTCGAGCAATTGCTCAGAGATGAAAAGTGCCAGCACTGAAAGCTCTTGCTAGCCAGCACCCTTCCTTGGAAGCGCTTTTGTAGGCCTAAGAACACTGGGGCTCTGGGCTTCTCTAGCCACCTAATCTTCTGCTCATCCTCTCGCGCACTCTAAAGAGAGCTCAGGTGAGAAATTGCAAACGTCCAGCAATTGCTCAGAGATGAAAAGTGCCAGCACTGAAAGCTCTTGCTAGCCAGCACCCTTCCTTGGAAGCGCTTTCACAGGCGCAGTAACACTGGGGATTTGCGCTTCTCTAGCCACCAAACGTCACGGTCCTTCTCTTTCTGTCTCCTAGACACGAGCTGAGAAATTGCAAACGTCGAGCAATTGCTCAGAGATGAAAAGTGCCAGCACTGAAAGCTGTTGCTAGCCAGCACCCTTCCTTGGAAGCGCTTTTGTAGGCCTAAGAACACTGGGGCTCTGGGCTTCTCTAGCCACCTAATCTTCTGCTCATCCTCTCGCGCACTCTAAAGAGAGCTCAGGTGAGAAATTGCAAACGTCGAGCAATTGCTCAGAGATGAAAAGTGCCAGCACTGAAAGCTCTTGCTAGCCAGCACCCTTCCTTGGAAGCGCTTTCACAGGCGCAGCAACACTGGGGCTTTGCGCTTCTCTACCCTCCAAACGTCACAGTCATTCTCTTTCCGTCTCGTAGACACGAGCTGAGAAATTGCAAACGTCGAGCAATTGCTCAGAGATGAAAAGTGCCAGCACTGAAAGCTGTTGCTAGCCAGCACCCTTCCTTGGAAGCGCTTTCACAGGCGCAGTAATACTGGGGCTTTGCACTTCTCTACCCACCAAAAATCACAGTCACTAACTCTCCGTCTCGTAGACACGAGCTCAGAAATTGCAAACGTCGAGCAATTGCTCAGAGATGAAAAGTGCCAGCACTGAAAGCTGTTGCTAGCCAGCACCCTTCCTTGGAAGCGCTTTCACAGGCGCAGTAACACTGGGGCTTTGCGCTTCTCTACCCACCAAACGTCACGGTCACTATCTTTCCGTCTCGTGGACACGAGCTGAGAAATTGCAAACGTCGAGCAATTGCTCAGAGATGAAAAGTGCCAGCACTGAAAGCTGTTGCTAGCCAGCACCCTTCCTTGGAAGCGCTTTTGTAGGCCTAAGAACACTGGGGCTCTGGGCTTCTCTAGCCACCTAATCTTCTGCTCATCCTCTCGCGCACTCTAAAGAGAGCTCAGGTGAGAAATTGCAAACGTCGAGCAATTGCTCAGAGATAAAAAGTGCCAGCACTGAAAGCTCTTGCTAGCCAGCACCCTTCCTTGGAAGCGCTTTCACAGGCGCAGCAACACTGGGGCTTTGCGCTTCTCTACCCACCAAAAATCACGGTCCTTCTATTTCCGTCTCGTAGACACGAGCTGAGAAATTGCAAACGTCGAGCAATTGCTCAGAGATGAAAAGTGCCAGCACTGAAAGCTGTTGCTAGCCAGCACCCTTCCTTGGAAGCGCTTTTGTAGGCCTAAGAACACTGGGGCTCTGGGCTTCTCTAGCCACCTAATCTTCTGCTCATCCTCTCGCGCACTCTAAAGAGAGCTCAGGTGAGAAATTGCAAACGTCGAGCAATTGCTCAGAGATGAAAAGTGCCAGCACTGAAAGCTCTTGCTAGCCAGCACCCTTCCTTGGAAGCGCTTTCACAGGCACAGTAACACTGGGGCTTTGCGCTTCTCTACCCACCAAACGTCACGGTTATTCTCTTTCCGTCTCGTACACACAAGCTGAGAAATTGCAAACGTCGAGCAATTGCTCAGAGATGAAAAGTGCCAGCACTGAAAGCTGTTGCTAGCCAGCACCCTTCCTTGGAAGCGCTTTTGTAGGCCTAAGAACACTGGGGCTCTGGGCTTCTCTAGCCACCTAATCTTCTGCTCATCCTCTCGCGCACTCTAAAGAGAGCTCAGGTGAGAAATTGCAAACGTCGAGCAATTGCTCAGAGATAAAAAGTGCCAGCACTGAAAGCTCTTGCTAGCCAGCACCCTTCCTTGGAAGCGCTTTCACAGGCGCAGCAACACTGGGGCTTTGCGCTTCTCTACCCACCAAACATCACGGTCCTTCTCTTTCCGTCTCGTAGACACGAGCTGAGAAATTGCAAACGTCGAGCAATTGCTCAGAGATGAAAAGTGCCAGCACTGAAAGCTGTTGCTAGCCAGCACCCTTCCTTGGAAGCGCTTTTGTAGGCCTAAGAACACTGGGGCTCTGGGCTTCTCTAGCCACCTCATCTTCTGCTCATCCTCTCGCGCACTCTAAAGACAGATCAGGTGAGAAATTGCAAATGTCGAGCAATTGCTCAGAGATGAAAAGTGCCAGCACTGAAAGCTGTTGCTAGCCAGCACCCTTCCTTGGAAGCGCTTTCACAGGCGCAGTAACACTGGGGATTTGCGCTTCTCTAGCCACCAAACGTCACGGTCATTCTCTTTCCGTCTCGTACACACGAGCTGAGAAATTGCAAACGGCGAGCAATTGCTCAGAGATGAAAAGTGCCAGCACTGAAAGCTCTTGCTAGCCAGCACCCTTCCTTGGAAGCGCTTTTGTAGGCCTAAGAACACTGGGGCTCTGGGCTTCTCTAGCCACCTAATCTTATGCTCATCCTCTCGCGCACTCTAAAGAGAGCTCAGGTGAGAAATTGCAAACGTCGAGCAATTGCTCAGCGATGAAAAGTGCCAGCACTGAAAGCTGTTGCTAGCCAGCACCCTTCCTTGGAAGCGCTTTCACAGGCGCAGTAACACTGGGGATTTGCGCTTCTCTACCCACCAAACGTCACGGTCATTCTCTTTCCGTCTCGTACACACGAGCTGAGAAATTGCAAACGGCGAGCAATTGCTCAGAGATGAAAAGTGCCAGCACTGAAAGCTCTTGCTAGCCAGCACCCTTCCTTGGAAGCGCTTTCACAGGCGCAGTAACACTGGGGCTTTGCGCTTCTCTACCCACCAAAAATCACGGTCACTATCTCTCCGTCTCGTGGACACGAGCTGAGAAATTGCAAACGTCGAGCAATTGCTCAGAGATGAAAAGTGCCAGCACTGAAAGCTGTTGCTAGCCAGCACCCTTCCTTGGAAGCGCTTTCACAGGCGCAGCAACACTGGGGCTTTGCGCTTCTCTAGCCACCAAACATCACGGTCACTATCTCTCCGTCTCGTAGAGACGAGCTGAGAAATTGCAAACATAGAGCAATTGCTCAGAGATGAAAAGTGCCAGCACTGAAAGCTCTTGCTAGCCAGCACCCTTCCTTGGAAGCGCTTTCACAGGCGCAGTAACACTGGGGCTTTGCGCTTCTCTAGCCACCAAACGTCACGGTCCTTCTCTTTCCGTCTCGTAGACACGAGCTGAGAAATTGCAAACGTCGAGCAATTGCTCAGAGATGAAAAGTGCCAGCACTGAAAGCTCTTGCTAGCCAGCACCCTTCCTTGGAAGCGCTTTTGTAGGCCTAAGAACACTGGGGCTCTGGGCTTCTCTAGCCACCTAATCTTCTGCTCATCCTCTCGCGCACTCTAAAGAGAGCTCAGGTGAGAAATTGCAAACGTCCAGCAATTGCTCAGAGATGAAAAGTGCCAGCACTGAAAGCTCTTGCTAGCCAGCACCCTTCCTTGGAAGCGCTTTCACAGGCGCAGCAACACTGGGGCTTTGCGCTTCTCTACCCACCAAACATCACGCTCACTATCTCTCTGTCTCTTGGACACGAGCTGAGAAATTGCAAACGTCGAGCAATTGCTCAGAGATGAAAAGTGCCAGCACCGAAAGCTGTTGCTAGCCAGCACCCTTCCTTGGAAGCGCTTTTGTAGGCCTAAGAACACTGGGGCTCTGGGCTTCTCTAGCCACCTAATCTTCTGCTCATCCTCTCGCGCACTCTAAAGACAGATCAGGTGAGAAATTGCAAACGTCCAGCAATTGCTCAGAGATGAAAAGTGCCAGCACTGAAAGCTGTTGCTAGCCAGCACCCTTCCTTGGAAGCGCTTTCACAGGCGCAGCAACACTGGGGCTTTGCGCTTCTCTACCCACCAAACGTCACGGTCATTCTCTTTCCGTCTCGTAGACACGAGCTGAGAAATTGCAAACGTCGAGCAATTGCTCAGCAATGAAAAGTGCCAGCACTGAAAGCTGTTGCTAGCCTGCACCCTTCCTTGGAAGCGCTTTTGTAGGCCTAAGAACACTGGGGCTCTGGGCTTCTCTAGCCACCTAATCTTCTGCTCATCCTCTCGCGCACTCTAAAGAGAGCTCAGGTGAGAAATTGCAAACGTCCAGCAATTGCTCAGAGATGAAAAGTGCCAGCACTGAAAGCTCTTGCTAGCCAGCACCCTTCCTTGGAAGCGCTTTCACAGGCGCAGCAACACTGGGGCTTTGCGCTTCTCTACCCACCAAACGTCACGGTTATTCTCTTTCCGTCTCGTACACACAAGCTGAGAAATTGCAAACGTCGAGCAATTGCTCAGAGATGAAAAGTGCCAGCACTGAAAGCTGTTGCTAGCCAGCACCCTTCCTTGGAAGCGCTTTTGTAGGCCTAAGAACACTGGGGCTCTGGGCTTCTCTAGCCACCTAATCTTCTGCTCATCCTCTCGCGCACTCTAAAGAGAGCTCAGGTGAGAAATTGCAAACGTCGAGCAATTGCTCAGAGATAAAAAGTGCCAGCACTGAAAGCTCTTGCTAGCCAGCACCCTTCCTTGGAAGCGCTTTCACAGGCGCAGCAACACTGGGGCTTTGCGCTTCTCTACCCACCAAACATCACGGTCCTTCTCTTTCCGTCTCGTAGACACGAGCTGAGAAATTGCAAACGTCGAGCAATTGCTCAGAGATGAAAAGTGCCAGCACTGAAAGCTGTTGCTAGCCAGCACCCTTCCTTGGAAGCGCTTTTGTAGGCCTAAGAACACTGGGGCTCTGGGCTTCTCTAGCCACCTCATCTTCTGCTCATCCTCTCGCGCACTCTAAAGACAGATCAGGTGAGAAATTGCAAATGTCGAGCAATTGCTCAGAGATGAAAAGTGCCAGCACTGAAAGCTGTTGCTAGCCAGCACCCTTCCTTGGAAGCGCTTTCACAGGCGCAGTAACACTGGGGATTTGCGCTTCTCTACCCACCAAACGTCACGGTCCTTCTCTTTCCGTCTCGTAGACACGAGCTGAGAAATTGCAAACGTCGAGCAATTGCTCAGAGATGAAAAGTGCCAGCACTGAAAGCTCTTGCTAGCCAGCACCCTTCCTTGGAAGCGCTTTTGTAGGCCTAAGAACACTGGGGCTCTGGGCTTCTCTAGCCACCTAATCTTCTGCTCATCCTCTCGCGCACTCTAAAGAGAGCTCAGGTGAGAAATTGCAAACGTCCAGCAATTGCTCAGAGATGAGAAGTGCCAGCACTGAAAGCTCTTGCTAGCCAGCACCCTTCCTTGGAAGCGCTTTCACAGGCGCAGCAACACTGGGGCTTTGCGCTTCTCTAGCCACCAAAAGTCACGGTCCTTCTCTTTCCGTCTCGTAGACACGAGCTGAGAAATTGCAAACATCGAGCAATTGCTCAGAGATGAAAAGTGCCAGCACTGAAAGCTGTTGCTAGCCAGCACCCTTCCTTGGAAGCGCTTTTGTAGGCCTAAGAACACTGGGGCTCTGGGCTTCTCTAGCCACCTAATCTTCTGCTCATCCGCTCGCGCACTCTAAAGAGAGCTCAGGTGAGGAATTGCAAACGTCGAGCAATTGCTCAGAGATGAAAAGTGCCAGCACTGAAAGCTGTTGCTAGCCAGCACCCTTCCTTGGAAGCGCTTTCACAGGCGCAGTAACACTGGGGCTTTGCGCTTCTCTAGCCACCAAACGTCACTGTCATTCTCTTTCCGTCTCGTAGACACGAGCTGAGAAATTGCAAACGTCGAGCAATTGCTCAGAGATGAAAAGTGCCAGCACTGAAAGCTCTTGCTAGCCAGCACCCTTCCTTGGAAGCGCTTTCACAGGCGCAGTAACACTAGGGCTTTGCGCTTCTCTACCCACCAAAAATCACGGTCACTAACTCTCCGTCTCGTAGACACGAGCTGAGAAATTGCAAACGTCGAGCAATTGCTCAGAGATGAAAAGTGCCAGCACTGAAAGCTGTTGCTAGCCAGCACCCTTCCTTGGCAGCGCTTTTGTAGGCCTAAGAACACTGGGGCTCTGGGCTTCTCTACCCACCAAACATCACGGTCACTATCTCTCCGTGTCGTACACACGAGCTGAGAAATTGCAAACGTCGAGCAATTGCTCAGAGATGAAAAGTGCCAGCACTGAAAGCTGTTGCTAGCCAGCACCCTTCCATGGAAGCGCTTTTGTAGGCCTAAGAACACTGGGGCTCTGGGCTTCTCTAGCCACCTAATCTTCTGCTCATCCTCTCGCGCACTCTAAAGAGAGCTCAGGTGAGAAATTGCAAACGTCCAGCAATTGCTCAGAGATGAAAAGTGCCAGCACTGAAAGCTGTTGCTAGCCAGCACCCTTCCTTGGAAGCGCTTTCACAGGCGCAGTAACACTGGGGATTTGCGCTTCTCTAGCCACCAAACGTCACGGTCCTTCTCTTTCCGTCTCGTACACACGAGCTGAGAAATTGCAAACGGCGAGCAATTGCTCAGAGATGAAAAGTGCCAGCACTGAAAGCTCTTGCTAGCCAGCACCCTTCCTTGGAAGCGCTTTTGTAGGCCTAAGAACACTGGGGCTCTGGGCTTCTCTAGCCACCTAATCTTCTGCTCATCCTCTCGCGCACTCTAAAGAGAGCTCAGGTGAGAAATTGCAAACGTCCAGCAATTGCTCAGAGATGAAAAGTGCCAGCACTGAAAGCTCTTGCTAGCCAGCACCCTTCCTTGGAAGCGCTTTCACAGGCGCAGCAACACTGGGGCTTTGCGCTTCTCTACCCACCAAACATCACGCTCACTATCTCTCCGTCTCTTGGACACGAGCTGAGAAATTGCAAAGGTCGAGCAATTGCTCAGAGATGAAAAGTGCCAGCACCGAAAGCTGTTGCTAGCCAGCACCCTTCCTTGGAAGCGCTTTTGTAGGCCTAAGAACACTGCGGCTCTGGGCTTCTCTAGCCACCTAATCTTCTGCTCATCCTCTCGCGCACTCTAAAGAGAGCTCAGGTGAGAAATTGCAAACGTCCAGCAATTGCTCAGAGATGAAAAGTGCCAGCACTGAAAGCTCTTGCTAGCCAGCACCCTTCCTTGGAAGCGCTTTCACAGGCGCAGCAACACTGGGGCTTTGCGCTTCTCTACCCACCAAACGTCACGGTCATTCTCTTTCCGTCTCGTAGACACGAGCTGAGAAATTGCAAACGTCGAGCAATTGCTCAGCGATGAAAAGTGCCAGCACTGAAAGCTGTTGCTAGCCTGCACCCTTCCTTGGAAGCGCTTTTGTAGGCCTAAGAACACTGGGGCTCTGGGCTTCTCTAGCCACCTAATCTTCTGCTCATCCTCTCGCGCACTCTAAAGAGAGCTCAGGTGAGAAATTGCAAACGTCCAGCAATTGCTCAGAGATGAAAAGTGCCAGCACTGAAAGCTCTTGCTAGCCAGCACCCTTCCTTGGAAGCGCTTTCACAGGCACAGTAACACTGGGGCTTTGCGCTTCTCTACCCACCAAACGTCACGGTCATTCTCTTTCCGTCTCGTACACACAAGCTGAGAAATTGCAAACGTCGAGCAATTGCTCAGAGATGAAAAGTGCCAGCACTGAAAGCTGTTGCTAGCCAGCACCCTTCCTTGGAAGCGCTTTTGTAGGCCTAAGAACACTGGGGCTCTGGGCTTCTCTAGCCACCTAATCTTCTGCTCATCCTCTCGCGCACTCTAAAGAGAGCTCAGGTGAGAAATTGCAAATGTCCAGCAATTGCTCAGAGATGAAAAGTGCCAGCACTGAAAGCTCTTGCTAGCCAGCACCCTTCCTTGGAAGCGCTTTCACAGGCGCAGTAACACTGGGGCTTTGCGCTTCTCTACCCACCAAACGTCACGGTCATTCTCTTTCCGTCTCGTAGACACGAGCTGAGAAATTGCAAACGTCGAGCAATTGCTCAGAGATGAAAAGTGCCAGCACTGAAAGCTCTTGCTAGCCAGCACCCTTCCTTGGAAGCGCTTTTGTAGGCCTAAGAACACTGGGGCTCTGGGATTCTCTAGCCACCTAACCTTCTGCTCATCCTCTCGCGCACTCTAAAGAGAGCTCAGGTGAGAAATTGCAAACGTCCAGCAATTGCTCAGAGATGAAAAGTGCCAGCACTGAAAGCTGTTGCTAGCCAGCACCCTTCCTTGGAACCGCTTTCACAGGCGCAGCAACACTGGGGCTTTGCGCTTCTCTACCCACCAAACGTCACGGTCCTTCTCTTTCTGTCTCGTAGACACGAGCTGAGAAATTGCAAACGTCGAGCAATTGCTCAGAGATGAAAAGTGCCAGCACTGAAAGCTGTTGCTAGCCAGCACCCTTCCTTGGAAGCGCTTTTGTAGGCCTAAGAACACTGGGGCTCTGGGCTTCTCTAGCCACCTAATCTTCTGCTCATCCTCTCGCGCACTCTAAAGAGAGCTCAGGTGAGAAATTGCAAACGTTGAGCAATTGCTCAGAGATGAAAAGTGCCAGCACTGAAAGCTCTTGCTAGCCAGCACCCTTCCTTGGAAGCGCTTTTGTAGGCCTAAGAACACTGGGGCTCTGGGCTTCTCTAGCCACCTAATCTTCTGCTCATCCTCTCGCGCACTCTAAAGAGAGCTCAGGTGAGAAATTGCAAACGTCCAGCAATTGCTCAGAGATGAAAAGTGCCAGCACTGAAAGATGTTGCTAGCCAGCACCCTTCCTTGGAAGTGCTTTCACAGGCGCAGCAACACTGGGGCTTTGCGCTTCTCTACCCACCAAAAATCACGGTCACTATCTCTCCGTCTCGTGGACACGAGCTGAGAAATTGCAAAGGTCGAGCAATTGCTCAGAGATGAAAAGTGCCAGCACTGAAAGCTGTTGCTAGCCAGCACCCTTCCTTGGAAGCGCTTTTGTAGGCCTAAGAACACTGGGGCTCTGGGCTTCTCTAGCCACCTAATCTTCTGCTCATCCTCTCGCGCACTCTAAAGAGAGCTCAGGTGAGAAATTGCAAACGTCCAGCAATTGCTCAGAGATGAAAAGTGCCAGCACTGAAAGCTCTTGCTAGCCAGCACCCTTCCTTGGAAGCGCTTTCACAGGCGCAGTAACACTGGGGCTTTGCGCTTCTCTAGCCACCAAACGTCACGGTCCTTCTCTTTCTGTCTCCTAGACACGAGCTGAGAAATTGCAAACGTCGAGCAATTGCTCAGAGATGAAAAGTGCCAGCACTGAAAGCTGTTGCTAGCCAGCACCCTTCCTTGGAAGCGCTTTTGTAGGCCTAAGAACACTGGGGCTCTGGGCTTCTCTAGCCACCTAATCTTCTGCTCATCCTCTCGCGCACTCTAAAGAGAGCTCAGGTGAGAAATTGCAAACGTCCAGCAATTGCTCAGAGATGAAAAGTGCCAGCACTGAAAGCTCTTGCTAGCCAGCACCCTTCCTTGGAAGCGCTTTCACAGGCGCAGCAACACTGGGGCTTTGCGCTTCTCTACCCACCAAACGTCACAGTCATTCTCTTTCCGTCTCGTAGACACGAGCTGAGAAATTGCAAACGTCGAGCAATTGCTCAGAGATGAAAAGTGCCAGCACTGAAAGCTCTTGCTAGCCAGCACCCTTCCTTGGAAGCGCTTTCACAGGCGCAGTAATACTGGGGCTTTGCACTTCTCTACCCACCAAAAATCACAGTCACTAACTCTCCGTCTCGTAGACACGAGCTCAGAAATTGCAAACGTCGAGCAATTGCTCAGAGATGAAAAGTGCCAGCACTGAAAGCTCTTGCTAGCCAGCACCCTTCCTTGGAAGCGCTTTCACAGGCACAGTAACACTGGGGCTTTGCGCTTCTCTACCCACCAAACGTCACGGTTATTCTCTTTCCGTCTCGTACACACAAGCTGAGAAATTGCAAACGTCGAGCAATTGCTCAGAGATGAAAAGTGCCAGCACTGAAAGCTGTTGCTAGCCAGCACCCTTCCTTGGAAGCGCTTTTGTAGGCCTAAGAACACTGGGGCTCTGGGCTTCTCTAGCCACCTAATCTTCTGCTCATCCTCTCGCGCACTCTAAAGAGAGCTCAGGTGAGAAATTGCAAACGTCGAGCAATTGCTCAGAGATAAAAAGTGCCAGCACTGAAAGCTGTTGCTAGCCAGCACCCTTCCTTGGAAGCGCTTTCACAGGCGCAGCAACACTGGGGCTTTGCGCTTCTCTACCCACCAAACATCACGGTCCTTCTCTTTCCGTCTCGTAGACACGAGCTGAGAAATTGCAAACGTCGAGCAATTGCTCAGAGATGAAAAGTGCCAGCACTGAAAGCTGTTGCTAGCCAGCACCCTTCCTTGGAAGCGCTTTTGTAGGCCTAAGAACACTGGGGCTCTGGGCTTCTCTAGCCACCTCATCTTCTGCTCATCCTCTCGCGCACTCTAAAGACAGATCAGGTGAGAAATTGCAAATGTCGAGCAATTGCTCAGAGATGAAAAGTGCCAGCACTGAAAGCTGTTGCTAGCCAGCACCCTTCCTTGGAAGCGCTTTCACAGGCGCAGTAACACTGGGGCTTTGCTCTTCTCTAGCCACCAAACGTCACGGTCCTTCTCTTTCCGTCTCGTACACACGAGCTGAGAAATTGCAAACGGCGAGCAATTGCTCAGAGATGAAAAGTGCCAGCACTGAAAGCTCTTGCTAGCCAGCACCCTTCCTTGGAAGCGCTTTTGTAGGCCTAAGAACACTGGGGCTCTGGGCTTCTCTAGCCACCTAATCTTCTGCTCATCCTCTCGCGCACTCTAAAGAGAGCTCAGGTGAGAAATTGCAAACGTCGAGCAATTGCTCAGCGATGAAAAGTGCCAGCACTGAAAGCTCTTGCTAGCCAGCACCCTTCCTTGGAAGCGCTTTCACAGGCGCAGTAACACTGGGGCTTTGCTCTTCTCTAGCCACCAAACGTCACGGTCATTCTATTTCCGTCTCGTGGACACGAGCTGAGAAATTGCAAACGTCGAGCAATTGCTCAGACATGAAAAGTGTCAGCACTGAAAGCTCTTGCTAGCCAGCACCCTTCCTTGGAAGCGCTTTCACAGGCGCAGTAACACTGGGGCTTTGCGCTTCTCTACCCACCAAAAATCACGGTCACTATCTCTCCGTCTCGTGGACACGAGCTGAGAAATTGCAAACGTCGAGCAATTGCTCAGAGATGAAAAGTGCCAGCACTGAAAGCTGTTGCTAGCCAGCACCCTTCCTTGGAAGCGCTTTCACAGGCGCAGCAACACTGGGGCTTTGCGCTTCTCTACCCACCAAACATCACGGTCACTATCTCTCCGTCTCGTAGAGACGAGCTGAGAAATTGCAAACGTCGAGCAATTGCTCAGAGATGAAAAGTGCCAGCACTGAAAGCTCTTGCTAGCCAGCACCCTTCCTTGGAAGCGCTTTCACAGGCGCAGTAACACTGGGGCTTTGCGCTTCTCTAGCCACCAAACGTCACGGTCCTTCTCTTTCCGTCTCGTAGACACGAGCTGAGAAATTGCAAACGTCGAGCAATTGCTCAGAGATGAAAAGTGCCAGCACTGAAAGCTCTTGCTAGCCAGCACCCTTCCTTGGAAGCGCTTTTGTAGGCCTAAGAACACTGGGGCTCTGGGCTTCTCTAGCCACCTAATCTTCTGCTCATCCTCTCGCGCACTCTAAAGAGAGCTCAGGTGAGAAATTGCAAACGTCGAGCAATTGCTCAGAGATAAAAAGTGCCAGCACTGAAAGCTCTTGCTAGCCAGCACCCTTCCTTGGAAGCGCTTTCACAGGCGCAGCAACACTGGGGCTTTGCGCTTCTCTACCCACCAAACATCACGGTCCTTCTCTTTCCGTCTCGTAGACACGAGCTGAGAAATTGCAAACGTCGAGCAATTGCTCAGAGATGAAAAGTGCCAGCACTGAAAGCTCTTGCTAGCCAGCACCCTTCCTTGGAAGCGCTTTTGTAGGCCTAAGAACACTGGGGCTCTGGGCTTCTCTAGCCACCTAATCTTCTGCTCATCCTCTCGCGCACTCTAAAGAGAGCTCAGGTGAGAAATTGCAAACGTCGAGCAATTGCTCAGAGATAAAAAGTGCCAGCACTGAAAGCTCTTGCTAGCCAGCACCCTTCCTTGGAAGCGCTTTCACAGGCGCAGCAACACTGGGGCTTTGCGCTTCTCTACCCACCAAACATCACGGTCCTTCTCTTTCCGTCTCGTAGACACGAGCTGAGAAATTGCAAACGTCGAGCAATTGCTCAGAGATGAAAAGTGCCAGCACTGAAAGCTGTTGCTAGCCAGCACCCTTCCTTGGAAGCGCTTTTGTAGGCCTAAGAACACTGGGGCTCTGGGCTTCTCTAGCCACCTAATCTTCTGCTCATCCTCTCGCGCACTCTAAAGAGAGCTCAGGTGAGAAATTGCAAACGTCGAGCAATTGCTCAGAGATGAAAAGTGCCAGCACTGAAAGCTCTTGCTAGCCAGCACCCTTCCTTGGAAGCGCTTTCACAGGCACAGTAACACTGGGGCTTTGCGCTTCTCTACCCACCAAACGTCACGGTTATTCTCTTTCCGTCTCGTACACACAAGCTGAGAAATTGCAAACGTCGAGCAATTGCTCAGAGATGAAAAGTGCCAGCACTGAAAGCTCTTGCTAGCCAGCACCCTTCCTTGGAAGCGCTTTTGTAGGCCTAAGAACACTGGGGCTCTGGGCTTCTCTAGCCACCTAATCTTCTGCTCATCCTCTCGCGCACTCTAAAGAGAGCTCAGGTGAGAAATTGCAAACGTCGAGCAATTGCTCAGAGATAAAAAGTGCCAGCACTGAAAGCTCTTGCTAGCCAGCACCCTTCCTTGGAAGCGCTTTCACAGGCGCAGCAACACTGGGGCTTTGCGCTTCTCTACCCACCAAACATCACGGTCCTTCTCTTTCCGTCTCGTAGACACGAGCTGAGAAATTGCAAACGTCGAGCAATTGCTCAGAGATGAAAAGTGCCAGCACTGAAAGCTGTTGCTAGCCAGCACCCTTCCTTGGAAGCGCTTTTGTAGGCCTAAGAACACTGGGGCTCTGGGCTTCTCTAGCCACCTAATCTTCTGCTCATCCTCTCGCGCACTCTAAAGAGAGCTCAGGTGAGAAATTGCAAACGTCGAGCAATTGCTCAGAGATGAAAAGTGCCAGCACTGAAAGCTCTTGCTAGCCAGCACCCTTCCTTGGAAGCGCTTTCACAGGCACAGTAACACTGGGGCTTTGCGCTTCTCTACCCACCAAACGTCACGGTTATTCTCTTTCCGTCTCGTACACACAAGCTGAGAAATTGCAAACGTCGAGCAATTGCTCAGAGATGAAAAGTGCCAGCACTGAAAGCTGTTGCTAGCCAGCACCCTTCCTTGGAAGCGCTTTTGTAGGCCTAAGAACACTGGGGCTCTGGGCTTCTCTAGCCACCTAATCTTCTGCTCATCCTCTCGCGCACTCTAAAGAGAGCTCAGGTGAGAAATTGCAAACGTCGAGCAATTGCTCAGAGATAAAAAGTGCCAGCACTGAAAGCTGTTGCTAGCCAGCACCCTTCCTTGGAAGCGCTTTCACAGGCGCAGCAACACTGGGGCTTTGCGCTTCTCTACCCACCAAACATCACGGTCCTTCTCTTTCCGTCTCGTAGACACGAGCTGAGAAATTGCAAACGTCGAGCAATTGCTCAGAGATGAAAAGTGCCAGCACTGAAAGCTGTTGCTAGCCAGCACCGTTCCTTGGAAGCGCTTTTGTAGGCCTAAGAACACTGGGGCTCTGGGCTTCTCTAGCCACCTCATCTTCTGCTCATCCTCTCGCGCACTCTAAAGACAGATCAGGTGAGAAATTGCAAATGTCGAGCAATTGCTCAGAGATGAAAAGTGCCAGCACTGAAAGCTGTTGCTAGCCAGCACCCTTCCTTGGAAGCGCTTTCACAGGCGCAGTAACACTGGGGATTTGCGCTTCTCTAGCCACCAAACGTCACGGTCCTTCTCTTTCCGTCTCGTACACACGAGCTGAGAAATTGCAAACGGCGAGCAATTGCTCAGAGATGAAAAGTGCCAGCACTGAAAGCTCTTGCTAGCCAGCACCCTTCCTTGGAAGCGCTTTTGTAGGCCTAAGAACACTGGGGCTCTGGGCTTCTCTAGCCACCTAATCTTATGCTCATCCTCTCGCGCACTCTAAAGAGAGCTCAGGTGAGAAATTGCAAACGTCGAGCAATTGCTCAGCGATGAAAAGTGCCAGCACTGAAAGCTCTTGCTAGCCAGCACCCTTCCTTGGAAGCGCTTTCACAGGCGCAGTAACACTGGGGCTTTGCTCTTCTCTAGCCACCAAACGTCACGGTCATTCTATTTCCGTCTCGTGGACACGAGCTGAGAAATTGCAAACGTCGAGCAATTGCTCAGACATGAAAAGTGTCAGCACTGAAAGCTCTTGCTAGCCAGCACCCTTCCTTGGAAGCGCTTTCACAGGCGCAGTAACACTGGGGCTTTGCGCTTCTCTACCCACCAAAAATCACGGTCACTATCTCTCCGTCTCGTGGACACGAGCTGAGAAATTGCAAACGTCGAGCAATTGCTCAGAGATGAAAAGTGCCAGCACTGAAAGCTGTTGCTAGCCAGCACCCTTCCTTGGAAGCGCTTTCACAGGCGCAGCAACACTGGGGCTTTGCGCTTCTCTACCCACCAAACATCACGGTCACTATCTCTCCGTCTCGTAGAGACGAGCTGAGAAATTGCAAACGTCGAGCAATTGCTCAGAGATGAAAAGTGCCAGCACTGAAAGCTCTTGCTAGCCAGCACCCTTCCTTGGAAGCGCTTTCACAGGCGCAGTAACACTGGGGCTTTGCGCTTCTCTAGCCACCAAACGTCACGGTCCTTCTCTTTCCGTCTCGTAGACACGAGCTGAGAAATTGCAAATGTCGAGCAATTGCTCAGAGATGAAAAGTGCCAGCACTGAAAGCTCTTGCTAGCCAGCACCCTTCCTTGGAAGCGCTTTTGTAGGCCTAAGAACACTGGGGCTCTGGGCTTCTCTAGCCACCTAATCTTCTGCTCATCCTCTCGCGCACTCTAAAGAGAGCTCAGGTGAGAAATTGCAAACGTCCAGCAATTGCTCAGAGATGAAAAGTGCCAGCACTGAAAGCTCTTGCTAGCCAGCACCCTTCCTTGGAAGCGCTTTCACAGGCGCAGCAACACTGGGGCTTTGCGCTTCTCTAGCCACCAAAAGTCACGGTCCTTCTCTTTCCGTCTCGTAGACACGAGCTGAGAAATTGCAAACATCGAGCAATTGCTCAGAGATGAAAAGTGCCAGCACTGAAAGCTGTTGCTAGCCAGCACCCTTCCTTGGAAGCGCTTTTGTAGGCCTAAGAACACTGGGGCTCTGGGCTTCTCTAGCCACCTAATCTTCTGCTCATCCGCTCGCGCACTCTAAAGAGAGCTCAGGTGAGGAATTGCAAACGTCGAGCAATTGCTCAGAGATGAAAAGTGCCAGCACTGAAAGCTCTTGCTAGCCAGCACCCTTCCTTGGAAGCGCTTTCACAGGCGCAGTAACACTGGGGCTTTGCGCTTCTCTAGCCACCAAACGTCACTGTCATTCTCTTTCCGTCTCGTAGACACGAGCTGAGAAATTGCAAACGTCGAGCAATTGCTCAGAGATGAAAAGTGCCAGCACTGAAAGCTCTTGCTAGCCAGCACCCTTCCTTGGAAGCGCTTTCACAGGCGCAGTAACACTAGGGCTTTGCGCTTCTCTACCCACCAAAAATCACGGTCACTAACTCTCCGTCTCGTAGACACGAGCTGAGAAATTGCAAACGTCGAGCAATTGTTCAGAGATGAAAAGTGCCAGCACTGAAAGCTGTTGCTAGCCAGCACCCTTCCTTGGAAGCGCTTTTGTAGGCCTAAGAACACTGGGGCTCTGGGCTTCTCTACCCACCAAACATCACGGTCACTATCTCTCCGTGTCGTACACACGAGCTGAGAAATTGCAAACGTCGAGCAATTGCTCAGCGATGAAAAGTGCCAGCACTGAAAGCTGTTGCTAGCCTGCACCCTTCCTTGGAAGCGCTTTTGTAGGCCTAAGAACACTGGGGCTCTGGGCTTCTCTAGCCACCTAATCTTCTGCTCATCCTCTCGCGCACTCTAAAGAGAGCTCAGGTGAGAAATTGCAAACGTCCAGCAATTGCTCAGAGATGAAAAGTGCCAGCACTGAAAGCTGTTGCTAGCCAGCACCCTTCCTTGGAAGCGCTTTCACAGGCGCAGCAACACTGGGGCTTTGCGCTTCTCTACCCACCAAACGTCACGGTCATTCTCTTTCCGTCTCGTAGACACGAGCTGAGAAATTGCAAACGTCGAGCAATTGCTCAGAGATGAAAAGTGCCAGCACTGAAAGCTGTTGCTAGCCAGCACCCTTCCTTGGAAGCGCTTTTGTAGGCCTAAGAACACTGCGGCTCTGGGCTTCTCTAGCCACCTAATCTTCTGCTCATCCTCTCGCGCACTCTAAAGAGAGCTCAGGTGAGAAATTGCAAACGTCCAGCAATTGCTCAGAGATGAAAAGTGCCAGCACTGAAAGCTCTTGCTAGCCAGCACCCTTCCTTGGAAGCGCTTTCACAGGCGCAGTAACACTGGGGCTTTGCGCTTCTCTACCCACCAAAAATCACGGTCCTTCTCTTTCCGTCTCGTAGACACGAGCTGAGGAATTGCAAACGTCGAGCAATTGCTCAGCGATGAAAAGTGCCAGCACTGAAAGCTGTTGCTAGCCAGCACCCTTCCTTGGAAGCGCTTTTGTAGGCCTAAGAACACTGGGGCTCTGGGCTTCTCTAGCCACCTAATCTTCTGCTCATCCTCTCGCGCACTCTAAAGAGAGCTCAGGTGAGAAATTGCAAACGTCCAGCAATTGCTCAGAGATGAAAAGTGCCAGCACTGAAAGCTCTTGCTAGCCAGCACCCTTCCTTGGAAGCGCTTTCACAGGCGCAGTAACACTGGGGCTTTGCGCTTCTCTACCCACCAAACGTCACAGTCATTCTCTTTCCGTCTCGTAGACACGAGCTGAGAAATTGCAAATGTCCAGCAATTGCTCAGAGATGAAAAGTGCCAGCACTGAAAGCTGTTGCTAGCCAGCACCCTTCCTTGGAAGCGCTTTTGTAGGCCTAAGAACACTGGGGCTCTGGGCTTCTCTAGCCACCTAATCTTCTGCTCATCCTCTCGCGCACTCTAAAGAGAGCTCAGGTGAGAAATTGCAAACGTCGAGCAATTGCTCAGAGATGAAAAGTGCCAGCACTGAAAGCTGTTGCTAGCCAGCACCCTTCCTTGGAAGCGCTTTCACAGGCCTAAGAACACTGGGGCTCTGGGCTTCTCTAGCCACCTAATCTTCTGCTCATCGTCTCGCGCACTCTAAAGAGAGCTCAGGTGAGAAATTGCAAACGTCCAGCAATTGCTCAGAGATGAAAAGTGCCAGCACTGAAAGCTGTTGCTAGCCAGCACCCTTCCTTGGAAGCGCTTTCACAGGCGCAGCAACACTGGGGCTTTGCGCTTCTCTACCCACCAAACATCACGGTCACTATCTCTCCGTCTCTTGGACACGAGCTGAGAAATTGCAAAGGTCGAGCAATTGCTCAGAGATGAAAAGTGCCAGCACTGAAAGCTGTTGCTAGCCAGCACCCTTCCTTGGAAGCGCTTTTGTAGGCCTAAGAACACTGGGGCTCTGGGCTTCTCTAGCCACCTAATCTTCTGCTCATCCTCTCGCGCACTCTAAAGAGAGCTCAGGTGAGAAATTGCAAACGTCCAGCAATTGCTCAGAGATGAAAAGTGCCAGCACTGAAAGCTGTTGCTAGCCAGCACCCTTCCTTGGAAGCGCTTTCACAGGCGCAGCAACACTGGGGCTTTGCGCTTCTCTACCCACCAAACGTCACGGTCATTCTCTTTCCGTCTCGTAGACACGAGCTGAGAAATTGCAAACGTCGAGCAATTGCTCAGCGATGAAAAGTGCCAGCACTGAAAGCTCTTGCTAGCCAGCACCCTTCCTTGGAAGCGCTTTTGTAGGCCTAAGAACACTGGGGCTCTGGGCTTCTCTAGCCACCTAATCTTCTGCTCATCCTCTCGCGCACTCTAAAGAGAGCTCAGGTGAGAAATTGCAAATGTCCAGCAATTGCTCAGAGATGAAAAGTGCCAGCACTGAAAGCTCTTGCTAGCCAGCACCCTTCCTTGGAAGCGCTTTCACAGGCGCAGTAACACTGGGGCTTTGCGCTTCTCTACCCACCAAACGTCACGGTCATTCTCTTTCCGTCTCGTAGACACGAGCTGAGAAATTGCAAACGTCGAGCAATTGCTCAGAGATGAAAAGTGCCAGCACTGAAAGCTCTTGCTAGCCAGCACCCTTCCTTGGAAGCGCTTTTGTAGGCCTAAGAACACTGGGGCTCTGGGCTTCTCTAGCCACCTAACCTTCTGCTCATCCTCTCGCGCACTCTAAAGAGAGCTCAGGTGAGAAATTGCAAACGTCCAGCAATTGCTCAGAGATGAAAAGTGCCAGCACTGAAAGCTGTTGCTAGCCAGCACCCTTCCTTGGAAGCGCTTTCACAGGCGCAGCAACACTGGGGCTTTGCGCTTCTCTACCCACCAAACATCACGCTCACTATCTCTCCGTCTCATGGACACGAGCTGAGAAATTGCAAACGTCGAGCAATTGCTCAGAGATGAAAAGTGCCAGCACTGAAAGCTCTTGCTAGCCAGCACCCTTCCTTGGAAGCGCTTTTGTAGGCCTAAGAACACTGGGGCTCTGGGCTTCTCTAGCCACCTAATCTTCTGCTCATCCTCTCGCGCACTCTAAAGAGAGCTCAGGTGAGAAATTGCAAACGTCGAGCAATTGCTCAGAGATGAAAAGTGCCAGCACTGAAAGCTGTTGCTAGCCAGCACCCTTCCTTGGAAGCGCTTTTGTAGGCCTAAGAACACTGGGGCTCTGGGCTTCTCTAGCCACCTAATCTTCTGCTCATCCTCTCGCGCACTCTAAAGAGAGCTCAGGTGAGAAATTGCAAACGTCCAGCAATTGCTCAGAGATGAAAAGTGCCAGCACTGAAAGCTGTTGCTAGCCAGCACCCTTCCTTGGAAGCGCTTTTGTAGGCCTAAGAACACTGGGGCTTTGTGCTTCTCTAGCCACCAAACATCACGGTCACTATCTCTCCGTCTCGTGGACACGAGCTGAGAAATTGCAAACGTCGAGCAATTGCTCAGCGATGAAAAGTGCCAGCACTGAAAGCTGTTGCTAGCCAGCACCCTTCCTTGGAAGCGCTTTTGTAGGCCTAAGAACACTGGGGCTCTGGGCTTCTCTAGCCACCTCATCTTCTGCTCATCCTCTCGCGCACTCTAAAGAGAGCTCAGGTGAGAAATTGCAAACGTCCAGCAATTGCTCAGAGATGAAAAGTGCCAGCACTGAAAGCTCTTGCTAGCCAGCACCCTTCCTTGGAAGCGCTTTCACAGGCGCAGCAACACTGGGGCTTTGCGCTTCTCTAGCCACCAAACATCACGGTCACTATCTCTCCGTCTCTTGGACACGAGCTGAGAAATTGCAAAGGTCGAGCAATTGCTCAGAGATGAAAAGTGCCAGCACTGAAAGCTGTTGCTAGCCAGCACCCTTCCTTGGAAGCGCTTTTGTAGGCCTAAGAACACTGCGGCTCTGGGCTTCTCTAGCCACCTAATCTTCTGCTCATCCTCTCGCGCACTCTAAAGAGAGCTCAGGTGAGAAATTGCAAATGTCCAGCAATTGCTCAGAGATGAAAAGTGCCAGCACTGAAAGCTCTTGCTAGCCAGCACCCTTCCTTGGAAGCGCTTTCACAGGCGCAGTAACACTGGGGCTTTGCGCTTCTCTACCCACCAAACGTCACGGTCCTTCTCTTTCCGTCTCGTAGACACGAGCTGAGAAATTGCAAACGTCGAGCAATTGCTCAGAGATGAAAAGTGCCAGCACTGAAAGCTCTTGCTAGCCAGCACCCTTCCTTGGAAGCGCTTTTGTAGGCCTAAGAACACTGCGGCTCTGGGCTTCTCTAGCCACCTAATCTTCTGCTCATCCTCTCGCGCACTCTAAAGAGAGCTCAGGTGAGAAATTGCAAACGTCGAGCAATTGCTCAGAGATGAAAAGTGCCAGCACTGAAAGCTGTTGCTAGCCAGCACCCTTCCTTGGAAGCGCTTTCACAGGCGCAGCAACACTGGGGCTTTGCGCTTCTCTACCCACCAAACGTCACGGTCCTTCTCTTTCCGTCTCGTACACACGAGCTGAGAAATTGCAAACGTCGAGCAATTGCTCAGAGATGAAAAGTGCCAGCACTGAAAGCTCTTGCTAGCCAGCACCCTTCCTTGGAAGCGCTTTCACAGGCGCAGCAACACTGGGGCTTTGCGCTTCTCTACCCACCAAACTTCACGGTCCTTATCTTTCCGTCTCGTAGACACGAGCTGAGAAATTGCAAACGTCGAGCAATTGCTCAGAGATGAAAAGTGCCAGCACTGAAAGCTGTTGCTAGCCAGCACCCTTCCTTGGAAGCGCTTTTGTAGGCCTAAGAACACTGGGGCTCTGGGCTTCTCTAGCCACCTAATCTTCTGCTCATCCTCTCGCGCACTCTAAAGAGAGCTCAGGTGAGAAATTGCAAACGTCCAGCAATTGCTCAGAGATGAAAAGTGCCAGCACTGAAAGCTCTTGCTAGCCAGCACCCTTCCTTGGAAGCGCTTTCACAGGCGCAGCAACACTGGGGCTTTGCGCTTCTCTACCCACCAAACATCACGGTCCTTCTCTTTCCGTCTCGTAGACACGAGCTGAGAAATTGCAAACGTCGAGCAATTGCTCAGAGATGAAAAGTGCCAGCACTGAAAGCTCTTGCTAGCCAGCACACTTCCTTGGAAGCGCTTTCACAGGCGCAGTAACACTGGGGCTTTGCGCTTCTCTAGCCACCAAACGTCACTGTCATTCTCTTTCCGTCTCGTAGACACGAGCTGAGAAATTGCAAACGTCGAGCAATTGCTCAGAGATGAAAAGTGCCAGCACTGAAAGCTGTTGCTAGCCAGCACCCTTCCTTGGAAGCGCTTTTGTAGGCCTAAGAACACTGGGGCTCTGGGTTCTCTAGCCACCTAATCTTCTGCTCATCCTCTCGCGCACTCTAAAGAGAGCTCAGGTGAGAAATTGCAAACGTCCAGCAATTGCTCAGAGATGAAAAGTGCCAGCACTGAAAGCTCTTGCTAGCCAGCACCCTTCCTTGGAAGCGCTTTCACAGGCGCAGCAACACTGGGGCTTTGCGCTTCTCTAGCCACCAAACGTCACGGTCATTCTCTTTCCGTCTCGTAGACACGAGCTGAGAAATTGCAAACGTCGAGCAATTGCTCAGAGATGAAAAGTGCCAGCACTGAAAGCTGTTGCTAGCCAGCACACTTCCTTGGAAGCGCTTTTGTAGGCCTAAGAACACTGGGGCTCTGGGCTTCTCTAGCCACCTAATCTTCTGCTCATCCTCTCGCGCACTCTAAAGAGAGCTCAGGTGAGAAATTGCAAATGTCCAGCAATTGCTCAGAGATGAAAAGTGCCAGCACTGAAAGCTCTTGCTAGCCAGCACCCTTCCTTGGAAGCGCTTTCACAGGCGCAGTAACACTGGGGCTTTGCGCTTCTCTACCCACCAAACGTCACGGTCATTCTCTTTCCGTCTCGTACACACGAGCTGAGAAATTGCAAACGTCGAGCAATTGCTCAGAGATGAAAAGTGCCAGCACTGAAAGCTCTTGCTAGCCAGCACCCTTCCTTGGAAGCGCTTTTGTAGGCCTAAGAACACTGGGGCTCTGGGCTTCTCTAGCCACCTAATCTTCTGCTCATCCTCTCGCGCACTCTAAAGAGAGCTCAGGTGAGAAATTGCAAACGTCGAGCAATTGCTCAGAGATGAAAAGTGCCAGCACTGAAAGCTGTTGCTAGCCAGCACCCTTCCTTGGAAGCGCTTTCACAGGCGCAGCAACACTGGGGCTTTGCGCTTCTCTACCCACCAAACGTCACGGTCCTTCTCTTTCCGTCTCGTACACACGAGCTGAGAAATTGCAAACGTCGAGCAATTGCTCAGAGATGAAAAGTGCCAGCACTGAAAGCTGTTGCTAGCCAGCACCCTTCCTTGGAAGCGCTTTCACAGGCGCAGCAACACTGGGGCTTTGCGCTTCTCTACCCACCAAACCTCACGGTCCTTATCTTTCCGTCTCGTACACACGAGCTGAGAAATTGCAAACGTCGAGCAATTGCTCAGAGATGAAAAGTGCCAGCACTGAAAGCTGTTGCTAGCCAGCACCCTTCCTTGGAAGCGCTTTTGTAGGCCTAAGAACACTGGGGCTCTGGGCTTCTCTAGCCACCTAATCTTCTGCTCATCCTCTCGCGCACTCTAAAGAGAGCTCAGGTGAGAAATTGCAAACGTCCAGCAATTGCTCAGAGATGAAAAGTGCCAGCACTGAAAGCTCTTGCTAGCCAGCACCCTTCCTTGGAAGCGCTTTCACAGGCGCAGCAACACTGGGGCTTTGCGCTTCTCTACCCACCAAACATCACGGTCCTTCTCTTTCCGTCTCGTAGAGACGAGCTGAGAAATTGCAAACGTCGAGCAATTGCTCAGAGATGAAAAGTGCCAGCACTGAAAGCTCTTGCTAGCCAGCACCCTTCCTTGGAAGCGCTTTTGTAGGCCTAAGAACACTGGGGCTCTGGGCTTCTCTAGCCACCTAATCTTCTGCTCATCCTCTCGCGCACTCTAAAGAGAGCTCAGGTGAGAAATTGCAAACGTCCAGCAATTGCTCAGAGATGAAAAGTGCCAGCACTGAAAGCTCTTGCTAGCCAGCACCCTTCCTTGGAAGCGCTTTCACAGGCGCAGCAACACTGGGGCTTTGCGCTTCTCTAGCCACCAAACATCACGGTCCTTCTCTTTCCGTCTCGTACACACGAGCTGAGAAATTGCAAACGTCGAGCAATTGCTCAGAGATGAAAAGTGCCAGCACTGAAAGCTCTTGCTAGCCAGCACACTTCCTTGGAAGCGCTTTCACAGGCGCAGTAACACTGGGGCTTTGCGCTTCTCTACCCACCAAACGTCACTGTCATTCTCTTTCCGTCTCGTAGACACGAGCTGAGAAATTGCAAACGTCGAGCAATTGCTCAGAGATGAAAAGTGCCAGCACTGAAAGCTGTTGCTAGCCAGCACCCTTCCTTGGAAGCGCTTTTGTAGGCCTAAGAACACTGGGGCTCTGGGTTCTCTAGCCACCTAATCTTCTGCTCATCCTCTCGCGCACTCTAAAGAGAGCTCAGGTGAGAAATTGCAAACGTCCAGCAATTGCTCAGAGATGAAAAGTGCCAGCACTGAAAGCTCTTGCTAGCCAGCACCCTTCCTTGGAAGCGCTTTCACAGGCGCAGTAACACTGGGGCTTTGCGCTTCTCTACCCACCAAACGTCACTGTCATTCTCTTTCCGTCTCGTAGACACGAGCTGAGAAATTGCAAACGTCGAGCAATTGCTCAGAGATGAAAAGTGCCAGCACTGAAAGCTGTTGCTAGCCAGCACCCTTCCTTGGAAGCGCTTTCACAGGCGCAGCAATACTGGGGCTTTGCGCTTCTCTAGCCACCAAACATCACGGTCACTATCTTTCCGTCTCGTAGAGACGAGCTGAGAAATTGCAAACGTCGAGCAATTGCTCAGAGATGAAAAGTGCCAGCACTGAAAGCTGTTGCTAGCCAGCACCCTTCCTTGGAAGCGCTTTTGTAGGCCTAAGAACACTGGGGCTCTGGGCTTCTCTACCGACCAAAAATCACGGTCACTAACTCTCCGTCTCGTAGACACGAGCTGAGAAATTGCAAACGTCGAGCAATTGCTCAGAGATGAAAAGTGCCAGCACTGAAAGCTGTTGCTAGCCAGCACCCTTCCTTGGAAGCGCTTTTGTAGCCCTAAGAACACTGGGGCTCTGGGCTTCTCTAGCCACCTAATCTTCTGCTCATCCTCTCGCGCACTCTAAAGAGAGCTCAGGTGAGAAATTGCAAACGTCCAGCAATTGCTCAGAGATGAAAAGTGCCAGCACTGAAAGCTCTTGCTAGCCAGCACCCTTCCTTGGAAGCGCTTTCACAGGCGCAGTAACACTGGGGCTTTGCGCTTCTCTACCCACCAAACATCACGGTCACTATCTCTCCGTCTCGTGGACACGAGCTGAGAAATTGCAAACGTCGAGCAATTGCTCAGAGATGAAAAGTGCCAGCACTGGAAGCTGTTGCTAGCCAGCACCCTTCCTTGGAAGCGCTTTTGTAGGCCTAAGAACACTGGGGCTCTGGGCTTCTCTAGCCACCTCATCTTCTGCTCATCCTCTCGCGCACTCTAAAGAGAGCTCAGGTGAGAAATTGCAAACGTCGAGCAATTGCTCAGAGATGAAAAGTGCCAGCACTGAAAGCTCTTGCTAGCCAGCACCCTTCCTTGGAAGCGCTTTCACAGGCGCAGTAACACTGGGGCTTTGCGCTTCTCTACCCACCAAACGTCACGGTCCTTCTCTTTCCGTCTCGTAGACACGAGCTGAGAAATTGCAAACGTTGAGCAATTGCTCAGAGATGAAAAGTGCCAGCACTGAAAGCTCTTGCTAGCCAGCACCCTTCCTTGGAAGCGCTTTCACAGGCGCAGCAACACTGGGGCTTTGCGCTTCTCTACCCACCAAACATCACGCTCACTATCTCTCCGTCTCATGGACACGAGCTGAGAAATTGCAAACGTCGAGCAATTGCTCAGAGATGAAAAGTGCCAGCACTGAAAGCTGTTGCTAGCCAGCACCCTTCCTTGGAAGCGCTTTTGTAGGCCTAAGAACACTGGGGCTCTGGGCTTCTCTAGCCACCTAATCTTCTGCTCATCCTCTCGCGCACTCTAAAGAGAGCTCAGGTGAGAAATTGCAAACGTCCAGCAATTGCTCAGCGATGAAAAGTGCCAGCACTGAAAGCTGTTGCTAGCCAGCACCCTTCCTTGGAAGCGCTTTTGTAGGCCTAAGAACACTGGGGCTCTGGGCTTCTCTACCCACCAAACATCACGCTCACTATCTCTCCGTCTCGTGGACACGAGCTAAGAAATTGCAAACGTCGAGCAATTGCTCAGAGATGAAAAGTGCCAGCACTGAAAGCTGTTGCTAGCCAGCCCCCTTCCTTGGAAGCGCTTTTGTAGGCCTAAGAACACTGCGGCTCTGGGCTTCTCTAGCCACCTAATCTTCTGCTCATCCTCTCGCGCACTCTAAAGAGAGCTCAGGTGAGAAATTGCAAACGTCCAGCAATTGCTCAGAGATGAAAAGTGCCAGCACTGAAAGCTCTTGCTAGCCAGCACCCTTCCTTGGAAGCGCTTTCACAGGCGCAGCAACACTGGGGCTTTGCGCTTCTCTAGCCACCAAACATCACGGTCACTATCTCTCCGTCTCTTGGACACGAGCTGAGAAATTGCAAACGTCGAGCAATTGCTCAGAGATGAAAAGTGCCAGCACTGAAAGCTGTTGCTAGCCAGCACCCTTCCTTGGAAGCGCTTTTGTAGGCCTAAGAACACTGGGGCTCTGGGCTTCTCTAGCCACCTAATCTTCTGCTCATCCTCTCGCGCACTCTAAAGAGAGCTCAGGTGAGAAATTGCAAATGTCCAGCAATTGCTCAGAGATGAAAAGTGCCAGCACTGAAAGCTCTTGCTAGCCAGCACCCTTCCTTGGAAGCGCTTTCACAGGCGCAGTAACACTGGGGCTTTGCGCTTCTCTACCCACCAAACGTCACGGTCATTCTCTTTCCGTCTCGTACACACGAGCTGAGAAATTGCAAACGTCGAGCAATTGCTCAGAGATGAAAAGTGCCAGCACTGAAAGCTGTTGCTAGCCAGCACCCTTCCTTGGAAGCGCTTTTGTAGGCCTAAGAACACTGGGGCTCTGGGCTTCTCTAGCCACCTAATCTTCTGCTCATCATCTCGCGCACTCTAAAGAGAGCTCAGGTGAGAAATTGCAAACGTCGAGCAATTGCTCAGAGATGAAAAGTGCCAGCACTGAAAGCTCTTGCTAGCCAGCACCCTTCCTTGGAAGCGCTTTCACAGGCGCAGTAACACTGGGGCTTTGCGCTTCTCTACCCACCAAACGTCACGGTCCTTCTCTTTCCGTCTCGTAGACACGAGCTGAGAAATTGCAAACGTCGAGCAATTGCTCAGAGATGAAAAGTGCCAGCACTGAAAGCTGTTGCTAGCCAGCACCCTTCCTTGGAAGCGCTTTTGTAGGCCTAAGAACACTGGGGCTCTGGGCTTCTCTAGCCACCTAATCTTCTGCTCATCCGCTCGCGCACTCTAAAGAGAGCTCAGGTGAGAAATTGCAAACGTCGAGCAATTGCTCAGAGATGAAAAGTGCCAGCACTGAAAGCTGTTGCTAGCCAGCACCCTTCCTTGGAAGCGCTTTCACAGGCGCAGCAACACTGGGGCTTTGCGCTTCTCTACCCACCAAACGTCACGGTCTTTCTCTTTCCGTCTCGTAGACACGAGCTGAGAAATTGCAAACGTCGAGCAATTGCTCAGAGATGAAAAGTGCCAGCACTGAAAGCTGTTGCTAGCCAGCACACTTCCTTGGAAGCGCTTTCACAGGCGCAGCAACACTGGGGCTTTGCGCTTCTCTACCCACCAAACATCACGCTCACTATCTCTCCGTCTCTTGGACACGAGCTGAGAAATTGCAAACGTCGAGCAATTGCTCAGAGATGAAAAGTGCCAGCACTGAAAGCTGTTGCTAGCCAGCACCCTTCCTTGGAAGCGCTTTTGTAGGCCTAAGAACACTGGGGCTCTGGGCTTCTCTAGCCACCTAATCTTCTGCTCATCCTCTCGCGCACTCTAAAGAGAGCTCAGGTGAGAAATTGCAAACGTCCAGCAATTGCTCAGAGATGAAAAGTGCCAGCACTGAAAGCTCTTGCTAGCCAGCACCCTTCCTTGGAAGCGCTTTCACAGGCGCAGCAACACTGGGGCTTTGCGCTTCTCTACCCACCAAACGTCACGGTCCTTCTCTTTCCGTCTCGTACACACGAGCTGAGAAATTGCAAACGTTGAGCAATTGCTCAGAGATGAAAAGTGCCAGCACTGAAAGCTCTTGCTAGCCAGCACCCTTCCTTGGAAGCGCTTTCACAGGCGCAGCAACACTGGGGCTTTGCGCTTCTCTACCCACCAAACATCACGCTCACTATCTCTCCGTCTCATGGACACGAGCTGAGAAATTGCAAACGTCGAGCAATTGCTCAGAGATGAAAAGTGCCAGCACTGAAAGCTGTTGCTAGCCAGCACCCTTCCTTGGAAGCGCTTTTGTAGGCCTAAGAACACTGGGGCTCTGGGCTTCTCTAGCCACCTAATCTTCTGCTCATCCTCTCGCGCACTCTAAAGAGAGCTCAGGTGAGAAATTGCAAACGTCGAGCAATTGCTCAGAGATGAAAAGTGCCAGCACTGAAAGCTGTTGCTAGCCAGCACCCTTCCTTGGAAGCGCTTTTGTAGGCCTAAGAACACTGGGGCTCTGGGCTTCTCTAGCCACCTAATCTTCTGCTCATCCTCTCGCGCACTCTAAAGAGAGCTCAGGTGAGAAATTGCAAACGTCGAGCAATTGCTCAGAGATGAAAAGTGCCAGCACTGAAAGCTCTTGCTAGCCAGCACCCTTCCTTGGAAGCGCTTTTGTAGGCCTAAGAACACTGGGGCTCTGGGCTTCTCTACCCACCAAACATCACGCTCACTATCTCTCCGTCTCGTGGACACGAGCTAAGAAATTGCAAACGTCGAGCAATTGCTCAGAGAAGAAAAGTGCCAGCACTGAAAGCTGTTGCTAGCCAGCACCCTTCCTTGGAAGCGCTTTTGTAGGCCTAAGAACACTGCGGCTCTGGGCTTCTCTAGCCACCTAATCTTCTGCTCATCCTCTCGCGCACTCTAAAGAGAGCTCAGGTGAGAAATTGCAAACGTCCAGCAATTGCTCAGAGATGAAAAGTGCCAGCACTGAAAGCTCTTGCTAGCCAGCACCCTTCCTTGGAAGCGCTTTCACAGGCGCAGCAACACTGGGGCTTTGCGTTTCTCTACCCACCAAACATCACGGTCACTATCTCTCCGTCTCTTGGACACGAGCTGAGAAATTGCAAACGTCGAGCAATTGCTCAGAGATGAAAAGTGCCAGCACTGAAAGCTGTTGCTAGCCAGCACCCTTCCTTGGAAGCGCTTTTGTAGGCCTAAGAACACTGCGGCTCTGGGCTTCTCTAGCCACCTAATCTTCTGCTCATCCTCTCGCGCACTCTAAAGAGAGCTCAGGTGAGAAATTGCAAATGTCCAGCAATTGCTCAGAGATGAAAAGTGCCAGCACTGAAAGCTCTTGCTAGCCAGCACCCTTCCTTGGAAGCTCTTTCACAGGCGCAGTAACACTGGGGCTTTGCGCTTCTCTAGCCACCAAACGTCACGGTCATTCTCTTTCCGTCTCGTACACACGAGCTGAGAAATTGCAAACGTCCAGCAATTGCTCAGAGATGAAAAGTGCCAGCACTGAAAGCTGTTGCTAGCCAGCACACTTCCTTGGAAGCGCTTTTGTAGGCCTAAGAACACTGGGGCTCTGGGCTTCTCTAGCCACCTAATCTTCTGCTCATCCTCTCGCGCACTCTAAAGAGAGCTCAGGTGAGAAATTGCAAACGTCCAGCAATTGCTCAGAGATGAAAAGTGCCAGCACTGAAAGCTCTTGCTAGCCAGCACCCTTCCTTGGAAGCGCTTTCACAGGCGCAGTAACACTGAGGCTTTGCGCTTCTCTACCCACCAAACGTCACGGTCCTTCTCTTTCCGTCTCGTAGACACGAGCTGAGAAATTGCAAACGTCGAGCAATTGCTCAGAGATGAAAAGTGCCAGCACTGAAAGCTGTTGCTAGCCAGCACCCTTCCTTGGAAGCGCTTTCACAGGCGCAGCAACACTGGGGCTTTGCGCTTCTCTACCCACCAAACATCACGCTCACTATCTCTCCGTCTCATGGACACGAGCTGAGAAATTGCAAACGTCGAGCAATTGCTCAGAGATGAAAAGTGCCAGCACTGAAAGCTGTTGCTAGCCAGCACCCTTCCTTGGAAGCGCTTTTGTAGGCCTAAGAACACTGGGGCTCTGGGCTTCTCTAGCCACCTAATCTTCTGCTCATCCTCTCGCGCACTCTAAAGAGAGCTCAGGTGAGAAATTGCAAACGTCGAGCAATTGCTCAGAGATGAAAAGTGCCAGCACTGAAAGCTGTTGCTAGCCAGCACCCTTCCTTGGAAGCGCTTTTGTAGGCCTAAGAACACTGGGGCTCTGGGCTTCTCTAGCCACCTAATCTTCTGCTCATCCTCTCGCGCACTCTAAAGAGAGCTCAGGTGAGAAATTGCAAACGTCGAGCAATTGCTCAGAGATGAAAAGTGCCAGCACTGAAAGCTCTTGCTAGCCAGCACCCTTCCTTGGAAGCGCTTTTGTAGGCCTAAGAACACTGGGGCTCTGGGCTTCTCTAGCCACCAAACATCACGCTCACTATCTCTCCGTCTCGTGGACACGAGCTGAGAAATTGCAAACGTCGAGCAATTGCTCAGAGAAGAAAAGTGCCAGCACTGAAAGCTGTTGCTAGCCAGCACCCTTCCTTGGAAGCGCTTTTGTAGGCCTAAGAACACTGCGGATCTGGGCTTCTCTAGCCACCTAATCTTCTGCTCATCCTCTCGCGCACTCTAAAGAGAGCTCAGGTGAGAAATTGCAAACGTCCAGCAATTGCTCAGAGATGAAAAGTGCCAGCACTGAAAGCTCTTGCTAGCCAGCACCCTTCCTTGGAAGCGCTTTCACAGGCGCAGCAACACTGGGGCTTTGCGCTTCTCTACCCACCAAACATCACGGTCACTATCTCTCCGTCTCTTGGACACGAGCTGAGAAATTGCAAACGTCGAGCAATTGCTCAGAGGTGAAAAGTGCCAGCACTGAAAGCTGTTGCTAGCCAGCACCCTTCCTTGGAAGCGCTTTTGTAGGCCTAAGAACACTGCGGCTCTGGGCTTCTCTAGCCACCTAATCTTCTGCTCATCCTCTCGCGCACTCTAAAGAGAGCTCAGGTGAGAAATTGCAAATGTCCAGCAATTGCTCAGAGATGAAAAGTGCCAGCACTGAAAGCTCTTGCTAGCCAGCACCCTTCCTTGGAAGCGCTTTCACAGGCGCAGTAACACTGGGGCTTTGCGCTTCTCTACCCACCAAACGTCACGGTCATTCTTTTTCCGTCTCGTACACACGAGCTGAGAAATTGCAAACGTCCAGCAATTGCTCAGAGATGAAAAGTGCCAGCACTGAAAGCTGTTGCTAGCCAGCACCCTTCCTTGGAAGCGCTTTTGTAGGCCTAAGAACACTGGGGCTCTGGGCTTCTCTAGCCACCTAATCTTCTGCTCATCCTCTCGCGCACTCTAAAGAGAGCTCAGGTGAGAAATTGCAAACGTCGAGCAATTGCTCAGAGATGAAAAGTGCCAGCACTGAAAGCTCTTGCTAGCCAGCACCCTTCCTTGGAAGCGCTTTCACAGGCGCAGTAACACTGGGGCTTTGCGCTTCTCTACCCACCAAACGTCACGGTCCTTCTCTTTCCGTCTCGTAGACACGAGCTGAGAAATTGCAAACGTTGAGCAATTGCTCAGAGATGAAAAGTGCCAGCACTGAAAGCTGTTGCTAGCCAGCACCCTTCCTTGGAAGCGCTTTTGTAGGCCTAAGAACACTGGGGCTCTGGGCTTCTCTAGCCACCTAATCTTCTGCTCATCCGCTCGCGCACTCTAAAGAGAGCTCAGGTGAGAAATTGCAAACGTTGAGCAATTGCTCAGAGATGAAAAGTGCCAGCACTGAAAGCTGTTGCTAGCCAGCACCCTTCCTTGGAAGCGCTTTCACAGGCGCAGTAACACTGGGGCTTTGCGCTTCTCTACCCACCAAACGTCACGGTCCTTCTCTTTCCGTCTCGTGGACACGAGCTGAGAAATTGCAAACGTCGAGCAATTGCTCAGAGATGAAAAGTGCCAGCACTGAAAGCTGTTGCTAGCCAGCCCCCTTCCTTGGAAGCGCTTTTGTAGGCCTAAGAACACTGGGGCTCTGGGCTTCTCTAGCCACCTCATCTTCTGCTCATCCTCTCGCGCACTCTAAAGAGAGCTCAGGTGAGAAATTGCAAACGTCCAGCAATTGCTCAGAGATGAAAAGTGCCAGCACTGAAAGCTCTTGCTAGCCAGCACCCTTCCTTGGAAGCGCTTTCACAGGCGCAGCAACACTGGGGCTTTGCGCTTCTCTACCCACCAAACGTCACTGTCATTCTCTTTCCGTCTCGTAGACACGAGCTGAGAAATTGCAAACGTCGAGCAATTGCTCAGAGATGAAAAGTGCCAGCACTGAAAGCTCTTGCTAGCCAGCACACTTCCTTGGAAGCGCTTTCACAGGCGCAGTAACACTGGGGCTTTGCGCTTCTCTAGCCACCAAACGTCACTGTCCTTCTCTTTCCGTCTCGTAGACACGAGCTGAGAAATTGCAAACGTCGAGCAATTGCTCAGAGATGAAAAGTGCCAGCACTGAAAGCTGTTGCTAGCCAGCACCCTTCCTTGGAAGCGCTTTTGTAGGCCTAATAACACTGGGGCTCTGGGCTTCTCTAGCCACCTAATCTTCTGCTCATCCTCTCGCGCACTCTAAAGAGAGCTCAGGTGAGAAATTGCAAACGTCCAGCAATTGCTCAGAGATGAAAAGTGCCAGCACTGAAAGCTCTTGCTAGCCAGCACCCTTCCTTGGAAGCGCTTTCACAGGCGCAGCAACACTGGGGCTTTGCGCTTCTCTAGCCACCAAACGTCACGGTCATTCTCTTTCCGTCTCGTAGACACGAGCTGAGAAATTGCAAACGTCGAGCAATTGCTCAGAGATGAAAAGTGCCAGCACTGAAAGCTGTTGCTAGCCAGCACACTTCCTTGGAAGCGCTTTCACAGGCGCAGCAACACTGGGGCTTTGCGCTTCTCTACCCACCAAACATCACGCTCACTATCTCTCCGTCTCTTGGACACGAGCTGAGAAATTGCAAACGTCGAGCAATTGCTCAGAGATGAAAAGTGCCAGCACTGAAAGCTCTTGCTAGCCAGCACACTTCCTTGGAAGCGCTTTTGTAGGCCTAAGAACACTGGGGCTCTGGGCTTCTCTAGCCACCTAATCTTCTGCTCATCCTCTCGCGCACTCTAAAGAGAGCTCAGGTGAGAAATTGCAAATGTCCAGCAATTGCTCAGAGATGAAAAGTGCCAGCACTGAAAGCTGTTGCTAGCCAGCACCCTTCCTTGGAAGCGCTTTCACAGGCGCAGTAACACTGGGGCTTTGCGCTTCTCTACCCACCAAACGTCACGGTCCTTCTCTTTCCGTCTCGTAGACACGAGCTGAGAAATTGCAAACGTTGAGCAATTGCTCAGAGATGAAAAGTGCCAGCACTGAAAGCTCTTGCTAGCCAGCACCCTTCCTTGGAAGCGCTTTCACAGGCGCAGCAACACTGGGGCTTTGCGCTTCTCTACCCACCAAACATCACGCTCACTATCTCTCCGTCTCATGGACACGAGCTGAGAAATTGCAAACGTCGAGCAATTGCTCAGAGATGAAAAGTGCCAGCACTGAAAGCTGTTGCTAGCCAGCACCCTTCCTTGGAAGCGCTTTTGTAGGCCTAAGAACACTGGGGCTCTGGGCTTCTCTAGCCACCTAATCTTCTGCTCATCCTCTCGCGCACTCTAAAGAGAGCTCAGGTGAGAAATTGCAAACGTCCAGCAATTGCTCAGCGATGAAAAGTGCCAGCACTGAAAGCTGTTGCTAGCCAGCACCCTTCCTTGGAAGCGCTTTTGTAGGCCTAAGAACACTGGGGCTCTGGGCTTCTCTACCCACCAAACATCACGCTCACTATCTCTCCGTCTCGTGGACACGAGCTAAGAAATTGCAAACGTCGAGCAATTGCTCAGCGATGAAAAGTGCCAGCACTGAAAGCTGTTGCTAGCCAGCCCCCTTCCTTGGAAGCGCTTTTGTAGGCCTAAGAACACTGCGGCTCTGGGCTTCTCTAGCCACCTAATCTTCTGCTCATCCTCTCGCGCACTCTAAAGAGAGCTCAGGTGAGAAATTGCAAACGTCCAGCAATTGCTCAGAGATGAAAAGTGCCAGCACTGAAAGCTCTTGCTAGCCAGCACCCTTCCTTGGAAGCGCTTTCACAGGCGCAGCAACACTGGGGCTTTGCGCTTCTCTACCCACCAAACATCACGGTCACTATCTCTCCGTCTCTTGGACACGAGCTGAGAAATTGCAAACGTCGAGCAATTGCTCAGAGATGAAAAGTGCCAGCACTGAAAGCTGTTGCTAGCCAGCACCCTTCCTTGGAAGCGCTTTTGTAGGCCTAAGAACACTGGGGCTCTGGGCTTCTCTAGCCACCTAATCTTCTGCTCATCCTCTCGCGCACTCTAAAGAGAGCTCAGGTGAGAAATTGCAAATGTCCAGCAATTGCTCAGAGATGAAAAGTGCCAGCACTGAAAGCTCTTGCTAGCCAGCACCCTTCCTTGGAAGCGCTTTCACAGGCGCAGTAACACTGGGGCTTTGCGCTTCTCTACCCACCAAACGTCACGGTCATTCTCTTTCCGTCTCGTACACACGAGCTGAGAAATTGCAAACGTCGAGCAATTGCTCAGAGATGAAAAGTGCCAGCACTGAAAGCTGTTGCTAGCCAGCACCCTTCCTTGGAAGCGCTTTTGTAGGCCTAAGAACACTGGGGCTCTGGGCTTCTCTAGCCACCTAATCTTCTGCTCATCATCTCGCGCACTCTAAAGAGAGCTCAGGTGAGAAATTGCAAACGTCGAGCAATTGCTCAGAGATGAAAAGTGCCAGCACTGAAAGCTCTTGCTAGCCAGCACCCTTCCTTGGAAGCGCTTTCACAGGCGCAGTAACACTGGGGCTTTGCGCTTCTCTACCCACCAAACGTCACGGTCCTTCTCTTTCCGTCTCGTAGACACGAGCTGAGAAATTGCAAACGTCGAGCAATTGCTCAGAGATGAAAAGTGCCAGCACTGAAAGCTGTTGCTAGCCAGCACCCTTCCTTGGAAGCGCTTTTGTAGGCCTAAGAACACTGGGGCTCTGGGCTTCTCTAGCCACCTAATCTTCTGCTCATCCGCTCGCGCACTCTAAAGAGAGCTCAGGTGAGAAATTGCAAACGTCGAGCAATTGCTCAGAGATG